>FR990031.1:9830895-11085181 GCA_905404135.1 Hesperia comma | reverse complement strand
TGATTGGTTTTTGCCTAAAATATTTGAAGTTAATTACATGAAAAATGTTCTTCTCCCTACTTTCTTGAATGCTAAAGCATCGACGACAGCGAGTGGTGCACAGTGATATCTATGTACTTGGTCGTAGATGGTCAGGTGACCATCGATTTGTTTGCTATCCACAATACCTATATTATGTTGGAGTGGTGAAGGATTCGGTAATTTTAATAAATACTTAAGCAGAAGAACTGATAAAAATATTTTTATTTATAGAAACACAAAATTAGAACATCTTTAGTGTAAACGTAACAAAAGACAATGACAGACATTTATATGTTTTATAATAGAGCTTGAAACTATGTAAAAATTTAAATGAGGTCATATATAAAGAATATAATATTTATCATAATTATAGGAAGGTGTGGAGCCGGTTACACTTTTTTAGAGACGACCATCTCAGTCCTCAGGGGTAGCAACGCATCTGTGACCGAATTAGATCGAGACTCATACTAACAATAACTAACTGGAATATTACTAACATTAACTAACAGGACTAATTATCACTAACAGTCCCTATCCTCACACTTATTAACAAACTAACCAAGTAATATTCTAACACCATCTACTAACTGGACTAACCATCCTTGTCCCTTTGAGTCTAGTTCTAGGTCGGTCACAGTTGTTGTGGGCGGCGGCGGAAGGGTGGTGCTGCATGCTCGTTTGCTACCTTAATTCCATAAAAAAATCCAACAATTTTTATACTTGCAGTTCTCATTTCCGAAATATTTTCTAACATACGAAATTTATTATAAAATAAGTTTGATTCTCTTATCAACCCGATGAATGTCGATTTAGATTCGGATCTTAGACTATGATTGCCATCTAACGTTAGCCGCCAATTCCGACGTCAAAACGAGATTATAATTGGAAAAAATCTTTGACAACCATAATAATTCCAATTATTAATTATTATAATTGGAAAAATCTTGATAATCACGATTTAACATCGGAATTGACGTCTAAAGTTATATTTCAATCGTAAAGCCCTTTTGGACATCTTTGATTTGGATAGTAACTCTTAAGTTGGCGTAATGTTACCTGTGGGCTGAGTGCGAGTTTTAAGTTACAAAACGCGCTCGCTACGTAACTGCGAGTTAGCTAAAATTTGTATGGGATCCAAGCTGAGCCATTTACATCCCGCTAGGTGGCTCTGCTCCGATCCCATACAAATTTTAGGTAACTCGCAGTTACGTAGCGAGCGCGTTTTGTCACTTAAAACTCGCACTCAGCCCACAGGTGCCACACATCTGATTTGGAGAGGCGTGGCGAAGCTCTACGGTGCCTAATTTATGAGAAGGAGCCCATGTTGTGCTCATTTATTTAATAGTATACTGCGTTCATTAGTTTGGCATATATAATAAAGTAAAATAATTAACGTTTCAGGCTGGTGATTGTGATTGGTGATTTTGGTGATATCCAATAGCTACCGCAGTCATGGGATCAGGTGAGCAATTTCAATCTATTAAACACGTTAAAAAATATAACATTTAAAAAAAATTATTAATTTCCGAACAGTGCCAACATAATCTTACTTCCTACTAGTCCTATCCTATCCTACTAATATTATAAAAGCGAAAGTTTGTAAGGATGTGTTTGTGCGTGTGTTTGGTATTCTTTCACGCAAAAACTACTGAATGGATTTTCATTAAAATTTGCAGAAATATAGCTTAGACATTGGAATAACATAATAAATTAAAATATATAGATTTTTTTTTACTTGGTAAAAATATAACGATAGTTGTCAAGTAAGTCGGAAAAATGCTTCCCCGAAGCGGAGTGAGGGCGCCTTTACTAGTATTTAAATATTTGCATTATATTATTATCCATCAATATTAATAAAAAACTCTTTCTTTACTGAGTGACTGACAGACAGTAAATTCCTCTCTAAAAGTAATAAAAAGGGAGATAAACTGAAAAAAAAATTCTACGCGGGCGAAGCTATGGGAATGCTAGTGTAATTCAATTACTTATATTATTCCATGAATCTATTTTGTAGTAAGGCTGAGACCGCCGTGATGCTTGAGTCGGCCACTTAACCACTTATCGTTTTACCACTATTTTCTTTCTTCATTCTTAGCCGGCATCGCATACGTGATGCCAATAGAGCTACTGCAAGGCTATTCTGTAAGAAACAAATTCGATATCGAAGCTCACCTAGGTGAGTTCTGTCACTTCGATTGCAAGCTTGATTGGCGCTGCCGTCGGTTTTAATTTTAACAGAACACGATGTAGGTACGTCAAAATCAAAACCTCACCGCGGATTCAGCTATCGAGATGTCAAATATATCCTACTAGCGGCTACAGACTCACGCCGAGAACCCCCGAGAACACCCGAGAAGCGTGAATGTGATCGGTTTCTCGCAGTCTCGTTCTCGGGCTCGCCTGTTCTCGGATCGGTGTCGGTATTTTTGCCCGCTTCAAAGGGTTTCTCGGGCGAGAAAAGAAAACCGTATTCACATTCTAGTTCGGTCTCAGTGGGACCGTTGTGTGTTTTTGTATTTAAAATTTACATTTCTAGTTAAAATAATCTACTGTCTGTGGTTACCAATTATTATTATTTATTTTAGTACTTATATTAATTTATTTCTTATTTTAGTATTCACAAGATTATAGTATATTAATGCACACAAAACCAAAGCCGCTGCACTGACGTCCATTCCGGATGACGATCGAGAATGCGAATGAGAAGGTCGCATGAGTGTAGATGCCTTCTCGGTTCTCGCGCAATTTCTCGGCAAGATTTCACGGCGAGACTTCTCGCGTGATTCTGTTGGGGCTATTACAGAATAGCCTAGCTGATGCCAAATTATCATCAAATGGCTCGTCTACTCATTTGTCGGACTATTTACATAAAAAAACTTTAGAAATATGAAAAATATTTTTTATATTTCAGTGGCTGTCGTGTACGTTGCTCTTCTGTATTCTACTTTGGTGGCTGCAAATTGCCGACACAAGATCAACAGCATCGGGAACTGTGCGTATAAAATACAATGTACCAAAACAGTTCGAGGTATACGACTTAGCAACGAGTGCCTCGGTTCCACCAACTATGATGTTACAATTGACGTCACCCTCAAAGATGCCATGGACCGAATCGACAATAGTACTGACATCGATTTTCTCTCCACTATCACGACACTCACTGCCTATGGCAACTGGCATCATACAAACCTATCGATTCTCGAACATATGTATCAACTAAAACATTTAAACCTCGTCGGTAACAAGATTCATAAAATCGAAGGCAGTCCCTTTCTCAATCTACATAACTTGGAGTCCATCGATTTGTCGTATAACATGTTGTCAGACCTGAGAGAACTATTCTCATTTGAAAAAACCTATCCAAACAAAATAAAGGTTCTTGTACTTTCGCATAATGCTCTAAACGAAATACCTGAAGACACATTTCGGGAACTAACCAACTTGATCGAGCTAGACCTATCCTACAACATGATAACAGAATTAACCCAGGAACCATTCTCTAATTTAACCAACCTTGAAATTTTAAGATTAAATAACAATCGAATTAAGGATCTGAACGGAGCAATGAACAACCTCTTCAATCTGAAACAGCTGTATGTGCGAGTTAATAAAATACAAAACATAGATGCGGAATCCATCAAAACAATTCATCATTTAGAGACATTCGACATATCAGACAATGAATTAGAAAAGCTAACACCTGTTCTTCTATCGAGACATTGGCAACACTTAGGAGATCATTCAATCTGTAGAATAATTATTTCCAATAATCATCTCTCACACATTCCGAACACCACATTCACAGAAGCATTTACAAGACTAGCAAGAAATCCTTTAAAAAACAAAGTACATGTCCTCACGGAAATTGATTTGTCTAACAATGCTATCACCCACATAGAATACAACGCCTTTCAAGCTGTAGCTCAGCTGACTTCATTGGATTTATCCTCGAACAAATTAACTAGTTTTGTAATTAATGCAAAAGACTTGGAATTTGTGAGGTATTTAAACCTGAGTACGAATTATCTCACCAGGCTTTATTATGAAAGCTTTTCATCAATGACCAACTTACAAAACCTGGACTTGTCTCGTAACAGATTTGATTACATTCCCGATCAAACTCTAAGCAATAATTTCAGATTGACTCATATTAACATGACTGACAACGACATAACTGGAATAAAAAGTATTCGTATCTCTTTTCACCCCGAGGGAGGTATTTTGGATCTTTCTAATAATAGCTTATCAACCCTCAGTATTCCCGCCGGTGATGCATTGTCTCTTACTAACTTAATATTACATACAAATAACATTTCTAATCCGCACCTGATCAAATTAAACGACCTACGAGATTTAAGGCGATTGGATATGAGTCGGAATTATATTGAAGAGTTAAATGAATCATCGCTGCAATTACCGCATAATCTCGTCTATTTGGACTTAAGCTTCAATGACATAGAAAAAATCCAGCCTTCGTCGTTCCATCATTTAAGCCATTTAAAGACCTTACGGCTATCTCACAACCGTCTAAACGATATACAGTATGGAGCATTCGAAGGTTTGCATGAATTACTTAATTTGGATTTATCTTATAATAATATTGCAAAGTTGGATTCAAAAGTGTTTTTGGATTTGAAATTTCTGAGCGTACTCTCAATACGACACAATATGATGTACTATTTGGACTACAGCACTTGGCTCGCACACAAATTCGACCTTACCATTTACATGGAAGATAACAATTTCTCTTGTAGCTGGTTAGGTACTGCATTGAATAATTACAACAATGGATATTCAAAAATGCAGCCAACGGTACTCGTACCTGTGACCTCTGGCCCTTCTATAGAAGGAATACCGTGCGACCAGAGTTCAGATAACTTGATTGATCCGAAGAGCACTGGCCAAATGTCAATTGATGAAAGACTTCTTGTTACAAGTCAGAAAATATTAGAAGCTGTACGTGAACAAACCTCCTACTTACGAAAGAATAATGTTATTTGGCGTTCGATTCAAGAAGCGGAGAAACCTACTAAGCCTGTAATATAAGGCAGAGTTTCAATTTCTCCACCGTTTTCCAGTGTTAGCTCTATGTTATAATTTGTGTTACCTATATAGAACATAGTTTTAAGTTTTTTCTTCGACACAATAGAAAAGGCGATTGCTTAATTTTGCTCCTAAGTGAATTGTCTAAATGTTGTGACATTGCTATGTTTTTTCGTTACTTTATTTTTTGCATAATGTATCTGCATCAAAAGTTATCAATTGCATTTTTTCACAGATTTAAATAAACAGATATTTTGCATACACTTGGATTTAGAAGACATAGGAACTAATAACTTCATAAAACCTTAAAAACAGTGGAAAATACATAAACATTATAAATGAAGAGTTAAAAACAGTTGCCTCAAATCCAGTAGCGACCTCTTTTCATAAAGGTTTTCGCCGTCTTTCCCATTAATTCGTTTTAGATTTGGAAGTATGCCATTTCAAAAGTGTGCTGTTTGTATTATGTACAACTTTTGATATCAAATGATTTATCTTGCAATGTAGTTACGATGTAGTGCTTAAGACCTTAATAAAACCATTTTTTTCTAAGTTCTTGTTTTTTATTTTCATTATCTAAACAAATGTTACTGAGTGGAGTGCCGTTAGCTTTATATCACGGATACGAGGGCCAGTTAATTAATTTTTATATACAGTTTCGAAATATATTTGTAAACATATGTAAAAAAGGTAAAAAAAGTTCAACCATCTCGGTCGCTTCCACGCTTTTTTATTTTTTTACTTAAAAGCTGGTGATTAACGTGTGATCTCATATATTTAAGCGACATCCGACGAGTAGTTCTGGATTATCCTTCGTAATGAGTAAGAGTATATAGTATAGTGTTTTTTCGAGTTATCTCTACATGTCGAATTTATGAGGTATCGACCAAAAATTAAATACACATTATTTCATAACATAAACTCAAATACTACCCGTCAGATGTCACTCAAATTTAAACTGGTCTACACAATAAGTATTAAAACATAAAAATACATATAAATTTAAACACTCTGTAAAAATTTACGAGGTAACGATCATAAAATACACATTATTACACATGAACTACTAGATTTGTGGTCTGACTCGTAATTATCTCTTTTTTGACAAAATTCGAAATAAACATTAATTTGTTACTAGGCGACATAATTTTTTTCACATTTTTCTGTCTATACATACCGACAGTTCCGGTATAACTCAAATACATCTTGAACGATTTTTATGCCCCAAAAAAAAATTGTAGTTTATAGGATAGCATTTACGCTAGTTTTCACCAATCCAGAATTCCCACGGTCTATTTTTTTATAAAAGTTCTAATTCTCATCGAAATCTTCAAACTCAGGATATTCGTCGCCATAGTCTACGGGAAATATTGCAGCACATTCTTCTTCACCTACGTCACAGTCACGACTCACGTGGATTGGGTTCAAATCCATGAGCTCTAAAACTGCTAAATCACGTTCCATTGACACCATGAATGCTAGTCGCAAATCTTCACTAAAGACAAAATAATTATATTAAAGTTCTTATATAAAACTTGGGCTCTGCACCCGCTCCCGAAGGATTGAGATAAACTATGAAATTTATCAAAAATGTATGTACTCGTATATCTTCTTTAATTCTTTTTATGTGTTAGCAACTATCGGTGCTACTTTTGGTGTTAATGTGTGCGACCAATCATCATCAGGTCGCTCGTCAATTGTACAAATGTACATAATTATTATCCTTACCCGAGGCCCTAACATTATCACCTTCTGTTGCAACATGTTATATAACTTCTGTTTTATAACACGTCCACACTATCTAACATTGTTGTCTAACAATGAAACATGTTACAAGACCGTACACATTAAAACAACATTGTTGTATAACAATGTTATATAACAATTCAATGCGTGTCATTTCTTAAAATATAGCATATAACATTGTTGCAAAAACTAATAACATGTTGTATAACTTGTTATTGTAACACATAGCGTCCACATTTGTAAAACATGTTATTTAACTATGTTTTATAACATGTTTTGTTACATAGTCTGTACGCACCATAAGTCATCTAAGTACGATCAAATGTCTAATAGTCCAGTCAAAATAGACAAAAAAACCTGTATCGTAGGACAAATTCGCATAGAGCTGAAAATTGGTATAAACGTTGAATAAGTAACATTGAATTTATGTAATACCTATTATTATAATATATGAACCTGTATTCCACAACAAATGACATTTGATTTGATTTGATTTGATTTGAAGTCATTACCAATGAAATGTCAAAAGTCCCCATCGATCCGATGTGTGCAAAAATTTTAATTCAAGGTCAAAGGTCGCAAATTTCGGTTTTTCCCATTTTACTCTGAAACCAGTATTCATTGGTAATGAATACTATACCAATTTTCAGCTCTATGCGAATTTTTCCTAATCAAATGTTTATTTTGACAGGATTATAATAATATAGTTTCAATGGGCTAATTTGACGATTCGTTTGGCGCAATGGTCATAATGTCGGACATCTAATTAAAGAGTTCTGCGTTCAACTCGCTGCCAGGTGGAAAGTCGAATATCAGTTGAACATCATACCCATGGCACAGATAATCCTATAATTGTGGAGAGTACAGCGTTCATATAATAATACATATCTTGCTATAATTAAATTTCACGTAAAAGTTCTATGCCACCATCGAGGGCTTTACAAGTCAATCTAGACTACAGAGTGGTATCTTACATACAGGGGCTAAGTACAAGTTGAATTTTACTTACAGTCGGTAAATTGTTTTATTTTTTTCCAATTGTTTCACACTGTATGCAACATGTTTGGAATCATAAGGCGTCGTTGCTTTAAAGATTCCCATCTGAAATTTCTCGATAATTTCATCGTTCCGCAATATATTAGAAGTGTCAACATATTACATAAAAAGTTGAACCGCTTGATATATTTTTTAATACTTTTTAAGTCATTATTGTAATTTGTTCGAGTCGTCGTCGTTGTTTCATTGCTTATTTCTATTTATTACTAACTATAGGTACACCTAGTAACCAGTGGATAATACGACTTACATGTAAAATTAAGTCCTTGTATTTAGTTAGAGCTTTTATAGCTTTGTGGCTTTTTGATACTTCCAAAAAAACCAGTACATGGGGTGGCAAAAACTCTTCTTCAGGAATAACGTTTTCTGCTACTAACTGCAAACAATATACAAATTACTTTTTTACAGTAAGTTTTTTTTATCTTTAATATAATCTATATAATAAGAGAGTAGAAAAGTCATGTCTGTTTTTTTACGAAATTGACAAAACAAAATATATAGGGGGGTTCAGAAACAGTCATAGAACATGAATCTAAAAAAATATTTTTTTAATTAAAAAAAAGTTTGTCTGTTTGTCTGTTTGCGCGCACTAATCCCCGGATCGGCTGAACGGATTTTTATGGGACTTTCACTGAAAGATAGCGGAGATTCTTGAGCAACATTTAGGCTATTTTTTATCCCGGAATTCCCGTGGGATCAGGATTTACGTGGAAAAAACTTCTATGCGCCAAGTCGCGAGCTTAGATTTTTATAGGACTTTCACTGCCAGATAGAAGAAGTCGTGAAGTAACATATAGGCAACTTTTTATCCCGGAATTCCAGCGGGATCAGGATTCACGCAGGAAATACTCCTATGCGTGAAATTGCGGGCTTAGATTTTTATGGGACTTTCACTGGGAGATAGAGAAGGTTCTGGAGCAACACATAGGCTATTAATTATCCCGAAATTCCAGCGGGATCAGGATTCAGGATGGAAAAACTCCAGCTTATAAAAAGAGATGAAGTTGGTGTTCCGATAATTATTTTCTGTGCTATCATACCTAATGGTGATGCGACTCCGCCAAACCTGTAATGGAACCCGTCTCATAGACAAACCATTACAAACGAATATTATTGTAGCTGTAATCCTCACTGGGATTAGTTCGGATAAGTTTTTTTTTATAACTTAAGCAGGCAAACGAACCGACAGATCACCTGATGGTAAGTGATCACCGTCGTCCATGGACTTTAGCAACACTAGGGGCTTCACCAACGCTATGCAATGCGATGGACCCGCTTCTTGAATAACCCCATACTGTACGGTACTGTAGGAATACAAAGGGATCAAATTAGTTCCACAGTTTACACGTAAGTACGTGGCAGAAACTGACGTGAACTGTGTTCGTTCCGCGCATACACTCATCCCCAAAAATTTCTCCTTTCAATTTAAACGCACACAGTTCCTTGTGTCTACATGCTTTGGCACGACAATAAATTAAGCACAAAGACAGACACTTAAAGCTTCTGGTGTTGACTTGAGAACTGGCAGTTTTTCTCATGACCAACTTTATGTTGCTTTCTCGAGGGTCAGCATCGCTTCTGGTTTCTATGTTTTGGCACCCGAATTAAAAACTACCAATTTAGTTTAAAAATATATTTATTTATTTAAATATCATGGTTAAACTCATGAGCTGCACTGCTTTTCTTAACTTTAGAATAAAACACCTCCACATTCATATCTTAAAGTCTTTTTATCGATTTTCTCAAGATCTATAGAACGGATTTTTGTACGGTGTTACTAAAACGTAATAAAAATTAAGTAAGTATTCTTATGTGTGGAGTAATATATAGTTCACTATTTATCTTAGAAATCTTGCGGCGTCGGGATTCAGGCACGACAAACTTTGTGACACACTGAGTTCCACGCGGGCTGAGCCGCGGGCACAGCTAGTATTTAATAAACTACTTTAATTTCGTTTTAATTGCATCTCACAATAAAAATATTATTATTAAAACAAAAAACCCGACTGCTTACAATAGAACTCAAAAGAAAAAAACAAGTGTCACAATATCAACATAAAATACTTCATGCTGCCGCATGCGGTGACAAACGTAGTAGGTACTTGTGATAAATCTTTTTTTACCCGTAGGTAACAGTATTGTTTGTCCCCGCCTGCAGCACCATGAAGTATTTTATGTTGATATTGTGACACTTGTTTTTTTCTTTTGAGTTCTTTCGTAGGCAGTCGGATTTTTTTTTTTATAATAAGATGATTATTTCAGGCTTTTTAGTGTTTTCGCCGAAAAATTCTACTTTTTTGGATGGTTTTTGACAATTTGTGTTAAAACGTGTGCCAAAGCGTTATATGATATATATATTTTTTAAAAGGTCTTTTCACGATCTTTTATTTGATACTCATATTGCTAAGATAAGAAAAAACTCAAGATTATCCCCTCTTTTTCTTCCACTTTCGGGCGCCATTTGAAAACTCATATATAGCCTATATGACACTAACACAGATTCTGACGAATTCAACGATACCTCATAATATGTCAAAATCCGTTCAACCGTTTGGGCTGTGGGGCCCGACAAATAAAAGGACATACAAACAAACATACATACATACATACATAAGTACATACATACACTCGAAAAACATAACCCTCCTGACGCAGTCGGGTAAAAATACTAGATTTAAGATTGATGATACATAGCTCTACTCACCGTTGATTTTTACCGATTGTATTTAACGTTAATTACATTGTTAATTTAACAGTTTTACTCCTATTACATTCTCAGACAAAATATAAACTATTATTGGTCTAAGATTACAATAATACTGTGCACGACTGAATCTTGATATGTCTTTTATTTATAATCTGTTACTATGTTTCATAAATAAAAATTGCTTTTCGTCTTTGTCTGTACGAGCTGTGGCTGGCCTAGTATTGAACCTACATAATTATTATACAGATATTTAGAAGAAATTATCGTTTAAAATAAGAATCAAGCCGCACCCACATTAGGGAAAAGTCAATTCAATACAGCTCCATCAGCCTACAGATTACAAGAGCCTTTTATTTCCATCGTAGGAACTCAGATTATAGATTTGGTTCTATAATCTGAGCGTAGGAATTAGGTAGCGGATGGCCACAACCAGCCATCGATTCGCTACAAATACAAATAATCTGGGTAGATATTTATATTTACCTTTGGGAAAAGCACTGCAAGGCCATTGGTTTTAGCTATGTCATTTGGTGGAGAATAAAATCCAGGTATCAACAGACCAGGCGGAGGAAAGTATTCACTGTCATCTTCTACTAGACTCTCATCGTCTTCTTCTTCTGACAACTCCTATTATAGCTCACGTTAAGTATTTTGATACAATAATATTTTATCTTAATATAAGTTATACAGGGGCATACTAGTTACTACCTTCCCGAAAAGGAGTGCGGGGCAGTGGTCCAACTGCTCTGTCCAACTAGTTGGACCACGGGTCTTTACTAGGGGCAGTTGTCCAACTTTAAAAATAGTTGGACCACAGCACCATTTGAGATTTCCGTGGTCCAATTCATTTAAAAATAACTTGACAACACTAAAAACTGCATCTTTATGTGTCTATGGCATACACTGTATATTGAACCTTTGAAGCAAAATACCACAAAAATAAAGTCTTACAACAAAATTTAATATTTATTTTTAACCGACTTCAAAAAAGGAGGTTCTCAGCAAAGGTTCTCAGTTTGACCTGTATGTATATCGGTTCAATCAAACGCGAGATCATCGCGCACAAATATACATAATATTATGTATGCACAAATATACATACAAATATACATACAATATACATACATGTATGTATATTTGTGCGCGATGATCTCGCGTTTGATTGAACCGATTTTGATGCGGTTTTCAGCATCGTGTTTATCAGACTTAGGAGAAGTATTTAGGAATATTAAATGCGTTTAACTGAACCGATTTTTACTTTTCGGCGTTAAAGTCGGTTCTATTTTGTTAAAAGTTATTACTATTTATGATTTACTTTTGAGACACTTATTTTTTTTTTTGCTTTTTTCCAAATACATTGCGACCAATGAAAATAACAGCCTACAATTTTAATTGTCGGACTAAATTCTTGAATGCTGTTCAGAATAAACATTGTCATCAAAGTCACATTGTAATATTTTTGGATCCCAATCTAACTGTGATCATAGCATTTCCAATAACGGAAAATACGTGGATTTCTTCTTGTCACTTAGTGCTTCACACGCGGGCGCGGTGGCGGGCGAGCGCGCGTTGGACGTCGCGAGCTCGTGTTCACATTGGCCGTCAGGCGTTTGCGCGAGAATTCAGGAGGCCTACTACGAAAAACTAACGTTGACATACATTACTTCGACATTCGAACTTTGAATTTCGTACCACAATAGTGATTTTGCGTTCGTTTTTCGTAGTAAGCCCCCAGTAGATATTGCCGCGAGCGCGCCGCGCGTGTCGTCGCGAGCTTGCCCGCTACTTAGACCGCACGTGCGATTCCTGTGTGAACACTTGGATATTACTCCATATTATGTTTGATATTTCGTGACCGCGCCCGACACCGAGTCAGTATGAATGAGCACTTAGAAAAGCAAAAACCAAGCGCACAACATTAATAGACTCATTTGTGCTTCCCGTATTGCCAAATAAATATACTTAGTAAATAATTATACGAAAGGTTTGGAGGAACATTTAAAGGTTCCATCCGCAAAATACTCATGTAACTTTTTCATTAAATCTCTTTACAGTATGTGCCATAGACACTTAAAGATGCAGTTTTTAGTGTTGACAAGTTATTTTTAAATGAATTGGACCACGGAACTCTCAAATGGTGCTGTGGTCCAACTATTTTTAAAGTTGGACAACTGCCCCTAGTAAAGACCCGTGGTCCAACTAGTTGGACAGAGCAATTGGACCACTGCCCCGCACTCCCAAAAAGAAAATAAGTAAGTATTTCTAATATTTAAGGTTTTTTGGGTAGGGTTAAGATCCACTTACAACGCGAATCAGAAAAAATGTGATCTCAAAATATTCCCTTAAACAAATCAGCATTATCATCTGGCACTTATTAGGCCTTTTGAAGCGCGCGATTTAATTTCATATTCATCAGACATAACTGATGAGTGATAGAGAATTTTTATAAAAACCGTTTCAGAATGCCTCATTTTTACCAGGTGTTAAACTGGGACCACGTACCTCTGGAACAACTATGTCCGTTTCAAAATTTTCTGGTTCGCTGCGTAGCTTTTCTAATGCATCTAGATCCTGGAATTATTATTTTTTATTCGTTAGCTCATTAATATTAAATCGTTTCTATATTATGAAATTATATTTTGGTATATACCAATTTTAACCGCAATCACTCATATTCGCAGGACTACATGAAACCATAAGATGTGTAGGACAACCTTTGCAAATGATTTGCGAAGTTTTTGAAACATTCCTGTTTTTTCCAAACTGTCAAAGCGGTGGCGGTTTTTGTTTGCATAATTATCAAAACAAACGAACGTTGAATCTTCGCGGTGTTTTCCGTAGATTTGAGCAAACATTCGGACAATGTACCTACACACATATGCGCGCAGGTGTGTGAGTGCGGTAAGAAATATCAGATAGTTTGACTAACATCATGCATTGTTTCATAACTTTCGAGTTTATAAATTAATAGATATCATCAGACTCACTCCCGCTTTAAGGAGTTCTAGTTTTCGCCGTTCCATTTCAGCTTTTCTTGCTTCGATCTCGTCTGCGATTGCCTGACGAGCCAAGCGCTGCATCTCTGACAATCGTCTAGCCCTTCGCTCTACTTCTTGTTCCTGTAAATTCGTCCCCATATCATACATTCATTAATTTTCTTGTCGTAAGTTAAATGTCGGCTTAAATTTTAGTGACATTGATCTAATCCGTATCTACAATTTCAGTATAACTCGATATTCTCCAAAATCATTAATCTGAATTTCCATTATATTGCAAGTGGGTTAATGTTAGAGTACTTATAAATATGTATAGCGAACCATTATCACAGTCATAATTATTATATTTTGTAACAGTTCTACGTAAACGAATAATTATGAACAGGGAAGTGTTTCTTCACTGTCACGTCCAACTTAAAGGTCCCCTTCCCAGTAATCTATTGAAATCAAGAGGAGACTAAAGATAAAATTCAAAAAGCCATTAAGTAAATAAACACTACATGCACTATTCCCCTTATCTTATAACCTTATGAAGTATATGCTCTTCACGACGTCTTTGCCAAACTTCTTCTCTAGTCGGACTGTAAGATTTATACAAATCAAATGCTGTTTTTTGAGGCAATTGTTCTTTAAGAGGCTTTGTATCATCCACTGGTGGTACATCTTCATAAAGAATTTTCCTTACTAAAGCTGAAATGCACAAAATGATTAAAATTGTAAATCATGTCAAAATCACATGAATGATAATTAAATCCCACAGTAGTATTCCCTATGCTGTGGCCTTCATGTGCAACACACAGGTTAAGAAATGTATCCTTCAGGTTAAGGCCTTTCTCACACAACGCTATTTGCAAGCGACTAGGATATTGTCCAAGTAAAGAAGCGACGCGTCTACGATGCGTCTCCTGTCAATAAACAGTGTCAGATACAGCAAGGATTGTGTTGCAGTCGCGTAGCGTAGTGTGAGAAGGGCCTAACAAATTTTAAACTGATACTTCTTTAACTTAAGAATTAACTTAAGAATAATAATAATTAACTTAAGAATTTAAGTCCAAGATGAAATAAGACCTAAGTTTCTTTAAATGTAAACAAAACTTACATACAAAATGTTTATCTGTATCTAATAATCTAAAACATATCGCGAGAGCTGGGGCCGACAGTAGCATATGCATGGACGCTTCATTCACGGGTGCGTCGCCAGCGTACAGAATATCATCCGTTAATTCTTTGGTAAGATGAATCTCTTCTCTACCAACCATTATAATATCTATAACAATTACATTACTATTTAATATTTGCGGTAATTCTGAGAATATATTAAAACCTACAAATAAAATCACCTCTTACGTTTTACCTCTTACTACCATTACGTTTTATCAGAACTATTATATAAGCAGCAAAGTCAGTAAGTTTTTATAAGCAAGCGACAGTATTACAAACATTAAATCTATTTATTGACTGACAAATTAAAGTGTTAAGTATAGTCACAAAAATAGTCGTCCTAAATAATATTATAATTATCTAACTTAAAAGTAAATATGAAACTTTGTGAGGTGATGATGGATGGATGTTGATGAAACTTTTAGTAACATAGTTTATTTATATATCAGGATAACACGTTAGCTATTTAGGTACTTATATCGCGATATTCGATTATTATCGCGGGTTTAATCGCATGGCGCTTATGATACAACTAGTTCAAAATGACAACTGTAGCTGTGTGTGTGTGTGTGTCTGTGAACGTGAACTGTCTGGAATTAAGTGTCCTTAATAGGCCTACTGAACTGTTCATATCCCAGCGTTCATAAAGTTCTGGATGACAGTGTTTTGCATGAGGCCAGTATAACACGAAGTTTAGATGCCGAAGATGAGGCACCATCAGCTCTGCTCGGTGTCGTTTGCGGGCTGCTTGTCTCTTGGCCACCCTTTCTGCTGCTGCCTCAGCTTCTCGCAGCTTGTCTGACTGCCGTTTCTTTTCCCAGTCCTAAAATAATATTTGTATAACAAAGCGTGTTATTTTTTAAACTAGATAGGTACCTATATCACAGCCTATAGCTTGTTTTACTTGTGTCAGGCGTTATCTATGTATAAATTTATGTAGGTATAAGTAATTTGGAGTAACTTTAATACCTACCTCAAATAGTATTATTTCAATCTAATTAATCATTATGCATTAAATTAAATTAATACCATATTCTATTATTGTTTTCAATAATGCTCATTATCACGTGACCTCAAACAACTATCAAAGCACATGAAGTCATGTACTTAAACTGTCAGTATTGTCAGACGATAAATTTCAATACTCTTTGATAGGTACCTAGTTCGCGAATGGCAATATTAGCGGTTTATGACGTCAATCAAAGTCACGTGACAAATAGTACCTACCGTTCTGGTGGGAAATTCCTAAATTATTTTAATTTATCATTCATAAATTTGAAATTTTTTATTGTTATAATTATTATTTGTTTTACATAATTTTGATTGTTTCTTTTAATTGTTCAAAAAATCGTTTTTATAAGCGACTTGTATCCTTAACATCCATATAGTAGATGTTATTGTGTGTGTAAATTGATACAAATCAATTTCCATCCATTAGGTATACACAAAAGTTTAGCTATTCATGCCTAGTGATACAACTCGCACAACATTTTTTTTAATTTCAAATTAGAAATCCAAGATAGATACTAAACAATGATGTTTTAAATATCTAGATTGAGCGTCGCCCTACAATGAAAAAAAAAACAATGCAACATTATCAAGCATGTGTGCGTGCAGGCGATGTTTTTCGCGTTCCTTTATTGTCTACTAGAGAACCGCCCGCGCTTCGCTTCGGTACCCGTAGGTAACAGCCGCGTAGGTCCCATTCCCGTAGGAATCTCTGCTAAAAAGTAGCCTTTAACATTTTCCTATGACTTAAGTAAATTACATGTAGTATTTGATAGCGTGATTCAAAACTTGCAAATGAATTTTACTAACGCCATCTATTAACAACTCCGGAAATAAATATCTAGCAACTAACAAAACATCGATCTTCCCATGGGAATGAGATGTTTTTCCGCGGTAAAAAGTAGCCTACGTCACTCTCCACCCTCCTAACTATCCCCACACACATAAACCATACCATATAATAGCCACGTTGCGACGTGAATGAGTCACAAACAAACAAACAAACACACTTTCACATTTATAATATTAGTAAGGATGTGTGCGTACGTAATCTGTGCGTATTTCGCGGATTCGATGTTCCATCTAGATATCTAATACATCTTTGATACTAAATAATTAAATATTAAAAAACTGTTTGATGAACACCAACTATTGAGCTTTCATTCAACATTCTACATGAAATACTGACGAAGTAATAATTTTTCGAAAATTTTAAAACTTCTTTTTGAATTATCCAACATTTCATATTTTAGACTTATACTACTTTTCACTGACGGCACAGAATTTATTATACGTACTGTTTCATACTCACCAAGCATAACCAATAGAAAAAGTTAAAGTTAAAGCAATTATTATGACGGTAGAAATGCTACTAAGTAGGTACCGTCGCGGACGGTGGTTAATAACCGGATGAACTCTAGGCAGTTACCACCTTTAAAATCGACTTAGGAGCTGGCTAATTTGTAGTCAATAGCTAACAATATCAGTAAATAAATTCAGTTACTATATCCTCTTCAGATGCCTCATCGATATGATATGTCCGTCTTTCAAAGACAGCTCCTTCTTTTTCTTGCGCGAAGTATTTCAGTTCTTCTTTTGCAGCCTCCGCAAATCGTATGTTGTCTACTCCACGAAATATTCTTCTAATTCTTTTATTCTACAACCATAAAACTTTGAGTTATTATTTCAAGATATTGCCGTAAAACAGCTTAAATCCCAGGAATAATTTAAAAAGGCCTGAGTATTCCTAAGCTAATTGCTATATGGAAGGAGTACCTACTTACCATGATAAACAAGTAGATAGGTTGACTTTGGTTTTGATATCTCTTCAATGCGTGGATTTCGTCGGCTAATACCTATAACATAATTCTACCTATTGACTTCGGTTATTTATTTATCTATACAAATGTATAAAACTCTTGCGTTACTGAGTGATTGACTGACAGGTATAGGGTATAGGGGAGCACTAAGAGAGGATTTTTTGAAATTCCACCCCCAATGGGGGGTGAAGTTTAAACGAATTCCACGCGGGCGAAGCCTGCGAGCGAAAGCTAGTAATGCTAGTATATTATAAAACAAGAACATTTAAATAAATTAGAGCCGTCACGGCGCGGCGGCGTCGTAGTGCTGACCAATTTCTAACACACACACAACCCCTTGCAGTGAGTACTTATCTAGGTAGCCGTTGTAAATAAAACACGTATTTCACGAACTACTTAATTAAGTTTTCCTATATAGGTAGTCCGTGAAACGACGCTAACGCGCTTTGTCAAAGCGCTTAGTATGTAGGATGTGCCAGGTGAAAAAGGTCTGTTGTAATATCAAGTGGACAGAGAGTCAGAGTTATTACCTCCAGTCGAAGTTATTTCAAATCAAACTGATTTTAAATACAATGTCATAAACGGTTTACCTTCTGTTAATCCTAGTGGGCTTAGCGCTACGTACAAAAAGTTAGTTACTTAGTTACGTAGGTACATACTCGCAATAAAATAATTTGTCCGTCGCTCCAGTCTAGTTTTATACGAGTAAAAAGATGGTCGAGTGCAGTACAAGGACCAGAGAACGAGCAGTATATTTCTGCGCCTGTAAATTATATTTTATTTATTTATTTTATTTATTTATTTATTTCATTCATGTACACAGAAACAGCTAAAAATGTAGTTGTCAACTAAAACTTAGTACCTACATAGGCACTGCTTATTTCAAATTGAAATATCTTCCAGCAGACCTGTCATAAGAAAGATTGTACGAGAGGCAAATTTAGTGTGCACATGTGAATACAAATAAACTGCAAATATATAAAAATAAATACACATAATATATAGCTAAATATATTTATACATATAAATAATATATAACCTACATAAATACATATAAACAAAATACATACAATATATATCACAATAACTGTAAAATCCCGAATCACGGTGACGGTGAATCCTAAGATTTACCGGTCAATCTTAAGATTCTGAGATAATGTTGGTTTTAGTAGTAAAACAGTGAATACTTATTAATGCAAACTGCAAATTGATAACAATACCATACCACGGATTTCGACGGAACCCCGCTTGGCGGGGTTCCTTTTTTCGCATTATTACAGCTAACTCTAACCTAACCCAGTTATCCTCTATTTGAGTCTTAATAAGTAATTAATAACTAGATTCACAATTCTACAAAGATAAGAAAACGTACCCACCTTAAATGGCCGCGCTAAGCGCTTTCCGGGGACTAATAATAATTTTGGATCTATTTTTTATTAGTTACTAGAGAACCGCCCGCGCTTCGCTTTGGGACCCGTAGATAACAGCCGCGTAGGTCCAGCTCCCGTAGGAATCTCAGCTAAAAAGTAGCTTAAAACATTTGCCTATGACTTAAGTAAATTAAGTACATGTAGTATTTGATAGCGTGATTCAGAACTTGCAAATGAAGTTTACTAACGCCATCTATTAACAACTCCGGAACTAAATATCTAGCAACTAACAAAAATCAATCTTCCCATGTGAATGAGATGTTTTTCCGCGGTAAAGAGTAGTAAACGTCACTCTCCACCCTCCTAATTATCCCCACATACATAAATCATACCATATAATAGCCATGTTGCGACGTGAAAGAGTCACAAACAAACACACTTTCACATTTATAATATTAGTAAGGATTAAAAATATCGTGAATGAAAATACCTTCACTTGAAAATTGGCTATAATTTTTTTTTTATGTAGAGTCTGCGAATCGTGACTTGACCAGCGTGATAGACTATGGCCATAACCCCCCACATAAGAAAGTAGTCTTGAACTCAATAACACAGGATTAGATTTGATGATAATCATTTTCCTCTAAAGTAAATAGGTTCAAGGATGACTACGAATGACTACCTCTATTTTAAATAGGCGCATAAATGCAAAACTTATTGAAGACAATCACACTTAGGTAAGTAATTAATAATTGTTACTCACAAATAAGTCTGTTAAGATTATGGCTAAGCATGTAATTAAATTCCTTCTCATTGTTAATATCAATGAATATTTCCAATTTCTTTTTCGCCATTTTATTTATTACCATTTATGAACTACGAATTTCGGTAGTTAAGTATTTTATGTTTTATTAAATTACGAATAAATCTTGATGGTCATGAATCATGATCAATAAGTATACAATAGTTTATTACTTTATGCTAATATACTTACCTAACTTTCAGCATGTCAAATACGTAAGGAGGTAGGTATAGGTAGAGATACAGTACACTGTACAGGTATGTAGGTACACCACGGAATACTTAGTTAAATTACGAGTTTGTGGTGTTACTCACTGCTAAACAACTTAAATAATGTCTGGTAATAAAACTTTGTATGCAGTGTCAATGAAAGTTAATTCCCATTTATTTATTTTTTTCTTGATAATTTTCCTGAAAGTGATGGATAAAATCAGAAGATGTTAATGTAACAAATTTAATATATCTATATAAACAAACATAGAAAGAAAAAGAACCAATAGCAGTATACTATACTTAGTACTAATCTATTATTAGTATCTATTACCATTAGGATCCAGTTACAGTAAAACCAACTTATCTGCCAATGCAGTATCTCAATAGATACTGTGTACTAAAGTATTTAACATAGTACCTAACTCAATGCTTATGTGTGAAATAAAGAGAGGCGCTGTCGGACGCATTGGACCAATCATTGCACGCAAATCGACCACAATGGCCACAAATTTAATGTACTTATATGTAGTCCTACAAGCTACAAGCATCTTTTGGCGCGTGGGTGACAGAGACAGCGCCTTACAGTTTGCCATTTCAGAGATAAGTTGGTGGTTGGTGGCTCCTCCGAGGTTGGTGGCACTGTAATTATGATAGCATTTTTTTGCCAGTACCTATCTACCTACCAGGGTTGCCAGACATCAGCGAACTCGCCAAATGCCGTTCGAGTAGCCTCAGTGGTTGAGGCGACATACGCTACTCATTTACTAACTTGAAGCACAAAATATGAAGTGATCATGCTTAAGTGCATTCAATACTATTAGCACTATTGGATACATACGGTTTTAATTCCGCAAGTAGCCTAATTTGCTCGTTATTTATTGCAAATAGCCTAAATAGGCAATCGATTTTTTCGATCGCCATTAGCCGAGGTAGCCTAAATGGCGATAATTCGCCTTATCTGGCAGACTGTTGTAACCTGTCTACCTAGACCTGTTACAAAAAATTACTATATTATTAATAATATTTTGATTTATATTTTTACTTAAACAATAATATTAATATTTTGATTGTATGAAAAAGTTCAAACTTCATTGTCTTGTATTATGAACCCACACAATATAAATAATTTTTAACAAAATAAATTGAGTTTGTTCATTTATTTTCAATAATTTCTAAACAGTTGCCCGAAAATGCATGTTTGGTTGTTTGGTTTATAGTTTACAGAGCCATCTAACGAAAAATAAGGAATTTTTAAGTTTATAAGGTAAGGCTTGATAAAGCAAGCGCATTGAGTGAAACTAAAGCGAGTTAGCGAGCTTTCTTTTCTTTTGTCCTTAAATATATGTCTTGTGGGTATTTTTTTAGAAGCACATTAATATAAAATATTCTTTCTCGTATTATATTGTTGTAAGGGACTTTGATGACATTGGCACAGGTTACAGTGATATTGGTACCGATAATTATACCTATTATCTTGTCTCTATAAAAATAGTAGATATCATTTTTAAATTTTGTGATTACATAATTAAAACAATAATTTTTATGACTCTGGTGTTTCTGTTGTTAATTAAATCGTTTCTTAATTTCATAATTCATAGTATAT
This sequence comes from Hesperia comma, assembly GCA_905404135.1. Classification (NCBI taxonomy): domain Eukaryota; kingdom Metazoa; phylum Arthropoda; class Insecta; order Lepidoptera; family Hesperiidae; genus Hesperia; species Hesperia comma. Next base: position 11,063,636 of record FR990031.1, on the reverse strand, counting down.
TCTGGAAAGATTTTTAACTTGTGTCAACACTTAACTAAATGTCAGTGTCAATGTCAGTCGGCCATATTAAAATTTCAGTGATTTGGAAATTATCGTCTGCGATGGAGTCATATTTTTGTGCAAGAGATTCTGATTGCAGCACTATCGTGAACTCATGGAAATTATGTCATTTGTTATACGTTTCTATGTTTGGTTGTGGTTTTGGCAGAAAAAGTTCGATCGTCTGACAATTTTCGCGTGAGATTATTGTCGTTATAAAATCGCTGTCGACCCGGGAGACATCTTGTGATAAAAAACCAGCAAGTCGCTTCTGTCTGGATTCGTCTTTCACGTGAAAAGTTAGCAAACTTGATCGGTGCTAATAAAGTCCGTAATAATGGACGTGTCGTGGGGTGCGTATCGTTTGTTACGTATGTTTATTTGTTTTGTACTATGGGACGGTGTTAAGTAACTATTTTATTGCAGACGCAGATAATTTTGAGCCCAAACTTCCGACCACGTTGACGACGTCTAACAGATGGGAGGGAGAGGACGAGGAAGAGATCGTCAAGGTAACAAGATTCAGTGCCAAATTGTTCGCATATTATTTTCCTTTGTACTCTGTAGAATATTATCCGTTCGTATCGAACTTTCCGCACATAACCTCAACGTGACACTGTGTTGACGTCAGCTTCTTTTGTAGGAAAGTTGGGAAGATGAAGAAGAAGAAAAGAAAGATGAAGAGAAGAAGGAAGTGGCCCCACCGCCTCCGAAACCGAAAAAGAAAATCCTGGACAAAATAGCTGAGAAAGAGGTGAGGGATTTATATTTATGAATGGTCAGAAGGTCAAAGTAAATATTCTTACAGAAATGTCTTTTTCTACAAACATATGTTCCTCTAATTAGTTACATTTTATTTCACTTTTTAAACATGATAATTTATCAGGAATTTAATTGAAACTTTACCTATTACCCATATTACCCATTACATACCAATTACTTTTTCCAACAAACTATTTTTGTGTATACTAAAAAAGGAATCATATTTTTTTAATTTTTATCCATTTGCTAAAGATTTACAGAAGTAATATTAATATACAAACTAATTAACAATGCAATACACTAACAATCATGAACTAGAAAATATTTTTTTTTACTGAAGTTATACATATAATCTATGTTAAACAAACAAATAACAGCACATTGATAATGTTTTATAAATATTTTTTCTATGTTTTTGATTTTTGTGATTACTGTCTGATCCCCTATAATTTTCGAAAGTTTTGACCTTTGTCCTATTGTCACTTGCTAAACAAAAGTATCATGCCCTCCGTGGGTGTATTTTTGCTTTGAATAATTGTAACCGAATTCTCTTGTCTCCACCATACACCATGACTAATTAGGTCTATTAGAATCAAAACTGCAATGTCCATAAAACCAAAAATTTGTTATTTATGGTTTGAGAATGTGTAATAATTGTTAAAAAAATGTGTATTGTGGTCAGAACACAAAATTGGGGTATTTCTTTAGTATCCTGCTGCAGGGCTAGGGGGGAAGGGGGTGTTGAGGGGAGGGGAGGGGGAGGAACTTCCTCCTAAAAGGGGGAGATGCGGAAAGCCATAGTTTTCGAGATTTTTTTATTTTTATTTTCAAGTTTGAAACTCAATATTTGTGTAAATTAGTGTTAGCAAATGGGGCAAAAAGTTTAAAATATAGACCTCTTTACGAGGAGACACTCTCAACATACGAATTTTAGCAAATTATTTAAGGATTTAATTTATATACATGTTTTATGCACTCAATTAATTTTAAAATCGTGTTTTTGAATAAGGAGAACTGAAACATTGGCAGATCTAATATTATCGGGGCAGAGTTCGTCTTAATCCAATCATCAGTCAATCATATAATAATAATAATAACCCATGTGCTTAAAAAGTTTTTTTATTTGTTCTTCGGCGTGGGGGCGTCGCCCCCCGCCACCCCCTATTCGGGGGTTTCGCCCCGTCTTCCCCAGGCTCTCCTTTTTAACGGATTTATATTAATTGGAGACAAAAATATCTCGAAAACTTTTAGGAGGAAGTTCCTCCCCCTCCCCTCCCCTCAACACCAACACCCCCCCCCCCCCTCCCCCCATAGCCCTGCAGCAGGATACTGTAAACTGCTCAATATTTTTGTCTTATTTTTTGAAAATAACAACAAAAATTTAAATTAAAATAATACGACGCATTTCCGCAAAAAATGCGATTAGATTATGATTTGAGCCGTTAATATCAGCTATCAATTAAAGCCAAAATCACCCAAATACACTCAATATTTGTCTTCAAATTTTATAAATAACCTTAAAAACTTAAAATTAAGATTAAAAAAAACTACGCATTTCCGCACAAAATGCAATTAGATTATGACTCGGGGCATCAATACCCATTGATTAAAGCCAAATTTATTCAGGAAATCGTGCATCAGGATACTAAAGCCAACCCCAAAATTGTACATTCCTATACATATTTGATTCTTATAGAGTACTAGCTACCCGCCCCGGCTTCGCACGGGTGCAAGTTAGATTTACCATAGCAGCGCCATCTATTGATTACTTACTCAACCCAGTCGAAAGGTATCGACATCTGTTACATATAATTGTGACTGTCAAATAATAACACTCTTAATTTAGTTCTCTTGTGTGGCGCTAGGTGTCTGTTCATCTGTGAATAAGACTGCCATGTCAATTGTCATTACTTGCAAAACTTAGTGTCAAATAATAAGAGACAAATAATTAGAAATAAATTAAAATTGCGACTATAATTTGAGATTTAAAGTATCCTATCTCTCAAGTTGGATCGAACTGCACATGGTGTGCGAATTTTATTATAATCGGTTAAGTGGTTTAGGAGTCCATCGCGGACCAACATTGTGACACGAGATTTATATATATTAAGATTATGAGACAATGTCATCAAAGTACTCCTTAATAATAATAAAATATCCATTAATTTCTTCAGCGTCTGGAACGCGAGAAAGCTGAACGATTAGCTGAGAAAGAGGAGGAACTGACACCAGAACAGAAGTTGGCTGAGAAACTTCGCCAACAGAAACTGCAAGAGGAATCTGATCTTCGACTTGCCTTGGAGACATTTGGTAAATACAATGTACTCCAATTATATTTTACTGTAACATAAATTTGGTATCAGTTTCACTGCTGATAAAAGTTATTTCACTTTGTTCATAATAGATTCTCCTATAGAAGCTGTAACTGCGTTCTTGTATATTTTTAGCATTCCTGTATATTTTATTAAAACATATTATGTACATAATTACATACATTAATTCCATGGTTAAAATGTACATTTTAACCTTGGCATAAATTGATCTTTGAGAGTATCATCATCTCTTCCTGTCATGGGCCACTATTGAACACGGGTCTCTTAGAATGAGAAGGTTAAGGCCATAGTCCACCACGATGGCCAAATGCGGATTGGCGGCGTCACATACCTTTGAGTTTTGCGAAACCTCCGGTATGCAGGTTTCCCCACGATGTGTTCCTTCACCGTTTATAGCAAGTGACATTTAAATGTTTAAAACGCGCATAACTCCGAAAAGTCAGAGGTGCGTGCCCTGGGATTTTGAACCCTTTGGAGTATATTGCTTATTATATACATACAAAAATATACATAAAAAATATACATACAGATAAACTAGCATCTAGAATGTGAGGTTAAATTTTTATTACTGGCTTATTTGCAGGCATAACAGAAGGTGCCACTGGCAAGTTAGACACATTCAACCCCACAACGAAAGAAGAGTTTGCGGAATTTGGTGATCTTCTATGCAAAAAGATCAATATATATAAAGCAAGGGATGAGTTTCCTGCTTTTATCGATGACTTAGTCAAGAATATCATTGTCAATAGTAAGTAAATGTGTGTCGTTATCTACTGACAGTTTTGCATCAGAAACTTCGCAGAAACAGAACTTACATACAGAAGTAATTACGGTCTATATCCGGTCAGTATTCATAATTAGACTTAAATAAATGTTCAGTGTTCATGTTGGCACTTAATCATATTTTATTATCTTTAATACCAGTATTTCGAATACACTTTGTAATATGTTAAGTTACATATTTGCTGTGAAAATAAAAATATAGTTTTTAATTTTTTATTGTGATCCAAATGTGGCAAGCAAAGGGTCTATAGAACTTACAAGTTACTCAGACTCATGATTATTTAGCTGTTGTCATTTAATTATTAATTTACAGTAGAAGAATAACTTTTGTCAAAATTTTAAGTCAAATCTAGGGTAGGTGTCCATCTCTGAGTTTGGAAACTGTACTAAGCTATATATATTATAAAGAAAATCCACACATGTTTAGAAAAGTCATTTTATTTTAGTTATAGAATAAAAATTATAATTAGTTGAATTGAATAATGGAAAAATAAGCTAAAGCTATAAAAGTAGCACACATCAAAAATTCAAAAGTATCCAAACAGTTGGTCACCCTAGTAATTTGTATGTTTATGTTTTGAAATTTCCAGTGGCATCCGCTGACATCAAGAGGATAAAGCTGACAGTAGACAACATGTATATTGAGAAGCAGAAAGCCGAGAAGAATGAGAAGTCAAAGAAACCCACAAAGGGAAAGAGCAAGGCCAAGTTAAAAGTTGAAGGTGATAATGTGAGTACAATTTGTTGGTATTAAATCAATACATATACATAAAATCTGTGACAGATTACTGTCTGGAGATGAGACGCATGAGAAATAATATAATTAGAGGTGTCGATTATTGCAATTGGACCCTTAACAATGATTTTTAGAATCACTTGGTTTTCGGTTTGTTTGATGCACTTAATTGTGATTTACTGTGATACCATTTTTTTATTATCTAAAATTTTGAATAATTAACAAAAATTCCGTACGAAATTATTTTAATCGACAAATACACATCATACACATTAGATACCATTCTTCCCAACAGTTTTAAATGTAAAGCAGCTAAAATTAAAAAGTAATTTTAGCTTATGTTGGCCCTATGAGTGGGTAGCATGTAGCATTATGAATCCCCTTTATGCACGATTTTCTTAATTATCTTCTATGTACAGATATGACTCATTTCTATGTTTATTATATAATAATACTAGCTGACCCGGCAAACGTTGCTTTGCCATATAAATTATTTTTAGGTAATTTCTAGTGTAGACAAAAATGATTAAATTACTAAAATGGCTATTAAAAAACAGGGGTTGGTGATAAAAGGGTGAAAATTTAGGGTTATATGTATTTTTAATGCCACATTATAGAAAACTAAAAACAAAAAATTTCGTCCAAAAATTAAAAAATAATGTTAAGTCGCCCTTAACATTTAGGGGTATGAAAAATAGATAGTAGCCGATTCTCAGACCTACTGAATATGTATATATAATTTGGTAAAAATCGGGAAGGCCGTTTCGAAGGAGTAAGGTAACTAACATTGTGACACGAGAATTTTATATATAAGATTAATATTGTTTATATATCTTTTTCAGGCTCATCTCAACCAATACGACTCATACGGCAACTACGATGATGATTATGATGATTTCATGTAACTCCACGATCGATTCCCACGCCCTCGGTACCTGGTCTCTGGGCTTCACAAAACTTACTGTATTTATTTACAATCAATGACCATAATCACTCGTTCATAGCTCGCTGGCCCAAGTCATCTGTCAACTGGACTGTAAATTGCTTGTAGCTTCAAGGACTTTGCACATTACACACACGTTATGGAATCGACTAAAATGACAACATTCAGTTTTAGTCTTTATGTCTCGGTGTTAAGGTTGAATAGTAAGTCTTTCAATTATACAACCATAATAGCTAAGACATAAGGATCATAATTGAGTGTTGTCGTTTTAGTTGGTCCGTTGACACGTCATGATGTGCACAGTGCTTTAAACTCACTTAATTTTACGTAGGTTATGTTATTATTTCACGCGTTTAACATATCAATTTGATTTTTAAATACTAATTCACTTAATTATCGTACAAAAATACACCTTAATCTTTTTTTAAACAATTATAAATTAATGAAATAATAATATTCAATAAAGGAATGATTGGGTAAAAAAACTCAATACCTATGTTAATTCTAACTTGTCTTAGGTAATACCAATACACATGGTGAAATTTATACACCTAGAATTTAGTCAAACTTTGTTGTCATAGCAACATTGGTATATTGTGAAACACTATCTATAAATTTGACTGTTATTTTATTAAAGTATTATTTAACCTGGCAAGCTGGCACTTGTAATATTTTAAGAAAATTATATTAATATGCTCCGAATTAAAAGAGCTTAAAGGTAATGTACTATTATATTTCTTAGGGCATCTTATAAATCTTTGAGGGATGTTTACTATGCAATATACTTTTTCATTTGAAGCGACATAAAGCAAGCCTAATATTAATCATATCAGATTATTATGTTCCACAGTGCTTTAAAAAACTCTTTAGAAATGCTAATATCAAAGGTCGTTAATATTGAGGTGTTCCCAAAGTAGTGCATATATATATATACAAATTTTATTACGAAAGTGAATTTTTAGTTTCTAGCCTAACATAATAATTATGAAAAAGTCCAAGTAAAAGCAAGCTATTCCTAGTATTTTTTTTTTTGTTTTTTTTTGTATGGTGCCAGTTCATCTGAATCGAAACTGATGTAATTATTTCCAAATTGGTTTATAGATGTAATTTAAAAGGAATTCAAAAAGTTAACACTACAAGATATGGCAATGCCTTGCCTAATTGAGGTGCCTCCATATTTGCTGTTACAATTGGTGCTTTAAAAGACTAACCTTTTTAATAAATTATGGTGGTTTTCTCTTAACCGATTACATACCATTTCTACTTATATACTTTGTAGTTGTCCAAAGTGTCAACTTGGCCGTGACTCCGTGATAGGTATTACTATTATTTCATTTCATATGAAGTTATAATAGTAACCAACTGTCGTTGAATGGATCATCACTCATTAACCGTCAGTAAAAATTTTAGCTCTACACATTCGGTACTTGGTGAATGACTCATAATTATGTACCTATTCGTTAATTTACTTAGTCATCTAATAACAATTTACAACATCTCTCATGTACCACTGACGTAATGTATGTAATGTTTACGTCTTCTATCATATCTCAATAAAGAATAACCAAAAGAAAAGAAAGAAAGCATTTCCAATTAATATGAAAATCGTAAAGATGAATGTTATATTATACATAATAGATACTATACTCTATTTCACATAGGATGGGTACGGTGACACATGCCAAATTAACTCTATAGTGAGGTGACCATGCATAACTAATTTATGTGATTCGATTATCGAGTACAATTGCGGTTAACCTTAAATCGATTTCGATTATAAATTTTTTTTTTTAACTGCATATTAAAAGATAATTTTCGCTAGAGTGAATAGATTATATTTTAAGGGTGTAAAAATGAAACACAACATTTAAATAATTCATAAATTTATTCAGTATCTGTCTCAACCGACGAACAGGAAGACTCATCCGATTCCGATCCTACATGTATTACAAAAGTTTCGTCCAATATTGTGTCGACGTGAACGTCGCGTTCCCAGTCCTGACGTATGACCGAACATTTCCTTTGCCTCTTATTTTGAGGAGTCGATAACTTATTATCCTCCATATTGGTGTCACCATACTTTTCTTTGGTTATTCTTGACACTGTATTACGCCCAATGTCAAGTGCCTGTGCAACTTGATCCACGGTGTTGTTGACAGGTAATAATGGACCGCCATTTTCTCGCTCCCGCTCAAAGTATTCCCGCAAGCGGACAACGAACTCCCGGGATTGACTGTTTAAAACGGTCTTCTTTGTTATTTTAGGCATTTTAAAGAACAGAACACACACACAAAATGGAATAACTAACAAAATAATAACAAAACTTAACAACAATAAAACTGCAACAAATAACAACTGGCAAATCGAAAACACGGGAAGCATACAAGGCAAGACGCACTCGTACTGATTGAGATATCTCAAGTCAGTGAGTTGACACTTGACAGTTTGACACGATTCACAAGATGGCCGTTACGATTATTCGTTTTTGCCGATTACCTTTTACGTGTCCAGTCCCTAACACATTTCGTTTCATGCAGAGGTTTCATGCCTCTAATTTTACGTTATTATTTTTTCTGTAGGTACCTTTTTTACTTTGTTTAAAATGTAAAAACGCATATTTAAATACAATTTCATTACCATTCATCTAATCAAGCATTATTGTTAACTTTGGAAATTAATTGGTGATAATAAAATATATTTATTTATCTGATTTGTTGAAAATAGTGAGCGTGTATTGGAACATAAATCAAATGTCACCGTACCCATCCTATATGAAATGAAATAGCATTTTGGCACCTTGTATAAGAGATAACGACACTTATATAATAAATGTATAAATACACTTATGCCATACATTATATAAGTGTATAAATACACTTATATAATGTATGGCATATATCGTGGCGTATTTTTTTTATGTCTGTCAGAGATCGTTTGATGATTATAATACTTTTTGTATTCACAAGTTTGCATGAGAATCTAGTTTAATAAAAATAAATAAATCGCGTGTTGCTGTAGAATGTCTGAACCGATTTGAAGTGAAGTGATGTAATAAACTTAATTACACTTGCAAATTAGGAAACGATGCTTCAAGACTATGTCACAGTAATTTTGTTACTTTAATTGAGTGTCTATCAAGTTGTATCAAGTCGTTTATCGTTTAGATTTATGTTTTAAGTAAATTGACAAAAAAATACTGGTCTTCTCAATGTATTGTTCTCGTTTTGATGCAATGTGCATGACTGAATTTGCTCAAAGTAGTAAGTATTGTTTGAAGGTACATGAAATCAATTATACAAACGTAGATCGTGTCATTAAAGCGCCGAAAGTGAGGCAATAAAGTAACATTAATTTGTGTAGCTTTCTCCATCCGTATTATTGTCTTTCGCGTCGTCAGAGTGGATGAAAAACTGGGACTCTCATTGTATGAATGTATTAATGTAACACCCATGTATAGTTATAATCTTTACATAAATCCCATTTTGTATGTCTAGTGTAATACCGTTAATATTAAATCGAATCGACAGTCTGGAAGTTGTTTATCTCGCTCAATTTATAATAGTGTGAGCGAGAAACCATATTCAGACGCCAATTTATTTTGCATTATAAAAAAATTGAGATATAATTCTGGAAATTGTTTAGTACATACCTATATTTTATTTATTTAAGTGTGTATTCTTAATTTAAACATAATTATTTACTCGTCACTCGAGTTACGTTAGCTAGACTAGTCCTAAAGCCAGAAACCAGGTACCCAGTCAAACACAGACAACTGTTATCGAAATATTGTGCTTTATGTCATCGCCTTAGGGTATATTTTTCCACGAATACGTTGACCTAGTGTTTGACGATGACGCCATGTATGTCTCATATACAAATTTATTTTACACAATGTAATATAAAGTCGTATTCAGCGGTTATGGTCCGATGTTATGTTATATAGAAATAATAAATTTTTTATTGTGATAATATTGTTATTTTTTTGTGAAAAATGCCTTGAGTAACAGCAACATACAGAACTAAGGGTGTGTAAAGAGTACTTAATTTGCGATTATTTCTGTTGGAGACATTTAAAACAAAATTGACATCCAGCCTTTTTAGGGTTCCGTACCCAAAGGGTATAATTGCTTTTTACAAAAAAAATAACCGACTTCAATCTTGATAAGTAGAGATAACTCAAAAACTACTCGCCAGATGGCGCTCAATTCAACATGTAAGTGTAAAGTTCTCGTCACTACAAATTAATGAAGCCCAAACACTAGATAACTGCAGTAAATCGTTGAGGAGTTCCCTCGACTGTCTTTCGGCTTCATCAGATCGACTCCAGATCTTCATGAAATGGTAGCGCTTTAACCCATTCATTGCCATTTAAATTTTAAAAACCTCACTTGGGTGCCACATAATGTTTTTGTTGGTTACAATAGGGAAGGCGTTGTATATTGTGTTTTTTAATTATTAAAACCCCATAAATGACAAAAACCCATCGAAAAATGATAAACGCATCATATGCGTTGGTGGCACTGATAATAAATATTTAACCACTAGTGCCACTCAACTCACCGTTTGCGTTGACGTTTATATGATATTATGCAATAGGTCATAATTGCCTGCTGATACCCGATATAAATGTATATTTTATTATTATATAGGTAATCAAGCTCTGTCCGGGGGTAGGTCTGAGCCAAATAGATTTTTTTACCCAAGTAAACCTTAACTTGTAATTTTTATCGAAATCGTTAGACCACTTCCAAAACCGAAACTGATTCTGAGTGCAAATCCACAAAAATACTTAAAAAATGGAGATTTTTTTAAACAAAAACCCTATTTCTGAAATTCGATCCACCGTAAACATAAAACAGCTAATTCGAGGTCATCCCACTGTAAAACTAACTGCCTAGGTCTTATCAGCTATTAACTTATTGGTAAAACTTAGCTATTTGTTAAGAATTTTTTTTTTACTTTTAGCGAACTACTTTACTCCGAAATACGCCTAATAAAAAAATATTTCAGCGCTGCAGCATTGATATTCTGGGTGTAAGTAGTGATAGGTGCATAGCATAGCGTGGTTTCCGGCTTCGGAAGCGGTTTCTTTATACCTGTAGAGTTCATGGTATAGGTAATCTAACCTACACAAACCTAACTCACCCGACCTAGAGTTATGCAGAGAGTAGATTTTCGGTAGGAAGTGGATAATCAGGGTAAAAATATGACAAAGTAATAAAAATCAACCAATATTTATTATTGAAACTAAACAATTAGTAATTATGGTAATCTTTAAAACAATTCTTTAAACAAAACCCGTATTGTTCGGGACAATCGGGGCAGAAATACGGAGTATCTTTTCGTACTTTTTTTGATACCCAGCACTGCCTACACCGACGTCGTAAAATTTTTCTCTTGTTGCCATCATAAGTACGAGAACAATGTTGAAGAACATGCACTGTATCCCACCAAAATTATCCTGTAAAAAACAAAATCCTGTAAAACACTAGCAAAGCCTTGACGGAGTTGCTTATTCTATAAAAAGTAATGAAATCTCTAAGCCAAGTCAAGTCTAAGGTTCTTTTCATCGAATTCTTTAATAATATAGTTAGAGTTTATGTGACTGGCCGTTGAACATTATGCACATTTACTTGTTGATACATCCAAGTCAATATTAGTAAAGAAAATGCATTAAAATAAGCTTAGACTTACTTGGCTTGGCATTACTTAGAGATTTCATATTTTTATAGAATGAGTAATACTTTTCTGTCACATAAGTAAACCACATACTTAATTTAAAACAGATTTAAAATAGTACGCAAACATATTTTTTGTATTCTACCTCCTGCATGAAACTATCCAACAAAGATTATTACTGCTATGCCACTAAACGCACCGTATGCGTTGATTTGATTTCCTTATAGAAATGCACCATAAAATCAGTGAAAATAATGATAGAATTAAGATTATTACTCACCTTTATCTCACAATGAATAAATACGTAACAAACACTCAATAAAACTCAAGTTATTCCCAAATCAAAATAGAGCTTTTTAGCACCAACCGCCTTTTCGCTGTCAAAACAAGACTGACAGCGCGAGCCGAAAACCATCAGTGTTTCCATATTAAAAAATATTTCAAGTTGTGACTGTTGCCAAGTAATTAAATAAATGTCTACCAATTTATATGTGAAGTGATGAAAACGTGAATAGGTGACTCGACGCATATGGTGCGTTGGTGGCATGATGTAGACATTTCAATCAACGCACCATTTGCGTTGGTGGCAATGAATGGGTTAATGTACTTATGATAACATGAACAAACACACTAGTTGTCCATACAATTTTCGAAAGTTCCCCTCGGTTTCCCTGAGATGCCATCATCAGATCCTAGTTTCCTTATCAGGGGACCCCACTGCGCATATCTACTTTACAACAAAAAAAGAATTATCAAAATCGGCCCATAAACGACGAAATAATCGCTGAACGTACATAAAAAAAAAAGCATATATACGGTCGAATTGAGAACCTCCTTCTTTTTTGAAGTCGGTTAAAAATGGGACCCTTTTACTGAGACTTCGCTGTCCGTCCGTCCGTCCGTCCGTCCGTCTGTCACCAGACTGTATCTCATGAACCGTAATAGTAACATAGTTGAAATTTTCACAGATGATGTATTTCTGATGCCGCTACAACAACAAATATCTACTAAAAAACAGAATACAATAAATATTTAAGTGGGTGCCCATACATTCGACGATAGTTTAGTTACCTTTCGGTCCAAGAGATGGAGTTGTGCGTAATATGTGGCTACAATAAAACAATTAAATATTTAAGTGAGGCTTTTAAACAACAGACCAGATTTTTTTGGCGTTTTTATACATGGTGGTACGGAACACTTCGTGCGCGAGTCCGACTCGCACTTGGCCGGTTTTTTATATGTTATCAAAAAGTAGGTAAGTATCCAAACAATGGAATCGAGTGATAATTAATTTCTAATACCCACTGATAGTAATGCGGACAGAATTCGGGGGTACACCGTAGGGGTTGCCAAAGCAAAAAGTATCTACCCAACGGTTATCACAGTTGTCGAGTGCACCGTATTTACCCCTTAAAATCAGAGATTTAAAAATACACGGATATGCTCTTCTCTCAACTATAAAGTTATATCGATAATAGATAGATAGATAAACTATTGTTTGTACACCAGGATTATAAAACAAAGAAACAAAAAATATATATTACAAAAGCACAAAACAATAGGCGGCCTTATCGCTACATAGCGATTTCTTCCAGGCAACCCACCAAAAGCTAGGAAATACGGATAACATTTAAGGGTATCGGCGTACATAAAGTTAAAAAAGAAGAAAAACAAACAAAACTTATCAAATTTACATTTAAACATACTTTTACAACAGTAGTGCAAGACAGACAGAAAAGCAAAAGGAGGAAGCATAGAAGAGAAAAAGAGGTTAAGGTGGAGGAAAAAAGGGAAGAAATAGGATTGGACAGCTAAGAATGGACCAGGGTTAAGATTCGAGATAATAATCTTTAACCAACGCTTTAAATTTATTAATATTTTGCGCTTTACGTATGTGGGAAGGCAAGGAGTTCCACAGGCGTACCGCCGAGACAGTGAAAGATTTGTGGTAAAAGGAAGAGAAATGACAGGGAGTTTGAAGAACAAGGTTGTGTGAGGAGCGAAGCATATGGTTGTGAGTAAGACAACGATACTCAAAGTTGTTTCTCAAATTAAATAGCTAGGGGAAGATGGATTAAATAGTGTACAGTACAGAGCAGAAAGAACATGAGTATTCCGGCGAAGTCGGATAGGGAGCCACTTGAGTTTAGCACGAAATTCTGAAATATGGTCATACTTGCGAAGCCCAAATATGAACCTGATGCAAACGTTTTGAAGTCGCTCAAGTTTGTTTAGTTGCTCCTCGGGTAATATTAAAGTAACAAATATCAGCATAGTCTAGAATCGGAAAAAGTAAAGAAGTAGCAAGCATCATTTTAGTGGATACAGGGAGAAAATTACGTAATCTGCGTAGACTGCCTAAGGCAGCAAATAGTTTCCTGCTGACGTCGTTAATCTGAGGGCCCCAAGACAGATTAGAGTCCATAAGAATTCCTAAATTCTTCACAACCTTAGAAAAAGGAATATGTACCCCATCAAGAAATACTTTAGGAAGTATTTGTTGATGGATAATATTCTGTTTATTAACGAAAAAACTAATATATACCTAGAGGAAAGAGCCAATAATATAAGTAGGGCTGTTTCCTCGTGGTAATTACTGTAAAATTAATTTAATTAATATGACGTCATATCACTAGTAATAAAAATAATCTAAAGTAATCTAAGACGTAATATTACTAGTAGTGAAAATATGAAAATATTAATGAAATTATTCTCATGATTATTTTGCAGTACGGCCACGAGGATACAGCCAATCGCAGTCATTCCCTCTCTGACATACTTACCAACTGACATGTGCCGAACGCCATTTGACATAGTACCTAGGTAACCAATTGTTTTAAGAATACCTAGTGAAAATAATCCATAATTAAAAAACGCTGACACACTAATACCCCCGCAGTAGGTTACTAGGTAGGTACCTGTGTCGCGGGTGGCATGGACTACACACTACACATAATAACACATTACATTACAATTACACCCATGACCCGAGTACAAATATTTATCTGCCAAATAAATATCTGCCCGGCCGGGAATCGAACCCAGGACCCCTCGCGTCGCAGGCAGGGTCGCTACGAACTAGGCTACAGGGTCGTCATCAACTTGTGTTCCATGGTTCCACACTAGATTTTTCCTTTTTTATTATATAAATTAAATAACGCTGCTTGACATACAGAATCTAGCTTATTTTTGTGGCTTTGCATTAATTTAAAAACAATACGATACGATCTTCGGAGATCGAATGAGATCGATTCAACGTCATACGATTCAGATCGTGAATCGATTCATGGGGTTGCGATCCATTACGATCCAAAAAATCGATTCAAACCAAAAAATCGGGCATCCCTATGTCGGAGACACTTCCGACACATATTTTTATGTTTTGTTGTAGTTATGTATATATGGTTTGGTTTTAGCCAACGCGCTAATCCCGCTACTGAATCATTTTCTCTCGCCTGAAGTTTGGTGGGGTCGCATCTATGTTTTTAAATCTCTGTTTATAATAATAATTTTAAAAAAATTATCGTTGAGTAAACATGAAATTCACAAAAGGCCTAATGACAGCACATAATTGTTTTAGTGCTACCTACCCACTCTTTACAAATAAGGCAGAAAGAGGACATTGCAATACTTAATGACTCGAATACCCTATTTAACAATAAATCTTACGTACATACAAACTATAAATGACAAAAATGTATAGCAAGGTCACTCCTAGTCATCAGTCAAGTCGCGCAACATTTTAACCGATTCAACCGTAACTCACAAAGAATATGAATAGTTTGTCTAACGATCCATTTGGTCAAATGTTACAAAAATGATCATCAAGACAAGCATTGCGCATTTGAAAAATTAACTCGTTAAAGTTAGACCTAATAGATTATGAAAAAAAAAATAGATTACCTTACCTACTTAGGTATGTTCTTTTTCTGTAGCAATAAGTAATTATTTGTGCTGAATTACCTACTGTATTGTACCTATTTGGAGTTGTTTGTTGATGTTTTAATTGTAAAGAAATTAACGTCAGTTTATCTCTTTCAACGTCTGTTAACTCTAGGTTAGGTAATTTTTTGTATTGTAGGTACCTAAGTATTTAAATTACGTAATTTGAATTTTTTTACTGAAACATGTCGCGTTTTCACTGTTATCTTTGCGTCTACGGCTCCTAACACAGCTTGCAACGCTTCTTGTTGGCCTATTGTATCGTATCAATAAAAATAATGCGTAACTACATGGACTGCATTATGTATCTAATATTTGATCCATCGTATTTCAATTTACGAAAATGTACCTAATAAAAACAAACACTTAACATTTCATTGGACTCACGCCCACTCGACACCGTCATGCCTTACAAAACTGTCCTATCTACCACAAGATGTCGAGGTTAAACCAAGTTTGTTTAACTGTTTGTTTGTTTCATGTCTATAAGTTTATTTGGCTTCATTTGACGTATAATGTTAATTACGTAGGTTGTAGGCACGCAGGTGCCATAAGTATCTAATACCTATGCTTTTTGGCACTAATTGGTAAAATAAGTTGGAAGTTATCTATTGATGGCATTGATATAAAAATTCTGTAAAGTCTCCTTACAACTGACGACCTGAACATGAAGCAAATATGACGGCCTATTCCGATCTAATACCAAAAAACTAATACCATTTGGTTTTATTAGTTTATTATCCCAGTGAATTTTTATTCCGAACGAATACCATTCAAAAGAAGTACCTAATCTATTCCGAACGAATACCAAAACATAACTCTTAGTACAGTCACAGAAAACGTTTCTTTTGCTATTTAATAATTTATTATAATGATCGTAATTCAATCCTAAATTTTTATACACACATTTTTACTTATGAAGAATCACTTGCCAATTTTTTTTACCTGCAAAAAAGGTGAGCTCGTTCCTATTGTTTAAAAATCCAAACCAACCAATCACAGTCAAGGGTTGAGCAAACGAAGCCCCTTTACCGTTTTTATATTTTGCTTAATGAACGTTAAGACAATAAAATAAAGTCTGTTTTTATACGAATCGTTGTTGATTGAAATTTTTACTATACATATAATTATTCTTGTAAGTATTTAATTGTAATTTTAATTTTTTGTGATAGTTTTTATTTCCTATTTTAAAGTTGAAAATTATGCCTACTTAGTGATTTGTTGGAAAAACTTTATTTTTATTCTTTAGGTATTTGTGCAATTATTTGTTACTACACTTAAACATGTTTAATAAGACTGATTTTGATTGAAATATAGGTACATTACTTAATATCACATTTCACAGCATTTTTGTTACTGACTGTACCTTCATACCATTTTAATAATTTTGGGATTCGTTTATGACTGGTATTCGTTCGGAATAGAAATTCACTGGGGTAATAAACTAATACCAATGGTATTAGTTTTTTGGTATTGGATCGGAATAGGTCAATATGACCTGAATGGCGCAGTGGTTGGAATGGCATGATTGAATGGCGCACCGGATCATTGTTCTGAGAGTCTTGGGTTCGATTCCCAACGGGGCGGAAATTTTCGTTATGTATGAATTCTTGGTCTGGGCGTGTCCTTATCTTAAGTGTTGTCCATGGCACTCACGGCACAGGGAATCCTAGCGTGGGACTATGTATGAGTATGTAAATTAGTAGTGTTAATAGTACCTAGTAGCCAAGAAAAAAGTTCAAATTTTCAATCAATTTCAATCAAATTTTCAAAATTACACTTGGGTACCTAGACGTTACTAGAGATATACATAATTAACACAATTAGGTATTGTTACACAGGTAAGTACCTACCTACACGAGCACTAGTCTTTAATCCGCCACGACAAATCGCATCTAATCGTCGATTAAGACATTCTCTTCAGCGACCACGCACTCTCCGACCCGACTAGTAAGTGTCGTAACTCGGGTCCAAAATCGGCATTAAATCCGATAATGAGATGACAGTTACAGCGCAAACGGTCTGTGGCCGCGATAACATTAGGTACATCAAATCTCTTTTGGTCTATTGAGGTCGCAAGAGTCACGATGTGCAGTATCGTGGTCTTTAGTCGCAGCGGATATTGAATGTTTCATCCAGCTTATGTATTAAGTAGTAAATGGTTCTTAATCTATGTTATTAAATCCTTGACCAAAAAAAAGTTTAACCAAAAATTTATTTTTTATTTTTAGTTGTGTTGTAGATTGCTTCAGAAATAACTATAAAGGAGGACTAGAGGCCATTCTTTCTTTAGACCAGAAGGATGAAGTATGTATCTACCTACTTTCCTACTTTGCATCTAATAGATATGTACCTATCTAATAATGAAGATAAAAAAAAATTAATACAACAGACACATTAAAGTCCCTCTTTTAGAAAGATCTAATCAAAAAACAGTGAAATATGTCCCACAACTGTGCCATGTCCCAGACAATCCGGAGATAGAACTCGAGACCTTTTAGCAGACAGAGACTAACCATTTATAATCTACTACACAAAAGTTTCAGCATTACTGTTAATCGCCGAAACCTGTCACTCACCACAACATTACGTATGAAATCTCTCCTTACGCCATCTTAATCTGAAAACTGAAAAAAGATCAACCATTAGATCGCGGACAAAATAAAACAGACATTTCTGGTTTCAGCCCGGAAGCGGTTACAACAAAGGCTTTACGGTGTCGTAACCAACGCCTGGTCTATTCAACGGACGGTCATTATTCCACTTCCTAAACACTTAATGTAAAGCGATGTAGATTAATACTCACCTGTCGAATTATAGTGCAGGTTCTCAAACTTAGGTACATCAACCACCGCCCTTTCTTATGGATTTAAGAAAATAGAAGAGCATGCAACATCACAGCTCCACCCTTTCGTTCATGCCTATGACAGCGAGTGCCCCAAATGAAGAGACTTAAGTAAATCGAAGGAATGTTAATTTGTCAGTACATATGTTAATAAATGGGTACATGGGCATACGCTGTAGGGAGCAGAAGGAGAGGGGGGCGCATTGTGCCCTTGGATTTTGAGGACCCTTGCGCTCCCCATCCTCCCCTTGGATCAAAGGATGCTTACGCCCATGCTCATATTGCGGACAGAAATGGTCGTCTCAAAAGGCTATTTATTGTTATCACTCATATATCTACATGCGGTTGCATTAACCCCGAACTCGGGCTAATTCTATAGGCTTTACCACATAATAAACAATCAAAACAATATTACCTAAATGGCGTTATTGTGGCATTGATAAACTAAGTACCTAATAGCTATAATAATTATGTGAACTTAATTAATTCTAATAATCATACCAGCTGTAGGTAATTTTAGCTTCTAGATTAGCAACATAGGTACGAGTAAAACTTTATTTACCAACTTCTTTATTGGGTCACTGCAAGGTAGAGACGGTGCCATTCAATTTGACAAACACTGAATCATAGTGACGGAATCCAGTAGATTAGTGACTCCGCGGCGCGTTTGAAATGATACTCATTATAGCGACCCTATAATGACGGATATGTATCGTGATCCAGTGATCATTCAGAATCAGTGGACATCGTAATTTGTTGAAACACATCGTAATATCTGATAGGTAGTACAACGGAGGTGTAGTGTTTGTGTTATTGGCCATTTGCTTTTACGGTTACATAGATCGATGTTCCGTACCCACAGGACTCTATCAAGCTATCCGTAAATATGAAAATTGTTCATGTTTCTCGATCCCTATTATAGTCACGATAATTAACTTTTATCTGACTTCAAAAAAGGAGGTTCTCAATTCGACTGTGGGTATGTTTTTTTCTTTTGCTTTTTACCTTTTTTGGAAATTCCTTAAAGAAGTAGTTCTTTACATATTTATTATCTTATTTTAAATTAATTTATGTTTTTAATCCTTTATTCAATTTTTTGGTCCAGTTACGTAGGATTTTGGATACGATGAGAAACTTATATACTTATTTGATTCCTTACTACTCGCAATCGTCGAAATTAGGTACCTATGTACTTTTGTAAGTTAGAGAAAAAAGATCTAGAAACATGAACCCGGCATTATGTAAGAATCCTAAAAAATCCAATAACTAATTAACGATAAGATGGGGTATCCCAAAGTCAAAAATGGCGCAAACGGTGAACTATCACCTCCTTAAAGGTCTAGGCCGCTTACCCAATATCCTGTAGGTATTATATTCTTGTACCAATATCAATATTCCTAACAAATGTTAGTGCCTGTTCACACGTTTTGTAATATTTAATTGCAATGCAATGAATAAAGTCATTCCTCTGCTAGGGAACCACTTGAGAAATATTGATCTTAAAGTATTTCTATTATTACTTAGTCTGCGAACATGAAGAGCAACAATAGATTTCGTCACTGACACTCTATAATGATTTCTTATGGGAACAATCTGTCCACTGGCATTCGGTTACAAATTTTTCTCGGCTGTATTGTTGCAGATAAGTAAGTAGGTATTGGATGTGGAATATTTCATACACTTATCCACATTTAGAACGCAGCGCAGCGCAGACACGGCAACATTTTCAACGAGAATGTTTTATCTGCCACGCGACTTGTCTGTAGATATGCAGGCCTGTAGGTGGGTTCGACATCCATCGCCACTGCGACCTACAGTGTTTTGGCCTGCCAGAAACTCACAGTCAGATCTGATATTCGGCAGATATGTAGAACATCACGCTACCATCAATACCTCGGTATTTCGTTGATTAAAGATATTGCGTTACAGTTTTATTGTTTATTCGATAAAGATTTCTTGTTGAGATTCAGCATACAAATTTATGTGAGAAGATATGTTATCATACTTATCATACGATCTTACCTGTTGATACCGGATGGTAGTTTCACCACTAAGTATTGCAACGTGTTAAGGTCGTTATTAATGTTAAGCTGTCAAATTTTAGGTGTTTTTGTATATTTATTTTTGTTTATTTTATTTATGCGAGAAACATGCCGCACGCTTTGTATCTATTATTGCCTTTATTGTTTTATTGCAAAGTTCACTAGGTATTTACTAATTTTTTAAAGGCTAGCAGATCCAAGGCTTTCTTTTTACCTAGTATTTTTTATATTATCGGACATGGTCTTACGATTGCTATCTATCGATAACAACCGGGACCGATGGCATTACAATTTACATGCCCTGTGACTGTGAAGCACGGAAGCGCTTAAGTTTTGCCCCTAGCGGTCACCCGTCGAAAAACCGAACGCGCCCGCAGTTTCTTAACTTTGTCGATCACTTAAGATCGACGCAAGCCGCTGGGCTATGAATTAGGTATATACGACGACTTCAAATGAGTTCGGTCTGAAAGATGCTTTCATCAGTTTGTGGTCAGATGTACCGAGTATACCGCAATATTACATAATTATTCTTTCTTTCATTTTACTCTAACGTAAGTACATACATGATCGAATTTTTTCTTCTGTACACACTCATAGCCCGATTGCCCAATTATAGTGTCGTGGGTGCCACCTTGACAGAAAACAGAAATTTCAACACATTTGTTTAATGTTTAAATTTAAACTGTTTAATCTTTCATTTATTTAAAGTTTATTTCCAACAATTAATCAAATTAATACGCTTATAAATAATTACGCTAAACATAGCGAGCCTGATGGTAGATTTAGTAGATTTTACTTATACGGGAAATTTGTATTTAAAAATATTAAAACAAGTCTCTTTTATAAAATTACTTAATAATTAACAAAATAAACCAGTAGGTACTTAAGTCATTTTACCCGCTGTACCCGGAGGGTATGCCCAAAGCGGGTATTATTGGGATATACTTACCTACATACATATACCTAATATATTGCACGATATGTTCCACTAACCACTGCGGTAGCAGAAGCCACATAAACATATCTGAACAGATCTTACTAATTCGATTTATGTCAGGTACCTACCACGTTACAAATATACAAACAAATGTGTGTAACTAAACATTACTACGTTTGATGACTAGCAAAATATTCTTAAATCTCGTAACCAAACTGTTGCTTTAAAAGAACATTACGGCAATATTATTGAAAGAAATTAATGTCGAGAAATAGTTAGGTATTCAAAGATGTTTCTTTACGGTTCTCTGGTGCAATACTTATGTTATTTTTCCGGGTTATGACAATATTTTTCAGAGTCGATTTGACATTTATTAATCCACTAGAACCAGAAACTCAATCATAAGTCATTTTGTCAAAGGATTACTTAATATTGACACTATGATTGGGCATAATTTCGAACTTCATGTCAAGTGCACGATAGTTGGCATAAAGTACCTACCTATATTCTACATCGATGGCATAAAGTAAGTAACCGATATTCCTGTACGTCATGCAATTTTATAGCAAACAAATCTGCTTCTTCTTTAACTGTACCGAATAGCCTGCGTGAATAAATATGTAGGTACTAATAAATTGTATAAGCCGAACAGAAAGCCAAAAGTCTCGACAAGTCGGGTCAAATCTAGACATCTGGTAAACGTAAACCTCACCGCACTAACACTTTGAACTATAACATCGCGTCGCGTTTCCCCACAATTGCGATATCACACAACATGCAATAATTCAGCTATAATGAAAAGGACGAATGTCCAAAGACTGCATATTTCAGATGCGATGTACACTCAGAAACAATGGTGTTACAGCGGTCTCGGTACGTCGCCGTTGATGGATACAGCGAGAAGTAGCATGTTTCCACTGTCGTAGCGCTACTGGGATATTAAGTCATAGTCATAGAAATGACGAGTTACTTATGAAAATAGTTCTTTATTTTCATTTAAACGAGGTTCATATCAATAAATACTTATAGAGTTCTTATTTAAAAAATTAAAATTTCGGGACAATTTTGATCTCCATTAAATGGCCAAGGTAACTAAAGTATGTACCTACTACAGATTAAAATGGTTATTGTAAGTCAACCTTAGGAGACAGATATGACTGTGTTATCGCAGACTTTTTTGTACGCCTTTTTATGATGTATCGACATTTCCTTAGTAGGTACAGTACCCGGCAACAAATAATGCACATCGTTATTCAGAAAGAGATAATCGGTTAGTTTCGGCTTTGTATAGCGTTGTCCTTACTACACAGTCCTTACCGCTGACTTGTCACTTTTCTTTCGAATTCGGTAGAAGCCGGTCGCGTTCACTCAAAAATAAATATAGAGAGTTGTTAAAACCTCAATATTATTATTACTATAAGTACTTAATACGGTGCTTTATTAGCTCTTAATAGATATTGCACTTTCAGTGCAATGTGCGAGAGAGACAACGCTCTACAAAGCCGTATCTAGCCGATTACCTTTTTCTAATGTCCGATGTGCATTACTTTTCTCCGGAAAATATAACTACATTCATGCCGTTTAGGCGCTGGCAATTGAAAATCTGAAAATCATTGTTTTTGACGTCTTTATCACAAAATGTGAAATTTTCTTTATTACTTATACAAATATTTTAAAAAACAACGGCTTGTCGTGCTATATTCAAGCGTCTAGTGGAAACAAACTTCAACTGGTTAGCAAGTTAGTACAATTACGAAAGGGAGAGTGAAAATACAGGGTTGGTTATCTAATTTTTTTCTATTATGACCCTGTTCAAATTCTATCAAAATTATATTAGGAATGTAAATAAATTCGTTTGACATAAAATGAAACAAATGTTTTTGAACAAGAAATATCGTAAATCTTTAACTTAATTAACTTTTCCACGTGCAACTTTTTTTTTAAATACAAAGATTAATTCATCATTCAACTCAAATACGGTTAGATTATGTCCAGCCAGCAGGAACTGTACCTACACGCCGGATCGCAGTTCCGAGGGTACTAGATCCGATTCCGAGCGAGGCGGAAATTTAAATACTTAATGAGTTTAAACTTCCCTTTTCGGTCTGGGTGTGTGTCCTTGTCTTATGTGTTGTCCATGGCCTTCGCGACACAGGAAATCCTCTTGTCGGGCTATGAGTGTGTAGCGTAAGACCGAACAGACGTCGTCCTGAAACATACCTTAAAAATTAAACACCCTCGTGTCGCTTTGGGAAATTTGTTGCTCCGCTCCATTACGTCGTAGCCTCATATTATATAGCCTTCCTCAATAAATTGAATATTCAACACAAAAATATTTTTTCAATTCGAACGAGTACTTCCTGATATTAGCGCTTTCAAGCAAACAAACTCTTCCGCTTTACGTTATTAGTACAGATTTTAAATTCCTAGAGTTCGCCCGGGGTAGTACCACCGCCCGCCAAGGTACTCAGTACCATTCCTACCGTCATAATAATTGTTTTTAAGAGCAATTGTGTTCCGGATAGGAAGGCGTGGAGCCGGTTCACTTTTTTAGAGGAGACCATCTGTCCTCAGGGGTAGCAACGCATCTGTGACCGAATTGGAACAAAACTCACACTAATCATTACTAACTGGACAATACTTTAACTAACAGGACTAACCTATCCCTAACAGTCCCTGTCCTCACACTTATTAACAAACTAACCAACTAACATTCTAACACCATCTACTAACTGGACTAACCACCCTAGTCCCTAAATTGGGTCTTGTTCTATGTCGGTCACAATTGCCATGGGCGGCAGCGGAAGGGTTGTGCTGCATGCTCGTTTGCTACCTTAATTCCATAAAAAAAAATATTAAATAAATAACAATTTGTATTTTAGGCAGTGGCAGCCCTAGTAAAATTATAATATCCGCGCAACGACACCGAGCCTCTTCACGCAACGTGAGAATTCGCGTATTGTGATTCGTTTTGCTTATTAAACAATACAATACAATATAACCTCAGATATAAAAGTGAGTTTTTTCCGAAACTTTCGAACTGTTCGCATTTCAAATTTACGATTATAGTGATAAGCTAAGCATGATCGATTTGTTAGGGAATTCGATCTTCCGTGTCCGTTATGCTCTTAACAAAGTTCTCTCACCTGCTTCTTCATTTGTTAATTTACTCGTAATATATTATCGATATTATGAGACCTTAAACCCTTTTTTATCAAAGAATGTAGGTACTTATATTTATTTAATGTTTGCAGAATTAAAAATATTTATGCGCAGTTATGTTATGTACCTACAGACCTACTGTCGCGCAAAGCGTTTTTTGCGTCTCTCAAAAGTTGAGTTTTTGGAGATAGACCCTTTTTCGCTAGAAGCACAGATATTACGAGTATAAAGTATGTTCCTGAAAAGTAATTTTTATTAGTGTGAAAAGTGTTAACCGAAGACGAAACAAACCTTTTTCAGAATACTAATAAATAAAATTAACATCGAGGAAATTAAATCTTTACATAATTATTTGTATAAAATAAACAAAATTAATTAAACTAAATCATTAATCTAATCATAAAATTAGTACCTGCTGGCAATGTGTATGTAGTAGATAATAGTAGGTACCTATGTAACTATCTGTAATTAACATTACGGTCTGCACTTAAAGCCAAGTGCAGAGCACAACCTGCCAAAAATTCAAACCAATTTTTTTTCGTAGGTACTCAATGATTGACGGCAAAAAAACTTACATAATTATTGCAACTTAAAACTAATATTTAAATGTACTGATTTCCGCAGGAAGCACGTTCTTTAGAATCGAGTCGTTGACTGTCTAATACCTGTTCGGGTGATTTGTGTGTTTTAAGGCCACAGTGACCAATTTATATGGAATATTTTGAACAATTACTATGGTAATGTTCATGCAAAATACAGTGTAGGGCGTTCACCCAATGAGTCAAAGTAATTTTCGCTGCCCTGCTGACCAATGCAAAACATGGTGCCTCCTCCTTTGAAAGTATCAGAATTGATAAGCGTTGTAACTGTTGCACTCTCTGATTTCCCAGAGCCGCCTCTAGCTGCATGAACGCCCGCGTGCCGTACTATTCTCCCCGGCCCTCGCCCTTGTCGTCGCTTCTACTACTAAGATAATGATATCGGTGTACTTTTATTCAAGTAATATCCCGTGCCACCCCATGAACGTGCCGCCCGCGTGTAGTTCACGCCTTTCACACCGGCTTACGGACTATGGTGGCCCTGCACATCCACCGATCCTCATTGGAGCGGCGCCATAGATTATGCTCTTGGCCTCCTCTATAATGAGGAGACCAGAACTCATTCGTAGACCTTTAGATAATGGGTTGAAGCCAGGAACATACTGTAACAGATTTCTTACAATTTAAGAAATCTATATTTCTTATTTAATAAGTATACTTAGGTACTTCCGATAGCATAGGTACGTCTTAATCGTTAAAATATGCCTTCCTGGCTATTTAGCGAAGAACTCTAAATTTATATAAGCAAAATTACAACATAATTACTTAAACACAAAATTAACGCTTACAGACATAAATAAACACTTCCAAACTTTACAAACTTTCTTTTTAATTCCAGTCGACGGACAAATTCGATAAGATTATCACAACTTAATATTATCAGTGAGTATCGCGCATGGGTAATCGCTTAGAAATATTTAATAGAATTTAAATATCGCCTTTAAAATTCCTTTTCCGAAACTTGCCTTCCTCGTAAAGGACTTGTTTTACCGAAAGCGAGGAACTATGTTTAGAAATTAAGACGACGAGATGACGGGTATGCAGTAGCATACTTTTATTGTGCTTGATTTTAATGTCTTTTCTTTTTGATTTACCTATCAAATGGCATATTATCAAATCTCCGTAATATCAAATTCCTCACACAGGTTCCTACACATCACATACTTCAATGGACGAGATCAGATTTTGACTGGAAGTGCCCCTTAAACCAATACCCATTTCTTTCATTCTCGAGTCTGAGATAACTCGCTCAGGTATAGTCCTAAAAGCATCTTTAGGCGCGCGGATGACCTAGCTGTGGGTGACAGAGACAGCGCCTTACAGGAAAGGCAAACTGTAAGGCGCTGTCTCTGTCACCCACAAACCCCACGCGCCAAAAGATCCTTGTAAAGACTGTAGTGAAATTGCTGGACAACGAATGTCATAATTAACTTCAATGGCAGGAATATTTTGGTTTTCTATGGTATAGCTATGATCAGACGATATTGACTAACAGTTGATGAGTCTCTATGGTCAACTTTCTCACGTAGTTCCCTGCCGCGCCGTGTCAGTTTACCCGCACAGCCTTTTCTCGCTTATCTCAGACCCGTGGCGGTGAAACCTCAAGCAATGTCAACTAAAAGCGAAGTGTGCCAAATAGAAAGGCGTGTGAAAGCGTGACTAACCGTGTCCTTGTGTTGCCAACGTTTCCTGATCGCCTAGTACAATTAGTACAATGCGTCCGTGACAACCTGAGGATCTTGTATGGTTGTAAACAATCAGTCAGTCACAGATTAGGATGCTCATGAGCTTTAATTGTAAGACCTAAAGTTTGTAGGGGTTATGAGTTCTTAGTGAGGTCCAGGGTTAGATTTTAACCCGGGTAGAAACATATTCTACAGATACATTTTTGTTCTTGAATCGTGGTTAAATAGATTAATTCTATAAGCTGTAGAATGAGTTTCCTTCTGAGGTATTCCGGGACCGCTATTGTGATATATATGAGGTTTGATGTTCTTCAAGAGAGTTGTGTAGGTAAGAGTTCTCCTTCAGATCAGATCCTTCAGATATGGCGTTCCCCCCTGGTGTTGCGACGTAATGCTCTTACCATCAGGTAGCTTATCCAAGTATACGTCAGCCCTTCAGGCTATAAAATAACTAGTCATTTCGTTAATTATAACAGTATCTAGTACCTACAGACATTCAAATTAAATTAAGTTTTTTTATGGAATTAATTGCATTTTTGAAACAAACTCATTCATTTCGCAAAAAATATGTTATCTGATCCTCTTTGCAAAATTCAGCTTTTAAACTGTGTTAACTGAGTGTGATCATTTTTCTTTATTCGAAAGCTGGCGTTTATCACCAGAAATATAAAGTAAAACATCTAGCGAGTACTTTTTGAGTAGTTTTTTTTGACCTAGTTGAAGTCTGATATATTGTTTGTGAAAAAATATTATTTAATTAGCAAAGCTGCCAACCCTACGTCGTCGGGCCGGTTTTGTAACCGGTAACCCTATGAATCGTGACCCAGGGATCTATCTTGGATCAGTCGTGAAAGGGAAGCTTGACGTAATTTTTTGTCGGCTAACTTTTTCCTAATACCCTCGTTACTTAATATGTCCTACTTATTGTTATGACCGTCACTAATTTCTTGTTATGTTTAACGTTTTAAAACTAAGTTTTATTTGTCTATTATAACATTTTCTAGAATCGTAATAAAATCTCTAATTAAATTAGAAGACCACACGACAAACACCAGCTTTTGGATATTAAAAGAAGTATCAAACCGCCCTTTGTGTTTTTCATTAGGCTCACTGTTACCAATTTTTTATTTATTACCTCGCAAACGTTATTATGCCATATAAATTATTGCTAGGAAAATGACTATTAAAAAATATGGGTTGTATGTGTTTTTAATGCCACATTATAGAAAAATAAAAATAAAAATTTTTGTCCAAAAATTAAATAAAAAATGTTAAGGGTGAACAACCCTTATCACTTAGGGTATGAAAAATAAACAGTAGCCGATTCTCAGACCTACTGAATATGCATACAAAATTTCATTACAATCGGTCAAGCCGTTTCGGAGGAGTAGGTATGGTAACTAACATTGTGTTGTGACACGAGAATTTTATATAATATAAGATAAAATATATAATAAATAAACCGTTTCAAATAAGTAAAGCTTATTAGAATACTTTAGTGAAAACCGCAACCAAATCAGTTAAGCCATTTTTGAGATTAGTAATAATAGGTACCTACTATCCTCTTACACCTAGATTTCATGATCAATATGACCCCAATATTACGACACATCTTCGCAGCTTAGTGACATTTAGTACAATAAACAAAGATATCTCGATATCCGAACGGTTTCGTCACAAGTCACGAGGCAAAGGTCTAGACTTTCGAAGGGTCTAAGATTTATAGTAGCTCTAGCTAGTCTAACGCAACCTAGGTCGCGATGGCTATCAAACTATTTGATTTGTTCGATACTATAAATAAAAAATAATATACCTATCTATTCTTGGTATGACATTAAAGTAAGCGAGAGTCAATAAAAAATGATTGCTCAATATTCAATTAGTAATTTTGGGGAAATTTGTGAAGAAACAAACATACTTACATACATAGATTTTTTGACCAATATAAAATTAAGAAGTCCTAATATACCCTGTACCTATGAGTCGATGCCAATACCGGACCGCCGCGCTGTTGCTTTTGGCTGGGTCCTGAGTTCGATTCCCAGGAACTCTGTATGACAATGATGATAAATGTTTAAATTTCTGTTATAGTATAACTGGTTGTGTCTCGTCTTTGAGTGTGTTCCTTCCATGGCACAAGGAATCCTATGAGTGTGCATCGTAATGTGAATATTTTGCATTAAAAAAAACTATTTTTCGTAGTTGCTTAAAAACCTAACATTACTACTGTTTAAAATAAAATTGTGTTCTCAAAATTCAGGTTTGTAAAAAAAGTTTAATTATATGTTTATAAGTCAGTCCGCCGCCGGTCGGTCCGTGTGAATGTAAATTATTAAATTGTACGAGAAGCGAGGTGTTGTAAGAATAATTCTACTGTTACATAAGCGATGGCCGCATCCTTTCACTAGGCGTAGATAGTTGGACCACTTCACGCTATCCCGCAGTGTATACGGGGAAATCTTTGCTATAAGGCCATCTAGAACTAGGGGATTTAGAACTCTGAGCAGTTTCTGGAGAGCTACCCTTACTTAATTAAAGTTATAAGACTTATCATCGCGGACACTAAACATTTTATCTGTAACGGACGTACTGACGATTGGTGGATATTATTTATGTTAATGTAAAAGCCCGAGTACGCCACGGTAAATTCACACATAAAGGGTTGGAGTATTAAAGCCATCCGTTAATGTAGCCCATTTGGATCCCTCATTCGAGAAGCCTATTGCCGATTAATGCTTTGCAAGATTCACCCATAGATCTTAGGGAAGATCATGAAAAGTGAGAAGATTTTCCAGGACCTACATTCAGTACTCCCTAGTTACACCCAAACTCAATTTTTGATTGTCCCACTGGTATAATCCGACTTCCCGCGCCAGCCAAGTGCGAATTCGTAGACTTCAAACACCTTCCGAACACGGAACTCTTCGCTCTGCAGGCAGGCATACTGCTATCATAATAGACGTAACCCCGGTCGCCAGCGACTAACGGGGTGTCCTACATGAGCGACGAATACGACGCGACGCTACGCAACACGACGCAATGCTACACGCGACAATGACAACGTCGCGTGTTGTCGCAGACTGTCACATAGGACGTAAGTAGGGATACCGTTGATTTGATCGCGTACGTCAGAATCGCAACGTCGCGTCGCGTTGTATTCGTCGTGTTTTTAGGTTTGTCCGGCTTTTTTAGGCCAAATTTCCGGCCAAAACGGGTGGCCTATCCGGCTATTAGATTTGGCAACCCGGCAACTCTATGCGTATAACATTTTAAATATTATCGGTATACACGAAATACTAGATGCGGAAGTCAATAGCGATGATATAAGTAAACAGAAACCAGCTACTTCCTAATTTCATTTAACCGTACGTAATAGTAAATAGTAACGCATTGCAATGCACCGGATAACATCTGTAATTAAGATGCTGCAGCCAGTCTCTTAACTTAACTAAATTGTTTTATTGTTTCATACAATAAAAACAATGTTACTGTAGGTGGACGTTGCAATTGATTGTATAATAACGATGAAATAATCTACTTGTGTGTAATTTATTTTTTTAGTTTTAAGTCGTTATGCATTCATTGCGTTAGAACATATATGATGTATTATTATGTATCGTTTAATTGGAAGTTTAGATTTGACCCGTTGGTCAACTTAAAATTTAAAAATGCACGAGTGTCATAGAACACTCGAATGGAACGAAGTTATAGGTACTTTTGCACTTTAAGTCTGATACTGCTAGGTATTATGTTTTTGCAGCTGGGCGGTATGCTATGAGCGCTTTAATAAATTAAGGACTTTTTCATAAAAAAACTGGTTTAATCATAAATAAAGTAATAACCATATTAAATTACTATTAAAAAGTCTATCGTGAAGTGGTAAAGTAGTTGAAATCTCGATTATATAAAAAGTAAGTTGAATCGGAAAGCGTCTTTAAGTAGGGCGGCTATCTTTAGAGCAGGTGCGCTCAGACATACAGACAGACCAGACTGACAACTACGTAATGTACTTAATATACAAGTGTATCAGTGATGTGATACTTATGGGAATCTACTACTACTAGCTGCCCCGGCAAAAAAAAACTTCATCCTGCAAAATATAATAATTGTTTATGTCAGGTTCTATTAAGAACCAGTTTATAAGTTAAATCGTTATGCTTGAGTCGCCGAGGATAATTATGGAAGTCCCATTTCCCGCTAAAAACAAATTTATTACGTTTGCTCACAAATAACTCAAAAACTATCCATCAGGTGTTGCTCAAATTTATATGGGACCACAGGCCAAATACCTGCTATCGAATACAATTACCAAGATCGGTTCGCCCAGTAAAAGTTATGAGTACAGATAAGAAATAATATATTCGAATTGAGAACTTCACATTTTTAGAAGTGGGTTAAAAATAACATCTTAAAGTGCCAATACATTATCCTAAGGGCCTAAGGTACCGTATAGATTACATGTTCCAACCTTTTAACCTTTCTCGTTTGAAAGCTCATTCGGTACGTAACACACTTAACAATATGAATCGTTTACGCAATTCGCCAACCGACCGGCGACCGTACGCGGAAATTATCTTTGACCAGTGGACTGATTTATGTAAGCACCAGATTTACTTCCAACGAGTTTGATACTTGGAATATGATGAACGAACAGTAACGAACTATCAATTTGGTGATCCATAGGTATAGCGTAATGGTTAACACCGGACTATCGTAAAAGAGTCCCTGGATTCGAGGCACTTTGAATGAAGGTTTTAGTTTCTGTTCACGGCTGGGGTTTTGTGAAGCGTGAGTGTGTGTGTGAACTTGTGGGATAGGGAATCCTCGTATACCTAAGGCTGAGTAACGATTAGATGTCAGTCGGACTCGGTTTTTCAGTTTGTTGACCTTATTATACCTATTACCTACGTAGATTTATCCTAGGAATACTGTTAAACATACCTTCTCTTTCTAATTTAATTCTGAATATTAATTATATCATTCCCCATTGGAGCAGCGTGATGGAGTATGCTCTAGGCCTCCTCAATAATGAAGAGGGGCCACGCCCATAGTAATGGGCCACTAATGGGTTGCAGCTTGCTGTCAATTATAGCGTTACAACTATTTATAAATCTAATTTTAATTAAAACACATAATCCTCTCCTCATTTACATTGCAATAATTTGCATCTTCATCTTGAACTTGAATCGCAATGACAACGTGGGTGGTCGCGTTCTCATGTAACGCAACTTGTTTGATTAGCGTAGGTATATTGCGTTCGCGGTTATGGAATTTGTTCCCATTGCATCCCATACTCAGACCAATAAACTATAGACGGAGCGTCGGGAACAAAAGAGTGAAGCCAGCAAAAAGTAAGCCTAACTTTGTATACCCACACACGGCTGCACTCACACCAATACGAAGTTTTGAGTTCTAATTACTTAATAAGAAATGAATGAAGTTTTGTGTTCCAAAAAATAAAGTTGAAATTTGTTGCGTTCGGAAGACAGTTCAAACTGTCAACATAGGGCATTCTATTGGTTTCGATGTGTGCTTACTTTTGCCGGCTTCACTCTTTTGTTTCCGACGTTCCGTCTATAGTTTATTGGTCTGAGATCCCATACAAATGACAACTTTCCGCTCCTGCAATTATGGTAGGTACGTTACAAATTGACGGCGATAATTTAAAATGCTGTAAATAAATTTGGCTTATTTTCAATAATTAGGTATTTGGACAATTTCACAATAATATCTACACTCTGGTTATAACAACGTTGACTGTAAATAAATTGTGTAGGCAGGTAATTAATAATGTTGTAATTTTCGAAATATTGAACCAATCTAGGACATTCTAAGTATTAATTATTACCAGTTATTTGCATTTTGACATTTCAGATTATTCTAGAATTTAGGCCTTGACATTCCATTTTAAGCT
Source organism: Hesperia comma (assembly GCA_905404135.1). Lineage (NCBI taxonomy): Eukaryota > Metazoa > Arthropoda > Insecta > Lepidoptera > Hesperiidae > Hesperia > Hesperia comma. The sequence continues at coordinate 11,031,235 of FR990031.1, read as the reverse complement.
AATTAGTAATAAGTAATTGCATAAATAAATCATTTTAACCCAATGAGGGTAAAAGCGTGTGAATTCGCCGCTAGAGGCGCTAGTGTAGAGTGAGGTCTGGCTGTCAGTGCCACAAACTTATCTGACCCGGTAAGAGGGGCGCTACTGTCTTTGTCTTTGTCTGACAACAGTTTAACATTTGCATTAGTTCCAATTTTGGCCACCGGGTCAGATAAGTTTGTGATTTTGTGGCACTGTCACTTCTCACTTGTCTGAATGTTACTTGTCACTATTTATGTATGGGCGGGCTTTGACAGCAGAGCCTCACTCGACGGTGGCGCCAACTGGTGAGTACAAAAACGGCGACCCTCATTAAGTAGGTAGATACATTTCAAATTATGTACCTACAACAACAACAACATCAAAATCCTCTTTATTGTACACCAAAACAATAACATGAACACATTAACACACAGAGATGAGTACAACAAGCGACCTTATCACTAAATAGCGATCTCTTCCAGACAACATATTATGCTGAATATATAAATAACTTTGGAACAGGGTAGGGTGTACAATTGAGCTATAGAAATTTATTTGTTTGTCAGCAGTTAGTCAGTAGGACAGAACAGTAAGTAATTTAAAAACACCTATTGGTGAAGTATAATAGGTATAACAAATTCTGAAATAATATTTTCAGTTCAAAAAAAGGTAACATAGTGAGTGTGAGATATATGTAAGTATAGGTAAGTACAACGCAATGTGACACCGCCTATAAATTACACCGCATTTACATGAAATAAATTAGATATGTAAAATGAATTAATGAACGGTATTGGTTGATTCAACCAAAATATCATTTGGTGGATGATCCAAGGAATATGTGGCAGCTAGCCAGGACTAGCTACCTAGCCAGGAATTCACTGCCACTGCTAAGCAAAAGCCGGCTTCTCTCTTCCAGAAGACATAGGAATGGAAAAGCATCTAATATCTTTATTTGCATGCTCTTAGTTAGATATATGTATAAATAACTGCGAAAACCACATTAAATTTCGTTAAGTACAAAAGTCCTTAACAAAATTAACGTAGGTATATTTACGGCTTATGTTGAACCTTCATAAAATATGTTTTTTCTCACGTATCTCCTACTTATAGACGTAAGTAATGTAATGTAAGCAACTTATATAACTATTAAATACATTATATTGTAGAATTTTTAGATTATGTAACATTTAGGTTGTGTTACATTTTAACTACTACCTAATACTATCCGCATTACAATATCAGAATATTTAACGAAAAGCCTACCGGTCAGGTAATTAATATTTGAAGAGTTTCCCTGCTTGACAAAGTGATGAGGACCGGAACGAAAGTGATGAAAGTCCGCGAGGAATCCGCGCTGCTATCGGCGCACGCGCAGCCTACTTAACACGACAACACGCTTTTAATGATCTAACCGCGTAGGATTTATGGCTCTATCAAAATTACATATATACTTTAAAATGATATAAGAATTTGATTGGGTTATGTCTTATGTCTATACGTGAGTCGCCTAGCATGTGAAATTCCCATTCCCCGCCAAAACCAAACTAATAACCTGTGCTCACAGTTCAATTAAGCTTGTAAGCAAAATTTACTACCTAATGGCATTTTTAGATAAATAATTTGAATAAGATTCAAGTCGGGAACAGGATTGTTGGTCCATAATAATTATATAGCATATTAAACTTTGGGTAAATGAACACATCCGGGCATACCTACCTTACCTACCACCTAAAACTCGATTGTCTCAGGAAATCAAGTTAGTACCTAAGTACTTGTCTTCAAGAAGATAGCTCTAATATACCTACTAATAATATAATACCTATTAAAGTTATGTAATTAAATATAATTTACTCCTTTAATCAATAAAGTAAGTAATTATTATTATCTACTGTTAAGTAGAAAGTGAATTACAACTATTTTTATACTACAATTTTATCAATAAACTAGCAAACCCGGCGAACTCCGTTTCGCCACCAGATGGCTTCGTTTTTTGTAACATTTCGTTTGGGGATTTAATTTTTTTTTGTTTTTTAATTGAAAAGGTAATAGAAAAAACAGGAACAAAACAGCATAGGAAAAATAATTTATTAGACAGTAAAACGTAACATAACAACATAATATCCTAGGTAACCCCCATAAACTAAACAATTTGTTAACCAAATCAGACAGATACTCTTATATAATTAATCAGTATCTTCTACAACCCGTCTCACATATTGGTTCTTTATATCGAAGTAACTGACCCTCTGCACCCAGTTTCTTCTTATGAACCCATTTACATTTGAATTTATTTTGGAACTTTTCCCCAACAAATATTACATTTAGTTTCATTATAATGTACCTCAAGCCCTTTTGAAGTCATCTTTCCAACCGATAACCAATTCGTTGACAAACCCGGCACGTAAATAACTTCTGTTAATTTTGTAGTCTTAGTGTGCCCTTTTAACAACAGCTCTTCTTCACCATGTCCTTCGCTATGAATCTTTTCTCTATTAGCCACTGTCACCAACCGCGGAGTATCCACAACATAATTTTGCAATAAAGCTTTGTTGTTCGTCATGTGGCAAGTTGCGCCGGAATCCACATACCAGGCATTCGAATTTACATCTATAGCTAATGCCGATAATAATGTTTTTCTTTGCTTAATGATCCTGTTTCTTACATATGAAGCATTTGCCTTTCATAAAAGGTTTATTCGCTGTTTTTGCATTTCATTTTGCAAACATTGCGCCTTCTTCGCTCTTATCAAAGCCTCTACGCAATTCTTCTTGTAATAGTTTGCTCTTTACTGTCTCGCTGCATAATTTAATATTAGAATTTTCCAATGTCAGGATAAGCGGGTCATAATCTGACGATAGACCGCTCAGTATCAACACTGACAGGAAATCATCATCTAATGGAGCATTAATATCTCGTGGTTGTTGATCCAACTCCGTGATCCTTAAGAGATACGCTTCCATATCATTAAATTGTTCTAACTTCAATCCGAACATTGTACGTAAAAGTCCAAGACGTCTACACAGTCCTTTGTCTTCATAGGCCATTTTTAAATTATTCCAAGCCTCAAAGCCAGTGGTAGCATTTCGTACATGCGAAAACGACGGTGGCTGCACCATCAAACATATTTTGGCAAGAGCCCGTGGTTGCCCTTGCGTTCGTCATTGTCCCTAGGGATACCCGACTCAGCCTCAACGATGCAGTCCCATAAGTCCTCATATATCAAATACATCCGCATCAAAAACTTCCAATTGCCGTAATTGGATATACCACTAAGCTTCTCAAAATTGACAGTTATTCCGGAACTCGAAGCTGTAGACAACAATGATGCTGGCATCGCCGATGGCGATCGAACATTCCTTTTGTTCTGCATCTCGTTTTAAAAACAAAATTTAATACGTACAATTCTTTCTATTAATCTTGGTTAATAACTGGGAAGTGTGGAATACCTCCAGGGGTATCTGGGCCCATAACCTGATAGAAAAACAGAGATTTACACAGCATAGGAAAAATATTTTATTAGACACATATTAGACAGTAGAAGGTAACAACGTGATATCCAAGGCAACCATATGACAATCCTACCAAATTACATATGTACAACCCCTACTTAAATTGTTTGGTTTACAATGATTTTCCCTGTTTTCCTCCTTTTCTGTTGAAAATTTCCCAAATTTTGTTTGCTACAAACCTCACGGAGCTTGAGAACTTTCCAACGAATGCAAAACCGTGGAAATCGGTTTGTGCGTTCTGGAGTTATAGAATCAGGAAGGAAAACCCGACTTATTTTTATATATAAAGAAGATGACACCTATAATATAAAAAGAACTGAAAGCCTTCTTCGATTATTTACATAATTATTCAAGATTTCATTTTAAAGTAATTAGAGAGTAAAATACACGCGTGGTACCTACATATATTCTCTCAGTAAAAATTTGGTAACTTTACCTAAGAGTTTATATGCGTGAGATAGTTTATTGCCTATTTTTAGGGATCCGTAAAGGCGATGTAATTGTAGAAATCCTATCGTATCTTGAGTGACTGCTTGCAACTCCTTACTTCTCCAAATCTAATGTAAAATATAAAGTTCATGTGTATTGAGTTGGAGTTATAAGGAAATCGCTTGTAAGAGATAAGGCCACCAAAGGTCTTGTATTTGCTCATAAATAGGGTATCTTATAAGAACTTTTTTAATAAATAACACAAGAAAATAAAATGAAATAGGTATTTTATTATGGTAAATAGGAATATGGAAATAGGTATTTATATTAAATGTTTTGTTTTGATAATTAGGAACTCTTTTTAAAATACGCCAATCCACACTTGCCAGTTGGCCAGTGTGGTAGACGATAGTCAGTCTGATTCGCGTTCCATTTCTGGCCATTTAGAAATGAAATCTGACAAAAAAATGCTTGTTCTCAAGTCATAATGTTTGAGTATGACCTTGGCATTGTGAAGGAAAAATGTAATTTAAAAAATCCCAGCGTGTGCTGTGATTCTTTGAGCGTTTTCTTATTAATAAACATAACAGTGCGGAACCCTCTCCGTGCAGGAACGACTCGGACTTGGCCAGCTTTTTTATAATTAAAAGCACTAAACAGGTTGGGCCCCAAGGCCGCGGTACACTTTCTTATATTTTAATTCGATGGGCACCCTTCACAAATCGGAATAAAACTCCTTGCGTAATTTATACACTCACTTAATATTTACTTACGTTTAATTTCGCTGTGTTTTAATATCCTAACATACCTATTATAAGTAGATACTTAAAACAAAGTCACAAAACTGACCTGAACGGACTTGCATGTGGTTTTCACCAATATAAAAAGGGATTCCAAGGAATGTTAACGGGGTTTAAATAATTAGGGTTACGTAAATATTGGTTGAACTAAGACGCCGATGTTGAAAATACATATATGTATTCAAAAACTCAGTTCGCCTGGGAGCTTTCAGTAAAAATGTTAATTCGAGATATAAACAAAATGACATGTACCTACTGGTGAAATTATCTTTTCTAGATCTTCAATACAGTCGCGATGACAAAGATAATAATTATGTCTATCTGTTAAGTAACTATACCTTACTATTCTATACCCATTCCTACTTTTAAAAATGGTCACCTATTAATCCTTATAATATCAAAACCATCAATTCTAATAAATGTTTAGGAGCTATCACAGATCTGTCTGTTTATAAATCTGAAAATTAAAGCAAAAGTCATTTCGTTAAATTAAATTTGTGTAATTAATAACATCGTTCACTATGCTCAATACTTGCTACTGAATACTAAATTAGTAATTTATTTAATGCGTTATGGTTATGTATGAAATAATAAATAACCCGAAACAGGGGAGATTTAAGCGATGCTAATTTAGTGTTTATTTTTTACAATCTATAATAATCAGAGCTTGCATTTACATAAGATCAGATAACTTTTTAATACCTAGTATAAGCGTAAAGAGATTGTGAATGAGAAGGAAAGACTTGAAAAAAAAATTTAAATTTCAACCTCGGGACTCGAACCCAGACCCTTCAGTCGAATTCAGCAACAATTGCATATACTAGTTATTAAATTAATAGTTAAGTTGGAAAAAAGTGAAGTTGTTGTGATGACCATAATAACGGTACAATACGTACCTATAATATTATTATACATATAGACCGGGAGACGGTCAAATTGGTCACGGGGCATTTACCAAGACGAATCGGTTACGATTGTTACGAAATAATAATATGTAGCAATGTTACGTTGCGATTGTGTAAACGATGATACCTGACTCGCATTTAGTTGAGATGATTCTGTTATTCTTTTTACAGTAGCATGTTGAACGATTGACCAATATACAATTACCGATTATTTAATCTTATTTTACCCTACTGCGTCAGAAGGGTGATGTTTTTAAGCGTAGGTATCTATGTATTATGTACCTATTTCCTTTTTATGGAATTAAGGTAAAAAACGAGCATTCAGCACAACCCTTCAACTGCCGTTCATGACAACTATGACCAACACAGAACAATATTTTAATTGGATAAGTAGATGGTGAAAGAATATTGGTTAGTTTGTTCCAAGTTGTAGTTTGGGGACTGAGGCAGGGACTGTTAGTGATAATATTTGGCGTTCCTCTAAAGTGATTATTTATTTTAACAAACTACAGTTTGGTTTATGAAAAAGAACAAAATGCAAAAAATTAAAAAAATCGATAAATAAAAAAAATACGAGGGCCAATATTAAATAATAATAGGTTATTATATTATATTAGGTGATATTAAATAATAGTAGTGTTTTGACAGGATGACTGTTAGATCCACAAAAATAAAAGTTAACAGAAGAACAGACATAATCAATATATTACGTTATCCGGTAGTTAATAACTTCCGATATCGTCATCCCTACGATTATCAGCTTAACCCTGTACAACAATATTTCATACGGAACACTCACCCTGAATTACTGAACTGTGCCTTATTCTAATTATTTAATTTAAAATTATAATAAATTAGTGTGTACCTTAACCTGATCGTATCGATATGACCCTATTAATATTATAAATGAGATAGTGTCTGTTGCTCTTACAACATTACAATCTAACGGTAACAACACACGACAACAATGTTTTCTGTTGTCTCACGTTTGTATAACCGATGTCAATGGAGAAAGGATTTATACAGGGCACCATGCTGTTTAACTGATATCAAAATGTTTATTGCTTGACAGGATTTTTTATTGATCAAAAATAATTTTGTGTCCAGTTGTAGTTTGAGATAACGCTCACATAAACCAGCATTACAGTTAAATATGTCGCTGGTGCCACGGACAACACAAATAACACATCCCTATGTTGCATAGCAATACTTTTGTTTCACTAATATTTTATTATGGCAATTATTCGTTTTCTCTTTATACTCCGTTCGGTGCAATCCTAATTTTTATGATTGCAAGAACTTTTAACGTAACTTCACCATCCAGCTACAGAACCTACATTTAACACCTCACCACAAACATTCATCGGTTAATAAACATTTGCCCCGGCTGGGAATCGAACCCAGAACTGCTAATTCTGCTTCAATAATTAGTAACGGCCGATATATTTTGACTCAGTTACATGGATAATGGCTGTCTTCCAACCTATTAACTATGAACTAACATCATTTCACACCAAGTAGTAAGTGTCAAACCTTTGAGTATGTAGGTATTATAGTCAATAGATATAAGCGGTATCTACTTAACTAATCGTCTCCGCAGTGGCATTGGTTAAAATGAGTCGTGTCGTAGCTCGTAGGCCTGTGTGCAACACTCGACTCTACAATCGCGCGCTAATTAATTTAAGCTTGAATGTGAATGTAAGTAAGTGAATAAAGAATTATTATGTTTTGAAATCTTTTTAGTTTTCAATTAGTATTCGTTAGCACCATACAAGTTTAGGGTTGACAGTGCCCATTAATTTTACTATTGTAATTGGGACATGCGAATATAAATTTTGGAATATACTTAATTTTAGCTCATACTGTATGTAGGTACATACAGTATGAGCTACAAATTCTACATCCATTTTACGAGTAGTCAAGTTGGGTTTAAGGTTGCATTGCAGCATAGGCAGTTTTGACAGGATGACTGTTAATAAAAGTTAATTAAAGTTTGACGACCCGGATGGCGCAATGGTTAACACGCCGGATCGCTGTTCCGAGGGTCCTGGGTTCGATTCCCAGCGAGGCGGAAATTTGGACGATGAGTTTGAATTTCCGTTCTCGGTCTGGGTGTGTGTCCTTGTCTTGTGTGTTGTGCATGGCACCCACGACAGGGAATCCTAGTGTGGGGCTATGAGTGCGAAACGTTATTTATAAAGTTAACATAAGAACAGACATATTAACTAATATTAATTTAATTAATATTAACAGAAAACATGAGTTACGTCACGAAATTCGATTAAAACAACCCCTTATCTCATTTGATATTAAGTATAGTTATTTGATAGAAAGCAGGGTCTAGACTCGACTCCCGACATATCTATGCGAAAGGGATGGGGTGGTCAGTCGGATGGTCGGATGGTGGCTCGCATCATGTTGAGAATCAAACAAGATCCGCACCTTGCTTTATTAGGTACTTAACACTGTGACCGCGATACATAGTAGGGTTTTGTGTTTTAAAGTTAAATCTTGTTTAAAAACCTTAACGGGTAAACTTCAGACCATACAGATACGAGAATACTCGTACAGACAGTACAGCTGAACATTCACTGTGATGTAACATAAACATATGAAAGGCAGTTTGCAATGCACAGACAACACGTGCCACATAACGATTTTGCATAGATATCATCGTAATATGTAATGTATGTTTCCCAGAATCCTGATTACGTAAACTAATTGAAAACAAAAATAACAGCGCATGCGAAGAATTCTTAAGACTGTTTTATGTACTTATAAAGACTAGTTAACCCGGCAATACGTTACCTAATCCTGCACCATTAGTGCCTAGATGAAAAATACGTCATTTATTTAGACTTTCAGCAATGCAATTGCGAAAACCGCATCGGAATTCCTCCAGTATTTTTCGCGTGATGCACCGACAAACATATTGAAAATAATTTTAAAAAGTAAGTACCTAATACCTACGAGTATATTGGGTACCTTCCTATGAAATACTTTTCATTTTTTCAAATATTTCCTTTAAACGGGCTTGTTCTAGTTACATTTCATCTTAATGTAAGCTTGTACATAATTTATGTAGGTAGATATATAACCTTAAATTAAGATAGCAACCGAGAATGCAGCTCCCATTAGCTGCTGTCTGTGACAACATTGACTACAGAGACCGACAACAATCAAGACTTAAGTTGGGACTGGAGATGAGTAATCCAGTTAGCAGATGGTGTTAATTATATCGATTACTTAGTTTGTTAGTAGCTTAAAAGGACTGGGGCAAGGTCCATTAGTTAAACTGTACAAGTAATTTGTTTTTAATCCTTTGCAACCAAAACATACATGTACACAAAAGGGTTTTACTAAAGCCAATAATAGGTATTACATATTTTTTATAACCTACAGGCAGCGATCAGGTAAAGAATTTTTGTATGTATAAATAGATAAATAGGTCCATACGTCGTTCAATACTTATTAGATGGCCGGCCCTTCTGCGGAGCCTAGTCGGTCTTGTTACAGTGCATAGCCCCAGAGAGAAGGAGACTGGATCTATGTTAAGGACACCCAAATGGCCAACGATTAATCGATCGCTTATTTAGAAGGTATCCGCAAAATGTTGCCAGTAAATACATTTTCATGTGGTTTTGGTTGTAGTTATCGGCGTACGTTTAAAAGTGGTTTGAAATAACTAGATATATAAATTTTGAGTAGTAAACGACCAATATGCAAGCAGTGGCAGGAACTCATTCAGCATCATAACAATATACTTATGTATAACTATCACAATTCACTTGGTTTTTCTCTCATAATGAGATTTATGAAATTATCATAATTCAAAGTCCACGCTGATCTATAAGTAAAGTACCTAAGTATTAAACTCGTTGCAGAATTCCACTTGATGTTTATTATGGGACGAGTGACAAATAATGATACGCTTTATTAAATTAGTAAATACAAAATTGTATTCCCAGATTTGACCAATGTTTTCAAACTACTTTACCAACTGGTTTTGTATAAGATTCATCAATTATATTGCCTCCCTGCCTCGCCTCGGAATTTTACTTTCCCTTTAACTTATTTAAAAAATTACTGTCACAGAACCTATTCCGTTAAAAATACCAAGAATCATTTTTCCTCAGTAATCTCTATAGGTACACGTATACACATACATCGATCAATCACAGTTTCATTATAATAGATGTTAAAAAATTGCCCGTACAATTCGCTACACCTACTTAGCACCACCCACTCTTGAGTCTTGACCAAATGGATACTTAAATTACACAAAATGAGTCTTGACTAATAACTTAATCTATTACACATTTACCGCAATCAGTTACAGATTATATAGAGTGAGGACAATGGGGTCATTAGCACAAATCACTCCACTCTACTCGAGAGGTCTAGCCTTGCTGGCCGAATTATACACGTTTAAGGCCAGATCTGGCCACGTAGATTTATCTACAGATCATTAAAAATGTCATTAAGTACTTATCTCTTTTGTAGGTTTAGCAGTGTCCTTGACGTATTTGGATAGCTATTTCTTCAATAGGAATTAAGAGCAGTTTAATCATTAATAATCATAATTAAACAACACAAAACTTAAATTACACAATATATAACGTCACACCAGAAAACGGTTTTATATTTGTGATCTTGTATGACATATGAGAAGGAACAGGGGGGGCGACTCCAAAACTCAAAAAATATAACGAAATCAATATTATAAGTCGGTCAGTTTTAATTTTGAATTACGAGGTTGATTGAAGGAATGCTACGCAATGTGAATTGGACGGCAAACTAAAACGTGTAGCTAAGCAAAATGATTAATGAATGCAATCATGAAATAGTTATATGCTATGGTCGTGCCTTAAAAAATGGGTATATTTGTGTTTCCTTTTTCTTGTCTTTTGGGGCGTAATTTGTTGTAAAGCCTCACAGGGCCCCTAGCTGCATGAGCTCGCATGCAATGCTGTTTCGCACGCACCCCCCTCCCTGGTCGTCGCTTTCAACTACCTACCAAGCTGATAATGACAGTTTCATATACATATTGAAATTTCCTCCTCGTGTTTCATTTGCTCCTCCCTCCTTTCCACATGCTGCCCCCGTGCAGTGCACGACTCGCACGCCCGCTTACGCCAACACACCGTAGGGTATACCGTATATTATGCTTTAGATTCGTTAATGATTTTGGTGTTGCTGTTGTCTACGGGTGACGATGACCGCTTATCTCTTCTGCTCGTTTTCGAATATTAATATTTTTCACCGCTCGAATTTATACAAGTTCCGACCGTAAACAGTGTAGCTCGGCCGCACCCCAGGTACCTTCCTTTGCGAAAATGATAATGCGAACAAAATAACAGTATAACAATGTATCTACTTAATGTGCATTATTAAGTTAGCATTATTATGTCATAGATCTTAATACTTACTGTGTTATCAAAACATTGCTCGTAATGTTTAGTTTACATAACAGTATCAGGCATAATATACAAGTGTGCCCAATATCTGGTAAATGATGACATGTTTCCGCCGTAACAGAAATAAAGTTGGAACTAGAATGTAAATTGGTTCGATGCTAGCTTTTCAGAACTCGTCTCACTGAGAGCGACGAGCTAAAACCGCTATGAAGCGAACACAGGCGCGGATCCAGCGGGGGGAGCGGGTCACGGGGGGTATGAGAAAAAAATATCTAAAACATCAGTGGCGATTCCTGGTGTTTATAATTGGGGTGGCTCCAGCTTTTGTTATATAGGGTGTAGTGTTAAGTGCGCATAACCTGAAAACCATTTCTTCAGACGGACAATCTGAACAACTTGCAGTCTTTCATTAAGGAACCTACTTTGAAATCGCAAAAAAGAAATTTCATACAATTTGACATTTTCATTTTTGTATGAAATAGCTGATGTTTTTTCGCGATTTTAGGGTTGGTCCCATAGTGAAAGTTGTTCAGGTTGACGGTCTGAAGAAACGGTTTTAATAATTTCAGTTATTACGCATTTAACGTTACATAACATACAAATACACATGTGTTAATAAATAAAAAAATAAATTATACAATTAATGAGACCTTTATTTACTTAAACACTATTTAAACATAAACTCTATTCTGTATCACAGATTTTGTTGAATAACTCATATTTTCATGTCTATTATAAACTAATTACTAAATAAAAAGTCAATTAAATCAATAGAAAGATAGAAACCGTAACAAACACCATCACAAATCTACACTATCACGAAAAACATGCGAAAGCTCGTTAGGTAGTGCGCCATTCACAGTGCCAGACCCGCGTTTCAAACTCAGTGATACGGTGATACCACACTATAATTTTACTATGGTGATACTAAGCGATCGAAGAGGCGCGGGCGGCGCGGGCGGCGCGGGCCAACGACTTTGTATGGACTGTGCATGCGCTGGCAGAAGCGCATTGCTCGCCTCGGCCGCGCTCGGCACCCGAACGCGACAACAATCGCCGCGAGTCGCGCGAGTGATAGAAGACCGCAGCGCTCGTAAAATGCAATTATTGTATTATACCTAGGTCTAAATAATTAGGTTGTAAATATATGATTTTTTACATTTTATTTAATGCTTAAAAATTATGGTATGGCGGCGCCATACGCGCCATCTTAGAGACATCGCCACTGTAAAACATAAACATAAGCTCTTATGAACTATTATGTCCATAAAACTTAAATGTGACAACATATAAAAATAATAATAATAATAATTTATTTGAGCAATTAAAACATACATAGTATACAAAAGGTACATTCCGTTAAAATTCACTCAACCTTATGATAATGAAGGGGTCACTCTGTCTCCTGAACTAAGTCATTATTTGACTTGTATCTCAGGAATCAGCGCTTCTCCGTCACACACAGGTATAGTAATAACGTAGATGGTACTTAACCGGTAGTAGTTTTTATTTGTACTTAGGTGGTAGTAAAATCGTTCTGCATACATTTTTGTAGCATAATGAAATTAGGTTTATGCTCTTCAATGAGTATCTAAAGATGTGTATGTTTGCGTGCGTGATTGCATGCGTGCATGCGTGCGTGTGTGTGTGCGCGCGTGCAAGTAAAAGTAGAGGCTGATGTAGTAATAGTTTTTATTTTATATGATAATCTTTTCTGTGTTTTCATAATCTATACTAAGTAGATAGTTTTTGAGTTTAGCTTTAAGATCGTGCTTTGATAAGGTTACTATGTCTACATTTTTATGTATTTTATTATAGATTTTCGCACTTATTACGTGAAAGTGTCTGCTAGCAAATACAGTTCGGTGTTTGACAGCAGGGCAAGGAGGAATCGGTCTACGTCTGCTTATGTCACAAGCGCTTATATTAGTTAGGGCACAGACCGTGGGGTGCTTACGTAGTATTGCACGCAAAATAAAAAGCTGCCTAACTGTAAGCACATGACATTCAGAATAAAGGGAAGATGTAGGATACCTAAATGGTTTAAAATTTTTTACTTTTAGAACAGCCCTTTGTGCGATTTCTAATTCTTTAAGTATGGTTTTAGCTGCTCCACCCCACGCAGGTATGCAGTATGAAATAATTGATTCACACAAACTGGTATACACTAAATTGAGTGTCTTGGCATCAGCTGAATGTCGTAACTTTTTAAAAATGTAAATGATTTTTCTAACCCTTCCAGCCAGAGTATGGATATGCGTTCGCCAACTTAATCTCTCATCCAATTCAACACCTAAATATTTAATTGTATTTGAACGCCTTATTTCACCACATTCACAGTCTGTAATGAAGTCACACATGTATGTGCTATTATTTTAATCCTGAGGTTTGGGTCTGCTTTAGGAGAAAATATTATAAATTTAGTTTTGTCTACATTCATTGTCAACAAATTTTGGTTCAACCAAGACATGACTGTACGAAGACAACGTTCAGTATTGCTACGGAGGTCTATCCAATTCGTGTCATAAAGTATAAGGGCAGTGTCGTCGGCATAAGCAATTATTTCACAATTTGGTAAATTTAGTTGGCATAACTGATTAATATAAATTTGGAAAAGGGTGGGACCGAGGACACTGCCTTGTGGAACTCCATATGATAGTTCCTCCTCCTCACTAATGGAGTCTAATATTTTTACAGACTGTCTACGTTCTGATAAGTAATCAGTAAAAATTTTTAGAGCATTACCTCGCACTCCAATGTGTTCCAGTTTGTTTAGAAGTCTAGAGGTAGAAACAGTATCGTAGTATAGTAGAGGTAGAAAATACACATAAAAATGTAAAAACATATAAAAATGTATCATGCAAGAGATAAGAACTATTCGCATAATGCTTAACGTTTGTATGTTTATTTAATAAATGTTCTAGTATCACGAATGATTACACAAATGCTGTCATGAATCACAAGACTTTTTCTCAGAGACTCGATCCAAAGTAAATTTACGATTGCCGCGGGCAAAGATTCATCCTGCGGGATAAAAATAGTAGATATCCCAGTAATATAATGTATAAATATGTCACGTATCATCCTACATTACATGTAAGTGATTATTTTATAACGACTGCTTAAAATAAAATAACATTCTAATATGAACATAAAAAACTTGGGTGACAGAGACGCACTTACATAGGTCTCTAGTTAGAAAATTATTTATTTACTTTAGCACTTAATTTATTTTGTAGTACGACTGAAATAAAATAACATTGTAATAATTATGAACATAAAAAACCTTGGTGATACAGATGTACATCGCTAGTTAGAAAGTTTTGAAAAAATATTTTTCTTTACTTCAGTTCTGCTCTTAAACTCGCATGCAGCGCACAGTGAGACAACGACCATAAAGGGACTTAACCATTAAGAAGAGATTTGCGCAATCGTGCAGAGCAAACATTATCGCAATCTGATATACAGTAATGGGCATACTGGTACCATCAGATAAGTCCGGCCAAATTAAGCTGTGGGTTTTTAACAAGGTTTGATTCTTTGAATTGATGGCTCCCACACCAACGCAGCATCGCTCACTTTCAAAGAGCAATACTTACATAATTAACGAATTGTTGAATTCAAAAAATCCACGATTGTGCTTAATATGTCGTGAAATCTGATTTATGTTTGTTTGTTGTTATATACTTATTATGGAAATTGGTATGTATTTCCTCGTCATTTTCAATTTGCTAACAAACCGACAAACAAACGCTGCATGCTGCATCTAATTGATATCGGTTTCAATCCCTCTATACTGAAGCAATGGAGTACTTTAACGACCCTCATCATCACCATCATCATCTAAATCTAAACCGATCATGGCCCATTATTGAGCACTGATCTCTTCTCGGAATGAGAGGCCAAGTGCGGATTGGTGGACTTCACACTTTTGAGTTTTTGCGAACTCTCCGGCGTGCAGGTTTCCTCACGATGTTTTCCTTGACCGTTATAGTAAGTGACATTTTAATTGCTCAAAACGTACATAACTCCCAAAAGTTACAGGTTCGTGCCCTGGGATTCGAACCCAAGCCCACAGAATAGGAGGCCGAATTCTTTGCCACCAGGCTATCACAACTTTTTAACGACCCTACAGAGGAAAAATTCAGTTGTCAATATATAAATAATACATAATAGATAAATTTCAAACTGTCGAGATGTTTAGAAATGAGTTGTGTGAATGATTGATGTTTCGAGCCATACCATAATGGTGCACTCGAGTAATTCGATTGGTGTATCATAATCACGGGCTTTGTGATCGACGGAAGTGATTCGGATTGAATAAGAATTGATTGATATCTCGGATTACATTGTATCCATTGAGAGGTTCGTATCATGATTTATACGTTTTTTTTTTACTTTGTACCTACATGCTAGCGCTTTTCTACGAGCCCACCGAATGGTATGTGGTAGCGTAGCCCTTGGGTAAGGGTGCTTACTTAGAATACTTACCCCTATTCACTCTATGCTTAGACACACAGATTATAATCGAATGATAATAATAAGTAGACTGTTTTGTTGTGTCCGCGACTTCGTTCGTGCATAGGAGTTTTTCCTGCGTGCATACCACAGGTGCATACCGATACCTGATACCCGATTCTTTCTTGACCTGCACTTCTATCAAGAAACATATTTATGTAGCTGGTGTGTCTTGCAAAACAGTAATAAGTCAACAATTCATTCTATGATTCGACGTATCAAGTAAGTACAATATTGGTATCCAAGCGCAACCTATGAAGGGATTATGATTCTAATGTGAAAAGCGTAACAGAAGCCGGACAGGCCTGACACCGTTAAATTTTAGCCGGACGCGCACTCAAAAAGCGTCTGGCAACACAAGATGTGAGAATTTTAACGGGTCTGATCGATTCAAAATTGAGTACCCTGTGATTAATGATATTACAGTTACTTATTAGGTAACTTTGGTTGAAGATGCATAAAGATGAGATACACTTGTTCAATGGATACAAAAATTGCATTTCGCGTTACGAAACCAAATATATTTCCCAAACGATAACCTTTCACCGGCTCACGGACGTTAAGTTTGCTAACACTCTTTAATTATTTTGTATATTAAAACACTTTAAAATGATTGATTCAAAATTATCTCCTTGCAACATCATTAAAGATGTTGCTATTCTTTAACTCGACGTTTATTACTTTGGAAGATGGTTTCATTGCTACACTAAACCCGATAAATACTCAATTGAAACGTTTCAATATGTAATGTTGTTAAGGTTTGCGTAATTTTTGTCTACTTATAACATAACCTACCTATATGTTTTGGCCTTATCTTGTATACAAAGAACTGTTAAGTGTAAATCTTACAGCGGTTCGTTATAGTGTATGTTATATTCAGTTTAACTTTAATTAAGTTCTAATAATAACAGGTTGTCCTACGTGAGCGACGAATACGACGCGACGCTACCATAGGCTACGCAACACGACGCGATGCTACACGCGACAATGACAACGTCGCGTGTTGTCGCAGACTGTCACATAGGACGCAAGTAGGGATACCGTTCATTTGATCGCGTTCGTCGCGTTCGCAACGTTGCAATGATAATAATAATAACTTTAATTTTGTATTTTACCTTTATTATAATAACCTGAAGCTAGGAATCACAACCGGCGGATTTAATGCATAATGGCATTTTCATTTAGTCAATAAAGAATAGAGACTATCAACTAAGTATCTAACTATGAGTATTAGATACTTATTTAATTGAAACCATTCCATCTTATCTCCCTTGTAAATCGGTGCAGATTCAGATCTCATTTTATACATCTTCAAGCCAGGGTTACCTACTATGTAATTGCAATGTCATTAATCACAGGGCACTCTAATTTAAATCGATCAAACCTGTCAAAATTAGTCATTTATCTGTCATAATTATGAATGGCTGCCCCGGACGGGAATCAAACTCCGGACCCGTCGCTTCCCAAAAAGTGTCTCGAACTACCCTATTTTTGCGTCGGATATTAAAATAAACACCGTCAGTAATTTATAGCTATCTACTTCAATACTTTGTATTGTAACCTTACTGGGTACCTGCTAATGCTACTAATTTGCAGCTTATTTGCCAAGCTGAAGTAATTGTTCCACGTCAATTGTGCCACTGTCCCTTTCGCAAGTCCTAATGAGAGTCGCGGGAACAAAGCGAGCCATTTGACCTGTCAACTTGCAACACCGATGTAGGGGGATACAGTCTACAGCCCATACAGCCAAGACTAGCGAGACTGTCCAACGACCTTATCCTAATTCGAGCGCAGATGAGTATTCGACATATCTCGTCCGTCATTAGGTTCATAATGCACTTGCGCTGGCTTTAACCAGATTTACATAATCTTCGAATGTGAAGGTTGGCCGGACTTTCTTTGGCGGGGAGGCTCTGCCACCAAAGCTTTTGCCTCAGTTGTGAGAGACGCGCGCGCGGCCGCGCCAGTGCAGTGATTGTTTTTTTTTTAATTCACATTCCCGAAGTGCTGTGCTCGGATACCATGAGGCTTATTTTTTGGGTGAGCTATTTTTTTAAATTGATAATGTTTAGTCTATGGTGTTGCGATGTTGTAGCCGCGGGCGAGTCCGACTTTCTTTAGTGAAAGTCGAATGATCGATCCATCGGATGAGGGCTCGATTTTATCGATTCGTGCTCGAACGTCGTTACTTCATCTTTCGGAACGTTTATCGTTAAGAAGACAATAACATCGGAAGGAGAGTTAGGAGAACCTATGTAATAAAATGGATGCGGTATTCTTAGTTTAAGGTGTTGGAAGTGCATATCAAGTAAGCTTTCGATAACTATTTAAGGTATATTTTCATAGTTGTGTTAAAAGAATGGCAAATATAGGTAAGTTGGTGAGGTTAGGAGGCAAGGAATATTTACGTCCCCTAATATTTATTTTTTCATTATTTATTTCAATGTCATAATGAGCCCGACTGGATACGATCTAGTTATTTCGAGATGTGTTAAACAACTTTTTAACATATGCATACCTACCTAAATATACATGCATAATATTTATGTACGGATATATAATAAGTAGGTAGCTAATTTTGTTAAAAGTGGCGTGAAGAAAAAAAATCAGAACACAGAAATTAAAAAAAATTGTCTGACTGTTCATTTGTTCATCAATCGTTTGCCAATAAATTCCAAAATGAAAATTGCTGAATTTAACTAAATTAAAAAAAATCTGTCGTCGAAAATCATGAATCGTCGTTCTTCTAAAATTAATGTTTCTAAAGGAGTTTTCATTTAAGCACCGCGGAACTTTATTAACTTTAAAATGATATACCATTATAATAATGCAGCTTTATCAGAGAATAACCGCCAAAGGGTCGATGACGGTAACTGGTCACCGTCAGTAACAAAGACATCACCGATGCGTTGTCAGTCCAATAAAAATTCTTCTAATTTCTACTAGATAAGTAGATATGTATTCGGGGTAAACATTTTAATTACGGATTTTAATTACTTAGTATTATGTGCATTATGCATAATTATAGCTACAAATAACGATGAACAGTAAAGCTCCAGCGCTAATACATATAATATGGCATTCAATTAGATAACTATGAGGAAAATGTCCCAACTTAGAAAAATTACATTTTATATCAAAATATGTAAACTGCACCCGATATCACGCAGGTTGAATTGATGATAACTTAAATTTTATAAAAACTTAGAACCCACTGTAACGTAGAATACGTCTAAGTAAATGTGACTAATATAGATAACAATGCCATCAAAATGGAATACCTATCTAAGTATGAATAACATAATTAAATTGAAACTATTTTTTTCTTATCTTAAATTTAGATTAAGAAATAGTCTGCTCAATATTTATTATCTTACTGCTTGCGAAGTGAGTGATCCGGAATTCGATACCCGGTCGGGGAAAAATAAATGTTTTGTTCGGGTCACTAGTACCTATTGGTGATGAGTTAACTATATTTATGTAGTTGCACCTGTTACATTATATCTAATAATTGTATGAGGATAGATATGTGTGTGACTGTGTTAGCGTTTATAAAATTTAATATTTGTTTACCTATCAAAGTACTGAGTACCTATTTAGCAACAACTATTTAACATTTTATAATTTTATTATTCAATAATACAATAAAAATAAAAATATTTTTGCAAAATCAATGAAAAAACATGCAGAGTAAGTGCGTGCATTTATTCAAATTCAAATATTTATTTCTTCGAAGTAGGTTTTTACATGGTTTTTACAAACACTTTTCGAATGTCAATTTACGCCATCGCTTTAAAAAAATATTTATTTATCTACCTACTTAACTTTTATTTTCACACGAAAAATTTCCTTCAATTATTATAATTTACCTACGTTCTTTTTTCTTCGTATGAATCAGATGAAAGGCAATAAATAATTTAAATAACAATAAATAATGTTCTTTTATAATAAACTGGCCCTTTTTCAAATTAAAACGCCGTATAAACAAAAAAGAATAAATCATTTAAAAACTGAAAACAACAAAAAAATCGCAAATATTTGAAAAAAGAATAAGTAGGAATGATGTTGTCACTTTTTTCTCTGTAGACGAAATACGATCATATCATTCTGACAAATTGTTACTCAATAGCATAGCAATACATCCTTTCTACTGAATTGCGTAAACATTCGAAACGAGAGGAAGTATGCCGCCGCTGCCACGTGGAATTTGCGAACGGAACTCGCGTGACGAGAGGACGGGCCCGCATTCCACTGCAAGCGTACTTTTCGCTATTATTATAACAGTATTGGAGTAAAATCCTTATTAGACAAGCTTCCATATTTTTCGCTTCGATTATGCACATAGAATTTTTGTTTTTGGGCATGGGAAACCAGTATCCTCATGAGGCCACTGCGACCATATCTGACCTACATAATTGTTGCCGTATAAATACGTGGAAGTTATAGGTACCTTACTTATGAGCTTCACGACATAACGCCAATATAGAAGCGTGTTCAATACAATAAAATAAACAATACTTACAATTCATTACACAGAAACGGGCATCGGTCGTGGTCCATCTGGTTTATTCACTTTCACGCTTGTTAGGTTTTAAGTTTTATTTTTCATAAGAAATACACCTTAAAATCTAATATTTCGCTCGTTTCATCATCATCATCATCATGGCAACCCGTTAATGTCCCACTGCTGAATATGGGACTACTGTCACTAACACAAATATTTTTTTGGGTGCATACCTCACTGCACAACGTGCATGTTTTATAGCAAATCCTGTAAAATATACTATTTATCATCGGAACTGACCGTAACTATAAGCTTCAGCAGAACATTTGTTCACTCAGGTAATTAGATCCATCGCCATCATTCATTCTTAACCTACATTTTAAGTATCTCCTCAATACTCATCATTAACCTGTAGAAAACCAACTACTGATTCGATCGTCTCTCCGTCCGCTAGATATCACTTATGTAATAGTTGATAATCTTGTTTATTGAGTTGGAAAAATACTGATTAAGTCAATCATTCAAATTTTCTTTATGTAACATGATGATACACATCGACATTAATTTAGTAATCTGTCAGTTACTTACCTACTTATTATCTATTCGCCTCTGAGCTATAATGTTAGATATCAATTGATGGATATCGACATGTTATTATTATTATAGTCCCTAACATTTTTAGATTTATTTTGTGTATTCTACCTACAGTTAAAATATACACGTTTAATTTTTTTAAGGTTTTTGAAATTTTTTTGAACTTAAGCGTAGTCAATAATATTGTTGACAAAACTAAAAAAATAAATAATTAAAAAAATTTAAATATTCATCATCCGTCAGAAGACATCGCCCATCCTAAAATTTTAACAGCCCAGTCGTAGAGAAGCGTAAAAAAATACGCTAAATTCGCCATGTTTGTCGATTACATATAATATCTATGTAACGAAACGAAGCCATCTTTCAAACTGACCTCCAAAATATTTCAAAATGTATGATAACAAAAATAAATAAACGTTAAGACGTGTGTTTGCGAAAATATTCTTCGCATCAGTTTAAGAAGTGCTATTAATTGTTTTTGATAGTTATAGCTTTAAGAGGACAAGCAGCTTACGACTCGCCGGTGAGCGGGCCAACCAAGCCCACAATTTCTCTCTTATTTATTCACAAGTACAATACTATGCATAAATATAAATATGCGTTCTTTTTGTTTGTATAACTACTGTTTGAATTTCACCGCATACCTAATCCGTTACCTTAAGAAATACTGCATGTCTCAGTACCCGCAAATCTAACAAAGGCTTCGCATTCTGTTTAATTACCTTAGGTGTGATGTAATTGTACTTAAGTGTTAGTAAGTTACATCGGTACTTAAAATTTATTATTTTTATTGTATTGCATGTAGTTATTGGAAAGTAGAGATGTAGATTTTACAGAATTTTTATTTGAAGAATTAACCAAATCCATAAGTACACCAGTCAGCAAAACACAGGTACCTAGTACTTATCTAACTATTGCGCCATGCTGCATATTGTTACTTTTTTAAATCCTTATTAATATAATAAACGCAAATAGGTTTGTTTGCCACGTCGAAACCAAGGCAGAAATCCGTTTGATTAAAAATTTTGCAAACTTAGCACACACAGAGAAAGACGTAGACACGTTTGCTCCAGAAAATTTCTACGTAAGCAAAATTTAAGTCTAAACTATAAACTATGTACATAGTTCATTCACAATAGACAACAAAAAGGCAACTTTAACCTTTACTTTAATTATGATCTATGCTGAAGGTTGCATAACGAACAAAATATGTTAAATCGTCTTTGACAAAAAGTGTTACAGTAGGTAATTAAAAAAACTGAGACGGACTGTGCCGTAATACGTTATCTGTAGTAAGATCTAACAAGGAATTTGGAACGCAAATTAAAAGTAAAACCGTTAACTTTAAATGACCGGAAGGCTTTTACTTTAGGCGGCATACAAATGTTCATAACAATGTGGTCGTTTGTATACTAACAGCGGTTATAATTTAAATTTTTATGTTTTAATAGATACATTTTGGTGAACAACAGTTATCGGGCTTTATATGGAACTTCGTAGTTACAACCTGTTAGCTGTTCGTTGGTCATGGATATTGTGTGACACTTCGGCTGTCCTCAATATTCTATCTTTTTAATTCCGATGTAAATTATTGCTTAGGAACTGTCCAAAGGTCACAAAATGTTATTGTTAACTTTCTTTCCGATAAATCCGAGTTTCTGCCTAATGCTATACATAAACTATTTCTGTAAAGTTGAGCTTAGTTCTCTATGGTCAATAATATATTGCGTGTCAGTGTTTCTGTCTATTGTGATTGCATTACATAAATAAACTGATTTCATTACATGTAGGTAAGTGTGATTGATGACTGATCTTACAAGAGTATATCGATATAGTTTAAGTTATGGAGTATTGTGTAGATAGGAAACATTTCAAAATAGGCGAAGTCAATTGCCATTGCTGTAAGATCTAAAGTATTGTGGAATTGGATAAAAATATTGTTAAATTAGTGTAGGTGTTATCAGTGCCGGATTTAAGCATAGGCAACATAGGCAGTTGCCTATGGGCCGCCACCACAAGGGGGCCGCCACCACACCACAAAAACATTAAATTAAATCGATAGAGGCTCAGTAGAGCGAGAGAGAAAAAAATAATGAGTTTTGTTACAAATACACGAAAATCTTTTTTTATATTTAAATAAATTTTGTTACCCACGTTGTACAGTTGCTCTATTTTTTACCTTAACAGGGGCGCCGTCAGGTGTGTCGGCGCCCGCGTGCGAACTCGATTTGCACCCCCCCCCCCCCCCTGGTTGAATACGAATCTCATATACAGATTCATGATTATGTCGCTCCGCCGGGGTCCATTTGCCGCCCCCCCCCCCCAAACTTTCAACAGTTAACCACAAACTATTTGAGGGCCTCCACCACACGCGCTCTGCCTATGGGCCGCCGAGGTAAATCTAAAGCTAAATCCGGCGCTGGGTGTTATAATGTTAAAAATTCTAGCTCATAAATGTTAAATCCTTCTTTTACCTAAGTTATCCGGGCTTAAAAATAATGTCAATAAACCTTTCTGAGTTTCTGACAATGAAAGTAAAATAACAGTAAAAAATCGATAATTTTAGACTCAGATAAGGTTTCACAGCCTGGGTCGGGTATCCTTTGGGGGCAAAATCTCCACAACACAAACAAAATCCATGTCGAACGTAATTTATTTTATAAAATTAATAACGATTAAACAGTAACCCTGATATTTTTATCTAGAACAACGTTAATCTAAAGAAAACAATCACAAAAAATCCGACCAAATTAAATATCCTGATTCCTGTCACAGATAATGGCCGTTATATTTTTTAGTCTATAGCCCTCTACCTGGCTCTAACCGCACAAACAGGTGCGTGATTCGATTTATAATTTGATCGTAAACCTCACGTTTTCTATTCGGCCTCCATACTATTGTGTGGGGGCTGGTATTTGGATCGCTGTGTCAGTCTGTCAGTGGATCGATTCTAATACGCTGATTTACAAGTCGGTTAGTGACACGTTCTTAATAATAAATGCCTGTTAATCATGTTTAGTTTTAAATTATCTTTAGGAGACAAATTGCTTATCATAAAATAGTTCTATTACTACAATAAATACTGCCTATATCAGTTTTTCACAAAAATATCTTTCATTTTACGCATATACGGATCAACGAAAAAATATTTGTTAGACTTTCTTTATACTTTACACTGGCATACGGTTATAACAATTCTTTTTCTTTTGGTATCATATTTTTACCCAAAACAATCTTGTTTCTTATTCCTAGTCGACTCGACCCATCCTCCTGCGTGCAATATGTACAAAACTACAACGAGGATTGATATTATTAGGAAAGTTTTGAAAAATCAACTTACACAGGCTAAGTGCATAATTGGTCAATTAACTACAAGCGATAACTCAATAATTGCTAGTTTTGTTATAAAGGCAATTGCAGCATGTTCTTCGTTCCGCGGATCGGCCTTGACTTTGCGCGCGAAGTGGAGCGCGGATCCGTTTCCGATAGCTCGTACGTAATAAAAGGCATTTTGAGGGTAACAACTCTCATAGACATTTTTATTTTTTCTCTGCGCCAATGATATTTAGATGTTATCATAATATTAATTATTAACACAGACTTATAAAAAATAAGCAAACCCAACATATGGGAGAAAAAAGCGTGCCAGATGCAACATAGAAATACTGCACACATTGACAATCACCATACAAAACATTTGTGGTCTACAAATTTAATGTTGTCTATGGTCCTCATACTAAAAGTGAGTTTCTTGCAGCTTATTAAAATGGCGGAAGTGCTTCAACCCCATTTTGTCTATGTGTGCGTGAGTGTCGCAACAACAAAAATAAAACGAGATAGACTTTGTATGTGTCATGGTAGAGAAAGGGATGAAACTATTGCTTACATACCTCTTTGTACTTAGTATTGAAAATTGGTTTGCTTATTTTTTCACAAGTCTGTGCATATTAAATACTCTGCATTTAAAATAAAAACAAAAAATCACTCACAATTAAAGCAAAAAATTTAATAATTACCAGTTAAAAAATGTTTCAAAATCTACCTGCGAAGTATCGACTAAGTCAGAAATTCAGAGATTTTTTCTTTTTTATAGGCAACAACAGCTATCTATCTAACTAATATTTTATATCTCAACAACTTTTACTAAAGTTACAAGGATACTTAACGATATATAGTAAGTGCTCTACTTAAAATAATGTGTACTTTATTCAACGAAGAAACAAATTCTTTGAGGCTGATTTAAATTAATGGGCAAGGCAATGAAGACAAAAGATTAATAATTAATTAATAAACGAATTTTCTTCCGCCAATTAAATAAAAATCAGAAAAAATACAATGTAAAACAATTGCAACTTTTTGTACCTTGCCTAGGAAATTACGAAACAGAAGACTTATTTGTTATTAAATAATTATTGAGATTTAATCTCTTTATCTTATTGCTAATCATATTAACTTACTCCATTTTACTTTCTAGTGTCACAGACCTCTAGTTTATAATAAAACTAGAGTAAAATATACTTTTTGTGCACCAATCTCGTCTCGGATAAATCTGTGTTATGTAACTAAAACAGGCTCTAAGATTATGAGTTAACCGTTAATGAAAGTTATCATGCGATTACGATTACTAAGACTCCATTGTTGTATAGTAACGCGTGTTGAGTTTTGTTTTGCTAAAGTTAAGCTCATAGCGACAGTTGAATTTGATAGGTATATTTATCACCTACATAATATTATTCTAGTAATAAATATAGCAAATTTAATGTTACTCAGAAATAAAGTAGTATTGTAAATTGTAACTAATTAACTGACACTTGCTTCGGTAAACGAAATCTACGTAAGAAATCGTGAACATTCGAGATTTCGTCGTAATTTTCTCAAAGGTATGAAATGTATTAGTCTACCAATCCGCACTTGGCAAGCATAGTAATCTATGGCCTATAATGCCTTTAGGTACCCATCACATAATGAGATTTGCCGCTTGAAAACTTAGGTACGAACCATGTTCACTTATAAGTATTATTACCCTAAGTCACGTTTGTATTAGAAATTCTCACTCTGGTCCACTGTTTTGTCTTGAATAGAATTTCGCACATTTTCGATAGCCCGATTCTAGCCATAAACTAATTACACAAATATCGCGAACTTCATACCGGAGTAAGTATAAACAATGTCTTATTAGACTAGAAAAATCGGTGAATATACGTATAGGAAAATAGGAACCCGTTTATACTTACTTCCTCCCCGACACTATACTCGGACTTCGTTCCAGGCATTGTCATAAAACAATTAACCAAATATTAAATCAAATTATTTAGAATTATAATTGTCACCATACCTAACACCTTAGGTGACGCTTGGTATTATTATTTATTATATAAGTAACAGCGTAATATAATTATGAGGACTTATTAAGTTATTCAAGGCATAACGCCGTCTCCACGCACGCGTGTCCCGCGCGGCCTTCAGAGAAAGTCACGACGCATCACGAATATGTAAAAGCAATTGACACATTAAACATCTCGTAATGGCAATTATAGCGAACATTTTAATTCATTCTCAACCTTATCTCCTTGGGAATAAACGTTAAAAACCGCTTAAAACTTTTACTTTTTTAGCGGTAAACTAAAGATGAATTTGCTTTCGTTTGGTGTTGCCCGCTCGATTCGCCTATCCGTTACGGGCACAGCTGGCACAGGTCAATGTGTAGAGTAGACGATTTAATCAACTATTATATAAAGCTAACGTTGTGTAATAATTTCCATTCATTTTCGTGGAAGGTTAAAATTTTTTTGAAGTGAAACTTCTTTATCGGCGTTGGAAAAAAATTTTGCGTCACATTTTTCGGTTACGCTTTGACGCGTCACATTTTTCTGTTACGCGCCATCTTTATTTTAAATCATTGTCAAATTTAAACTTTGATGTAAAATTTATTTGATTAAGTTGATTACTTTGGAGGTAGATATGTAATATGGTTAATGTATCCAATTATTACTGTGCTATTGACTTCTGGGACTATTTTATTAATTTTAAATGTTACCTTTTTTAATGTTTCCTGTATTCCTTATTTATTTTTATTGATAAACTGTAACTTTAAATACGATTTCATGTTTGTTTACTTTGATGACATTATTTGTCAATGTAATTCTGTCGTCTCTTTAGTTTTGCTTTTTATCTAAATTATTTATAACCAGCCAGGTTTGTTTTGACTTGTTTGTGGCACTATAACGGTACCTAATTTTGGGATCTTATTATTGGACTCAAGACGGCGACTATTGCACAATAAACGGCGTAATGTTTGTATTTAGTTTTTAAGTGTATTTTTATTTTTATTGTTATTATATTATTTATTTTGCCCCTCTTAAGGTTGATTCAGACGAAGTAGTACTTTTTTTATTTAGAAAAAGTATTTCGGAGCAAAATTACTAAAGTGGTAGTTTCATTGAAATACACACGAACAAAACAAACACCATACAATTGTGTTTAAAATAACAAAACCAAGACAACCACAGACCTCTATCTATTCACAATCTTATTAGAAAAAATGTAGACCTACATTTTCTTTTTACGATTCTAATAAGATTGTAATTTTTATCTATTTGTAAGTTTACAATCTTATTAGAATACAATCAAAACAAAATATTCGCTTGACATTGACATGACATAATATGCACAGACTAGCTAAAAATTAATGTTTCGTTATACGGTATGCGACGACTAGTCTTTTTGGTAAAATATTTAATAAAGGTTTTTAACTGCAATATAACAGTAAATAAATTGTAACTAAGTATTCAAGATAGTTTAGGATGACTATTATAGTGATTTTTCGGGTGGAGTAGGGATAGCATGTCGCTTAAGTGGAGCTACTCCCATCACCAGACTTTACCGTTCAGAAATACTTCTCACCTCACAAATGAAAACAGAGTGGGAGAAATGCCCAGAATCGTAAGAGATTGATAATTAGCGATTGATGCACTGAGTTGCGAACAATGACGATGATGAACAATACAATACAATTAAATTTAATTATAATTATAACAATATATTTATAATATGATATTATTATGTATATTGCCGTAAAGAAGTTTCACTTCTTACGTGTGTACACTAGTACACGCACACATTTTTTTAACTTCCTTTTTACATTTAAATGAAGACTACGGTCTTTACAGACGTTTTTAGGCTTTTAGGGCTATAGAAATCCATTTGACCGAAGTTAGCCCACTAATCCGCACTGGAGCAGCGTGTGGAGTATGTTGTAGGCCTTCTCAATAATGTCTTCTCAAAGGCCGGCTCAGGTTTAATTCGAAGCCGAAGCCCCAAAGGCACCTCATATTTCTTTTTATGTATCGTTTAAAATGTATTGAAATTAAGCACGCGCTCCGAGACGATGTAATCTCAGACAGCAATAAAGCCTTATCGTTATTATTATTGTAAAAATAAAATAAAATAAAATAAAAATAGCCTTTATTTCTACTACAACTTAAAATTATGTACAACTTAAAATTTAAAACAAAGCTGTTACTATATTATGTTACTTTTAAATATAAATGTTTAATAATTTGAGAATTTAAACTATTTACTATGTAGTAGTCGCCTCTTTGGCGTAGGCCTCTCCTAAACCTTTCCACGTATCACGTTCCCGTGCCACTCGCATCCATAGGGGTCCACATCTCTGGTTGAAGATGTCATTCCATCTTTTATTGGGTCGTCCTCTTTTTCTTTTCCTATTTCTAGGTATCCATTCTGTTAGACGTTTTGCCCATCTGGTGTTATTCATCCTACAGATGTGCCCTGCCCACTGCCACTTGAGTAGTCTTGTTCTTTTCCTTACATCAAATATTTTGGTTTTCTTCCTTATAGTTATATTGCTGACTTTATCAGATAGTTTTAGACCGAGCATGCTCCTTTCCATCTTACGTTGGCAGATGGCTATTCTATCTTCATCTTGTTTCCTCAATGACCACGTCTGACATCCGTATGTTAGGCAAGGCAATATCGCTATTTCGTAGAGTTTTTTCTTAATATTTATACTGATTTCTTTATTCTTCATTATCTCCTTCAATCCCCAGTATTTCTTCCAGGCTAGAGTTATCCTTCTTTCTATATCTTTCCTTGTATTGTCTTTAAATGTTACGAGTTGTCCCAAATATACATACTCTTCTACATATTCAATTTTTTTGTTATATACCGTAATGTCTCGGGGTATTCCATTGGTTAGGATCTTAGTTTTTGTCGCGTTCATTGACAGTCCTGCCCTTTGACTTTCCGTTGACAGTTCAATCATCATGCTCTCCAATTCAGTGGCACTTTTCGCGAAAATTACTATGTCGTCCGCGAAACGTAGGTGGTTTAGTAATTCTCCATCTATTCGTATTCCCTTTCTTTCCCAACCTAGGCGTCTGAAATTATTATTGTACATTATATTAAATTTATTAACATTAAACTAGCGGCACGCTATGATGGCCGGTTTGACGTTTGTCCGCTCATGAAGTTCCGTATAATTGATAACGACTTTGAAGGAAATAATTGTATTACTTTATTGACGATAGTGATGTGCAGAGATTCATAAATTTTATCGAATGTAGTTTTAGGTTTAGGACTCAAAATTTATTTATTAAATTGATTTCTAAAATGTATACAAGTGTAGAAAAATCAGTTTGCACCATTTAAGGGGTGAATGTACTTGTGAATATGAACAATTTTCACTATGTGGACAAACCTCTGAAATCGCAAAAAAATATCAGCTGTTTCATACAAAAGGTAAAATTTTTATTTTTATATGATATATACCACAACTCGGCATTTGGTTTTCTAAATTGAAAATTTTTAAAAATGGAATCTAATACGATCGTCACATAGGATCGCTGGCTAGCACAACTACTACCTCCGGCAAACTCGCGTCAATGCTCAATGCAAAACAAAGCAGTTTCGAATTGACGTTGCTTCGAAAAGTATAAACTGTCAGTGCAATGCGATTGTGATATAGTTTTGACCTGGCTTTGGATTTCAAATATTGATACTGCATTACTGTTGACCCTTGCTCGTTAATTTGGACTCTGTTCAAGCCCTTTGTTGTGGATTTCGTCGATATGACCGAACGTACGCAGAGAACTGTTCTAAATAGTCAGACACGTGAGTTCGTAATACGCCTTCGTAACTATTTCGATCGTGAAGCTCAAAATGGAGGGCCAATTTTACCTATAACGTCAGTGGTTGAACGCGTAGCTGATGCGCTTAATATTGGACAACGAACTGTAGACGGATAACTAAAGAAAAATATGGCGAGACTGGCACAGAAGAAAATAAACTTCACACACCAAAAAAGAGAAAACGAGCAAAACCAGTC
Organism: Hesperia comma; assembly: GCA_905404135.1. Taxonomy (NCBI): domain Eukaryota; kingdom Metazoa; phylum Arthropoda; class Insecta; order Lepidoptera; family Hesperiidae; genus Hesperia; species Hesperia comma. The sequence goes on along the minus strand of FR990031.1, from coordinate 11,001,189 downwards.
GTAGGCATCGATAGCTTTGATGCCGATGCTATCCGAAGACATGTTTACGGCTACTATTTACAGAAGGAGTATCCAACAAGAAAAAAGTTGGTGCATTCACTGAAGGAAGCTGGATTATTCTTCGGTAGGGAAAGTTCTTTAACGAAGATTTTGAAGACCATTGGATTTCGATACAAAAAATGTAACAAACGCAAAATATTGATGGAAAGATTTGATATAGCGATGGCAAGGTATACTTTTTTACGGCAAGTGAAAGAAATCAAAAATTGGCAAAATGTTGTGTTCTTGGATGAAACATGGCTTAATGCTAACCATACTGTAGGCCGTTCTTGGAACGATGACACAGCAGCATCTACTTCCAAAGTTCCTGTAGGAAAAGGATCGCGACTTATAATTTGTCACGCCGGAACCATCAACGGGTTTGTCGAAGGTTCTCTCATGGCTTTTGCGTCAAAAACCACTGGAGACTATCATGAAGACATGAATGGAGAAAAGTTTACTGAATGGTTTACCTCAATGTTGTGTAGCCTCCCTGAACCATCTATTATAATTATGGACAACGCCCCATACCACTCGATGCAAATTGACAAGCCACCTGCCCAATCCCAAAAGAAAGCTGATATCGTCGCATGGCTTCGTAAAAATGGCGTAGATGCAAACATGAATATGTTAAAAGCGGAATTAGTACGTCTTTTAAAAGAAAACAAACCAACCAAGATCCGATACGTCATTGACGAAATAGCATTAGAACATGGGCACAGAGTTATACGGTTACCGCCTTACCATTGTGAGTATAATGCGATTGAGTTGGTGTGGGCTCAAATTAAGGGATATGCTGCAAGACACAATACAGAACCCCCATTTACCACAAAAAAAATGCTAAAATTATTAGAAGAAGCTTGTGAACATGTGACTAAAGGAGACTGGGAAAAGGTTGTGAATAGAACTGTTAAATTAATAAGGGAAGATTATGAAAGAGATGTGAAAATAGATAATATTATAGAAAACGAACATATAATTATTAATGTAGGTGATGATAGCAGTGACGACAGTGAAAATAGTAGTATGGACGAATCTGATTAATTATGGCCTTTTGTGGCACCTTTTTTGGTATCTTTTGTATTCATATGTTTCTTGTGTGCATATAAAGTATGTATATTCATTTTCATTCAAATATTCAGTTCGTTCAAATAAATTAAATAAACATTTACATTTTTGTTTTATTAAACCTATTTAATCAGGTACAAAAACAAAACTTAATTGTTTTTTGTTCGAGAATAAATTGACATTCCACATCACTGTTGTAATGTGTCAAACCGGCCATCATAGCGTGCCGCTAGTGTAAGTGTTTTGTCATCAAAGGCATTTTACACGCATGCGAGAAGTAGGTAGAGTTAAAGAGTATTATTACTTTGATGGAAGATATTATATCTTAAATCACACCTATCACTCAAGTTTTAAAATGTTTGTAATGGAGTGAAAACATTATTGAAGTTTATCGTTAAAGTAAGTAAATAAGAAATATAAAGCATCAAAATTACATTACTACTATTATTACTTATTATCCTCTTTGAGTAGGTATAGTTTATATTTTAACGCAATTTTGTTGTTTGTATTTTGTCGCCACACAACACTTTGTATTTTGTCGGCACAAACAATTAGTACAAAATTGTAATATAGTATGAATAGACACATATACGTACTCTTCTTTATCATACCGTTTTTATCATACACTTGCAATAATAAGTAACAACCCACCTATCTATAAAACTTCGTATAAATTAACACTATTATAATTTTTCACCAGTTCAAAAAATCCTGTTGATATTTTGGATACCTAACGAAATGATGTAAAAATTGATTTTATATTTATTCGACAAATAAGCGCGCCCCTAACCGAAGCTATTAAAGGTAATCCAAAGATTAAGTAATGTGTATGGTCTTACCACCCGGAGAAAGTTTCAATGTTGCCACATATAATGGAAGTATTGTGAGAATCTGGTAATAAATCACGGTTAAATCCCTCGCTTATTTATCGTTTTACCTGTTAACTAGATAAAACATATTTGTATGGTTATAAAGCAAATGATAAAACAAGTTATCAGACGTAAGTCGCAGCCATGCAGGCAAGCACAGAAGCCTTGTTGATAAACTTTTCGAGACTTAAACAAATCAAGTTAAAAATACATTTTATGGAATTTTACGATGAAAGGGGTGTGGTAACTAACCATAAGGAAAACAGTCATAATTTTTAGTGTAGTAGTAGTATTAATTAATAATAGAGAATAAAGACAAGGTAAATTAGTAGAAGCAGAAAAATCTAAGAAAGCATGAAAAGCTTTTAAAAGTTTGTACAGTAACCTACTTTTAATATAGGTAATTGTAAGCATAATTATTTATTTCAATATGAAATAAAATTTATACTGAGGATTTTATGAGCCTTCGTAACCCTAAACGAAATATCGGATATCCAAAATTAAAATGTATGTAAGTAACTGAAACCGTAACCGAATCCGTATAAAACAAACTCGTTTATAGTATAATAAATTGTGACAGGTGTTAACCGAATGGACTTAATAGCTACTCAATAGCCTCATTGTTAATTTTTTTCCGTTATAATTAATGCGCACCGGAAACTATCTAAAGCAATTGATAATTATAATTTCCGCATAATTTCGTATCCGTAACTTAAACCGGTAATATTTGTATATCCGTATCTGTAGCCAGATCCGTTGATATCCCAATTTCTAATTTCTACATCTCCTCAATTACAGCAGTCCATTAGGTATCATGTAACGTAGTCTAGTTCCAGATTACTTCCACGCTACTGACCAATTACTACACTGTATCATATTACATTACATCACGTTACACCTGACGTGCGTCGCAATTCTTCATGAACGAAAGTACACGTTTACCAGCTTCTGTTTCGTAATTTGATGTGTGACTTTAACGACTTTTGCACTGTTTGCAAGTTTCCACTACTGGTCAATAGATGGATCTATCCGAAATCCTGAATCACGGTTTTTTTTATGGAATTAAGATAGCAAACGAGCATGCAGCACCACCCTTCCGCTGCCACCCATAACAACTGTGACCGACCTAGAACTAGACTCAAAGGGACTAGGATGGTTAGTCCAGTTAGTAGATGGTGTTAGAATATTAAGTTGGTTAGTTTGTTAATAAGTGTGAGGACAGAAGACTGTTAGTGATAATTAGTCCTGGTTAATGTTAGTAAAAGTCCAGTTAGTTATTGTTAGTATGAGTCTCGTTCTAATTCGGTCACAGATGCGTTGCTACCCCTGAGGACTGAGATGGTCGCCTCTAAAAAAGTGTGACCGGCTCCACACCTTCCTATCCGGAACACAATTGTTCTTAAAACAATTATTACACCTATCTGTTGTCTAGATTTTTAAGGAATGAAATGTAAATTTATATTCAGTTACGCTGTTTCGAAAGCTAATATTATTTTTCTTTAGTTTTTGACCGGAAACGCACAGTAATCCTATGGTATTATTGTTGTCTATGGACGATGGTGTCCACTCACCATCAAGTGACTCATATACCTACTCGTTGTAAGGAGAGTTTAAATTCCTGTTCTCTCTAATGGGTGCCATCCAATTTATTGTAGTCTTTGTTTACTGTCCTCGGTTCCAGTAATCCTAGTATGCTAGTAAGCATCAAGAATTTATTTACTTTGCTTAAGTACATTAAAGATACTAAAATACCCATTACCTTCGTAAATTAAATATCGTAAAAACTACATCTATAATTTATTTCAACAAACATTCAATTTCTATTCTCACGGCAGAGATACAAACATTGCGACCACAGTAGGCTTTGCATAATACTAATCACAACCTCTTGTGGCTTCCAGCTGATTATCCACCGCCACCCTGCGTGGTATGTGGTAACTACGCCCACCCTAGACACTCCCATTACTATTTAGTCAGTAATCATTATCATCATCATCTCAGCCCATCATAGCCCACTATTGAGCACGGATCTCTTCTCAGAATGAGAAGGATAAGGCCACAGTCCACCACCCTGGCCAACTCGGATTGGCGGACTTCACACTCCTTTGAGACTTGTGATCTCTCCAGCATGCTGGTTTCCTCACGATGTTTTCCTTCACTGTTTGTAGTGACATTTAAATACTTAAAACGCACATAACTCCAAAAAGTCAGAGGTCCTGGGATTCGAATTCGGACCCTCCGAATATGAGGACGAATTCTTGACCACCAGGCTATCACAGCAACGTAACATATTAATTACTTTTCTTCATACGACCACTTTGATCTGCCATAAAAACAGGTACATTTTGACAGTTGGCAGCCCTGGCTATAGTAAAGCCCATTGATCGTTCAAAGACCCGCGGCGTGTCATTGTAATAAGCGATGACATTTAACGATCGAATCGATAGAAAGCGATCTACATGGTCACAACATTACCACTGAGAACTATCAACTTTAATGAAATAACAGCTAACTTGCCGTCTCTATTTCCTGGTTATTGAGGAAACCAAGAATGTATTCCGAACGCTTTGTCGAGAACAGGGTGTGGGAAATAGGTACTATGTTTTTACGTCATTTGTACATTTTCATGTCTGGACTACGTTCCTACTAATTTCTTAATACCTATACGACCTATACATTTTTTGTAGACCGTTTTCCGACGGCCTACTTACTTCCTTTCTTTACTCTTCCTTTTTTTTGGGTGATGCCTTTGGCATTATCAAGGATATTTATAAAACGTCCTTGGCTATTATCTAATGATGTCCACGTACAACACTGACCATATACCTCGTTTGTCTGTTTGTCAGCTTTTACTGTAAGAAAACTTACTATTAATTAGTTCCATCGTAATTCGGCTCCACAAGAAAGTTCATCAGAAAATCCGTCTCGTGTAAATAACCTTGATAAATAACTGACGTCCTAACCGGCGATGACCACTTAAGTATATACTTACGATCAAACGGCCCGTCTGTTCTTACGTCGGTAAATAAAAAGGCATAGTTTAATAATAACGGATAAAGCCGCAAACATCCGCTCCTATACTTACACCCATAAACTAGATTTCCATTCCATCCAGATTATTATACATTAAGGCTAGGGCTGACTAGCTATCATGTCGAGTTCCCACGTTCGGCATTGCTAGTGAAATCAGTAAGTCTAGTTTAAGCTTACGCCCAACTTCCTAAGCGTGCGGCACGCGATTTATCAATTGCGACTAAGCGTTTTTTTGTTACGTCTTACTTGCGTGCTTTACCAGAATACGTAATCATTAGGTGAATTATAGACAAAGGTGTTAATTTTGGAGCACGGATGATGCTTTGGTATATAATTTGCTCGTCCCGATTTATTTTAACATAACTGTATTTTAGTGGTATGATTTTAGACAACATCAAGTCATATATGCTGGCTTGTAACTTTCGTTTAAAGGCATTCATTAAAATAATATATATTATTTTGTTTGTATTATCATAAAAATAATGATTTATATCTACACTTATTTAATCGTTACATAGGTAATAATAGAAAATCTACAAAATCAAACTAAACTTTCTACTACTTAAATAAACATAAGCATCAAGAATACAATTTTTATCATCTAGTTTTGAATAGATACAGCGAAGTGTAAAGAAATAAATTAATATGGTAATGAGTAACGAACACCTGATTTAGTGTTATTCCATAGTTACAGCAAAAATTTCGCAATTCGCGACCTTAAGTCGCTAGTCGCAAGCTAGAAACCACCCTTTATACTTAAGCCGGGGTATAAATTACGTATGCAGTATCCGCAGTTACGAGAAAACGGTCTATGAGACGTTAATTATAGCACCGCGGTAAGTATATTTGTAGGTCTTCGTCTGCGTCGATACTCATTAAGTTCAAGTTCAAGTATATTAACTGTTACACCAGTAGGTATGGTTGGATTTCACTTTTGATTAGATGCAATTAATTTATGGAGTTCCAACTTTATTGTGAAGTGGAAAAATCCTTCTAGGCCATCAGTTATGAAGTTATTCGGCTTTTCTGGTATGAATGACCTGTGCTCAGACTGCTGTGTTTGGATATTAATAGGTCAAAACCAAAAACACATGAATCATTTTCATTAACACCCTTTTATTAGCTTGACCTGAATGTATGCATTTACTATATTACAGAAACTTTCAGCCTAATTTTCATCAAGAAGTCTGATACCTAACTTGAAAATTTGCACAAATTGGCCGATGTCAATTTGAGTCGAATTTGAATTGCTTTCAGATTTAAGACTCCTCAATGTTTCACGACACAATTACCTACAAAATTTATTGCTTTGCATCTATACTTCAGTTTGCTTTATACAGGGTGTTTTTAGTTTTAAAACTATCAATTTATAAATGGGTACCTAAGTATATCATGACACTTTGTGTTCTGTCTTAATTAAGGCTGACTTTTTTTATTTTTGGACTAATAAGATCCACACCGGACACGATCGATTGTAGGTAAATCTGAGAATCTAGATCTAGAGGCTTGTGAAACATAGATTATTTATATTATTTAAAGCTACTCGTTTACTACTACGTTTTTAAGTTTTTAACGACTTTCTTTGTGAGCTCTAAAAGAATATTATGAGCTATAGCAACATAGGCACCTACAAAAAGAAATTTATACTCTGACTATAGTTTCTTACACAATGCTCAAGTTCCCAGAAACGCCGTGAGAGTGACTTTATTCGACTTTATGTCTTTACAAAAGTTGCTTAATTAAACCAATTATAAAGTGTCTTTTGTTACAAGTTACAAATGTCGATGACGTCAACGCGTGTGAGAAGCTAAAATAAAACGAGCAGTGTGTCACTCTCGCTCCAAAACCCGCAAGTGGCCGTAACTGGCCGCTACTAACCGCAGCCACCGGAATGTAGAAAGCGCATGGAGTCGCGTTTTGTATGGCGCGTGCGAAGTTACATCCTCCACTAGAAAAAAAAATCATATCATCACTACATAGTATAAAACTGTGTCTTTCTAAATTCTTAACTTCTTCTTCTAAACCACGCAACGGATTTTGAGGATTGATTACTTATTCACCATTAGGTAGAGTAATTCTCAAGGAAGGTTTATATATATATATATAGTTTATGAATATTCTAATGTAATTTGACTGATAAATACGAGACCGGACATGGACTATGTAGATTCCTCATTTAACTCTCAGCGAAGCGAGGGCAGGTCACTAGTGATTCATACAACTAAGTAGTAAATATTTGGGGACAGGAGTAGGTAGGTACTTAGGTATTCCCGTGAGGCCGCTGCGACCATTTCTGATCTAATGTGGCCGTAACTTCGCACTGGATGTTAAGTTATTCCGGTTATTCGGACACCTGATCTGTCCATTTTCTCTTGTCATCCAATTTTCCAGTAATTCCCCAGTTATCTACTACTCTTTTGTAAATCTTACCATTAATCAAGATATGATAAGATCAAAATTGTGTAAGGTAGAACCAGAGTGGTCCAAGTGACTTTTTGCATTGACCCCCGATTTTGGCAAAAAGATCTCCAAAACTCAATATTCTTTTATTCCACTTTGATCCAATTGCCCTAGACAATGTTTTTGAATTGCAATTCTGCAACTGAACTGCAATTGGATCAAAGTGGAATAAAAGAATATTGAGTTTTGGAGATCTTTATGCCAAAATCGGGGGTCAATGCAAAAAGTCACTTGGACCACTCTGGTTCTACCTTACACAATTAATGTTACACTAATATACATAGGTATAAAACTAAAGACTTTGTTTGAACCAGCTTATCTGAGGAAGAACTGGTTATATTTGAGGAATTTTTAATAAATGATAGTCGATTTATCTAGGAAGGCTTTAGGCTTTAACATCACGCTACGACCAATAACCAATAGCAGCAATGCAATAAGATGAAAAATACAACTACAAATTTAATCGTTGAAGAAGTACTCACACTGGCATGTTAATTTTTATGTTTTTACGAGATACCAATCGCTGTCGTTGTCTAAGTTGTCTAACGGCCGAACGGACGTAACATACAACTTTCATTTCGGATGATGTCTTTATTACATACCGTGGTTGGTTCATTCAATTAATTAAATGACGTAAATAAAAGAATACATTTTCTCTGAGAAATTTTGGCGTCCAAACATGAGAAACGAGTCGTTTGCCGTCGCGAGTGTGAATTCGTGTTTAAACGTAAATTAACAGTGTAATACTGGTACATATTGTTATATACTTTTTTTGGGTAATTTTTAAAGTTATTTCAAAGAAATCATACAGATTCTCAAACCTGATAAAATAAGGTTCATTTTAGTTTATATTCAAAGTCGAAATCATTTATTCATTTAAATATCTATTACGATATATTTACGTATTTTTATTCCATCATATTAAACCTTACATGGACGATATACTTAAAGCTTAACATGGAAGAGAATAAACGATGAAAGAAACTCTCGTACATGTATGTCTGTTACCGTTAAAATGCATAATAAGTTAATGTGCACATTAACTAGGTAATCTGCAGATTCACTGATACCATTCGTTAAAGTGTAAAATTTGCACTTTACCCAGTTATTCTGCACAGTAACGGATGGTACATCGTTAAATTGCGGAAGACTGGCTACTAGAGTACCAATTTGTGTTGATGTCGCGGCCACATCGTAGATTTGCTCACATCATGAAATGATCGACCGTATCATGAAATGGTCGCATTTCATGAAATGGTCAACTCAGTTTGGCCAGATCGTAAAAGCGTCTACGTTTCACGATTTGGTCATCAAAGTTTGGCCGAATCGTAATAACGCGGAAAATAGGGCATAACTTCGAACCGTGACGTCTCCGGCGATGTGGAAGGTGCAGCCCCTTCGCCCTTGCGTAACAAAGCACAGACACCCACGCTCGCTCGTACTCGCTCCGCGCCTCCGGGTTATAAAAAACACACTAGGGGTAGGGCATACAAGACTACGTGGAGTAGGGGTAGGCTAATTCGGTTAAGTAACCAATTCGACCTACCTACACCTGTTATTTTTTTTTATTCAAACAAGAACCTATTTTATAGACTTTACCGTATGCATGGTCGTTAGTCTGCAGATTAACTAGTTAATGTAGGAACTCAATTATTTTTTTTTTCACTTTAACTGACTCGGCCAGATAATCTGCAGAATACCTCGTTAATCTGCACTCTATCTGATTTACGCAAATTAACGGTAACATGTCTATTAGATGCTTACTTATGACCAAATAACGTTTGTCTGAAGTAACGTGTGGTGTTAGTAAAATTTTAAAGTATGTAGAGTCACGCCTTGTAGAGCTACAGGTTGATTTTCTGAAATTGGATCACTTTTTTAAATGACCATTTATATTTATTTACGTTTTGACTGCGCCAACGTAGTAAGGACTTTGCTTGCAAAGTAAAGTTCCCGGTACGATTCCCAGCCGGGGCAAATATTTATGTGACATGAAATATTTGTTTCAAAGCGATTATCGCTGTTTCCAATCTTATGAAAGCTTTGTAACTACGTGACACATTCGTTGATCTCCCGTGACAATACAGTGATAGAGACACTGTGTTAGTTTCAAATTAATTACGAGGGTCTGAAGATTATGTCAAGTTGTTACACACTAGAGTCCTTCAATTGTTATTTCTTTTCAAACCGATAATCTCTAATTGTTTGGTTTTGACGAGCTAATAGGTAACTACTCATACAACTCATACTCAACATAGGTATGTACTTTACTCATGATAAATTATTATTGAAGATAAAATTTCTTGAGACAAAAGAACAGTAATAATTATCTAATACCTAATACGTTAATATTCAAATTTAAAAAATATATTATAATAAGTTATATAAGCATGTTACGTAAAAATAATTTGACTGATTGATTTATATTGATTGGCTTTTAATATTAACACTAGGTATGTTCCATGCAGTGAAAGGAGTTAATAACCTTCTATAGAAGTAAAGGTGATCAAGAGATACCTGGCTACCTTAACCTCGAACCTGACCCTCTCTTTGACTTGAATTTTGACTGTATTTAAGGTTATCTTTTCTTTTGGAAAGTCTGGGCATTTAGCCTACTTCGGGCGTTATGGAGTAGATATAAGGGGCTTCAGGCTGCTTGCTATCTTTGAGGTACCTACCTACTATACTAGGGTTCATGATTTCTCGAGTTTATCTATTTCTCGGGTCTCGAGAATTCTTGAGGCTATTTTCTCGGGTCTTTTCGGGTCGTCGAGAAATTCTCGACTCAAGAAATCCCGGGAATGATACATAGACATACTGCGTTTGTCGTAGTAGTCGGGTAGTTTTGGGGTTGTTATCGATATTAAAATCGGTTTTTTTTAAGTTAGTAATCTCATTCTTCTTTTTGGCTAACACCGCATTGATAATGCCTTTAATGTTGCTAATTGCCATGGGCGACAGTGACCACTTACCGTAAAGTGGCTTTATTAACATAAACTAATCCAGACATTTTCAAATAGACCCGAACACTTAAGTCCCAAAATAGTGTAAAATACCTGGAGGAATACAAACCGTTTCTAACACTTTGTGAAGTGCGGTAAGTTCGGAAGTATTCTCACGGTATCTAGGTAGGTACCTACTTTAACTGGTGACACGAATATTTAAAAAATGTTTGCTTAGGACCAGGCTGGTGTTAACATTTTGTGCACAACGCGACAACAGATTAAAATATATTATACCGGGGATCCATAGTTCGCTCCAAAATAGACCTTCAAAATCATTAAAAACTTATATTTATCGCACGAAATTGCTATCGTTAGGTAAACTTTATTAGTTGATGCCTATACTTACTAGGTACCTAGGTACTAATAACATCCATATAAGTTTATACGGATAAAAAAACCTATCATGTACAATTACTATTACCTATAGGTAATAGTACTACTTGAGTTGCCAAGAAAATGAAATTGCCACTTCCCGCTAAAAATATAACGAGTGCTCACTTATTTATTTAATTAATTAATTAATTCTATTTTTCTATTTTGTTTTGCGTCCTCATTTATTATACCCACTGCAAGGGACTAGAACAAATTGCCTGCCTCGGTGTTTCCGTCCGATTATGATGGAAGTGTCTTCAAGAAAACAGTGAATAGGCTTCTAAGTTAGTGCACTTTACCACCCATGACTACGTTGATGCTTTCCATCAGGTAGAATAATTGTAGTCAAGCATTCACTTATACAAAAAAAAACTATATTTATTCAAAAATTCAAGGTTTGTATTCCCTCAACGATCAACGGGTGTTAACAGCTGACGCAATCGCATCATCTGTTCACACGTCATTAGAAAGCCCTTTCCACGCCATACGGTCGCCGCCTCGCCGCGCAAACGATTATGCACTCACTGCAAATATTGCTTCTGGCTTCTGAGTATTATACAATTGAGACATCAAGAGAATTTTAATTTGGAGCATATGTCCCCCGGCGAATGATGAGTTGTGTTCTATATATGATACGTTCGTATTATATAATGTTTGCGATTACATAAGTGTAAAATAATAACATAATATTTTATTATTACATCCATGCTATAATATTGTAAAAGCGAAAGTCTATCTGTCTGTTTGAGACGCTTTCATAGCTGAACCACCATCCCGATTTAGATGGAATTTGGATTGAAAATAGTTTAAAACCCAGGGACAACATAGGTTACTTTTTGTTAAATACTTAATTCCCAAAGAGAAGCTAGGGCGTTCACTAATAGGTACTAAATAAAAATGTATTTGCTGTACAATTACTACAAGATAAACATCGTAAGACAATAAAGAGAAATTTTTCGTTTAGGTACCTATATGTTCCAGGGTGGATGAAGTCTCCATTGGCACTAGGCCAGCGAATTGCTCAAATGCTTTAACCCTTCTGTTGAGAAAGGTTTAAGCATACATTGGTAAGTATAAGAAGACTCATGTAGGAGAACGAAAGTTATCAAACCACTGTAGCCTAGTTGGTAGCGACCCTGCCTCGACGCGAGGGGTCCCGGGTTCGATTCCCGGCCGGGGCAGATATTTATGTGGCAGATAAATATTTGTACTCGGGTCATGGGTGTAATTGTAATGTGCTATATGTGTAGTCCATGCCACCCGCGACACAGGTACCTAGTAACCTACTCCGGGGGTATGAGTGTGTTAGCGTTATTATTTATTATTATTATTATTATATTTACTTATATTTAACCTAGTTTTTTTTACCAAATTATGAAACATAAATTGTGGCTAACGGGTTCCTTTTACGTCGTAGACACCCACAGACACCACAACAGATGTTTAAAATATTCCCACGAGGTATGGAGTCAAGAAAACGTAGGTATAATTTACCTACTTTTATAGCTAGTCGCCGAGAATATTGAATTGTAATTCTCCTCTAAAAACTTTATTAGGTACTTACTTGCACTTATAGTTCTATTTAGCTTGCAAGCAAAATTTACTTACGGCATTTTAAATTCTCGTTGTCAATCTGCCAGGAGCGGAAATCTGGCAGTTCTGTGGTTCCATATCAAACGCAAATGCAGGATAGTTGTCGGCAATAGCCAAACCTACGAAAGCACCGTCGCAAAAATTTGTTAGTGGTTATTTATGAGTACCTATCCAAAATAACCATACATATAGTTACTACAAGGCATTCAAATGCCTGATTTGTATAATTCAATTGCAGAACAAAACATAATATTTCGATTTGGGCGTCACTAACAACGTTTTCCCTGCATAATGTCACCGTACAATATAGTCCAAACACACCGTTAACGGCAAAACAGGTGTAATGAAGTGTTACGAATGCCGTACATTTCCGTTGTCCCCGACACCGGTGCTTACACGCTCACTACAGCTATTGAATAGACAATACGGAGAAATGCTGACTTTGCCTAATTTACGGCATTTTCTACTGTTTTCTAAGACCAACGTCATGTTACCTGTTATCGAGGTAAGTCCTTTCTTGTTTCTGATTTTTGTTACTTTGTATAATTTAGCGTTTGTCTACAATCCCAGAGGATGGTAAGTGGCAACGGCTAGGTTTAGATCAGCGGTCATCACTATTTTTTGGCCAAAGGCCGCACAATGGCCCTTTATACCTATGTAGGCACAATAGAATTTAGCACACCCTTCACACCCCCACGTCGCGTCCGTTTCAAAAATACCGTCCGCGGGCCGCAATTTCAAGAACCTATGTCACGCACAGTGACCAACTACTTATTGTACTTACGCTTGACCTGTAAGTAGGTGCCTATTTTGTGGCCGGCTGCAGCACTCTCCTTCTTGCAGAAAATATACCTAATAAGTACATTTGACTTTGTTTATGGTTTCGATAATGGAACGACAGCTGTTGCCAAGCGGATTTACGAATCCTTTTCCTAATATATCGCAATAATATATTTTCTCGTCTGCTATTTACGTTGTCTATCTATTCTTTGGTCGGTAATTTACATTGGTCTTTACCTAATTTCACTCACAAACCTTACCTAATCAAAGAAACTTCGCAACAAAATTTTCGATTGCGCGTATATTGTACGCGGTAGAACTGAAACTTTGTAGTCTGGTTTATTTCGAGTAACGAATGAACTAAGATCACGCATTGAGTCATTATCTTAGTCATTCCATACTCTATACCTGTATATACCTAACACAATGAAACGGATAAAAGATTCACTTGTCAACAGACCAGTAAACTGAGAACAATATTGTGTATTCAAAATAACCGGTTTCGACACATTGAGATGCGCATTGGTGCCTGGAGAAAGTGTCCTCGCTCGCTCCCACTGAACTTGATGTCCACAGTCCACTGCTATGTTAATCAAATTGCTGCTACGCATAACGTAACGATAGCAACATTAGCAACGCTATTTGTTCACAGGGCTATCGAGGACATTGGCGAAATAATGACTTAATTAAAACCGTTTACGATACGAGCTAAGTATATATTTCTTGATCACTGACTAAAAATAAGTATAAAAAATTGTAAGTGAGATTTATCCTCTTCATTTATCATAGCCCAATATTGAACATGGGCCTGTCTCTCTCTTCTCAGCAGAATGAGAAGGTTATTAAGGCCATAGGCCATAGTCCATCAAGCTTTCGTCCGCACCTTTGAGTTTTGAAAACTCCTCCGCATGGAGATTTGAAGATGAAGACTCCGAATAGTCACGATGTGAACACTGGGAATCGAATCCGGAAGGAAGAAGATCGAATTCTTAAAATAAAATAGTATCTGTAGTACCTAATATCAGTCATCAGTCGTTATGTAGTTAGAATTGTTATAAGTAAGTAGATCCTAAAGATTTAATTTGAAAATTTTTCATTTACAAGTTTTAAGAAACCGGCTAAGTCGGTTTTTAATGGTTATTATAGTCACTAGCGTGCGAAAAGTGAGACTGTAAAATTTTGCTTCTTGGCCTACTTTTCATATACCTAGGTACCTAGTATTTCATTAGTTTCAGTTCAGTAACGAATCCCGAAGTGCAACATGTTTTGTTTGAACCTAACCTTTGTCTAAAAAAATATACCTATACCTTTATTTATTTTTTAGAGAGAAATAAAATAAATCATTAGTAAAAGCAATGATTATCATGCCTAAACAAACATTTATTATTAATTGCATTAACATACTTTAACATATTTTACAAACAGGTTGTTATATAACATGTCATTTACAATTAAGTAGTTACTTTTGGATTCGTATAATATTTTATGCGTATATTTTTCGTGTCATAAAATTTTACATTTATAGGTGGATTACAAATCGTGGTGTATTATGTAACTAATAGCCCCATTATATTTTATTTTTAGGCATACTCTCACTTCCGAATGCAGGTACGAGGGAAGCCATATTTATTGATAGGGCTACATAAGGAGCATAAGAAATCAGAAATTTATATAGATTACAATTTTAAAACTTTTTCTCTGCTGTTTTTGTTACCGGTACAGAGGGAGTTGAAATTGTATTCAGCATTAATTTGATAAATGTGATAATTTTACGAGATCGGCAAAACCCGCCAAGCCACTAAAGAGCGTCAAAGATTTGAAACGGATTAATCATCCGTCTTACGTCTAAATCCGATTACTTGATTGCAATTACTGTAATAACCGTTAGATTAAACGCAAGTATTAGGTATACACTAGTTATTCTACGGTAACATTGATCGGATATTAGTCCCGACAAGTTGTAATAATATCAGGGGCGCCGTAAGCTGCATCGGCGCGCGCGTGCGAAACCGATTTACATTTTCTCATACAAGCTTATGTTTATGCCATCCAATTTTGGTCCATTTGCCGCCCCCCATGCGTGCCGCCCGTGTGCGCCGCACGCCTTGCACGCCCGGTTACGGCGCCCCTGAATAATATGCTGTTTAATGTTTCTAAATTGTGGAAAAAATGAGAAATAAGTGTATCAAAATAAACTCTTTTAGGGTTGATAGTGAAAAATTAAACATGTAGACGTACCTTATCGATATAATTTCTCTACTTTAATACTCGTAAAATCCGTACTAGTACGTAACCCGTTCTCGCTTTGCTTTAGAAATGCTGTCTCTATGCCTGGAAAACTTTAATTGGAGGACTTCACACATCTTTGAATTTTGTGAGCACTCCGACATGCAGGTTTCCTCACGATGTTTTACTTCATCGTTTGTAGCAAGTGACATTTAAATTCGTAAGACGCGCATAACTCCGAAAAGTCAGAGGTGCGTTCCCTGGGATTCAAACCCGGATCCTACGAATAGGAGGCTGAATTCTTAACCACAAGGCTATTACCGCTACTCGATAAATAATAATACTTACATAATTTTAAATTATTATAGGAACCTATTTTTTGTTTTAGCATGCAGGAATCCCTCGAAATTCTAGTCGAAATTTTGAATAAAGCCATGAAGACGTCATTCACTAAGAAAGTCTTGTATTAGGCTAAAAAAATTATAAAGCGTTGAACATGGAGCTTACCGAAGAAAAACCAGAGCGACCGCTGGATTCCTAGTAATACATAATATTATTATATAATATATACCTAAATAATATCCTGCTATCCAGCATTGAGGTACTAATACTAAGCATGTAAGCTTTGTCAGGAACTACTGGCGCCATCTCTTATCAAATAGTTCAAAGTACGTTAACTTCCACCTGCCAGAACGTCACTACGTTTGTACGTGGTAGTACAGTCGAATTGCCTTGATAATAAATAGATGCGAATCGAATCCAACTAGGTACTATCACTATTATTTTAATTAGTTGCCCTTCAAGCCTACAAGCAACTAATGAAGTCATGAGTGTGTTAAATCTTTTTTACGCTTTTTAGAACCATTAGTGGTACGTTAGTACTTCTAACATTGACCTTTCTTCCTAATATTTAATTATTTCTTCCTTTAAATATTTCCGGTTTATGATGAGTAAGTATGTATAACTTCAATTTGATATTAGAGCTGCAGTAGTTCACAATAAGTTGCTTGAATAAAAAAACTTTTGTAAGTTCTTAAGTTTACTCGTAGTAATCTTTTTTAGCATAATTTCAAAGGTGACCTAGGTACCTCCTACTTGAAGTTACCAAGATCGAATCTCAGCTGGCACAAGCATGTATGACTTTTTAATATAGGTTTTTTTTTCTTTTTGACACCCTGTTTCTGGGTTCAACTAAGGATTAGGATAGGGATAGGATTAGGGGTAGGCTAATTCGGTTCTGTAACCAATTCGACCTACCTACACCTTGAAGAATTTGACTGAGTAGTAATGGAAATGAATACTATTCATTGTTTTACAAAATAATATTTTTTATTAAGGCACTCGGTGAGACAATCTGGTAACAATCATACCGTAAAATATAATATCTTCATATTATCTATCCCGCGTACCCATTAAAATCTTAAATGTTTTACATTTCCGATTGCTATTTAGGAAATGTACGGTCGGCCAAAGAATTGGTTTACCACTCTAAGGTTGAATGCCGTTTGTAGATTCATAAGACTAAGTGATAAAGGTTAGTTTCGCTTGCAGATCGATCTGACAACTTTTATTGCCATCTTTATCTGATTATAAATACGTGACATTTGTTTTGTTCTTAATTTAAACTTGATAGAACCATTGACGGGAAACTTGGTAAGTAGGTAGGTAGGGGAAGTCCGGGAGAGTTGAACCGCTTTTTTTTAAAGTATCATATTTTCTAAATAAGGAGGCTTAGTGATTCAATTATAATAATAAACGATTGCTTATTTATTTAGGTTTACTTATGCGTATTTAGATTTTCCATATTATATTACTGAAATATGTTATACACATTTTAATAAAAAATGGGATATGATTCAACTCTCCCCACCCTATGGGACACTTGAACCGGGGTCTGGGGAGAGTTGAACACTGCTTTTTAAAGGTAGAAAATAAAAACATTTTACAGCTTAAATCACAAGTTAATTAACCAAAAGATTACAAAATGAAATGAAATTCTAACGAAACATAGTCACACACTTTTCTCATAAGGATAAATAAACAATACTTCGACATACTCTTAAGCATTCCGTAGGCATCATAATTATTAAACATTTTATTAATAAAATTAAATATTTAACGTTTCTCTAATCAAACTTCTTACTCTTTCTTGATATTTCTTACCATTTTGTTTAAATTATATACTTATTCTTATCATTTAGTATCATTAATTAGCCTTAATTAGGACTATTTTCAGTCAGCTGGTAACCAAAAATTTGATCAATGTTATTCTTTAAGATGCACAGTCCTTTACCTCACGTATAGCATTTTCTAATTCTGTAAAGATATTTATTTTTCTTTTCGGTATTTTTTCGGATGGTTCGTATTGAAATTATATATTTCATTCAATTAGTCTGCAATAAAATATAAAATTACACATAAAAACAAACAAAATACAAATAAGACTTGTTGTATTAAGGTTCCCGAATTCTTTTTAAATTTCTTTAAATTAAAGTTTAAAATTTATATATCTGTAAAGTAAAACTCCAAATATCTTCATACAAATACTATACATGGGAGACATGAACCACTGAGCATATCTCCCGCACCCGTCATGGTGCAACTCTCCCGCATATACTACTTTGACATTAAATTCTACCCACAGAAAAAACAATCAACGTAATCGAAACAACACTTAGCACACGTCAAACTATAATAATCAAGCAATAAAATAGTAATATCACACAATACTTACCTCTATAAACACGGCCGCAATATCAAAACTACAAAAAAATTTAAAATTCATTCCGCCATAACAAAAACACCTTTTCGAATCTGACTGCCAAACAAACAGGCCATTGTTAAAAATGGCGCCGTGCTTGTCATTGGCCTCCCGCGCCCTATCAATGACCGTCTTGACGTTTCGTTAGCGCAAAATTTAAGTCGAGTTTTAAAAGGTGGTTCAACTCTCCCATCTGGGCAAGTCTCCCGGATTCCCCCTATATATTGTGAAGCGCTTCAAGATTTTTACACAAAAATAATAAACTGTGAGGGTTCCCCATACTTAGAACTGAAACTCTAAAAAATTTTTTTTATCAAACCCATACATGTGGAATATCTATGAATAAGTCGTCAAAAATGATATTGTGGTTTCTAATATCATTTTTTTCTGAACTGAATACTTTGCGCGAGAGGCACTCCCAAAGTGGTAAAATATGTGTGATGTGCATTGCCATGTAAACTTCCACCGAAAATTGGTTTGAATGAGATCTAGTAAGTAGTTTTTTAATACATCATAAATCGTAAACCGCAATTTACCTTTCATTCAATCTACTTACTCGAATATTTTTTTTATATTATGTTACTTGCTGCTACGGAACCCTTCATGGGCGAGTCCGACTCGCACTTAGTCAATTTTTATTACATTACTTGCATATTTATTTGACTAAATGTCAATTGTCAATTTTCTTTTTAAAAAGAATTATTTTGTCAACTGAAATAGTTCTTATGCTGTTCAGAATATTTAAATCTTCTTTGCACAAATTAATGCATTATCCGTTTCTAATAAAGATTAAAATGTCTTGCACATATAATGTGACTTATGATGTACGTAATATTAATATTTAGGTTTACGTCATTATTATGCGTCTCTTTCAGTGATATTTCCTATGAACTTTGATGTAACTTTTGATAACTAGGAAACTAAATGAAAACTGGTACACCACTTTCTTGGCCCACTGTACCTATAGATTTCCTAGGAAATGTGTCCAATATAATTTATTTCACACATTTCCGGGCGATTTCAGGAATTGTATACATTTCCTAGGAATTGTATACAATGACGGATTTAACACATTTCCGTTAACATAAAAACATTTTATCTCTCTGTCTTCATATACGTTGCCACGTGTTATTCTTAATTTCAACCCACACAGATAAGTCTTCGGTAGTATAGTGGTCAGTATCCCCGCCTGTCACGCGGGAGACCGGGGTTCGATTCCCCGCCGGAGAGAACCTTTTTGTTTTATTTTAGAATTAATTTTATTTTAATTTCACGTGTTTAATTTATTTTCTAACGTTTCAAATGATTTATAAAAATAAACAAAAAAAATTGGTTGCCTGTAAAGTCGGTATACGGGCGAAAGTTTTACGTGACAACGACTTTGAGTGGTAAAATAATTTTAATGTGAATATTCATTCGTATAGTAGGAAGAAGGATGAAATAATAGTAACAATTTAAAACATTTATTTATACAAAGAATTATATTTAAAACATTGTAACACCATCCGTCATCTAGCGCTGCTAACCGTTAGACCATTAACCATTAGTCACAACTAAGTGAGGTAACAAACTAGATTACTCTACTTAACCAGAGATGGCGCTGTACCATTTTCTGAAACACGCCAACGTGTGTACGCCGTAGCTACTATAAGTAACGTGAGCGGAGCTACTAACGCAGTTTCTTGAAGTGCCACCCGGCAAACCAATTTATAAGACGTTGTCACGTCAAAAATTATAACAAACTAGAAGTTATATTATTTCAACGGTGATTTAATAACGGCACAATTTTAGGTCTCGTTCGAGACAATTAACCTGTTTTTTTAATATTTTTAGTAATATTTTTCATTGTCATAAGCTTACTTAGAAGTTACCTCTAAAAAACTTTAAAAACTTATCATTATCATCATTATGTACTTAGGTACTTAATAGGTTTTCTAAAATACCTTCCATGTAAGTATTCACACTTTACATTGAAGATAATATAAGATTACATAATTATATCAATATAAAGTAGAAAAGTACCTACAAAATAGATATACTTAACTTCGATAAATAAAACTCGTTAAAACAAACGATTCCTCAGAATTACTAATTGCAAATTGCAAGTGAAGAGAATGCGCTAAGTTGATACAATTAACGTCGTTATAAAAGCAGTTAAGCCGACAATGGATGGAATAGGAAACAATGACACTCCGGCGTTTGCCTCCCATTGTCTTTGCTTGGCCACTTCATGTCATCTGGATTATTTGTTCTACCATTCACTAAATACTTTGCAGCTTTGTTTCTTGTGTATATGCATTTGATCGTGTCTTTCTTTTTATGTTGCTTTTTATTATGTATCAATTTAGTAAACAATAACCAACCTTGATAAATATTAACGAAGATAATTATTATTGTGAACAAACGATACCTATGTTGTTACAATTCACGGATGTATGCTGCTATGGTTAGGTATCTGTGCTGGCTGTAACACCTTTCGTAGGGTCTAAGATTCCAACCTAACTGAGGCGGAAAAATTTAAAAGATAAATCTAAGTTTTGTGCATACGCAGCTAACTCAGTCGGCGGAAAAAACAGTTTACTGTGAATGCAGCCTAAAATTGCGAGTATTGCGACTAAATATATAATATATGTAGATACACAAGTAGACCAATCTACTGTGCACAACTGCACACAAATTGTAGTAAAGCCAACATTACAATACAGATACATATCAACAAAGCACCATTCACACGGAAGCACGATTTATCAAAGAAAGTGGCGAGTAGCGATCGAATGCCATTGCACCTCGCGTGCGGTCGCTACGTCGCTACACCATTGTGTGGTGGCGTGTGGTAGCGGTCACGGCGAGTCGGCGACACATCACACTCGCTGCCTTTGTCAATGGTGATTCGGAGAAATTTTCGATACTTTTGTGCTGTGTGCTGATGAGAATAGATTTAAACATACGTAAACTTTTGTATTCATTATTTACCAGTGGACCCGACAGACGTCGTCTGCCAACATAACTATGATATTTATGTCTCCGCTACTAGGCGGCGGCGTTTCAAGATGAAATAATATTATGATCAATTTTTTAAGTGGGACCTTCAACAATATAAATGCGAAATGCGAAAACCGCATAAAAAATTCAATAATTTTGCATGATGCCCGGATAGTAGGTACTTAGGTACCATGTCCCTGTAGCTCGGGACCAGAATACGAGCTTCGGTATCCCCTGCCTGTCGTAAGAGGCGACTAAAAGGGGGCGTTCGGGGTTGCGGGCGGCTAGAGTGGGAGCTCGAACCGCCCAATGGCAACCCCGGGAAGAACTGCTCTGTGTGTGGCCGCACAGAGCCGTTTGAGATGGGTCCGTACGGGACATCGCGCTTGGAGGGCACCGGTCGCGTTCCTTTGGAGATCCCGGAGTCCTCCACAAGCGTTGAGGCAGGCCACCGGGGGGGTTTTAGTGGGTAAAAGTCCCACATAACCCTGTGTCGCTCCCACGGCACCGGGTACCTTTTGAAGGTTTCCCCCTCGATAAAAAAAAAAAAAAAAGGTACTTAGGTACCATACCATCATGGCTCTTGCAACTGGGTCGAAATATCAGTAAAACAATTCAAAATCGTAAGTACCTGTTAGCATTTAAAATGAAAAGTGACATAATTCACCTAGATTGCTCTCTCTAATTATCACCATAACAAACGGGGAAAATGTAAGTAAATATGGTCGTCACGAGTACGGAACGGTGAGTCGTGTTGCTCATTACTTTAATTGTTTTCAGGGAAGTTATGCTTTATCTAATATCTTTAAACGAGCAATTCTTGTATATTTATTTATTTATTTTCACGATCTCGGAAACGGCTGCAAAGATTTTCATGAAAGTTACAGATTAGGGGGTTTTCGGCTCAAGGAATCGATTTATCAAGGTCCCAGGTTCGAGAAAAGCTCGGTTCCCGAGATAAAGAGATTTTAAAAACATCATACTGACGCCATCTATGAAACATTAGGATAACTTCTTTGAGGTACTGTTTGTAAACATCATACTGACCTGGAGCACTGGTGTCTTTGGGAAAGTTGTAGGTCTGGTTGAGACCTACATTTCCAATGACAGCTGTCAAACTTCGAACCGAGATATCCCGGCAACGGCTGCTCCTGGAGCACTGGTGTCTTTGGGAAAGTTGTAGGTCTCGTCAAGACCTACATTTCCAATGACAGCTGTCAAACTTCGAACCGAGATATCCCGGCAACGGCTGCTCCTGGAGCACTGGTGTCTTTGGGAAAGTTGTAGGTCTGGTTGAGACCTACATTTCCAATGACAGCTGTCAAACTTCGAACCGAGATATCCCGGCAACGGCTGCTCCTGGAGCACTGGTGTCTTTGGGAAAGTTGTAGGTCTGGTTGAGACCTACATTTCCAATGACAGCTGTCAAACTTCGAACCGAGATATCCCGGCAACGGCTGCTCCTGGAGCACTGGTGTCTTTGGGAAAGTTGTAGGTCTCGTCAAGACCTACATTTCCAATGACAGCTGTCAAACTTCGAACCGAGATATCCCGGCAACGGCTGCTCCTGGAGCACTGGTGTCTTTGGGAAAGTTGTAGGTCTGGTTGAGACCTACATTTCCAATGACAGCTGTCAAACTTCGAACCGAGATATCCCGGCAACGGCTGCTCCTGGAGCACTGGTGTCTTTGGGAAAGTTGTAGGTCTCGTCAAGACCTACATTTCCAATGACAGCTGTCAAACTTCGAACCGAGATATCCCGGCAACGGCTGCTCCTGGAGCACTGGTGTCTTTGGGAAAGTTGTAGGTCTCGTCAAGACCTACATTTCCAATGACAGCTGTCAAACTTCGAACCGAGATATCCCGGCAACGGCTGCTCCTGGAGCACTGGTGTCTTTGGGAAAGTTGTAGGTCTGGTTGAGACCTACATTTCCAATGACAGCTGTCAAACTTCGAACCGAGATATCCCGGCAACGGCTGCTCCTGGAGCACTGGTGTCTTTGAGAAAGTTGTAGGTCTCGTCAAGACCTACATTTCCAATGACAGCTGTCAAACTTCGAACCGAGATATCCCGGCAACGGCTGCTCCTGGAGCACTGGTGTCTTTGGGAAAGTTGTAGGTCTGGTTGAGACCTACATTTCCAATGACAGCTGTCAAACTTCGAACCGAGATATCCCGGCAACGGCTGCTCCTGGAGCACTGGTGTCTTTGGGAAAGTTGTAGGTCTCGTCAAGACCTACATTTTCAATGACAGCTGTCAAACTTCGAACCGAGATATCCCGGCAACGGCTGCTCCTGGAGCACTGGTGTCTTTAGGAAAGTTATAGGTCTCGTCAAGACCTACATTTCCAATGACAGCTGTCAAACTTCGAACCGAGATATCCCGGCAACGGCTGCTCCTGGAGCACTGGTGTCTTTGGGAAAGTTGTAGGTCTGGTTGAGACCTACATTTCCAATGACAGCTGTCAAACTTCGAACCGAGATATCCCGGCAACGGCTGCTCCTGGAGCACTGGTGTCTTTGGGAAAGTTGTAGGTCTGGTTGAGACCTACATTTCGGATGACAGCTGTCAAACTTCGAACCGAGATATCCCAGCAACGGCTGCTCCTGGAGCACTGGTGTCTTTGGGAAAGTTGTAGGTCTCGTCAAGACCTACATTTCCAATGACAGCTGTCAAACTTCGAACCGAGATATCCCGGCAACGGCTGCTCCTGGAGCACTGGTGTCTTTGGGAAAGTTGTAGGTCTGGTTGAGACCTACATTTCGGATGACAGCTGTCAAAATTACTAACGTTGAATATTTATTATTAATGATGCCAAAGAAGTATAACTTCTTACGTGCGTACATAAGTACACGCAATTCTTTTTAAACTCATATTATGTCGGAAAGATCGAAGAACATTATTCATATTTTATCAGTATGCGATTCATACTAAATATAATTTTCAACCGAGCAAAGCTCGGTCAACCAGGTACTTATATTTAAGCTAGAGCTGCAATTTAAGTGCATCGCGTAATCGTCCATTCGTTCCCGGGCACGTATTCTTTGCACGACTGAGGAAGTCTGAAACGGCTGTCCCATACACAACAGGCTCTCTTATCAAAAACAATTACCGTGCAGTTTATCAACTCAACGATAACCTATCTACTAATAAATATTGAGGTTCTAAACTACGTGTGCTCAGGAGTTTTTTTTCGCCATTAGGTACTTCTCCTGGTCGATATAGCAAAGTTGCGGTGGTAGGTAAGTATACTTAAAACCATACGTAGGTGCATAAATGAACAAATTAAAATAATAATCTGTATGGTTATATTATTTGGAGTTACCTACTTATGATTCGGGTGTCCACACGCCACACACGTCTGTTCAGGACGCATGCATGCAGGAATGCATACATGCATGCAAGAGGATGCATAGTGTTATATCGCAAAAAATGACGCCAACTCAGCATTGGGCCGTGTGCTAGCTATGACGAGTATAATTTAATTCCTTTTAACTGAATTTAATCTCTTATTTTCTCTATCTATCCGTTAAAATTTCTTGTTAATGCACACCGCCTATAGATTGTAAAGAAGGTACGCAAGTCCAACCGCAATTTTATTGATAACGCATCGATATCGGTCAATAGCCGCGAAAGTCCCGGCAAATATTTTTTCTGTTTCTCAAGTAGGTATATTTTTTTTATTGCAGTATTAGTGCGGTAACATAGGCATATTTTGTAAAATAAATTCAAGAATTGTTAGGGATAATTCAAAAAATACTTGTCAGACCTCACTCAGACGGGACCATGACCATTATGACAAGCACTATTTTTTGAATATAAAAAGAATCATCACAATGGGTTTCACCCACTAAAAACTTGAAGTAACGCATATAAAAAATACGGCCGAATTGAAAACCTCCCTTTTTTTAAAGTTTTTGAAGTCTTAAATTACATTTTTAATGTTCTCCAGATTCCATTAGCGAAAAAAGCTATTATACTTATTAGGTAAGTCTTTCTGAGAAATAAAGTGTTTGATTTCGATTTTGAGAATTGAAATAACTACGAAACTTGAACAACCTCATTATTCTGATACCATCGTTTCAATTCCAAAGCATTATACAATTCCTTACACTTACCATCTATCTATTACATACCGGGATAATTTGAATTTCAATCATGATCATTTATTACAAAACAATGGCATAATAATAACTTTCCAAAGGACAGGGTAATAGTCGGGAGTATAAATTGTAGGTAATGAAATAGAAATAATGAAATGGTGCGATGTCTTAGAGATGGACACATTGACACATTAATTACCACTTAAATATGAAATGGATGGTACCAATGAGAACATAGAATTTTATTTTACGTCAACGAAACAAAAAGGTAATATCTACGGTGATACAATACCTACTATAAAGGTACCTACTTATTACAATACAACTTGCTTATTGAAAGTAGTAACCTGACTTAATAATTGTTATTGTATGTAAATTGGCAGCATTGTTAAATTATTAAGTATACTTAGAAAACATTAACAATTTTATGTTAAACGAAAACTAAGTAGGTAGGTACCTGTTAAGTCCTCTCGCTCGCAGAGTTGAGGGTGAAAAACCTACCGACAAAATTATATAAGTAATTGATCTATATACCTAGTTACATAACATAATAAGTAGGTACATAGTTTGCTTATGAAGCGCTCATAGCCCGGCGGCTTGCGTCGATCCTAAGCGATCGAGAAAGTTAAGCAACAGCGGGCGCGGTCGGTAGTCGGATGGGTGACCGGTGACCGCTAGTGGCAAAAATTTCTTGAGCGCTTCCGTGCTTCGGAGGGCACGTAAAGCCGTCGGTCCCGGTTGTTATCGATTGATAGCAGTCGTTAAGCCATGTCGGAGGCCTTCGGGCGGCTTGAAGACTTTCGACACTGAGTTGGCCGCTAACCCCTCCACCAATCCGCATTGGAGCAGCGTGGTAGAGTATGCTCTAGCTCTAGGCCTCCTCAGTAATGAGGAGAGACCCGTGCTCAGTAGTGGGCCATTAGTGGGTTGTAGTTGTAGCTTAGCTTAGTTTGCTTTTACGTTCAGTTAACTTAATGTACCTAGATCGATAACCCTTTAACACATTTCTAAATGCCACAACCTATTGTGAGTGTTACAAGTGTTACGCAATTTGGTCTACGAAAGTGCATCCAATCTTCCGCGTTTATCATGACTGTGTATAAAAAATGTAGGTTGAGCTGATGAGCAGGTTCAACTCGTTTAGAAATTTTGCAATTTACTTTAATAATCTTGTTGATTAGGTATAAATATAATTTGTTTAGGGTTACCAGATTTCCAGAAATGTCTAAATTCTTGCCCTTTTGTACGGCCTTTTTTTATTTATCAGAATACACAGACATATAGTTACTATGTCTGTGTCAGAATATTTAAAAAATCAAAATTTATAAAATGCATTCGACAATTTTCCATTTCTAAACAATAAACATAATTCACATCTACCTATCTCAAAAACTCAGTTAACAGTAAAGCTATTCCTGCTTACTAAAAACAATTAACAATATTGTATGCTGTAACATAATAATGTTTTAAAGTCCACCTAATTGTTATTCACGAGATCCTGGTACGACGCAGGTGGGTAAAGGGCGTAGCTACCGCAGCCATAATACACACTACATGTCCCATCTACATAGCATGGGTATTTCAGTTATGTATAGAACTCCACAAATCGTGCCAATTACTTAAATCTGTGTTTTTCAAACTGTGGGTCGCGACCCCTTGGGGGGTCGCGAAGCTTCTGTAGGGGGGTCGGGAGAAATCGAGAGTAATTCACTAAAAAAACAATAAGGATTGAAAAGATTGATTTATTGAAAGAGAATTTTGACAAAAGAATATACTCATAAACATTTCTATGTTTCAATACAAACAAATGAACAAAAAATATCATCCTGAGACATGACATTTTAACATGAGTTAATGCGAAGGTTGTGCTCGTTTTGAATAATCGGATTCATCCATCGTGGATCTGTATTTGCTACACTTAGAATGAAATCGTTTTCCTAAAATACTAATATTAAATATTGTATCGATCGATACCAATAATATAAAGAGGAAAGGTTTGTTTGTTTGCATTGAATAGGCTCCCAAATTACTGAACCGATTTAAAAAATTCTTTCACTGTTGGAAAGCTACACTATTCCCGGGTGACAAAGGTTATATTATATTTTCAAAAAAAAATCGGGATCCTTAATAAAACTGCGATAATTTAGCCCAAAGTGTAAAAAAAACTGAAGAGTTTGTTTGAACGCGCTAATCTCAGGAACTACTAGTTCAATTTAAAAAATTATTTCAGGGTTAGATAGCTCATTTATCGAGAAAGACTATAGGCTACTTTTCCACTTTATACTTCCCACGGGACGCAGGTGAAACCGCTGGCAGAAGCTAGTATGTGATAAAAAAGTGAAGGGCCGCGGGGGGGGGGGGGGGTCGTGAAATATTTTCTTATGCCAGGGGGGTCGCATCATGAAAAAGTTTGAAAAACACAGTCTTAAATGAATTATTAAAACACACAATAGTGTTTATCATCAATGACAATGATCATTAACACGACACTGCTCACGAGAATCTTGCTCCTGTTATCCAAACCAACTGACCTGCTAACGTAACAGTAACAGTCATTGTTCAAAGTTACGTTTACATGATGTGCTGATCTGACCGTCACTGTCAACTGTTATACAACGCACGAAATTATGCTCGATTATTTTCACATTTACCATTTAAACAATTCACTGCTCCACTTTGATAAGTGGAGGCTCGAGAAGTAAGCACCATCTTTTATTTTTACCGTTTTTATTTTGAAAATTGAAGTTTTTTTGTTTGTTGATTTTATCTATGTATGTAGGGGGCGTGCACGTAAGGAGATTTGATCATTTTTAATCCCTTCACCTCTACGCTCACAATTTAATTCAGCTTGTAAGCAAAATTTACTTAAAGCATTTAAAATTCTCTCCATTAATCTAGAATGAACCTTAATTACAGAAGCTTGGGTTTGTGGGTTGACACATAACTAGGTAGGTACTTCCCCCAAGGTTCAGAAATCTGAGGCATATCCCCAAGATCTTAATAAGGGGAAAACCATGGGGAAAACTTAGTATTTTTTTTGCTTAGAAACCTTTTTAAATGTCATATAAACTTATGTCACTTCTTGAAATAATATTCAAACAAACTGTCAATAGCCTTGTAAAATTACCCAATAATGTAAGATGTGAACAAGGACGTACTTTCAAAACGCCGAACCGTGACACTCATTTTATTTGCACCGTATGTTAGGTAGTATGATACCTTATCGATATCGATACGGTGGATTTACCCACGCATCATGTGCCCACATTTTGCCAATATTAGAAAATTTTTAAGCACATAGAATAGACCTGGGACATGGGACATCTTTAGGGTTTGTTATTATCAAATCAATGGGATATAAATGGTGTCAAGCCAGTGATAGCAGAGTGGTTTGAGTGGTTGCTCTCTTGAACCTGAGTGCCCAGGTTCGAGCCCTGTACCTCTTATTGTCAAGTTAAATTCAAAGATATTATTAGCAAGGGGTGTGGGGAATTTATAACAGCTAATTTAATTTAACGACACTACACGACTAATCTTTTATTAAATTTATTTACGTAGGTATGTACGTTTATGCTGGCTTCAATCTAAGAAGATTTTAATAGTTATGGACAAGACTTTAGCACCAAGTCTCTTAGTCCAAGTCTCAACTTTGTAGGAGATCACTGGGCACAGCACAGCTTCAGTACCTATCCCAATATGGTCTGTACACAAACAGACGAATATTACAACATTGCATGTGCACGGATGCAATTATTTATTATTAAGTACGTACTAACTGTAGTGTAGCTGACGCGATTACTATAATTATGTACTTAAATTTGGAACACATTACAAATAAGTAGAGACAAGATATTATGAAATTCACGTACAGAGAGCCAAGGTTGGACGTGCTTTTCAAACTCTATTCATTCAGAGTATAAAAGGGATATAAAATTGTTAAATACATAAATAACAACATTGACAAAGGGGTATGGGGGATTTTGTATGAACCCCGTCCCCACCCTACAACAGTCATGGAATGCATGTCAACTTATTAATTGAGACCCAAAAAAGCCTAAAGTATCTATCTTATATGCAGAAGCAATGGGGTTCATTTATTAAGTATAAAAAAACCTCTCGGCAAAAATGCATTTATCTTTAAACAAAAATCCTTTTTTCCACAAACACAAGCTCTTAAATATACTAACAATTACATATTGTCGTCTATTAAAATGTTATCTAGCATTTGTGCAGGTGCATTAATCTAAATATGACGCCCTAACCCCATATAAAAGTGCCACAAAGTTATCCGACCCGGTGGCCAAAATTGGAACTAATGCAAAATGCAAATGTCATAAAGTAGTCAGACCACGGTCAGACAAATACAAAGACACTGTAGCGCTTCCCTTACCGGGTCAGATAAGTTTGTGGCACTGTACCACACAATAAAATTGATATGTGCACACAACTTAACAATGGGATTAAAAAAAAAGCATTTTTAATGATTTTTGTAAATTAAAAGTTACTTTATATCTAAACATTACTAAGATTTATTATTTATATTCTAATCATTTTTATTGCACTATGTGGAAATGTGTTAGAAAAAATAAACAATATTTCAGAAAAGTACATAATACTCAGACCAATAAACTATAGACGACGTGCCGTGAACAAAAGCTTGAAGCCGGCAAAAAGTACGCCTCGCCTTGTAATCATGGGCGTAGCCAGTCCTGGGCTCAGGGTGGGGCAACTTTCTGAAATAATAGGTATCACTTGTAATACACACTAGTGATGTAACGAATATTCGCATTCGCATTCGCATTCGCGAATATTCGCATGTTTTTTCCATATTCGCATTCGCATTCGCATTCGCAAATTTTATGCGAATATTTTGCGAATATTTACACCAGAAAAAATAAAAAATTAAATTGAAAATAATAAAAAAACCATTCATTTCTTTTTTATCAAGAAAAAATAAATTCACTTTTAACTATATTTCGAAATTCACATGTTGATTGCTACATGCAGACCGCATTAGTAGCCCATTGCCGATAACTTTTGAAACAAAAAATAGGAACAGGATGAAACCCATTGGGAAAGGAAGAAAAGTGACAAAAATAAACGAAAAAAAACAATTTTCAACACACTTGCTCGTAAAGTTGATATTTTTTCTTTAGTCTTACGCCCGGAATGCGGTTTATTACACACTAGTGCGTTTTACTTTTCATTGCCGCACTAGTGTTTTTCTTATTCCACTTTTTTTTTAATATCCGTAAAGAGGTTGTTACCAAAAGATTTGTTATTTTGTAAATAAATAAACTTGTTGTACTTAGTCAAAATCTGATAAGATAAGATTATACTTCATCTAATTATCTATTTAAAGCATTTAAAAAATACAATATTTTAAATCATTATTTACCGTAAATTCTTATTAGAAATACATAATTATTTAGTTTAATATATTGTGGCTGAATGTTCGGTGCCTCTGGACTTAACCTGCGCGCGCATAGTTATTCAACCAAAGATACGGCGCGCGAAAAAATAAACCGCGCCATTTTGTGCAAACATTTGTTCGTTTATAATTTGCTGATTGTGACTGAAAAAGGTCGATACCTAATTGTTTTTTTCCTCGCAAGTGTGTTGAAAAACGTCGTATGATACGCGTGTGCTTTGTTCATTACAGTCTTGGCTCTATTACAGCCCTCGCCTTGCGGCTCGGGCTCAATACCGCCTCGACTGTAATGACCAACTTCGCACACTTGTATCATAATGTACTATTACGGGCGATCTGAGGTCAGGAAGGCGTTAAGGGGGGCTTTTAAGGGTAAAAAACTGTTTATCGCAATTTCCAGAAAAACTACAAGTCCTATTAAAAAAAATTAATAACAAAGTTATACTTAAGTAATAAATAATCTATACTTTTGTATCAACACTTCTTTCACTTCTTGTTACTATTTTTTTATTTTTGACCAATTTCAAAGGCTTCGGCACTAGTCTTTTGGGGTATTATGTAAGCACTACGGGGGTTTTAACGGGGCAAGGAATGTATGCTTTGCTTAATTTTGATTATATGAGAGTTGGGCGGATCTGGTTGGTGATTACTTTAGTAAGCCAATATTTTTTAAAACTTTTCCGTATTTTCTACATAACTTTGTCTACTTTTTAACCGACTTCAAAAAAAGAAGGAGATTTTCAATTAAGTATTCGTCTATAATCTTTTTTTTCTTAAATGTGTTACCCCGTAACTTCGTACTGGGTAAACCGATTTCGATAATTCTTTTGACTTTCGAAAGCTAATGACTGCCGTCTGGTCGCATTTTAATTTGACACACATCTGATGGTCAGTTTTTGAGTTATTCTCAATAATGTGAATTTAAATTATGCTATCTCTTTACTGGGTGATCCAATTTTGATGATTCTTTTTTTGTTCGAAAAGTAGTGCTTGTCATGTGGTACCTTATAAATTGGAGCGACATCTGGCAAGTGGTTTTTGAGTTATCTCGACTTTGAAGTCGGTTATATTTTTTGTAAAAAGTTATATTTAAACGCATAGGGCAAACCCGCTTGTCTATGCTCCATCAAACGCTATTCCGGCGTTTCCCAAATTGTGATCAAGAGTCGGGCATCAACAATAATGAAATTCTAAGCGAGTAAACGCTTAAAACCGATTTTGAGATATCTACCGCCAATCTTCTGTTTCTTTTGGTGGGTGATTTTTTATAAAGGTGAAAATTAATACTTGAACAACCCACTAGCGGGGTGACACTTTAGTCAGGTAAGTTCTAATCAACTCGGTAGTTTTCGGAGAAAGATGCAAATGGATCACGCAAAGAAAATTGAGTTCTAATTAAAAAAAACTGAATATTCGCATTCGCATTCGCATTCGCGAATATCGAAAGTAAATATTCGCATTCGCATTCGCATTCGCGAATGTTGAAAAAGTGACATTCGTTACATCACTAATACACACGGTGGCACTCACACCAAAACGACTTTTGTGTTCTAAATAATAAAAAATAAATGAAGCTTTGTGTTCCAAAAAATAAAGTTTAAATTTGTTCTAGTTCAAACTGTCAACATAGGGCATTCTATTGGTTTCGATGTGTGTTTTAGGCGCACTTTTGCCGGCTTCACGCTTTTGTTCACGGCGCGCAGTCTATACATAGTTTATTGGTCTGAGACATAATAGTACCTATAAAATCTAAACCCAATATATTTGAAGTACGTCGCCATAGTAACAAAATACCTATCCGACTAGACGCTTAAAATGACACCTAACTCAAACCTGTTGAAGGGTGGGGACTTTTTCCCATTGTCCTTTCGACCCAGCGAACAATAAATGTTTCGACCCTATTCCATTGTTACCCGACCGCGTCAGAAGGGGGTAAAGTTTTTCATGCGTATTATGTATTTTTATAGGTACATTATTATGTAAACTTGTTATTTATCATCCGTCTATTGTAAAAGATGATTTGCTCAACAGCCAATATTTTTCAAAGCTGGTTAGAAACATTTAGGAAACTCCCTTCTCCCCTCACCTTACTTAACTAAGCGACGTCGCTTCATAATTTGTACTTAAATCAATAAACATTTCCTGATTACCTACTGTAAGGAACTCCTTTTGGACAATCACTAATTATGTCAACAAGAAGGAGTAACAGGCCGTTTACTTATAAAAGGATATTAAAAATACAACTGTCAGACGAAGACATAAAGAGAACACGAATATTTTACTATGGGAAAAAGATGTATGTTTGAATGATTAAATAAACAAGTTAAACAGTAAATAATTGTTTTCTGGGCTCCCTTTTACTACTTTCCGGTCAACTTTCTTATTTTTACTCCAGATGTCGCCATTTTCAGATTAATGTTCTGTCAAATAGCCTTTAATCTAATTAAAATACTTACAGGTTACAGGTTACAGTGGTATCTTATTTGGATGTAAGTTAAAAGTTTTGTGTTCAAGATGAATAGGTAGGTATGTATGTAGCTACATATGAGGTCAAACACATGTCCTAACCATCTAGTGTCAGTACCTACTTAGTTCTTTTGTAATTAGACAAGAAACTGATTTATCACCAAAGTCCAAATCAAAAGGTTCATTCTGAGTTTGTAGGTGTATGGGGTATAATCACGCAAAATTATAATTATAAGTATTTAAATAATAAAGCGTGACAGATTGATAAAGCTTTTGCTGTCATGTGCACACAACTAGGTACAGTCAGCGTCAAATAGTTAGAGACAATCAGGGTATTCAAATAAATAGACGCAACCAAAAAGTCGATAATATCGGTACAAGCAAAGTTTCCTTATTGTTGATAACAATATAGTCGCTCAAATGGCCGAGACGTTTAAAATGTCATATACATCGGGTCAGTCATAACACCATAAACATAGTTACAGTCACCTCGTCAATGGTATCCAAGCATTCAAAGCGTTCAAAAATATGGAACATTAGAAAAATAAACTACAATAAACTAAACCTAATGTTATTGGCATGTCATTCTATTATCTATCATTGTATGTCAATATCTATAATTCAAATCAATGTCAAGTTTAATACTAAGGCAAGTTTGAAATAATATCTATTGATGCTTAACTGTATCCGATGTGATCATAGAGATATTACAATAGAGGGCAGAAGCCAGGCTTCAGAGCGTCTTTTGGATAAAAAGAGACGAAATCTTTAGTAATCACCTTTCTCTTTCTGGATCATCGGGATTGGAGAGAGATAGGTAATTACCGTTATCGTTGTTTCTCTTTCTAACCGGGGGCGATTGCAATGTATGTGTATGGCTCACCCACTCTATTGTAATATCTCTATGGATGTGATGGCTTTTGTATCAAAGCAAGCATTGAAGCACCACTTCATTTGACATACATGACTTGCACTTGACATTGAATTAATCAATTTACTTATCGGAAGAAATGATGCACAATGAACTTTATCGCATGTCATTTAAAGTCCATTTTTATTATGTGTTGCTATAATTTTGGCTACTTGGGTGCTACATATTTTTGAATACTTTGGTTGCTTCATACTTTTGAACACTTTGGCTGTTAGGCAACCAGTGGCGTTGTGGTTGTCACGGTATTAATGCCGACTTGGGTGTTATCAAGTATTCGGTGTTGTGAGTGCTCCGATATATTTGTACACGGTAGATGGTCTGAACAATTTGATCGCTTTGGTTGAGCCGTTCTTAATGGTCATAATGAATGTTTCCAAGTATTTGGTAATCATAACTGCTACGTACTATATGACGCTGACTGTACCTACTCCGTTCGTGTTGATATGGAGTTCGTTTTAATAATGTCCCACACAAATGTATGCTTTCCGCTCCTGTGATTAAGGTTTAGATATTGTAGACTGACGACGAGAATTTTAAATGCCTTAAATAAAATTTCCCATCCACAAACATAAAACAACCTAAAACTCATAACCTTTTAAAATGTAATTTCCTTATTCTGACTTTCGTCTTTGTTATAGTTATAGGTACCTATCTGAAGTTTTATTTACAAGAAAAAGACTAAATACTAAATAGTTACACCTACTTATTAGGTATACCAACGAGAAAGAAGCATCATTGTTATCACAACGCTTTCAAACTTATCCAGTCTTGTTGAAACTTAGGTAAGTATATTAATTGAACAACTTTCAAACTGTAGGATATTATTACTCTTATAGTGAGTCTTGATGTGGGAAGAATGTTTAAGTAGGTAGGAATGTTAAGTATACTTACTTACCTTAAAGAAGTAAAAAAGTACCAAAATGAAATACAATAATACTCGTTACTTCAAATAAGATTACCTACTTAAAGTAAATAAGGTAATTTTTAGCAGTTGCATAAAGCTCAGTTATTTTATCAGAAAACCCTGGATAATGGGGGAAATTAAAATATAAAATAATTTAAGTCCCATGATTTTTAAAGCAACGAAGGTTTAAGTTATGTTATTGTTTGGCAACTAGGTACCTACGACAAAGTTAAGTTATTATTTCGTACTTATAAACTTATACGGTACCAACCAAAGTTTTAACGAAAAGAACATAAATTTTAATTAAGTACCTAATTGAAACATAAAAGTCACTTTTAAAGGAAACTGGCGGATTTCCTAGAAGAGTTAGGCCTGGTTACCTACATGGCTATTTTTTATGTATTCTCACAGTGTATAGGTATTAATAGGAACTAATAGGTATTTGTAATTTCTTCAATGAACTTGTCTGTGTACAACTAAAAACAGCTGTTACTAAAGATCTCTCTTCTCAGACGACAACAGATCATAAAAAGCTTCTTTGCATGTACAAGAGAAAAATTCAGCTAACAAAATTCTCACGACAATTTCAAAAAATTATATCACGGGATTTTACCCTCTAAAATGATTTGCATACGAATTAAGTTTGTTCGGGCAGAACGACAAAACAGATGAACTCCGTAAAAAGTGAGGTAACACTCATTGTGTTTTTACTCTCACGATGAAGATAACTTTTATTGTTCGTCTTGTATGAAATTTAGATTCGCTCTGGCAATGAGAGGGAAGGTATATTTATAATGACACTTTGTTATTGAATGGACTTCAATTTTATGCAACAACGTGTGAACTGTAGACTGATGCACAACACTAGTGTCATTGTTAGCTGGTTTTCTGGAAATTCTATTTAAAGATGTTAATATAAAAAAAATATCAATATTTGCATAGAAGATCTCTGTTACATTATGAATACCGGTAATAAGTAAATTTAACATTTCAGCAGTTATAGTTTAGCACTTTTGGTAAAGAGCAGCAAAATGTTTTATAATGATAAAAATATGTAGGTAATAACACTAATAACCTAGTGTCTAAATAATAAACGTAACATCGTTATGCTGCTTGTACCTATCTGTTTTGCAAATACACCAGCTGGCAAGTGAGACATTAGCATAAATATACATATTTAAACATATTATCTAACGTTCAGGGCCCGATTTAGGGGGGGGCAACCCGGGCAATTGCCCGGAGCGGCGAAATTGAGGGGCGGCAAAATTGGGGGCGCGCGGCGCGTCGGCGGCAAAAATTTTAAAGATGGTTAAACAAAAAAAAAACCCACCCCTACACAAAAGTTGTTAGAGCATAATTTATTACTATTGAGATGACTGAAATTTCACATCATATTTTAGTAGATTACAAAAATAAAACGCGGTCACACTGCGTCCTTCAATCTGTGCATGTTTTGCACGATGGTGCACACAGCACGATTGGGCATGACGGCCGTACGCGTTTGCGCGGACGCGGACGGACAGCAAGATGGATGGTGCATAGTGTGCCGTACAGGCCTTTAGTTTCGTGGGGTTTGGGGTTTCAAAGATACAAATACATTACTTTCACTCGCGCTACGCTAGTCAGTTGCAGTTTCTTTATTCCTCTGTTGTTTACTATTCTATTAATTGAATTTAACGCGACCAATTTCGAAATCGCGAGAAAAAAATCAGCTTTTCCATACATTTTGGTCGACCGGATAGTCATTTTACTATGGAACAGCTGATTTAATTAGCTGATTTGATTTAAGTATACTTGTTCCCGCATATGAGTTTTTCCCGTGTGAATCCTGAGCCTGCGGAAATTCCGCGATAAAACGTAGCCTGTACATTGCTCCACAACTTCCTTTATCTCTAAGTGTAAGTCCCATAAAAATCTAAGCTCGCGACTTGGCGCGTAGGAGTTTTTCCCACGTTAACGCTGATCCTGCGAGAATTCCGGGATAAAAAGTAGCCTGTACATTGCTCCACAATTTCCTCTATCTCCCAGTGAAAGTCCCGTAACAATCTAAGCTCGCGAATTGGTGCATAGGAGTTTTTCCCACGTGAATCCTGATTCCGCGGGAATTCCGAGATAAAAAGTAGCCTATATGGTGCTCCAGAACCTCCTCTATCTCCCAGTGAAAGTCCCATAAAAGTTTAACCCCCGCCTTCATGCATAGGAGATTTCCCCGCGTGAATCCTGGATCCCGCCGGAATTTCGGGATAATTAAGTAACCTATGTGTTGCTTCAGAACCTCCTCTAACTCCCAGTGAAAGTCCCATAAAATCTAAGCCCGCAACATCGCGCATAGGAGTTTTTCCCGCGTAAATCCCGATCTCGCGAGAAGTCAGGAACAAAAGTAGCCTATATGATGCTCCATAGCCTCCTCTACCTTCCACTGAAAGTGACATAAATATCTGCACCCGCGACCTCGTTCCCGCACTTGAGTTTTTCGCGTGTTAATCCTGATCCTGCGAAAATTCCGGGATAAAAAGTAGCTTGTAGGTACATTGCTCCACAACTTCCTCTATCTCCCAGTGAAAGTCCCGTAAAAATCTAAGCCCGCAACTTCGCGTATAGGAGTTTTTTCCGCGTGAATCCCGATCCCGCGGGAATTCCGGTTTAAAAAGTAGCCAATGTGTTGCTCCAGAACCTTCTCTATCTCCCAGTGAAAGTCCATTAAAAATCTGAGCCCGCAACTACGTTCGCGAAGCTTTTCTCGCGTGAATCCCGATCCCGCGGGAATTGCGCGATAAAAATATATGTTGCTCTATAATCTCCTCTATCTCACAGTGATAGTCCCATAAAATTCTAAGCCCGCAACTTCGCGCGTTGGAGTATTTCACGCGTGAATTCTGATCTCGCGGGAATTCCGGGATAAAAAGTAGCCTATATATTGGACCACAATCTCCTCTATCTCCCAGTGAAAGTCCCGTAATAATCCGTTAAAATTCATCTTTATACATCAAGCTGTTTTCGATTAAGTAAATAACCTTTCAACCCTTATTTTACCTATTTAGGGGTTGATTTTTAAAAACTTTGATACTTATGGGTTTTTCATTATTGCTTTTTATACGTATAATTCTAAATACCAATTTTCATAATATCTGGTCTACAATTGACGGATTTGCATACAAACTTTGAACCCCTATTAGACCCTCTTAGGAGTGGAATATCAAAAAATCCGTTCTTAGCGGATAATACCTTCTAACTATAAACTACCTCCCTGCCAAATTTCATCTTAATATGTTCAGCGGTTTCTGAGATTTCGTGATGAGTGACCTTTCGCTTATAGACAATGTGTTATTTTACACGATCAAAATAATTTACGGATACTAGATAAAAAATTATCGTTAAAAAATGGGAAGATTTTTTTATGTCAGCTATTTCGAAAATAGAGGCACCTTAATATTTTTTTAAGGAAAATTCTCATATTTCGGTTTAAATTTTTTTCTCCCATAGAAAACGGTGTATATTTTCAGTGGTCTTATTTGAAAGCTAAAAAGTGTAACTTGCCAAAAAAATAAAAAAACACCTACGATTTCAAGCACGAAATTAGTTAAAAAAAATTAAGTAGATATTTTTTTTGTAATAAAATTAAGGTTATTTTAAATTTTTATCTGCAACTTCAAAACTAGCACAATGAGATAACTTTTTTAGCATGTTTTATTAAACTAAATGACTAACTCTTCAAGTTCGTCAAAATAACATGGGTTCTATTTCTTTTCGTTTTTAAAATAATCAGCATCAAACAGTACGTAGTGTTCAATTACGTGCAACTGTTTGTATGGATGAGAATGGTGGTCTATTTGAAAATTTAATAAATTAAATCATTTTACTTTCCTACTGTTTTTTTTTTTGTTTCACTCCATAACTTTAATTTGTTATACTCCATAATTTATGTCAATTAAATCATTATTAGATCACTTTTGACTTTCATACTGAGATTACCTAACTTATTTAAACAGTAATTATTTAATAACGAAAAGAGATAGAACCCATATTATTTTGGAGAACTTGTAGAGTTAATCATGTAGTTTAATAAAACATCCTAAAAAAGTTATCTCAATGTGCTAGTTTTGGAGTAGCAGATCAAAACTTAAAAATAAACTTCATATTATTACAAAAAAAATCTTCTTAATTTTTTTTAAGAAATTTCGTGCTTGAAATCGTAGGTATTTCTTATTTTTTTGGCAAGTTATACTTTGTAACTTTTAAATGAGACCACTGAAAAATATACAAACATCGTTTACTTTAAGAGAAAAAAAATTAAAACCGAAACATGAGAATTTTCCTAAAACAAATATTAAATTGCCTCTATTTTCGAAATAGCTGACATAAAAAAATCTCCATTTTTTATCGATATTTTTTTATCTAGTATCCGTACATTTTTTATCAAGTGTAAAATTAACATATTATATAGATAAATATCTTAAAACACAACTTATTTTGTTTCAATAATATAGGTACAGTGCGCCCAACTTATCTCTGAAATGGCAAAAATTGGAACTAACGAAAAGTCATTCATAAGTACGTTGTGGTCATTCATCTGTCAGTTACTAGTGTGCAATGATTGGTCAAATGAATGTCAAATGCGTCCGACAGCGCCTCTTTCGTTTCAGTCTTAAGTTGGGTTTACTATACGGAAAATTTGTATTTTATAGGTTAAAATTACACCATCTATGGAATAACGTAAGGGCGGCAAATATTGTTTTGCCCGGAGCGGCGAAACAGCTGGATCGGGCCCTGCTAACGTTATTGCATACAATATTAAGGTTTAATATGGCACAAAAGTGTTTTATATAGGTAAGTTAATCCGCGCGGATGTAATGGATGATAGCACGATGAAAAGGGCTTCTTCAACTAGAGTCCGAATTGACTCTCCACCTCCACTCATGGTGCGCCATGCTGATCACCAGACATGGTTATGGCGAGTGATTTCATAATTTGGAGGCTGCTGAACACTGTACCACCCTGTTTAAATTTAAAGGTACCTACTCCTGCTAGTGTCATGCACGAATGTAGGGTAGGTACCCATACCTTCTTGCCTAGCAAGCTAGCATATGAAGTTTTTACAGGTTTTAGTCGTATGTAGTATTGGAGAGCCAAAAAAATATGCAGCTAATCTCCTTTTTTGGTCGGTAACGCATCGGCTACCAGCAATCCTTTCCACCAATACCTTTGCCTTTTTAGTCAGCTATTTTCATAACAGTGATACCATTACGTTAAACAACATATTATTATGGATGAATTGCCTATCAAAATGAGAGCTCTACAATTACTGGCCCAAACTATAACCATTGTCTTAAACCATTACAATCCATAATACTTAGTCTTTTAATAACGAAGCTTCAACCTGCAAATTCTTACGTGTGGTCCAACACATCGGTAACTAACTCTGCGGACGAGCAGGCACTTTTACTTTTGACCGTTTGGCAAGCCTGAGGCAACATATTATTGCGAAAACGTGCTAAATGCATCTCGCAAGTGCACTCTACCAATGTATTGGGTAACATACATACTTATATGTAGAAATTAGGTAAAGTTATTGTTGAGAGATAAATTTTAGATTAACTTTTCTTGCATAATGATCAGCCTGTGTATTTTATTCTTATTAGGTAGGATTAACCTTGTGAAGTTATCATCATTGTCATTATTTGTCGTTTTTAACACCCATGTTTCAATGTTTTAATATGTTTTTATACATTGCCGAAATATAGCATTATCATTAGTCTCTTTCAAAATTGATAGTGTGGTCAACGCAATTTTGTTGGAATGTTTTAAGATAATTTATAATTCTTTGCTTCAATAACATTAGGTACCTCAGACACAATTTTAAAGTAGAGCATTTTTTGATTAACCAAAATTTATTCATACTTCCTAAATTCGATGAAAAATTAATTCTCAAAATAATTTATTATTTTAGTACCTATACAGGGTATACAAATACAAACATGATCTTGGTGGTAAGTTTACCGTGTCGTTCAAAGAAACGGGATAGGAAAGTACTATTCTTATTGTAATGGTATTGGAATGTAGTCCAACAGGTTCTCCGGTACCCTAATTTCCTTGTGCCATCGTTTTATTATAATACTAGCGAACCGCCCTCGCTTCGCTTCGGGACCCGTAAGTATCAACCGCGTAGGTCCCGCTCCCGTAGGAATTTCGGGAAGATAATAAACTATCACCAAAATTAATTGAGGTTAAATTAAATTAAACTTACAAATAAAGCTTACGACAAAATAATAGCAAAGTAGCAAAGGATCACAGCAAGATTAATTCAGATTAAACTTGGAAACGCGGCAAGTTTGGTATGGCAGTGGGTTCGACCAAATTTGATTACCATAAAAACGGTTCTAGTGTGTTAATCTTAAAAGATAGACATATACTGTCGTGGACATTTTTTTAGATCATTTCAAGAGGAATAATTCTTTCATACATATATTTTTGGTATCTTGAATCGTTTTCGCAACGCATGCAACGAAAGCCCTCGAGAATGAATAATTTTCCCCGTTTTTTCCACATTTTCCATTATTTCTTCGCTCCTAATTGTTGCAGCGTGATGTTATATAGCCTATAGCCTTCCTCGATAAAAGGTCTATTCAACACAAAAAAAAAATCAATTCGAACCAGTAGTTCCTGAGATTAGCGCGTTCAACCAACCAAACAAACAAACAAACAAACAAACAAACTCTTCAGCTTTATAATATTAGTATAGATGGTCAGGTAACGGTTCAACGGACCATAATTTTACTAACAAAATACAAAGGATGTTCATCACAGATCACATACAAAATCTTAAGTAATATGATTTTGGTAAGAAGTTCCTTAACGCTGCTACGGCAGAAGTAGGTACCTACACTTGCAGACAATACATAGTAAGTACCTACTATTAAATCTCAGAATGATATTAGGTTTGATCTTCATGTTTATTATTAGTATCAGAAGTTTAGTAATTTAAAATCCTATTTTACTTATTGGACAACATAAAATTATAATATTGTTAACTTTCTGTTTCTAATATTTCTTTAAAACAATATTGTTACATTACTAGACTTTAATCTGTTAGAAAGTAAAATATGTGTTAATATAATTTACAAAAAACTAGGAAAGTATATTTTCGTCATGTCCAAAAAGTTCAAAAGATAGAGGTTAAGGTCGAACAATAATAAATTCTAATCAAATCAAGGGACCATATAAGGCCCAAGTGGCCTTGCGGTAAGTTTCGAGTTAAACTGGTTGCATTATGAACATGTTTCACACGCCAGTACAATTATGGAAAGTAAGTGAATAGAATACGAAATCACAGCACTTAAAATTATTAACATAATCTCTATTCATGTTTTAGGGGCGGCCGAAATTTTTTTAAAATAAAATCAAGTATAAATAAATAACGCTACACACTCAAAGCCCCACACTAGGATTCCCCGTGTCGTGGGTGCCATGGACAACACACAAGACAAGGACACACACCCAGACCGAGAACGGAAATTTAACCTCATCATTCAAATTTCCGCCTCGCTGGGAATCGAACCCAGGACCCTCGGAACACCATGCCGGCGTGTTAACCATTGCGCCATCCGGGTCGTCAAATAGGTACTTAGGTAGATAATACCTCTATTTAAATAAATTTTAATGCTCGACCCACTAATTACAGAAGTAGGTAACTGTAACGATTGTGAGAGCAAATAAAAAATCTTTTGAATTTGATTTGATTTGCATGCCCGATTATTTAATTTGCTCATAAAGTTTTGAAGGCGTGTAAGGTGATTTGTGTCTAATGATTTTATCACACACATAATTTATATTTTGTACCAGGTTGATAGATAACTACCTACGTCAAAAAAATAGTATCGAAATATAATTTTTAAACGAGATTATTATGTTGTTAAAATATAATTATTTTATTATATTAATTTGATATTTTGATATATATTTACCGGTTTTTATTATCACCATTTTGTTTTGTAATGTAGCACATACAATGATCTCTTTAGTTTTAGTTTAGTTCTTCTTCCCGTCTTGGCCTGCAACGCGTCGGTAATATTTTGGTGTTACCGATGTCCATGAGGGACAGTAACCATTTAGCTACCATCAGTTAGCTCGTCATTTGTTAATATCTTGACTATTTACATAAAAATATAATATTCCTGAATCATAAGACGTAATTTGTGTAAACCACAAATTGTGATTGTAAAAAAAAATTACAAAAGCTTGTTTTCTATAAGAATTAAAATAAACGTCTTGCGTTCTCACAAGTTGTACAAAAAAACAGAACCTTTCTTTCAATGATCTTACACTTGTAACTTAAAGCTGAAGCAGTATAACGGAGCTTTGGCTCTACGCCAAGGTCATGTTGC
Organism: Hesperia comma; assembly: GCA_905404135.1. Lineage (NCBI taxonomy): Eukaryota > Metazoa > Arthropoda > Insecta > Lepidoptera > Hesperiidae > Hesperia > Hesperia comma. The sequence continues at coordinate 10,957,784 of FR990031.1, read as the reverse complement.
AGTAGGTACAGAGATTTATTTAAGTTTCGACGCCCTATTTGGCAGCGAGCATTAAGTTTCGAGTCATTCACTTTCTAAGAGATTTTAAATGCGATATAGTTGAGGAAACATCCGGGCAAGTGAACCACTTGGGGAAGGTAATTTTTCTAAATTTAACTGAAGCAAGTAGATACAATATAGTTTGTAATGATAAATTATAGTAGGCAGATATATTATGTGACCCGTGACTTATTGTCAGGCGTGTCAGGCATTTCAAAAGATTTTTTATTAAAATTTAAACAGCTGAGAAAGCTGGTCGTTTGATCACTGCCATTTTTGGACATAAAAGGCACTAAAGACAACAAATGTATTATTAGCCAAGATTATGAGGGGATATGAGCATCCTGTAACCCGAATACGTAACATATAGTTACGCCTGTGTCTGTTATAGTACGTAATATCCATACTTTCTTACGGTTTATTGTTTGGGTAAGACAAATAAGTATTATTAACTCATCGCGCTCTTTCCGATGGACTTTCTCTGCAAACATTTGACACGTTGGACGAGACAAGGCGTGAGCGTGACCGTGAGGCGCGTGATGTCATCCCAAACGTCATAATGTCTTTACAAGTTAACAAACCCTACTTACTCGCAGTCGCAAAGTATTCATAACCTCATTTATTGGGATATGAACAGAACTTTTATTCTCATATTGTCGCCATAGAGTTAATATACAGCTTAATAATTTATTTTCATAAATGTTTAATTTCCCTTTTATATTGTTTCAGGTCACAGCCCTGGCTGTGCTCAGTACAACATGGGCCAAAAATGCGACAGAGAAAACGAAACCGAAGCGTCAACTAAACGACATACGAACGCCACAAAATCTTCAATACTCATTAGTGCTTCCACATTCAAGAGTAGCTCATTTTCGAGCTCTGACAAGTTCACGAAGGATCTCCAATGCACCACCCAGAGGAGGAAAATTGCCACCGTATGCTGTACAAATGGAGCCTGTGGTCCAGTATTCTCAAAAAGATCCTTTATACGATCCCAATCACGATAACCTGGATGATGCAGTAGTAAACAAAAATGAGATATACGCTCAACCAAAAATATTGAACGTTCATGATCAATCTGCAGAAAGTTCCTTCGGACCACCTTATGGTGCACTGCCTACTGCTCCCCTGTACAGCCAAGAACACCATCCACATTATGTTGAAGCACCAGAACCTATTATTGAGATCATCATCAAAGAATCTAATGAATCTCTGCCAGCACCACCACCACCTCCAGTACAAAAGAAAAAGAAGGAGCCTGTTCAAGTATTTTATGTAAAGTATAGCAAAGACCCCCACTCAAAGGATAAAGTTGTCTATGAAAAACCTGTGCCAGCAATAACGCCTCCTTCTAATGATGAAGATTCACACCACGACGAATATGTTACTGTCACACCTGAGCCTTTATACCTACCAGTACAAACTACAACGTTGAGGGCTATTATTAAACCTGAATCAGAACAGTATCACAGTGATAGCAGTGTTAAAGTTACTTTTGGCAGCGAAGGTCGAGGTCATCATCATGGTAATAGACGTGAGGAAAATTCGGAAGATCACGAAGAAACAGCTCCTAGACCAGCAATTGCGTTACCAAATCAACAACCGAGTCATATAGCTTATGAACGATCGGCGTCCCCTGCTCCTTCACAGGCAGTCCATGGTGCACGACCCGTACCTAACATACCTCAGAGCCATCGACCTCCATCACATGCACAAAATCGTATTCAATTTCAGCAACCTAATTTGAACAATGAATTCCAATTGCCGAGACAAGGTCCGTCCACCACTCCGTTTAGAATTCAATCACATGTTCCTCGACCAAACTCATTTGGACCATCACCATCCTCATCGTTAAGTCCTCATCAAAGTTTTTCGAACCCGTCACCAAGCCCTACTAGTCACTTCTTAAACAATGCCCCGACAGTAGCAGGTCCTCCGGGGCCTGTTCATCCGAGACCAAGCAGTTCATTCTACTCTCGCCCGAGTTCCCCTCCATTTGCTTCAAGACCACATTTCAATGGTCCTCCAAGAGCTAGTTTCCATTCTGGACCGCAGAGACCTTTCCATCATCCGCAACCACAACCGTACTTTGACGAACCTAAATATTTGCAAGAAAATTATCATACAATAACAACTGATCAAGTAGATTCAGCAAAGGCACCAACTCATGGTTTTAACATCAGCCCTAAACCAAACGCAAGTCCAACACCGATTACCTTCCTTGACCATCAGAGCAAACCTCAACAATTAATTCCATATAATCAACAACTTCCTCAACAAAGACCACCTCAACAATTTGATTCCACTCATAACAAGCCTTCATTTGCAGTAACACCTAACAGGTCCCCATTTTATAACCTTAAGCCTTCTCCACCTCTTATTGAAGATAACCGTCAGCCTTTCCAACAACGTCCACCTGTGCAGCAAGCAAATCAACAGCCATTTAGTTTCCACCAAGGACCGCAACCGCTCTCGAGACCATCGGTACAAATATCTTCTTCCGATAATTTTTATCAAGGTCAAGCTTCATTTTCTAGTCATATTTCTCCATCAGCTTCACCATCACCATCATCGATACCACTAACTCAATTCCTTCCCCAACAGTCATCCCCACCTCTATTTAATTTCCATCCTCAACCTTCAGCTACTCCAGAGCAACAGCATCAATTCCAACAACCAACCTTTGTTACGGAACGACCTCAACCACAGCAGTCACATGCAACTTCCGAAAGAACCTTTAGTCAAAACAGTTTCCAAGACCAGTCAAATATTCAACATCAACAAAATATTGGACAATTTGTTCCTAAAGGTGGTGAACTAGTACCGGCTATATCTAAATATGAACAACATATAACGGTCGGATCAAACGAGCAGCCTAATTACAGCTTGACCGACGTAAATCAGCCATCATCTACTTCTAGTCATTCTCAACAAGTACAATATCAACAACAGCAACAACAACAGCAGCAACAAAATCAGCAGCAACAACATCAGCAACAACAACATCAGCAGCAAGAACATCAACACCAACAACAACAGCAACAACAATTACAACAGCAGCAGCAACGTGATATACAATTACAACAACAACAACACCAACAGCAACTGCAACAACAACATCAACAACAACTGCAGCAACAACAAGAACAACAACATCAACAACAACGACAACAACAACAACAATATTTGGACTCAGAACAACAACAAGTTAGACAGCAACTGGCACAAAACGTCCGAAAACAGCAAGAAGAAATTCAGCGTCTACAAGCTCAACTTGTTTTTGCTCAACAGCAACAACAACGTCAGAACTATCAACAAGTAGAATCCACATCATCACAACCTCAGTACATACAAGAAAGAGCCAGACCACAGTTCAATTACGTCTCTAGCACCTCTTCTCCTCCATACTATCAATCCAGTCCAAGAACAGTAGAAATAAAACCTACGACTCAAAAGTACGTATCGTCGACGGCAAATTCCATAAGCACAACCCCTGAACCTAAAAAAGAATTTAAAAAGAAACCTGCAATTGAACTTCCGGATGAAGTACCAGATGATTTAAGACAGCAATTACTTTCTTCGGGTATATTGGACAATGCTGACATAAGTGTATTAGATTATGATAAAGTTGGTGAGACGCCTTTAGAGTCTTTGCCACCGGATCAATTAGCTAACTTCTTTAGCGCTGGTGGTGGTCAACAAATTTCGTCTACAGAACTAAGACCTATTGTTGTGAAACCTAATGGAGATCGCATTGAATCTAGAATAGATGAAGATATCGATGAGGATGATCAAGAAATTGCAGCGTCTGAAAATGTCCCTAGTTACGTTTCTCCTCCATCAGAGCAAAAAGAAGCAGTTGAAATGAAAGTTGTACATTTCGACCCAAACACTGCTGAAGGACAAAACATTGCTAAGGGATATGTAAAGGAGGATGCTACTCAAATAGATCCTGTCGCTTTAAATGATAAGAAATACAACAGATATTTGCCGTTAAAAGTGAGCGGAAACCAATTTCCACTTCCTGACGTACTTAAGGGTAGAAAAATAACATCAGTTGTGGTACTGGCTCCTGTTGAAACCGAAACTTTAAGCGATGAGCATCCAAGAGTCAAACGGGCGCCAGGTGATACATTGAAAGGCATTAAGTTTGTAGCTGGAGACAGCCTGCATGATTTGCTAAAGAAACCAACAAAAGACAATTTTAAAAGGTGGCTAGAAATTGAAAAACGTACTGCTTCTGATCAGCAATCGGTTATTCTTCTTGTTACTGGGTAAGTAGTCTCCAAAAAAAAATTAAAAAGAAATATTTTTTCTGTTAAACTAAAAAGTTGATTACGATTATTCATTGTCTACTTTTATTATAATAATAACATAATAAGTACATACTTACTTACTTACTATTAAAATAAAATTTGAAAAACTTTTCTTTTCGTGGTCACGAAAAACGAAAAATTTATTCCAATTTTTTAATACTCTCTCAAAATGTATTATACCATATTTTTTTAAATAGTTCACTGCATTCTTCAAGTGCAAAATACTTTTTAGTCCGACTTCTAATTTGATGCAGAGTTTCCATTACATTTCCAGTATTAGCGTTTTTTATCCCAAAAATAGAGATGTAACCTGGACGCAAATGATTCGATTTGAAAGAAATAATAATTATTTCGTATACTTAAGAAAATCGCTAAAATACTTTATGAAATTATTCCAGGATCAGTAAATACACATCGAAAAGTAATATTATTCATGTTATTATTTATAATAATATATGGTCAAAAATTTTTATCAATTCACAATACCAGCTGCATTCTTATCTCTTAATTAAATGGTCGCTTGTTGTTTCTCTTTTTTGCGTTCACTTCTTCTCCATAAAAAATCTATCGACTTTAAGTTACATCATTCATATGCTTAAAATTAAAAGCGAAATGTTATGTCCTCAAATATTAATACATAATTTTTATTATCTCTTCCAGGAATGACAAGCCAGAAGAGCGAGAAATCTACATGTATGACATCGCGTCGGGAAACGTGAATAAACTAAGTGGTGATCTTTCCAATGCATTTGTAGAAGCTGCTGAAAACAATTCTGTCAGCAAAGACATTGAACAACTTGCTATAGAAGGAGAGGGTACTCCAGAAGACTTTAAAAAGAATAATGACGATACCGCAGCAGAAGGTTCGGAAAATGTGCCATTATTTGTAGATTTATCAGGAATTAATTTAAATTCAGAAAGAACCAACCAGGTGTCAATATCATCCGGCTATAGCAAAACAAAACACGGCAGAGCAATAAGAAGACATTGATAGGTACATATAGCGCCTTAAGGCTGCTCATGTTTGTAAATAGTTTAGCATTAGAATAACTAAATTAATGGCGACGTGATGTTATATATTTAGCGGTTACTTTTTTTACGAAAGTGATAATCAGGTTGTACAAATAAAGACTTTTTGTAAAGTTGTTATATTTATTATGGTTTTTATCCTCTATTTGGTTTTTATAACTTTAAATACTAATACTGTAGAAAAATATAGGAAATGTACATTATGTATTCAGACACAAGAGACCAAAAAATCGCAATAATTATGAAGTACTAATTTTGATAAGAGTAATTGAATAAATAATAGTAATAATAGCAATTACATAAATGTATGATTACAGTTATTGCAGTCAGTAATTTAAGATAAAGTAGGTACCATTAGATGGTACAGTCAATCGGGGTAACTTTGATACATCACCGCTGTATTTTCTTTAAAAACTCTTGCTATTTCGCTTATGAGATAAAAGTTATGATTTAATCAGTGCTCTCGGGCTGTTTTTCATATTGTCGAATTATAAAAAGTCTTTAAAAATGACAAAATATATAAAAAAATTGCAATTTTGTTGTGTGTCAAACTTACCACCCTTATGGGCGCTTTTAATGTCATGCGGATTTGCTCACGCACGCGGGATTGGCCCGCATGCGTGAAATTTCACGCTGCAGATCATACGCAGTTTAAGTTTCAGTCTTCTGCGGGTTGCGTTACGGGTTGCGTAGACGACTAGTACAATACGGCGTGTGCGCCCCGCACGACTCTAAAATGGGCACTAAAGTTGTAGGGACGCTCACGCATGCGGATGCCCCGCTGCGGGATGACGCCCCGCACAGCGCCCCGCGTCCCGCGTGCGTGAGCAAATCCGCATGACATTAAAAGCGCCCTTATAGTAAATTCATATGAAATTGTTCTTTGCGGGTGCCACGCATGCGGGCCAATCCCGCGTGCGGGAGCAAATCCGCATGACACTAAAAGCGCCCTAAATGGGTAACTTTGACACCGATGATATTTATCAAAAAATCTTCTAAACTACCTTACTTATAACTTTGATGTAACATTTATTAATAAGGTGATAGCCTGTTTTATGATAAGACAATAAAAAAAAGTAGTTTGGCGGGTTAGTTTTCATGTAAAAGGTACTAAACTAAGAAAATTCAATGAAAAAATATTGAATTTTGTTTTTTAAATCCTTTTTTGGTCTTGTATGAAAAAGATATTAAATAAAATGTATCATCAATTGATTACCTACATTGTTAGCTTTGAAATGAGACATATTTTGGCTTCCTAAGACGTCTACATCGATAGCAATGATTAAAACAGTACAGGCGCCCGAGCTTCAAGGTTGAAAAAACAAAATGGCTGCAATTTTTTCATTATATTTCTGGGAAAATAAAGTAGTCCCAGGGCCCTTGGCCCCGGGATGTTTGACTAACACTAAAATTGGTAAATCGCAAAAGTCAGGATACATCTAAGGGATAGGTACATACATTGATACTGTCAAAGTTACCCAGAATTTGTTCAAAATCTGACTTACCGGTATTATTTGTAATTTTAACGAAGATGCAATTGAAAAAACAAAAATTGTTTATGTATCGAATGTAGACATGTAAAAGATTGTATTATATTATAACACACCTTGATAGCATTAAAGTTTTGAGAAATATCTAAAAAGTTTTATGTCGGAAAAAAAAACACGAATAGTTACGCACGTTTTTGAAAGAAAGTTTTTTATATTAGCTTTGTTTGAAAAGCACTTTTTATTTAAGATTACGTTAACGACGTTCATTATGTACATAAAATGTAATAAATAAATTTTATGCGCCAAATGCTTTTCACGTAAAAAATAAAAAACTATTTTGGGAGCGGACTGTCAAAGTTACCCTAAAGAATCAAAGTTACCCCGATTGACTGTACTTGATAAATTTTGTTTTTAGATATCTATTTAAAACACTAAACGCAGGATTTTTCACAAAATATTTCTACCAAACATCGTCAATGTACTTGTACAGGTTCTTTGTTTTCTGTGTTATTATACCTTAGAAAACATTGAGAAATGAATATACAACAAGACTGATCCGATTTTATTTTTAGTGATTTTTTATTGGGCCATCACCATTTTACACGTACTTTAGTACAACAGCAACACTATATTTCAGTCCTGCTGACACAAGCAATTTGTCCACGTCAATTCACATCACTTACTTCTTGACGTAGGTACTTACCTAGTTGACATTTTTCATTAATTCATGGTTTCGAAACTTGTTATGCAGCTTGCAGTAGTTTATTATATTTCATGATTTAATAATTTCAAAAAAAAGAGTACATAGGTATGTACTTAATTTAATAGATTTTGTAAAACTGTGGTAAAACATTACGTAAACTTTTTATATGGTAACATTGAAAATATATTTTGACAATTAACCAGCACTAATATTGAACTTACGTTTCTAGCAACACTGTCAACAAACGTCAAACATATGGATTATTTGTGGTGGAGGACGTATCGTAGTGCTAAATTTGCCGTCTTTATTTTCATGAGTTCTTACTAATTTTGAATATCGGGTATCATGATGGAGGGATCGTTGAGCAAATGGACAAATGTGATGAAGGGGTGGCAGTACCGGTGGTTCGTGCTCGACGAGAATGCTGGCCTGCTGTCATACTACACGGTAAGTAGAGTGACGTTACAACAATATGATTGCACCGAAAAACAGTTTTGTGAACGATATAGAACAATATTATGTGGTGTAATGTGTGTAACAGAAAGACCGGTTAAGGTTGTTCACCCCTGCAATTTATGGATTCGAAATGGTTATAAAAATATTTTTGTTTACATAAACTTGGTTAGCCTGTTTGCACAACATTTAGCGGCTGCATTGGCGCTGTTCCTCATAATAGATAAAATGTTCATCTCAAATATAAAGAGTATTCCTTTTATTTAAAATATATAATAGCCAAATTGTTCGAATTGTGTTCCTTGTGGTAATAGTTTGCTGTAATTGACTTTTTCTATATTTTAAATAGGCAAGATAGGTCAATAAATCTTGAAACTATTGAATAATTAGATTTCAGGGCAACAATATTCACTGTCTTTAAATTGCTGGTGATACCAGAATGCCATGCTTATTGATTTATCTATACCCAAAGATAAATTTTTCCAGCGCCTCTCAGTTCAGAAGGAATAATACAAAGTATTGGTATGAGTAGATTAAACTAAATAGTTTGAAAAGAAAAGGCTGTCTGTTACTATGATAAATACGGAAATATTTAGGTATCTTTTAATACAGATATATAATTTCTACTTTTTGTTGACTATGATATCTCCGATGAGTTAATTCAAGTTTTTGTTTGCATTTATTAGTGCTTAATGAACATTATAACTATAACTGATGAGGTTGCCGATTCAGGTCCCTGAATCACAAGTATCCTCCGTGTAGTTGTACTAACACTCTTGAGGATAGTGATGGAATATAACCATGTATGTATAAAATGTTTCTGTGACAGTGATTGAATAATCTAGCTACTTACCTTAACTTTATTATGAACCAGATATTCTAGTATCACTTAAAATGTAATTGATAGAATTTTTGTTTGTGGCTACATTGTAAAAAAAAATCTTTTTATTGAATAATGCTTAAGACTTATACAAAGTTGTCATACTTTTGTGACCAAAAGCCAAACAAAGGCCCTTTATGTAGGAACCATTAGGGCCACTGTCGCTGCATATAACCTGTTGACTACAAATTATTGGCTTTGTTGCGGCCTATCTAGGCTTTGGCCATTGATCGCACCAAAATCAGCCGCGGGCCGCAGTTTGACCACCACGGATTGAATAGGGTGATTTGATAAAGTTGGTTTTCTTAACAATATAGAATTTATTTTCAGGACTTAACTTTATATTGTTTAATCAAATAATATAAGCTAAGCCTGATGTCTATTAAAAAATAACTACATAATATTATAAAAGTTTGTCAAAGGAAATTTTGCGTATTGGACAAATAAACAATATATTATTAATTCCTTAATACAATTTATTTATGCAGGTGTCAATGTGATTTTTTCTTAGAGTATAAAACACACATTTAAAGAATAATACAATGGTTAACTACAAATCTTTACCTTATTCAATTCAACTTTATTCAAGTATTATATTTTGTAAACTGTAAACAGATATACTTAAAGAAAAATTGTACTAAATTATCTCATGGTGAAGTTTCAATAAATTACATAGTATTCCATAATATTTATAAAAATTATTGGGTAATATATCAAATTAAAAATCTTTTGTTTGTAGGTTTTGTGGGTTTGTTATTTTTTATTGGCACATAGTTCTTCAGACATACTAAGCAACAGTAATATGATAAAAATGGTTTCTTATAACTAGAGTAACAATAATTAAAGGATTGGTAGTAATAATTTTAATTATGTTCTGTTTTTCATGATGTTTTCACTCCATTTCCATTTAAACTCTCTTTGTGCTTATTACTTTTTGTGTAATTTTCAATAAAAAAGTTGTAAAACATGTAATAAACTACTACGATGTTTGGAAAATATAAGTAAGTGATTCCTAGTGGTGCTGGGCAGCTCGGTAGAAAGACTTGAGCACTATAAAGTATCAATACTGTGAACTGAACCTGGAAGAAAAAAATCACCGAATAAATGACAGTAACATGAAATTAATAATTTAAGTTTTTAACTGTGTGTTTATTATAAAGAATGTAAATAATGATTTGGTGTTGCAAAAGAAATAAATGTGTATGCAATTCTTCATTTCTACAGGACCCCCCGTATTTTGAGTGGCTAACGCAAACACTCATGATTCGAGAACAAATATTTGATGGTCAAATCTAAAGTATAATATTCTTCAAACTGGAAATCAAATGCTTGACTCTGCTTCACAGAAAGTTTACTAGTTCTTTAATATAAGCGTCGAAATTATACACCACATAATTATTTATGAGAATCATAATATTGCAATAAGTATAATTGCGATCGTAATCATGTAAAATTCCACTAGACCCATACTTTCTACCCATAACATAGTTTGAACAGGTGATAAGATTAGTTGCGTAACAGACGTGCGCAATTAAAACGATTGACCATGTTGAGCTTATTGGTGGGTTCTGTACAATAAAAATGTCCATTTAAAACTTTTGCCATAGGTTTGTATAACGCCATTTGATTAAAGACTTTCGTAGAAATTGTCCGCGGTAGAAAATACAATTTCGATTCAGACCGCAAGTTAAAAAAAATTATCCGGAGTCTATAGTCGATTGAAACTTCATCGGTTTTGTTATTTATAGTCTTGTCTTGCAGTAGATTTAACTGGACGAGAGCCGAGATGGGAAGTATTCTTTTTATTCCTTGCCGATCTATTCTGCATAATACAACCGACAATACGAGTACGTTGGGATGTTTTGTCACCACAATACAGAATATAGAGTACTCAAAATCCGCTTTCTATTGTTCTTCTTTATTATTTAGTTATGGAATGTAATGCGCAATCTGCCAATACGTTATTTAACCCTATATCTTCCACTAAACAATTTTTTAAGCGTCACGCATCATACAAAATAATATTATTTTCTTTTTGGCCAGTAACACAACGCCTTTGATCTTACTTAATGCCTTTGAGCAACTACTTAATAGGTCGCTCATCAACTTGACGACTATTAAGTTATTACCTTAGGTTATAGGCTAGGTTACATTATGCAACCCGCAGTCTCTCACATACCCTATGGCAAGACACGGCCACAGCGCATAGGTACGTAATAGTAGATTATACACCAAGGGGATAAAGCACTGTTTTATGTCACGGGCGCTATATTGAATCCTGAACGTAACGAAGGACTCCAAATTTAACTCCCGAGCGCAGCGAGGGTGTTATAAGTTAATTCCCGAGCAAAGCGAGGGAATTAAGATTGAGTCCTGAGTGCAGTGAGGGATTCAAGCGCCCAAGAAAAAAACAGTTTTATTCCGGTGGTGTATACTCTACTTTTCTCACTTTATGCGAGACAATAATAATAACAATATATTCTGGGAGTAGATTATTGACAATGCCTATGGCATCTAATTTAATAGCTTCTGGAGTGAAAATACTTTCATCACTCGACATTTTTGATATTTTTTTGAAATATTTATAGAATCTTCTAAAGGTACTACTAGCTACGGCTATAGCAACTTCTTTCAGCTGGCGTGGCCTACTCGATTTGACAAACAAATGAAGTTCGTCTCAGTGCGAATCTAGTGGGCCACGGCTTCGGTCTTCGAAAATCGAGTTGGCCGCGCCCGCTGAGGGCACATTCTGTTTAGCGAAATTAGACTTTATGCACATAGCAATAAGAGTTATGAAAGTGAAAATCACATTATTGACCAGCGGGTTATAATGAAATTCAATAGAACATTATAACCCGGCTAAAGCCAAGAGGTATAATGTCTTGCTTTCGGTAAGGTTTACATGACATATAATTCGGCATTGTCGAGCATGTAGTGTGAAAATATATTTTCACCTCATACAAAAAAGACATAGGCTGTAGTTGGTAGTGGTCCAGCCTGTGAACTGACGGATCTCGTATTCGATTCCCGGCCGTGGCAGATATTTATGTGTCAGATAAATATTTGTTCTCGGTTCATGGTTTGTCTATGCCACCCGCGACAAAGGAAATCCTAGTGCAGGGTATGTTTTTTTTTTTATTAATAAGTACTATTTAAAAATACCAGACAGTCTACCTAAACCATAGGTTTTGTAATGACGTGTCTGCCTGTACGGAATGCTAAAAATCCATGAAAATAACTCACCATTTGCATAATAGTAAGCCACTTCTTGTATTTGATTAGCATAGCTTTCACCGCAGGGCTTCCCTCCGAGGACAGCAAGTAGTAGCTGTACATTATTACATGGACCGCGTTATTTAGCATCGGTGAGAATGAAGTCATGCCTCCTGAAATATTCAAAATTAATAATAAATAGCACTGACAGCCCCGTCCTAGTTTTCTCTGTAATGGGCGCCAAGTAAAGACCCAAAGACAAGTACACCAGACAGGACGCAACACAGTAAAAATCTCGTAAAAATTATTCAGCATATTATATTTAGATGATTATTGTAAATTATTTGGAACCATGTCTATTAGCGTAGAGCTTGGCTGACACTATTTTACTTTTAAATGACCACAGTCAACTATTCATGCTTATCCATACTAATTTACATAATAAAAATGTAACTGATCGCTGTCTGTACATGGAAGATATATGCAAAAATATATTATCGGGGCCTTTATATACGCAAGAGAACCCAAAACAATGTTTTTTTCATTTTGTCTATTTTTCTGTATGTCTGTGTGTTTGTGCACGCTAATCTCAAAAACGGTTGAACGGAGTTTTATGGGACTTTCACTGGGAGATACTTTTTATCCCGGAGTTCCCGCGGGATCGGGATTAACGCGGGAAAATCTCCTATACACAAAGTCGCGGGCACAACTAGTCCGTTCTAATATAAAACTCTATCTTCTCTAACCTTTAATATCTGGCATAATCCGCAGAACGAATTTACATAAAATTTGGTTTAGAGGTAGTTTGAGACCCGGGAAAGGTCATAGGGTAGTTTTCATCCCGATAATACTTTCCCTTGGGATATTTTAACACATTAACCGCCACGCTTATTTGACCTATATATTCCATTTGGGCCATTTGGTATATAAAAAGTATATGTTCTGGTATGTATGTATATATATATTTTATTTATATAATTCGGGTAGTTTAAAAATTATGACGATTTTTTTTATTTGCGGTCACCGGTGTCCGTCGCGGCCCACTGATTGCATTTTGCTTCACAGGGCCACGCGGATCACAGTGCCGGTCACCTATCTCTTCACTATCGTCTACATACGAACTTAATTTTTTATAAAAATATACATAAAAAACAAATTATAAAAGTTATATTTATTAATAAATATTGTGATTTTTTTATTTAATTTAAATATAAACATAAAATTCTACATATATTTACCTTTTATTATATCCCGTTCAGTTTCTTACGATATTTCCTCGAAAACTTATAAAAAATTTGAAACCAAGCGCTAAGAAATGTTTTTGAGGGCCGCGCGGGTCACTCTGTATGTTAAAACGCCATATACGAGTGACCGACGGCTCTCAGCAAACATTCAAACCTAGGCCCTACTTACCGGTCACCGGTGACCCCCATGGCTCCGTGGGATTAGTATGGTGCCGGTCACCGGTGACCCCCATGGCGCTTAATGTGTTAAGGGTAGGTATATTGTCGTTTTGCGAGTCCCACCCACGCAATCAACAGCCGCGAGCAAAAAAAACACAAAAGACATATCCGGTTATTTCATAAATTAACTGATGTTTCTGAAAATTATGAATGACACATCATATTGATTTCTAATTCAACAAAATATTTTTTTCCTATATACATCTCGGTATCTTAAAACTTTTTGGTCGGCTTCTTCCTACGATAACGACTTAGTGAAGAACCGTTCTTTCTATAGATATCTCAATGATAAAATGATTTAGAAAAACGATAAAACGTATGTAAATAAAGAAACGAAGATAACAAGATAGCACATCGTGACTGTTCTTATTTAATTATCCGTTTCTGTTTAGCATTCCGCTCGTGACGTCGATAATAACTTGATACCTAGCTAAGCTACGACCCAAACTAATGTAGTTGGATCATAAATGGTAATAATATTAGACATTGTATGTAATCTAAGCTTGTTTGGTTTAATGAATTTGATTTGAAGTAAACGTAACGACAATAGACATTACCCTAAAGTACTTACATCACTACATAGTATAAAACAAAGTCGCTTTCTCTGTCCCTTTGTGTCCTTTGTGTACGCAACGGATTTTGATGCGGTTTTTTTTAATAGATAGAGTGATTCAAGAGGAAGGTTTATATGTACATATAATAACATCCATTAAATAGTTATTGCACCCGTGCGAAGCCGGGGCGGGTCACTAGTCTATTATATAAAATTCTTGCGTTACTGAGTGATTGACTGACAGACAACGCACAGCCGAAACTACTGAGCCTAAGAAGCTGAAATTTGGCATGTGTGTTCCTTGTTCCTTGGAGTGTAGGGGAGCATTTTTGCAGCTAAGAGAGGATTTTTGGAATTTCCACCCCAAAGGGGGTGAAGTTTAAACGAATTCCACGAAGCTAGTTTGTAACTAAAACTTTAAAATTAAAAAATGTTATTGGTTTATTTTTAATTAGTAAAGAAATATGAGCAAGTCATAAAAAAATAAGTAGGTACTATCTCCATATTTTTAATTTCATGTAAATAAATCGTGTTTGTAATGATTTTCTTTTTTTTTAATTTGAACGATTTTATTCTTTCAAATCTTCAAGCATGATTTTCCAGGAAGGTTTTTCTTAAAATACGCCGGCCTGCGTCATAAAAATGTTTAATATTTAGTCGATGTGTTAAATTATTGATAGACGCACAGGTACATAATATGTACCTACATAAATATTACTATACAGATTATGCTGTCTTTACGAGTTATACGACCGAGAGCGACAACTCAAGGACGCTGAACTAATAACGAAAAATGTAATAAAGTCTAAACTAGATTGCGAATTTTCTAGTTCCTTAAAGATTTCTTTGCTCGCAAGTATCACGAAATTCGTTGAACGACCGACGACGGAACTAATCTGATAACATCGTAAAGCGGCAGTTATATTAGCCATTAATCCTATTAGCTCAGTTAAGTCTGTTGGGGCTCAGTTACGAAATATTCATAACAAACCATTTCGCTCATACAGTTTTATTACTACTAAACTATCTCCTTTTATGTCGGAAAATATACCTCCATTACCTGAACGTTGCTTTATTTCGGCAAGGACATAGGAAAGCATAGCAGGGCCGCTGTAAGCGGGCGTACAAGGCGTGCACTGCACGCGGGTGGCACTGGCACTGGGGGTGTGTCAAATGGATCACAGAGGAGCGACACGACATTTAATTGGAATAAAAGTAAACCGATATCAGCTTGGTAGTTGAAGAAACGACGGGGGGAGGGGGAGGGGGGACGGTATTGCACGCGGGCGGCAATGCAGCTAACGGCGGCCCTTAGTGATAGCATACTAAAATATACTATGGTGATAGTGTATATGTGCGTAAGCTTTTAATAGTGCTCTTGGAGTGTTTGAATTTTAATTGCAGTTACCTTGCTTCGCAAAAAAGCCTTTACTTTTATTATTTTGCTTTTTGATCTTGATTACATCATATCAACGCTCACGCTTTTAACTTTCTTTTGAAATTTTTACCGTCCGCAATACAAGGTGACGTTACTGCGCATTTCTAAAAAGATATGTTCAATCGTTTCAGTCGTCTGCCTGCTTGTAAGAGTTTTTAGGCTATGTCAGTTATGTTGATGAGTACGTAACATTTTATGAGGGAACTTTATTTTGTAAAAAAAAACAGTATGGACGCCTGTTAAAATGCCGTCACGCAAAGAGCGCTGGAGCTGAGTAAGCGTGACGGTACTGGGCCGGACCTGATGACATTTATTTTGTTACTGGGCCCTTATTCTGCTAATTTATAAATGCTCCAATTGCAGCTCAATTGAATAGTTTGACACATTTTTGGCACATATCCCATACACAATGTGTCAAATAATTCAATTGAGATCCAATTTATCCATTTATAAATAAGCAGAATCGGAGGGCTGGTAACACGCCTTTATTTTGCTCAGGAATCAGTCAGTAGTAGTGACGTTCGGAAATTGTTAGGCGTGCCGCGTGATTCTTTAAAGTAACATAACGTTTTTATTTTCGAATCGATTGAAAGAAAACAAATAATGTTAAGTACCTATAGCTTATCGCACCGCAAGACACGGACAAAGAGCCGTCTTAAATTCTCCTCTGTTAGACTGACCTGGTAAGTAGCTTTTTGCCGAGTTGCAAGTGTAGAAATAACTTGTCATGTCATAAATCTTATTACCTTTTTACCGAAAGTATTACTAAATTTAAAATTCAAGAATCAAAAAACGGCAAAAAAACTTTCATGACACGTCTAAACGGCCGTATTGCCACTGCTGTAGTCTACGCTAGATGTTTTCGCAGTGCAAATTAGACGACACGGCACTGAGAGGTCGAATTTCGTACATCTATACGGATCCCTTGCCAATATTCTTTTGCGTTCCTTTTGGATTGTCTATACGCAGATACCTTCCTGTCAAAATTGGACGCTTCATTCGTGACTTTCAGCATAACAAACCCCTTCTAATTTTCAAAATAATTCCGAATCTCTTGCCTAATGAAAATTCTCCACCCCGACGCATATGCAAGCTATTGCGAACAGTTAAGCTATAGCCCACTAATGGCCCACTACTGAGCACGGGTCTCTCCTCATTACTGAGGAGGTCTAGAGCATACTCCACCACGCTGCTCCACGCTGCACCACCAATGCGGATTGGTGGAGGGGTTAGTGGCCAACCCAGTGTCGAAAGTTTTCAAGCCGCCCGAAGGCTTCCGACTTGGCTTAACGACTGCTATCAATCGATAACAACCGGGACCGACGGCTTTACGTGCCCTCCAAAGCACGGAAGCGCTCAAGAAATTTTTGCCACTAGCGGTCACCCATCCGACTACCGACCGCGCCCGCTGTTGCTTAACTTTGTCGATCGCTTAGGATCGACGTAAGCCACCGGGCTATGAGCGCTTCACACTTCCGAAGATTGCGAACAGTTACTTCCGTTAAATAAACTAGCAATGGTAACAGATTTAAGATAAAGTCAATAAATAAAATGAGAGATGCTGAATATATCAGCTATTATTTGCAAATTCTGTTTATCAGTCGCCATAAAGTTATTTTTATCGGGTACGACGCTTTAGTCGATGCACGATCAGATAAATCTATTACAAATCTATTACAATCTATTACAATTTTTTTTTTTAATTTAATAGTAACTTGAAACTGAGACGCTAAAGATTTTTTAATAAAATTGGCATATTTTTTAGGCAAAGACATGTATGTCGCTGGCGCGTCAGTTTAAGCTGAAAATATCCGATCACAATTAGTGAACAATCGAAATCTTGTGCCATTTATAAGTACCTACCGATTCATCAGCTTGTCCTAAAATTAAGTTCAGAGTATGTTTAGACATCTCTACTTGACCCTAATCATTTGATGAACGAGGAAGACATCAAGAGCCAACGAATTCGGTTTTTGACTTTATTATTGCGTAATTCAAAGACACCTATTGCTATCGCATAAACTTTTCTTTTACGTTGTAATGCTCTATTTCTAGTATCTATCTATAATATTAATAAATTATTAATAAAGGGTCCGAATAGAAATGCATACGGTATGACACATACAAGGTAAATATTTATATATTTATGGATAATACGTCTGAAAATGGCTCAGTGTTTAGGGATATCGCGAAGAAGACGGTGGCCAATTTGTAAATTAGTTAATTAATTAATTGTATAATACGCTGTCATTAAAATTTTCCTAACTAATATTCTGACTGACTTTCTGTAAGTTATACAACAACTGCGTTGTCTTTAATTTGAAGAAAAATCGTTGAATAACAAAACAATTATTAGTCATGTTAATTAACCATTAGCTAATAGGTATTCTAACACCAATCTGCTAACCACCATAGTCCCTAAAATGATCTTGTTCTGGGTCGGTCGCAGTTGTCAGTCATGGGCGGCAATAATAATTGAAGGATGGTGCTGCATGCTCGTTTGCTACTCTATAAAAAATGTTAGAATACTGTTTAAAAACGTTTAGGATAGATTTTATGAGAGGTATAGAGAGCGGGATAGATAAAATCCGGCAAGATTCAAGTTTCTACGACACGGAGGCGTATTGCGTGGGTTTATTTGTCCCTGTCAGGAGCAATAAAAGTAGCACGAAGTACCTATCTTTCTACTGCAGTATGTACGATAGAAACTGGGAAATCAATAGGTAGGTATACTTACGTACGCTCTACAAACTCTACATCAAGATTTTTGTAGACTTCCTACTTTGTGTGCTTTATCCACAATTGACAGGGCAGGCAGTAACAAATCTGAACACATTTCATTATTCCGAAAAACACTGTTAATTTATGTTTTTTTATTGTTTTCTTTTGTACCAACATTTATGGATTGTTTGTACAGAATACAGATATTTTAGTTTTTCAAAACTTTTCATTCGATAGTATAGATACTTGCCACCTTTTAGTTTGGGTTTCGATTATTTCTTTAGTCATTACGTTATTTTAACTGTTTTCATTACAATATTACAGTATTTTGTCTTATTTCTTGCTAACCTATATTTGCGACGCTTTAAAGATACCGTTTTTGTAATTAAACTCACTGTTATTACTTCGCCAAGCCTTTCGACCGCTCCTTGAACATGAAGGACAGAACAGAAAGCTTTATTTCTGAAACCTATTGTTGTATTAAATATTGGGTTTCTCTGACCTTTAATAAATGTTTTTGTACATTCATTAGGGCTGAATTATTTTAATATAGGTAGAAAATCACGATATATCACTTTGTCTGTTTACAATTACAGTAGCTTTTTTTCTTTTTGAAAATAATGCATCATGAATTGGGCTGTTTCAGAGATGGGAATATTCTATGAAAATCCGTTATAATTTTCGACGATTATGGATGTTGTAGGTCTGGTTAAACTATGTTAAACTTGGTAATAATAAGATTAGAAAGTTTCTTGTCTCTACATGCGGTACACATAAATCATCGAACTTATTAGGTACTAATAAACGCCCTCGCTTCGATTCTGGGTCGTAGACTCGTAGCGTGATGTTATGTAGCCTTCCTCGATAAATCGACTATCCAAAAAAAATACTGTTCAAACAAATCCCGTAGTTCCTGAGATTAGCCCGTTCAAACAAACAAACCCTTCAGCTTTATATGTAGGTGAAAAGGTATGCCTCCTCAATCATTATTGAGGAGGCATAGGAGAGACTCGTGCTCGTAGGTCTGTATTATTAGTTATTACCTATAAGATAAGAACACACTTAACAAAGTTTATAATATCGCTTAAGATCTAGCTTTTCATTGCCAATAAACATTACCTATATCTTATTCGGATTCGGTATTAATATTTCGTGTGTTGGTTACAGGTTACGTTATGTTATAGTATGCTTTGTTATCGCCGGCAAGCTGTTTATGGACTTCATTTGGGTTTATAGGCTAATAATGAGTGATTTAATAGTTTGGTTGCTCGGCGCTTGTTGCGTAATAAAATAATGACTGGATTTAGATAAGGCAGCCTTATAATATGTTTATTATACGTTTGTCAGTAAAATGTTATTCTATTTTATGGCGACCCCGTAGCATATGCTTGTCGCTCTGCCTTAGAAGCGAGGGGTTCCGGGTTTGATCCCGGATGGAGCAGATATTTTTGTGGCAAATAAATGTTTGTTCATGGGTGTAAGTGATGTGTTGTGTTAAGTGTAAGATTGAACCATGCCTCGACGCAGAGAATCCTAAGGCAGTTCTCACATTACGCTATTCATGAGATACGCTACTGCAACGCTACCCAAAATTAGTATGTATTTGACACTTTTAACTGACAGAACGCTACCCAAAATTAGTAGATATGTATTTGACACTTTTAACTGACAGAAGACGCATCGTCCTGTCAGTACATAGTGTCAAATACATACTAATTTTGGGTAGCGTTGCAGTAGCGTATCTCATGAATAGCGTTGTGTGAGAAGTGCCTAATGCGGGATATGAGTGTATTATCTTTCACAATAAAAAGTAGCTAAAACATAGATAGGTATTTAGTTGCATTGTTATAAGAGGATGTTATGGAAAATGATTATTTCTAAACACCCATCAGGATTCACGTTGTGCGTTATCTGTCAATCTGTGTTAAGAGTGCCCTAGATAAAAATTGAAATTATCATTGCGTTTAGTTCGGGAAAAATTATTATAACGTCAAAAAAAATCGCACACAACAAAAATGTTTCTGATCTTTATCTGGTATTTTTTACTCTAAACCGATCCCTACTGGAGCAAAGTGGTGGAAAATACTTCAGGCACTCGAATGATGAGACCCGTGCTGGTTGGTTCGCTTTAAACATATTGAAATTCCTGAAATTCTTCAACTATGTAAACTGAAATATTCCAAACCATTCCAGGGTTTACCCAAGCTTAAAAGAATCATGGCAGATTTTGTACATAAAAAATAATAATTCTCGAGAATTTGAAATAACTTGTAATTGTTTAATTAGACTTCAAATATTATCCTGAACCATTCAAAATATTTTTAAAACCCGGGGATCCTAAAATCATTTTCTTATTTACATAGTTTACCATTTCTGGACGAACATTTTGAAGTAGATTCTGTCTTGTTATATCAGCGTTTAATCTGTGATTTCGATTGATTTGTAATCTGTTGAAACAATTACTTACTCTGTGTCGTAGACATTGTCATTGTCACATGTCACATTGTCATTGGACTGCGAGCGTTTTGATTGGTTTTAATTATGATTGTCACGTCATTATTATCATTTCTTATGTCACTTTGACAGTTAGCGTACAAATGGCGAATTTTTATAATGGCAATAAAGTGAAGAAAATATATCGTTTTTGATTATATAACCCCGAGGTTTAAAAATATTTTATATATATACAAGTGTTGCTAAAAATAAGAAATAAATATCACAACTCATTCCAGGCTCTCGAGTTTTTAATTTTTTTTTGTACAATTCAATGTATGAAACTTGCCATGATTCTTTCTAACTAACGCGAAAAATACACGAAATTCCTTTCAACAGAAACTCATAGCAGCCTAATTAATTAATCTTTTATCAACTGAATGTGGACTGCGTTGACTTTGGCTACACAAAGGTTAAATAGAGAGCAGGGTTAAAAAGGAGGGTTTATTCTCGAGCGCTAGCGTAACGACTCTAGGGCCTTTTCGTTTCGCTCAGGCTTAAAATACGCACACATTCAACACAGTGCAGCGGTTCAAATGTATGCAACGAGTATGTGTAACGTATAGCACTAGGTGTGCTAGCACACATCCAAACAGGTCTTCTCTGCACGAGTTGCTATTTTTCTTGCCGATAATAATGACGATATAATGACGATGATGATAAGTAAAATATGTTTATAACCAAGTATAACGGAACTTGTCATTCAAGCTGTATCTGATCGACAACGAGCCTTCTGACAAGAGTACAACGACTGAAAAGAAGAAGAATAACCAAACATTCATTAAATTTTACTGTAATAGACCGTGGAATAGCCATACCGGGGAAACCACATTAAAAAAACGCTCTAGGTACACTACCTCATAGGTGGTGTGGAAACGTGTACCTACATAATAAAGACAATACAGCGTAAGAAATTTTTTTAATTGTTTTTTCTCAAAAATGGTTAGTGTTATAAAAAATGTGTAAGAACAATTATTGTAGATAATTGCATGATCTACAATTTTTGCGTAACATATTTTTTCATAAAACTAACCGTTTCGCTGAAAAATTAAAAATCCCATTTTTGTAACCTTTGACTTTGAATAAAAAAATTTGTAGACATCGATCGATGGGGACTTTTCACAATTTCATAACAATGGTGTCCCTAACATCTATGCAAATTTTCAGCTTTCTGGGAATTTTTGCAAAGGTCAATGTCTAAATCGACTGGATTACTAGGTGATTCTATTTTGATTGTAATTCTTTTTTATTCAAACACTAGAAATCTTGTCGTCTGGTCTCATACATCTGACGAGTAGTTTTAAAGCAGTAAGTAGAGATACATGTCGATGTTGAAATCTTGTTATTTTTGTTAAAAGTTAATTATTCATCAGCTATTCCCGCGATTACTAGGTAGGTACTTCTTGTATTAACGCGCAAAACACACCCATTAGTTTTATTATTGCTTCGGCGTGTTACTCGTGTCGTGACTTGTGACTGGGGTAAGTAGGTATCTACCTACTTTAGCTGAAGCTTATGATTTTACGCAATTTATTTCTTTAATAATATATTTGAATACTAGTAAATCCGCCCTCACTTCGCTTCGGGGAACCAGACCCTACAAAAATATCTATTTTTAACAAATTATGTTATTACGATGTTCTAAGCTATATTACTGCAAAGTTTCATGAAAATCCGTTCAGTAGTTTTTGCGTGAAAGAGCAACAAACCCACACACACACTCACTCACATACATCCTTACAAACTTTCGCATTTATAATATTAGTAGGATAGTAGGAAGTAGGATTTATTTTATTTGGGTAACTAACAAGACAATACATTATGTGTATACAACAAAGTCTGTTTGAAACTAAGAATTTAATGTTGTAGGCTACCATGCCACGGCATGAAATTAGCGTCTACATTTGTGACTTCGCTGCGCTCACTCACATACGCGTTTTGTACATTGCAAGAATTGTCACAGGCTCACAGCTTTGACTAGATGTCAATAATACCTAGAAATTATCAAATACCTCTCATAATCATTTGCGAAGGTCTTGTCCTACCCTTGTCGGTTTGCGTATTCACGCGAATGTGAGTGAATGAGCGGCCTTACAACTTATTATCTCCCATTTTAGCCTCCCTGAAGGTAGGATGGCCAGGTCGCCAAACTAAATAGCCGGATAGACTTACCAGTTTGACTGGACATTTGGGAAAAGAAGATGGACACTTAGCATTATTGAGGATATTATGTTTTATTATTAATTCAATAAGCTTTATTGATTATTTACCTTAAATATTCTTAAATTCTTAGAAATCGTATGCGAAATAAAATTCAAAAAGCCGGACAGCGTTTATTTTGGCTGCACACGCAATGAAAAGAAATTGTTTTCCCCGAAAAAATAAAAGAAAAAATAAATAAATAAATAAAAAATTGATAAATTCAAGAACATGAACCTACCAATATTTTAGGGGATGAATTAAAAAATGTACATAATAATAAGGAATCAGGAACCCTTGTAAAATGTTCATGCTTTTCAGATTTACACCATTGGTCACTATAAACTCTATAAAGTAGGCTAATATTTTTTAAAGAAAGTATATAATTATGTACGATTAATTTTGAATATATGATATGCGAATCCCGCATTATGTTGTGCATTGTTATTAGAGAATGGAGAATTAATTTACTTATCTACTTATCACTATGCATTATACTTGGCAGTTGTGACTGACAGATGTCAAAACGGTGCTATAACGAGTGACGTTATCGTTACATTGGCTTCATACGCTTGGTCGTTTACCGTGAATAATACATACACTCGCGTCTCGTACACACTCACCGCTCCCTCACACATGCATATTTTATTAAAAAACTTGAAACCATTTGTCGCTTAACTTAACAAAATGTGTAAAATTTGTTTCATTGTTCTTCAACAAAAATTGTGCCTATTTTTCATGTTTACCCCATTTTATAGGTTTGCTTTACTTACCTTGAAGATTTGATTTGATCGAGCCACAGATTATTAACAAATGTATAAAGGTTTCTTATTGGAAAGACGTATATTACTCACCCGTCATAATTTTTGTGTCTTAAAAGGAAAAAGCTTTCATCCCAATCAGTATACAGAAATAACTTTAACTAATTCAGCTTCTAGAGAGGGTTTGACTTTTGACTTCAACGCAAATATTTTTAAGCATCTCAAAAGAAATTTTCCCTCAGATATCTCAAAGGAACATGTACTTAATTAAATATTTAGTAAAGACACAATTACGTAATCCGAGTAACAGTAGACCTGAAAGTAGTTCAGCCACTTTTAATCAAATTTGTTAATACCCCTAACTCGCCTTTAATCCTTTACTACGGGTTTTACCTTCATATTTTCTCCAACATCAAAGGAAGAAGCTTCTAAGAGAGCTTTTATGTTAAGAAATTAAGCTGTATTTTCGTTAAAAAGTTAGATAGAGCTGTATCCATTCCTTTATTTTTTAATGGAGTAACGGTTTGTTAAAAGACTATAATCAATTAATGGCGGTTAAGTAAATTATGTCCTGAAAATTCAATGCTAATTTGAAAAATGTCATAATGAAAAAACAGGTCAAGTGCGAGTCGGGTTCGCACGCGTGGGCGTGTGTACTACAGAGCTATAGTTATAAACTCTAATTTGATAAATACCTAATAAAATAAAAAACCATGTAGGAAATGAAACCTTAAAAAGGAGTAATTTCAAATACTATAATAACTAGAAGAGTCATAACATAACAAACAAACTGAGAAGACTAAGGCCCGTATTAATAAATTGCTCTCAATACCGATCTCAAGAGTGATTTCAGTTGACACTCTCTCAAGTTATAATCAGCATCTCAAGATCACCACTGATTAATAAACAAATATTAAGCGCGTATCAACTGATACCGATCTCAAGAGCTTGAACAAAAGTTTTGATGGACGATTGGCCGAGTAATAACAACGTTCCGTAAATACATAAAGTTATTATTTTTAAATGATGTAACGGTTATATTTTATTATTTCAAAAGTCAATAAAATTCAGTTAACACTAAAAGCTAAGCTAAGCTACAACCCACTAACGGCCCACTACTGAGCACGGGTCTCTACTCATTACTGAGGAGGCCTAGAGCATACTCCACCACGCTGCTCCAATGCGGGTTGGTGGAGGGGTTAGTGGCCAACCCAGTGTCGAAAGTTTTCAAGCCGCCCGAAGGCCTCCGACATGGCTTAACGACTGCTATAAATCGATAACAACCGGGACCGACGGCTTTACGTGCCCTCCGAAGCACGGAAGCGCTCAAGAAATTTTTGCCACTAGCGGTCACCCATCCGACTACCGACCGCGCCCGCTGTTACCTGTCGACTGTCGACCGCTTAGGATCGACGCAAGCCGCCGGGCTATGAGCCCACTAAACACTAACTACTAACTAGCTATCACTAAAACATGAGATAAAAGAATAATCATTGTGTTTATAAGACTGTAAATAAATAGTTATTTAATACTTTTTTAAAAATATATTTACGATAGATGAAACGGAACATAATTATGTAGAAGTAATCTGCAAAAAAAATCAGATGACATGGCATTCTCTTTGCCGATCTCTATCATTCTTATTGCTTTGCCGATTGTTGTCTGTGATGTCTTATTTAAGTTTAAATAAATAAATTAATGCGAGAGAAATGACTTCAAAAAACATGTATTTAGTGCCCTGGAAAGAAAACTGTTCTTGGTCATTAAAAAAAATATTGGATTCCAATTCGAAAGGGTTTTCAACATCCCTTATTATTATTTTGCCAAAAATTATATCATCGTAGTAATCCAGTTCATCATAATAATGAATTTCGTTCAAAATATTTTCAAATTCCATATTCCAGTGTTTTAACACACCATCAAACTAGAACTCAAGTCAAGGTTTGACTGCACTTGGCACACACGCTCTTGGACGATGTTTTGAGAGAGCTCTCAAGTGCAGAGTTTGATTTATTAATATGCGCGTCACTCAGTTGAATCCTCGAACTTAATAGCGCTCTCAAGTCTATTTTATTAATTAGCATGGCATCTCAAGATCTATCTTAAGATCGCTATCAAACCTAAGTGCGATTTATTAATACGGGCCTAAGACATCTTATTAAAACATGCACAATTTTTTAAATTAGGCATCCAGCAATACAACTGCGAAAACTGCATCAAATTTAATTATCTCGTTACGACTTCGACTAAAACTTTACTCCACTTCTCTCCAATATACTTCAACAAAAGTGAAAATAATGGACATTAGTGGGAAGGCTACGAGGTATTGCCAAAGGATATCAAATAAAATGTAACACTTCATGTCATTCTCGCAAGCTAAATCCTGAAGATCCATGTATGTATTACCTTTGCTGAAGATTTTTCGTTTGGTCCAATTGCAAATTACAACAATTCTAAAAACAATACTTGAACATGAAATATTGAACAGTTGCTGATAATATCAAACAATTCATTTATAGCAACATCTCTCAATGGTGCGGAGGTGTTTATATAATTATTTTATTACTTCTTCCCAGTGATTTCAATTTATATTGGTTCGCTGATAGCTTTAGTTGAAGTTACATTTTATTGCTTTCTTTATTACCCGTATAAATTGGACTTACCTACTTACTTGTACAAGAATAGTCTGCAGAGTCCTATTGTAATTTAATTATAAATGAAGAGGTTTTTATGGGTGTTTACCCGTGGTCCCGTTGGTTTGTCCCGTTGACGGGACCACGGGTAATTTTAATTCCCCGTAGTCCCGTTGCACTAGGGGTTACACTTTTATCGACTTTTTCAACTTCTGATATCGATATAATGTTTGAACTTCCTTAGAATAAAATAAAAATCCATGATAACGGCATATTGGAAACGTCAAAAGAGCATTCTTTTGACTATACTAGATAGAAAAAAAACAGTTATTTACAGCATATTTTATTCAATCTTAAGCAAATGAAATTAAAATTATTTTATATGATTTTGGTGATTAAAACAATTTTTCGACAGTCAAACTACGCCATCGCTTCAACAAAGCTCTACGGTAAGTGATGTTGGAAGAAGGAGGGGTAATAAACTCCCAAGGATTTTTTTACTCTACACACAGTTACATACTACACTTATTCCTACTTAAGGTTATAATATAACAAAGCCATGTCCAAGGTGTTGCAGACTGTTTCGCTCACATAGCCTCATCATTTTCCTTCCTTACTAACTATTCTCTAACACTTATGCTTCCTTTATATGATAGCTGAAAAACTGGATGTTTTAAATATATCTACACAATAACTGCCATACACAGGTATTACATGTATGGATATTCCTTAAAGAAGGTACATAGATTATTTTAATTACCATATTTTACCGTCAATTAGATTTCGACCTATTTTGTTTAATTACATTAGAATTTGGACATCACTATTATAAGATCAACCTACTTAACCGCTAAAATAAAGCCGGTAAAATCTTCAAAAAACTGAACAAGTTTTGAAAGTTAAGAGAAAAAAATAAACCTAAAATTAAAGAAAATACACTTAAATTCTATCTTCGGAAAAAAATACAGAAGAAACAAAACTGAAAATGTTGAATTCATAACCCATGTACACATACATTACACTAATGGCTCATTAATGTTACGTGTCAGGAGTACTGGGTTCGAGAAAATGCCAAAATGTACCACAAAGACTTTTATTGTACTCGTAGATACACAAATTACACGACGTACACAGTACACACTAAAACACTCTGCACGTAGGTACTAGTAAACACAATCGTCGAACACTGTATCGCTCGTAGAAATCACTTCACTTCTCACTGGTATCGCTCGTAGGTATCGCTGGTATCTTCCTGGTTTCGCTTCCGAAACTAGAATGTCCGCACTTGACCGATCGCCCCTTTTTATACCACTCACGCACCATTCATGGCAATCCAGAACATTCCTGTTAAGTCCGGACCCGCTTCGAACAAGATTCGAGAACGTTCCTTGCAACTGACTTTCGCCCGTGTGACTATTGCCGTAATGGTCGAAGCGTCGTGCGTACTTTTGAGACGGGAAAGCGCGCTATTGTTCTATTGTTGACTCGACATGTTTATGGCCCCTATTGTTTATTGTTTCCGAAGTAGCTGCGCTAGGGTTGTCACATTAAGATTTACTAGTTACTGCCTGCAACTTTGTCCACGTGAGAGAGAAACAACGTCTGAATAACCGTAGGGAATGCAGGGAAAATTAAGCTCTCCATTGTGAGAAAAGATCGAAAGGTTCAGTGACGCTGCTGGCCACCAACCTTTTTTATTTTAATTAAAAAAAATATAGATCAGGGTATCAACATTTCAAGAAAATTTTATAATATATAGGATAATTTAATCGATAAAAAGTATCCTTTGTCCTTTTTCCACGTCTACTCTATATCTGTACCTCATTAAAATTCATCTGTATTTCATTAAAATTTCCTCGTGCAAAGTTAATATGTCCTAGAAGTGGGACCACGAGGAAGCAAGGTATGCAATCATACATCTCCACTTTGGTCGCGTTCCTGTTTGCGCGTGCATGTATGTGCGTTTGCGATTAACAGACATCTTAATCAGATGTGGTCATGCTTAAATTTATACACACGCGCGGGCACTCACACACACACACACACACACGCACGTAGATATGTTTTAAAACATCCAGTTTTTCAGCTATCATATAAAGGAAGCATAAGTGTTAGAGAATAGTTAGTAAGGAAGGAAAATGATGAGGCTATGTGAGCGAAACAGTCTGCAACACCTAGGACATGGCTTTGTTATATTATAGCCTTAAGTAGGAATAAGTGTAGTATGTAACTGTGTGTAGAGTAAAAAAATCCTTGGGAGTTTATTACCCCTCCTTCTTCCAACATCACTTACCGTAGAGCTTTGTTGAAGCGATGGCGTAGTTTGACTGTCGAAAAATTGTTTTAATCACCAAAATCATATAAAATAATTTTAATTTCATTTGCTTAAGATTGAATAAAATATACTGTAAATAACTGTTTTTTTTCTATCTAGTATAGTCAAAAGAATGCTCTTTTGACGTTTCCAATATGCCGTTATCATGGATTTTTATTTTATTCTAAGGAAGTTCAAACATTATATCGATATCAGAAGTTGAAAAAGTCGATAAAAGTGTAACCCCTAGTGCAACGGGACTACGGGGAATTAAAATTACCCGTGGTCCCGTCAACGGGACAAACCAACGGGACCACGGGTAAACACCCGTTTTTATAGCTGATAAAGTCGTGTCTGTCGATGGTAAGTAGTAACCATGACTTAAGACAGTAAGGACATCACACGTTGATGGTTGACTCCAACAAGAGGGTGGAAGCAAGCCAGGCGAGTGCCACGAAGTCAGAGCACCTTTCTCTAATACTCTGGCATGGACCGGCTGGTCTAGCATTTGATTTATTTCTCCCTTGGTTCAAGTTACCTTCTATATTTAAAGTATAGTTAAACATTTCATCCTAAATATCAGAATATATCTAAGTACCTAGATTATTTTTCATATCTATTTAGTTCCGTATAGACTGTGAAAGTAGAAATTTTTTTTCTTGTTTGATTTAGTTTTACTCCCCTAAAACGGTACCTATCAAAATAATTCTCATCCTCATGAGAAGGTAATAATGAATAATGTTACGCCCATCTGTTCAATGATGTGCGTTGTTCGG
Source organism: Hesperia comma (assembly GCA_905404135.1). NCBI lineage: Eukaryota > Metazoa > Arthropoda > Insecta > Lepidoptera > Hesperiidae > Hesperia > Hesperia comma. The sequence continues at coordinate 10,928,310 of FR990031.1, read as the reverse complement.
AGGACCAATCAGTTCACGTGTACTTTTTGAAGATACATTCCTTTAATGGTCTATAAAAGCACTTTTATTGTTTCGAGCTCGCTCTGCATCCATTTCGCAAGTTTATTTGCCATTAGGTTTAATATTAACTGCTTGTTGTAAATAGCTAACGGCAAAATAACACGTTTTGATTGCAGAAGACTTCTTAGCTTGTGTAACTTGTATTATGGTTATTTGGACATACCTAGGTTATAACTGTTTAAGTATATATTTTGAAAAAGAACTGATTCTATATAATGACCATAGTAGAAACTAAATTGTTAACAATTTTTCCAAGTACGTAAGTAAAAAGTTTCAGTGAATGGGTTAGCATAAATTCATTGGTTGTTACGCGATAAACTTTCATGACAGTTCTCATAAAACGTTTTCATTATAAACCTGTCATTGTTGTCAGTATCAGATGAGGTCGAAAATAACATTTCAATCACTAACGTAATATTTTATCCAATTATTTATTTTTGCAGCACATTTATTGGACAATATAAAGCTTAAGAGACTATATTTGGTATGAATCCGCAAATCTATGAAAATGGCCCTACGATTTCAATATGATTTCAAAAAATATTATACTTTAGTCACATTTGGTAAGGAACACTAAAAATTTTATTTAGCCATAAATATTGACTTAAAGAAGCAAAGCAAGGGCAGGTTAGGTAATTTTTAATAAACTCAACGATTTATGTAAGGTAATGTAGGTATAATATGTGCGCAACCAGGAAGGTAAGGAACCTTGTCTTATAGGCTTACTAGCTTTTGCCAGCGGCTTCGCCCGCGTGAATTTCGTTTAAACTTCACCCCTTTATTTCACCCACTTTGTCATAAACGTAAGAGTAGATAAAATATAGATATACTTAATCAGAAAGCTTCGAACTGCTAAGCTATCGGGAGTTACACGTGTTATTGTGAGTCAACCATAAAAGATAGACATATGCTGTCGTGGAATATTTTTTATATAATTTTAAGGAGAACATTTCCGTCATACATGATTTCTGTGTAGCTTTAACCATTAAGGTTGCACACGCGACGGAAGCTTAAAAAATGGAGTAACTTCTCCCGTTTCCCCAACATTTCCCTTCACTGCTCTGCTCCTATTGATTGTAGCGTGATGAAAAGTATACTATAACCAGCGCGGGAGTATGAAAAATAATTGTACCAAGTTTCGTTAAAATCCGTCGAGTAGTTTTTGTTTCTATAACGGTTATACATCAGACAGACAGACAGACAGACAGACAAAAATTTTACTGATTGCATTTTTGGCATCAGTATCGATCCCTAATCACCCCCTGATAGTTATTTTGGAAATATATTTAATGTACAGAATTGACCTCTCTACAGATTTACATATTATAAGTAATAGATAGATTACACCTTCCTAAATTTAGTTACATAATTCAGGAGGGCTACTACGAAATCCGAACTACGAACAACGTACGATGTTCGATTTCGAAACGTCACACGTCAGTTTCATACAATACTATTTTCATAGTAGGAAATGTTCCGAAACGATTGAACTTACAACGATTTAACTTTACAACTGTGATCGCGCACGGATTATACCTACTGTTCTTTGTACTCTAAAGCGACGCCAGTAAGTAACGAAAAATAATCGTGATGGTGAAAACGCTTTGTGCTTTCTTCTTTTGTGTTTAATGTCATTGTAAATAATATTATTAATACTTGAGAAAAACTACTGTTAGGGTTATCTAAATGACATTACTATAATTTTATTACAATTTTTGTTTATTTATTTGTTTGAAACTTTTAGTATTTTTTACGGTTTCTGTCTGGCTTTTGAATCTGTCCGGATGGTAAAAAACTTGAATATTAACTTAAAAATTAAATAATCATTAGATAAACTTTCACCTTTCACTTTTAAAATACAAATATATCTCAAAATCAATAAAAATATGCTGTCATTTCCATTTCAAAAAAATATTTAAACAAAACTTACAATTTTTTTATGTAACTAAAACGTCCTGACTATTTTAGAAATGTCCCGTTTTTTTATTGTGATATGGTAACATTTGTGACCCTATTTGAAACGTATGAGAATTGCAAATGTAATATGTAGGTAGACACATTGTACATTTAGAACGCAATCAAGTTAATGGCGAAACTAAATCTACTAGAGCTCTAAGATTTGAGTATTGGCTCAAGTAGAATTGGTGTGTCGCGTTTTGATTGTAGAAGGTACATACTTCCAAAATCAACTTTCCAAACGACGCGTTATTTTTGAGGTAAGCAAGTAGTGAACAATAGTGTCTTAAGTCTTAAGTGAACAGTGAAAACTATTGACCAGGCCTATCTACCTATCTACTATTACTAGCTATACTTGAGTCGCTAAGAATATGGAACTGACATTTCCCGCAAAAAAACGAATTTATTAGGTACATGTGCTCATGGTTCAATTTATTGTGGAAGCAAAATTTACTTAAGGCATTTTAAATTCTCGCCGTCAGTCTACAATTAATCTTAGGCGCTTTGCCTACGGAGCAACTTAAGGTAACTGTCAACTTTTTAAAGGTTTTGCTGTAAAAAGTTGATAGTTGCTACAATATTTACGGTTGCCGCAATTTGTCAGCAACTTTTATGCAAGTTGCTCAGTTTACGCATTTCCGGGCACAGGCAGAGGGAGGGAGGGTGTGAAATCGTCCCACGGGCTGCGATTGACAGTTGCGGAAACCGGCAACTTTAAAAACCGGTATAATATTTAACAGTTGCTAGTTGCGGCAATTAAGAACTAACCTAGTCATCGATTACAGCAACTAAAAACTGTTGACATTCACCGGAACTCGAAACTCGAATTGCTATGTGTGCGCAGTCCAATTGAAATGTATGTCAACAGCTAGTTGGCAGCTAGTAGTCAGTTGCTGCAATAGTTGCTCCATGTGAAAAGCGCCTTAATCACAGGGACTGAAAGCTGGCATTTGTGTGGGCTGTCATTTAAAAGATTTTCATATCGATCGCGAACGAATTTATCGGTAGGTAAGTACTACTTGCGAATTTTTAAAGTTTCTTAGGGATTTAAGATAGCAAGTGACCATAAATAAATATCTTACAAAAATGTAGATGCATTGCCTTTGTAGTATAAAAATAAAAACTCATTTTTAAATTCACTTAAAATGTTGCTACGTCATTGCTGAAGTACAAAATATACAAAGAAAGTCAATAATCATACTGAAACCAATATTAATATTCAATTTCTTTAGCTGAAGTAATATGAATGACGTTTTCCAAGAAAGGTACCTAATTGATTTTGCTTTGACTTGTTCCTTGAAATGTTATTACTTCTTTTATGTTATACAAATTAAATACGTTTGGGGTAGTACTTTAACTGGGTAACGAATAACTAACAACTAACAAGTAATAAGTACCAACTAACTAAATAAGTAACAACTAACATTTGGGTATTCACTTTGCTCTAGTTTTGCTAAATGTTTTGTAAAATATTTCAATTTAAATCAATCAATCGAAGATATAATGGCCTTTCCAGATTTATATTCATAATAATCCAGCATGAACTGAGAGAATATGACATGGGAACTGGAAAAATATAGGTTGCTTTTACTTTAATCTGTTCGTGCTCACTACCTGAAGTGCCTCATTAGGAAATTAAAATGAAAAAACTACACGGCAAAATCTTAGAAAGGCTAAATCTTTTCGAACATTTCTCGTAGAGAAATATTATAACGTAAGATGCTGTAATCTAACGCAGATTGGACAATAGAAACTTATCACAGTTATGTAAAGCAAAATGTCCGACGCTCAGAATGGCGGAGGTATTAATATGCAAACGATTTATTAATGTTCGGCTGGGCAAAGGTTTCCCGGATCGAGGGACGGCTTTACGGCTTCAAGTTATTAGGATTGCATATTGAGTTGTGTAATAGTGAAAAGAAGAATACTATATTATAATAAGTCTAATAAAAGCGTAACTTCGCCAATCCCACAGATTATAAGTACATACTCTAACTTTACTAGTTACCTTATTGTGTAACTGGTGAAGTTAACTATAACTTTACTAAACTGTAATTTCACTAGTTACCTAGTTGTCTAACTAGTGAAGTTAGAGTTTAGTAAAGTTATAGTTATCCATCACGTTTGCAAACGCGTGTTTTTAAAATCCGTGCTAATGATCTGAATAATCAACAAAACAATATTTTTACTACGGGTGCAGAAACAACTAGTTGCATGCATTTTGCTCACCGACCAACTGACTCTTATTTTCCTGCCCACATAAACGGCATCTTTGGTAATTCAAATCTAATAATTGATTTTTAATGACATTATTTGACTATCGCTAATTAGGAATTAGATTATTACTGGAAGTATTTATGTATGTAGCTGGTGGTTAAAATGCAATCCTAAAACTATCGAAAAAATTATAGAAGCGAATTTTATTTTCAAGTCGCGTGTGGCGCCGCGCCGGTCGAAGCGGCGCCGCGACGCTCCGAATAGAACCCCAATTGACTAGTTCAACGCTCAATTTACAAGGAAAAGGCAATTTGACGAAACAAAACGACTAAGGGAAACCATGCTGGTATTCTTATTTGACCACGTGACCTATTTCAAATAAGTATAAATGGTTTGATTTGCGTATGGTTGAGCTTGGTTATATATTTTTTGTGCTGACAGCCCTAAAACGCAAATAGAATGAAAGAACAGAAATATACTCAAACAGTCAAAAATACAAGGAGGTAAACATATATTTATCATAGGTAAATAACGAAACATTCCAATGTACGAATGACAATAATCGAGAGAAAAACAGAAGAAAACGAATGTTTAATTTTATAAGTTCCAATCAATTTACTGGTCACCCTATTATTCATACGTCCTCTTTTGCTATGGGGACATACAATTTTATTGCACATTAAATAAAATGTTATTGTAGACAAACACAAATGTAGATACCTAAATAAAACTATTGGTTGTCTTCAGAGCAACAAATTTCTTAGGCACCGAAAATATCTGATGAAATTACCTGTATTTCAAAATACCTTTATTTAGTTATTTTAACTCATAGTCACATTATTAATATGACTGAAATAATTAATGTCTCAACATCTAGGCATGATTTGATTACATAATGCTAGTGATTTTAATTGTGGCAAGCGTAATATCAACAGCCTCCAGACGCCGGCCTATAAGCCAATTAGGGCCGATTATGAGCCAGATTACTCGTACATCATGTGATCGATGCTTTGGAATCCAATAATGTTATGTCAAACGGTATATATAGGTGTCTTAATGGATAGGTTTGTAAGTATATTTACTTTAATTTGTTTCTGAACAAGTTCTGCCATTCTGTTGTCCTATTTCTATTTTATACGAATAGAAATCTTATTTCTGCTAATATTGTAAATGGGAAACATTTATTTGATACCTACTCAGTGGCGAAATTAATGAATGGTTGAATTCAATGGAGTTTTGGTGAAATATGGTAGACACATGAAGCAAATATGGTAGACATGACGCTTTGACGGTACCACTTACCACCAGGTGGGGAGCGTCTATGCTTTATGTCTATTTACACAAAACATTACCTACAATTAGCGATAGGTACATACCTCCGACATATTTAGTTCCACACCAGACTATGAACAGTGTACTGACGTGATGGTAGATGTGTAGAAAGGATGCCTGGCGTTCCTTCTTCCGTAATATAAAGAACACCGTCTCGCACAGTTCTATCAACTTCAATATTATCGTCCACCAGAGGAACCGAAGCATTCTGAGAGACTCCGGTCGGTCGGAGTAATCTGGTAGCTCGCAGCCGAAATGGTACGTCGTGGTCCAGCCTGACGTCATTATCTGGAAATAAAAAAAATTGTCTTTTTTTATGGTATTAAGATAGCAAAGGAGCATGCAGCACCACCCTTCCGCTGCCGCCCATAACAACTGTGACTGTGACCGACCTAGATCTAGACTAGTACGGTTAGTCCAGTTAGTAGATGGTGTTAGAATATTAGTTGCTTAGTTTGTTAATCAGTGTGAGGACAGGGACTGTTAGTGATAATTAGTCCTGTTAGTTAATGTCAGTATGTTTAGTATGAGTCTCGTTCTAATTCGCTCACAGATGCGTTGCTACCCCTGAGGACTGAGATGGTCGCCTCTAAAAAGTGTAACCGGCTCCACACCTTCCTATCCGGAACACATTGTTCTTAAAACAATTATTACACGGTAGGAATGGTACTACGAGCGAGTAAGTACCGTGGCGGGCGGTGGTACTTCCCCGGGTGAGCTCTAGGCCCTTACCACCTGTTACCTAATTCATGTTTTTTGTTATTTAAATACATAGTTGTATTTTTTATTCTATCTATCGTCATAATACATATCTGTGTAATCTATGGTAATTGTCTATTATGAGCCCTATGAACTACGATTGAAATTATAGGTAAATGTGTAGACATAATAATGACTTTAGCAAAGAATGCGTGCCACTAATGGAAAGCGACACAAAAATTTGGGCACGTCACCGATTACAATATTCATTATGCGCTAATAAACATGCGAAGTAATATTATTAATGGCAATCAAACGCGAATGATTGTTCGGCCTCTTGATTATATAAAACTCAAAATAATTTATTCGAATCAAAGTTAAATTTTAGAAAAATTGCACGATAATTCATAATGTGCTCATATTGATAAAGGTTCGCTTACTCTCGACTTGAGCACGTTCTGAGAATTTGTTTTCCCTAAAAAGTAAAGGTTATTTTATTGCAGCATTTATAAAGGTTTATTCGATTCGGTCTAATGTAAATAATAACTTGACCTTTTCTCCGTCTCTTACGAATCGAGAGAAAACACAGTAGGTACCTACCGGCGAGGGTGATCAGCGCTAACCAAAATAACCGAACTAGCTGACCTTTGCGGTAACAGGCGTACAGCGAATAATTTATTATAACCAACTCAAATTAATTTAGTGCCGTTAAAGAAGTTTCGCCTGTCCATTTTGTATTGGTTTTAGTCCTAAACGTCGTACGATGTGAGGTGACTCTTGCAAAAGGGTGACTTTTGTGGTGTTTAAGTCACGTGTTTTATGTAGAACGATTCGTTTGTTTTGTTTCACAAGTAAAAATTTAAACATTTTAAATCCGATTTCGTAAAAGGAATATTGAAAATTTGTAGCGAGAGCGTTTCCAAAACAATTAGCCCTTTAAAAATTGGGAACCTAAAGATCATTTTCAAATATTTTTATTCAAAGTTAGATCGTTGATATTTCGTTGATTTATACTTTTTTTTTAATAAGGCATTAACAAAAACAAAATATATTTTTTTGCAAGTTGGCAGGTATGAAACAGAAAATTCAACTTAAACTTGGTTAGGTATTTCGAATTTGACTGAGGGATAGACCCAATAACGTAGAGCTACGTTACTCTACAATTCTTGGTATCTACATTTTACGCCTCCGCCGTGAAATTCGTTACGAATTTATACTTCAAACAAGGACGTAGAGCCCTTATGAATTTCACCAATTTGCATCACAAAGGCCGAGTAGGTTTTTGTTATTTGATTTCAGTCATTCCCAACTACGAAGACCAATTAGTTTTGGATGTCTAAAATAATAAAATATATTTTTCATCACACCTATTCGAAAAAGACGACTTGGTTCGGACATAAGGGGTTCCAAAGTTGCTATTTTCTATTCAGCGGGCGGGAATGAATTTTCATACAACTTTTCCTGCCGGCTAGATCTTTTCCGTCCTATTTTGAATTTAGAACATTTTAGTATTTTGCGCTAAAGAAATCGAACGCAAATATTGTTTGAATAAAGAATGTCTAGTAGGTACGACGCGAGGGCCCCGCCAGCTGAATAATAAAAAAAGAAATCAAATTAAGATTTCGTTTTCAAATTAAAATTAAGTTTTCGTGCATTTTTACGTATTATTTTCTATTATATATATGTCGGAGAAGTAAAATAAATAATGGACTTGTTTATGTTTACGTACTGGTAACGCCATCTGTTATCGATTCAGCCTATTCATTGAGTCAGTAGTTCTAGTCAAATTTGTCTTAGAGATGTCGCGTGTCACTGTGATGTTTGGCAGATATGTCAAAATGACAAGGTGACATTGGATGCAGTGGCATGAGATGACACACTAGACAATCGAGACTTGACCGCGCCGGTTGTGCGCACTGATTCCAATCTGTGTTTCGAGACGTAGAACATGGCGGACGCCAGATATCCACAATAGAAATATTAGAAATCCTTTTAATCTCTGAAAGCAGCGGTGGGATCGGCACAGCATTTACCCAACGTGCTTACCCAACCTCCTGTGGCAACGGAAAGTGAATATTTTTGTGGTGATAATTATAATGAGGCGTAAACAGTGAGTTGCTATGATACTATGTAAGATGGAATCTGGCGTAGAATTTTGGTATAACTTAAGGATTGTGCAGAAAAATGGCAAGTACCTATCGGTATGGAGGATTTTCGCGAGTATTGGGTATGACATATTTTTAATTTCATTACATTTGGTAACAGACTTTAATTTTGCCCAAGGGCCAAGTACCATTTGAAGTATTGTGATATAAGAAGTGATGAATCTTAGTTAAGCTGGTCGGGTCTTGAAGAGACCGTGGAAGAGTCCGTCCGTAAGGTTTGTTGGTGTAATATTCCTGGTTTGGGCTAATTTCGGGATATTAACAAGGAGGCATATTAATCTTCCAATAATTTATTATTAGAATGACAACGTCACTTCTTACAACATACTTGCTCATCGAATGGCCGTTCTTGTAAGTGGCCATACCTCATACATCACACTGTTAATTAAATGAAAATGTTTTCGATTTAAAATTAAAAATCTACGTTTACAAAATTGTTAAAGATAATGGAGGTAGTTTACTATAAGGTCGTACCTAAAAAGAAAATAAAATAATTCGATGTGAGGTATTTGGTTATGCATTCAATGTTGATACATTTTTAAATTGATAACGAGATAATATGACGTATAGTGCAGTGACCTTTTCGACAAGTGTTTTATTTTGTCGCATGTTAAATTTTTAAAATTATTTCTTGAACACTTTTTATTTGTATGCAGTAACTGACACCACTGATACTGAAAGTAAAGGTCAGGTAGCGGTGAATAACGAAGGTATTCTTTTAATTGTCTTGGTGTTTGGTGATTTGGTACTCCGCTTATAGCTAAAAGGATTAATTAAAAAAGAAAGACACACACAAAGGGGGTTCCTTTATTTGTGCTCAACTTGGCGAAGTATTCCATTTGTCTAGTACCTACAACAATAATTGGCTTACGCTTTTAAAAAGTGAACGGTTTGGTTTTTCATTGGTGACGTCGATCGAATGAGGGTCGCCGTTTTTGTGCTCACCAGTTGGCGCCACCGTCGAGGTGAGGTCTTGCTGTCGAAGCCCGCCCATACATAAACAGTGACAAATGACATTCAGACAAGCGAAAAGTGAGCACCTCACTTTTCACTGGCGCCTCTAGCGGGGAATTCACACGTGGTTACCCTCATTGGTTACTCATTGGTTCACGTTGTTTTAAAGGTGAAGCACAATGCAGTTTTCATAGGTTTTATTTATTATGTGACAGGGTGTTTTCGAGTGGTCTCACTATAATGACGTCTTGCGGTTTGGTTGAACTTGTTGCTTATAATTCTGGTAAAGAGTATTCAGTATGAGATAGATGTTATGTTCAGTAAAGAATAATCACTCTAATGTTGTTGCACATTTGCCAACTTATGTCAAGATAGGTCATCAAATTTTTAATGACTATTAATATTACAGCGATTTAATTTACAAACAAAGTTCTTGGCTTAAATTCTAATCTGAAATGTCACTACTGACAGGATGGATATAAATGAAGAAATATGCTGCAATTATTGAACTGGAACGTAATAATGAAGTAAAGCACATTTTATTGTTTTGTATAGTATTCTAAATGCCCGCGTGGTTCATTGTTAATTTTGAATATTGTCTAAGCGTTATCTAATGATTCAAAGCATTGTTATTGGAGTTATTGCGGACGAATTGGTTGGGTTCTTGCCCGCTTTAGTCGCTATATTTTCGAAGTGAATGAGGTCGGCGTGGGCGTTTACGTCGGATTTAAGCTGCGTTTGGGAAGCGATTCTGGGTTTTGAGGAGCTGGAGACCGGGACCTTGTCTGGTGCCTGTCTGGAGCCAGGGGTGGCATCGCCTTGTTTTGGTAACATGAAACAGGGTGAGGATTCATGGCGTGCAATATTAGATTTTCAAAACCGTAATATGGCTCAATTAGTCGAGATTATTAGTACGCCTAATATCCCTGCGCCTGTAATACGATTGCCCGAATTTATTACTTTTTATTCTTGAATTTGCATAATTCTAATGTGATATACACCAAATAAATTTTAAGTTTGATTGACGGTTACCACTTAGAGATAAGTATTTTTCATATTGTAATACCGGATGAGTTTTTAGTTGCAATTATTATGATTTGCCGTGAGATTTTAAGTCTAGGATTTAGTGTTCTTATAACCGAAAGTAGTTTCAGTATTTAGAAAATTAAAATAACTGAGACAGTGGACTTTATTCAATACTACTGATATTCCATCTGAATTCGAACCACAATTAATAGAACTCCTTGAGCAATATTATTGTCATGCCTTTGTGAAGGGAATTACCATAATTTATACCCGAGTTAATAATAGGTGAACTTAGGGAAAGGTAGGTACGTCTTGTCGATCCACATGAGACTGTCCATCAGCGATTATTATCATCAGTTATTCCCCATTTGCTAGTCCTATTTTGTTAGTCAAGAAACGTAATAGTTCCGATAAGATATGTGTGGAATACCATGAACTTAATAGCAATACACAAACATGAGTCAATAATGCATTTAGGTTGAGAAAAGACACTGGAAAGATTTATGAACACTATTCGTTTGATGGAATGTCTGCGGGACAACACATAAACTGAATTAGAGTTTTAAAAGTTTGTTATAATAACACATGGTAGGATTGCAACTAAAATACTTCATTAAGTTATTACTCGAGTCTTCATTAGGTAAAGGACCCATTGTTGGAACATAAAAGAAATATTGTGTTACTAAACAAAAGTAGTGAATATGCAGTCAATTTAATAATGAGATAATCTGGTTACCATTATTTTGTTAATTATTGAGATTTTTGAATTGTTTAAGTCTGATTATTATTATCTTATTATTCAGATCGAAGTATTAAGATTAGAAAGTTACTATTTGTTTTCATGATTTTGAAACAATAAGTTACTAGGTATTTAACATTTAAGGTACCTATCTATGGTATTGTCAGATCGGTTTTTGCTCTCATGCTTTGCAGATGTAAGTTATTTTTGGACTAATTGATAATGACGCACTAAATGAAATTTGATACAAACTTCATGTAAAAAGTTGTAAGTAAAAATTTACGCGGTACCAAATTCACTTTTGATAAATGGCTTAAATTACTGATTTGCTTTTATGCACTGAATAATTAATGTCAGTTGACGGTATAGACAGCATTATATCTAGTTATATAGTGATTAACTAATAAAACTTCATAATTTTATTGAGAGATTTATTAAATTTCAGTGAACTTGTTCTGAGTAGTGATAACTTGTTTGAGAAAAATAACTTTTCTGAGAAATGTAAAATTTGTTTTGGATTAAACTTTGGCGATCAGTTAATTTATTTTGGGTACTAAGCAAAGTAATGATGTTTATGATTTGAAAAGTTATATGATGATGATGTTGAGTTAATGACCTTCAGCCATTTCAGTTCATGGGTAAACTGTGACAATTTGGTGTTGGATTTGGGTTTGGATTACAGCTTTAAAGCGGTGTAAGTGCTGGTTTGGTAGTGGCTCATTGTTTTGGAATACTGGTTGACAGGGTAAGAAACTAGACCGGGTCGGACGGAGACGAGATTTTTGAGAGTGATTTTAGGTAGACCAGGATGGACGAGCAAGCTCTGGTGATAACTGGACATTGAAAGCTCCGCGCTTTGTGCTCCCAACGCTTGAGTATTGAAAGCTCCGCGCTTTGTACTTCTGACGCCTGGACACTGAAAGCTTTTTCGCTTTGTGTAGTGTGTTACTGAAAGCTTAACGCTTTGTAAACTTGTGAACTGAAAGCTTTAACGCTTTGTGTGGTGTTACTGAAAGCTTGACGCTTTGTAAACCTGTAAACTGAAAGCTTTTACGCTTTGTGTGGTGTTACTGAAAGCTTGACGCTTTGTAAACCTGTAAACTGAAAGCTTTTACGCTTTGTGTGGTGTTACTGAAAGCTTGACGCTTTGTAAACCTGTAAACTGAAAGCTTTTACGCTTTGTGTGGTGTTACTGAAAGCTTGACGCTTTGTAAACCTGTAAACTGAAAGCTTTTACGCTTTGTGTGGTGTTACTGAAAGCTTGACGCTTTGTAAACCTGTAAACTGAAAGCTTTTACGCTTTGTGTGGTGTTACTGAAAGCTTGACGCTTTGTAAACCTGTAAACTGAAAGCTTTTACGCTTTGTGTGGTGTTACTGAAAGCTTGACGCTTTGTAAACCTGTAAACTGAAAGCTTTTACGCTTTGTGTGGTGTTACTGAAAGCTTGACGCTTTGTAAACCTGTAAACTGAAAGCTTTAACGCTTTGTGTGGTGTTACTGAAAGCTTGACGCTTTGTAAACCTGTAAACTGAAAGCTTTAACGCTTTGTGTGGTGTTACTGAAAGCTTAACGCTTTGTAAACCTGTAAACTGAAAGCTTTAACGCTTTGTGTGATGTGTTACTGAAAGCTTAACGCTTTGTAAACGTGTAATTGAAAGCTCTATCGCTTTGTGTGTTGTATTGCTGAAAGCTTAACGCTTTGTAAACGTGTAATTGAAAGCTCTATCGCTTTGTGTGTTGTATTGCTGAAAGCTTAGCGCTTTGTAGACGTGTAAATTGAAAGCTTAACGCTTTGTACACATGTAACTGAAAGCTATATCGCTTTGTCCAGTGTATTACTGACTGTTTGGCGTTTTATAAAGTTATAGTGCTCAACGCGAGAGCGCGTTGTTTGTCAGTATGGCCGTGTCGGAGAAGTAAAATAAATAATGGACTTGTTTATGTTTACGTACTGGTAACGCCATCTGTTATCGATTCAGCCTATTCATTGAGTCAGTAGTTCTAGTCAAATTTGTCTTAGAGATGTCGCGTGTCACTGTGATGTTTGGCAGATATGTCAAAATGACAAGGTGACATTGGATGCAGTGGCATGAGATGACACACTAGACAATCGAGACTTGACCGCGCCGGTTGTGCGCACTGATTCCAATCTGTGTTTCGAGACGTAGAACATGGCGGACGCCAGATATCCACAATAGAAATATTAGAAATCCTTTTAATCTCTGAAATATATATATATTATTTTCTCATAGTGGGTGATGAAAAGTAGAGTGTATCACTCGGGTGCAAGTATATTTTTGGCTCGGGCGACGTACTTTGAATCCCTCGCTACGTTTGGGATTCTACTAAAGAATCCCTCGCTACGCTCGGGATTCTACTCTAGAATCCCTCACTTCGCTCTGGATTCAAAAAACGCCCTCGCCGAAAAAATATTACTTTGCACCCTTGTCATACAATCTACTATTTCTTTGATAATGTATTTCAAGTGCCATTGGCATTTTATTTTGTGAGTGGTCGAATGTGGCATCGAATGGGCTGGTTTTCCGAAGTGTAACGAGGGCGGGCTTAATATTGAATTTCTAGGCTGGCAACCTATCACCGATTTTTTCAGTTACTGATATCCTAAAGCGTCGGTAACCACTCACCATTAAGTGGCTCGTTGTATCCTATTATAAAAAGAAACTATTATTATGTAAGACCATATTATTAGCTTAAATGAAAAATATTAGCATAGGTATATGACACACGTATCCTATTCTATTCATTGTTATAAATGATCGGCTTTACCAATTATTCGATATTTTTGTCCGGCGGCAATCCGTATGTGTGCCGCGCAAACCAGCACGCGGATATTGAGTCAACTTGGTGAGGTGGTCGTAATGTTGAGTCAACGATACTTTCTGTCGGAAAATGCGTGGGTTCTCACGAAGTAGGAAGTAAGATAAGAAATGAAATGAAATGATTTATTTCGATATTTACAAATGTCATGTTTTTTCGAATGTCACTCTACGCCATCGCTTCCACAAATCCCTACGATGAGTGGCCTTGGTAGATGAAGCGGCAAGTAACTCCCAAGGAGTTTCTTTTTTCCTCACTCACAGTTACAGAGTAAGTTCCAGAGGCTTACAAATAACTTTTAGGATGCTATAGGTACATAAAATATTTCATTTTCCTTTATACCTACGGAAATTTTATTCATAATGTTAAAACGAATTGGTAGATAGATACATTCGCAATCTGAGTAAAGTTTAAAGGTCTGCGTATATTTTATCAAGTCAACTCCAACGAAAAGCAATGAAATATGAGCTTTATTTCTTTACGGTTGAATTTGCGATCGGAGAAGGCTGTAATACACGAGACGCTTCAATCGCGCGTGGAGTACAATACTATAATTCTTGAAAGTGTGAAAAAAATGTTGAACATTCAACCTTAGGGAACACAACATAGAGCTCTTATTTGAATGTTTGAAACGGAAAGTTGAACAGAGTTGAGTTGGAGTTATTTACTAAAACAAACTTACTTGTTTAATCATTTCTGTCTTGCATTTCATGACACGAACCTGCTTTTGAAATTTTATTCGTGTTTCATGGTTTGAATTACTTACAATTAGAGCGCTTTCAGACTATCGTTTTATACGAGGATATAAACTTGTTTTTCAACGCGCGATTAAGGGCGTATAGGCGCCCGCGTTTCTACGCAATTTGTAAGAGCATTAACTCGTTCATAAGTTCGTATAAGAGATAGTAGGTAAGGAAGAGCCGTGGGAGAAGCCACTGGATGTCTGTTTCGAGCGTACGTGCGGAAATAAGCCCGTTTGTGCGCGTTCGACTTATTGAAACGCAAAAAGTAGCGCGCGTTTATGCGGGTATGCCACAAAGGCCGTATACGCGTAGAAAAAAACGCTAGTCTGAAACTGATCTAAATTGATTCAGTGGTACCGTCCCCAAGCAGCGGATAATTAGACTTGGCTCTTAAATTAGCGACCGCTTGGCGAATGAACCGTGAACATTTTACATAATTCAATAAATTAGGTACATACTTTTTTAATTCGTTTAAGGTATAATTAACCGTTTTATATTATTAGTTTTATTGGCAACTTGGTCACCGCTACACGCTCATTACCCCACACTAGGATCCTCTGTGTCGTGTGTTTCATGGACAATGCACAAGACAAGCCAACATTCAATTTCAAGAAATTTTAAGTCATAATTTAAATTTCCACCTCGCTGAGAAACGAAACGAACCCACGACCCTTGGAACGGCGATCCGGCGTTTTAAACATTGCGCGATTTGGGTCATCATTCATCCCATAACTTAATTTACTGCTGGCTTCTGGTCAACGTCAGTTTAGTTGCGGTGGTTTTTAGCTTCGTTTGTTAAAAATCAGTCGAGCAATTGGATGATTATCAGCTCTTTTCCAAAATAATGTGAGGCATGTAAGGCTATACAGCATTTACAAACATCATGTAATGTTAACAATTCCTCTACCCAAAGTATTCCAATATTAGCTATCCAAAGATCTCAATTTGATTTATTAAATTGTGCATAGGACGCTGTTGGTTAGTTCATCGGAGCTGCTCGGACTTCCGTTCGCATTCGCATTCAACAATAAACTAATCAAGTATATTGATCGGCGTGACTTTGCAGTATTAAAGGAGCATGTGATTGGTACTATTTTGCGATTTAACACCTACAGTCTGCGGTTTTGCAGAGGCAAATGTTAATACATAATTTACTTGTATTTGATGTGCATCTGATGTGACGCTTGCCGGTATAATCCAATATCACAATATAGTTAATGAGCACACAGCAAATTGCTCAATATACGTACGCACGTTTATTGCAATGGATCTCAATAATGATACAAGGTCTTTGGTGGGTGAAGCATAAAAGTATTTGAATAATTTTGGTTTTAAGTAAAAGAATTACTTACATATTAACGAAGGTTAACACGATCATTTTTGTAAATTACAGTTTATTGAATGTTAACACATAAGTTTAAAATAGTTTTATTTAACTGTCTTTGGGTTAAGTACTTTCTTTCTCCCTCCTTTCTCTTACCGCCCTCTCCAATCTGTCACCCGCCCTCGCTTCGCTCCGAAGAAACCTATCAATTCGTACTCACATTCGAAAATTAATTAGGTCCGATTTACCTATTTATGAACCGAATGAAATAAATTAAGCTAATGTTAAGCGAAGCTTACCACAGCATATTCGTGAAAGCCGCATCCAAATCGATTTAGGTGTATCAGAGATTACCTCTAACAAAACCATAGAGGAAAGGACAAACAAAAAAAAGAAAAAATATATTGTTTTGTGTTCTATTGTGTTACTTAACATAGGTTTTCTCATATATCTTCAATTTACAGACAACGATTAGTTAAAGATTAATAATTATGTACAGACTAACTTACCCCCCAGGTGACAACAGCATTAGCAACGATCTGTAGGATGTTGTACCACTTGATTATCTTCTTCAGGTCGAACGGTCGCCTGTGCTTCATGTATATCGGCAGCACCAGCTTTATTATAGCGAGGTATGACGCTATGATGGCTATCACCGGCCATGGTGACGTCATTAGTGGCCAGTCTTTTACTCGCTGGTCTGTAAATATAATAGAACTAGTCAGATACAGAATCAAGACTTTTGTGCTTGTCTATCACAGTTACTAGGTCGAAGAATGTGAGAGGATCCAACCACAGGTACCCTTGAGTTAAAGGCAATGCCATGGTCTTGATACTACCTGGTGAAAGAGCGGATTAAGCTTATGGACTCTTTTGGTTCAGAACACTTAAATTCGGTTAAATCCTAAGCAAAAGGGTCACGCTTAATTTAAGGTGAGCATAGTCCGTGGGACAGCAGGATTTAATTGAATTTTCTCAGGATGATAATTTAATGACTCAATAAGTACGTTGACGAGAGATGACAATGATCACTTTTTAAAAAAACCTATGGTACCTCAACGACTTTAGTCTATACCGTATCTATCTCTATACCGTATACATTGTGTATTTTAACGAACTTTATATTCCTGTAATCAATATAATATGATATAAGTACTCGTATAATGTATACGAATATGTCGTAAATAGATAACTTTAAAATGTCAAGTAAATTGAAAATACAGGTGAAGTGAACGGTTTCCACATAATAGTTATGAAACCGAGCTGTTATGCTTCAATTATGAGAACGTCCAAGCGGTATTCAATTGAATTTAAATTTTAGCCACAATATACAATTTTACACCTCAGTCGGACATTAGAAACGTTTGATACATGTATGAAATTGTGTGGAGAAGTGGAAGGGTTATTATAACGTTCGATAAATAATACCTTGAATGTAGAACAATGGAAAACTGGCTTTTTATTAAAATTGAATATTATAATGATTGATATTAAATACATACTCATTATTTCATAACGACTCCTTGTGTTGCATAATATTTTTCATGGACACGAGAATAATAAGTATATCACACAAACTATGACTATAGAGCATTTATGAAATGTACAAAAATACTTGGATTATACCGAACATTCGACGTTAGAAATGAAAAAGAGCCTCTCGATTTTGAAACATATTCTACTTTGACCCAGTAGTACCTACAGATCAGACAGTCTCGCTGTAACTGTGTGTGTACGCTGTAACTACGCTGTAACTACTAACTTATGTATAAAAATAATCCTGAGTAAGCTTTACTTACTAACTTAGTCAAAGCCTGTTCACTGACTTGAAAAAGTACAATATACATACAATTCAAGGTAGGCAAACCATTATGAATCAATATGCTATTCATTCTTTCTAAAGAAATATTTAATGAAGACCATAGACGTGCTATCAAAAATTATAAAGTTGATTTTTTTTAGTTCTACGTTATCAGAGGCCCTCACAGTCCTTAGCGTTGTATTCCACGCGATCGGCTTTCATAAAAATATTTTTTAGTTTCACACTAGTAAATCCGTCCTCGCTTCGCTTCGGGGAACCAGACCCTTCAAAGATCTCTATAAATTTTAACAAATTATGTTATTCCGATGTCTAAGCTATATTTTTTTTTTTTTTTTTTATGGAATTAAGATAGCAAACGAGCATGCAGTACCACCCTTCCCCTGCCGCCCATAACAACTGTGACCGACCTAGAACTAGACTCAAAGGGACTAGGATGGTTAGTCCAGTTAGTAGATGGTGTTAGAATATTAGTTGGTTAGTTTGTTAATAACTGCAAAGTTTCATGAAAATTCTATTTTGATAGACTTTTAAGATAGATAACCTGTCCAAATGTCAGGTGTATTTCCCACACCTGCTCCGGTATTATTAACTTGCTTATGTCAAAAAATATAGTGAATTGATGAATTGATTCCAAGTAGTTATCTTACGTATGGGATAAAAAATGTTTAGATCGATTGATTTGAACACATTTACCACCTGGGCGTCAAATTGATTGGAAAGATGACATGTTGCCGTCGCATTTATTACTTTCATTAATCTTACATCGTTCTTTCGCAGCACTTATTCGATACTTAACTCAACTGGTTGTGAATCACAGAATCAGACAGAATCATTTATCTATTTAATTTTTCGCCAAGACTATTAATCCTTTTGTAGCGTCAATGATATGCGAATTTTATTATGTAAGATGTGATGTGGAAGAATGTGTAATGTGACTAATCTATCCTTCTTTTTTATTCAAATCGTCTCCCAATATTTTACTTGTAATAGCAGTCACTAATTCCGAGTTAATAACGACATTCAGTCGTCCAACTATGTAAGTTTGAACTTTAACTTTAGATCTTGCATTACAATTTATAGATACTTAGTTCGCGTTTGATATGAAATTCATATTAATGGCGACCCTCCCAAGTGCCAGCTTTCCGCCCCTGTGATTAAGGTTCATTGTAGATTGACGGAGAAAATTTAAAATGCCTTAAGTCAATTTTGCCTTCAAGCTATAATGTAGGTACTGTCCGAGAACCAACCATGAGTCCGTAGGCATTGACGACCATGTTCTAGAGATAAGCGCGCAGCATGATGCAAATTGGCAACGTTATGCGATGTAGATTGTCATCTTTTTGATGTTATCTATTTAAATAGATGTCTTTATATTCATGTAGACTTCAGAAAAAAGATTTACCATTTTTTATGTTGTATAATATTGTTTAAGGTTGGAGTTTCATTTTTAAGGCGATGCACGAATTATCACACATATGACATCTATTAATACCACGAATGTGTCAAAAACTTCGCATAATCATTTTCGAAGGTCCGTCCTTTACTTGTGAGTTTGCGTATCCGCGCGAATGTGAGTGAGTGGCATAAGTTTGACAAACAACGAAGATTGTGTCCAACGCGCCGAAAATGAGGCTATTGTATTACTAATTCATGTCATTTTCATTTAGTTATGTATCCATACAGTCATCGAAGCGACTCAAAAGGTGCGGCTCGCGTTGTATGAAGCATTGCATAATATAATAATTATGTAGTTTATTTTTCTTTAAATTGAACGAATGAAATTTTTATTCATTCAATTTACAATTCGAGGTTTCAGTTGCTTTTAACCCCCGATACAAAAAGACAAGGTGTTATAAGTTCGATCTATCTGTGTATCTCGTGGCACGTATATTTTTAGCTTCTTAACCGACTTCAAAAAAGAAGGAGCTTCTCAATTTACCGTATATATGACCGTATTTATGTTTGTTCAGCGTTTTTTAGTCATGTATGGGCCGATTTTGATAATTCTTTTTTTGTTGTAAAGTAGATATGTGCAGTGGGGTACGCTGATAAGGACACCAGGATCTGATGATGGCATCTCAGAGAAATCGAGGGGAACTTTCGAAAATTGCAGGGACGACTCATGTGTTTGTTAATGTTTTCATAAGTACATTAAAGCTCATATTCTTGCTTCTCTTTACTCCGTGCTGTTCAATCCTAGTACACCCGATTACTTAAAGTCATTTTTTCAGTATCGACATCTTACTCACGATCGTTTTCTACGATCTTCCACCAATCTCACCTTAAGTTTTCCTACATGTACATCTTCCTACTTTGCGAAATCTTTCTCAGCTAGGGCTGTTCAACTATGGAATGCTCTGCCATTATACATATATTCGACGCGCTCAGACTGTGGTTACTTTCAAAAGATTAATTAAATCATATTTTCTTTCTCTGTAACTTCTTAGACCACTTCACTATAATTATTAATTCTCTCTCATTCATAAATTATTATATAACTTTTATGCAATCACTTCATGACACTTTTATAATATGTATTAACAAAGAGCTAGTACACCCTTACTTCCTTCTCTAGAACAAAGTAGTCCTCTACCCAATGGTTGCCTGGAAGAAATCGCTTCTTAAGCGATAAGGCCGCCGTTTGTACATTAATATATACCTAAGACAATTATGTTTGTACTATTTATACTGGTGTACAATAAAGAGTTTTGTTGTTGTTAAAGCTCTACAATATCATGAAGGTCTGGAGTCGATCTGATGAAGCCGAAAGACAGTCGAGGGAACTCCTTAACGATTTACTGTAGTTATCTAGTGTTTGGGCTTGATTAATTTGTAGTGACGAGAACTTTACACCTACATGTTTAATTAAGCGCCATCTGGCGAGTAGTTTTTGAGCTGTCTCTGCTTATCGAGGTTGAAGTCGATGTTTTTTTTTTTGTAAATTAAACTGTTCGTTAAATTAAACGTATGTATTTTGGTATGTCGATATTTCGACCCAGTTGAATGGCGGAACTTCAGCCGTGACCACGATAAGTAAAAAATGTACGTAATCCGCGATTAAACAAGTTTAAAATCTGTCTGTTATGGTAGCGCTGGAGGGGAATTGATATGATTATATCTATCTTATCCTTCAAAGCAAATAGCCCTGGTCATTTAATGATCCCATAATGCAGTGCTTTCCTAATATCTGATTTAATTATAATTTACTTGAAATAATTATTGATCATGAACTACGTAAGAGGTTTGATAAAATTATCACTTTGTTATCGTATAATCTATTCACATTAAGTGCCCTTAGTGTTGCAGTGTTATAGTGAGCGCAGATCAGCCTTCGTTCATTGCGAAAGAGTGTGTTCTGTGTTCGACTAATAGACACTACTGCTCTTCTTAAACTGTGATTCATTTCATTCGGAACATATAATAAAAGAGAACTGTAGCGTTTGTTTGATTGTTTCTTTGATCAAGCTAATCTCAAGAACTATTGGTTCGAAACATTCGAAGTTCGAACCATGCAATGAAACACAGAGATAGCATCTTTCATACCGACTGCATAGATACGATCTTCATCGAATAATAAAGTCAGGTCCTACCGTTAGTCTGATCAGATTATGTTTAGTACTATTGAATCGATTTACGCGTGTTTTTCGTACGGTACCTACGGATGGAAGTTAGAATATGAAAGTGTAAGATTTTTGTGGGACGGAAAAGGGGAATGGGTGCGATTAACTGAACCCTTAGATGCGCGCTTATTTGTGAATCAGTTTTAATAATTGCAACCAATCAGCTATCAGGTCAGATAAATCAGCTGTTAGGTGAGGTATACAATGTTCAAGAGTCAGAGTTAAAATGCAACAACATAACTTCAATCCAAACTGAATGTTCCACGACACTGATGTATTTTACGTTAAAGCAGACAAATAAACAGAGGAGCAACCTAATGGTTGGTCACTTGAAACCTTAGTGATGCTGATGTCCACGGGTGAAGGTGACCACCTATCATCAGGTAGCTCGTCTACTCGTTTGTCGGCTATTAAAATAAAAGTAACACAAGGCATCAACGATGAATTACCGACATAGAAAGGATAAACGAAAGAAAAAACGTATAAATGTATCTGTACCTGCTCTCTCGTAGAAAACGATATTGTAGATTCGTGACACGGTCTCCATTTTAGCAACGGGGCAATTCTGTCGACGACCGCTCCTTACGAATGTTAATACCCTTTGTGGGAATTTAATCTAAATAATCAATGTGTGTGAATTGAATAACTTTGTATATACAGGTTGTTATAATTTAGACTTGCAGGAAAAATAAGTTTTTCTGCGTTTTCTTGGCTGGTAACGCGTCGGTGATGGCTTTATGATGTCGGCTATTTTTCCATCACACAGTATTTTTAGATTTTTGTTTTTATCGCAAAAACGATTTGACTTAAACCCTCTGATGGCCCACCATAGAGCACAAATCTCCTCACACGGCTCACACGTAGACGTAGACGCTCATGACGTAGAGCAACACTTTGGTAGGAACCTTGGTAGGAAGGGAAAAGTTTGCAACGGGTCCCAGGTTTGATTCCCGGCCTAGGCACGTAATTATGTTTGTAAGAGATATATATTTTCTATACTTGTCGTATATATAGAATATCTGATCCTGAACTGTTGGTACTCGATCGTTCGAAGCATAACTCCCTCTCTAGTGGGAGTCTGTGGCAGATATTCCATTGCGAAAAATGAAAAATCTTGGTAATCTTATTTTTATCTTTTATATTATAATTTTATATTATAAATTTTATGTTATAAAAATATAAAATTTTATATTATAAATCTTATTTTTAGAAAAGGTTTAGCTACATATAGAAAGCATGAGTCCTGAAACCAATGAATTTAATTCCTTGAACATTGCTATTACGGTTGTAAGCGTGCAATCGTCTACACTTGCAACGTTCAAAACGAATATGAATGTTGAAAATCGTTAATTATATACTGTGATTTTATTATATTATACTCTGAAGAACATGCTTATGTAAGTAAATTTTAAAGAAATTAATATTATAATGATTGCAGTTTTTCCTGCCCCATAACATTTCGTATGCTAACGGCATTCGTACGTCACTAGCAATGTAACAAAATGCCAGTATAATTACCTAGTTGTTAATTATAATTGGTAGTTGAGGGTTATATTGCGTTCGTCGATCACAGTTCCATAACATGGTTATAACAAGAATATGGTTTAAGGTGCATCTTAAGTATCGTAACCTTGTAACGTAACAAGATTCGAGTTTGTTACAATAGATGGCAAGCTTTAGGGTCCGTTCACACAGACCGGCTGAGAGAAATCGGCTCGCATTTGTCTATTCACACAGACCGGATCGTATACGCTTGGAATTGGCCGGAGCTGCAGAGCCGCCGACTCCTTCCCATAGACCAAGAAAAAGCGAGCTTATTATTTCACACTAAACGTGTTCAGGCATTCCTAATCACAAAATAAGTGCACATACAAAAATAAACCTTAATACAATAATTACTCAAAACTCTGTTTCCATCGTGATAAAAATCTGCTCTCCGAGCCGGTCTGTCTGAACCGCGCTCATTCTTGTTACAAATGCTTGAATTGAGAAGCTATGGGATGTTTCGCAACAACCTAAAAATCCGTCTTCACTTGTAACCGCCATCAGATCAAACGTGTGTCATATTATTCAACCGTCAACTACGGGTTCCGTTCACCACACTGGAATTACTGGAACACTGTTTTTCTCCCTCACTGATGTAAAGCTCGTATCTAAACTATTATATAACAGGCGAATGCTCCTAGTGAGGGAACACCTGTATGTTTTTGCTTCCTCTTCCACATTAAGTCACGATGCACTCGTAATTGCGTTATCATGAATATTTGATAATATACGCCTGAACGTTACAAACTTTTAGTGTTGAATTATAGTCCGACTAGAGAACCGCCCGCGCTTCGCTTCGGGACCCGTAGGTAACATTCGCGTATGTCCCGTTCGCCCGCTCCCGTAGGAATCTCGGCTACACAGTAGCCTATTACGTGATATTATACTGGAACATCAGATTATTTGCCTATGACATAAGTAAATTACATGTAGTATTTGATAGCGTGATTTAGAACTTGCAAATGAATTTTACTAACGCCATCTATTAGCAACATCCGGAAATAAATATCTAGCAACTAACAGTAAAAAAAAGCCTACGTCACTCTCCACCCTCCTAACTATCCCCACACACATAAACCACACCATATAATAGCTATGTTTCGACGTGAAAGAGTAACAAACAAACAAACACACTTTCACATTTATAATATTAGTATGGATATGGATACTGGAACATCAGATTATTTGCCTATGACATAAGTAAATTACATGTAGTATTTGATAGCGTGATTTAGAACTTGCACATGAATTTTACTAACGCCATCTATTAGCAACATCCGGAAATAAATATCTAGCAACTAACAAAACATCGATCTTCCCATGGGAATGAGATGTTTTTCCGGGGTAAAAAGTAGCCTACGTCACTCTCCACCTCCTAACTATCCCCACACACATAAACCACACCATATAATAGCCATGTTTCGACGTGAAAGAGTCACAAACAAACAAACAAACACACTTTCACATTTATAATATTAGTATGGATGAATACAGTAAGAATACAGACATTGTATAAGTTGTGACATTGTACAGGGACGTTGTAAAATCATGCCAAATATTATCT
Source organism: Hesperia comma (assembly GCA_905404135.1). Classification (NCBI taxonomy): domain Eukaryota; kingdom Metazoa; phylum Arthropoda; class Insecta; order Lepidoptera; family Hesperiidae; genus Hesperia; species Hesperia comma. The sequence continues at coordinate 10,903,706 of FR990031.1, read as the reverse complement.
TAGGTACTGTGCTCGACAGTTTTTGGTGAAGCCGTAATAAATAGGCCAAAATTCCGAAGACGAAATGTTTTGGCTTTCGTCTCAATAACAAGGTCAAGATATATTACTATTATTTTTTATATAATTTTACCTACAATGTCGGGCCCGATGTGGTTTTATAGCCACAATCGATTTGAATTTATTGTACGAAAAGTACTTATCAAACGGAAATACAAAGTGGATTTCATTCTTACAAAACAAGACGACATCCGAACAGGTAATCGATCTGATGGTAAGCAGTCTATATCCCTGGACATCAGAAACACCAAATGGATCTTTTTAACCGAGTTAGAGGAACTCCGTTTTTCACTGGCTCTCGGGCATCGCAGCCACAGCATACATTTATCATTCACGGTCGATTTAATTAGGGTGGTTGATAGTCGGCAGGCAAAATACCATACCATCATTTTAATACCACCGGGGTTAAAGGGCTAACTTTGATTAATTTTGTACAATAATAATTATTTTAAAATAAATTTATTCTATTCGGTTTTTTACCTCTCAAAAATCACTTTTACTTAAAGTAAAAGTTTCTCACTTTTAATCACAGTAGGTATGGTAAATTTATAGATTAGTTACATTTTTAATGATTTCAGAATCCTCATTCATAAAATGTCTTTATGAATCAAAATTCTAAAGTCCCATATTATTTTTTCAATTAATAAAGTTCGCGAAGCGCAAGTTTTTCCACCTACCTATAGTAATAAGTAATAACCTAATAACCATTCGACATCATGAATGCGGAATTACGAGTTCGCTGATATAAAAACAAACCATCAACATTTATATAAAAGCTTAAAATATTTTCTCTTTCATTCCAGTCAAAAGAGAAGATGACAAGAGGAGTGAGACGCGGCTGCGTGAGGCTGCGAGCGGCGGTTATCGGCATCGATGATGAAGACGACTCCACTTTCACCATCACTGTCGACCACAAGACTTTTCATTTCCAGGTAAAAACTTCGTCGAGAAAATTTAATCAAAGAAATGGACCTATAAATCAATACACTGGACCTATAGAGCAACAAAGTGGACCTATAAAAAGTTAATTGATTCCGAGTCAAAAGAACATTACGGTTATGCGAACTTGAAAAGACTTTAAACCTTTATTCAGCAAAGGACCCATTTCCTTTAACTGATTCCTTTTTGGCTGAAATTGTTACAATCTTTTATAATTCTATTTCATGAGTGCCACAACACATAATTATAACACATCTATAACACCCACCGTCCGTGAAAAACATTTATCTGTCACATAAATGTTAGTTCCTGCCGGGGATCGAACCCGGAACCTCTCGTTTCGCAAACCACCTCCTTCTATGGCAACGGGGTTATCGACATGCAAACTTGTTGGAAAAAAATCTAATTAAGTTTATATATTTTTCTTTCATAACATGTGTTACAGACATTGTTTCGATATGTCCACATTTTTGCATAATAATACGTCAGTGAGTAACTCTCAAAAAGTGGAACGCGAAGATGTAGATTGCAAAAACATTTTCAACACACTTGCTCGTAAAGTTGCTATTTTTTCTTTAGTCTTACGCCCGGAATGCGGTTTATTACACAGTAGTGCGTTTTACTTTTCATTGCCGCACTAGTGTTTTTCATAATCCACTTTTTTTTTAATATCCGTAAAGAGGTTGTTACCAAAAGATTTATTATTTTGTAAATAAATAAACTTGTTGTACTTAGTCAAAATCTGATAAGATAAGATTATACTTCATCTAATTATCTATTAAAGCATTTAAAAAATACAATATTTTAAATCATTAATTACCGTAAATTCCTATTAGAAATACATAATTATTTAGTTTAATATATTGTGGCTGAATAGCGGTGCTCTTTGCCTCTGGACTTAACCTGCGCGCCTGCGCGCGCATAGTTATTCAACCAAAGATACGGCGCGCGAAAAAATAAAATAAACCTCGGCGCCATTTTGTGCAAACATTTGTTCGTTTATAATTTGCTGATTTGTGACTGAAAAATGTCGATACCTAATTGTTTTTTTCCTCGCAAGTGTGTTGAAAAACGTCGTATGATACGCGTGCGCTTTGTTCACTACAGTCTTGGCTCTATTACAGCCCTCGCCTAGCGGCTCGGGCTGTGCAATACCGCCTCGACTGTAATGACCAACTTCGCGCACTTATATCATAATGTACTATTCCGGATACTCGCAACTATTTCTCGATGACCTCGGCTCACATTTAATTCGAATGATTCACACGGTTGCGCCTTTCTCTCGGATTTCCGTTCTGGTTAAGATGAACACGAAACCTTTGATATTACGGCCTGAACATCTTGAAATTTAATATCGTTTTTCTGCCCAATCACGATCGCCTGCACATCAATTTACTCGTAATAACCTTCAGTCGATATGAATTAGGCTTAAAATTTAATGTATTCGTTTAGAAGTTTAGTATTCTTCAGAAGTGCAAATCATTCTAAGTTATGTAGAATGTAGTTTCTAAAGTATGTAGAATTTTTTGTACCTACTATATTTATTAAAATACTTCTTCGTTGTATATTTTTAATATAATTATTTAGGTGTTCGAGCCTTAGCTTGAACCACATTTGAGATTACCTTCCAATATTCGTCATTAAAATAGGCTATCTCACTCGCACAATGCATCAAAATATAGTGTTGTCTCTGTCTATGCCTTCTCCCCCCTCCTCACACGCAGCGGCCGGTGGCCATTTTGCTTCAGTACGCTTTCAATATTCGTCGGGGCAACACGTAAACCGTACAAGCAAGTACTTACTCTGAAACTTGCCTCACATTCCGCTCGACGCTCATAAGCTCAGCGACGATATTATTCCCGCTCGGCGCCTGTCGGCCCAGCGACGATATTATTCCCGCTCGGCGCCTGTCGGCCCAGCGACGAAGCGTGGCGCGTCGGCTCGTTGAGACCACGCGCCACACTGCTCGGGACGACGCGATGGCTCAAATGGAGCAGCGTCGTCTCGATTGAGGCGACACGTCGTCTCGATTGAGTCGACACGTCGTCTCGATTGGGGTGGCACGTCGTCTCGGTTGAGGCGGCACGTCGTCTCGATTGAGGCAGCATGTCGTCTCGATTGAGGCGACACGTGGTCTCGATTGATTCGACACGTCATCTCGAATGAAACGACGGCTCAAATGAGGCGACCGTTCAGATGAGACGACATGGTCTCTAATGAGGCAACTTGTCGTTTAGGGTAACGAGCGAGCACATAATGTATATACATATTGCTCTGATTTCAATAAAGTTAAGCAGCCACTTGTTTACTTGCAGAAAATGGCCGAATTATCTACTTTGGGTGAACTGGCCTTGGAGACGTATCAAACTGATACAAGAGCATTCTCGGTAATCGTTGCTGCTGTCGACCAACATTTTCCGAACGGTTGGCACGAATGGAACAACTACACCTTTCAAGAGTTGTTTGGGAGTTGTGGGGATCAGATATCCCCCTCCGTAGAAATAAAGCTAAGATTCGCCATCCCTATTGTGGATATGGCTGGTGCCTTCAACCTATCAGCATCATCCTTGTCGAAGTGCGAATACAGTGCTCACTCTTATATGCCCCCCACAGTGTAATGGGAAAAATACATGCACCATCTTACAATATATTCAGGGACACCGTGTCCAGACTCAAATCAAAATTAAAAAGACGCTTGGATGCCTCCTCCGAGCTAGGAAGTGACGATCCACGGTCAAACACCGATGAAGCATCAAAAGCAATCCACTCACGCTCAATTTGAGAAGCAGACCAGGGCAGTAATGAGCACTTATTAGCTACTATCCTTAGCCAAAAAATGGCCCTGTTTCATAAAATGATTAATATGCAATCGGAACAGAATGAAAATGGTAAGTTGTTGCTGCAAGAAAAATCAACGACAAGACTTAGATCAAGACTTAGATGGATCCTTTGAATCCCTCCCAGATAGCACTGGGGATGATGTGGGAATTGCCCCTCGGTACGTTCACGAGAAGTTGAGCTTAGGGGCACAATGCATGCATCATGCCGAAGCATCTGATAGTGAACCTACTCTCGATTTCACCATGAAGACCACAGGTCAGGAATCGAAGGGGGCTTTTGCGACTCAGAGGGCGCAATATCCTTATGTTACGGCATACCTTTATGCCAATAACACAAAAACAATTTCGGGCTACTCCTGCCTTCTGTGCTTAAACCCGAATGGCCTCCTCGCGGGTATTACCCCAGAGTGGAAATCTGTCGCTGTCCTCGAACGATTTGACCATACTTTAAGAGTGATCACAAATGGGTTAATTTAATTTAACAATGGATGGTTTTCCAACAACTGTTAGATTGTTTACCTAAATGAAAGGAAAAGTATGGCAGGACTTCGTTACAGCAGACTCAAAATTTAGGAAGACTTCAGACTCTTTACTGCAATATGTTTGTGGTCGGAGGACAGAAGTAGTACAGAACCGCAGAGATCCTTTTACATGAAGGGAATTATCTTTTTACATGAAATACCCCCTTCGGAGACTCATCTCTTTGAAGAGAAAGCTTTCACTGAGGTAGTTCAGGAACACGGGGAATTCATAATTTTTTTTTCCTGACAAAAGGAAGCAAAATAAATCTTCTAGATACGGAACAACATTGTGACATATGTTATGCATATAATAAATGAAATGAAATAAATTTCAGCGCAAATCAAACCTGCATAATAACCAGGGATCTACAAGAAGAATTGATTCCCAAAATAAAGGAAAGGGTGGAATGGCACCCCACTCAAAGCACAAAGCAATCGAACCCTACACACCAACCAGGCAAATTCAAAAAAAAAAAAAGGGGGGGAGGCACACGCAACTCCACTGACTCCATCCGAGCGGGATACCTCGCATTTCACACAAGCCAACGGAGGGAGGCACTCGAAAGTATATTAAAAATTATAAAAGGCTACAGAATCCCCTTTCGGACAACCCCACCTATAAAGCAGTTTACAAGGAGAAACAGACTCTGGCTTCAAACGAAACATTCCCTCGAATTGCCACGGCAAAACTAGATTGCAACGCCTTACAAAAATCCATTCATCAAACGGGTTTTTTGGTGAACGATGATCTTGAGGAAAAAAAAAAAAAAATCCAACAGGGAGAATCGCCCTATATTCAACCTTAAGAATTTAAACAATTATGTTCATGCCCCGTCTTTTCGTCTTATAAATCAATTTCAAATACCTCTACATCTAGAGAGGGGAGATTATAATTATGATGTATATAGATACCTCGCAGGCATATTTTCATATCCCCATTCATCAGAGTCATTGCCGGTTCCTGTCCCTCGCGTATCAAGGAACCGTTTACGAAATTACTTGCCTCCCATTTGGTCCGGCAAGCAGTCCGGCCGCGTTTGCCAAAATAACGAACTGGGTTGCGCAACGACTAAGGCTAGAACACTTGCGAGTCCTATTATTTTTGGAGGATTTCCTAACAATTCACCTAGACCCCCTAATCCTGGAAAGTCAAAGCAAGTTTGCAATGACATACTTAGAGGATTTAGGGTGGCATCCCAATCGGAAGAAGTCGTCTCTAACCACATCAACCAGATTGGAGCACCTGGGGATCATTTGGACACAGTAAAAAATACCAAGAGCCTGTGCCCCAACGGTTCTAAAATAAAGCACATCATATCGAAGTTTCTGCGGTTGAAACGATAGAGTTGGCGGACGTTCCTAAATATTACTGGGTAAACTAAACTTTGCATCACTGACGGTACCGTTGAGCAGGCTTCAGTGCCGAGCACTTCAGAGAGCCTCAAATCGGTTACCAGACAAGATCCCTTACAAGAAGTTTCCCTTACGGGACTCAGCGCAAAAGGACTTATTATGGTGGATGGAGAATATTCAGAAATGCATGCCAATACATTTCGAAGATCCCTCGATCTTCATCACAACGGACGCAGCCGATCTAGGTTGGGGAACCATAGCGAACAATCGCTATTTATGGCAACAATGGTCAACGACTCAGAGGGAATGGTAGAGCGACATCAAAGAATTATGGACGGTGCTAGAAGTGCTTCGGAGACTGAATCTCGAACTGACATTGAAAACCGTTGTTCTCCAATCGGACAATCGCACGAACGTAGCTTACATAAACAAGCAAGGGGGAACGAGATCGTTAAAATTGCTGCGAGCGGCACGACAAATCCTCTTATACTGCGAACACCAACAATCTCACCTCATTGCGCGACATATTCCGGGTGTATACAATGGAATAGCGGACGGCCTGTCGAGGAACAAATCCATGCTTTTCTAGAAGTTTCGGACGCCGGAAATATATTTGTTTGCGTCGAGGCGATCAGCTGTGGCAACTTACATATGTGAGCGAGAATGTCGAAGACAAAGACGGTTGTTTCAACGACGCGTTCGACAAGAAGTGGAAGTACAAGTTAGCATGGACATTCCCACCTCCGGCATTAATACCTCGTGTGTAACAGCACCTCCAGTCGGACAAAGGATTATATATTCTCATCGCTCCAATTTGGGAGAACGCTTTCTGGAAACCAGAATTCCGCCTCAGGGCAATGGGCTCCCCTCTGCTTATCCCGAACATCCACAAGAATTAGATCGATCTACAAACAAACCGAGCACCCCCACAGGCAGAGCACCTTAAATTGAGGGCCAGGATGGTTCGGGCTGGTCACATCAAGTAAAAGGATGGACTGAATCAGAAATTGCTTTATTAGAGTCATCCTGGAGAAAATCATTGTTAAAGGGTTTCAAACCAGTATGGAGAAAGTGGTATACTTGGGCCATAAATAAAAGTATCCCGACACACAATCCAAACCCACAAGATTTAGCAAGGTACCTTTGCTACCTTCATGATGAAGTCAAGTAAGCTCCCAGAACAAAAGCAATGCATAAGTCGGTCGTTGCAAAATTTGGAGGAGGTTTCGCTATACGCCCTCCTACTAACTAACTACTACTAACTACTAACAATTGTCTTAGAAAATGGAGGACTTAATAAACTTTTTAGTATCGCATAGCTTCAACGAAAAGGATCTCTTTGCAGTCTCCAGACATGCTAGCGTCCTACTGTTGTTGTTACTGGGGGAAGGGTCCACGACATCACCTTATTATCCCTAGAAAGAGGACCATTTGAAGATATGGACGTAGAATTACTATTTTGGTCAAACTTCGGTTCCAAAACAAATTCAATCTCCTACAGACAGTCGAGCTGTCTAGATGACTATTGAAAAATGGACGCAAGGACAACAACAATAGATTTGACATAGTTTTTGGATGAGGATATACGTCATATCAATTTCTCATAAACGTCGAGCGTCAAAGGGTATTAGCAGCATATTTATTGCCACGCGCGGAATCGCCAAACCTGCCTCACTAACGGTTTTTGTGGGTCGGATCAGAACTTATTTAAAGAGGCTCAAATCTGTGCTTCGGCGGGAAGTTTCCGTGCTGCCGTGGCGACACATGCCTGGACTAGCAACCGGTTTACGGGGAATTATTGGCAGTCAAAGAACACCTTCTTTAAACATTACTTTAAAGATGTCCGCAATGTTCCAAGACCTAACGTGAATGCTCTCTCTGGATCCTTCACTGTTACATAAATTAATCTTGGTAAACATTAGCCGATGTGTTTGATTAATCATCTAATTACATCAAATTGTCTTACTACGGAGTATTTAATTAATTACTTTACCCTTTGGATTCCAGCGAAGTGAACGTACTATGCATTCGTGACATGCATGCATGTCGTTGGAGTTTAATGAATTAAACTCCCTCATACTATTCTGCCAAAATAATGTATTGATTGAATACTTGTCATTATTATTACAATAAATAGCTAAAAATCATTATAATATACTTATGCCTTGGACTTATCTCCCTATTTATCTCTATTACATCTGTCACAGTACGCACACGCAGCGCCGGCAGATAATAAACACGTCTCAAATGTGGTTCAAGCTAAGGCTCGAACACCTAAATAGAACCGTTTTTCCCCCGAAGGGTATAAAACGGATATTTAGGTTTCAGCCGCAGCTTGAACCACACCTTCAGGTCCTTGCCGGCCTGAAAAGTACTGAAGCAAAATGGCCACCGGCCGCTGCGTGTGAGGAGGGGGGAGAAGGCATAGACAGAGACAACACTATATTTTGATGCATTGTGCGAGTGAGATAGCCTATTTTAATGACGAATATTGGAAGGTAATCTCAAATGTGGTTCAAGCTGCGGCTGAAACCTAAATATCCGTTTTATACCCTTCGGGGGAAAAACGGTTCTATTTAAAATGTGTAGCCCCAACAAAAAGGTTAACTTGGGGGCCCCAAGTTAACCTTTTTGTTTCAATATTAATATTATGATAAATTAAACAAAACGCGAATGAAATTGTACCTATGTGTAAAAAAATACTGAATCATAACTTGATTGCATTTGAGTTTTGAACGAGGGCTCTGAGTTAGGGGTATTTATTTTTGCTCTATATAAATTCAGCAGTTTAATAGTTAAGCATCTTTTCTAAACGCTGGTGGAAGCTAAACATGATGTGTACTGAATTAATACTAATTAATAGAAATACTAATTAATACTATGAGCCAAAAATTTTATTTTTTAATATAACTCTTATCAAAGTTTTTTGCCTTGACTTACAGATGGACACCGTGCCGAAACCGCTTAGAATTAGAAATTAAAGTAGCTTCCATGTGATAGGCAGGTGTCCGTCCGCCGACGAACAGCGTGCAGCTCCGTGCTATATTCTCGCCTAAGAAAGTAACATAAATATTTATGACATTTCGTGTAAACAAAGAGATGCACATTGGTGTGAATACTCGCCGGCGGTGTGACACCTGTCTTACTGAGCTAAAAAATACTTATACCTATTAGAAGTGCGGGTTGCGCGTTGAAAATACACCTATTTGAAGTGCGGTTTGTGAGTCAAAAACTTACAAACTATCTCCTAAGTACAAAATTTCACATCAACAACATACCGTCCCTTTCCAGGCCCGCGACGGCTCGGAGCGCGAGCGCTGGGTGCGTGCCCTGGAGGACACGATCGCGCGGCACGGGCGCCGCGAGCGCTGGTCGCGCTGCGTGCCCACGCCTGCCCACCGGCATGGAGACCTCGAGAGACGTATTTCGGAGGCCGATGCGTATCTTCAGATCATGATTGAACTTGTTTCTGTGAGTATCCTTCTCTTCTCTTTAGTGCGCGTGCAAATTGATGTGACGAACATCGAACATGTTTTGTTGAGTAAAAGGTTCCGTCCATTTGTAAGCAACTGCTGAACAACGCAAGGTCGCTGGACTCTCTAAGAACCAACTATTCCCGACGATACAAGCTTGGTAGTGAAGCCTTGTTACTTGTGAAATCGAACGTAAAATGTTTTATACCTGTTTTGCTATGGGTGTTCTCCGGGTAGACATCATGCTGGCGAACTCTCTTTATGTTCGAAACTTGCATGTATCTATGGAAGCGGTTTAGAAAACTTGGATGGCGTGATTTAGGCTTGGCGTGACGTCGTTTAAACTCTATGCGATGTTGCCACACCTGTTCCTGTTTTGTTTCAGTCGCATTTTTAAAAAAGCCAATAATAACATGTATTTTTGTATCGACATCGCAAGTTGAAGATGCTTTTGGTGTTGTTGACGTGCAAAGGTAGAGGCGTAAATCGAACCGTATTTCGACTGTCATAATCATAAAAAATGCTACTTACTATTTATTTTTACTACGAAATATATGTATTTTTTTATCCTTCACAGAAAATGAGTACACGTGTAACAGAGCTGGCAGATCCCCACGAAAAAAGCAAAGGGCAAGTGTTATTGGACCATTCCAACGTGAGTTAACCATTTGTTTAGTCTGCGTACAGATTACATTGATTGTTACGAACATTCATGATACAGAGAGATACATTTTGATTGCACAGACTAATTTATTCAGAAACGAAGACGACTTTTGTTTTGTTTGCGCGCGAAACTTTTGGTAGATATCGACCTACGAGCGTAGGTACTTATTCAAATAAAAGCGAGACCGCAAAAGTGTTTTGAATTTAAATAACAAGTTAAATTTGAATGAGATTCATCAAAATATTATTCATGAAAGAATCGAGAATTAATTCGTTAGACAACCGTTTTAAATAAAGCAGCAAAGGATAATATCCCTTCTGTACCTATGGGTGTGGCAAAAACAATATTATGTACCTATACATAATAGTAAATTATATATTATTGAATTTTAATTATTTAAGAACATGTCTAAAACGGATAATAAATGGTCACTGTAATAAAATGAATTTTTGTTTACAGGCGATGTTGGATAGCATTAAACATTCCATTGTACTTCTGCAAATAGCTAAGGTATAGTTACTGGTTTAATTTAGTTGTACATACTACACGTTATTTATAAAATCTATCGATAAAGATTGTCTTCAGCATAGAGAAATCTCTCAGCATAGAGGCCATAGAGCACGAGATACCTCCCGATGCCGGATATTGCCGTATTATAAGACGTCGCTGAAAAATTGTCAACCGGAACTGAAATGTACTTGCACTGTTGCTACCTTACCGACATTGCGACACCACTGACTGCACTGACAGTGCGACACACGACACAATACACCAATTAAATATTAATATTTAAGAGAAAAGTAGAGGAGTAGCTGGCCAAGAAGGTAAAATACCCCACATTTACGAGTTAATAGAAAATAAGTTTATAGAGATTGAGAAAGGTTCATAATTAGCCATATTCAAATTACCCTACCAGTTACCACATTGCATTTATCATGAAGATTAATCGGGCATGTGGTTAAAATGCACTTCTCTACAATTATTGGAACCCTAATTTCTTTACGAATTGTTTTTATTTCAGAATACAGTCAATCCTGTCAATGGAGTTTATCAGGGACCAACTAATCTATCACAAACACATATCAAAGAAGGTGGGTTTATAAACTGGAATGCTTTCTATCTATCTCTTACTGTCGATAAAATTTAGTATTACTTTGGCGGCCAAAATGAAAACGTCTGATTCTAAAATTTCTGGCTGTTCGTCAGCCAGTTTAAAATAAAGGGCAGCAGTCGTTACTTTTTTGGCCAGGGACACTTTATACCTAATCGGGCACCATTGGGCCTCCGATATCTATGGGAGCGCTAGTGTGCAATCCCTCCCTCCCCTCACTGCAAAGATACTGTCCACTGGCCGCACAGAAACCATCCGCAGTTTATTTATTTATTTATTTATATATAAAAACATGTAATTTACAGGCTTAACCTAAAGCACTACATGTTGAAACTTAGATATAATCTACAAATATTTACAAAAATTTTGTAACTATCGTTATAAACATCGATATGTGGCATCTTAGTAAGGAGTTGGTTGAGTAGGATCGGTGCCGCGCAGCGCGGCGCGGCTGCGGTGCGGCGCGCTCGCACCGGGCGCTCCGCCAGCAGTCGGCAGGTGCCCCTGCCGCCATACCCACCGCGCAAAAGCCGTATAGGCACCTCAAATCCACAGTTCTCAAGAGCTGATGGATTATCTATTTTGTTGTTCAGCAATAGATAGTAGTGCACCATTAGAAACAATTATTAGTGCAACATTAACGACCACGTGTCCGGGTATAGGGTATTTCTGTAAGTTTGGCTACATCTGCGCCTTAACGCATTAATTAACGCGCTGATATGCTGAGTTAAGAAGACATTAAATTTGTCAAAATGGTCAATTACCCTTTTTTCATCTATTAGGAGTTAATGTTAAATAAATTGATTATAATTCCTAACACGTGAAAATAACACTAACTAAAATTTCGACAAATCTACTTTCTTCTTAATTCACCACATTAGCGCGTTAATTAACGCATTAAGACTCGAGTATAGCTGTAGATTAAAGTTGACATATTAACATCTTCCACTTGCTCAAGTGTAGCCAAACCGTAACTAGACATGTTAATGTTATCCACTTGTCCAAGAGTAACCAAACCGCAAGGATGACAAGTATATCACATATCTTCCACTCGGCCGAAGGTGCAGACCTGTCCCCGCGCGTGGAGCTGGGGGCGGAGTGCCGCGAGCTGTCGTCGCTGTCCACGCCCTCGCTGCCCATGACGCCGCTCGACCACATGGACCCGCCGCGTGAGTTACTGCCTCTGGTCCTACCTCGTGACCGGAGAGTAGCGTTGCTTGTTACAAAATATAACTGACTTCAACTTCGTCAAGTACAGATAACACAAAATGATGCCAGATGTCGCTCATATCGACGACCCGGATGGTGCAATGGTTAACACGCCGGATCGCTGTTCCGAGGGTCCTGGGTTCGATTCCCAGCGAGGCGGAAAATTGAATGATAAGTTTCAATTTTCGTTCTCCGTTCCGTTGTGTGATGTCCATGGTATCCACGGCACAGGGAATCCTAGTGTGGGGCTATGAGTGTGTAGAGTTATTTATTTATATGGGAACACACGACAAGCACCAGTTTTTGAATTAAAAGAAGGATTATTAAAATCAGTGCACCCGGTCGACAGTTCTAAGGTATAAACATTGAAAAAAAAAACATACATACAGTTGAATTGAGAACCTCCTCCTTTTTGAAGTAGGTTAAAAATGTTATCATGATTCCTGATTACTAGTTTATCTGGTTCTGAGATAACCCTACTTCCTACTCCTACGAAGTACCTATTTTCTAATCTGTGCTCCTATATTATGCGAAAGTTTGTTAGTCACGCAAAAACTACTGAACGGATTTTCATGAAATTTTGCAGTAATATAGCTTAGACATCGGAATAACATAATAAATTAAAATTTATAGTTTTTTTTATAATTTTGTCGTAATAATAACGACAACTGTCAAGTAAGTCGGAAAAGAGGCTGGTTCTCCGAAGCGAAGCGAGGGCGGGTTTAATAGTGAAATATAAAAAAAAATGTTCTATAGTGACACCTGGAGGCGCCGAAATGTATAAAGATACAGAATAGAGTGGGGAAGCCAGGCTTTAAACTGATACTCAAAAAGAAAGGGAGAGATGATGGGGGTGGTTGATACCAAGCAAAATCAATTGATTTTATTACTTGACAATCTTTTCTCTCTTTCCACCCGGTGACTTTTTTACTTATACGCAGCCATATTTACTCTATAGTTGAGTCGTCGAGCATAATTACGGAATTGTCACTCTTCGCCAAAACCAAACTTATTACCTGTGCTCATAGTAAATGTCAGAAAAATTTAATAAGGACATTTTTATATAACGTCGTCAATCTGCAATGTGCCTTAATCACAGGGGCGGAAAACTGGCATTGGTGTGGCATGCAGTTGAAACATATTATGTATCGAACACGACTGCTGTGTAGTGTGTGTGAGCTTGCATATTGTTTAAGTAAATAGAAGTTTTGCTAAATGAAACAATTGTTTGGTAACAGGAGCGATGTCCCTCCTGGTGCCCGATACGTCATATTCGTCGTCTGAGGGCGAGGACGACTTCTACGACGCCGACGACGCGCCGGCGAGCATCTCGGAGCCAGCACCAAGGTCAGTGGTAAACATGTGCAAAACTAGTTACTAATCCAGGGGGGGGAAAGGCTTCTAAATTCCTGATCTAGGAAGTGGATCAAGTCAGATCTTCGGGGCAGATTTTTTAAAGAATACAATAACCGTAGGTATTTTATCCGAGGTCCCCTTAACTGCGTGCACCCATGGTGTTATACGCAGCGTATGCCCGTGGTGTAATAATTTGTAGTTCGTGCATTGGTGTCATTTGTTTTCTTAAGTTAATAACTCAAAAATTAATTTACCTGATGGTAAATGGTCACTATCGCCCACAACCATCACCGATTCAAAGGCAAATCCTCAACGAGAACATAATAAGTCTTTTCGTAGCCGTCTAAATTAGAAGAGTTAAGCAATTTATGAAAATCCAGAATATGCAACTACTATCCCATTTTAACGTTTTACAGGGCGTTTTACTTACACTCTAGCTACAGTGGCGCCGCCGTTATTTACACTTATGTACGGACACTTACACTTAGTACATAATCCGTGCGCGATCACGGAGGTAAGGAACCTTGTCAAAGTAAATCGAAAATTACACTTGTCAAGGAGCGTTGTGGTAGCGTTAAGAAAAAATTGCACACGTACAGGAAACGCAACTACAAAGCATAATCCGAGCTTCGACGTGAGTTTGCTAACGCTACGGCTCACCGACGAGACGTACGCTTTTCAGTTCAAAAAGTATTATACAACAATGGTCGCGCAAAATGTCAAATTGGGACGTTCACATTGTAATTTCATATAAATTCAGGTTAAACCAAATAGTATTAATACAGCCTATTTAATCATGTAAAATAAATTTAAAACGTTTTAAAGCTTATTATCACGTTACCTCCAACAACTATTAAAGCGCATGACGTCGTGAACCGCTAACTATATAATATCTTATCCCTAATAATGTATATAAATACCGCCATCGTCGCTTTATCACTGCCCGACTGGCAGAGAATGCTTTTAGCATTAAGTCCGCCTTTGTTTCTATACATGACTGTGTATGGTACAGTGCGCCCAACTTATCTCTGAAATGGCAAAAATTGGAACTAACGAAAAGTCATTCATAAGTACGTTGTGGTCATTCATCTGTCAGTTACTAGTGTGCAATGATTGATCAAATGAATGTCAAATGCGTCCGACAGCGCCTCTTTCGTTTCAATCTTAAGTTGGGTTTACTATACATAAAGATTCAAATAAATAAACTGTCAGTGTCATACATTGTGAGATGATATTTCGATGCGAATGTCAATTAGCAGTTCATGTGATCAATCCAAGTCCCGTGACAAGTAGTAGCCTTGGGGGGGGGGGGGGTAATGATCTTATTTATCATTTATTTTAGTAAATAAAAATGCTTTCAGTCAACCATTCTCCCACCTAGCACCCAGCCAGTTACTAAATTCGGTCGATTGTTTTAAGCCGGGATATGACTTCTAACGTGCGATCGACTCGTTCAATCATAAACCGTTTTTCGATGGTAAGTGGTAAACAAATTATGTGTTATGAGTCTGTATCTAGATTAATTTGCATATGAAAATTGACCCAAATACTCAATTGACTCTAAGCACTGAGTAGTATTTCAGTTCTATGTTGTTTACGTCCTATATTACAGTTCTTAGCCCACTTTTTGAACTGTGGTTTTCTAGCAACTCTTTAGTCGGTATTAAATCTATGGTTGTTTACAACATGACGTAAACCCTGTACGCTTTGCTTTGTTTATTGTATGCCTTAACATATAAGTATACTCGAATTTTTTTTTACATGGATTATTTTAAGTGATTCTTTTTTACTTATGAACTGATTGAAATAAAATATGAATTCGTGTATGTTTACCCGAATTTAATATACCCGTATAATATATTAGCTATTCAAATTGGTTGAACTGTTTCTGAAATTACCGGCAAAAACCTCACGCAGAATCTTACACAAGCAGACAAACATTCAATAAATCGTTGTTCTGTATTCTACTTCCTCTAAAAATAGTTTTTCTCAAGAGTCTAACATACATTGCAGGCATGTTCTTGTTCGTTTCTGCGGCTTGTGAGCCACAATTTTTCATTCTTTCCTCTTACTTCTTTCTTGCATCGGTGGTCTTTAGTGAGTGTTAACGATGTCTAAGGGCGACGGTGACCAAATATCATCAGGTGTCTCGACCGCTATTTTGGCAGCAATTAAAAAGTTACACTTAAATATACCTATTCCTTTGCATAAAATATATCCATCCAAAAATATACTCTCCAATTTTACAGGCATTAAAGCACTGATTTCATGTAATTTCCTATATTTGTTGTCGAGAATGAAGTCGGTTTTATTTTGTGATTTTGTATTTTGTTAAAATTAATTAGCAGTACTTAGCATTAAGCGATGTTTAAGCATAGTGTAGGTTAACTATTATTCATCTAGTTGCTGTGACATTAAGATGGCGAATAAACATTATTTTTTCTTCTTTCCCATGTAGCACGTGTTGTGTACTGTTACTGTAGTAGTAATGTATGGGTATGCAACGAATAAGGAAAGCATTCGAATATTCGAACCAGAAAACCAGGTGGTAGGTAGGGCCTAGAACTCACCCGGGGAAGTACCACCGCCCGCCACGGTACTTAGTACCATTCCTACCGTGTAATAATTGTTTTAAGAACAATTGTGTTCCGGATAGGAAGGTGTGGAGCCGGTTACACTTTTTTAGAGGCGACCATCTCAATCCTTAGGGGTAGCAACGCATCTGTGACCGAATTAGAACGAGACTCATTGAGCCTAGTTCTGGGTCGGTCACAGTTGTCATGGGCGGCAGCGGAAGGTGGTGCTGCGTGCTCGTTTGCTATCTTAATTCCATAAAAAAAAACAGCCTGCTATATTAAGAACTTTCACCGTAACCTAAATTCGGACATTCGCAATAATGTACCTAGTCATATCGTGAATCGTGTCGAGTGGTCCCGGGTCGACGACATTGATCGCCCCGTTCGGAAACATCGCCCCTGTTTCTGAATGTGAAAGTGTAAATGGACATTACATTGTTTCGATATTCAAATGGGTCATGCATTAGTGGTTATTGGAAAATAATTAATTTTTCAATATTGTTTGTGATTAATTTGATTATAGCCTAGTTTACGGTGACCTCCCGAGCAAGAAGAATGTAGGCAGGCATGTGACTGATACCCTCTTACCTTTTTCTCAGGCGTTTGCGTTTTAGTCTTTGTGTATACTGTGTAATTTCCATTATTCATCTTGAGTGAGTGCTCTTTCGCTTTTGTATCTACATTTATTTAGAAGATTTATGATTGAATTCGATTTGCAAAAATATGTACCGTTTTAATTTATCTTTATCAAACATTTTTTTCTACCAGTAGCAAGGACAATGCGTGATTTCCCGTGGTTTGTATAATGTTTTAATAAGACCCTTATACTCGTAATCATAGATGTAGCATACACTGACGCTTATAATATAACAATAGATGGATGTCAACTGTCGGGAATGCGATTGTGCGGAGAAATATATGACCATAATTTCGTTTATAAACGTGTTAACTGAATACTGAATGATAATACATATACCACGTAGCGAGCGGTACAGTGAAATAGCATATTCACATAGCGTTGATACATATCTATGTAAATAGATTAATTTTTATTCATATGAAAGTTAATAACTTAATTCTGTTTATTTAAATTTAATTCCTTAAATTGAATGAAGCCCACATAAGGCAATGCTTCAATTGATTTGTCGGCTATGCATAAAAAATGTTTATTTATAAATTATCTTAATGAATATTCGCTCGTGCTATAAAAGTGCCTATACTTAACTACTAAACGTCATCAACATTAAAAGTTCTTAGTGGTGGCTCGTCCCATGCCCATATGTAAGCGACCTTATTCACGAATGGATACTTCCATCTTCCACCGATTCCGAATGAGGTCAATGGCTAAACGTTTTATTGGATTTACTCGTTCTCTTTTGATAACGTCGTCAGTTCATTAGGTACAATGCAGTATATTCATTAGGTAACATTTTGTGTATTGGTTGTGAAATTTATGATCATTTTAAGAGCCTATTTGTTGAGCGTATTAGATTGTATTAATCGTTAGCGTGAAGAAAAAAGCGAAGAAAAACATCGTGGGAAAACTTGCACGGTTGACAGTTTTCCAACATATTCTCAAAGGTGTATGAAGTCTGCCACACATCCGCACTTGGCTAGCGTGGTGAACTAACCTGTATCCCTCACAATGTAAGAAGCCCAGCTATGGGTTATGAGTTGTGATGATAAAGCATAGAGACCAATAGTAGTAGTACCCATCTGCCTAGTTAATGTCCTGGTTTCGATGCCCAGCCGAAGTAAAGTAATGTGTGGAAGAAAAATGTTTAACATTGTCCTCGGTCATAATTATGATGACCACCGCTTTTTGACAATAAATAAATCATCATAACCAAAACAAAAATAACAAGCGTATAAAAGTGCTACCGTTACTTTGTACTCAGGACACGCCCTGTGCCCTCGACCCTGGATAATCCCAGGCCGCCGAGGGCATAGTCCGGCAAGGGCGCTAAAACGTTCAACATAACGGCCAGTGAACACGCAAACTATCACTTTGTTACGATTTGGCTCCCGCCCGCGTTTACTCACTTGTGAATTAAATGATGCAAATGTTAGGGATATGTTTGTGTGACGGAATAATTTTGTGGGCTGATTAAGGGGAAAATGGAGCAGACAGTGTAAGATATGTGAGGGAATTCCTCAGAGCGTAGACGTTAGATGAAAAAAATAATCATTATTAACAGTTAGGGAAAACCCAAATAACTGAATAACTAAACTGTGACGTTTTTTTCGGAATAACGTAATTAAAGGAATATTACACTTCTGTAGCTGTTAGCTGTAACTGTTTCTCAATTTTTTTTGTGTAATAAACCTATGTAATACGGTCCAATTACACGCATAGGAAAAAATAACTATTTAAATAAATATAATGTGAACTTTCTTTGACTCCCCATTACAGAGTATTTTGTCATACTTACGTTTGGTAGATTCGAAGCTACTCGTAAATACTAACGAACTACGTAGTACTACGACCTACAATGTGCTACGGCTACGACGAAAGAAAAAAATATACATTTCACACAAATAATGAACTTATGCGCCCTTATCATATTCATTTGAACTTTGAACTTTTGAAATAATTATGTACTTTTTGAAGTTATACTTCTTTAGGCGCGTTATGGAAAAATCATGAGAGTGAAATTTTACGATGCGCGCGCATCTGTGACACAAAAATTAACAGTATGAAGTTAGGCGCGTTATGGAAAAATCATGAGAGTGAAATTTTACGATGCGCGCGCATCTGTGACACAAAAATTAACAGTATGAAGTTGCCGGCTAAACCACTCATTGGCCTTTGTCAATGTAACTCTGACGTCTCTTTAGTTTTGCTTTTGCTTTTTATCGAAATTATTTATAACCAGCCAGGTTTGTTTTGACTTGTTTGTGGCACATTGACATGACATAATATGCACAGACTAGCTAAAGATTAATGTTTCGTTATACGGTATGCAACGACTAGTCTTTTTGGTAAAATATTTAATAAAGGTTTTTAACTGCAATATAACAGTAAATAAATTATAACTAAGTATTCAAAGATAGTTTAGGATGACTATTAGTGATTATGCTACCATTCCATCAGTATTTTCTTAAGACGTTGTCACGTTCAACTATCGTCAGTAAACCGACTTTACAGACAACCAATTTTTTTTAGTATAATTAATACTAAATATTATGAAATTATTAACGTTGAATATTTATTTAATGATGCCAAAGAAGTATAACTTCTTACGCGCGTACATAAGTACACGCACCTCCTCTTTTAAGTACTAGTTTATGAGTTTTTAGTATCAAATCAAGTAGAAAAAAGCACTTAGTTTCGACGATAATAGAAATCAAACCATGTCGAAGACCCTCTGGTGCTGTAAGAAGTTGATTCAGTCGAATTAACCCTGAAATTAGACGTTTCGTATTCCATTCCCGTGTGGGGCAAACATTTAGAACATCCGTATGTTGATGCCACGCACCCTTAATTATTTAGGAATAATAGCGCACACATGTATGAGCGTTAATTTTTATAAGAAGACTGAAAGCATTACTTTTTATAAGAAACCTCTACAGAAATTCAGTTCAATCTTGGCCCGTAAGATTACGTAACGAACGTAAGCGACACGTAAAACAATCGTCTCGAATCTCAACAGGAAGGCGTGCTGTTTTTATAATTCGAACAATGTGTCACGCCAACGTATGTCTCATTCGCGTCCCATTTCCCCGCCAGCGGTGTAGGATTCGTCACATTAGGGTCAACGCAGACGTTTTCGGTTTCGGCGGAGCGAAATATTTTGTAACAATACAGTCATGTTGGATTTTAATGTATTTCGTGAATATCTAAGACTACCTACCTAGGAATAAAATGACTAAACTTTAATTCGTAGGTACATTAGGTAAATATTCTAGTAAAATAAGAGTTCGATATATGAGATCTAGTTTTTTTATTATTTTTATCTGTCTATCTGAATAAAGAAAAATCTATGTCCAGTACATTATCTAAGATGATCATATTACTTATTTAGTGCCTCAGACTAAAAGCCATAATACAAATCGTGATTTGACTTTACAGTTACCCTTCCAAAATATCCTTTTTAAAGCAAAGCAAAACCCGGAGCGTAACCAAACCATGTAACTGGATCGAAATATCGGCATACAAAAAAGGATATCGTGGGTACCCATTTTATAACGAAACTGTTGGTTGTGTTTTGTCTTGAATTTAATTTACCTAAGATATCGGTATGTATGTGGGTAGTTGTCCTTGTCAACACAAGGACGCGGTAAGGGCCGTCAAAGTAAAGGAACAAAGCCGACGTCGACGTAAAGTTAAGAGCCCGTCTTGTACACTGGGGAGTTACTCATCTCAATTTCTTCAACTTGTATTAGACATCAGATGGATAGGCCCTTTGAATACAATACAAAATCTTAATTGTACGTGTACAACTGTACACCAAGTACATATAATAGTTAAGCAATAGTCTCGACTGTGTTATTGCACAACGAGACAATTGAGTTATAAGTCGTTAAAAAGTATAGCATAGTCTATTGTGGGCTGTAAGGAGCTCCTTTAATCTTAGGCGATATCCCGTGTGATGCGCTCAGCTGGAAAACGGACGGAGTTACCCCGGTCCCCGATCCTACTTTTCAGCGCTCGCAGAGATCGCTGGACTCTTTACCAACCAGTTAAATCCCGAAGGTACTCTATGCCCCTGGTGAAAGGGCTGAAACTCGGTAGCTACCACTCCAGTTTCTGGAGCCCCCTCCAAACGCCTTGTAGTGTTCCGGTTTTCCCTTCCTACTTTCTTACCTGGCAGCTCGTCTGTAATGCTTTTATGTGTTGCTCATATCTATGGGAAACATTGACCACTTCATAAATTCAATTTAACGATGTATTTTTTTAATTTGGATTTTTTGTGCTCGGGAAGTCGGGACTATTCTTTTACTCACCCTTTGACAAAATAAAGGTAAAATCTTAGCCTTACAACGTGGGCGTATGATAACAATAACATACACTACGTGATATAATAACATACTCTATGTGAATCTACTATGTGTATGTTACCTAGGCATCACACGTAGCACTAGACAAAGTCTGAGTCACACCATACTTTAGTACATAGTATCTCAATGGTCACACCATTGAAGTTTTCAACTATCATGACATAAGTAAGTATACATACTCGTAGGTACACAAGTTCTGAAAATAAAAATCTGCCGTACATCCAACAAATTTTCCAATGACCTATTTGTTTAGGTCCGTGATAGCACTTCAATCAAAGATTGGCACTATAAAGAGTGAGTTTCTAGTAGTCTCCTATTAACTAGAACTGTAAACTTTATAGTTCACTTTGAATGACGTCACTTAGACAGTCTCCCGTGGGAATTGAATGTGTTTATTTATACACAATGTACGGAACCAACTGCGTCAGGTAATTACATATTATTATTCGATTCGGCAGAAGCCGCAGAAGCGCATCTGTGCGCGGATGTGCTGCGCCCGGACGTAGATTAGATGTGATGGCAGTAGGTACAGTAGGTACAATGCTCCATATTAGGGAGCGCCAATGGCCAAAAAATGTTTGTAACATAAAATCACTTAAATATTTGCCGATCAAATAAAAAACACTATTTTGCTTATACTACCGACAGTTATTTGTACGTTTATTATGTTAATAAATGACTTAGGAAAAGACAGGCCAAGTTGTGGTAAATGTTTGCCATCCCCCATGGATATCAATAAAATAACTAACTTAGGACTTCAGCCGGACTACGAATCTTTTGGCGCCTGACTCAAGCAAGAGCAATACCCAGGCCGATTTCATGGTAAAGTATGAGTAGTACGAGTAATAATAGCAATACATTATCATTATTGTGCCCATAGTAAATATTTACGCAAAGTCGAACTGAAATCTTTCGCCACTTGCGACAAAATCGCGACAGTAAATTTTAGTCAGAACTCGATACAATATGACCTTAAGCTATTCGAATATATTTGACGCACAATAACACTACATTATGCTATACTTCGCGCATTATCGAATTGTTTTATACTGCCATAAGTCCTTCGAAACATTTAAATAAGTGTTAACAATCGACCAACTTCTTGACCTTCGAAAAACTAAAATTTCTTGATAAAATCTTGTTAGAAGGCCCTCACGCAATGGTTCCGGTAGAGTTATTTTTGACCTGTCAACTAACAATTTGCTTGAATCAAAATTGTGTATGCGTACTCGAGTATGAACTTCATGGAATTTTAACGAGTCTTTGTTGGTTTTATAAACAATTTTTAACATGTCACATAATAAAACAAGCTAATATTTTAAGTAATTCCTCGCAATCTTCTCAGATTGTGGTGATATTTTGTGCGGAAGAATGAATTTATCATGGTTTCATGGTTTAAAGCTGTCCATATCATTAGTCTTTAGCAGAAGCTAGTCATTAATAGGTATAATTAATACTTGCTATGTTTAAAAATTGCAATAAAACCGAAAGGCCTTGTCTGTGTTATTGGCGATGACTCCCTTGTACTCAACTGAACTCTTCACATGAGTACCAAAATATGTATATCGTTGGAGAAATAATACAGGCATAAATGACTGTATGAATTTTCTTTCTGTTGCTTCGAAAGAATTCTGAGCGAGCGTTGGGAAGGTGCATGGGAAAATAAACAATAAACATAGACATAATAGAAACCTTTATGCAAAGAAAATATGAATAAACGAAATCAGCTGAATCACACTAAACGCTAGGAATATGTTATAATAATAATCAAAATGACTTACTTTCTTTGAACGGCACAAACGAGGGCATAAAAGAAGTTCAATTATATCGATTCTTTTGAAATTGAGTTGTAATTCTAATTATTCGAATATAAAGTGCTAATTCGACCTTTAATGCCTACGTAGGTCGCACAGTCTAGCGCTAATAACTAGTCTTTGTAAAATTTCCCGCGCTCGCTTCAGTCAGACTGACTGATCGGCTCATTCGGCTCAGTGCTCGGAGCGCTGCCTCGCGGTGCCGACCTCTGCGTCGAAGCGCCTCGGTCCGATCGATACCGGGATAGTGACGTGGCCCATCGGCTCCTGACACGTATCCGTGTGCGAACCGAAGGCAAAATTACGTACGTGCGGTCTGTCGTGTGCCTGTGCCTTTTTTCCTTCACAATTGGAATCACGAGTTTAATTTTGGAACGCATGCCCCGGCTTGCTTGTTTTTGTTATGCGCTGTTTGTGGTAGCGTTGTAGAGCTGGTGTGTGCCACGATTCGATATATTTATTTACTAATATTTTAGAAATGCTATCAGGAACATGTTGATGTTTTGGGAGTATATATAAAAATGTAAGTTTTAAGAAGGTCACTGGTTCAATCAAGTGAGTTTGAGTTGTTGAATCTTTTAGATCGGGAACTGAAGATTGTCAAGCTAAAGTTCAAATTAAATTTATTAACTGCGAAATAATAATAAGTATAAGAGAGATTAACATCCTTGCTTCTCGCAGTTTTCTCACTCAGAATTTACCGACATTGTCTGAAAGTCCATGTTTTCTCTCAAACGTAATGTAAGATTTAATGTAGAGCATTTCCGAGATTATTTCCTCAAATAACTTATTGTTTCAAATTTTTGTTTTTTTTTCGCATAGCATTTCATATATTATTTAATTGTGCGTAATTATTAGGTATATACGGCACGAAGTTCATTTGTGTTACAATATTATGTCGTAGATGAATCGTAGAGTTGGGCTGTTTGTTATAACTTCAATATCAAAAATAAAGAATACAAAATGGTTTATACCTACTTAATTGGCGATTTCAATACATTTCAAAGATTTTACAATAATGCAGTCTTTAATAACGACCTATTACATTCGTTTTCCATTTTAAGTCTTTAGAATTCGACTACTTCGCTTTTTCTTGTTACACTCGACTATTCTATTTACCTACGACATATTTATAACTGTAGGTACGTATATGTATAAATATTTTGACTTTATTTATGAGCATGGGACTGCCAAATCAGTACACAAATGTATATACAAACAATGTAGACTGACTACTATCAGTAGCCAAAATGTAACTCTGGAATGGAGCTAACAAGAATAAATGTTATAGAGTATATTAACGCTTCCTTTTGTAATATATGTATTAATGAAATAGTGCGCTTTCCCATCCAAGTATTTCTCCCCACTTAGGGCTGCAGTAGACGTCCGATTTTTCTCTCCGATAGTCGGTTCCGATAGTCTGATCAGACAAATTCAGACATTAGAATCGGACGACACTCGCATCGGACGTGTATTGTAAACAAAACAAAATGTATGGCACGAGTTCTTTCCGATTGTCCGATCAGACTATCGGAGAGAAAAATCGCACGTCTATTACCTCCCTACCCGTCAGGTGGCAGAATCCCACTCATGAACATTTCAATTTACATGTATAATGAGCAAAAAGAAACATATAGTAGAAGGAGCCGATATGATACTTGGATGGGTGTTCTGATCGCCCTGACCGGTGATCGGTCGGTCGATCGGTCTGATCGGTGATCGATCTGACGCCGCAGACGAATAAACAATTCGGATCAACTTCCGATTTGTATTTGCCAATTAAGTCAACAGGTAACAATGCGCGTTAGAGTTGCGTAATCGGTTTTCTTAGTCTTTTTAAGAAAGATTTCTTATATACATATTTTATGGATCCCATGCCGACAGAGTTCAAATCCATTTAAACCGCACTCATTTTATATAAATCTAGATTGTAGAATCAAACTTTGAGGTTTGATAGTACAATAATTAATTAATTAATAATTCTGACTTTAAAATATTTGCACGCCAATAGGCAGAATTTAGCGGAAGACAAATACATATGTATAATGAATTGTAACATGTTTTTGTACCTAAATTCAGCAAATAAATAAATGATTAAAACAAAAATAATAATAATTATAAATACAATATTATATTAAATTCCCACTCTTATTAGGAACAACATGGTCTTTAAACATGTTAAACGTTCAAGCAATATTATTACATAAATCGAGAGTAGTTTGCATTTTTGTTTGCGTTAAGGGAACAAATTTTTAAACCATAAGTGAAAAGGAACGAAACGAGATTAGACTGGATAAATGACTGAGCCACAAAATACAGGTTCCCTACGGTTTGTGGCCGTGTCAAGCCCGCATCATTGTTGTTTAGTGCCAAACAGATAAACTCTGCCTCACTCACAGCCATTTAGGCTCGATTTTGTAAAGGCAGTAATTCCGTTTTTAGTGAGTTTGACAGAACTAATGAAAAAAAAACCGGCCAAGTGCGAGTTGGACTCGCGCACGAAGGGTTCCGTACCATTATGTATAAAACGCCAAAAAATCTGGCCTTTTGTATAAAAGCTTCACTTAAATATTTACATTTACATCAGTAGCCACATATTAGCCACAAGCAATGCCATCTCTTGGACCGACAGGTAACTAAAAGCATCGGACTACATATTAGCCACAAGCAACGCCATCTCTTGGACCGGCAGGTAACTAAATGCATCGGACTACATATTAGCCACAAGCAACGCCATCTCTTGGAGCGAAAGATAACTAATTTATCGCTGGAGCGTCGAAGCCATATTTCGACTTAAATATTTATTTTATTCAGTGTTTTAGTATTTGTTGTTGTAGCGGCAACAGAAATACATCATCTGTGAAAATTTCAACTGTGTAACTATTACGGTTCATGAGATACAGCCTGGTGACAGACGGACGGACGGACGGACGGACGGACGGACGGACGGACGGACGGACAGCGAAGTCTCAGCAATAGGGTCCCGTTTTACCCTTTGGGTACGGAACCCTAAAAATTGATGTAGTATTTATTCCTATTGTGCTTATTATAACTGGCCAAAACATGTTATAAGCTATAATTAACAACTGAACAATACGACAATAAATACTCATTTAGAGCATTCCATCACACCTTACGGCCAACATTGATGACGTGTTTATGTTACGTGGCGTCACGTCCCTATGTCCAGTGACAATGGACGATATCATGTACTATAGTTTACTCCTAACGCAAGTCACGTTACTTACTTAGTTATACGTCATTTAGTTTTGAAACCTGTTAACTTCCCTGTTGTAGACACGCTCCATCGCATAAACCGGTCACGCTGTAACAAACTGGGAAACATCAATTACGAGGTTTGAACAGGAAATAGGTTGTTAGTGAAACTTTCGTGAGCTTTTCACGTTGCAGGGCAAGGGATATGCGCCTCAAATACGTGTGGTATAAAGTGAATTTTAGTTCTACGTTCACTGTTTGCAAGTATCGACCCGAGAGGCCGCATATCGAAATGGTAAGCCGATGATAAGTTGCATCGCGTTCAGGAATTCTTATGTTTGTTCACAAATTCAAAAATATCTCATATTTACCCTTCACAGTAATGTGGCATTTAAGAGGTCTATCGAAATGAGGAAGGTTTTTCGGGACATCCGGTAGGAAGAAATTTACTTTCGTTATATACCTTAATATGAAAGGCACAATTAAGTACATAGGTCAATTAGTTTGACCTAACTACTAAAATGAAAAATAATATAAATTTAACAGAACGCCTGATAATAGAGAGATAAGTACGGATCTCATCCAGATCATTACTTACTTAAAACTTTATAGTCAGCGATTAATAAAGTGTATATACCTAAGTCAACATACTTGATTCGTAGGTATGTATTTCCATTGCGCTACGTCCCTATGTAGTGAACAATAGACAATATACTTACCAGTAGAATCTTACACAAGACGCGTTAAGACCTTAAGACGCATCGTTCTAAAAATAGTTCCATAACATGGTCAATGTTTTATAAATTTAAAAAAATGTGCAGTCAACAATGTTCAACCTAATGCTCAGAGGCATTTTTTAAATTGTTGAAAGTGTCCTGTAGCCTATAGGCGTAAGTAAATTACCTAATTATGGAAAAGTGAGACGAATAACCGATCCATACAAAATCATGCACTTCACTACATGTCTAAAAAATCTTACGGATGGATGGAAGTGTTCAATTCGCAGTTAGAGCAAACATGAATCTGAAGTAGAGCAAAATCTCGGTGATACGAGGAGGAATGTCAAATTCCTCGTCGTACCACTGGTGGTATGACGTAGAATACACAAACCAGTCAAGGCGTGACTTAGAATCGTAAATTTCGTCGTCGTGGGAAATACCATAGTAAATCCGAATAACTCGGATATTTTGATGATCCGTGTAAAATAACGGTTACAAATGTACGGCCGTTCGAAGAGTCCTGGGTTCGATTTCCGGCAAGTACGAGAATGATACATTTTTTTCTATTCTCGATCTGGATTCGAGTCATCGTGTCTTGTGTGTTGTCCATGGCTCATACGGCACAGGATATCCTAGTGTGGGGTATTTCCGCAGTATATTTTAAAAAGGTGGTAGAGCCTAGAGTTCGCCCGGGGTAGTAGGTCATAATAATTGTTTTTAAGAGCAATTGTGTTCCGGATAGGAAGGTGTGGAGCCGGTTCACTTTTTTAGAGGCGACCATCTCAGTCCTCAGGGGTAGCAACGCATCTGTGACCGAATTGGAACAAGACTCACACTAATCATTACTAACTGGGCAATTACTAATATTAACTAACAGGACTATCACTAACAGTCCCTGTCCTCACACTTATTAACAAACTAACCAACTAACATTCTAACACCACCATCTACAAACTGGACTAACCACCCTAGTCCCTAAATTGGGTCTTATTCTAAGTCGGTCACAATTGCCATGGGCGGCAGCGGAAGGGTGGTGCTGCATGCTCGTTTGCTATCTTAATTCCATAAAAAAAAGAACCGTGCGTGGTAAATTCGATCTTTATTATCGTTTTACATTACACAATAATGTCGTAACGTTAGGTATTTTATTACTAAAATGTTTCCGAATGTATCTCTCGGAGCTCGTTCGGGCGTACATTAGTCTCGGGGGAAACATTGAGATTGGTCGGCATGCGGAGTTTCATTTTCGTACTAATGGTAACATTAGGAATTATCTTATAAGTATTTGGTCCTTCATATTCTATTTTAATGTAATTGTACATTTTCTAAACTATCATTAGGCGTAAACAAAATATCCGGCATTTTATTGCTGAGCTGGGTAAGCTGGGTTGATAAATATATATTACGAATTTACTTATAAATCGTCTGATTGTAGCAGTTATATGGTTAGTTTCTACTATTTAGAAGACGTGGATCATGATTCCCGAAGCTTAATGAAAGACTTTCTAGTTATGTGGTAAGTTTGCATTGCACCGTCTCTGCCTGAGTCAATCGCAGATATAGATAGATACCTACATGAAATTGAGTTTTTAACCGACTTCAAAGAAAGGAGGAGGTTCTCAATTCGTCTGTATGTTTTTTTCCTTGTGTTGTGTTGTGAACCTATTTCGAAAATTCTTTCGTCATTGGAATTGTTTTTATTCGATGATTCGATTTACTTTACTTATTTCACTTTAAATAATGCAATTTTGCGCCCACGCATAAAAAATGAGTTTTCGGAAATTGTAAATTTCCGATGGGTTTAACTTATTAAAATGCATTTATTTAATTTATCAATTAATAATTAATTAGGTTTTAAAAATGTTAATGTGGGTAATCATTATTGGTAATTACAAAACTGACTATACTCAGCACCGCAAATAACATAGCAAAACTATTTGTACCTACGTACGTACAATGCCACCAATATACAGGTGACCACAATCAGTACTATCATATATTACCACAAAGGTCATCTCGGGTTGGCCGCTTGCTTTATTTTTGCGCTAATGTGAACATTAGCGAAAACTAATGTTGGAACTTACATTGGGCGGTGGCTACTTTATTTGAATTTGAATACATAATTGTAAGAAGACGCTTTATAGTAGAAGATCCGAATCTATATCGACATTCACCGGGTTGATAATAGAATCAAACTTATTTTATAATAAATTTCGTATATTAGAAAATATATTAAAAATGGGTTGACAACAAAAATCCTGGACAGAATATTTTTAATTATTTTTTAAAAAATGATTTTCATAAAATGTTGTACTTATGATGAAGATAATAATAAAATTTTATACTGGACTTAAAGTATAGAACATATAGAATGTGCAGACGTAGGGTAGACTATTATTTACCTGGACGAACTACTGGGTAGACTGTTATAAACAGGTATGTCAATACTAGTTACTTTTCACTCGATTTGATAATAATCTGCACATTCTATATGTTCTATACTTTAAGTCCAGTATAAAATTTTATTATTATCTTCATCATGCAATATTTTTGAAAAATTATTTAAAAAAAAATAATAAAAAATATTCTGTCCAGGATTTTTGTTGTCAACCCATTTTTAATATATTTTCTAAGATACGAAATTTATTATAAAATAAGTTTGATTCTATTATCAACCCGGTGAATGTCGACTTAGATTCGGATCTTAGACTATTATATTTTAGATTTAGATGTAATGGATACCTACTAACGACTTCTTCATGGCGATACCTATATAGACCAAGGTCATGAACCTACCATAGATCATGATTGGGGGTACAAGAAAGACTGCCACTCACACCTTTCGTTGAAATAAGACATTTATAAATGTAATCATGGTTACCGATTACAATTACATAGATTTACTTAGATTTACGGAAATTACCCCACCAAGGACGTTTTAACTACCTTTTCTTAAAAAGGCTAAATATTTCCGGCTCGCCAGATATTACATATTATGGCCATCTCTTCTCTAACCGCGGTCACTCACATGCACATGAACTTTTGTAGGTACTACTGCTTGAGAGACTACGCGAAGGTTCGAGGTCCACGCTTTACGATCAGAAACAGTCATAACTTTAAAGGATTACGAAAACCACGAATGTGTCAAAAACTTCGCATAATCATTTGTGAAGGTCGTCTTACACTTGTGGGTGCTTTTATTCGCATAAATGTCAGTGGCCGGACTAATTGTAATGACAATTGCGCGGTAACAAAACAGCGGTATGTACTAACAACCGCTCATTATCCCTAGCGACTGATAAGCCTACGCAACCCTAATCATGATGGTACCCGATAAATATGTGGTCAGCCAGAATAATCTAAAATATTCATTTTAATGTAGGTACAATGTCTTTGTATAATTTTATGTATCTGGTCGTCGTAGTTCTCAATTCATTAGAACTCTCGTTCTGTATACATAATGTATTTATTTATTCATGTTCAGTATGTATTAAATTAGGCCGAAACCAGTCCGTGGATGTGTTTTCCTTGTTTGTGTAACGCAAATCAGTCTATTATAGGTATGTTACATATTGTGTTGTGACTTCAGTCGGGCTGAACGTGTTAATTACTAATTAACCAATGGTATACTCCGTACCGTTCGATATGGAATTCGTTTAAATGTCAACCCACACAATTGCCAGCCTTCCGTGTGTGTGATTAAGGTTCATTGTAGATTGACGGCGAAAATTTAAAACGACTTAGTTAATTTTGTGTCCAAACTAAATTGAACTGTGAGCACACATAGTATGGTTGTTTTAGCGGGGAGTGACAATTCCATATCCTCGGCTACTCAAGCATCTATAGTAATAATAATAATAATAAAAATTGTTTATTGCCTCTTTAAAACATACATACGTTAATACAAAAGAAAAATACAATTAATGGAGACAAAAGGAGACGGCTCAGCCTTGTCTGTAACGACTGTAACGAGATACAAACCTCGTACAGAGCTGTTTTTCAGCCGCTCCCTCCTCCCTGAGGTGTTGTGCGGGAGTCAAAAGTTAAAGGCTCCCCATTTACCTGACTTATAGTAAACTAAAGAACTAATCTAAAGAACTATACTATAGCTGTGGTGTGGTAAAATATAGAAGGACCCATCGCAGGTGTCCGTTTCATTTTTGCGTAGCAATCCATAGGTCACCATCGATGATTTATAAGTTTTTGTTGATCAACCTGTCCTTTGAACATCTCGTGTCTCGTCAGTTCATTTTCTCGCTAATAATATTATACATGTATATTACATTAAAAACGGCAGCTCAGAAACCCTAACATGTTACTGCCCACAGGTGGTCATTTTATCTCCAATCCAAATATCGAAACCAATAAAGACGGAACTAAACGGGCTAACAGTTTGTTTACAGATAATTCTCAAGGACTGAGCAAATAAACTTTTTACGCTTCCATAAACACATCTGCGTATTCCCTGCGTCTCTTTAATAAAACACGTAAATAAGTGCCCCAAAATGTGCCTCTGCTGATTATCAATGGCTTCGTAAGCAGAACCACTACCAACTACGTAACTGGATTATTTTAAACGTTTTTTCTTCTAAACGTCTTTCGTTGAATCATAAATGATAAATTCAAGTCTTATCATTTATTCAAGTTCTTTGTAATAATAATAATAATGATAAAGTTATATTTCGTGCTAATATCTTGTCACATCCTCTGTCTAAAGAACTTTTCGAAGAGGTGTCTCTTGAGAAAAGTTGAAAGTTGAAAAGAATTCTCAAAGCAGCTTGAATAAAAAAGTCCGTCTTTGAACATTTAAAGGGCATGAAAGTTTCCCTTCGTCGTTTAAAGTTAGGTTTATTTTCTCATTCCTCCGGTAGAAAGGGCCAATTTCTCTTTACTGGCATCGTATTTTAGTTATTCATAAATATTTTTACGTAAACATTTCAGTGATGAAAGCCATTTACGATATTAAAAAGATTCAATAAACCCAATAAGCGGTGCCTGCGCTCTGAAGGCTGTAAGACTTATAACTAACGGTCTGGAAACTGTTTGGTTTGAAAAAACAATTTGGTGAGGGTTTCATCATGGAAAGCATACAAGTAGATGGAGCAGCTGTCTAATAAACCATTATTATTAAAAAAAGTAATAGTAGTTAAGTAAATAGCATTGATTAAAATACTGTTATTTTAGGAGTGGCAGCAGATAGTATTGCTCCGCCGACAGGGCATTTTGCAACATGTTTGAGTTATGGCAGCCTCGACTTAATCTTTGGATTTTTCTGCTATACGAGTTCGATACAGATTTCGTTTTGTTTGCATGAACTGCATGCATCCCACACAAATGCCATCTTTCTGCCCCTCTGATTTTATGGTACGTTGAAAATTAACATAGATAATTTAAAATGATGTAAGTTTTCGCTTACAAGCGCAATTGAACTGTAAAACACAAAAACAATTTTGTTACCTACTAAAAAATTTGTTTCTAGCGGGGAATGGCAATTCCTAGTTTCCGAATAATAGGAGGGTGGGTTATGAAGCAGATTTCCCGAAGCTAAACGAGTGTTCGATAAACTTTTTAATTAGAATCGACAGGCAATATCATCTGATGTCGAAATGGCCGGGTGACGTTCATGGCACTCAAACAGCTCGTGGTTCAGTGAAGCCAATTATAGGTATACTATTAGTTTGCGTTTAAAAAAATTAAAAAAAATGGATATTGATCGGTGACGGTGATTCTTGTTGACGTGGTGATTTCCTGTGTTGCGGGTAGCATGGACAATATCATTACGACATTACCAACCCAAATCATATCTGTTACACACTTTTGACCTGGCCGAGAATACCCAGGACCACTTGTTTCGTAGGCAGGCACCAAGCAACTCCAACTAGGCTACATAGTCGCTTAAACATTATTTGACGCATGTGAGAAGATGCATCAGACATTTGTACTGACTTTTGTACGAGATATTGATGTCAAAATCCTGTCAGCAATGTAGGCAAGCCCCCAGAGCCGACATTGCCCCACATTCATCCATTGTTATCCTGAGCGTCTGGCCAAGGCAATGGAACGCACTCATGTCACGTCAGACTAATCCCTCGTGATGGTTACTTAAGTTCATGTGCATAATTCAGTTTTTAATTTAAGTCAACGACTAGTAAACTATTCTCTTTGTGATACATTTCTCGTAATAGTGTGTATCTATATGAACTGCTACATCGAGGTGATTACTTCGATATCACGACGATATTCAAAGTTTCATTAATTATAGCTCTGTTTGACATTAACGCAATTCGATTTGTGAATCGAATGGTGTTATTTCACCAAATAATAGTCGTGAAGTTCAAAGGCAATACGATAAATTATGACTAGCAATCATTACTCACGAAATTTAATAGAATTAAAACAATAAATCCATACAATTGCGATTTACTGTAGTCGTAGTATTGATTTTTATAATTGTGTTAGAATCTCTTATGATTTATTGGAACCTAGGAACCTACTATTATTATGAGCGCATTATGATTGAAGATAATATTTATCACATCTATAATATACATATCACATAAATAATACCTCTATTTAAGTCCGGAGATAAAACAGACATCAATAATTATAGACCAATTGCAATTTTACCAACATTAAGCAAAATTTTTGAAAAAATTATGTTAAACCAAATGATATCTCATTTTTCTGACAACAATCTGCTTCATTCCGAGCAGTATGGATTTATAAAAGGTCGTAGTACAATTGATGCAGGTGCTAGGCTCATAAAACACATATATTATATATATGAAGCCTGGGAAGCATCACAGAATGCTTTAGGTGTATTTTGTGATGTCTCGAAAGCATTTGATTGTGTTGAGCACAAAACGTTACTTCATAAATTGGGTCATTATGGTCTTAACGATAAGGCACTTAAATTAATATCAACTTACTTAAATTCTAGAGTTCAAAGTGTCTGCATAAACGAAACTAAATCGCCAGTTTCGATTGGTGTACCTCAGGGTTCAATTCTAGGTCCTTTTCTCTTCTTAACATATATTAATGATCTTCCATTTATTATATTAGTAAATGTGCTGATATTGTACTCTTTGCTGATGATACCTCCCTTATATTTAAAACTAATAGAGATAAATTAAACTTTGATGATGTAAACAGTAAGTACCCTCGCTCAAATCTCATACTGGTTTTCTGTCAATAACTTAGTACTCAATGCAAATAAAACTAAATGTGTAGAATTCGTTTTGCCAAACGTAAAAAGTGATAATAAGATTATTAAAGTGAACAATGAAAAATTAAAGATGGAGGTATATACAGTTTTTTAGGAATAACTGTGGACTGTAAGCTTCAGTGGGGAACCCATATAGCGACGCTCGCAGGTAAACTTAGTAAGGCTATTTATGCTTTATGGAAAATTAGACAATTTAAGGACATTGAAACAACAAGGCTTGTATATTTTGCCTACTGTCACAATATTATGTCCTATGGTATTTTACTTTGGGGTAAATCAGCGGATATTGATATATTTTTTTGATTACAGAAAAGAGCTATTAGGGCAATATACAAATTACAAACTAAAATCACGCGAATCTGCGCGATAAATTCAAAGAAATCGGGGTACTGACAGTAGTCACAATATATC
Organism: Hesperia comma; assembly: GCA_905404135.1. Lineage (NCBI taxonomy): Eukaryota > Metazoa > Arthropoda > Insecta > Lepidoptera > Hesperiidae > Hesperia > Hesperia comma. The sequence continues at coordinate 10,869,221 of FR990031.1, read as the reverse complement.
TATAGCAATTTGATGTTTATTCGGACAAATTTAGGCTTGTATAAATAAAAATGTGATGTTTCTAATCGGCATACTAGAAATATGCACCATCTAGTCATCTCCCCATATCGCCTTAGCAGGGTTCAGCGATCTTTTGCGGGGCTCGGTGTACGCTTCTATAATAAAGTACGTAAGTCGATAATTGATTTGCCCTTTGAAATATTTAAAAAACATATCAAAATACAGCTTACTAAGAAAGTATATTATACACTCGATGAATACATAAATGACAAGGAGGCTTGGATAAAGACATCCGCGACCGGTTCCACTCATGTTAATATGTGTAAAACTGTAATTAGTTGTAAGTATGTATTGTTTTTAAAAATGTACCGAGGAGTTTTTTTTTCACCATTTTTTTTCTCCTCCATTATGACTATTATAAGGCATTTACAAAATGGCGGTAGAATCAAAAATAACGTTCACAAGTGTATCGGCGATACCCACGTGAACAAAGTATATTGAGTTTGAGTTTAAAGTTTATTGTTATTAAAAGATCCATTAATTAGAGTCTATAACATTTTGGTACTGTGAAACATTCTTGCAAGAAGTAATTCCGATTTTTATCTAAAGCAAATATTAAATGGGATTAAACGAAACCTTAACTTGTTTAATTGTATGTACAGTAAATTATACAGGTAAATGTATGTATGTATGTATGTAGATGTAAATTGGAGCGTGTATAAAATTGTCTAGATATCTTACGTGTATAGATTAAGTTCACCTAATAATTTATATGGCTAACTATAAAGGAATATTATATTATATACGTACAAGTTGGAGAAATTAGGGCGCATTAAATCAAAATAAAAATAGATCATGATAGCAACACATAATACCTATAAATAAAGATAATAATAATAGATTAAAAAAAATACGTGGCCACAGGTAAAATCTTAAATTGATCAGGGAAATGAATGTCTATGTAGTGTTATGTAAAGAGAAAGTTCACATAATGGAGAAGAATTTTATAATGAAAAATGAAACCGTACGTTTCGACAGCAAATCGCCCATTCACCTCGGATGCAAATTTTTGCACTTGCAATAACTGTCAGTTACAGTAATAAAAGTTAAGAGCTGGTGCAGAATGAATGACATCATGGATCTTATTTAATTCCACCGTTCATTTGTTTGTCCAAAATAAACATTTACATGGAAAGTAAATATTTGATCGCTTTCGAATATACATACCTTGTCCACAAATAGATTTATAATGTCCAAGTTGGAATATATTGTTCAAATATGTTTGGCCTACGAAGTTTGCACTTTGAACTTGCTTCAGATAGATAGAAAACAGGTCTAGGACTTTAGGTAGTAATTTGGATTTTGCTCTAGATTCTAAGTACCTAATTCTTGAAAAGTAAAAGAGCCTTATTTGAAACTCAATGGTCCATTAGCGACCAGCAGCAAGAGTGTGATTTCAAAAGCCCTGAAGCCCAAAACACTTAACTGAAGCATTTTACAATCGAGTTACTGCTCTTCAGGTTTCTAGATTGCCTATTGTACCTATAGTACCTGCCCTAAGTAGCCTAATTAGTATTTTTAAGGTCCCTACCCTAATTAGCGACAATACATCATTTTTTGGTCAAGAAGGTATTCACAACGCTCTTGACGGTTGAATTTTTTTTGATTAGCTATTGCTACTTCAAGTGAAACCACTACTTATGTATAAACATGTACTGCACGAACCCTAAAAACATCGAAATTTTGTTAATGTCAGATATAATGGTCACATGTTAAATTATTTATCCAGGCATGTTTATTATGTATATCCACCAATTACAGTAGTGCTTTATTTATTTTCGCTTAAAGTATCCACAAAATTTAGTACCTTAGCTTAGCACTATTATATGCCTACACGCATTTTCTCGTCGATGTAATCCAAAAAAGTAATAATCAATGCAATTATCTTTAAAGTACTTCATAGATAACATTCACGCAATAAACTCCATCAGCAAGATAAAACTGTCAATGTTGCCAATTAAAACAAAACGCGGGAAAAAGTTCGAAGACCAAATTAACGCGGAAAATGCGTCTACACGTTCAGTGAAGTGATTTTTTTTTATTTCAAATCTGTGATTACTGTGATGTCTTTTGCGATTGATGACATTGGTCACCGAAAATGATTCGTGCTTTGACATCGAGGCGATGGTCGTTAAGGCGAGACAGCGGTGGGAGGTGAGAATAACAAGAACATTTATATGTATTTTTTTTGTAGTACGCCACTTGAACGCGTTTTTTAACCAGGTCAAGTAGCGCTCTTACAGTTTACGTTTAAAAATACAGGCATATTTTCCAGAACACTTTATTGTTTAGCAACACAATTGTGCCTGTAAATTTGTTCGCGGAAAGTTTTGCTCAGTATTTTTGATCAGAAGTACAATTGACTGATTTTGTTATTTTAAGAATTACGTTTACCATGTTAGCTTTAGGTCTTGAATTGTGATAACTATTACGATTCTAAGATTGAAGTAATGACCCCAGAAAATATGAGAAGAGTACGAAGTGACACAAAGACATAATATATGTACATTGTCTGTGACGAATCCAATTTAGAAAATTCCGATGTTGATATTGATAACAGCTTCCAAAACTTCTTGTATGTTTGAGAGACCTTTGCAATATTATGTCAGAAGAACTTCTGAATTAAGGCGATGATATTCATAAAACTTCATCGAGCTATAAATCATAACTGGCATTATTTCAGTGTACGCATAATTTTGCTTGCCTGACCTGACCCAATTGTTGCCAAAAGTTTCTGGAGTTTGAATTTTAGGCTTGTTACTTGGTCGTTCAAATGTTTAAAGTTCCTACTGTTGTTACAGTAGATTGTGTATTACTGCGTGATTGTTGTCACGTATGGCGTAATGGTTAACATCACTCTCACTTGGAAGGTGGCTGGCTGGTTTCCATCATGGTCATTATTCAGACTACATAGTAATATCGTCATATTTTAGGAACATTTCCATTTAGCGTCCGTTCTTGTATTGTTCTTACTGTGTTAATTTGTATAATTATTTACCGTTTGTATCAATGTTGATAAGACGCTCATTAGAATTCATGTTTGTTTATCGACTTGATAACAAGATACAATTTGCTTTCATTTAGGAAGTCATTGTCATTGGTGTGGGTTAAAGATATAACAGTAAATACTTAATCACCATCTCACGCGTTAAGGGCATAGAAGGAAAAAAGAAGAAAGATAAAAGGTACTGGCTCTCAAGTAGGGCATGCAATTATCCGCCCGAATTTACTATCCGGATAAAACGGATAGTTGATTTTACTATCCGGATATTATCCGGATAAAACGGATAATACGGATAATCAATGTTTTTTTTTTAAAAATAACCGTAGTATGTATTAATTTTACTTCTACATGGTTTCCATCATGGTCATTATTCAGACTACATAGTAATATCGTCATATTTTAGGAACATTTCCATTTAGCGTCCGTTCTTGTATTGTTCTTACTGTGTTAATTTGTATAATTATTTACCGTTTGTATCAATGTTGATAAGACGCTCATTAGAATTCATGTTTGTTTATCGACTTGATAACAAGATACAATTTGCTTTCATTTAGGAAGTCATTGTCATTGGTGTGGGTTAAAGATATAACAGTAAATACTTAATCACCATCTCACGCGTTAAGGGCATAGAAGGAAAAAAGAAGAAAGATAAAAGGTACTGGCTCTCACTCAAGTCAGACTACGCCTATGTTTTCTATAGCTTAAGCAGGCAAACGAGCAGATAGACCACCTGATTATAAGTGATCAGCGTCGCCCAGGGACATAGGCAACATCAGGGGCATCGCCAATGGTTTCGGTACCAGAAAGAAAGCGATGTACTCGCTTCTTGAAGGACCCTATGTTTTAGACTCAAGCAATGTCGTGATAGCTAGCCAACAGGGCCTCAGCTCTATCTCCAAGCAGGGGCCGACTTCTATCGTCTCTCACAACACCCAGATTTATGTCATTATAGGCTGCCATAATACGGCCGAAGCTTCTGTCTTACCTGTCTTTCAAGTGAATCTGTTTATAAACAGATATGGGAAATTTGTTATTAAATGTGTTCAAACTGCTTCATAATTATAGATTTTGTAGGTAAATGTAAAAAACTTAGTTCGTCAGTATCTGAGTCAGTATTTTGTTTCTTTTTTCTTTCCTTGCCAACAAAGTATCGGTGACCCTTTTGATAGTACTGATGTTGATGGGCTATGATGACTACTGACCACTGTCACTTTAGCTCTTTTGTTGTCTGTTTAAATGAAAAAATAATCTCAATTTTACTCACTCACGGTCAGCCCTCAATAGTGAGAGGAATGAAAAATTAGGTGAACGAGCCAACTGGGTATTATGCAGAAATGACACCTCTTTGTTCCGAGTTAATGAGAGTTGGTGCTGGTGAGGCGATTTTTATGAAGATTTTTGAATACACTATGAAGAAACCTTCTGCCCCTTTTTCCCACAAAGCCAGAAATATGTTGTGGATATTTTTCCTTTTGTTGTATTATCACTTGACTGTGGTTTGTCCTGCTGGTACCTAAGTGGCAACGATGGTGCTAAATTAAAACAATCCTATTCGCTCTAGACACCCACTATGTAATCGAATGGTAGGGCCGACGCGCGACGTAGTGTCCTGTTGTCCTGTCCTGACGTGTGTCCTGATATACTGTTATAATCCGTTGATAAAAATTGTAATATGGTCTTAAACTCGAATCAAAGTGTGTCTGTATCAGTAACTTTAAATCACCACCAGTATGATTGACATTTGTTTTATCACTGGCCGCTGTAATTTTTACCTGAATATATGCCAGCAATGTTTAAAACTGTCTAGAAATAATAATTTATGATAAACTAGCTTCTGCCCGCGGCTTCGCCCGCGTGGAATTCATTTATATCGCGAAAGAGAATTTTAATACAAACTTTCATGCCCTATTTCAAGCCTTTACGGGTTGATTTTTTTAAAAAAAAAACGTAACCTACGTGTGACTCTGTGTCTTCAACTATTTTCATTCCGAATTTCATCCAAATCGGACCGGTGGTTTAGCCGTGCAAACGTCACAGTCATACAGACAGACAGACAGACTTTCGCATTTTTAATATTAGTATGGATAATACATTTTTTATGATTGTACCTAAATTCAAGATGGGCGCCGATACAAAATGGCGGGTTACACATTAGGACTTCATAACAACCGCAGAATGGGTATCAAATTAATGGGATTGATTGGTAGAATACACCTCATTCCGAAAAACTGATAACTTGAAACACATCGTCAGACCCTAAAATGGTCAAATATGGACTGGTTTTACTATGCTTACATTACCAACCACCAGTGTCCTTAACCACTCCAATTTATTAAGAAGTTCCACTCTATGTTTTCAGAACCCGTCATCAGACCTTCACCATCTTTAAGAAGTATAGGTACATATATTTGAAATCCATTTAAACTTAATAGAAGAAGAATATGAAAATTGTTTAACAAATAAATGAAATGGAATAATTGTTTACATACCCACTGCACATTATGACATTACGGAGTGGTAATTATTACGAAACTCAAAGCAATAAACCATAAACGGAACGCCGGGAACAAAAGAGTGAAGCCAGCAAAAAGTCAGCCTAGCCTTGTAATACACACGGCGGCACTCACACCAAAACGACTTTTGTGTTCTAAATAATAAAATATGAATGAAGCTTTGTGTTCCAAAAAATAAAGTTTAAAGTTGCGTTCAAACTGTCAACATAGGGCATTCAATTGGTTTCGATGTGAGCTTTCGGCTGACTTTTGCCGGCTTCACTCTTTTGTTCACAGCGTTCCGTCTATAGTTTATTGGTCTGAGTTACGAAATATGTAAAATATTCCCACTCATCCTCATTGCTGGAAACCTATTATGATGTAGGGGAGTAAGCCCTACATTTGTACATTTGTAAGATATTGTATAGTCCTACAACGATCTTTTGGCGCGTGGCTGATGTTAGAGTGACAGAAACAGCGCCTTACAGTTTGCCTTCCCTATAAGGTGCTGTCTCTGTCACCCACACGTCATCCACGCGCCAAAAGATCGTTGTAGGACTGTAAAGTCAACCCTAATATCAGTTTCCTTAGTAACGAAAATAACACCATTGTCATTGTAATTCTTTATTTGTTGTCATTCTCATTGTACAAATATCAATCAAAAACATCGATAAAATAATAAGTATTTTCTAAAAACGAAACCTGGCTAGATCGATTTTTCGCCTCCAAAACCGCCTTTAGTACATAGTATCTCAATGCCTGTAGACTAAATTTCATGAAAATCTTTGTTGCTCGGTTAGGCCCGATTCCCACTATACCTAGAGCAGGTCACAATTCTCGGTCCGATGTCGGTACGGTAAAGTATAGGTACTTATATTTAGAAACTATGAGTATGAGGGCATTCATACTATCGTTCCGAGTCATGTTCCGGTTCATCACTCCCCGGCAACGACAGCAAGAATCTAATTGAAATGAAATGAAATGAAATGATTTATTTCGAACTTGGTTTTTACAAACACTTTTCGAATGTCATCTACGCCATCGCTTCCACAAATCCCTACGATGAGTGGCCTTGGTAGAAGAAGCGGCAAGAAACTCCCAAGGAGTTTCTTTTTTCTTCCCCACTCACAGTTACAGAGAACACTTATCACTACTTAAGGCTATATTTCAAACTCATGTCCAGGCTGTTTTATCTTGAAAATATTCATCCAGTTTATAATAACCCTTCGTCATAAGAATGTCCTTAACATGAGTTTTTAGCTTACAGTATGGCATTTCCGTTAATTCTAACGGAATTTTATTATAAATTTTTACGCATCTACCCATGAACGAGCCACCAGTTTTACAAAGCCTAAAATTTGGTACAATCAGCTTAGCCTTATTCCTAGTATTAATATTATGGACATCACTTTTCTTTAAAAAACTATCATGGTACTTTTTAACATACATAATATTATCCAAGATATATTGTGATGTAACAGTGAGTATATTAACTTCTTTAAACAGATCTCTCAGCGAGTCCCTAGGTCTGAGGTTGTAAATTGCACGCACTGCCCTTTTCTGTAATATAAAAATAGATTCAATGTCTGCAGCTGTGCCCCACAACAACAAACCGTAGGACATCACACTATGAAAGTAACTAAAATAAACTAGTCTTGCTGTTTCCACGTTAGTTAAGAGCTTTACTTTCTTAATAGCGTAAGCAGCAGAACTGAGTCTCCCAGACAAGGCTTCAATATGGGGACTCCATTGCAACCGAGAATCTATCGTAAGGCCAAGAAACTTTGTAGAATTTACTAAGTCAAGTACTTCCCCATTTAGAAGTATGTTAGTTGGCACCTGTTTTACATTCGGTAACGTGAATTTGACACACTTGGTTTTTTTCGCGTTTAACATCAAGTTATTACAAGTAAACCAGTGTAGTACCTGCGAAACAGTATTATTCACATCGTCAAAGCAATGTTTTCTTCTATCTACTTTAAAAACTAAGGATGTATCATCAGCAAACAATACAGTTTCACACAAATCCCGAGTAAAATGAGGAAGATCGTTTATGTATATTAAAAATAGCAATGGTCCCAGTATTGATCCCTGAGGCACACCCATAGAAATGTGTGCTCCTGAGGACTCTATACCATTAATCACTACTTTTTGTACACGCTCAGACAGGTAAGACTTTATAAGGCTAAGTGATAGTGCTGAGATACCATAATGCCTAAGTTTATTTATTAATATGTTGTGATCAACGCAATCAAAGGCCTTTGAGAGGTCACAGAATATGCCAATAGCATCCTGTTTGCACTCCCAGGCAGTAAAAATATGCTTGAGAAGAGCAATGCCCGCATCAGTAGTATTTTTTCCTCTCGAAAAACCGAACTGATTTGCATGAAATAATTTATTTTTAGAGAAATGTGACAGCAGCTGGTTGTAGATAATTTTTTCAAAGATTTTACTAAGAGCTGGTAAAATAGATATTGGTCTATAATTAGTGGGGTCGCTTTTTTCACCAGCTTTAAATAAAGGTATTATTTTACCATGCTTCATTAAATTAGGAAAGCTGCCATCATCTATACATTTATTAAAAATAATACATAAATGTGGTGCAATGGAGGCTATAATTGATTTAATGACAACTGTAGAAAGACCCCAAAGATCAGTTGACTTTTTAATATTAATAGAATTGAAGGTTTTTACTATTGTATCAAAAGTGATGTGGTTAAATGTAAATGAATTATTGCATTTATCAACACATGACTCCATAATATTCAAAGCTAGCTGAGGGCTGGCCTGCAAGTTTTTTGTAATTTCATGTGGTATTTCCGAGAAGAAATCCTGAAATGTGCTTGCAACTGCATCATCAGAAGACACATTTTTGTTGTTGACTATTAAGGCAAAACTACGATCATTAGATTTAACTTTACCTGCTTCTTTATTAATAATGTTCCAAGTGGTTTTAATTTTATTTCCAGAATTCTTGATTTTATTTGATATGAAGATCGACTTAGCTGTTGCACAGACTTGTTTAAAAATTTTTGAATACCTTCTTACATAATTTATAAATTCTAAGTCTGTGGAAGTAGACTTTTTTGCATAGAGTTCAAAAAGTCTTATTCTACTTTTATATATTCCTGTTGTTGCCCAATCACTAAATTTAGTTTTCTTAATGCTACATTCAATTCTTTTTTCCTTAAAATTATTGTTAAATTCGTACTTTATTAAATCAAATACATTGCAGTATGCTTGATTTGGTGTATCATTATAATTAATATTTATTGAAGAAATTTTTCTATCTATATTGCTTTTGAAATTGTTTAAATTTTTTTGAGTAATTGGTCTGCAAACTATGTATTTTTTGGAAAGGTCATGATGGTACTCAATGGTGGCAAGTTGTCCGCTATGGTCTGAACTAATACAGCTTAATAGTAACTTATTAACAACAGTACAATTACAAAAAATGTTGTCTAAGCAAGTAGCTGATGATGGAGTTACTCGAGTAGGTTCAGAGAATGTATAATCTAAGTTAAATGATTTAAATAAAGTAATAAACCTTACTGAGAGTGAAGTTGGAACAAGAATATCAATGTTGAAGTCTCCACATACAACTACTTTTTTATTTTTCATACATAACACTTTTAAAACATCCTCCATAGCGGATTCAAATAATGGGTAGTTGCCTGAAGGTGGTCTATACACACATACAATGACCACCCTTTCAAGCTCTATACAAGAGAGCTCTATAGTATGTTCAATAGAGAGGGATACTATGTCTTTACGCTCCTTATACTTTAAACTATTATGAATGATGATTAAAGATCCTCCCCTCAGTATGTTTTGTCTACAAAAAGAACTGCCTATACTATAATTATCTATGGATACAATTAATTCATAATTTTTCAGCCAGTGCTCTGTAACGCAAATAATGTCAATATTCATTTCATTTAAAAACAAATTTAATTCCAAGTCTTTGCCGGAAAAGCCCTGTATGTTTTGGTGTACAATATTTAAGTTATGATGCTTTCCCTTTGTCGACTGATTGCTAGAGGTATTCTCTGTTGTCTCGCAAATTAATTTAAATGATTTGGAACGTATTCCAATAGTTCATGCTGAATGTCAGTAGAAGACTGCTCAATAAAAGCAGTGGTACCAGCCAAATTTTTGGCTAAATTGTCAATGTAAAATGATAGCACCATTGCTATTTGTCGTTTATGATAATTTGACAGATATAAATTATCTTTAGTCAAGTAAATCTTAGATATTAATTTATTAATGTCAATAACTTGGAAATAATTTTCACTATATAAAGACATAGTGTCCATGGTTACATTGAGATTATATCGAATATTATTTTCATCCTGTGGCAAACACTTACTGTAGGGTAAAGTAAACATTACAATACTCCTTAGTTTAAGTAAACATAGCTGATCATAGTAATGAAGCAACATTTTTCTATTTACTTTTCCCCTATTACCAATAAAAATAATTAAATTAGTACTACTATCTAACTTACTTTTGAGAATTTTTTCAAATATATCCTGTAATGATAGTCCAGGAAAACAATGATTAACACAGCTTAGCTCCGTATATAAATTAATTAATTGGCCAAAACTCCTTCCAATCTCATCACTAAACATCACATATTTATTACATTTATTTCGCATAAAGGAATTATTTTCATGTGTGTCTATGCTATTACAAGGTTTAGAGACTAGTGGCTCACACACCGGCTGGTGGGTTACAGATTCCGAGGCACCCAGGCCCGATGCCAGGGAATGTCTTTTAGTGACCGTCTCGTTTACTGCAGAGACATCTGACATGCATTTTAATGCCAGTATGTATTCCCTAATCTCTTTTTTGGATGATTCATAGTTTTGTGTCATAATGTTTAATGATTCCTGCAAACTAGTCATTTTATTAGTGAGGGATTCAATATTTTTTTCATATATGTGTCTATTTTCTTCTATAATTGAGGAACAAACCTGTAATTTTTCTGTTAAATGCATTCTATCTTTTACACACTGTGTGTAATTGAGAAATTTTTTATTATGATTTAAAAGCTTCTTAGTTTTCTTAATATATCTATTAATTTTAATATACTTTTTTAATTTGTTTCTACTACATGCAACCATATTGTTTGCAACATTACTGTTAATTGAGTCATCCTTCGTCAAGTCAATAGTTGCAATTGGGTTGCTGGTGCATGAGGCAGAAACAAGGCTAGGGGCACTGCATACTAACTCCTCAAACAGACTTTGGTTCTGGGAGGCTATAACTTGTGTTTTATCACTTTCCAATTGAAAGATACGATTATTAGCCTCGTGAAGCTGTTTCTCCAATGCATCAATGTGTCTGAGGGCCTGCTCATACTCACCACTGCACTGGTCGAACGTGTCAATTATTGACTGAAGTCTGTCCCGGTCATTAGATGCAGTTGATAATTGTGTGTGTAACTCAGACAATTCTTTCTTTAATATACTATTCCTATCTAACACATCCAATAATTCCTTTTCGTTGTCCTCTCTTTCCCTATTAAGTTGGTTAACCAACTCCTTGGTAGCCTTCAATTCCTGCAAAGCCATTTGGAGCTGGGACTCCTCCTGGCGAGCCAAGGCTTTACGCGTCATCATTTTACTGATATCGAATAAACAACTATCAACGAGAAAAGACCAAGAGGTTGTCTAAACAACTATGTAAGCCTATCAGAGTGACAGCTTACTTGCTTTTACACTTAGCTTTATAGAAATAATAAAAGCTAGTGGAAAACTAATTAATATTGTTAAAGAAATGAACTTGTCAATAATATAACAAAATACAAACTTACATGAAAGAAGTAACAACGATTAACAATTCAAAAATGCACTGTCACTTTAGTACCGGCTTTATGTTACGAGTCCAAACCGGTAAAATACGCAATAAAAGTCACAATATTGCACTTACAATCACTATTTATACAAATTATTACAAAAATTATTTAGCAAATGAATGGAAAGAGGCCGAAATGTAGTAATTAGTAAATAAAATTCAATTAAAATTTAAGGAGCTATGACAATCAGCTGTTACTCGTAGTGTTGCCACAGAGAGCTTTGTAATTTGTAATTGTAATTTGTAATGATATGTCTTGATCATCATCATCTTCCTACCCGTATCCCAATTTTATTTGGAGTCGGTGCATATGTTCTTCTCTTCCATTCTTGCCCATTAGCCGTCACTTCTACACTAACTCCCTAATCTTTCATATCACCTTTCACACAGTCCATCCATCTTTTCTTTGGCCATCCTCGTGTCCTCCATCCATCCACATTCATATCAAGAACTCTTCTCGTCACATGCGTTTCCTCTCGCCTCATCACATGTCCATACCACGCCAACCATCCTCCTTTCAACTTTTCAGTTATATCAGCTACTTTCAAACTTCCTCTAATATACTCATTAATGATATGTCTTGATAGTGTTTATTAATAAAATTATTTACATAACACAGTTACTTGCAGACTGAGAATTATTACGAAATATGAAAAAAATCCGTACAAATTTTTATTGGCGTTTCTCGTGAATTGTATGATACCTACATTAAATTTTAGTCAAAATCTCTTCATTTTACAGTAGAATCCCTAATATCCGGCATTCGATATCTCTCTCGTCTCGGCTCTTATTGCCAACTTAAAATGTGATGAAAAAAGTTGTTGCTTTAAAGATTAATTTTCATACAAATAAGTAAGTAAAATAGAATCATATTTGATTATGTAAATCTGGATATATTGGTTATTTTCACTATTACTTTAACATTACGTACTCTGTTATAATGACGCCCGGTATATGTGGTATGACAGAGACGGAATAAACAATTACAGTAAGCGAAAGCGAGGCATCGCTATGTAGTTTTTCATTTTTTTTAGACAAATAGAATTAAAATAATATAAGGCCGAACTAAGGGCTCATTTATGTTTTTTAAATCTCTGCAATAGATTCTACAACGTGACTGAACCGAAGACAGATTGTATGTGAAAATGATAAGATTTTGCCACACCGATACCGGACCGCGAACAAACCGACCGGCAGTGTAGTGAAGATCCGGCCTAAGTATTAGATGGAAGACGTCATTTTGTACTTCTCTATTGTCAAACGTCTAACCAGATCTTCTCTCTCTTTCGTGTCGACAGTAAATCTTAGGCCGCGGCCTCGAATTTCGCGGGCAGCGGCGCGGCGGCGGCGGCGGCGCGGGCGCGCAAGATGTTTTGCATGTTATCAAATGGACCGACCCTCGAAAACTGCGGCGCGGCGGCGGTGTAGGAGCGGGTAACGAGCGGTGGTTGACAACGTCAAGCGGTGACCGCTCTCGCGTCGTGTGCGTCAGAATGGCGGGTCTGCTCATATTTAACGTTGATGTAGATTTAGAAAAAAAAATCCTAAGTATATTCGAACACAAAAAGTTCTTTTATTTATACCGTGTATAATCAAAATCACAGATAACTTTCCATTTAAAATTTAAGACTTGATATCGACTACGATACTCTATAGTACTCTATACCGTACGCTCAATGTACTCGTATATAGGGATACTAGTAAACCCGCCATCGCATCGCTTCGGGGAACCAGTCCCTTCAAAAATCTCTATAAATTTTAACAAATTATGTTATTCCAATGTCTAAGCTATATTACTGCAAAGTTTCGTGAAAATCCGTTCAGTAGTTTTTGCGTGCAAGAGTAACAAACCCACACACACACACACTCACTCACATCCTTACAAACTTTCGCATTTATAATAATTATTGTATAGTTAGTAGGATAGGTTAGATAGGATAGTAGGAAGTAGGATTTATATCGGATTATAATAAAGAATAAAATTATAACATTGAAATCCCAAATGTGGGCACAATACAGAAATTAATGTCTGTCATTTATGTGCTTTAGCTTTAAAACCCAAATAGTATAGCACATTTACAGCAGATTGAGCACTTATTTTATGTCCTACTCTATATCCCTCTCTCTGCTACTTTCTCGCTTATTTTGGTGTAGTATATTAAGTAATATTTTATTTTATTTACTTCTTTACTCCCTTGTCTGTCAGCTTTATCCTCTTTATCTTCTTCCTTATTCCCTTCCTTATATATTCATGCCTTTCTTTATGACATATTTTTATGTTGCTTTACTATTTTAAATACTTGTACTTTCTCTTCTAACTGAAATTGTAAAATGATTTAAGACTATAATGACTACTTTGGAGTGAGATATTTTGATAATGTATCTAATTATTCACTTCTAGGACTATTTTAAATGTTACCTTCTTTAATGTTTAAGTATTCCTTCTTTATTTTTATTTTCTGTAACGTTAAATACGATTTCATATTTGCATTGTTATGAAATTACTAGTAAATCCGCCCTCGCTTCGCTTCGGGGAACCAGTCCCTTCAAAAATGTCTATAAATAACAAATTATGTTATTCCAATGTCCAAGCTATATTACTGCAAAGTTTCATGAAAATCCGTTCAGTAGTTTTTGCGTGAAAGAGCAACAAACACACACACACATACACACACACTCACTCACTCACATACATCCTTACAAACTTTCGCATTTATAATATTAGTAGGAAGTAGGATAGTAGGATAATAGGATTTATCAATGTAACTCTGACGTCTGTTTATTTTTGCTTTTTATCTAAATTATTTTACTTGTAACCTTTTTGGACTTACTTATAAATTTAAATAATTCATTAATTTGAAAAAAGAACGTCGGTTTAATATATATATTCTTACTTATTTTGAATGTAGTTTGTTTTGAATAACTTTTTTCTTCTGCAATGATAAAATCAGGGTGTTCAGAGTTTCGTAAACGGTTTTTGTTAATGACTATTTATCCTTAAAAGCTACGGAATCCAGACTACTAGGTTTTTAGGAAGCAATTAGGTAGCAATTAATAGTGAAAATAATATTTTAATTATAGCTATAATTATAATAATATTTTATTTTGATAGTTCGTATCCCTCTCGCTGTTCTTGCTAGGGTAACGCACACGGTGACAGCCCGCGCAATCGCATTGTAGTGTTGTGCAATTTATTTAGGTTTCGTATACGTTATATTACTTTATTTACTTCTTTACTCCTTGTCTGTCATCTTTATCCTCTTTATCTTCTTCCTTGTTCACTTCCTTTAATATCCTTGCCTTTGTTTATGACTTGTTATTTTATGTTATTTTACAATTTTTAATACTTTTACTTTCTCTTTTAACTGAAATTGTAAATGTTTTAAGATTATATTGATTACTTTGGAGTTAGGTATTTTGATAATTAATCTAATTATTAGATACTTTGTTATTTATTTGTCGGGACATTGTCTCTGTTCTTCACAATTTCGATAAAACTCGCCTTTTATTTTTCTTGTCCTATAGTAGGTATTCACTTATTCATTTGCCCACAATAAAACGAGTGTAAGAATTAAATTTGAATCGAAAAGATGTTGTCTCCGTTGTTCAGACATTTCGTTCGCGAATGAAACAAATATCTCAGCGACACAACACTACGCCGCTATAGCGTCGCCGCGAGTTTCGAGAACTAGCCTGCGTTGCCCGCGCCGCCGCCGCCGCCGCGCCGCTGCCCGCAAAATTCGAGGCCGCGGCCTTATATCCCGCGGGAACCGATTTGATTTTTGAAAAAAAAAGTAGCCTATATGTGACTCTGGGTCTTCAACTATTTTCATTCCGAATTTCATACAAATCGGACCGGTGGTTTAGCCGTGATAACGTCACAGACAGACAGACAGACAGACAGACAGACAGACTTTCGCATTTATAATATTATTATGATTATTATGATATTATGATTATGATTATGATATTATGATATTATGATTATGATAAATTTGAACTCGCTAATCGTTCAATTACCACTTATCAAGGTGAGTTATCTTTTGATGCAAGGAAACAATTGCCTATTAGAAACATCCTTAAATGAATATTGTTGTCCATATGTAACCAAGCCAGTTGCCATACATGAGAAGGCACTTTACTTCTCACTGATACTTTAACGTAGTTTACCTAATGTAAATTACTTACTGATTTTATCAATGATTATGATAGAGTTTGCTCGCTAGCATTTCTGAAATATTCGATGAGCATGCTAAGTAACCTTGACGTTGATTTATTAAGTTTAATATGAACTCCATTACACCTTTAATTATGTTAATAGTAAATACTCGCTCGTTCTCCGTACAGAATGCGTATATATTGCTGTGAAAGTTATTACGTAGGTATATTTAATTATACTAAAGTCGCCCGACCACCCCTTCACGGCTTCGTTTCACATCCCTTCAGTCACGCGAACACCTGACACTCTGAGCAACCCTTAAAATTTCTAAGCCGTACTGAAATATTCACCCTCTGCCGGTCTTGTGATACATTAATGCGATTTCACGGCTGCCCACTCGAAAGGATGTATCGGATGACATTATACAGGATGTCCTTAATTAGTTCTCAATTTATAACATTTCACGGAAGAGGTTTTAAAATGAACAATGGTACTTTAACTTGTAATTCGAGAGGTTAGTTTGAACACCATGATGCTTGTATACGAAGCGAAAAATATTGTATGTATACGCTTATTATCACATCTTGTCTATTTGTAATGTTTCAAGTTTCAAGTAAAACTAATTTCACAACCTTTTAAATTAATCTTTTTCTAACAAAGTGGCATAGTAGTAGTTACTACCTAATAATATATCCATGGGGAAATGGGCTTTAGCTAAAACTAAAGATGGGTTTCAAGCTAACAATAGACGCCTTTATTTTTATACACTGCAAATGAACTGTACGTAAAAAATAAATGAGAGTACCTGAACCCACCCAATTAAAATTTACATGAAATGTATTATTCAACTCCCACGCACCGTCGGAATCCAGTGGATGTTGAGTGGAATTAAAGCACGACAAATAAATAAGATGAACTTTAACAGAATAATATTTAAGATCACTTTCGCCCACTCAGGTCACAACCGTCTCGAAAGCTTAAGCTTAGAAAAGATTCCAATTATCCTACGTCGAGGAGGACTGATGAAGGCTCCCGTAGCATTTGTACTTCTGTTCTTTTCATCTACGTACGTTAGATAATGTCAAAGATTATTTAGCTTCTGACTAACAATATATCATATTGTTTGGATGCCTATTTCTGATTCTTATTTTATCACAACCGGTATACAGGGAACGGGCTCAGTTAAGAAGGTATGACTTGTTTATGTGGGTATAAGAAAACATCAGATTTGGTCTTTTGATTCCCAGGGGAAGAACCCAGCTAATAGGTATAAGATGTGATAAGTCGAAGTTTGTAAAGAATCACTTATACATCAATGTCACATAAAACATAGGGATCCTATGGGGGTGTGTAAACATCTCCTATGTATGGAAATCAATCAGTTATATCTGTCGATAGAATTTCTTTATCATTTTAAAAGGTTGTTAAAGATAGCTCTTTACCATATAAATCATTTACTTGGACAGAACAAGTGAAAGTACTAACTCTTCTGATAAGCTAGAACCCATGAGAATAAATCATTGAAATGTTTACTTTCAATTTCCCGTCGGAGTTTAAAACCTTAGTAGGTAAGTGTTGTAGATTAATCGTTCCTGTTTTGTGCATTTTTAGCTTACTGTAAGATAATGCATTGCTACAATTAGTATCACCTGCTAGTAAGTGGTGATAGTCTAGAACTAGGAAATTATAACGATATAGATAGATAGATAGATCTAGAAAATTATAGCGCGCTAACTTATTCAAAGTCTATTCATAGATTGTAATCAAAATGACACTTTATTTTACACTGATGAATAAATGACTCGACTTAAATCGATATAATTTTAAACGCTGTAGTATCATTGAAAACTAAAAAATACATATTATTACCTATAATGATCGCCGGAGATAAACCAATTTGACTCCGTAATAGGTACCAGCTAAATTTAGATTCCTGGCAACCGTCTGGCAACTACCCGGTGCTATCTACCAGCATTAGTTTAACTGTACGTGTTCCCACAGACGTGACTGTAGCGAATTCTTTATCATATTAGGTTGAATTTCATTTGAGGTTTTCTCAGTTAACCCCCTAACAGGAATCTTGACTGGATGTTGGAGTTTTGAAATTGCAGTTGTCTTCTTATAATATTTTATCCTTACATGTAATCGTAAAAAATTTAAAAATCAATGGACATTAAAGTGTATAGTTTTTATACATATTAGATTTACGCTATAAAGGATTTGTTGAGTTCAGAAATTACTTCCAAAGGCTGCTGCTGAAAGGGAGTATGTTTGTAAAAAATTTGCCTGTTTTTTTCATTGTCATTTAATTTTCAACACCAAAGGCATCACAGATGTGTTTTTGGCCTAGAATTAAAGGAGTGGAAAGAGAAAAAGAAACTATCATAAATGTTGAAAGAAATGCTTTAATTTATCTTATTATCCCCCATGTAAGGATATTGATCAGGTAACGTTAATAAATTACATGTAATGAGTTGAGTAGTAATGGCTCAAAGATCAACCTAGCGGAAAGATGGTTTGATAGACGGCTTTGCTTCAATACTTTTATCGAACAACGAATAGTGAACCGTGAACGAGTGTGGCGTCTCTACCTGGTTTTATTTTCTTTTCTCATCTATATGCACTTAAATCTTGTAGGTAGGTACATTTTCCATCTTTTTTTGTTAGCTGACCATTGGTCAGGCGGCCTGCGCGTTATTTACAACTAGAAATTAAATAACATAGTTTTGTGTTTAATAAGAGTCGCGCTACTTACACGTAACCAGCAGGATGCTGAATTTAATAATAAAAATGTGAATTACCGTGTTAAAGCTCAATTAATATATTTATGTAGTATACTGGAGAGTAGAGGTGTTGAAGATACACGGACAACATAAATACCTACTTTGTTTGCTAAACAAGCAGATCGTCAATCAGTTGCCAACTCTATGTAAAGATAAAACCTTTATAATATGTATTCCGTCTTAAAACTCGAAATAACCTCTCTTGGTTAGTTTAAAATGAATTACTTTCTCATTTGAGAATCAACATGAACTCAGATCAAAGAAAGTTTCGAGTTTCCATTAAAATGTTTTTGGTCGGGTTTTAGTTATTAATTTTATTCATTGGGTTCGTCGATCGTTGGCCTGAATTGTCTAAAAATATAGGTGGGTCTTTGAAAAGAAACTCAATTTATCCGTTTCGTTATAAATTTTCTCGAAAATGTGCAAAATTTTAACTTTATCACGTACTGTATTTCCAGTGAATTGTGACTATAGTTGTAAAAAACCCGTTAGCTACCGTTAATTAACCAAATTTATGGTTAGCTACCAATAAAATGCAGTTATTAACGGTTAATTATGCTACCATGGCAACGAAAAAGGGTAAATAATCTTTTGTTATTGTGTAGTAAACTCCTAGGTGAAGTGATAAATCGTTATCCGAAGGGTAAAAATTTCATTTAAGATTTTAAAAATCTATACTAATAATATAAAGCGGAAGAGTTTGTTTGCTTGTTCGTTTGAACGCGCTAATCTCAGGAACTACTGGTCCGATTTGAAAAAATCTTTTTGTTTTTAATAATCTATTTATTGAGGTAGGCTATAGGCTATACACCATCACGCTACGATCAAAAGGAGTAGAGCAACAAGTTTCTTGTATTTAACCGTAATATGCATAAAATGCAGTTAATTAACCGTTAATAACGAAAAATGCATTTTTAACCGCTTGGTTAAAAACGTTAATAACCGGCTTCGCATCTATAATTGTGACCAACTCCAGCTTAATTCGAGCTTCCAACTCCGACTTATTTCAATCGGTAGATATTTTAAAATATAAGTATACATGTACAGGCCTCTACCTACTCAACGTCGAGGCGTAGACAAATGAGATTAATAAAAGTATAAATATCACAATCCAAGCAGAAATATGTCAAAACCACAATTTTTAAGCTCCGAAGAATCCTAATAACCGGCCAAGTGCGAGTCGGTCTCGCGCACGATTATGTACTCCGTACCATTATGTATAAAAATGCCAAAAAAATCTAGTTTGTTGTATGAAAGCGTCACTTAATATTTGTTTTAATGTAGCCACAACGCCATCTCTTGGACCGAAAGGTAACTAAACTATCGCTGAGGCGTCGAAAGTATGGGGGCCCACTTAAATATTTATTTTATTCTGTTTTTTAGTATTTGATGTTGTAGCGGCAACAGAAATACATCATCTGTGTAAATCTCAACTGTGTAACTATTACGGTTCATGAGATACAGCCTAGTGACTGACGGACGGACGGACGGACGGACGGGCAGGTAAGGGTCAAATCACACCGAGACGAGACGCGACGCGATGCTGCGCGCAGTCTTTCAAAGAGCGGCTCAAAATAGAACATTATTTTCTACACGAAAAGATACACATTTCATTGTGAGAATTCAGAATACGTTGCGTCATGCAGCGCTGCGTCTCGTGACGCCTCGCGGCGTAGCGCGGTGCATCGCTACGCAGCCGTGCATCGTCGGTACGGGCTGCGCCTCCCAAAGCCGCGCGACGCCGCGAGGCGCAGCCGAGGCCGCCGCCGTCCGTCCAGACTTCGTGGTGATTTGATGCGGTTCGGTCGAGTGTGCGAGTGAAAAAATGAAATTATAATGATAGACTGGGATCTTGGTATAATCGGACTTCCTGCAGAAGAAAAGAGCACGTGGCGAATGTAGACACATTCCGCTGCGCCGCGCGTCTTCTCGCTGCGTCGCGCGACGTCTCGCTGCGCAGCGAGGCGTCGTGTTGCCAACGATTTTACGATGCACCTCGCGCCATTGAGATGCGTCTCGCGGTGGCGCGCGGCGCAGCGCGAAATCACTGGCCTCTTCCAGTATCGTTGCGTCGCGTCGCGTCTCGGTGTGAGCTGACCCTAATAGGGTCCCGTTTTACCCTTTGTTTACGGAACCCTAAAAATAATAATTGACGACTCGAATGGCGCAATGGTTAACATGCCGATCGCTGTTCCGAGGGTCCTGGGTTCGATTCCCAGCGAGGCGGAAATTTGAATGATGAATTAAAATTTCCGTTCTCGGTCTGGGTGTGTGTCCTTGTCTTGTGTGTTGTCCAAGGCACCCACGACACAGGGAATCCTAGTGTGGGGCTTTGAGTGTGAAGCGTTGTTTAAAAAAATAACCCATACATAACCCATTGCTCCAATCAACCTTTGATACAGTACAGACCTAAGGTTGTACTTCTATCCTTTACAAAATCAACATCGGAAACCAATAACTGTTGCCTACTGCCTTACTGCTGCTGTCTCCCATCTTTAAGTTTAAACTTGATCATCCTCCGAATATCTTCCTTTAATGGTTCCTCTGACATATTATTTGAATGTAGAGTTGCCTCACTCCATTTCTGCTGTAACCGGTCAATTATCGAACTTATGTAAAGTTAATGACACCAGTTCAAGTAATAAGCATCAGCACTGACGTCGCTATTGATAAATGTTTATTGTTTAACCGTTTTGCCAAAGGGTAGCCGAAGCCGATCGTTATATTCCCGTCGGTGGGCGTACAATGTACATTGTCTCAGACTCGTGCCAAATGCATCCTAATAAATACTTAGGTGCTGTGCTCGCGAACGACATTATATGGATTGGAAAAATCAATTACTACAGCGATTTTGAATTTGAGAGTATACAATTTGTAAAAAGAGCAACGTTTTCAATGTTTTGGTTTTGTAGTGTACATAGAGCTAAGCTTTTATTTTTGAACATTTTCAGAAAAATTGTTTAAGAAATATCAGGTGTGTAGCGTGTACCCATTAATTGTAGCCGCCGATCCACACTGAAACCGTTCCCGGGCAGCGGCCTGCTAATGGATTACACTTTTTCCACCAACTTGTGTTGTCGTTTGTCCATGAACTTTGGTATTTCACACGATATTGGCGTTATTATTACAATTTTAGCACTTTCATGGGCATACTAGGAATTTATTCAAAACATTTAAACACAAATTTCTGAATACTTAGTTCCATTTCAATTAGGTTCTGTGTAAGTATGTTATTTACATGAAACAACAATAAGTACCTACTATCATCTCCGCCTTGCTCCGTTTGATAACTTCAAACGTAACCACTACAAACAATCAAAATGTCTTACGTGTGTATTCAGCTTTAAAATAATTGAAACCACGTCATACTATCGCCGCGCCGCGCCGGCACGAAATTTCATTCAGAACTGTTATTGTTCCCTGTAGCTAAATCTTTGTCTTTGTTTTTACTTAGCGTAAACAACAAACTTTGTTGAAGCTACGTGATTATTTTTTAAGTCTATTCTTATAGAAAATGTTTCACAAAGTCTTTTACTACAATTTTAATGAAATAGGTAGGTATAACAAATCGTCTGTTTTGCGTGGCAAATCGTGCCTTTGTGTTGTGTTCAGGTATACCTATCGCAACCTATGCACCTAGCTATACCTACTTGTGTCTGATATATCCTTGTACCTGCATAGTAAATACTAATGAAAGCCAAGTAAATGCGGGAAGTGTAGTTAGTATTTGTACCTAAGTACCTAACGGAAAGTTGCCGTCGCAGATGCGAGTTGAAGCGTTGTAAGAACTATAATAATTATTGTTTGGTGTTCTGTAGGGGAAATGACAAGATGATCTAGAATCTAGATTCTAGATGAATGCCTCAACGGGATAGGTGCCTCGGTTCCAAATACACCATGTTAGAGACGTCCCTGGAGTTAGTTTTTAATTAGAAACGCTTCTGTCGTTCTTGCCTTTAATGCCATAAAAACTAAGTTTGGGCGCTCGTGTTTAGACTGTGTAAGCGAAATTCTTGTGCGGCGAGCCCTCCACAAGCGTCAAACTTTTAGCCGCGAATAAGTAGAAATGAAATGAAATGAAATAAATTGATTTATTTCGACTTGGTTTTTACAAACACTTCGAATGTCATCTACGCCATCGCTTCCACAAATCCCTACGATGAGTGGCCTTGGTAGAAGAAGCGGCAAGAAACTCCCAAGGAGTTTCTTTTTTCTTCCCCACTCACAGTTACAGAGAACACTTATCACTACTTAAGGCTATATTTCAAACTCATGTCCAGGCTGTTTCATCTTGAAAATATTCATCCAGTTTATAATAACCCTTCGTCATAAGAATGTCCTTAACATGAGTTTTTAGCTTACAGTATGGCATTTCCGTTAATTCTAACGGAATTTTATTATAAATTTTTACGCATCTACCCATGAACGAGCCACCAGTTTTACAAAGCCTAAAATTTGGTACAATCAGCTTAGCCTTATTCCTAGTATTAATATTATGGACATCACTTTTCTTTAAAAAACTATCATGGTACTTTTTAACATACATAATATTATCCAAGATATATTGTGATGTAACAGTGAGTATATTAACTTCTTTAAACAGATCTCTCAGCGAGTCCCTAGGTCTGAGGTTGTAAATTGCACGCACTGCCCTTTTCAGTAATATAAAAATAGATTCAATGTCTGCAGCTGTGCCCCACAACAACAAACCGTAGGACATCACACTATGAAAGTAACTAAAATAAACTAGTCTTGCTGTTTCCACGTTAGTTAAGAGCTTTACTTTCTTTAGTAGTTAGTAGTTTAGTAGTAGTAGACTTTGAATAAGATTTATAATGCATTTTTTTGTTTCTTTATGTTGGACTTCAAATTACACAGGCTATGTAGTTGTATTGTTGAATATCTTTCGTTTAATTTTATAAATAAAATGGACAAGTGACCGTGTCGAAAATAAAGGAGATGTTTCAAATCCGGCCCACAATATGTACAGTACCTCGAAAAATCTAGAAAAATTCATGGAATTTGGGAAAAATAAAGATAAATTGCTTAAATGCATACTTTTTTGGTACAAATTTTGTGTTTATAATTCATTTTTATCAATTTCCAACATGGCGTCTTGCCAAGTTGTCATTGATCATAGATCGCGAACTGTCTACTGTCACTTTAAATGACAGAATTGTAGGTACATATGTCAAACTTCTATCAAATTAACCAATATGACGTGTGATGACAGCTTACCGCCATTGTCTACTGTCACTTTAAATGACAGCATTGTAGGTACATATGTCAAACTTCGATCAAATTAACCAATATGACGTGATGACAGCTTACCGCCATGACGGACTTTTGTTTTTGTGTTGCAATTTTAAGTGTACATTTTTGTGTTGTACCACAAAACTAAAGTAATTTAAAGGAATTGGATGATTGAAAACTGTTTTAATTGTGTTTCTCCATTTTTGAGTATGGTGTACAAAGTGGTGGCCGGGGCTCCATACATTTTGAAACATCTCCTTTATAAATAAATAAACGCTAACCACACTCATACCCCCGCAGTAGGTTACTAGGTACCTGTGTCGCGGATGGCATGGACTACACATAGAACACATTACAATTACACCCATGACCCGAGTACAAATATTTATCTGCCACATAAATATCTGCCCCGGCCGGGAATAATAATTGAACCCGGGACCCCTCGCGTCGCAGGCAGGGTCGCTACCAACTAGGCTACAGGTCGTCAAAGGGTAGAGGCTACATTTATTTTTGCGTATAGATGTTCTGACGTAGAGATAAGTGTTACAGTAACAAGCATGCAAGACCTACTGGATCGTGGACCGCAGTATTGTTTGTGTTCCATTGTGATGTGACTCGGTTCCGTTCAGTTCGATCGGCCTACTAACTAGACCGCGAATCCGAACAACACTGCAGCGCTCCCCGCGACTTCATTAATCAAAGGGTAATTAATTTTGTACGGTAATTTTTCTGTTTAAGTATTGATAAATATCAATTCATTACGGATAACGTCGATTCTATACCCTGCCCATAACCAGAATGTAACGCCCACGGATAACTTCATAAGAGAAATTTCCTCAACCGTCAATGGCAGATGTGATTTCCATAACACATATTGAATTATGATGGGCCGATCTAAAGTTGATGTGGGTGCTACTTCCAAGGTTGGGTTTAGACAGAGGAACTCCTCAAGGGAGCGTAGGATCTCGGAATAATTTAACTACTGCGTGCGTAGCACACTTACAATTTATTTTGTTTTTCATTCAGTCATTCATAATTTTTTTCTTACAATTGTTAATTTATTTTATGATTATTATGTACTAGTAAATCCGCCCTCGCTTCGCTTCGGGAAACCAGTCCCTTCAAAAATCTCTATAAATTTTAACAAATTATGTTATTCCGATGTCTAAGCTATATTACTGCAAAGTTTCATGAAAATCCGTTCAGTAGTTTTTGCGTGAAAGAGCAACAAACACACATACATACATCCTTACAAACTTTCGCATTTATAATATTAGTAGGATTATGTTCGTTATAAAATTTTATAATCAGCCTTATATTTTAGGCAGGTACATTAGAGAATAATTACTGTTATAAAGATTCTAATTCTTAACTTACAACAATTACTCGTACGGTAATGAAACTCATCATAGTGGGAAAGCGGCCAACGCCGAACGAAATTAATAATGGACAATATTCACCATGGTGCCGAAGGTCGGAGTGGAACAAAGAAACCTCTTGGTTCAAATCGATACTCACTGTGACTCCGCCCTTGACCACTCACACTTGAAGGTCGCACGTGCTGGTTCCCAAGTGTTGCACTGCAATTATTGGCTGCCACTTATCTTGTCATAACAGCGGATATATGCTATTGACTGTCTTGCACAACATGTTGAATTTCCCACGAATTAAATTTTTATTCAACTGTTCAGGACAAATGGTGAGCTATAGTGCTGCATGCTTCCACAAAACATGCACCACGACTGCTCTGTCAACAGCAAAAGAATAAGAAGAAGAAATGTTATTAATGTGTTCACATTTTTCTTAATATTCATTAAACGAGGAGATGAATTACCTGGTGTTAAATGGTAGCTCGCGCCTATGGACATTAGTAACATATTATCTATGACTCACCCAACTACCGACTATGCCCGCTGTTGCTTAATTCAGTCGATCAATTAGGATCAACGAAAGCAATCCCGCTATAAGCGATTCAGGCACATAATTGACGATAGTACACTGAATTACAATACCAAATCGTTGTCGACTATCAAAGTCATAAACTTAGCATTCGACACAAAAATAAACGGGTTCATAGACACGCACGGCATAAACTCTCACTTTCAGTAGGGGTCACAGTGCTGAGCCGACGTTTTTACTTCTCGTAATTTCCCCTTTCAAGCAAAATATATCAGCTCTATGGCTCGGGTCTCCCAATTAAATCTATGTAAGTAAGAAACATGAAATTTCCGAGGTGGTTTTTTGCAAGCCCGTCTTTATAAATTCCTAACTGTGTTTTCTGTGGACGTAAGGGGTGGTTATTAGAATGATTACCTCTGTAGCCTTTTTGGTAGTGACCCCGCCTGCGAAACAGAGGTCATGGGTTTGATTCATGGCAGGGACAGACATTTATGGGACATAAATATAAGTCCTCGGGTTGTGAATGCGAAATTGTTATATTCCTATATCAAGCGATTCGTGTAACATTTTACAATGTTTCGCAAACATGCAATGCATTTAAATTAAAAGTGGCACTCTAGCTAAAGTATAGCGGCTGAAGCCGTACCGCACTAAGCCAAGACGCATTACCGCTCGTTCACTTGATTTGTCGTCCCTCGTCCCAAAGCTCTTGCCATTCCAAGCCGTTCCACTATTGTGTGCCACATTCTAGACTTGATGTTGTTAAATGCAATACATTCTGTTTACCAACAGAGAAGTTATAATCTCTTGGGCATTTTGGAGATAAGAGATTTAAGAGCCAGTGCGTACTTACTGCTCTCTTATATTGCGGTCTGCAACGAAAACTGCATCAGTGATCCAATTTTCGTCGATGACTTGTTTCGAAGCTAGATGATGGGATGCCTTCATTTAAAGTACTTAAGTTTGGAAATAAACATGAAATATTTAAAAACATGAAACAATACGAATAATTATTTCAGCCGCAATTATTAAAAGTTCATTACAATTTTAAGTTCATTCATAACGTTTCAATTCGCCATTTTTAGTAGCGTTAAACTGGGTACTTCGTTCAAAAAATTCTCCGTTAAACTTAACGTTATTGTTCATTGTGGATATAATATGCCTAGACTAAGTAAGTAGTAAACTGTTTGTTTTTATAGAGGTCGCATCCCCGTCCCTAGTCCCTGACGGTCGTATATCGTTTCCGCTTTCCTGCTTTATGGCTGTGGCGTTCAGCTGGAGAAAATATAGGAAATTTTGTACAGAAACAATTATTTAAATATACCTACTAGTATTTATATTGTACGGTTACATTATAAGATCAATATACCAACGTGGATATGGAAGTAGCATTCCATGAATTGTGATGCCTATTGGAGTTTTTTTATGCTACAAATAAACGCACCTGTAGATTACTTGGCAGCGATCTAAGATTCCATTCCAGATCTCTGAAGTAGCTAGAACTGATTTCAGAATCAGAGTTGTATACAACGAATCTATTCCCAACATAACAGTATTGGTTACAAATTGGACTAAGTACCTATTTGTTTTTTAAAGTTAATTTCAGGTATTTTATGACTAAACCCTATTGAACACCTTGCGAGAGTACCTACATAATCTACATATGTACCTACACATTTCACTGCCCTTAGTAGAGACTAACGATCCGAATTACATATTATTTAGTCTAACTCTTTTATTCATTTTATTGTGGGAATTTCCAAAACTCCTCTTTTAATGCTCCCCTATACTACCCAAGGAAAATACCTACCTACATGCATGCAAAACAGCTTCTTGCGTCGAGTAGTTTCGGTTTAGCGTTGTCGGTCAATCAGGCACTCAGAATGTAACCGATGCAATATCGTGAGCAGCCAATATGTACCAAGTATATATTATGTGCATACCATTTTGTAAACAGAACGTAGGGGAGTCGCGAGCGGGCTACTCGATGCGGCGCGTGGCCACAGGGCCCGCAATGCGGCGTTCATCCCTAAATATATATTTTCCCATTACTTTATTCACGTTCCCGGCATACAATGTTATACGGGTGATATATTACTTATGAATAATGTACTATCATATTCAACAGCGTTCTATAGTATTCTTTTTCGGTTTTACAAACCCGTAATGTCAAGGGTTTCAATTCAACATTGTTAAGTAACATAAATTGTGTGGTTTTATCAGTGCTGGTACATAGAAAATATTGTTGTTTTGCGTTGATTAAAAATTGTTCCCTAGTGGTGTGTCCAATCAACAGGTTGTTGCAATAATACATTTTCTGGATTTTTTTACCTTTTCCCATTTGTTTTGAAAGGTTACTGCGTGTATCATGGTCCCCTAGGATCCAATTCATCATATTGACATCACCTTTGAAACACAGCAACGCGAAACTTCCACATCGAACTACCGACCGTACCTAACTTTCTTTGAGCGATATAACCAATGGGACGCACTGACATGACAGAAGCTACAAAGGCTAAACACATTTCAACAGGTGCACAAAACAAAGCATTTGAGTTAGACATGACATAGTCGGTCGTCGACCTCAGCTCGAAAGGTCTTCGCGGTTCTACGGTTCTACTGCGGTTTCGCGTGTTACGCCTCTCGCGTTCGAATGACGTTGATGCCAGTACTGCCAGTGTCGGTTTTCTTGCACTTGCGTGACACTTGTGTGACCGGCCCATTGTGTACGGACAATGTCGTGAGTTCATACGTCACGCTTTAACTAACGTGTCCTGTAATTACCGCCACAGCCTATAGCTGGTTTATGGTAGGGTCATTGTGGGGCCTGACAAGGAGGAATATGTAAGGTTGGGGCACGTTTAAAAATTAGAATACAAGTTAGAACAACTGACATTTTGATGAAGCGATGTAGGCCATTATATATGTAATTTTAATGCTAAACTGGTTTTTTATTTTTAAATATAGAGTTTTATGCAGGAAAATTTATGACATTCTCATGAGATGCTAAAGTTTTAAATAATCCTAAAGTTTATTTTTTAATATAATTTTAACTGTAACCAATTTCACCTACGTATTTTTTATATTCTCGTACCGTACCTAACGAACGGTACCTATTAATGTAACTAAGCGCCAAGTTCTCTTATCGAATTAGCCGTCAGACAAAACTAGATGAAGGGGAGTGAATCGTGGTCTGAATTATTTCAGCACTGAATGAATCGTGAGTGATACTTATCTCAGGTATTAATTGCTACTGCGTAGGTAGGTACTTGCGAAGGCTCTTGACAAAGGACCTCGGAATGTTCTAAGATTAGTTAGACCGTTCCGACAAAATTCATTTGTAGAGTAAGCAGCGATATACACTTAAAATATGAATAGACTGACTAGCTCCGCCCGCGACGTCGCCCGCGTGGAATTCAACTTCATCTCACCATTTCACCCTCTCAGGGGATAAATTTTGAAAAATCCTTTCTTAGCAGATGCCTACACGGCCTACACCGTTAGTGGCTATCTGCATGCCAAATTTCAGCCCGATCGGTCCAGTAGTTTGGGCTGTGCGTTGCGTTGATAGATCAATCAGTCAGTCACTGCATTTTATATATTAAAGATATCGCGACTTGCCTATTAATTGCGACTGCTTGCGAAGGCTCTTGAGCACACTAATTCACTATACTACTAATACACAATACTAGTTCACAAATTAGTAAGACCGTTTCAACAAAATTGATACTTGAAGTAAACACCGATATAAACATAAAATATGACTAGATAGTCCACATCTACGATTCTAGTGTTAACAATACTGTCTGTTTGTTGCAGCGCGAGCCGCACGTGTCCGGCGGAGGGCGCGCCGGAGCCCGACTCGGCGCCGCCCGTCGCCGTCGACCTGCCGCGCACCCGCGATGGAGAGATCGACTATGATGGTGAGTGACTTTGAATGTAGTACAGAACAGAAGTAAGCAAGTAGGTTCAAGTTGTTTCTACGTTGACCTACCGCGCACCCGCGATGGCTAGATTGACTATGATGGTGAGTAACTTTGGATGTAGTAGGTACAGAACAGAAGTAAGCAAGTAGGTTCAAGTTGTTTCTACGTTGACCTACCGCGCACCCGCGATGGCTAGATTGACTATGATGGTGAGTAACTTTGGATGTAGTAGGTACAGAACAGAAGTAAGCAAGTAGGTTCAAGTTGTTTCTACGTTGACCTACCGCGCACCCGCGATGGCTAGATTGACTATGATGGTGAGTAACTTTGGATGTAGTAGGTACAGAACAGAAGTAAGCAAGTAGGTTCAAGTTGTTTCTACGTTGACCTACCGCGCACCCGCGATGGCTAGATTGACTATGATGGTGAGTAACTTTGGATGTAGTAGGTACAGAACAGAAGTAAGCAAGTAGGTTCAAGTTGTTTCTACGTTGACCTACCGCGCACCCGCGATGGCTAGATTGACTATGATGGTGAGTAACTTTGGATGTAGTAGGTACAGAACAGAAGTAAGCAAGTAGGTTCAAGTTGTTTCTACGTTGACCTACCGCGCACCCGCGATGGCTAGATTGACTATGATGGTGAGTAACTTTGGATGTAGTAGGTACAGAACAGAAGTAAGCAAGTAGGTTCAAGTTGTTTCTACATCGACCTGCCGCGCACCCGCGACGGAGAGATTGACTATGATGGTGAGTGGCTGTTTGGAGATATGTGTTGGATGTAGTGAGTGTAGAAATAAGCAAGTAAGTACAAGCAGGCGAAGCCATAATCACCTTCGATGTAGTACAGAAGTAAGCAAGGAGGTAGGTAGTACAAGCGATTATAGCCAAGCCAAGTGGTTTCAACATGGGATGCAAACAGAAGGGCCTGGGTTCGAATTCTGTACATGTTATGTTCTGATAACTAACTTTCTACAAAAAAAACTATCGACTTCAAAATCGATAAGAACTTACAGAGAGACAACTCAAAACCTACTCGTCAGATGTCGCTTAAATATGGGGTGAGGGCGCTTTTAGTGTCATGCGCATTTGCTCACGCACGCGGGATTGACCCGCATGCGTAGCACCCGCAAAGAACAATTTCATATATATATGAATTTATTATAAAGCGTGATAAACGCACGCGGGATGCGGGGCGCTGTGCGGGGCGTCATCCCGAAGCGGGGCATCCGCATGCGTGAGCGTCCCTACAACTTTACCGCCCATTTTAGTGTCGGATGGGGCGCACGCACCGTATTGTACTAATCGTCTACGCAACCCGTTACGCAACCCGCAGAAGACTGAAACTTAAACTGCGTATGATCCGCAGCGTGAAATTTCACGCATGCGGGCTAATCCCGCGTGCGTGAGCAAATCCGCATGACACTAAAAGCGCCCTGAGACGACAAGCATTAGCATTCAAATACAAAAAAAGATATCAAAATCGTTTCAGCCAGTGAAATGTTATGAGAATAGACATAAAAAAATACAAACGAATTGAGAACCTCCTCCTTGAAGTCGGTTAAAAATATGCGCGCATTAGAATTTAATTACCATTTGCTTCGGTTAAGAAAAACATCGCGTGTTAACATGCACACAGGAATAATTACTATAATAGGCTCAAAGGTTTTTAAAATTTGCCAATCCACATTTGAACAGTGTAATGGCCTGAACCCCTCACATTGTGAGGACCCGAGCTGAGCAATGACACAGTTAAGGGTTTTGATGATGACTGGATAAAGAAGGAAATATTTTAAATCATTATCATAGCCGTACAGGCTGTGGCGAGTTGGCAGTCACTTAAAGTGCTTGTATATTATCTCTAGGGAATACAGGATTTAGGCATTTCTGCAAACCTTCTAGATGCAAAGTTCTGTGAAAAGTGAAAACGCTAAATGTGCCTGCAATTGGGTACTAATTGAGTAATAATAAATGAAATCGAATACCAGAATTACCAGACTATCCGACTGGCATATAACCTCCGAACAAGTTGTAGGTACACCTATCAAGTTGCAGTCGCAATCATTTTAACTAACATTCATAATTACACAAGTTGAATTAACGAGTACCAATACCTAATTACATTTCTGGACTAAGACTTTAGAACAATCATAATTTCTACATAAGGGTGTATTAAATAATATTGTGCCGGTATTTGGATTGGGGCAATCTCCGCTGAAGTCGATCCACAAGTACTTATTTGCTGTTTTTCTAACACTACACTTTTAGAGGCGAAGCCATATTATTCCCCAAGGGTAGCAACGCATCTGGCGCTGAATTAGAACGAGAGCCTTAAAAACAATTATTACTAAAACAACTAACGGACAACTATCACTAACAGTTCCTGGCCAAGTCCTCGCACTTTTTAATAAAGTAATATTTTATCACCTACAGTTAACTGGACTACTTCTTAATCATCCTTGTCCATATTTAAGTCTTGTTCTAGGTTGGTTGCTACTATAATGCAATAAAATTACTATAACTTTGTTGTTAGTAACGCAAATTAATCTCATGTAATCTGAACAAAAGATTTGAAATCGATCGTAGGAGCTAATATTCGTGCTAATATTGTGCTATGTAACAAATATTCACGATGTGCATATTGTAGGTACATCAATATTGCGTTCCAATTGGACCATTATGAAGCGAGCTCCATTGCAATATTTCACCGATATGACGGTATTAGGCTTAGTAAATTTGCACAGATGTGATTTTCTACTAAATATTTATACGAATTGTGTACGTGCACTTTGCAATCACTACATAGTATAAAACAAAGTCGCTATTTTTGTCCGTCTGTTTGTTTGTCTGTTTGTCTGTATGCTTAAATCTTTAAAATTACGCAACGGATTTTGATGCGGTTTTTTGTAATAGGTAGAGTGATTCAAGAGGAAGGTTTTTATGTATAATACATGCATATATTCCCACGAGAACGGGATCCACGCGGGTGAAACCGCGGGCGGGCCGCTAGTTTCCTTATAAATCATTCACGTGTGAAACATATTGTATTGTATGCGAATAGAAACTGTTTGGCTTCGACTTGCGAAGCCATTTTCGCACAGAGTATGAGTCATTCGCAAGTGTTCTTCGAGAGGATATTCGTGGCCCGTGACGTGAATATTGATGGTGGTCAATAGGATTAATATTTGATAACCTTGCCGTAATATCCAATACAATATTACGGCTTAAAATCTGAAGATTGTTTTGAGCGATTCCTAAAGCCTATTGAAAAGCCCGAATTTGCCTTGTATTTGATTTGCCACATATCTACTAATATTATAAAACGAAATCACATCTGTCTGTCTGCGACGTTTTCAGGCTTAAACAAAACGCAGACACCCGGGCGAGCCGGAGCGGCTGAGGCTATGCCCTATTTTCCGCGTTTTTATGATTCGGCCAAACGTTGATGACCAAATCGTGAAACGTAGACGATTTTACGATCTGTCCAAACGGAGTTGACCATTTCATGAAATGCGACCATTTCATGATATGGTCGATCATTTCATGATGTGAGCAAATCTACGATGTAGCCACGACTTCAACCCAAATTGGTACTCAGGTAGCCTTCTGCAATTTAACGATGTACCATCCGTTACTGTGCACTGGACTAACTGGGTAAAGTGCAAATAAGACCTTTTTTAATTCAAATTTTACACTTTAACGAATGGTATCAGTGAATCTGCAGATTACATAGTTAATGTGCACATTAACTTTTTATGCATTTCAACGGTAAGATTTAAATGAACGTAACATATCTATACCTAGTATTAATATGCAAATGTGTGTGTTGTCTGTGCAGCACTGTACGAGGACGAGTCGGACAGCGACCTGGGCTCGATGGAAAACCACGGCTCCGTGGTCACACACCTCCTGTCGCAGGTCAAGATCGGAATGGATCTCACTAAGGTACGTCACTCCGTGCTGTTACATTACGACGATTAGAAAGACGTCGGTAAAATTGTAATTAATGTCTTCTTTATTAGCCGACAAAGCAACGATGATGCCTTTCGTCCATCATCTTCATCAATCATATCAAGATCATTAATCATTAAGTGCCTGATCGTTTATCGATATAAAAAAGGATTGACTAAACTTTTTCTGCAACTAAACCGAGGATAAGTTTGACAGATGGTAAAATTACTGAATCAAAATCCCTTCTTATCGATCGGGAAATGTCAGGTTCCATTACTGGTACACTCGTATGTTCAGTAAGGCTACTTCAATATCCATGAACGACGGTGACCGCCTACCATCAGGTTGACCGTCTTCTCGCTCTTTGCTGTATACATGAAACTTGTATTGTTTCAGGTTGTACTCCCTACATTCATACTGGAAAGGCGATCACTACTAGAGATGTACGCGGATTCGTTCGCGTATCCCGACCAGTTCGTTAAGTAAGTTGACACCTGTTGACACTACATTCATAGATACACAATAGCAAAATCGCATGTGGGTTTATTAATAAGGTACATTGATCTATAAGTATATTCCTATCTCTATGTATAGGTATAACATCGTCGGTACAAAAGTCAACTAGCCAAAGTGTAATTTTGGCAGTTTTGACATACATACATTGGACATCAATATTTTTTACACAACCCATATTGTGGCAAAATATTGTATCTGTAGTATACAAATTCATTAACTTGAATTGATTTTAAGAAATCCTTGATTTACAACGATACATACTTTTTTTATTAAAATCCTACCCTTCCTGAACATTTTGACATTTGCAGATTGGCGAGTTGACTTTTGTACCGACGATATATACTCTTATTTCGATCAATTAGTGCGCGAAACTTCATTCTATTGAAAAACACTTCATTCTATTGAAGCACAGTGGAAACTTTATGTATCGCTATTTGTTGAATAAAACCGGCACCAATCTCAGCATCATGTTATGTGTAACGCAAAGAAAACTATCACATAAGCAAAATAATATAGATATCTTTGTGTAAAGGTGAACTGGCAAGAAACTCTTCAGTCATTCGTCACGTTACATGTGTTTATACCTACCAACTTGATTCACCGCGTAAACGAAATTGCGACTCAACAGTTGAATTTAGCTCGTAAGCAATTTTATTCAAGTAAACGTAGATATTCTACGTGATCAATCCATTTACCGCACCGTTGTGCGTGCCGGCCGGCATACGATGCACGCCTTGCACGTACGCTTGCTAGCCTAACTCCACCATCCGTCTATGTCCAGGATAGTAGAAGGCACAAGTCCCCGCGAGCGCATGGTGCAAGTGGTCCGCTGGTACCTGAGCTCGTACCACGCGGGCCGCAAGTCGCAGGTGGCCAAGAAACCCTACAATCCCATACTGGGTGAGGTCTTCCGCTGCTACTGGGAGCTGGACGGGGAAGCGCAGACCTCGCAGGGTGCTGATAGGGTGAGTGTTGACTTCGGTATCGTGTTTGTAGCAGCTCTTGTTAGAGAAGTATATTAGTGGAAAGAAATAAGAGACTTGTTTGTAGTGGTCTCATGAGGATACGATTCCCATGGCCTATCTGGCCTATCTAGCCTAAATAAAATTAATCGACTACATTAAAGTTATATCTATGTGAACTTGAATGAACTTGAATTATAACTGACGGGAAGTCCATAGCGTGATAAAGAGCGGAAAATTAAAATTGATAAGATAATTACGAACTGCCTAAAAATTAATTTATTACAACTAAAAAAAATTGGTCACACGTGTCGTGTAAAAAAGCTGACTCAAACAGATGGACACTTGCACTGTACATGTGTTACTTTTGTCAAAATTCAAAACGTTTATGTCGTCATGACGTAATGTCGCTGCTGTGGGCAATTTGTGACGCACGAGAAATCGCCATTGTCTCGGTCCGTAGTGACAAACTGGAAGATGAAATAAAATAAAAAACTTAGCTAAATAAATGCAAAAAAAACCATTGCATAACTGGTTAGGTTACAAAGTAGTTAGTTAAAGGATGGGTTTTTAGTAAGATAGTTCCTGATTATTTACTTTATATTTATGTAACTTTAAATTTAAATATTTTGCAGGCCATAACAATAAATGGCTATAATTAAGTATTGTGCCAACAAACCCAAAACTAAAGTTAAACTGTAATGTCTCATGTAACTGCAACCACACCAACCAATAATCATTCATTCATTCATTCACAATATACTTATCTACTACAGCAAGAAGTAGGCGACGGCCCAGTCCCATGGTGCAGTCCGGACCAGCTCTCGTTCGTAGCGGAGCAAGTGTCCCACCACCCGCCGATATCGGCGTTCTACGCGGAGCACGTGAACAAGCGCATCATGTTCGAGGCCTGGGTGTGGACCAAGAGCAAGTTCCTCGGCCTCTCGATCGGGGTCCATAATATTGGGAGGGGCGTGGTTACGTTGCTGGACTTGGGCGAGCAGTATACGCTTACGTTTCCTAATGGATACGGCAGGTGAGAGCTTAGTTCGTATTTCGTATAGCATCGTTTCAGTATTCATTATGACTCTTTTTGAAAATGGATTTTTTTTGGCGTTTTGATCGCTTATACTCCATTTCACATAGGATGGGTACGGTGACATTTGATTTATGTTCCAATACACGCTCACTATTTTCAACAAATCAGATAAATATATATTTTTTAATCACCAATTAATTTCCAAAGTTAACAATAATGCTTGATTAGATGAATGGTAATGAAATTGTATTTAAATATGCGTTTTTACATTTTAAACAAATTAAAAAAGGTACAGAAAAAATAATAACCTAAAATTAGAGGCATGAAACCTATGCATGAAACGAAATGTGTTAGGGATTGACACGTAGTAGGTAATCGGCAAAAACGAATAATCGTAACGGTCATCTTGTGAATCGCGTCAACTGACTGACTTGAGATATAGATTATATGAATATTTTTAATTTCAATCGATTAAAGGTTAACCGCAATTGTACTCGATAATCGAATCACATAAATTAATTATGCATGGTCACCTCACTACAGAGTTAATTTGAAATGTATCACCGTACCCATCCTATGTGAAATAAAGTATAGTTTCAATTACAATTCACACCAAATGTGTCAATATTCCGACAAGACGCTACTTATGATAAAATAACTTAGGTCTTAAATATAAATTAACAGATTAAGGCCTTAATGAATCATTTGTTGGTTTAGCGGCGATTTACTTAAAAAGTCAAAGAAAGGAACTCCTCAGCTCTTAAAATAGTACCGGCAAAAGTTGGTGTTGGTTACAAACAAAACACTACAAACTAATTAATCCTCCACACCTATATCATCAACATACAACTACTCATCGATATTATTTCCAATATGGCACTACAATAAACGATATCCCTCAACAGATCAATCCTAACGGTCCCGTGGATCGAGCTGGGTGGATCAGTGACGATCGAGTGCCCGCAGACGGGGCACAAGGCCAACGTGGAGTTCCTCACTAAGCCGTTCTACGGCGGCAAGAAACATCGCGTCACGTGCGAGGTGTTTGGTGCGGGGGATAAGAAGCCCTACTACACTGCTAGTGGGGAATGGAATTCCAGGATGGATGGACGGTGGACGGAGAGTGGGGTGAGTTGGTGTTGCAGAGTTGGCTTGAAGGACCAAAAAATATAGACGTTGCGTACTTGCTACGCGTAACGTACTTAATACTCGGTAATAACTAAATTTTAGCTTTAACAACTGGACTGTAATGAAGTTTACTCTTATGAGTACTCTCTTCTTAACTATATCTATTTAGGTAACTATAATATTTAAAAATTCAAATTTACCTTAAAAGATTACGTGTACAATATTGTACATGCCACATTCCCACTTACCCTAATCAACCCTCCAACCCCCCAGCGCACAGAAGTAGTATTCGAGGTGTCGTCGATGAAGGCGCGTCGCAAGCGGGTCGCGAGCGTGTCCCGCCAGGCGGCGCACGAGTCGCGGCGCGTCTGGCGGCACGTGACCGCGGCGCTCCGGGCGGCCGATACAGTGGCTGCGACTGCTGCCAAGCGAACCTTGGAACAGGCGCAGAGAGATTCCGCTAGACGACGGCTCGATGAGGACGAGAAGTGGATTACGCAGGTAGGATTGGTGGAAATTATGTACAATAATACACACCTAAGTTCGTGAATACACGCGTACGCACACTTCGTGCGCTCTGTACGTGCGAACGCTAACGCGACGGACGATCGAGCAGGTGCAATGTTTTGTATAAACGCTAAACGCTAACACACTCATACCCCCGCAGTAGGTTACCAGGTACCTGTGTCGCGGGTGGCATGGACTACACATATAACACATTACAAATACCTACACCCATGACCCGAGTACAAAATATATAACGGACGCACAAAAATAAAAATGATTATAGTTATTGCCTGTTTTTTTATTATTTTAATGTCATGCTTTGCCAACTAGTTCAAATGTCATGGTTAAATGGGGAATAAGATCATTAATGAAACTGACGGTAATTAATTTTGATAATTCAGTTCCTTTTTGAGAGTAAAAAATTTTAATAATATTTTTTCTTATATCGCCTATTATCTTTCGTCCACTTTTAACTCATACTGTGTATCTGTAATTCCAGTTGTTCAGCCCCAAAGGCGAGGAGGGCTGGGAGTACAACGAGCCGTTGAGTAAGAGGTTGGAGTCCAAAGCGCAGCAGAGCAAGGTTGCCGAGGCCGCGGAGGCCAGATAATGTAACCTAACCTCACTCTAATATGGACTCTAACGCAATAATCTAAGGTAGACATTTCTACGTCACTCGATCCGAACTCGTAGGATATCTAGGTAACTAAACTCTTTCTTGTGACGCACCAATTGTTATAATATCGCTTAGAGCATGGACTGTTAAATCGAAGGTTGATGAGGAGAGTAAATGGTGCTTAGAATATAGTCCGGATATCTCTATCTCACTCTCGCACAGGTGTGGTTTGTTAAATTTTATTTGCCATAATTAGCTAAATTAGGTACATGCAAATTTTATACCGTAAAAACATTCGACGAGATAAATATTTATAGGTATCTGAACTATTCTCATTAGCACTATCTTTTCTCCTCATTGATTTTAAGATAAAGATAATTAACGCCATCGTAACGAATTGAACTTGCTTTGATAATGTACTTGATAATGTAGATATTTATTCCAATATGACCAAAGTGTACAATTTGTGCCTAAAACTAAAAATATTGAAAACTTTAGTGGTTTTAATAACTGCATTCAGCTGTTTGCACATCCATCCATCAAGTTAATTAGTAGTCATTAATTATGTTAAATGAGTCTTTGTTTGGTTATTTTTATAATAAAGCTTTCAGGTTGTTACATGTGTGGACAACCGTCAGTATTTAAAACTTAAAACAATGGATGTTCATTCGTTACGGTGACTCCTTGCGGTTACGGTACTTGCAAGGTAACGGCGCGACCGTTACTGTAATTATATAACGGTGCGGACTGTTTTAATACCTGACGGTATAACAAGTGTTTGATAACACGTTTAGAGCAATCATTTAATACCCATCCCGCCATCATGCGATGCTGTGACGAAACTGTGACGGAATGTTATCTGAAGTCGTTCTTTAACTGTACAACTTTAAAGGTAGATTTACTGTATTGCCTCCATTTGGACTGCTATCAAATTTAAAATTATTTCACGACCTTCAGTAGTACAGTAGGTAGATTTATCGCGGACGTTTGATAGTACTTTTATATGGTCTTAAATAACGTGAGGTCACTAGTAAGGGTGCGGTTCCACTGAGGCGGAGCGGAGCGGAGCGGAGCGGGGCTGAGCTGTGAAAAGAGGTATGTGTTTCCACTGAAGCGGAGCGGGGCGGAGCGGAGCGGAGCGGGGCGGAGCGGAGCGGAGCGGGGCGGGGCGGAGCGGAGCGGGGCGGAGCGGAGCTGCGGTTCCACGAGGCGGAGTGGAGCGGATTATGATGACGTCAAGACGCTGACTAAAATCTAATATATAAAAATGAACTTCGTGACTGGTTCACTCATCATCGCCCTACCTATGCTCTTTGAGCTACAGAGCTGAAATTTGCACATAGATTACCGTGTATGTAACGTAGGCAAGTAATAAGAGAGGATTTTCCGAAATTCCAACGGGAGAGGGAAGAAATTTTTTTTATTAAAAAAAGGAACTATACTTAGCTATAAATACTATGCTTGAATTTTCGCATACAAGTAGTAGGGTAGACTGGGTACGGTTGAAACACAGGACGGTTGAAACAAGTCGAATATCTCGCTAATGGTTGAGCCTGCAGTAATGGGTTCAAGGGGAAAAAGAAGCAGGTAACAGGTCCAAACTCGAATCTAAGTATTACATTGGTCACCGGGTTCTATGTATTTTTATAAATAGGCATATTGTATTTTGATACCCAAAAGTAAGTATTTTTCTCTCAAGTTTTATGCTATTATTATGTTAATCTGTTCAAGAGTAAATATTGAGTGTTCATTTATGATTTAGGTGAAGTTTATAGAATACGCAATGATGACTAGTTTTAATATGTATGTTATTAATATTACCATTACTATAAACTTTCTTTTACCGAAATTCTAGTTGGGGACGGTTGAAACAATACGTGTGGGTACAGGTGAAAAAAAACCGTATAATTTTGTCTTGTTTACTCGATGCCGATTTCGCATAATAGAGACTTTAAGATGACAGATTGAGTTATATTGAGACAAATACGCGTATGCGGAGGTAAAAGTTGGAGATAAACTATACACTGTCAACAAATTACTCGTCGAAGACTGATTACGTATATTATAGGGCTATTAAAACATTGAAGACCGATTAATATTGTCATACGATTATTAAACAATTAGAAGTAATGGAAAATATAGCAAGTTGCAATATATTTTAACACGTTCACTGCGTCTGCACAAAAATGAAACTTACTGCCCATGCGTTACGAGTCATAATCTTGCCGTATTAGTATTGCCTGCTGTGCGTTACGGCTTGTATTTTGCTGTACCAGGACCTGACTTTGAAGGCTCTTACAGACATGGAAACCCATGTTTTATTTTAAAAAAATAAACGAATCGATAGATTGTTTATCTATTGACACATGGCTAACGTCGCCAGGGTCTCGACCTGATATTTTAGAAGTTATGCATAATTTTGAAAATCAACGATTTCACGGCAATATACATGCCGTGCCGCATGTAGATCGATAGACCGAATTTAAAACTAGTGTTGGGAAACATTTGTAAGATAGTTGAAGATTGTTATTTTATTTACATTTATTAAAGTCATGCAAAATTAAACAAAAATATAAGTAATTAGGAACATAAGCATTAAAATTATTTGAGAACAAATGTATCGGATCAATTTCTTATCGTATAGTTAAGATTTAATTGTGAAAAAATTGCAAAATAGGTTGAAAACTGCTATTTTATTATCATTGATTTGTCATGCAAAATTAAATATATATATATATATATAAGTAACAAGAAACATAATCATTGCAATTTGAGATCAAAGAAATGGGATCAATTCTTAATCGTCTGGTTAAGTTTTGATTGGGAAAAAATGTAAAATAGATAAAGACTATTATTTTAATAACATTTATACCTCACCACCTTCCGTCTTAATTACTTTATTTATATCAAGTTTCTTACGAGAACGCTTCATATTAATTTTCGAGCGCTGATAAAGCGCAATCCAGTGTCGATACGTGCAAACGATGATCCTTGCGCACATCACTACGGCACACTGAAGCTGCGCGCGAGTTCCCTACAGTGCGGTACGGCGTCTAAGTTACGGCAACATACATGCCGCATCGCACCATAGATAAATAATTAAGTTCTGGTGCGTTACGGCACCATTATATGCCGTACTTATTTTTTCGAAAAATGGAATACATTTGAAGAAAGAAACTTGGATATATATTTATCTCTTTTCTGCGTGCACGGGAACATATAAAACCCACCCCCGCACCGGGCGTAAGACACAGACAATTGACCGCCGCACAGTTCGGAAGTCAAATACGGCAAAACTCTGCCCGTAACGCAGCGAACGTGTTAATGTATATTTTGTGTGAGTTTCAACATGGGAACGGTAGAAAAAAATCGGAATTTATTTTCAATGGTGAATATCTCTAAAAATATCACCCGCTAGAACTAAATACTATTGCCCTTTTGTAGATAAAGATCCACTCTTCAATTTAACATGTCATCATCATCGTTCTGTTTATAAACAAAAATATTACGAACAATTAAAGCCAAATCGTTTCAACCGTACCCAGTCTACCCTACAACGTGTTCTCTCAAAATTATTTTCAGAGTTTATTGATTTTCCCACGGGATATGGAATAAAGAGGAGAGTACCTGGTTGACCGAGCTTTGCTCGGTTGAAAATTATATTTAGTATGAATCGCATACTGATAAAATATGAATAATGTTCTTCGATCTTTCCGACATAATATGAGTTTAAAAAGAATTGCGTGTACTTATGTACGCACGTAAGAAGTTATACTTCTTTGGCATCATTAATAATAAATATTCAACGTTAATAATTTTGACAGCTGTCATCCGAAATGTAGGTCTCAACCAGACCTACAACTTTCCCAAAGACACCAGTGCTCCAGGAGCAGCCGTTGCCGGGATATCTCGGTTCGAAGTTTGACAGCTGTCATTGGAAATGTAGGTCTTGACGAGACCTACAACTTTCCCAAAGACAACAGTGCTCCAGGAGCAGCCGTTGCCGGGATATCTCGGTTCGAAGTTTGACAGCTGTCACTGGAAATGTAGGTCTTGACGAGACCTACAACTTTCCCAAAGACACCAGTGCTCCAGGAGCAGCCGTTGCCGGGATATCTCGGTTCAAAGTTTGACAGCTGTCATTGGAAATGTAGGTCTCAACCAGACCTACAACTTTCCCAAAGACACCAGTGCTCCAGGAGCAGCCGTTGCCGGGATATCTCGGTTCGAAGTTTGACAGCTGTCATTGTAAATGTAGGTCTTGACGAGACCTACAACTTTCCCAAAGACACCAGTGCTCCAGGAGCAGCCGTTGCCGGGATATCTCGGTTCGAAGTTTGACAGCTGTCATTGAAAATGTAGGTCTTGACGAGACCTACAACTTTCCCAAATCGAAATGATACATTAAAAAATATCGATAT
Organism: Hesperia comma; assembly: GCA_905404135.1. Taxonomy (NCBI): domain Eukaryota; kingdom Metazoa; phylum Arthropoda; class Insecta; order Lepidoptera; family Hesperiidae; genus Hesperia; species Hesperia comma. Next base: position 10,826,647 of record FR990031.1, on the reverse strand, counting down.
TTCTTGGGTGATATATATCGATACATTTGAAAAATATCGATACGATAAATATCCATTTGCCCACATAGAGATTACAGCGCCATCTAGTTTCATACTACTGAAATTTCAACACGTTACAAACAGTACCTCATAGAAGTTATCCTAATGTTTCATAGATGGCGTCAGTATGATGTTTTTAAAATCTCTTTATCTCGGGAACCGAGCTTTTCTCGAACCTGGGACCTTGATAAATCGATTCCTTGAGCCGAAAACCCCCTAATCTGTAACTTTCATGAAAATCTTTGCAGCCGTTTCCGAGATCGTGATTATATATATATAATAAATAAATAAATATACAAGAATTGCTCGTTTAAAGATATTAGATAGATATAGTAGTCTATATAAAGTACATTATCTCCGTAACTGCAACGAATACATATAGTTTAACAAAATGGTGTAGTAATCTACGTGAGCGAAGCTGCGGGCTAAAAGCTAGTGTTTAAATATGCGCGTGAGTGAGCCACCCCGCCCCGCTCCGCTCCGCCCCGCTCCGCTCCGCCCCGCTCCGCTCCGCCCCGCTCCGCTCCGCCCCGCTCCGCTCCGCTCCGCTCTGCCCCGCTCATGACGTCAAGACGCTGACTAAAATCTAATATTATACAAAAATGAACTTCCTGACTGGTTCACTCATCATCGCCTTACCTATGCTCTTTGAGCTACAGAGCTGCTGAGTACATAGATTACCGTGTATGTAACGTAGGCAAGTGATAAGAGAGGATTTTCCGAAATTCCTACGGGAGAGGGAACAATTTGTTTTTTTTTAATTAAAAAAAGGAACTATACTTAGCTATAAATACTATGCTTGAATTTTCGCATACAACTAGTACAACGTGTTCTCTCAAAATTATTTTCAGAGGTTATTGATTTTCCCACGGGATATGGAATAAAGAGGAGATGTAGTCTATATAAAGTACATTATGTCCGTAACTGCAACGAATACATAATTATATTTCAACAAAATGGTGTAAGTAATCTACGCGAGCGAAGCTGCGGGCTAAAAGCTAGTGATTAAATATGCGCGTGAGTAAGCCGCCCCGCTCCGCTCCGCCCCGCTCCGCTCCGCCCCGCCCCGCTCCGCTCCGCCCCGCTCCGCTCCGCGTCTGCCATCTCTTTCTTTCTTACCGATATTTTGAACAATTCTGCTCTGCTCCGCTCCGCTCCGCCCCGCTCCGCCAATGTTGTTTCCACTGAAGCGGAGCGGAGATTTCAAGTCATGTGATTGGTGAATCGCGGCACAGCTCCGCTCCGCTCCGCTCCGCTCCGCCTCAGTGGAACCGCACCCTAACGGAGCGGAGCGGAGCGGAGCTGAGCTGTGAAACGAGGTATGTGTTTCCACTGAAGCGGAGCGGGGCGGGGCGGAGCGGAGCGGGGCGGAGCGGAGCGGGGCGGAGCGGAGCGGAGCGGGGCGGAGCGGATTTGCTTTGCCTATTCGCCTGAGTGCCCAGTGACACGCGTTCTCTCAGTCAAATCACGCGTCATGATGTCGATAAAAAAAAATAAAGCAGCTCTTTTGTATCTTTCTCTACTGGTCTAGATTACCTTGTAATAATGTAACCAATGATGTTTTAAATATCTAGATTGAGCGTCGCCCTACAATGAAAACAAAAAAAAAGGCAACATTATCAAGCATGTGTGCGTGCAGGCGATGTTTTTCGCGTTCATTTATTGTCTATGTGTGCGTAATCTGTGCGTAATTATATAAACTTTTTGACACGTTTTCGCGGATTCGATGTTCCATCTAGATATTTAATACATCTTTGAATGTAACGTAGGCAAGTGATAAGAGAGGATTTTCCGAAATTCCTACGGGAGAGGGAACAAATTGTTTTTTTTTAAATTAAAACAAGGAACTATACTTAGCTATAAATACTATGCTTGAATTTTCGCATGCAACTAGTACAACGTGTTCTCTCAAAATTATTTTCAGAGGTTATTGATTTTCCCACGGGATATGGAATAAAGAGGAGATAGGTATAGTAGTGTATATTATAAAGTACAGTACCTGGTTGACCGAGCTTTGCTCGGTTGAAAATTATATTTAGTATGAATCGCATACTGATAAAATATGAATAATGTTCTTCGATCTTTCCGACATAATATGAGTTTAAAAAGAATTGCGTGTACTTATGTACGCACGTAAGAAGTTATACTTCTTTGGCATCATTAATAATAAATATTCAACGTTAATAATTTTGACAGCTGTCATTGGAAATGTAGGTCTCAACCAGACCTACAACTTTCCCAAAGACACCAGTGCTCCAGTAGCAGCCGTTGCCGGGATATCTCGGTTCGAAGTTTGACAGCTGTCATTGGAAATGTAGGTCTTGACGAGACCTACAACTTTCCCAAAGACACCAGTGCTCCAGGAGCAGCCGTTGCCGGGATATCTCTGTTCGAAGTTTGACAGCTGTCATTGGAAATGTAGGTCTCAACCAGACCTACAACTTTCCCAAAGACACCAGTGCTCCAGGAGCAGCCGTTGCCGGGATATCTCGGTTCGAAGTTTGACAGCTGTCATTGGAAATGTAGGTCTTGACGAGACCTACAACTTTCCCAAAGACACCAGTGCTCCAGGAGCAGCCGTTGCCGGGATATCTCTGTTCGAAGTTTGACAGCTGTCATTGGAAATGTAGGTCTCAACCAGACCTACAACTTTCCCAAAGACACCAGTGCTCCAGGAGCAGCCGTTGCCGGGATATCTCGGTTCGAAGTTTGACAGCTGTCATTGGAAATGTAGGTCTCAACCAGACCTACAACTTTCCCAAAGACACCAGTGCTCCAGGAGCAGCCGTTGCCGGGATATCTCGGTTCGAAGTTTGACAGCTGTCATTGGAAATGTAGGTCTTGACGAGACCTACAACTTTCCCAAAGACACCAGTGCTCCAGGAGCAGCCGTTGCCGGGATATCTCGGTTCGAAGTTTGACAGCTGTCATTGGAATTGCTCGTTTAAAGATATTAGATTATGTCCGTAACTGCAACGAATACCTACCATATATTTTAACAAAATGGTGTAGTAGGTATACTACGCGAGCGAAGCTGCGGGCAAAGCTAGTGATTATGAGTGAGCCGCCCCGCTGCGGTCCGCCCCGCTCCGCTCCGCCCCGCTCCGCCCCGCTCCGCCCCGCTCCGCTCCGCCCCGCTCCGCCCCGCTCCGCTCCGCTCCGCCCCGCTCCGCTCCGCCCCGCTCCGCCCCGCTCCGCGTCTGCCATCTCTTTCTTTCTTACCGATATTTTAAACAATTCTGCTCTGCTCCGCTCCGCTCCGCCCCGCTCCGCCAATGTTGTTTCCACTGAAGCGGAGCGGAGATTTCAAGTCATGTGATTGGTGAATCGCGGCACAGCTCCGCTCCGCTCCGCTCCGCTCCGCCTCAGTGGAACCGCACCCTTAATCTTTCGTTTCGATCGGTCCTTCATATGAGTTCAATTAAAAAGGCAGCGTCTATCATCCATGGAGGTCTTAGAAGATGAATGAATGTAAATATTTATAGAATGAATTTCGTCACCGTTTTGTTATTCACAAGTTCGGCCACTGCGGACGCGTACGTTACAATTGCGTACTGCACGCATTGTTTATATATAAATATATTATTTTATTTTTCTACTATTATTATTATTGTTTTACTGCCATTTTCTTAGTTTTTCCATATTACTGTACAGTATAGTGTCAATTACGATTAAATTATTATTTTACAATATTATTGAGACCACATTTTATACGAACTAGGCCGTTTTCACTGTCGTCGCTTTATATCATTAGTTTGGGTCTATATTATTACATTTTGTATCAATTCATAAGGCCTATAAAATTTCGAGCAATAATCTTGTAAATATAGAATTTTGGTATTTCGCAGGCTTTTTTATCTTCTAAGTATCGTTTAGAAATTGCGCTCGGAAAAAAATTAAAGGTGACGTGCGGAAAATTAAAGAATATAATATTGTTATGTTTGTTTACAAAAGTAAATTAATATTCTTTTGAATATCTTAAAGAAAACTTGTAAGTCTAAGGCTAGACTTAGTTTTGAAGTCGAATCAACTTGTATTAATTAATACACTACAAAATTAGTAGGAATTTAGGGTTGGAAATCGATTAAATCGTGAGATGTGACTCCCTTATGTATTATTAAAAGATTAAAAGACGTGATAAATATAGTCCTTATTACTAGGGGTTTAAGGTTGAAAGTTAAAGGCATCATGAGATGCAAACGATTTATATAAATACATGTTGTTTAGAACTTCGGGCGCAGTTACCTTTCCCTTACTAACACTGTTAAAGAGTGCTTTTTACTTGGACCCCCTCTGAACCCCTCGAGCCCCTGGGGGTCAACGAGTAACTGATGCATATCCTTTTTGTATAATTGGAGTAATAAGATTAATTTTTACTTTCAACATGGAATACATATAGTCAAAGTATGGTAAAATTTCAATGTAATCAATCAACAGTAGATAAAAAAAATATGAGATACGTCTTATTGGTGATTAGGGCTAAATTAAAGGATTTATCTCTCGTATAACTCCGGGAATGAATGACCAGAGGGTGAAGGGTTGAGGGGTTGGTGCCAGTTTAATTGTATTAATGAATTGTTTGTTGTTCGCTAAGCAATGGCACTTGGTGAAAAGACTGAATCTACGCGAACGAAATAGTAAATCGAGATGCGGTCTGTGACTCGTACAACAATTACTATGATTATTTTCCAATCAATCACATACGACTTATTTAATTAATTAAATAATTAAATTACATAGCTATAGCTACATGTTGTATATTATTAAATAAAATTTAAATTATTTATCGTGTTTTATTGTTACAGAATAGGCTTCCTTGTTTGTTACCAGAGTTTATTAAATATGGAATTTATATCTTAAAACCTGAATTAGAACCATTTCTTCATACTCACCGGACTTTAATTTTGCACACCTATTGCTAAAGTACCGATCGCAATACAATTTGTTGTCATTCATAGACGGATAGCCACAGATTATACACTAGTACAGTGATGTAAAGCTCCAAACACTGCGCGCTCCAGCAAAACCAATGACCTTCTAGAAGGTCATTGAACAAAACACACAGACGCTGTTTACTGACACAAAAAATGCATGAGACATTGCATTGTTCATGCATTGTTCAGTAGTGGTTCAAACGGGTGCTTAAAGGACTCAGGTATAGGTACTCGTAAATATAACTTTGCATTTATTTGACATTGTGTATTTACCATAGCTAGTAATTGATTAATTAGTAAAATAAGATAAATATAAAACAAAATAATGTTGTATATAAATGTTACGATATTAAAATAATGTAATAGAATTATTTATGGAAGAAATAATAATCTGTTTCATAAAAATATTTGTACGCCGTGGTAATGGCATAGTATAGTAGTACCACCAATTTTTACCTAAGATCTGTTATACAATACTCTTAGGCCTCTTGTAGACACACGTTTTTTTGGCGTAAAAATCTACGGTAAATTCGCCGTGTGTAGGCACGGTTGTCAGTGTTGTATGGATTACTATGAGAGCTTGTAGACGGTCGCGGCTGCATTACGGCACGGCGCCGCCGCCGTATGCACCGTGCGTCCCCCTCGGCGTGCCGCGTCTACGCACGGCGTGATTTTTATCAGTGTTGTATGGCAGTCTTCGTGAGTGTGTCGACGACGCCGGACATTTTCACGGTTTAGTGACCGGCTCGCTACACTGTTTTTAACTGACTTCTATCTAGTTAATAAAAATGATCCCAAGTGAGCGGCACCTGGCCGTTGTCTTGCCCGTTAGCTTTGCCGTGCCATGTACACGCTAGCACGTTTTTTTTACGGCACGGCAAACACGCCGTACGGTGAAAAAAACGTGCCATGTACAAGAGCTCTTATACTATACAAATATTGCGTGACCAGAAAAATAGAAAACCTGTCATGAGGGCGCCAAAGTTTCCTTTTTTATGGCAACAACACAGACAACAGTAACTATAGTAACGCTCATGTTATTATTGTCATTTTGACAACTATGTCGGAAATGTTATATATGGAAATAAATGTTATTTTATACGAAATGTTATTTTACACATAGAAAACCACTTTTCTTTCACGGATATGAACAGTTGTTTGTCATTTTAGCACAAAAAAGACACTTAAAGTAAAAAAACCAACATGAGACAATGGACTTAATATACTAAACATTCATGAGACATACTGTGACATTCAAACTCACTGACAAGCAATTTACGATTGGCGTTTAGAAACTTAGCGTTGCCAGTATAAGAGACCTAAACCGATCTGAGCAGCCTTGAGGCCCCTCTGCAGCACTGCGACCTTCCCCTCCAGCTGTGTCACGGTCGCGTTACGTTTCTCCAGCTCTTCGATTGGCGCATTCTGTAATTTAAAAAATATGCTTTAAAAAAAAACTAAAAAAAACACACTACATATTGTGTAGCCTACAAAAATTTGTCTTGATAATTACCCCAACATACAATTTAAAACTTACAATACAAACTTGCATAATAAAATTAATGTATAAATGCCTTCCCAATTACACCAACTTGCCCATATTATAATCTGGCCGCGCTAACTATGCGTTCCTGACACATGTCAATTCGTCATGACTAGTGATGTACAATAAATAACATTATGCGTTGTAACAAATAACAATAACAACATGCATTCATTATGCATAATATTTATTCAATTTATATGTTGTTATTTTTATAGGAATTATGTTTCAATATATTCAATAAATATTCGTTATGTAAATAAAATTTTAAGGAATCAATTAATTGAATTGAATCATAATTTCTGAATGTAATCAAGAGAAAAAAATTAAAATGTTTTATTTGTTTATTTTATTTTCATTTGATTCACCTGAGTGATATTATAACACAAATTTTCCTAAGTTATGTTTGGGTGTACCTTTATTACAATAATATTAACTTTATTGAATACTTAGTACATTATTTATATAATATATTATAAATGTACGGGCTAAGCACGTACAGTCAGCGTCATATAGTACGTAGCAGTCATGATTACCAAATACTTGGAAACATTCATTATGACCATTAAGAACGGCTCAACCAAAGCGATCAAATTGTTCAGACCATCTACCGTGTACAAATATACCGGAGCACGCACAACACCGAATACTTGATAACACCCAAGTCGGCATTAATACCGTGACAACCACAACGCTACTGGTTGCCTAACAGCCAAAGTGTTCAAAAGTATGAAGCAACCAAAGTATTCAAAAACTAGCTTTTGCCCGCGGCTTCGCCCGCGTGGAATTCGTTTATATCGCGAACCGGGGAAGTGGGGGAGAAAGTACGTCATCAACTATCTTCCTGGGAAAATTCATCAAAATCGTTGTTTTCATACAAACTTTCATCCCCTATTTCAAGCCTTTAGGGGTTGATTTTTTAAAAAAAATTGTGACTCTGGGTCTTCAAATATTTTCATTCCGAATTTCATCCAAATCGGACTGGTGGTTTAGTCGTGAAAACGTCACAGACAGACTTTCGCATTTATAATACTACTATGTGTGTGCCCGCTACTTCGTACGCGCAGGAGTTTATTCTGCGTAACTCCAGATCCCGCGGGATTTCCAGGAAGACAGACTTGTTAGTTTTATATTAATGTTTGTTTAGAAGCTATTTATACCCCATACGCGAAGAAGGTTTTCCCGCGTAAATTCCGATCCCGCGGGATTTCTGAAAATATCCTATATGTTAATCTAAGTTGCCCTCTTTGTGTGTGCCCGCTACTTCGTACGCGCAGGAGTTTATTCCGCGTAACTCCAGATCGCGCGGGATTTCCGGGAAGACAGACTTGTTAGTTTTATATTAATGTTTGTTAGTTTTATATTAATGTTTGTTTAGAAGCTATTTATACCCCATACGTGAAGAAGGTTTTCCCGCGTAAATTCCGATCCCGCGGGATTTCTGGGATAAAAAATATCCTATATGTTAATCTAAGTTGCCCTCTATGTGTGTGCCAAATTTTATGAAAATCGGTTCAGTAGTTTTTGCGTGAAGGAGTAACAAAGCTATTTATACCCCATACGTGAAGAAGGTTTTCCCGCGTAAATTCCGATCCCGCGGGATTTCTGGGATAAAAAATATCCTATATGTTAATCTAAGTTGCCCTCTATGTGTGTGCCAAATTTCATGAAAATCGGTTCAGTAGTTTTTGCGTGAAGGAGTAACAAAGCTATTTATACCCCATACGTGAAGAAGGTTTTCCCGCGTAAATTCCGATCCCGCGGGATTTCTGGGATAAAAAATATCCTATATGTTAATCTAAGTTGCCCTCTATGTGTGTGCCAAATTTCATGAAAATCGGTTCAGTAGTTTTTGCGTGAAGGAGTAACAAAGCTATTTATACCCCATACGTGAAGAAGGTTTTCCCGCGTAAATTCCGATCCCGCGGGATTTCTGGGATAAAAAATATCCTATATGTTAATCTAAGTTGCCTTCTATGTGTGTGCCAAATTTCATGAAAATCGGTTCAGTAGTTTTTGCGTGAAGGAGTAACAAACAAACAAACAAACAAATACACAAACTTTCACATTTATAATATTAATAGGATATTAATAGGATATGTAGCACCCAAGTAGCCAAAATTATAGCAACACATAATAAAAATGGACTTTAAATTACATGCGATAAAGTTCATTGTGCATCATTTCTTCCGATAAGTAAATTGATTAATTCAATGTCAAGTGCAAGTCATGTATGTCAAATGAAGTGGTGCTTCAATGCTTGCTTTGATATATTTAATACAAAAGCCATCACATCCATAGAGATATTACAATAGAGTGGGTGAGCCATACGGCTACCCATACATACATTGCAATCGCCCCCGGTTAGAAAGAGAAATAACGATAACGGTAATTACCTATCTCTCTCCAATCCCGATGATCCAGAAAGAGAAAGGTTACTAAAGATTTCGTCTCTTTTTATCCAAAGGACGCTCTGAAGCCTGGCTTCTGCCCTCTATTGTAATATATCTATGATCACATCGGATACAGTTATGCATCAATAGATATTATTTCAAACTTGCCTCAACTTAAGATTGAAACGAAAGAGGCGCTGTCGGACGCATTTGACATTCATTTGACCAATCATTGGACAATAGTAACTGACAGATGAATGACCACAATGTACTTATGAATGACTTTTCATTAGTTCCAATTTTTGCCATTTCAGAGATAAGTTGGGCGCACTGTAGTATTAAACTTGACATTGATTTGAATTATAGATATTGACATACAATGATAGATAATAGAACGACATGCCAATAACATTAGGTTTAGTTTATTGTAGTTTATTTTTCTAATGTTCCATATTTTTGAACGCTTTGAATGTTTGGATACCATTGACGAGATGACTGTAACTATGTTTATGGTGTTATGACTGACCCGATGTATATGACATTTTAAACGTCTCGGCCATTTGAGCGACTATATTGTTGTCAACAATAAGGAAACTTTGCTTGTACCGATATTATCGACTTTTTGGTTGCGTCTATTTATTTGAATACCCTGATTGTCTCTAACTATTTGACGCTGACTGTACAAGTCACATCGTGACACAAATTATAATATTGAATATCAGCAATATCACGACACAGATTTATTAACATACATAACACTAGCATAGATTTATAAGCAAACATAACAGTTTATTTAGAACATCGCAACCAGTACATTTCACGAGAGCATAATATATAGTTAGATCACTTCCTGATCTTCAGTCCGCAATCAATCATCATCGCGCGCGCACTCACTATATCATCCCCATCATAGCATAAATATCAATATCAGTATCAATAAGTATCAATTTAATATATTTCATCAATATCAAATATCATAGTTTTATTCACTATCATTCTAAGGGTGTTAACGAACCCCTTACATGGTCCTTCGAGCCACCGTATAGGCGGGACTTACGCGTATTTGCATCTTACACGTGTCGAGTTCGTCGTGGTGCCGTCTACACAGCGTGGATATCATCAGTCCGAGCAAAGAGGAGCAAGTCTACCGTTCATCCAGCAGGGCGTGTGGTATAATTATCAAGTAAGATCTTTCCTTTTTACATCTTACTTACTTATCAATCTTATCATCATCATGGAAGATTTAGTGGCCACCCAAAAGCAGATCATCTCCGCATTTGAGCAGATTTATACTAATTTTAAAAAGGACAGCGGTGAGAGGAAGACAGCTGATTACATTCAGCGAAGGCTTGATACTCTTGACCAGCATTGGCAAGAGCTTCATGAAAATCACGTTAAGCTTTATGATTTCGGTGTGTATTCCCATACTTATTTCACCAGTAAAGTGTATGAGAATGCAAAAGGCAGGTATGAAAATATTAGATCGGCAATTCAAAATTATGAATGTAAGGACAAACCGCGGACACCTGTTTTATTGAAAGCGCCGACATTCAACCCGCAACCCGGTGGGTCACATGACACCCCCTCCGGGCAGCAGTATCAATCACGGGCCACTAGCAGTAAATCAGAGGACATGCTGCGGAAGCAGTCCAGTAATTTCAAAGCTTTCAGAAGAACGGTAGCAAACATAAACCTTGACTCGGTAGAGGAGCAGTGGGAGTTTAAGGATTTATTATGTAGCATACAATCTCGCTGGGCAGCCATCGATGCGTTGCACTGGGAGATCGATGCCGAGATTGGAGGCTCTAATCTCGAGTATGAAGCACAATTTTCAGAAATAGAATCATCATATCAAATTATGAAAAAAGCCCTCAATAAGAAAATGTTCTCATTTGTGCACAAAGAAAAAACGACACCTACCATGGAAATCCCTACTTTCCATGGTAGCTATCAGCAGTGGCCATCATTTAAAGACCTTTTTACGGAATCAATTCACTCTAATCCTTCACTCTCCAATGCGCAAAAAATGCAATTTCTTAAGAGCAAGGTAAAGGGAGAGGCGGAGCGATTAATTCATAACTAACATTCATAAATAACAGATTCAATAATAAAAAACTTATTTTTAACGCTCATGTTAATATTCTATTAAGCCTCCCCATTGTACAACAGCAATCACTGAATCATATAAAACGCGTTCATGACACCACATTAGAATGTTTGAATGCTATCAAAAATCTAGGGGTTGATATTAGTTCATGGGACCCGCTACTTGTCCATATTCTGTCACAAAAATTGGACACCGACACATACAATGATTACATGTCGTCGATAAAGCAACCACGCGATTTGCCAATTTTGAAGGAATTCCTGGATTATCTAGAAACAAAATTTACAACATTGGAGACGTCCCGTAAGAAGCAAGAACACAATACTTTATCAAAATCAAATTTACAATCGAATCCATCAACATCATACAGATATCCAAATACTAATAACTCCGTTCGCAAACCATCAAATATTTATAAAAATTCGCACACGCCAACTCCGCGAGCAGTCTCCAGTTTCACGAAAAATGTTAACATTAAGTGCGTTCATTGTCATGGGAACGATCATGCCATATTTAGCTGTCCGAAGTTTTTAGCGATGCCCGCTTTCCAAAAATCTAAAACGGTATCAAAATTAAGTCTTTGTCCTAATTGTTTGTACAATCATCATGGAAAGCCTTGCATATCAGATAAGCGGTGCCGAAAATGTCATAAAAATCATAATACGATTTTACACGAAGTATTTGACGACGGACGAATTGCACAAGAAACGCGGCCATCGGCGGAGGGCACTAGGACGTCGCGTCAGCACAACCTAACTCAACTGGGTCATCAACAACTTCAAGGCTACAACCATGTGTCATTGCAAAATAACTCACCTGAAATTTTATTAGCAACAGCAATTATTAAAATACAAGCAGCGAATGGTAAATATCTTACGATGCGTGCGTTATTAATTAAGGATCGCAAATTTCCTTAATATCAGAGAATGCAGCTCAGTTGTTAGGGTTGCCACGACTGAGGTGTAAAGGTATCATATCAGGTGTCGGAGCAAAAGAAAGCAACTGTAATGGGATGATTAATGTTACTTGTCAATCTACAACTAATGATTACAGTTTCACAACAAATCTTTTAATCATGAAAAATCTTATCAACAATTTTCCAAATAATACATTTCCACAACCGAATTGGTCATTTTTAAATCAAATTAAATTAGCAGATCCTGAGTTTTATATCAGTCGCCCAGTCGATATACTATTAGGTGCAGACATTTACTCAGATATCATAATGGACGGAATATGTAGAGACGGCTCAACCCTACCGACAGCACAACAAACTCGACTCGGATGGATTCTATGTGGCAATGTTAAATCATATCAATGCAACGTCATATTGAATAACATGGAAGACATTCAGAGGTTTCGGGAAGTTGAGGATATAACAGATTTATCAGAACAATTATCATCAGAAGATCAGAAACGTATCAATTTTTATCAAGAAACTACAACTAGACGAGATGATGGGTTATATCAGGTTCGATTGCCGTTGAAATCAAGAACCGAGGAAAAACTAGGTGTATCAAAAAATAAAGCATTTGCACAATTTTATCAATCAGAAAACGGAATCAGATACAGAAGAAGATTCAGATACAGAAGAGAAACAGATAGTAGAAGTTATGCCGTCAAAGACATGGCGTTAAATAAAATCAAAAGAGAATCCAGCAGACTGCGCCATTCGTGGTCTAACAGCTGTTCAGTTGACAGAACACGTTATGTGGTGGCAAGGGCCGCCATGGCTACTAACGTATAAACCTAGCATATCAAGCAAGCAGATCAAGAAACAAGAAGAAGAAAGCAGGTTAACATAGCTTTAATTATCAATTAATTATATCTTTAATTATCATAGAATTAAGTATCAAGCGATCAAGATGTTATCAAGCAACTATTGGTATAGTTCGTTATCAAAAGCAGTGAGAGTGTTAGCATGGGCGCTACGATTAGTTACAAAAGGGAGAAAAATTATATTATTTATCATATCATATCAAAATAAAGCAAGATTAATAATTATAAAGCAAGTACAGCAAGTAGAATTTACAGATGAAATATGCAAGTTAAAAGAAAGCAAAAGCGTAGATAAGAAAAGCAGTATTTTAAATTTATTTCCTAAATTATCAGAAGATGGAATACTTCGCGTCGGGGGTAGATTGAGACACGCTAATATCAGCACGGAAATGAAACACCCAATAATTATACCTTCAAATACTCGATTAGCGGATCTCATCATAGACCAGTGCCACGAGATATCATTTCATGGTGGAGCACGCTTGACAGCTGCCTTCATGAGGCAAAAGTATTGGATTCCTGGTGGTATCAGAGCTATCAAAAAACGTTTACGTCGTTGTGTAACGTGCAGGAAACACAATCCCCGTCTGCAATATCAAATAATGGGAGACTTACCTTCATCCAGAGCAAACCCTTCTAAAACTTTCTATCACACGGGCTTATCAACATCAACATTTCTGGCGGCTCTACGAAGGATGGCTGCTAGAAGGTCACCATCAGGTCACATCTACAGCGATCAAGGATCGAATTTCATAGGTGCAAGCAACGTGTTACAGCAAGTGCTAACTGAGTTACAAAATATAACTAATCAAGAATTTACGACGGAAATTACAGAAATGGGGATCACGTGGCATCATAACGCACTATCATGGCCTTCAGCCGGTGGTTGTGGGAGGCCGCCGTAAAGAGCCTTAAATATCATTTAAAAAGAGTAATCGGAGAACAACACCTGACCTACGAAGAATACAGCACTCTTCTAGCCCAATTGGAAGCATGTCTAAACTCAAGACCCCTCTGTCCGATGACAGAAGATCCTGAGGACTTAGATTTTCTTACTCCTTCACATTTTCTATCAAGTGGCTCATCATTAACATTATATGACACTGAAAGAGATCTGAGAACAAGATGGCAACTTACTCAAAAGATATTTAACGATATTTGGAAAAGGTGGCATTCTGAATATCTGCCCCAGTTATCATCGAGAAGTAAGTGGAAGCAACAACGACACAATATCAAGATCAACGACGTCGTCATAATTCAGGATGCAAACCTACCGCCTGACAAGTGGGCGTTAGGTCGAGTTGTGGAACTTCACCCCGGAGCAGATGGCTTCGTGAGGGTTGTCACGCTTAAAACCAAGAGCGGTTTGATTAAACGTCCCATAGTCAAACTTTCTCCTTTACTTGAGAACGAAATGGATCAGAATGTATCAGTGGATCAAAATGAATCAAAATCAGTACCCATATCATCATCTAATGAACAAGATACACCGAGAGAGAGACGTCGTTCTAAGAAGAAATATAGTTTCTTATCATTGAGTATGGCAGTCCTACTATTTTTTATGAACTTAATATCAACCTCGCATGCAACATATTATAACATCAAGCAGCTGCCAGAGAATAGTAGCATTTATTTTGATAGCATTACAAACATGCATTTAATCAGAGACAACTGGAAACTCATTGTTTATTATGACATGTATCCATATCAACAGGGAAACACCGCTGTCTCACAATATATCAAATACTTAGAAACCATATGTTCAGAAATAAGAAAACAATTAAATTGCGATGGAATCCTATTACAATTGCGGCACGAGTTCTCAGAGTTTAAGCATAACAATGACATTCTAATGCATCAGCATGTCGGCACGCGCACGCGCACCCGTAGGCGCCGTGGCCTAATCAACGGAGTTGGATATCTAGCAAATAGCCTATTCGGTGTCTTAGATGAACGCTTTGCTGAAAAATATGAAAACGATATTAACCTGATCAAAGAAAATCAAAATCATTTATCATTATTATGGAAGAATCAGACGACTATCGTAGAAGCAGAATTGAATATTTTAAAACGGACAGAAAGCACAATGGATAAACATCACAAACTCATTAACCAGAAGTTAACCAGCATTGAAAACACGATGAACATATTTAAGAGCAATCTACAAAACATTTCTTTATTTAGTGAATTTTTTGCATCCGCTATGATAGCAAACAACATTATGTTTAGTCTGAGAAATACTCAAGATGTTTTAATGGACACCTTGACTAATCTTTACAACGGAAAGATAAATTTCCACCTTATTAATCCCGATCAATTGAGGCAGGAGTTGAATATCATAGCCGGACAGATACCTAAAGATTTATCATTACCAATTGAAAATATGAACCTACCAGCTGTTTATAATCTATTGGAAATAAAGTCAAGAATGCTACAAAATTATTTAATATTTGAGGTTAAAATACCATTAATTGGAAGAGACCGTTACGAAATATTAAAACTCATCCCAATACCGCACCGTTCTGAAAGCAACATCATTACCGTGGTACCAGTGTCGGATTACGCTGCTGTAAACCTACACAAAGATATATTAATTACTGTGACAGAAAATGACTTAAAACTATGTGTACCACAGACCTTTGAAACTATTCTATGCCACATAAACAAACCTATTTATCATATCAAGGACGATCAAAACATGTGTGAAACAGAATTAAAATCAAGAAAATGTAAAACAAATATCAAACTATGTCAAAACAGATGGATTCCATTACATAACTTAAATAATTATTTCTTTTATTGCTGCGATCAGTGTCAGCTAAAACTACTTTGCGGGGATCATATTACTGCCGTGCAAATGACCGGAGCAGGTCTTTTCACTATCATTGAAGGTTGCATAATAAAATCAGCTGACTTCTTTATGTATTCCCAGAGCGAAAGTTTTTCTAATAAACTCAACATCAGCTCGACGGCAGTCATACCTGTGATTCCACCGATCAATCATATAGTTAACATCACCATTCCCAGCCTTCCTGAACTTAATTTCAACTCGTCGGAACAAACATATCAATATAAACAACTACAAGCTATACAAAATAAGATTGAGTTAATGAAGCAAGAGGAACCTCTCCACAATCAAGTCTCCTGGCACGATGTCCATCACTACGCTGCGATATACGTCATCGTGGTGATAATGGGCATAATTATCATCTTCTTCGTGTGCAAACATCTACGTTATATAAGGCAACAAGCATCTTCATCAGCAGCAGTACACCTAGAAGGAGGAGCGTCAGCAGCGTCGGCAGCGGCGGCGGCGGCAGCGGCGGCGGCGGCGGCGGCGGCGGCGGCGACAGCGGCGCGGGCGGAGGTCGCGATGCGACGGCCGGCGACTCCAGTTGCGGCTTCCAGATCGCACCCGACAGTGTTTAGTGATCAGTGTAGATTAAATGAAATAAAAAAGTGTAAAAGGTCTTTTAGTGTGAGTGAAAGTGATTGTGATAAAGTGGAAAAGTGCGGGAGTGTCCAATCAAAATCAAAGTACATCACCTACAGTATTTCGTTCGGTATTTACTGTAGCAGACAATTATCATTAGCATAATTATATTTGTTAGCATAATTAGATCATAATAATATAAATGCCCTTCACCTTGTTAAATCATGCCTACATGTACTAACATCAAACATTATCGGGTGCATGTTAGGTTAAGTTTGTACTATCACCTTGTTTAGTCTTAAGATCATGGTTGCATCTCATCATTACTAACCCCATCTTTCGCGCCCGGGAGCATGTACGGGCTAAGCACGTACAAGTCACATCGTGACACAAATTATAATATTGAATATCAGCAATATCACGACACAGATTTATTAACATACATAACACTAGCATAGATTTATAAGCAAACATAACAGTTTATTTAGAACATCGCAACCAGTACATTTCACGAGAGCATAATATATAGTTAGATCACTTCCTGATCTTCAGTCCGCAATCAATCATCATCGCGCGCGCACTCACTATATCATCCCCATCATAGCATAAATATCAATATCAGTATCAATAAGTATCAATTTAATATATTTTATCAATATCAAATATCATAGTTTTATTCACTATCATTCTAAGGGTGTTAACGAACCCCTTACAATAAAATTATAACATTTTATTTTATATTTTACCGACATTGTATTAAGATTACAAAAATATTCGATTACAATTGCCTTGTTATTATGTCACATCACTACAAAAACAAAAAGTTGATATGACATGGATATAACCTTGAACGAGCGCCGTTTGACGTGGTTTTCTTTTAAAAGGTATTGTTTTTATATTTGTTATTTAAGTAATTGTAATAATTTTAGCCCAAGATTAATACAATTATTGTAAGTTGGCATAATTATTCGATTTAATGTTTGATTTTAATGTTATCACTCGTTAATAAGGCAATTAAAAGATATTAAAAAATTATCAATTTTGTACGCCAGTTCAAAGTTACATCGCCCAGTCGAATGACAGACTTCAGGGACGCATTCTTAGCCCGGCCAGACCATACTAAGTTCACTTCAAAATACCACCATCAAACCCAATTAATGGTTAAAACCATCCTATTTTTGAAACTGAACAACAATATTAAGTGCACAGTTACAAAACATGTTTTAAAAAATTTCGCTAATACCAATACCAACACACATGCAAAGTAAATAAAGGGCGATAAAAAGTCGACGACTTTCACACTCACTTCGTTAGTTTTCAATTTTGTCTGCAATTCCTTAACACTAGAAAGACCAATGCCGTCAATTTGACGGTATCGCAATTTCTTTCTTAAATATTTTACAAACTATGGTTTTGTTCCTTTTCATATTTTATTACTTTTCCTTATTTGGTACTGTTAGCTTAAATCCTTAGTACCTGGTTGACCGAGCTTTGCTCGGTTGAAAATTATATTTAGTATGAATCGCAAGAAATACGAGGAATTCCGCCATCTATTCAGGAGTCAAATCATACAACTGTTCACTGAGCACAAAATTCATTTTACTTATGTTACGGCCAAAGGATCTCAACAGCGTGTTTCACAAAGTTGTACAGCGCCATCTAGTTTCATACTACTGAAATTTCAACACGTTACAAACAGTACCTCATAGAAGTTAACTGTGTGAGCGAATTAATTGCATTTTAAATAGGTACATACTTAATTAGATAAATTCATTGAACTTTCCTTCGTACTTTTCGCAGGCTTAGGCAGTCCCCGACTGAAATTTTTATTTGCGATAAAATGTATTGAATGTTTATGATAATTAAACAACATAAATAAATATACTTTTAGTTTAATGAGCAAGTTGTTAGGCGTACTTAAAATTTTATTGATTCTATTTACAACAATAGTAATTTCATCGATCTGACCATTATTTATTTAAAACTTTATTAAAATATATTATTAAATCGATAATAACAAAACTAACATTTATTTACAAATATTCTCGTAAATATCACAAACGCACGTTAAACTATCACTACGCGTCCTGCGAGGTCAAGCGAGATAATCGCACTGATTTTTAATTTTATTCAAACAGAAAATAGGTAGGTATAACGCAAAAATAGCGCTTCAACGTAAGAATGAATAAGTATTAGCCGAACAAAAATATATTCGAGCGCCATCTAGTTTCATACTACTGAAACAAACAAACCGTATCTCATAGAAGTTATCCTAATGTTTCATAGATGGCGTCAGTTCAACACGTTACAAACAGTACCTCATAGAAGTTATCCTAATGTTTCATAGATGACGTCAGTATGATGTTTTTAAAATCTCTTTATCTCGGGAACCGAGCTTTTCTCGAACCTGGGACCTTGATAAATCGATTCCTTGAGCCGAAAACCCCCTAATCTGTAACTTTCATGAAAATCTTTGCAGCCGTTTCCGAGATCGTGATTATATAGGTATAAATAAATAAATATACAAGAATTGCTCGTTTAAAGATATTAGATACAAAAGTATTTAATTATATGCGGTATATGAGATTCCTTTACAAATACCTACTAAGACCGCTCACCGTCAATTTGACTGCAGGGATAAGAATTATAAACAAAGTGTTCTATGAGCTAATAAGGGCCCTTTTGTATTATTTTGAATTTGAATTATGTGTAAGTCGTTGTTGCCTGGCCTGTTTGGCCTGTTTAGTAGACGTTGGTATCGCTCAGTGTGCAGTTGTGATTTGTAATAAAAATGCGTCGCAGTCTCACTACTTCCCAAATAGAGCAAGAACTGTTGCGATATCGAGATATACCTACAACAAGATGTGTCAGGTGATGAAAGCGGTGACGATTTATCAGATAATATGAGTGAAAACCGTGATGCAGAATTTCAGCTGGAGCAGGTCACTTCTTCATCTGACGACTCCGAAGCAGATTCCCATGCAACGGATAATATTGTTATGAATTCACACAGAGGACACGGAGTTTCCCATGGATCAATTAGCGGTCGATGAACAAGGCGCGGTGGACGTTCAGCTAGGACATCTTCGGGCCGGAAGTCGGAATGTTACAGGTAGCAAGTGACGGTACAGAGTGGACTTGTATTCCTGCAAACGCTTGTGGAGTAGGACGTCGCAGCCAGCAAAATATGCTTAGGGAAACCTCTGGGCCTACTCCTTACACCAAACGATATGTTGATAATATAATAACAGACCAATTTCTGCTTGGAGGCTATTCATTCATGAGTACATACATACTTCGACTCGACATGCTTTTATCCTTCAACTAGTGAACGATCTACGCTACGTGCAGATTATGTGAAAAAAAAAGAACTTCTTCAGTTGTAACTGAAAGACAACAAATTAATTTTGAGACAGGTGAACAGTCTACTACAACCAATAAGAGGCAGCAATGTCAGGTTCATTAATAATTATAATTGTAAAAAATAGAACGTGTGAAAACTGCACAATGTGTAAAAAAGCGTGTGTGGAAAATGTATAAAATATTTAAAAAAAAATATTTGTTACAAATGTTACGCAGTTTAAGTGCCATAATTGTTATGTATTAATAAAAAATAACGTTTAAATGTTTTTTGTTTCATTTTAAAGCGAAATACACAATAATTTAATGAGTATTCTGATTGGATCTCTAGTACCGTCAAATTGACGGCTTCGGTCTTTAAAGGTATAGTATGAAGAACGAACCTTCTAGTGTTAATCATGAACTCCAATTTATTTATCTCCTGAGCGTGTGCGCTGTCCTTGGAAGAAAAATGCAGCTGGAAATAACATCAAAACATTTTATAACAATTTCATATACGTTTTTAAGTGGTTACAGTTGGAACAAGACCACAAATGATACTATAGAGTTCGGCAGCAAGGAGTTAAAATTATTGATGTTTGAAACGTAAGATAAAACTATGTATTTGGATAATAAACATATTTATTTCTCAATTTAAAGCGGTTTCTTTTTCGAGATACCCCTTTGTAATATAAATAAAATGCCTCTTAGACTTAGTCCAATGTCTCTAGCTATTCCGGTGCAACTTTTGTTTGTGTAACCTCATTACACAACAATACATTCTCAACACATTTTTAAATTTTAATTTTATTTATATTACATCTTGATCTGGCTATAACTTCTTGTGTAGAGCGTGTTATGGCACATGGACAATTACTTGCTCCCGGATTTTCAAGACATGACTTATTATATTTTGCTTACAAACCAAAGCCACCGAAAGTAAAACCTGAGATCGTTTGGATGCGCAACTTTGCAAGGATCGACCTACCTTCCTTACAGGGCGACGCAGAATGCGTTGATTTTACAGCGGTAGTCCAGGCACAGTCAATTGATGATAAAGCTGAGGTTTTGACTAAGTTAATTCTACAATTATATGACAAGCATGCGCCACTCACACCGGTAAAACTCAAACGGCTGCCTGCGCCCTGGATTACCAGAGGTGTAAGAATGGCAATGTCGCGTCGTGATAGACTGTTTCGCCGCTTTAAGCGTGACAGGTGCGACGAAAACTGGTGCCTTTACAAAGTAGCTAGAAATCGATGCAATCAGGTGGTAAGAGCAGCCAAGCGTCGTTACTTTTACGACAGCATTTCTAACGCGTCATCGGCAGATATATGGAAGTTCCTCCACTTTATTGACATTGGTAAATCACCAGCTAGAAATAATACGACACCGTCCTTTTCCTTGAATGATTTAAACGATCACTTCTCCTTGAATACTTCTATCAGCTACTCAGTGAAATCAAACACCATTTCAGAAATATCTTCCATGCCACAGCCTTCAATCAAACCTTTCTTCTTTTCTTCAGTATCTGTGGATGAAATTAAAACAATTATATCTTCCCTGAAATCCAAAGCGGTGGGATGCGATGAACTGGGTAGGGCAATGATTCTTCCTATTCTCAATTACCTTCTTCCGGTTGTCACTCACATCGTTAATTTCTCCTTAATGACTGGATCCTTTCCTTCTTCTTGGCGAAAAGCTTACATCATTCCTCTTCCAAAATTATCAAATTCATGTCAATTAAAACATTATAGACCTATATCCATCCTACCGTTTTTGTCTAAGGTCCTGGAAGCTGCTGCACATAGGCAGTTTTCATGGTTTTTTCTAAATAATAAGCTCCTTTCTCCTATGCAGTCAGGCTTTCGACCAGGACATAGCATCACTACGGCCTTACTTAAGGTGACGGAAGACATTCGGGGAGGCATGGAGAAGAAGTTAGTTACCATCTTGGTGCTAATTGATTTTTCCAACGCGTTTAATATGGTCGATCACGACATTTTATTGGCTGCCCTTAAACAGAATAAAGTCTCGTCCACAGTACTGAATTGGTTCTCCTCTTACCTTCGTGGTCGCCAGCAAGCAGTCCGAGTCAACCGTGAGGTTTCCAATTGGTCAACATTAATGTCTGGGGTACCACAAGGTGGCATCTTATCTCCCTTGTTATTCTCCATCTTCATTAATCTGATTACTATTTCTCTTGACTGTTTTTACCACCTGTATGCCGACGACTTACAGATATACACGCAGGTTGATGTCACTGATATTGATAATGGCATACTTAAGATAAACAATAATCTAAGTAATATTGAATCCTGGGCACGGAAATTCGGTATTGCTGTCAATCCAACTAAATGTCAGGCCATCATCATTGGAAGCTCTCGGCAAATGTCTAAAATAAATATGGCTACTGTTTCACCTGTCATGTTTGCAAATAATGTCATACAATACTCCTCCGTAGTGAAAAACCTCGGCATTTATCTAGACTTAACTCTTAGTTGGACCGCCCAGGTAAATGAAGTTAGTCGGTCGGTCTTTGCAGCGTTGCGTTCTCTCAACCGGTTCAGGAATTTCCTACCAATCTCAACTAAGAAGCTACTCATACAAACTCTCGTTCTGCCTATTGTCGACTATGCTGACGTGTGTTACACAGACATTAACGAGGACCTTCTCAATAAACTGGAACGTCTTATCAACTATTCTATCCGCTTTATCTTCTGTCTACGTAAATTTGATCACATTACTTCCTATCGTCGCCAACTTAAGTGGCTACCTATTCGTGAGCGTAGACAATCTCATGTACTCACTGCTCTCTTTTCCGTTCTTTTTAATCCGGTGGCTCCTGATTATCTTAAAAGTAAATTTCAGTATCTCGGTGACATTCACGATCTGAACCTTCGTTCCTCCAATTCGCTAAATCTTGCTTATCCATGTCACCGCACATGTTTTGTGTCCAACTCTTTCACGTTCCAAGCTATTCGTCTTTGGAACTCACTTCCCAAAGACGTCAGAAAATTGCACTCCAAGTTCTCCTTTAAAAAAAGAGTATATGCTCACTTTTTAAAATTGCTCTCCTACTAAATGCATTAATAATTTAATTAATAAATAATATTTACTCATCTTTTATTTTATTTATATTTCTAACGCTTCGATTAAGTTTCTCAGTTTCATTTATCCCATTACTCAGAATTACTGTCTCTTTCTTTTTCTGTCCTTGCATACTGGTTTTATATAAACTATTATTATTGTTTATATTAGTACAACTGTGTATTTTATTGAACCGCCTTATACCGTTCTCTGCACATCCTGAAGGTTGACTGTTAGAGAATGCTATTTAGCATTAAGTCCGCCAATTGTACCACTTTTGGGGTTCAATAAAGAATAAATAAATAAATAAATCTAAATCCTATTATCTCTAATAACCTACATAAATGGCAATTAATATTATCAAATATTACATAATAACCCAGGCAACAGGAGAATAAACATGAACATATTATAAAACATTTAAGAATGGAACACTACATTCTAAAGTTGGGCTCACGCTAGAACCTACAGGGTTGCCACCCAATATATTTTCTGGTCCATACCTTGATATTCTCCAGATCCAATGTCTTGATCTGAGTAGCCTTGAGGCCCCTCTGCAGCACTGCGACCTTCCCCTCCAGCTGTGTCACGGTCGCGTTACGTTTCTCCAGCTCTTCGATAGGCGCATTCTGTAATTTAAAAAATATTCTTTAAAAAAACTAAAAAAAACATACTACATATTGTGTAGCCTACAAAAATTTGTCTTGATAATTACCCCAACATACAATTTAAAACTTACAATACAAACTTGCATAATAAAATTAATGTATAAATGCCTTCCCAATTACACCAACTTGCCCATATTATAATCTGGCCGCGCTAACTATGCGTTCCTGACACATGTCAATTCGTCATGACTAGTGATGTACAATAAATAACATTATGCGTTGTAACAAATAACAATAACAACATGCATTCATTATGCATGATATTTATTCAATTTATATGTTGTTATTTTTATAGGAATTATGTTTCAATATATTCAATAAATATTCGTTATGTAAATAAAATTTTAAGGAATCAATTAATTGAATTGAATCATAATTTCTGAATGTAATCAAGAGAAAAAAATTAAAATGTTTTATTTGTTTATTTTATTTTCATTTGATTGACCTGAGTGATATTATAACACAAATTTTCCTAAGTTATGTTTGGGTGTACCTTTATTACAATAATATTAACTTTATTGAATACTTAGTACATTATTTATATAATATATTATAAAATTATAACATTTTATTTTATATTTTACCGACATTATATTAAGATTACAAAAATATTCGATTACAATTGCCTTGTTATTATGTCACATCACTACAAAAACAAAAAGTTGATATGACATGGATATAACCTTGAACGAGCGCCGTTTGACGTGGTTTTCTTTTAAAAGGTATTGTTTTTATATTTGTTATTTAAGTAATTGTAATAATTTTAGCCCAAGATTAATATAATTATTGTAAGTTGGCATAATTATTCAATTTAATGTTTGATTTTAATGTTATCACTCGTTAATAAGGCAATTAAAAGATATTAAAAAATTATCAATTTTGTACGCCAGTTCAAAGTTACATCGCCCAGTCGAATGACAGACTTCAGGGACGCATTCTTAGCCCGGCCAGACCATACTAAGTTCACTTCAAAATACCACCATCAAACCCAATTAATGGTTAAAACCATCCTATTTTTGAAACTGAACAACAATATTAAGTGCACAGTTACAAAACATGTTTTAAAAAATTTCGCTAATACCAATACCAACACACATGCAAAGTAAATAAAGGGCGATAAAAAGTCGACGACTTTCACACTCACTTCGTTAGTTTTCAATTTTGTCTGCAATTCCTTAATCATGAACTGCAATTTATTGATCTCCTGAGCGTGTGCGCTGTCCTTGGAAGACAACTGCAGCTGGAAATAACATCAAAACATTTTATAACAATTTCATATACGTTTTTAAGTGGTTACAGTTGGAACAAGACCACAAATGCTAATGAGTTTATTAACCGACTTCAAAAAAGAAGGAGGTTCTCAATTCGACCGTATATATGCTTTTTTTTATGTACGTTCAGCGATTATTTCGTCGTTTATGGGCCGATTTTGGTAATTCTTTTTTTGTTGTAAAGTAGATATACGCAGTGGGGTCCCCTGATAAGGGCACCAGGATCTGATGATGGCATCTCAGAGAAATCGAGGGGAACTTTCGAAAATTGTATGGACAACTAGTGTGTTTGTTCATGTTATCATAAGTACATTAAAGCGCTACCATGTCATGAACATCTGGAGTCGATCTGATGAAGCCGAAAGACAGTCGAGGGAACTCCTCAACGATTTACTGCAGTTATGTAGTGTTTGGGCTTGATTAATTTGTAGTGACGAGAACTTTACACTTACATGTTGAATTGAGCGCCATCTGGCGAGTAGTTTTTGAGTTATCTCTTCTTATCAAGATTGAAGTCGGTTATTTTTTTTGTAAAAAGCAATTATACGTCGTCATCATACATACTGTGACAACTTACCTACCTACCTGGTGTAGGTAGGTACTTCGCCATCGACGAGTGTAATTACGAGTACGTGTATAGTGTTTTGGTGTGTACGTAGAGTGTAATTGTGGATTGACGATTCCACAGTGTGGATTGACAGTTCCATAGTGTGGATTGACAGTTCCACAGTCGATCCCGTAGAAAAATCGGTACTGATGACTGTATTGGAACCGTTACCTCAAGATTGTTCACTTTCTGTTTGAGGTCGTCTCTCTCCTTGGTCGTGACGTCAACGATGTGCTCGAGGGACTCCTTCTGCCACGTCAGCTTCTCATTCTCGACTATTACCTGTAACACAATGTTATGGTTGTTATTCAAACTTTTTATACATAACATACTTACATACGAGGGGCGGCTGAAAAGTTTTGAGCCTAAGGTATTAAAAATACTGATAGAAATGTATAAAAAATCTATTTTTCAATACACTTCTTACATTTGCCGTAAAGTGCTTTTGTCCCGGTCAAAAAATATTCGCCGTTTTTCACTTCGAAATGTTCGTTTACGGCTTCCTTCATTTCATTATCGCTGGAAAATTTCCGTCCCCGGAGGTCTTTTTACAAATTTGAAAAGAGGAAATAATCGCTAGGAGCCAGGTCTGGACTGTAGGGTGGGTGATTAATTTCTTCGAATCCTGTCTCAGCGAGGGCACGCCTTGCGATTCGCGCAGTGTGGACGGGCGCGTTGTCTTGCAAAAACAGGATTCCTTTCGCTAGTTTGCCTCTTCTTTTCTCAACAACCACTTGGCGCACTTTTTCAGCCACCCCTCGTAATAAACATGAAATACAACATTTTTGGTAGACCAATGTAATTTTGAAATTAATAATTCAATCAATTGATCTTGATGATGGTCTAAGTAACATGACCTAAGTTGCACTGTCCCACCGTTGAGCACGAGTCCATTCACAGAATAAAAAGGTTAAGGCCATAGACCACCACACTGGCTAAGTGGCGGACTTTACACACCTTTGCGGTTTTGTGTTACTTAGATACATTTTCTTAATTAAAAATTATCAAATAATGCCTTAACTAATCAATCTACACACCAGACTCATTCTTATTATCATTCCAGCAAACAACGACTTATAGAAGAATACAATATTAGGTACTTACAAGACTTATAAACCTACCTACCTCCTACCTCCACGCCCGTCGACCAGCCCCGGCGCTTCGCTCTCCGCGATGTCTACCTTCAGCTTTCTACCTTCTTACCTACGCGTACATATAACCATTACTGAGTAGTGACGTCACCTGTCTCCGCTGTTTCTCGACGAGCTCGAGCTGCGCGGTGAGCTTGTCGATGGTGTCGTCGTCGGGCGACGTCACGAACTCCACGCCGGACGACGCGCCCGACTGCCCGTCCACCAGCCCCGGCGCTTCCCCCTCCGCCATGCGCACCACGTCTAGCTTCAGCTTTCTGTTCTCTTGACGTAGCTGGAATACATAAAGTAATAAAACATTGGTTTTGATCTTAACAGGTATTGGAGTTTTTTCCGCAATTTTTTTTGTAAAATACATATTATATGAAATTTCAAATTCCATATTTAAAGGCACCTTTGGACACGTTGGTAGATGCAATATATTTGACATTCATAAAGTGCATTGATAAATTCCTGATGAATTAATTGATTTCAGTTTGATTTTATAATAATTAATATTTTTATGGGTTTTTCAACCCGAATGATATTTAGTAAGTATAGTAGCATAGAAAGGTTATTTAGTGTTCGCGATGTACAAAATCACATACCTAAGTTAGGCATCAGGTGTAATACTGAAGTATTTTATCGTCATAAAAATAATTAGATAACTTATAACTTAATAATGATGGTTTCCCAAAAATCTTGAAAACAGAATAAAAATTATTCCCCATAATTTGCTCGCTATATATTTTCTGTTTGCTTCCATCTGTTTTGTAACTAATCGGAATTTGTGTATATATTTATACGTCCTTACCTCTTTATCTGCGATATTACTTCTGTAATCCTAAAGCTTTCGGGTTGTTTATAACAAATCGCTATCAATGATAAGGTTGCTCTTTGGCTATGCTTGTTATTTTTGTAATGTGATCAATTTACTATGTGGACGAAACTTATAGGTATGTCAAGTTATCATCATAAATTCTTCAACATCAACATTTTATGGCTGTATTGGGACTACCGCAAATACTTACCCAACTCCATACCGTCAAAGGAGGGCTGTAAGAGGTGACAGATGGTAACACCTGGGAGGTCAAGAGTCACTTATATCTTTCTTTTCTTCTTTCTTCTTTAATGGCCGGTAATGCATCATTGACGCTATTAATATTTCCTATGTCGATTGGCAATGGTAACCACTTACTATTACAGTTACAGTGGATCGTCTGGTCATTTGTCAGTTATCTACACAATAATAACTTCTGCACATAGCCTATAAATAGGTATAAGTAGCATTTATTACGCTGATATTCAAATAATACATTGATCGTAAACATTATTTGAACTACGTCGACAACATGATACAGCCATTTATAGATCGTGTACCTACATACATTTGGCAAATTCTTATGTCAATTCGAAATGTAAACGATATTAAAACAATGTGTTAATTATTCCATCTGATCAGTACTATACCATACTATAGTACTATGTATAATTAAAACTGCTGTTGCAAAGTTTTTGCTGTATTAAAGCTAAGACACTCATACCCTCACAATAGGATTCCCTATGTGGCGGGTATATAGCATAACATAACATCACAAATAACATGTCACTAAAACCCATGACCCAAGGAAAAATATTTATCTGCCACATAAATAAAAACTTCACAAAAAGCTTCGCCAGATACAATGTAGGTACTTATAGAAACTTATTGGGCAATCATTTAAAACAGCATCATACTCACCCTCTCAACCAACTGAACCAACTCCTTGGTCTCATCAAACTTCTCTTTATGTAGCTTGTGAGTCCTAAGCATATCTTCCTGGCAGGACGCGATGAGTAGGAACTGTTCTTTCATGCAGTCGTTGTTTTGCTTGAGGGTCTCCTTGAGTACCAGGTTCTCATCGAGGAGGTCTCCGAACCGCTTCTGCAACTCCTCGGTGCTCCTGTCGTCTGTTATGATCGTGCTTGCCACCATCATGCTCGCTGCTGAAGGCTGAAAACAAGGAAACGCGTATTTTAATTATTAAGGTGGTACTTACTACTTATGTGTTCAAGGGATAAAGATACCCATTTTGGCTTATCGATAATAATGTCAAATGCATTTTCATTCACCATGTTTTTATTGTTTCGTTAAAAACTCTTGATTAGGCGTGTCCGTTTTAAATTCTAAATTCTATCTATGTCATACGTGTCCGCACTCAAACAAACTATTGTTATTTTTCAGAGGCTTTCAGTAAATGTAAAGTATATAGGTACTTTACTTATTAGTGTATTTTTCGCCAACTAATTTTTACATTAAGTAGGTATATAAAACATATCTGCTAACGTCCTAGGTAGGTAATGAATAATGTCATTTATGCACATATCGTAGTATTATAATGACTGTAACGAAATAAATAAAAGTCTGAGTAGGTACAACTTGAATAAACATCACGAACGGCGAATGATAATGTCTGTCGTTATGAGGTCAATAGACCACGTGAATGGGTTAGGAAACAGCAAGTAAGAAATGTAGAAAAGTGATTTACAAATTTACAACCCCTTTCAACAATCTATGTATACATGGGCGTACCCAGCTCCTGATCTACTCGAATTGGAATTAAATTAATAATTAAAACTGGTGATTTTTTAAATAAAATTCACACGAACGAAAGAGGGATTGAAAAATCCTAAAATTAGTGTGACGTTCTTAATGGAAGATGTCTTAAATCCTACCAGCGTGGCTAGCTAGCTAATCTACCACTTCTTGCTTTAACTTTAATCAATCAACTGTATATTAGACGTGAGCGTTATTTCACGTCACTAGTTATAAATTATAAAAACCTGTGACGCGTTAAATAACTGAATCACTAGTTTCATGTCAAATGACAAGTGGTGTTTTTTTTTATTGAATTAAGGTAGCAAACGAGCATGCAGCACCACCCTTCCGCTGCCGCCCATGGCAATTGTGACCGACTTAGAACAAGACCCAATTTAGGGACTAGGGTGGTTAGTCCAATTAGTAGATGGTGTTAGAATGGTAGTTGGTTAGTTTGTTAATAAGTGTGAGGACAGGGACTGTTAGTGATAGTTAGTCCTGTTAGTTAATATTAGTATTGTCCTGTTAGTAATGATTAGTGTGAGTCTTGTTCCAATTTGGTCACAGATGCGTTGCTACCCCTGAAGACTGAGATGGTCGCCTCTAAAAAAGTGAACCGGCTCCACACCTTCCTATCCGGAACACAATTGCTCTTAAAAACAATTATTATGACGGTAGGAATGGTACTGAGTACCTTGGCGGGCGGTGGTACTACCCCGGGCGAACTCTAGGCTCTTGTAAAAGCGTTATTCGCATAGATTTAGTAGCGTTAATTTATTGATTTCACTGTATATGTTAGCGACGTCTGGTGAGAACCATCGACGAAGCACACATTATTTTACACTTTATTTTGTAAATTGTTTTGTTAGAAAATATTGTAGCGCACGTGCAGATTTTAGAAAGTCGCCGCTAAAATAGTAAAATAATAAAAAGCTTGGATTACAACTGTTAACTTACTAATTACAAATAAGTAACTTTTTTAACTATCAATATTATCATAAAATTACTTAAAATAATTGATTTATTATAAAAATATTGGTTGCCTGTAACGTCGGTATACGGGCGAAAGTTTTACGTGACAACGACTTTAAGTGGTAAAATAATTTTAATGTGAATATTCATTCGTATAGTAGGAAGAAGGATGAAATAATAGTAACAATTTAAAACATTTATTTATACTGTCTAACCGTCATGTGAAGGCGGAAGCAATTTAAGTTTAATGTTTTATTTTTGTTAAATAGTTCCTCACTTGTAAACAAGATGGCATTGTACCAATTTGTGAAACGCGCTAACGAGTGTAACGTGGAGTTTATATAAGAGAAAAATTTGTACAGGGAAATGTGTCGACTTCTTTGGTTTTATAATAAACTGCTATTTTGGGTTTGCAAGCAGTTGTGGTTATTTGTGAAGTTGACCCTGCGTTCCCGTATCTTCATGGGGTAAACGTATACAAAGAATTATATTTAAAACATTGTAACACCATCCGCCATCTAGCGCTGCTAACCGTTAGACCATTAACCATTAGTCACAACTAAGTGAGGTAACAAACTAGTTACTCTACTTAACCAGAGATGGCGCTGTACGGCTGTACCATTTTCTGTACACTGTCACCAAGGAACGTGAGCGGAGCTTACTAACGCAGTTTCTTGAAGTGCCTCCCGGCAAACCAATTTATAAGACGTTGTCACGTCAAAAGTTGATTAAAATAATAAGAAGCTTGGATTACAACTGTTAGCTTACTAGTTACAAATAAGTAATTTTTTTAACTATCAATATTATCACCACATTACTTAAAATAATTGATTTATAAAAGTTGTTTAAAATAATAAAAAACTTGGATTACAACTGTTTTTTTATGTAGATTCCAAATCTAACAAGTTTACTACCTATCCGGTATCTGGCCGGATAGTACATTACCATCCGATATCCGGCCGGATAGTAAAAAATGGGCCGGATAAGCCGGATACCGGATAGTAACCGAATATTCGGTGCATCTCTAGTGCTTACAATATTGTTTTAATCTGTCAACAAGGAGAATCAGTGAATTACTATGAGCGGACGTGTATATCTATCTACCTATTACCTACTATTGCCTGAAATTGTACCTAAAAATTCTACCTTGACAAAGCAAGAAAAACACGGAAGTTCTTAACAAAAATGTACATAAAACCTTACAGCAAACAACCAATTCATTTAAGTACTTTATTCTAGTTAATGAAATCTAAACAAAATATTGTACCTAAGTGTTACCTCGAATGCGGTTATGTCAGAACAGTTGTAAGACTCGCTGTTGTAATACTAAGTATTGCACTATAGAACTGATGCACTATTGCACATTGCATCCAAGAACACAGCGCTTTGATCGCGGTAAATTCCCTGTCAGTGCAAGGATTATGACGTCACGCCCATAAACAACCCTTTTATAACGACCTACCGACGAATCTACTGTTTAATGTCACTAACGTTATCCTCTGGCTTCGTTCAGATGATAAAAAATAAAGTTTGAACGAAAATTTAAGTTGAGTAGGTACGATTGAGTAGGGCAGGTACGTGTATGAACCATTGCATGCAAGTTGTGTGGTCTCAATATATCTCCATCATTATGGGCCCCATATACGATACGATTCGTCTAAACGATCGATCTGATGAAAATCGTGACGATTGATTGCATCAAAAATGTCGCTCACACACGAAACGATTGGTCGTAACGATCGATCACATATTTGTTTGAAACTGAAGGATAAGGACGTGTTCAAATTATTAAATACGTGCCCTATAAAATTGAAAATGAACTTCTTTTCGTTACCTATGTGGCGGTAGCGTTGATTCGGATTCAAAAGAAAAAGAAAGCTTAGAAAATGAGGGTTAATGGATTTACGCGAAATCGGCAGATGAGAAAAAATCGAATCGGTGATCGTAAAGAGCCATACACTGTCGATTCATCGTTACGATATTCACGATTGCATGAGCGATTTGTTGCGATCTCCGACATCGTCTTCGATTAAGTAAATCGTTAACGATCTTGATATACACCATCGATTCGTCCTTTCGATCAGTTTGACGCGACGGATCGTACAGATAAATCGTACCGTGTATAGGGCCTTTTACGTCATGCACTCCTACGAGCTTTAAAATGATGTGTGCTGTTTACACCAAGGCAAAACTTGAAACGTAAGTAGTCAAGAAGGTCAAGAATGTTGTTTACATCAAGCAAGTAGTTAATGTTCTTTTTCACACCTTAAAAGGTAGGTCCTATCTAACCCTATGCTTATTCAGTGAAATTAAGTACATGAAGAATATTCCATGTTTGGTTTTCGAAGGTCAAACTAGCCAGACCGTGAAGAACGCCTGTGATGTTCTAGTCCAGCGACCTCTAGCAGAAAGAGTGGAGCAATTACTCATAACTGAACTCTAGGACTCTCTCATCTCGTAAATTTCTCCGCATATGCCACAAACTAACAAACCAGCTGAATGATACATGGTCGTAACTAGGGCATGATATCCGGATATCCGTTTTATCCGGATATCCGCCAAAAAATACTATCCGGATAGTAAATCTTCTATTATCCGGATAAAACGGATAAAACGGATAGTAATTTTAAATCATATTGAAACCATTTAGGGACATTTTGTATGCTTATGTTACGAAAATATAATACTTAAAGTCTTTCTTTGGTTATTTGGCGGTGGCTTCTGCAACTTATACCAAATTTTTCATAGCATTATGATCCAAAAAATTGTTTTACCGAAATTCCACGCCACCTTTTTAATTAAGCCTTCGCCTGGGAAGCAATGGCGACCCCTCTGGTGTTGCACCCTTCCAAAAACGATAGTTCTTCAGAACCGCCCAATGTTGAGGTTCGAGGAAACTACTACCAGGAACTCAAGGCGGCCAAAGAATTATATGGTTCCATTTTAAAAGTAGAAAGACAACATGAACGAGCTCCTCTTGGTAGTAAACTGATAAACTGTGTTTTTATGACTTTGAATATCACACGATTCAGAAGATTCAGTATCTTCCCATTGAAACACTACCCGAAATTGTCTTCATCCATACTGGCCGGAGCACTCTACAGCATCTCTCTTATAGAGCAAGATCCCAGGGCCACCAGACGTCACGTATTTTCTGACGAAGGAAATGTGGACGATTGAGTAGTGTTAGTATGTACTAAGAACGCATGCCTACCTGCTAGCTTGCTCAGACGGCCAATTTTCAGGTATCAGGTAATCAAGGTACATAAAAACATTACTTACCTCACGTAAATTCTCCAAGCTGATTTTTACGTATATTTTAGGCAATATCCTTAAAAATAAGTCGCCAATACTCCCAGACACTTTCCGTCGGCCGTATTGCTTTGCAGACGCTTTAAAGCTCCCAAATTTATTAGAGTCTCCAACGCCTGACGCATTTTAATTGCACCAATTTGCTTTACGCATCTCACGCAATGCGTGATTGGTGTAATTGGTGCAATTAAAATGCGTCAGGCGTTGGAGACTCTAATAAATTTGGGAGCTTTAAAGCGTCTGCAAAGCAATACGGCCGACGGAAAGTGTCTGGGAGTATTGGCGACTTATTTTTAAGGATATTGTCTAAAATATACGTAAAAATCAGCTTGGAGAATTTACGTGAGGTAAGTAATGTTTTTATGTACCTTGATTACCTGATACCTGAAAATTGGCCGTCTGAGCAAGCTAGCAGGTAGGCATGCGTTCTTAGTACATACTAACACTACTCAATCGTCCACATTTCCTTCGTCAGAAAATACGTGACGTCTGGTGGCCCTGGGATCTTGGACTATTATATGCTATCCTCTGCGTATTTCGATGTTCGGTAAGAGCATGAACATCGATGTGCAGTAGAAATAGCGGCCACAGTCTTGAAGAAACGACAACCTGGAGGAACGTTTGCTAAAGAAGTCTTTAGCCGTTACGATAGGGCCCAAGGAATTAACAAATCGGGAGCTTCCATAAAGGTTAAGTAAGCCTATGCCTATTGTCCCTAAGAAGGTAGTTTTTTTTTGGCATGCAATAAGACACAAACTAAATATAACCTCCATAATCTTACAGAGTAGCGAGGTAATTGAAATTGGCCAATAATTACTAAGATATAACTACGAGTACCTTATTTGAAGACATGCGGCACGCTAGCAAGCTTCCAAGATTTTGATAATAATCCAGTTTTGAAAGTAACGCGGAATAGACGTGTCAAGTATACAGGCTTTTAGTACATTCATTGGAATACCATCAAGACCACTGGCTTTTTCACGTCTAAACACTGTAAGGTTTTGAGAATCTTTAACAGTCCCTGTCCAAGCCCTCACACTTATAAACAAACTAACGGACTACCATCATTTCTAACTGGGCTTACTATCCTAGTCCCTAAATTTAGTCTTTTTTCGGTCAAAATTGTCATGGTTGACACCGTGAGGGTGGTGCTGTTCGCTCGTTTGCTACCCTTGATTCCATTATTCTCTTTCTTAATAAACCGAATCTCTCAGAGATATCCTAATGAGGTATTAGTTGAGGTAAATACGGTATTTCTAGCATCCACACATGGACCTATGGCAATAGACACGCGGTTGATTAGTCACAGAATTTCGCACCAAGATTTTTGGATGTTACGGTGAAATTAAAGGCTTTCTGCTTCGCACTTATATTTCTTGCTTGCTTCGCACTTTGCAAACTCATGTATCAACCCGGAAAAAAATATGACACGAAGTCTCGCAGTTATGTTTAAAAACAGTTTCATTTTTTTGTTCCAAAAAGATTAACCGATGTGTAGTGGTTGTTTGCGACGTCGATGGGTTCTTCTTATTTGGAGAACAATAAAAGTCCAAGTCACTGACCACCAACAGTTTATTGCACAGTGAACACAGATGAGGCACAGTATTACACAGATGAAGGAAGCAGAGAAGAAAAGAAGATATAAAAGTACGGAAATATCAGAACTGATGTAAGCGCGTAAGTATTAGCGAGCGAGTGCGAGACAAAGCGACGTGCGTTCGAGGCGTGAGCGTTCGGACCACTGTGCGGCGGGCGGCCGTGAGCATGTTATAAAATAAGTAGCGTATACGCAGCTATACGAGTGCCGTGTAGAACGGTGGGATATTTTATCCGCTACGATAAATCGCGACGCGCTACTCACGGCGGTCTTCCGACATTACATTATTGTGGTAAACAAAAATGAATTTATATAATGCAAGTTAAATTTGCTTTGTTATTTATATGTTTATTATTATTTATTTATTTGTGTTTTAATTATGTTACTTCCTTTTCAGGTTTCCAGGTTCCAGGGAAGGACGCCACACCACTCCCCCCCAGAGGCCGGCTTACGGACGATAATAGTCAGGTAATCGGACTGTTCTTCCAAATCGTGTCTTTTTTTCAGGTATTTTATTAATGTTTTTTTCTTTTTCTTTTTCAGGTGAGCTGTCTGCGGGTGGTGTGTTATCTCCGGGATCGGCATCTTCGGTAAGTATATATGCAGGTTTTAATCTTTCTATTGATACCGAGACAGGTTTCCCTTTTAGTAGAATTTTGAATACTTTGTCATCTCTTTCTAACACTTCGTGTGGTCCGGTATAGGCTGGTTGCAGTGCTCCTTTCAGTGCGTCTTCTCTGAGATAGACATGGGTGGTGGTGGCAAGGTCCTTGAATATAAATATTGATTTCTTACAGTGCCGTGAAGTTGGTTGTGGCTGGAGGTTTTTGACGATTGATCGAAGTCCTGCCGTAAAATCAGTTATGTCATCAGTACGGTCTTTAACTGGTTGAAATAGTTCGCCGGGTAATCTGAGTGTTTCACCGTACACTAACTCCGACGATGAAGCTTGTATGTCATTTTTGTATGCGCTTCGGATTCCTAATAATACTAGAGGAAGTGACTCTGTCCAGTTTGAGTTCGCGTGACAGGTTATGGCTGCTTTCAAGTGTCTATGAAATCTTTCAACCAAACCATTTGACGCTGTTGTTTGCTTATGTTGAAACCCGGCCATATGAGCAAGATGTTTAAATAACGCAGATTCAAACTGGCGTCCTCTGTCTGTCACTATAGTCGTTGGGCAACCAAAGCGTGCTATCCAACCGGAAATCAGGGCTTTGGCTACTGTCTCGGCCGTTATGTCTTCGATGGGGATGGCTTCTGGCCATCTTGTGAATCGGTCTACGGCCGTCAAACAGTATCTATATCCATTCGATACTGGCATGGGTCCTATGAGATCTATATGGACGGTTGTGAATCTAGTACGAGGAAGTTGAAATGTGCCAGGGTTTGATATAACGTGGCGTGATATTTTGGCTTTTTGGCAGGCGTGGCATGTCTTTGTCCATTCTCGGCAATCTTTCCTCACGCCGGGCCATACGAAACGCTGGGAAACTAATTTTGCGGTTGCGTTTGCACCAGGATGGCTCAGTGAATGCAAGCTCTCAAAAACCTGGCGGCGATGTGGTGACGTAACGAACGGTCTTATTAGTCCGTGGCTGTCATCACAATACAGTTGATTTTGCGTGCCAGGGATGGTAACTAGACGCAATCGAAGCGACGATTCTTCCGAATTGCGTAAGCGTTGCAGCTCTGGGTCATGGTCTTGCGATTTTGCCAATAATGTGAGATCAAGAGGCTGGGATATTTCTTGTATTCTTGACAGTGTATCTGCTACGACGTTGTCTTTCCCTGATATGTGACGAATATCCGTGGTAAATTGTGATATATAATCAAGATGACGAAATTGTCGCGGGGAACAGTTGTCTTTACGCGTTGTAAATGCGTAGCAGATGGGCTTATGGTCTGTGTATATTATGAAATGGCGAGCCTCAAGCATATGTCGGAAATGACGAATTCCTTCGTAGATCGCTAGTAATTCTCTGTCATAGGGAGAGTATTTTACTTGCGAAGGGCTTAATTTTCGGGAAAAGAATCCGAGTGGTTGCCACGCGCCGTTTTTATATTGTTGGAGGGCTGCTCCGATAGCTGTGTCAGATGCGTCAGTTACTAAGGCGATCCTTGCGTCTAAATCTGGGTGCGTCAAGAGAGTGCTGCGACACAGGCTCTCTTTGCACTCTTCAAACGCCTTAAGTGCATCGCCTGACATATTCACTGGATGTGAGCCTTTGACTTTTTCAGTGAGTAGCGAGTGTAGCGGTGCTTGGATTTCCGCTGCGCCGGGAATGAACTTTCGGTAAAAGTTCACCATGCCTAAGAAACGTCTCAGTTCTTTTACTGTCTTTGGCGTGGGAAACTTCTTCACTGCCTCGACTTTGTCTGGTGCCGGTGTAATGCCGTTCGCTGATACCGTGTGTCCAAGGAATTTTACTTCAGGCGCTCCAAATACACACTTCGCTGTGTTTATCACCATGCCGTATTCATGGAGTTTTCTGAAAATCTGGCGTAAATGGTTCATGTGTGACGCTTTGTCTTTACTATATATTATGAAATCATCCAAGTATGCAAATGTAAAATCGAGTCCTCTGGTGATTTCGTCGACGAACCGCTGAAACGTTTGGCCTGCGTTCCTGAGTCCAAAAGACATGTATGGGAACTCGTACAGACCAAACAGGGTGGTTATCGCTGTTTTTTCGATGTCTTCCGCGTTGACAGGTATCTGGTTATATGCCTTCGCGAGATCTAATGTGGAGAACACTGTGCAACCAGATATGTTGTGCGTGAAGTCCTGGAGGTTTCTAATTGGGTATCGATCCGGAACTGTTCGAGCATTAAGCATGCGGTAGTCTCCACATGGACGCCATCCGCTATCCTTTTTTGCTGCTAGATGCAACGGTGACGACCATGGGCTTTTTGATGGCCTCGCTGTTCCGTCCTTAATCATTGCTTCGAACTCTTTCTTAGCGATAAGTAGTTTGTCCGGGGCCAAACGACGTGGGACGCAGGAAACGGGCGGTCCAGGGGTTGTTTTAATGTGGTGGATAATGTTATGCTCCACTTTGCGGTTCGTGCCAGCTGGACGTGTAATGTCAGGAAACTGGCGTAGTAAATCATAGTATGTGGACTCCCCGACCAGTGTCTTCACTGAAGATATAGTGGAAGAGGAAGTAGCTGGTGTCGCTGCTATTGTGAGAGACGTCATTGTGTCGATAAGACGTTTGTTTCGGCAGTCCACCGTGAGGTTATAGTGCGATAGGAAGTCGACCCCTATGATGGCTTTCGTGACGTCGGCTACGACAAACCGCCAGCTGAAGTTTCGACGAAGTCCAAGATTAAGCTCGAGATGTACGAAACCATATGTGGGTATTACGGACCCGTTAGCGGCGTACAGTTCATAATTCGTTGAAGATCGACGTTCACGAAGTGCGGTGCGAGGGAAAACGCAGAGATCGCTGCCGGTGTCAACGAGAAACTGCATCTTCGTTCTGCTGTCCGTCACAAATAGGCGACCATATGTATTGAGGCAGTCAGACGTCGCCGCTACAGACTGCCTTGAGAGTTTTCCGAATGGTCGCAGGGCTTCACGCAACGCTTCGCGTTGTTGCCGAACTTGTGGTGGTACCAACAAATGGGGTACTTTTTGTATTCGGAATGTGAACGCTTCGTTCGGTTTTCGCTGCCGTCTCGTGTAGCTCTCGTCCTGGATCTAGGTCGGCGCTCTCGTGCAGTTAAGGCTCTCACCTGTTTCGACAGTTCATCAATTTGCCGGGCCATTGACTCAAGCGTGGGCGCTGGCCGTGACTCTCTCGAGGTTGATGCGATCAGTGGGGCGACGGGAACAATTTCGTGAATGCTGTCAGCCAAGTCCGCTAGAGACTGCAGATCCGCCGTCTTTTGAGAGACGAGGATGGGCTGGAGAGCGGTGGGCAGGCGGCTGGTCCAAATTGTTTTTATAAAATCGTCGGGTACCGTTGGGCCTGCCAGGCGCTGCAGGTGACGCAAAAATTGCGAGGGTCGCCGGTCCCCAAGCTCTTCGTGCATGAGTAATTGTTTTACCTCTTTTTCACGGGATGCCGAAAGCCGTTTTATTAATTCATTTTTTAATTTCTCATATTTTCCCGTTTTAGGAGGCGACACGATTATGTCCTTGACTTCTGCGGCGTATCTTTGTTCTAATGTAGATGTTACATAGTAAAATTTCGTGTCGTCGTCTCTAATTCCCGATAGTATAAAATTCCCTTCTAACTGTGAAAACCATACTGCAGGTTCTTCCGGCCAAAAAGGTGGAGGTCGTACTCCGATGCGACAAATTTCGGTCGTGTCGTGAGGTGTAAATGGTCTTGATGACGACGTCTCGCTTGAGTCAGTCTTGGTACCTCCATCTTTGCGTTCCATTATAATATCAAAATGCTTACGGTTTTGTTGATAATAATATAACTTTCCGTTGTTTCACAGGGTCACCAGTGTAGTGGTTGTTTGCGACGTCGATGGGTTCTTCTTATTTGGAGAACAATAAAAGTCCAAGTCACTGACCACCAACAGTTTATTGCACAGTGAACACAGATGAGGCACAGTATTACACAGATGAAGGAAGCAGAGAAGAAAAGAAGATATAAAAGTACGGAAATATCAGAACTGATGTAAGCGCGTAAGTATTAGCGAGCGAGTGCGAGACAAAGCGACGTGCGTTCGAGGCGTGAGCGTTCGGACCACTGTGCGGCGGGCGGCCGTGAGCGTGAGCATGTTATAAAATAAGTAGCGTATACGCAGCTATACGAGTGCCGTGTAGAACGGTGGGATATTTTATCCGCTACGATAAATCGCGACGCGCTACTCACGGCGGTCTTCCGACATTACATTATTGTGGTAAACAAAAATGAATTTATATAATGCAAGTTAAATTTGCTTTGTTATTTATATGTTTATTATTATTTATTTATTTGTGTTTTAATTATGTTACTTCCTTTTCAGGTTTCCAGGTTCCAGGGAAGGACGCCACAGATGTTTAAGTAGGTACTTTGCGGATTTGAGAGATTATAGAACTAAACGTTATAGTATATTGGAAGTTATTTGACCGCAATTCAATTGGTCAAGCCATCAAAAAATTATGAGAGGTTCACCTACATATAGACCATCGCGGGGATAGCTAGAACAGTTTCCTAGAATCCCAAAACGTGGATATCTGATGAAAACTCGATTTTTGGAAGTTGAAGTGAGACAAGTAACTTCCAATTTTCGATAATTTAGAATTTTATTAAGAGGAAGTCAAAAATATGTAAAGGTTTATGATTCGTTACACTATAGTTAACAAATAAAGTAAAATTAATACATACTACGGTTATTTTTTTTAGAAAAACATTGATTATCCGTATTATCCGGATAATATCCGGATAGTAAAATCAACTATTCGTTTTATCCGGATAGTAAATTCGGGCGGATAATTGCATGCCCTAGTCGTAACAAGAGAAGGACTACCGGGTTATCGAACACGGCGACCACGCAAGAAACAGGGGCCACTTGTTCAACCAGTTAGATCTGGATAGGCCTTATGTATGTTACACTTACATACATATTCTTGCTATTATTTATTTTTTATCTTACATGCTTACATCTTTACATGTATCTATTCTATGCATATAAACAAAGTTTAAGTTTTCGTGATGACAAAATAAATATGTGCTCTCAAGAAGGTACTTGTATTTACAAACTTACACGATATAAAAAAAATGTTTTATCTGTCTGTCTTTCTGTTTGTCCGAGACTCCGAGTTAACCTACAGAACGGCTGAAACGATTTTAATTGAGATTTTATTGGCTGAAAGAGTAGATTATATGATTGTAGACCAGCATAGAGGCTTCTTTTATCATGAAATTATCGTCGTCACGAGCAAGAAAAATGTACACGCGAGCGAAGT
Organism: Hesperia comma; assembly: GCA_905404135.1. Taxonomy (NCBI): domain Eukaryota; kingdom Metazoa; phylum Arthropoda; class Insecta; order Lepidoptera; family Hesperiidae; genus Hesperia; species Hesperia comma. Next base: position 10,785,941 of record FR990031.1, on the reverse strand, counting down.
CGCAGGTACAACTATTATTTAATATTTAAATAAAATATCCGGTAAAATCCCTTTAAAATGTAATGATCGTCATAAATGATAACATGCCACAATGTCATTTAAGTAATAATAATAATAATAGTTCTTTATTTTCCTCTTCACAAAATTGTTATACATGTATGTACAGGTACATGGTGTATCGTAACCATTTGTGAGAGGCTGGAGTCCGTACTAGGACAGCCTGTATGACAGATCTCCAGGCCCTCACCCCAGAACAGTGGACACAAATAATAATTACAGATGTAAAATATTTAAGAGGTTAGACAATATTATGTTTAATTTAATGCACTAAATTAATACTTTTTTACCTTGCAGCGTTTTGTGTGTGTGTGTGTGTGTGTGTGTGTGTGCGTGTGCGTGTGCGTGTGCGTGTCCGTGTGCGTGTGCGTGTGCGTGTGCGTGTGCGTGTGCGTGTGTGTGTGTGTGTGTAAGTCCGCGTATGAATAAAATAATAGCTTCCAAGTCTAAACGACGACTCTGTAGCCTAGTTCGTAGCGACCTTTTCGCCTTATGCTTCAAAGTATGAGACAGCACAGATATTACAGAATACGAGCCATAAGTGGTCAACGGTGCCCATGGACATCAGTACCACCATAGACATTACCGATAGCCGGCCACGAAATAAAAGAGAAGCAACAAAATCGGCACCCAGAAGCTTCCAATCAGATCATAACAGAATAATAATTATAATCCTTATGGAGACAAAATCCTTTTGGCGGCAACGCGCCAATGCCCATGGGCAACGGTGACCACTTACCATCAGGTGACCCACCTGCTCGTTTGCATGTGTAGGCTATAAAAAAATCACCAAGTAGGGGACTGCTGCTGTCTCTTACTACACAGACGTTTTCCGGCATGGGATTGGAATTTGGAGTTGTATCTCAGGGTCATATTTCATTAAAGTGCACTTATATATACAGTCCTGCTCTCATTTAGATACCTAAAAGGAGGATACTCATTTATCTGTGATATAAATATTTTCCCCAACCGGGAATCAAACACACAACCCTTCGTTTCGCAGGCAAGATTACCACCTAAGCTACTTGAGAAGTAAATAAATATATGTATTGTTATTAGCGATTTCCAACGATTTATAGATAACGTAATGTTTATTTTAAACAAACAAAATAATTACAAAAGATTTACAACATTGATTTTTTACAATGATCAATATTTTATATATTCGGAATTTTAAGTTCACCTTGCAGCGAGAAGTGAATGGTGATTGTTTTAAGAGATCTACAATTACTAACTTTTTGCAAAAAAAAATACCGACTTCAAAATCGATAAATAGGAATCGAATCAAATACAAAAAAATATCATAATCTGTGCACCCAGTGCAAAGTTATAAAAATCATTGATTTGTGTCACAAAAGTTGTGTCAAAGTAACAAAAATTATCTTTAAACTCAACATCAGTAACTTTAATAACATTTACGGGTTTTAATTAATCTTTGATTCTATTCTTCTATGTTACTTAATGATGACAGAATAACTCGAACGTGAATCACTGATGGACAGACTTTTTGTTATACTAATTGTTTTGTCTAAATACTATTGTCTATACTAATTGTCTACATATAAGTAAATATCTATCTTTCAAAAGGATGTGATAATTTATAACGAAGGTATATTTATGTACTTACCTAAAGCTAAAACCTAAAAGCTCAAGCTATAATAACTAATGATATATGAAATTACTGTAATTACGGATAAACATATCGACTAATAAGAGGCATTCGACTATAACATTGTAAGCATCCCAATGAAATATCAACTATTTTAATATCATTTCGGTCATAAAACTTTAAACATCAACTGCCATTTTCAGGGGTGCTAAAAAGTCGATACTCTATCAAAAAAACATGTAAACACTTACACTATCACCGAGTTTGAACTGCGCCTTGAACACCATGTTAGCCTCCGCAGACATATCCTTCATAGCATCCTCTATCTGGGACTTCTCCAAAATCCCATTTTCAATGCCACTGTGTTTCTCTACATCCATACTTGCACCAGGGGAGGTACCCAACACTATGATGAAGGAATCGTCATCAGCGTTATCTTGATTTGTTGTCATTCTCATGCATTAACTCTGTTATAACAATAATAATAAAACAACGAGATGAACAATACAAGCAAGTGCGAACTTATTTAATCAATTTGTATTTCAAAGCCAAATCATGGTACAATTTAAACTTATAAACTAAAGTTATTCCTAAGACTTCGACAATCTTAAAACGAAGATTGAAAGTACTCGTTCACAACTCACCAAGGACTAAGGCCGGCCACATACATGCGGAATTCCGAAACGGAATCCCGAAAAGGAATTTCGATTCGGGATTCCTGACGCAGTGAAATCTATACAAATGTATGGCGCTGTCACACACAAACGGTAGTTTTTCCTGACGGAATTGTCTATGATTCGGAATTCCGAATCATAGACATTCCGTTCGGAATTCCGGACGCAACGGCTCCATACATTTAGTACGAGACGCCACACACATTCGGAAATTTCCGTACGGAATGACAGTCAAGGACCAGTGTTACCAACTCTATAAAATATTTATGCCTAAACCAATGTCAAAACTCCTTAAAATTGCCTCAAATATTTAGAAATCTCCCTAAAAATTACATTTAACAAAATTTATATATAAGTAATGTGCAGTAATATTTAATAATACTCTTATTTATTATATTATTTCAGTTTCCTCAGTGTCAGAATTTTTAAGATCATACATGAACTGAAAAGACTAGGATGGGATGCTTATAATAATATAATGACACCACAAATTAGATAATACAGATGTCAAGCTTCATACAAAGTGTCCAAAAACAACACACACATAGAGACAAGGAACACATCGGACCACTCGGACCGCGGTTGTTATTTCCAGCAATATGACATTTACAATACACAAATAAGATACTTTTCCTAAAAAATGGATAAGAAACGGAGTTATTATAATTATTATCTTAGAGTTTTTTTATTCGACGTTAAATTGCACATTATAGTTTTTTTGACATCCTGTTGCTATAGAGAGGTACAATAAGTCCTTACGTGCTTGTAATTCAATGATTCGTTACTTATTACAAGTCAACGTAGAATGTAGGAAGTTCTTTGTACGTTTAAAGTGTATACCTTCAAATTGTACCCTATTGTTATTTTATTTCAAGTAAGTACCTAATAAAGATAAAAAAAATCATTATTTAGTAGAAAAAAATTTAAATAAATAGATTAAAACGAGATCCCTGCGGTGCAATAACCAATTTAAATGATCATATTAACATTATTACATATTACCGAAACTGCCGCAAAAACGCACTGAGTTTAGTTGCAAATATTGAGTTAATATTCACTATAATTTTGTTTCCCGTTTAATCCATACCAATAATTTAAATAACAAAAACCAATCCAAGACCATACCGGAATCGTTAACCCAAACGCTAACGCACACGTACATAACCTAAATCGAGGTACATACATGAGTTTAAATTCTGTACTAATATCTTTATTTTGTGGTTCAAGTGACTCAGTTGCTAATCTATAGTTATATACCAAGTCTATGGTCGACAGTAAAAATAAAAATGTACTTACTCTGTGGTCTACATGCGCCGTTGTCTATGTCATTCCGAACGGAAAAACCACGTATGTGTGTGGTGCATTTACGCAGTTCCAAATCGAAATTTCGTTTCGGGATTCCGTTTCGGAATTCCGACTGTATGTGGCGGCCCTAAAAATAAAAATTCCGAATTCCGAATCATAGACAATTCCGTCAGGAAAAACTACCGTTTGTGTGTGACAGGACAGCGCCATACATTTGTATAGATTTCACTGCGTCAGGAATCCCGAATCGAAATTCCTTTTCGGGATTCCGTTTCGGAATTCCGCATGTATGTGGCCGGCCTTATTTGCATTGATGTATATGTATAGATGAGTAATCTTCGCGCAAAAGCGTCGCCACTTCACATATGTGACATGTCCAGGGACATATTTTATGTGAAGCTAACGTCAGTTTAGTGTTCCGTGTGACGCTTGACAAATAACGACGGAACGAAAAATTTTCAAATTCTTTAAATTTTTGGTTAAATGCACCGTGAAAGAATGAGATTCACCGTCACAAACGGTTAATAAGTCAACCGGAATCACGTTTCACAAGTAAGTTTATTATTTCTTTGTTATTTATCTACGATAAAACGCAATAAAATAAATACAATTTAGATTGATTTTTCATTAGGTTCAGTGTTACCATATAAAACTTTGTTTGAGTTCCCCATATTTATGGGAAAAATTGTAAATTATAAAGTAAATGATTTTAATAAAGCTTTAACAATAACAACGCTGCAGGGTGCCTTAAGATCCTGAACGCTGCAATAAGTATGTAGAAATAAACTAGTTTAATTTTTCGGATTGGTCAAATAGGTACATGATGCGATCCATGAGCAGACAGCAGAGCTTTAAATAAATAAATATAAAATCTGAAAAAATATCGATATTTTGATATATCGATATTTTTTACCCAAACGGCCCAAACCTACTGGCAGATCGGCGCCGGTAACCAGCGTTCTTTTTGAATGCGCCCTTAGGAAGGTAGGTCGATCCTTGCAAAGTTGCGCATCCAAACGATCTCAGGTTTTACTTTCGGTGGCTCAGATTTGTAAGCAAAATATAATAAGTCATGTCTTGAAAATCCGGGAGCAAGTAATTGTCCATGTGCGATAACACGCTCTACACAAGAAGTTATAGCCAGATCAAGATGTACTATAAATAAAATTAAAATTTAAAAATGTGTTGAGAATGTATTGTTGTGTAATGAGGTTATACAAACAAAAGTTGCACCGGAATAGCTAGAGACATTGGACTAAGTCTAAGAGGCATTTTATTTATATTACAAAGGGGTATCTCGAAAAAGAAACCGCTTTAAATTGAGAAATAAATATGTTTATTATCCAAATACATAGTTTTATCTTACGTTTCAAACATCAATAATTTTAACTCCTTGCTGCCGAACTCTATAGTATCATTTGTGGTCTTGTTCCAACTGTAACCACTTAAAAACGTATATGAAATTGTTATAAAATGTTTTGATGTTATTTCCAGCTGCATTTGTCTTCCAAGGACAGCGCACACGCTCAGGAGATCAATAAATTGCAGTTCATGATTAAGGAATTGCAGACAAAATTGAAAACTAACGAAGTGAGTGTGAAAGTCGTCGACTTTTTATCGCCCTTTATTTACTTTGCATGTGTGTTGGTATTGGTATTAGCGAAATTTTTTAAAACATGTTTTGTAACTGTGCACTTAATATTGTTGTTCAGTTTCAAAAATAGGATGGTTTTAACGATTAATTGACTTTGATGGTGGTACTTTGAAGTGAACTTAGTATGGTCTGGCCGGGCTAAGAATGCGTCCCTGAAGTCTGTCATTCGACTGGGCGATGTAACTTTGAACTGGCGTACAAAATTGATAATTTTTTAATATCTTTTAATTGCCTTATTAACGAGTGATAACATTAAAATCAAACATTAAATCGAATAATTATGCCAACTTACAATAATTGTATTAATCTTGGGCTAAAATTATTACAATTACTTAAATAACAAATATAAAAACAATACCTTTTAAAAGAAAACCACGTCAAACGGCGCTCGTTCAAGGTTATATCCATGTCATATCAACTTTTTGTTTTTGTAGTGATGTGACAAATAACAAGGCAATTGTAATCGAATATTTTTGTAATCTTAATACAATGTCGGTAAAATATAAAATAAAATGTTATAATTTTATAATATATTATATAAATAATGTACTAAGTATTCAATAAAGTTAATATTATTGTAATAAAGGTACACCCAAACATAACTTAGGAAAATTTGTGTTATAATATCACTCAGGTGAATCAAATGAAAATAAAATAAACAAATAAAACATTTTAATTTTTTTCTCTTGATTACATTCAGAAATTATGATTCAATTCAATTAATTGATTCCTTAAAATTTTATTTACATAACGAATATTTATTGAATATATTGAAACATAATTCCTATAAAAATAACAACATATAAATTGAATAAATATTATGCATAATGAATGCATGTTGTTATTGTTATTTGTTACAACGCATAATGTTATTTATTGTACATCACTAGTCATGACGAATTGACATGTGTCAGGAACGCATAGTTAGCGCGGCCAGATTATAATATGGGCAAGTTGGTGTAATAATTACACCAACTTGCCCATTTATTTATTGGGAAGGCATTTATACATTAATTTTATTATGCAAGTTTGTATTGTAAGTTTTAAATTGTATGTTGGGGTAATTATCAAGACAAATTTTTGTAGGCTACACAATATGTAGTGTTTTTTTTAGTTTTTTTTAAAGCATATTTTTTAAATTACAGAATGCGCCTATCGAAGAGCTGGAGAAACGTAACGCGACCGTGACACAGCTGGAGGGGAAGGTCGCAGTGCTGCAGAGGGGCCTCAAGGCTGCAGTTCCATGAGTTTACCGCAATATGGCGAGGTTTTTTTTTATATTTCTGGTCAAGCAATAAATAAATTCATTCATTCATTTATAATTTACTTAGCATTATAAAAGCGAGCATTTAGTTTTTGAACCTTCAAAGTGTACCTACCTACTTATTTAGATACAGACACAAACTCTCATTTCTGAGTTCAAATAAAAGTCAAATTCATGTGTTCCTTTTTTTATTCATGTCATGTCATCATGTTAATCAATTACTATTAGACCGGGAGCGCCGACCGAAGCTAAAGGAGATAAATTTCTTCTCGCACGGCGTACCTTCAAGCAGGGTGGCCAGGGGCGCCGTGAGCACCCGGTAGTTGACATCACTATGGTCAATGGTCTCGTACAGGAAACGTGATTGTCTGTTGCTTAGGATCCACAGGTTTCCTTCTTGGTCCACCTGTATACAAATGGGAAAAGTTATAACCTCAAAATAAATCTTCGCTACACATGTCATAGACACACATTCGCTTTTAAATCTCTTCTAGTGCCGCTGCTAGACGAAACTAGCAATATTTAGAGAGGCATTTAGTATAGGTTTCGCAGGCTGATATAAAACAAAGGTAAAACCGTGACCTTAGACAAAATTAATTTCATCATTGTATTTAAAACACATCATGTCACATGTACAGTGTACATTGAAATTGTGTGTACATTGTACACACAATTTCGTGTTAATTGTATTTGATGCAAGTTAGGCACTTCTCACACAACGCTATTTGCAAGCGACTCGGATCTTGTCAATGTATTAATATAATATGTATTAATATAATATGTATGTATATTTATTAAATTTATAGAATTTATATCTATTCTGTATATTATGTTTTTGTTCCGTAGTTTTTTCATTTTTTTTTTCATTTGCCGCCTTCGTTGTTTTCCCACTGCCCAAAGGTTGACTGGCAGAGAATGCTTTTAGCATTAAGTCCGCCTTTTGCTTTTATACTTTGTATAGTGCAAAAAAGACTAAATAAATAAATAAATGTATGAAAGCGACGCGTCTACGATGCGTCTCCTGTCAGGGAGAAGTGTCAGACTGATACAGCGAATTTTGGACTGCGTTGCAGTCGCGTAGCTAATAAATAGCGTAGTGTGAGAATTGCATAGAGATATTACACTCACTCTAGTGTAATATCTCTATGCAATTCCCATACATTGCAATCGTCCCCGGTTAGAAAGAGAAACAACGATAACGGTAATTACCTATCTCTCTCCGATCCCGATGAGCCAGAAAGAGAAAGGTGATTACTAAAGATTTAGTCTCTTTTTATCCGAGGTACGCTCTGAAGCCTGGCTTCTGCCCTCTAGTGTAATATCTCTATTGAGAATTGCCTTAATGTGAGACAGTGACGTTTGCGCAGCGACACATCAGACACTTGCGGTAATAAACAAGTGAAATCAGAGTACCTTAATATCGTTGGGGAACTCCAGTGCAGTACAATCGCTGACAATAACAGGCACATTCTCCTCATTGCAGGGCTTCTCTAAGTTCCAGCAGCTTATACCATTTTTGCTCACCTGAAAGTATATATTTATAATACGGCTGTTTCCTCGTGTTACTACTATTTTGACCTATTAAGTATGACGTAAGACCACGAGGAATAGGTCTTCCTTCCCATGTCAAACAACTCAAAATATTATTGCAAGGTCATAATAACGTACCAATGCGTGGAATAATACGTTCCTATCAGGATCAACGTCGCATGCCGTCGACTGAGTCTTGGCGCCTCTGTCGCCCACCACCTTCAACTTCAACCAAACAACTTGATAAAACTAAGCATTTTGTAGGTATATGCATAGTTAACTTAGGTAAGCTTCAAGTTGCCTGTCAGGTAGATAGGTACCAACCAAAATATAATGCTGTTTTAGTAAGCAATTACCAACTGTTACTGCAGATTTGCTACCCCTAGCCGTCGAAACCAATTTGAATAAGTTTGGAGAAACGCAAAACAAGTAAGTACCTAAGGTAATTTCGTTATTTAAGTATGTAAACCAAAATAATGTCTGTGTTATTTTGTCTTGTCTTGTATGTTATCCATGACACCGACGACACAGGAATTCCTAGTGTGTGTAGCATTAAGTACCTATAATTATTATACTCACCTGGACACCTAGAAATATTTCCTCTTTGGGTACTTTTTTATTTTTTAGCAACTTGGTTGGTATTCGAAACTGTTTTGTGCTAGACGTCGGCTGGAAGTACAGATCGCGATTTCTGCAATTAAATATAACCAGATCTTATAAAGATTCATTAACCAGTCGGCTTTCGATCCTAAGTTTCACCTTCATTGATTACAACAGACAACTAGCGCCTAGGTTATTGACTAGATAATGAATTAAAGGTTAAGAATGCTTGGTGGTAAATAAGTACTTGAACGGTTTTTACGTCATACATCAAAAGGTGATTCGACACGACATTCATCGATAAACAAATACCTACTCCCGTGGTTTTGCTCGTGTCCATAGACGACGATGACCACTTACCATCAGATGGCACATTTGCTTTTATGACATCCTTTTTAGCTATAAGAATAATACATCTCCACTCCATTGTAATGTAAGAAGAATCTCACCCCTTTTTGGTTGGTCCCAATGCAACGGAAGAAATACCGTCGCTCCAATAGAAGTCGATTCCGCCCACTCTGTAAATGCCGGCGTGAGGGTCGAAATGGAAGTAGTGGTTCTCCACGCGCCAGGCGTCATTTTTCTTGAGGCTATACACTATCAACGCATTGGAACCCATGTCCGGGATGTAGGCAAAGGTGTCTTTACAGTCTTTTCCAGATATATCGACAACCTGGAAAGCATATAGGTACTTAAGTGGGTAATTAATAATGGTTTTTGTATTAAGCTTAAACCTCAAGGTGTGTGGCTGTTATCGACAAAATCGTTTTTAAAGAAGCGATGCTCCTGCTTCTCTACGATGACGCTGATTATCGCTGGTTAGAATTCCCAAATCCCCTTATACGCGCTGGTATATTTTTTACCTGTTTGACTAAGTAGGTATACTTACCTACCTAATTCTTTTTGCACGATTCTGTTCCAGAATTTTGGTTATATTGTTAGAGAGCCAATACCCTTGGCCATTTGGTGCTACTTAATGGGACGGCAAATTCTTATGTTACGAATGTCTGTTGATGGCAGAATATCTCCTAATCGTAAGATGATCTATCTGAACTAAAGAACTACACTAATCGATTTGGTCGTCAATATAAAAGCAAAATGAGACATGATAGTAATTCCGCAACTTACAATGCTGGTAAGCACTGATGAATCCCTCAATACCTCCTCGGTAAAATCATATCGGTGTACAAGCTTGTCCGTTTTCAAATCGAAAACTAGGATTGCTGGTGGAGCAATTTGTTTCACGTCCCCTGAAAATTGTAAATGTGTACCTATCGAGAATCCGACATTCAATTGTTGTTGAAAGTTTATGAAAGTCCTAAAATTAAGTATAGGTACATATTGAAATTTTTAAATAGCTTGATGATATTCCATGGCCAATAGTTAGCTTTCCTACGGAGCGAGAGGACCAAAATTTGACCGGGACAAATATTTACGTGGCTGATAACTGCCTGCCCTCGGTTCATACTTAGGTGTTACTTATTTACTGATGTATTATTTGTATTGTCCATGGGGCCTGTGGATCCTAGTGTGAGGCATTGAACTATGAACGCGGAAATGACTGCAATTAGTTAGGTACGAATTTTAATGAGCACTCAACCCTAACTAATCACCAGATGGCCCGTCCGCTTAATTTAATAAACAGCTCTCTTTTATAGGAAATTTTTGCTTTTATCAATGCAATAAATTGTGCTTCATATTCGGTTGATTATAAAGTCGAATCTTACTAGCCATATCACTAACTCCATTATCCACCACCCACAATCTGCTACATTTGTCCACGTGCACCCTGAAGGCAGATACCACCGTGCTATTGCTTTTGACGCAGCAAGCCTTTCTGGATACGAAAGCATCCGACCAACTGGGGTATGGGTTCAGAAGAGGAGTCTGGCTGTCGTTTAAATAGACGTAGTTCAGAGATGCTGGCACCCCTAGATAAGTATAAGTAGATAAGTAAGTATTTGGTAAAAATTCGAACGCAATGTAGGCTATCTGCCTATGGGCCGCCACCACAAGGGGGCCGCCACCACACCACAAAAACATTAAATCGATAGAGGCTCATTAGAGCGAGAGAGAAAAAAATACTGAGTTTTGTTACAAATAGACGAAAATCTTTTTTTATATTTAAATAAATTTTGTTAAGGGGCGCCGTCAGGTGTGTCGGCGCCCGCGTGCGAACCCGATTTGCCCCCCCCCCCCCCCTGGTTGAATACGAATCCCATATACAGATTCATGATTATGTCGCTCCGCCGGGGTCCATTTGCCCTGAATTTGCCGCCCCCCCCAAACTTTCAACAGTTAACCACAAACTATTTGAGGGCCTCCACCACACGCTCTGCCTATGGGCCGCCGAGGTAAATCTAAAGCTAAATCCGGCGCTGTACACACATACACTACACACATAGGCTATACTACAGCACAGGCACTAGGCCCCCTCATCAGCGATATCGTTACCTACGCTGTTAGTCAGCCAAATTGTCAAGACAAATTGTAATATTATATATTCATAGATGAAGGGCGTACCCAGCTCCTGATTCAAGGGGGAGGCACAACGTATTTTCGAGGCAGATAAAAGAGTCCAACATAACGTTACGCCCATGAAAATATAAATAACTGATGTGATAGGTGTGACCCATGCGACATTTACATCATTACAAAAAAATCACCATTTTTCCATCGAGGTATTGTAATAAACAGCTTGTCTTTCCAACGAGCTATCCCAGACGGCATATTATTTTCGGGTATGTAAGATCCAGAACTAATCGCCGCACCCTTTGCCTGACCTTCCCATGCAAAATCTAACATTTTCCATTGAAATTTTGGTGGCAGTAAACAGCATACTCCTTGAAGGAAGAGAATAATTACGATAGATGCGGGAGGTAAAGAATAATAAGCCCTCATTTTGTTTAGACAGGTACGTTGGGCGTATATTTGAATTTTGTTTCGTTTGAATAGTTTTATGAAACTCGATTTTATAATCGTTTTGGTTGTTATTAAAATTATTGTAAAGCTAAAGGAAACATTTTAAAATTTTGCGCCTTTTTTGTGCGATGGACGAAAGCGAAACATGTGACACTTTTGACAGCGACGGGAAGACAGCGACACTGACAGATAATAGGTAATGTTTTTAAACTATAGGTAGGTAGGTACTTTTGAAAAAGGTATCACAATCTTATTAACCTAATTCATTCATGCAGACGCACGTTGAACGACTTGGCTTGCACTCCTCGCATTATCTTGCTAAATGCACCACTAGCCATAATTTTCAAAAAGCGATTAGAAAAAAAAATATATTTAATGGAAATATCAAAATATTATTTTTATTTGGGTACATTTCGGTGATACGGAACGCATGAAAAGTCATTGACGTTGTGAAAATTAAAAGCACGGTGTCAAATTAAAGTTGTCAAATTGTTGTCAATTTGTTTTGTCATGACTGACATCTTATTTATTCTTCATCTTGTCACGTTTAACAAAATGTTGTTCTTTGTCGTCCAATAATTCCAATATAATATACATTTAATTGAAAGTTCATACACTGCCCGCCTTTATTGAGGCTAAAAAAGCCAACAATACGACACTGTGGAGGATCTGCTGTAAAATGTCGTCAGACAAAGAGGAGACTACGAATGGTGAATCGGAAGCAGTTCCACAAGTTTCTGAAAAAAGAATTGGTTGCGCCCACTACAAGCGACGAGCAAAGTTTGTGGTGAGAAATGCAAAAATCCATTTTAATTAGTAAATGGTCACTAAATGTTTATTTTAATTTTGATTGTCATACATGCGCGTGTAAGCATACGGGTCAAAACACCTGCTTCTATATATAACCCTCGATCTACGCATAAACCTCGAAATCTGCACGAATGTGAGGTGAACAAACAAAGTAATGTCGTTGAACTTCGTAGTTCCTGTTCCAGATTGTCGTCTTAATTTAATTCTAATAATACAGTAGTACAAAAGGCAGTAAAGCCTATTGCAAACTCGTGATGTATGAGGTTTAAGGTCAATGTCATACATTGTTTATTGTATCTATAACCACTTGTGTTGTGCTTGTGTTTGATATAACATCAACTTAACTGAAATATCTTATTTTGATTTTTTTTTTTAGGTAGGAAACATCATATTCTGCATAGTTTATCTATAACATCACTCTAAATCTTGTGATTTTTTTTTCTACACATAAATAAGTGACTCCTTGTTAATAAAGCTATAGTTAATGTTAGAGTAAAAAAATACTACTTGTTATTAAATACCAAATCTATCTTTACTCCAGCAATGGTGTATGTTAGAAATTGAGTCTCTGATCAGAAAGGATTGACAGGATCATTCAAAATAATTCCAATTTTTTTAAGGAATTTGATAGCAATTGACCATAGAACCCTTCCGCTGCTGCCATTTATGACTGTGACTGACCCAGAACTAGACTCATATGGTCTCGGATGGGTAGTCTGGTTAGCAGAGGATGTTATTAAAATGTCACTCGGTTAGTTTGTGGGTAGGTATGACCACTGCAACAGGCACTTAAGTGACATTTATACTTGAGCTGCTGTATTACGTATTAGTAAGAGTCACATTCTAAGTTGGTCATGTTTTGCTATGCTTAAGGATTAAAACTTGTTTCATCTAAAGTGGTAAAACTGAATCTAAACCAAGGATAATTATTTCAATGATGTTCCAGACGTTCCAGTTAAGTAGTGAATTTGTTTGATCTGATAGGATACATGGATGGAGTGAGGCTTGCAGGCTAAGTGGTATTTTAGCATGGGAAGAACCATACTAGGTTCTAGGAAATTAGGTCCTAAAATAAAAAATATATTGCTAACAGAATTTGATACAGTTCCTGAATGAATTGGCAATTAATCAATTACTAAATATTGCATAATGGCATCATTTCTCAACACCTAAGAACAATACAATGGTAATTGTGTAATCTCACATATTGAACTCGTGTGTTTCTGCAGTACTATTGTTATAACAATAGGTAGATACAGTTAATCTTACCGTTATAATTAAATTACTCATAATGCTTAATATTACGTTTATCATGTATAAGATATCTATGAGATTGATTTGTGAGATTAAAGAATTAACATGTGTTATTCTACGTTTCTACACTGCTTACATGTATAAAATGACATATATTGGTTTTCCTGTTTACCTATCTTGACTGTTAAGTCTCAAAGAACGCAAGACAACACTGTACCTTAGTTGGTTGGTTATTGACCTTGGCTGCAAAGCGAAGGGTTCTGGGGTCCATTCCCTAGTGGGGCAGCTATTTATGTGACAGAAAAAAGGGGTTTTGCGGTATTTGGGGATTATTTGTGTTGCCCATGCCAACTTTGACTCTGGGAATCTTTGAGCAGGATATGTGTATAACTATTCTTTTACTACTTTTTTTATGTTATAGACACCATGCTGCAACAAGATGTACATGTGTCGCTACTGCCATGATGAGAAGGAACAGCACTATTTCAATAGGAAATCAGTGACAGAGCTCATATGCACCGAGTGTGACACAAGGCAGAAGGTGCAGGCAGAATGTCAAAACTGTGGTGTTCGGTTTGGAAAGGTAATTCTAGGATAGACACTACCTGCATTGATTCATAAGTAATTGATCAATGATAATAATTTGATGCAGTGTGGCTTCAAATCCCATTCTCATTGCTAATCTTAATATATAAAACTCTTGTGTTACTGGTGACTGACAGACAACGCACAGCCGAAACTACTGAACGGAAGAAGCTGAATTTGGCATGTATGATCCTTGGGAAATGTAGGAGAGCACTAAGAGAGGATTTTTGGAAATTCCACCCCGAAGGGGGTGAAATAGGGGGGTGAAGTTTAAACGAATTCCACGCGGGCGAAGCCTGCGGGCGGAAGCTAGTATATTATAAAAATACAGTTGAGTAGTCTGGCACTACAAGTCCCTTATTAATTTGAGTGACATTTGGCGAGTGGTTTTTGAGTTATCTCAACTTAAAGTCGGTTATTTTTTTATAAAACGTTTGTTGTGAACTATGTCTATTTGTCTATTTTGAAGTCAGTTTTTTTATTATGTTAGTTTGTGAAGTTAAGTATGTTCATTCCACTGCTCGTTCTCCAGTACACTTGTCTGATCTGCAACCTGTTCGATGACGAGGACAAGAAGCAGTACCACTGCGAGGGCTGCGGCATCTGCCGCGTGGGCGGCCGCGACAGGTTCTTCCACTGCGAGCGGTGCAACATGTGCCTGCCCGTGCAGCTCAGACAAGTTGGACACAGGGTAAGTCACTAAACCAGAGTTTGTATGTCGGCAATTAAGTATTATTTTGTCGTGCACATTTCTCCGGTACGTACGATTTCGTACGTACGTCAAATGTACCTACGTCTTTTATCACGCCTATCTTGATGGACTAGTACCTGTTCTACGTTGTCTCTTTATTTCAGATGGAAACGTGAGATCGTAATTAAGCGCTAATTCATACAAGATAAAAAGATCGTGTTGCCATTATTAGTTTCTGGGTATAAATATTTAACGTACCTAATTAAGGAATTATTGTTTACCAGTCCTCATGTTTGTTTAAAAATGTATTATAAGAAACTTGCTACTGATATTCTACGATTTTATTTCGCGTCTACGTTTGCCGGAAATCAAAAAGATTGTCTAGATATATTTATAAACTGTACTAAATCATTCCTACACGTAGGTTGATAACCGTACTATTAACTATCGTCGCTCAAGACATGTTTTATGAAATATTGTCCTTCTGCCCAGCTGGGTAGAAATGTTTGTCCCGCCCGAGTCTAGGTCGCTTGTGATGTAATATGTCTATGCCAATCGCTGAGAAGTAGGTATTACCACGAGTGCGTGTGTATGTTTGTGTTTATTTACAGCACAATCATCATTGTTATTCATCTTGACATCGAAGTCCTTATCTCGACTCTTTCAGTGGCGTACTGCATTACTAAATAAATCTGCTATCGCCGAATAAAAGTTTATATACGGATATAAAAGTTTGAGATGGGTAAATATTCTTCAAACGTGATGTTTACTAGGACGGCTGCGATGTCGCCAAATGTGTGGGTGGGACACGTTTTGAACATTAATATTTTAACACTGTTTATTGCTCGTTTTCGCCCTCGTTAGGGATTATTTCCTGGATAAAAACTACGCGTTGTTTTTTAGGATCTTCAGCGGGTTGACATTCAAAACGTAGTAGAGTAGACGGACAAAAAGAGTAACTTTGCCATTTATATTATTAGTATGGTTTTGCTAATAAGAATCTCCTCGCAACTGACCGACTGTTTACTTATTACGTTTTGGATTGAATGTTATACATTTGCCTATTAATCAACTTCAATTGTGAGATATCTCTACGTCATGATGTCTGGTTCGATACAGAGACATTAGTAGGGGAAATCATTTTAACAGCCTGCAAACATTTACTTATCTTTAGGATAAATGATGAAATAATAAAATGGTTATAGTTAGGTATTAAATTTTTGTGACCATGAGAAAAATAGATAGCGTGAAAGGAAATTTTCTCGAAAACGGAGCTATAACAATTAATTTGAAGTCGTATCACCGTTGTAATCAGAGTCAAATAACAATTGTTTTAGGTCCTCAGGGGTAGCAAACGCATCTGTGACCGAATTAGAACGAGACTCATACCAACAATAACTAACTGGACTATTACTAACATTAACTAACAGGACTAATTATCACTAACAGTCTTCTGTCCTCACACTTATTAACAAACTAACCAACTAATATTCTAACACGATCTACTAACTGGACTAACCTAACCATCCTATTCCCTTTGAGTCTAGTTCTAGGTCGGTCACAGTTATTAGGCAGCGGAAGGGTGGTGCTGCTTGCTTGTTTACTATCTTAATTCCATAAAAAAAACGAATTATTTGTATTAAAAGGTAATTAGTATCGTGTTTTCGATGATAAAATGTGTTCAGTTTACATATTTGATAAGTGTTAATATTTAATACTAATCCTACAAGATTTTGAACATTCATGTTGATAAAATGGTGATTATTATGATTGATGGTCTCGTTGCGATCGTTCTTTCCGGCTTATTATCCAAATTAATCTCTGTAGAGAAATATTTTAATTAAACGTTATCTACGATGTTGAAGTCAGAGACATTAGGTACATAAAGCGTTCAGCTCAGTGTTGATTCTAACTGTTCGAGTTTAGCAACTGTGAATGCTGATAGAAAGCTAACCAACAAAGTGGACTGTCGACATGAAAGGACTTAAGACTGGCTGAAGTGACTAAAGTTATAGGAGGCTGCAGAATTTTAAAGGCTGATAGATGGATGTTATACTAAGTAACCGCTTGGGTTAGTTACGAAAAATAAGTCTTTTGCTTCGGAGGGCACTTAAATTTAATAAAATAGTCTATTTTCGTAGTCTCCTGGTAGAATGAACCATAAAACTTTCAAAGATTCCAGAATTGGCCAAAAGAGATATCTTAAAATAAGATTTCCACAGTGAGTTATTGCCGTCCATTTACTGAGGTTGTGGGTGGGTCGTATTTATTTTTTATCATGGCCAAAGCATATTTTCTACGGAGCTTTGATTCAGTTACCAAAATCGTCACCGATGCGTTGTCTGCCAAAAGGAAGTTGCCTATACCTGAGCGCCTGAGCTGCCAGGAATGTGGAAATGTCACTTTCTTACCTAAAATAAGTTTATGCTTGACGACGATCCCACCTGATTGTAAACACCGACGCAGGGAAGGTAGTCCATTGTGCAAAATAAACGGCGAAGCAAATCTTGTCGACCGTATCGGCCGGCGGGATATTCACGACGTAAGGGACATTGAACTTCCTAATGTATTGTTATGTTAATTTTATTAATTTCGACTTGTTATAACAAATTATTGTATTGCATTATTTCGTCACAATCATAATGAAGTCAATATAACCTCCATGAATAACATCTGCCGGTCCACAGTGCGCAGAGAACGTGTCCCAGTCGAACTGTCCAACATATAACCTCAACGTATATTATCTCCCTTCCACAATGCGTAGAGAACGTGTTTTTTGATGATTTTTCTGAGATTTTACATGTGTATATTGTGTCCCATCCACAGTGCGTAGAGAACGTGTCCCGGTCGAACTGTCCCGTGTGTCTGGAGGACATCCACACGTCGCGCATCCCGTGCCACATCCCGGACTGCGGCCACCTGCTGCACCGGCCGTGCTTCGAGCAGCTGCTGCACTCGGGACACTACGCGTGTCCCACGTGTCAGACCAGCATGATCGATATGGCTAAGGTAATGGATCTAACTTTAAACAGATTTGATTTTATCGCAAATACCAAACAATGTTTGGTTCAAATGCAATTAGGTACATAAAATTTTGATTTTTTAATGATATTTCGTTCCAATGCTTAGATCGTGGTCACGGCGAGACCATGACACTCGGTTTGCATTAAAAATGGAAACGGCAACGGTCAAACGTTATACATAATAAATAATTACATTATATTTAAAAAATATACATTTCGTCTAATGAACTCAACGAACTATAATGAACATAAGTCAGAATTTACCAAAACATAAAAAAAATAATAACATGTAATTTTATGCTGCTATATTTATTATTGGCAGGTGGTAGGGCCTAGAGCTCACCCGGGGAAGTACCACCGCCCGCCACGGTACTTAGTACCATTCCTACCGTGTAATAATTGTTTTAAGAACAATTGTGTTCCGGATAGGAAGGTGTGGAGCCGGTTACACTTTTTTAGAGGCGACCATCTCAGTCCTCAAGGGTAGCAACGCATCTGTGACCGAATTAGAACGAGACTCATTGAGTCTAGTTCTGGGTCGGTCACAGTTGTCATGGGCGGCAGCGGAAGGTGGTGCTGCATGCTCGTTTGCTATCTTAATTCCATAAAAAAAACGAAACATCTCGCACAGAAAAAGTCACAAAACTTGTTTCGTTCTACATTATCATTATTACGTAGACGTATTTTAAAAGTAAACTGTTCTGTATATTAGGTATTTGATTTGGTGTTTGGTATATTAGTAGAACAATTGTTCAACAAAATATCAAGACTCACGATGTCAGATATTCTTTGGAATGGATTTAATTTAATATTTAGACATAATGTTTAAATCGAAAGTACAACCCCGTAAAACCTGGGTAGCAAACATAGAGCTATATGAAGCATACGTCCTCAACAACGTAATGCAACCTTGACGATTAGATAATGTGATAACATTATTTATCTGGTGATAACCAGAAGCTAATGTGACGAGCGTGAAGCACCTGTCTATTACACGATAAGGAATTCCCGAATCATGCTATCTAGTGCCCAACTAGATACATTCTGACCTTAGACTGATAGATCTTTACCGAAAAATTTTGCGCGTTTTAGAATAAATTTGATCAGTGATCAACTGAGTAAGTACAATAAACAATTATTATGGCAGCAGAAATGGTACAAATACAAAGCACCGTGGTGGGCGTTGGTACTTCCCTGAGTGAACTCTAGACTCTTACTACCTATCAGTTGTTTTTCAGTCACTGTAATTTAACCGCTATTTTCTCACTACGACACAGCTTATTTTTTTCACGAATCGTAGGTGTAATAGAATACCAAATTGTAACATAATATATGTTATTGAATCATTCCAGTTATGGAGTTACCTGGACTCGGAGGTGGCCGCCACGCCCATGCCGCCGGAGTACGCAGACTACAAGACCACCATTCTTTGCAAAGACTGCCATAAGGTGAGCAACTTTGAGGGAACAAAACCAACGATTATGAATCTCTTTATTTTCCATGTAAATAGCCTACAAATTAAGTAACTTTTTATGTTTTCCATTTATGAAGTCGGTTAATTACCGCATGTACACGCCTATGGCATGAGCGGAGCGCGAGGGTGAAGGGGGGACCGCCCGGCGAACAGTTCACTCACCGGTCGGCGTTCGCGCATAGCTTCACTACTCTCTATCAACCGCTACGCTAGTTCGGACCCACGCCATTACACTGTATTTGCATTGTACTTTAAAATTAACGAAATACAGTGTCTAAACAGTCAAAGAAGATCATTTCATTTATGTTCCCTACATGAACATAAATTGGTGACCGTGACAGGACGTCGGTTAATTACCGGACGTACCTGATAATAAGTGGAGGGTCGCCTATGACATTACTGTCACCAAAGGTGTCGCTATTGGCCAAAACAGGAGAGAGAAGCAAGAAAGTAGTGGCTCTTATAACCCCACATAAAGCATGTCGCTTGGCGGCGGTTGTATTGGATTATTTATAGTATCGAAAATATACTAGAACTACATGATTTCAACCCAATAATGGTCCACTACTGAGGGAACTATCTACTCAGGTATTTACTTATACCCGAAGGAAGCATGCAGTGTACTCCATCCTGCTGCTCAAGTGTGGAATGATAATAACTTTCGGGACCAACGGCTTCCGGAGCACGGAAGCGCTAGATAAATTTTTCCACCAGCAGTGACTCACAGCCACTTATTAAATCTGTAATCATTACAAATATTTTTCAAAAAGTGACCATTTCCCATCAAGTCAACAGTTGTTTTTAATAATTTTTTTATTTAAAATATTACTATACATTTTTCAGCTATCAACAGTCAAGTTTCACGTGGTGGGTCTAAAGTGTCAGCACTGCGGCGCCTACAACACTTGTCAGACTAATGGATTTCACAAGTTTGTAGCGTTTTATTTATTTTGTAAATTTTTGAAGTTATATTATTACCTTTGGTGCATTCCACATAACAATTAAGTACCTGGTTGACCGAGCTTTGCTCGGTTGAAAATTATATTTAGTATGAATCGCAAGAAATACGAGGAATTCCGCCATCTATTCAGGAGTCAAATCATACAACTGTTCACTGAGCACAAAATTCATTTTACTTATGTTACGGCCAAAGGATCTCAACAGCGTGTTTCACAAAGTTGTACAGCGCCATCTAGTTTCATACTACTGAAATTTCAACACGTTACAAACAGTACCTCATAGAAGTTAACTGTGTGAGCGAATTAATTGCATTTTAAATAGGTACATACTTAATTAGATAAATTCATTGAACTTTCCTTCGTACTTTTCGCAGGCTTAGGCAGTCCCCGACTGAAATTTTTATTTGCGATAAAATGTATTGAATGTTTATGATAATTAAACAACATAAATAAATATACTTTTAGTTTAATGAGCAAGTTGTTAGGCGTACTTAAAATTTTATTGATTCTATTTACAACAATAGTAATTTCATCGATCTGACCATTATTTATTTAAAACTTTATTAAAATATATTATTAAATCGATAATAACAAAACTAACATTTATTTACAAATATTCTCGTAAATATCACAAACGCACGTTAAACTATCACTACGCGTCCTGCGAGGTCAAGCGAGATAATCGCACTGATTTTTAATTTTATTCAAACAGAAAATAGGTAGGTATAACGCAAAAATAGCGCTTCAACGTAAGAATGAATAATATATTCGAGCGCCATCTAGTTTCATACTACTGAAACAAACAAACCGTATCTCATAGAAGTTATCCTAATGTTTCATAGATGGCGTCAGTTCAACACGTTACAAACAGTACCTCATAGAAGTTATCCTAATGTTTCATAGATGACGTCAGTATGATGTTTTTAAAATCTCTTTATCTCGGGAACCGAGCTTTTCTCGAACCTGGGACCTTGATAAATCGATTCCTTGAGCCGAAAACCCCCTAATCTGTAACTTTCATGAAAATCTTTGCAGCCGTTTCCGAGATCGTGATTATATATATAGGTATAAATAAATAAATAAATAAATAAATATACAAGAATTGCTCGTTTAAAGATATTAGATTGTGTGTTTTAACGTCTGGCGGCAGTTTCACGCAATGATATACATAATTTATTATTAGTTAAAATGTAAAAACCATGTTAACACAGCTATGAAACAAAGTAATCATTACACATCCAGACACTTAAATAATAATAATCATATAATAAATAATTGCGTTTTTATATTGCTCTTTGCCTTACGCGCTAATGATGATTTTGAGGTGTAATCATTGAATCCATAAACTTTTTTAGGAAATGCATAATCGTCAATATCTTCACTAGTGTTCTTTCATCCTCCCTTGCCATAATACAATTACATCTACCATTTTGTCTTTGAAAGTGGTAATTGAAATGATTACAGTCATAAAGAGTAATATTTGTGTATTTATCCTAGATAATTGTTTGTTGTTTTATCAGTGGTATCTACTTCACCCGTAACACAGGAAATTCTACAGCGAGTGTACAAGTTTACGAACCTTAACATCATCTATCCAACTACATCTCTCCAACGCAGAGAATCCAGCACATCGGAGGCGGACAGCTCGCAGTCAACATCCACGTCGACATCGACGAGCCGGAGCGGGTCGTCGTCGGCGACGTTCGAGCCGCGCGAGCCGCCCGAGCCGCCCGCCGACGAGTTGCCCCGCGCCAACCCCATGGACGAGCCGCCGCAGGCTTGATACCCCTGCCTCACCCCACAGCTCGGATACCCTGCCAGAGATGGACTGGTGGGGACACGGGGAGAGTTGGATGTACGGAACTACGGAGATGGACAGAATGTGGTCATTATCACGGAGGAATGTTGGACGTAGTGGCTGGAAAACGTTCCAAACAAAACGTTAAAACAAAGTAATTGTATGTATAGTCACGTGCAATGATAAGTATACACGGGCAGATTTTCAAATAAATGTACACTCTGAAAATTTCAAAACCAAATAGCCACTTATAAATATATAACCACCAGAGTTTGTCACAATAATGTATACACGATCACATGTATCCATTATGACACATGTATCCAGTATATTTTTGACTTAATACGGTGTATACTAAGTCCAATCCAGTGACAAAGTGATATAATTTGGACACCGAGTAAGCATCAGGCTGTCAATTTGCCATAATTAACTCAATTTCTATGTGTGGGTTGAGATGTTTTTCATAGACTACGTCCAATTACATCTGGAAGCCGGGAAATACTCCCGCAAGCGCTATTTGAGAAAAGGACGTTAGAGCATTCGTGCCAGGGCATTTCCGTGCTTCCTTGTAATCCATAGCCACCAGATGAGATTGTAATCTATAATTAAAATTAGATTTTGCCCATCTCTGCCCTCAACATGTACGATTAAAACATACGAAAGTCACGGTCGAATTCATTTTTACCATTTCGATTAACTACCATTCTCTAATAACGACCATGAAATTTTCGTCTTTGAAGTGTAATATAAATCTCTATTGAGAACATTTTCCCCTCTTAGTCCGAATTCATAGAAGTATGTAGACGGTGATATCTGTACCGAATGAACCATTGCATAATTTTATTACTCTGTGACTAATGTGTACTGTGAATTTATACAAACTGTCTTTATATCTCCTAATATAATTATTCTGTTAGGATAATATAATATTAAGTTATTAATAAAGATATTTAACGAAAAAATAGTCAATTATTTTTTGGTTCATTCAAACACAATGCTTGTGTGAAATTGAATAATTGTTGAGTATTTTGTGTCATGTACATTCACGTACATAATTGCATAATATATGTATCACTTGTAAAATTGTGCAGTATTTTTTTTTACTGTATCGTAAATTATCTGTGAAAATACAGATTTAGGAAATTCACATTCTACACCTTAGCGTGTGAAGGTTTACCCTGCAAGAAAAACCGTTCAATAGTTTTTAAACTTATCGCGTTCAGACAGACTGATGACTGATGTAAAATTAGTTATTTAAAGAAGGCATCAAGATGGCAAGATCACTGCAATTCGTAAATGGTGTGAATTGTAATTCTTTCAAATCTTATTAATACATTACATTTCAGATGGACTAATGATGTTAGTAAGTCTGAAAATAATCCATCCATTTTTGTATTGTCTTATTTTATGACAGTTGAAATATTTCAACTGAATTTTCAATTCAGTTCTCACTTCACTTTAGCGACTACAGCGATAATACTACAGTACAGCGACTACATCGAGGTATAGGCCCTATAGGCATAGATGTAGCCATAGGGCGTTCGTTAACAGGAAAACTAAACCTAGCGTGCGGGCCCCAACAACCAATGATAATGAGCGAGTAAAGCGTCTCCGAAGATTGCTTTGTCTATAAGGTCTGTAAGCAATGTAACACCAACAGTGCTAGCATGTTTGCCACGGAAAGTTTTCTGGCTATCAAAAGTCATATTATTGTAAAATGACTATTGACTAGTTTACATAATGTCCGTTCCCAATATTTTATGTAACAGTAGGTAATCTCGGGTGAACTCTAGTTGATGAAGTTACAGGAACTATCTGCAATTTCATTCTACATTATTTTGATAGTTCTAACATTTGTTAGGCAACATCTGAGGATTATTTATAAACTGAGAACACTGGTCTACCTACCTATATTAAATTTTGGCAAAGTATTGACTGTCTTTTTGTTTTGTATCAGGTGGAACGCCAGTCCGCCTATTTACATGAAAAAGTTATAGTGAGTACTATAAGGCTGCTAGTTACGAGTATATGCACTTTTGTCGTATCAGTAACGAAATAATGGTAGGCCTACAACTATTCCATCAGAAGTTAACAAGTTAACTATCCGAATCAAATGAGCTCAAACTCTTATCACTTCACAAATACAACGAGCCAATTTCGGATGTAATTTCTGTGGCTCTAGTGAAAAAGGGTATAAGTCCGATTTTGACGAAAATGAGTTAATTATACCAAAATGTTCAGAAAAAAATGATCTACCGATTCGTGAAATCAGATCTTGCTTATCTTTAAAAATAAAGAAGTTAGCAATGTGAAAAAGGGGTTAACTAACACTAAAAATATTGCAAAAGTAGGGTATAAGTGCATTCTAATTTCTTTACACAGAACTATGATTTTTTTATTTTGTGTCTTGTGATCTAACTAAACATATAATTTCAGAGCTTCATTTCATTTGGTGAATACCGGTACAAGTACATTTGTTCCTTAAAAATTGTTAAGTGAGTAACGATATCACTTGATGTAAATCCGTTTTCACCAAAATAAAAGATGAAAATCCCGAATAAGTCTTTTGATATCCGTTTTCACGTATGAAATATTTATATTAACAAATGAAATTTGACATAAGTAAAATTATACCAAAAAGTCGCTGCCATTTTTCGTGAGAAAAGAAATAACTGATTGATACGGGGTTACGGTACATAGGGGCGAGAATGAGATAGAACAAGTAGAGACTACTGAAGAAGAAGAATGGAGCGAATCTCATGAATTCCTTGGAGATGATCAAGATGATTGTTTGTCAAGACCTGCAGAAGGTGAACAAGCGTCCGAAAAAACAAGTCGTGATAATCAACAGAGATTGATGAAGAGAGCTCCTGGTAGACCACGAATATTGCGTACAGGTAGTGTAGAGTATCGTTCGAGAAAGATTTATAAAATTACTGCAGTTACAGAACCAAACATTTCTGTTGATTTTAACTGTAACGGGTACTCACGATATTTATTATTTACACCGATATTTCGACCCAATTGCATGGATCATGGTCACGGCGAGTCTCGCCGTCCGCGATGATAAAAGTTTAAAATCTTATATTTTTGTTGATGAAAATGAAGTTGAAGATTTTGTAGGTTCAGCTGAAATTAGTTTGAAGAATGCACTAAAGAGTGTTAATAAATCTGAATGGGAAGAAGCCATTTTACCTGAAGTCAGAAGCCTAGTTCAGAAAGGTACATGGGAGATAGTTAGAAGACCGCAGAATAGGAATGTGGTTGGCTGTCGTTATGATTTGACGACGAAGCAAAATATCGACAAGTCTTAGAAGAAGAAGGCGAGGTTTGTAACTCAAGGTTTTAGCCAGCGGTATGGAGTCGACTATGAGAAAACCTTTGCGCCTGTTGCTAGACTGGATACTGCAAGGTTGTTGATGGCACTCGCAGTTGAATTGAACTTGGGAATACGCCAATTATACATTAATACTGCTTACCTACTTAAATGGATTCCTGGACGAGGAGATATTATGGAGTTACCAGAATTATTAAGAGAAAGTTTAGTTACGCTTATGAATCGAGAGGGAGAAGATCCATTGGTCAAGAAACGCGCGCAGGCCATGCTTTTAGAATTGGATAGTGGTTGCTATTCATGCATATTGCGAAAATCATTGTATAGCTTGAATTGAAGCAAGCTGGACGTCAATGGAATCTCAAGCTCAACAAGGAATTGACTGATATGGAGTTGAAGCAGAGTCTTAATGAACCGTGTCTATATTTTAAACTTAATGATAATATATATTTATTCGTATTGGTGTACGTCGACGACATTTTGATCGCAAGTCAAGAAAGGGGTTTAATCACGAAGTTTAAAAATGAGTTTTCGAAAGAGTTTGATTTGAAAGACTATGGAGAAGCAAAATATAATTGTTAGATGTTAGAAATAGATATTCAAAAACATGACAACGTCATTGTTTTGTCACAACAAAATAATTATTATGCTGAAAATTTGTTGAAACGTTTTTGCATGGAAAATTGCAAAAAATGTGCTACTCCTATGGAGATAAATTCCAAACAGAAAGAAGAGAAAAGTGGAGATGAGCGCAGCGAAGCATGGCCTTATCGAGAGCTAATAGGTATTTGAATTACCTAGCGAAAGCAACAAGACCTGATATTGCTAATGTGGTGAGTAACCTTAGCCAGAAGATGACAAATCCTGAAAAATTCGACTGGAAATTAGCGAAGCGTGTGTTGCGTTATCTGAAGGGAACATTTATGAAGGGGGCATTTATTGTAGGTGGTGGCTGTATATCGTGGCAATCTCGAAAGCAGCGTAGCTTAGCTACTTCAACGTACGAGACAGAGTATGTTAGCCTATCCGAAAGTATGAAGGAGGCTGTGTATCTCAACAGCTTAGTGAAGGAACTAAAAATCATGAGGTACGCTGTTCATGTCGATAACCAAGGGGCTATATTCTTAGCTCAGGACCCTGTGTTTCATGCACGTTGCACGTATAGGATATCATTACGTGAGGGAAGTTTTGAGGGACAAGAACGACATTGAGTTGAGACATGTACCTACCCACTGGATCCATGTTAGCTGATGTGCTTACTAAGCCGTTATCTAGTGTTAAACATTACAAGTGTTTAGATGGCTTAGGTGTTAAGATCAACTGAGTTCTCTTTTGGATATCTTTAAATTTAAATTTATAGGGGCGTGTCGAATATACGAACTTATTGGTGTTTTGTATATGAGTTTTGATAGATAGTTGTTTGATATATAAATTTTTGTTTGTTTTCTAATTGTTTTCCTGATTTAAATGTGATGAACTGTGTCACAGGCACCTCTTAAAACACTTTTTACTAAAAAAACAAACATAATAAACCTACATAAAATGGATATAACTTACACAAAAGGTTCGCGTAAATCTACATGCACCTTTACGGCACGTCTAACAACTATGTGAAAAAGGACACAAGTTTTTTTTTTGGATTTTTTTTAAATTTGATCGTGTCAATGAAAAGTACACATTCAATTCATTAATTTGAATTACTCCAATTATAAATATTTGTTTTTGTTTCTTAATTATCATACAAATAATTCCAAATGCGTATCCTTTTTCACTTATGTGAATTAACTCTTTTTGTATGTGAAAAGGGGTCTTACTTCTTTTATACCCTTGTGTCGTTCGTTTTGTGGTAAGTATAAGTCGCTATTTTGAAAACTATTCAGATTATGTAAAAATTAATGCCAGAATAAGAAAGAGCATACATTTTTTACCTATATAACACATCACATGTATTTAGATTGACAGCTGTTTAAATGCCACACGTACTTAAACAAGTAATTTGGTGCGCGCGGGGCGTTTTTTGCGTCTCCTGTAAAGTTACGTTTTTAGACTTATACCCTTTTTCACTAGAGCCACAGATTTATAGACATGTATCTATATAACTGCTCGATGGATATGTGATACATAGGAGATTGTGAATGTAAACTTAACTTAATATTAAGATCATCTCATATTGACGATAGCATAGTATGATAGGACGTCATTATAATAATTTAGATTAGCAATTATTTAGTAAATAGTTTCATATTTATGTCAATATAATTAAGGCGTTATTTACAGTACCTGTATGATTTATTTTATTTATACGTGTGAATATGTAGTGTCTGCATATATATTATTGCTTCGGTTTGCATCGTGGCTTATACCTCGTTAAGCTGATATTCTTGTTTTCAAACTAACAAAAGCCTATCTATAGACGTGTCTCTTAATCTTTTTTGTGAACCCACTCAAAATAAAGAAACATTCGTTATTTTTTATTAGATCGATTGATTATATTCTCTTTTTAAATTAAAATAAGTATGTCGAATACTGTTTTATCGTCGTTGCAGCTTAATGAGGGTAGTCACATTTCTTATACTTTCATTTGTTTTATTGTATCCATCTGCCGCTTCCGCATTCGACTCACTGAGCTATATTAGTATGTTTATTTTATGGCGATGGTTAGTGGTTGATGAATATCCTGCAGAGTAAACACTAACCTGTCGCAGGGATAATGTCAGTTGTGAGGAAAATGGGGCAAAAGAGATTTTATCTATTCCCAAATAATAAAAAAAATACTTATTGCCAGGGTTATGCAACACAGACGGCAGTTTCATATGAGGTATATAGTAGTAGATCTGGAATTCGTTATAATTGCACGGTACACAATAACCAGCTGTCCGCCTTTGTGATTAAGGTATACTTCAGATTGACGGCGGAAACTAAAAATGCTTAGTAAAGGAGTTGTTTCAAAATGTATGGAGCCCCGGCCACCACTTTGTACACCATACTAAAATATGGAGAATCGCAATTCAAACAGTTTTTAACTATCCAATCACTTCAAATTGGTTTAGTTTTTTGGTACAACACAAAAATATACAATTGAAATTGCAACACAAAAACAAAAATCCGACATGGCGGTAAGCTGTCATCACATGTCACGTTGGTTGATTTGATTGAAGTTTGACATATGTACGTACATTTCTGTCATATTAAAGTGACAGTAGACAGTTCGTGATCTGTGATCAATGACAAATTGGTAAGACGCCATGTTGAAACTTGATGCATTTAGGTAATTTATCTTTATTTTTCCCGAATTCCATGGATTTTTCTCGATTTTTCGAGGTACTGTGTACATATTGTGGGCCGGATTTGAAACATCTCCTTTTGCTTACAACTGTGAACACAGGTAGGTAAGGCTGATTCCTCGTGGTCCTACTGTTTTGTTCTACTATGAAGTCACCATGGACGTATAAAGAGAAGGACGGAGCCTCGCTATACAACAAGCTGTGTCGGTCAGGTCGGCCAGGTCGCTATCCGTACAAGCCAGCATGTCAATGTGTGACACACCAGTCGGCCATTACGAGTTTGAACGTCAACGCGGCCGATACGTAACGTGGAGAAAATAGTAGGTCAAAAAAGATGTCTTGCGTGGTGAAATTCTGCAAATACCAAAGTGACCAAAGGGAAAAAAATCCTGGAATCACGTTTTATAGGTAATTTATTAATTTATTCTCTTTATCTATTTAAAAAATATCGAAATAAAATTTCATTTTCGACGATCATAAAGACAACTAAAGTTCAGTGTTGTCAGTATTCACGTAAGCATATTACCGAGATTGTGGGAAATTTGGTCACTTTGAGTTATTTATTTTATAAATTCTTTTATAAGTTATTTATTTTTTACCAGATTTTCTAAGGCAAATTTAATATGGAGAAACGACTTTAATAATTCGAAATTGTAACGGCGAAAATAATTGGGTTCCAAACAAATATAGTGTTACTTGCAGTCTCCATTTTAAAGCTAAAGATTTATACACGACTAAAGGAGGACTCCGGACTGATTTTAAATACACTTGAAATCTTTAAAAAATTTAAATGAGAAATTGTCTCATAAAAACTATGCTTACGTGTATGTGATTTTCTATTTACTTCCATAGTTCTCTCTAGCATGGTGATTCCGAATCACATAATCAGATCTCTGAGAAAAAAAAAAGATTTTTTGTTGCCTAGTGTAATAATTTAAAATTTGATTTTGACTTTGTTAATTTTTTTACCGAATTCAAAAAATATGGAAATTCTCAATTCGACCATATATATGTATATTATGATTCTTCTTATGTTTGTTAAGCAATTTTTTCGTCGTTTATGAGCCGATTTTGATAATAGGCATGACGAAAGATTTTGAAATCTTCTTCTATAAACGGGGTAGACGTTCACTATTGACTAAAAAACCTTTATTTCCGTAATAAACTATAGTTTAACCAAGTTTACAGCTATTTTTCTAATACTTTTTCAGAGACCGCGAAAAACGCTTGCAGGTGTCATGGCGTCAGCTCTGACGTCATTACTCAGTCAAGAATATGTCATAATATGTATAGGCATGGTGAAGGAACTTAACAAAATTTGTAATTAAAATTAATTCCAAAAAGATTTAGTAGTATACCTACAGTACCTCTGTGTAAAAATACATCGATAACAAACCCCAACAAAGTGTTTTTACATGTTCCAAACAAGAAAATAATATTTAAAATAAATATAATAGGTATATGATTATTAACAGATACCTGTTACGTGTCTACTTAGAAGTAATACAATATTAGGTGCTTTCTAGCTATACCCATTCGCTACTCTAATTGTAGGTATCAGGTTCTTAACCTAAACTAAAAACTCAGATGATGTTGGGGAGCTTGACTCAAAAATAAACAATGAAAGTTATTGTACAATACCCTATAAAAGTAAAATAAAATATCATTTGTCATTTGAGTTCAAAACAAGTTTTTTTAACTAAGGTGGTTGTATCTAGTGATATAAACATTTTTTTATACAATAATGTACCTACTTACAAGACGAGCTAAATTCTGTATTTTTTTGCGGGGAAATTACTCAAAACCAATATATCAATCCTGGGCAAATTTGAGCTATACATATATCTTATCAAAGCCTATTTTCATTATTATTAAATCGAGTAGAATTGATTTAACATACATAATAAACTATTACAATCATTCCAGATGAGTATGCTGTAATACGGTAACAACAACTAAATATAGTGAAGTTTGATCGCTCACTGAAGACTGACGTCATCGTCAAGTTATGGCTGTCTTTCGTGTTTCAGACACAATGGCCGATTGCAGTATTTTGATGTTTTAATTTATTGAAAATATTTCTAATTTCTTTGATTTTATTTGGTACTGTTGTCACGCCTGAGGCCACCAGGATCTGATGATGGCATCCTAGAGAAATCGAGAGGAACTTTCGAAAATTGTAGGGGCGACCAGTGTATGTATTTGTTAATGTTTTCATTAGGTTTATTAAAGCTCAACAATTTAATGACGGTCTGGAGTCGATCTGATGAGCCGAAAGACAGTCGAGGGAATTGTTCACTGATTTACAGCAGTTGAGTTATGTTTAATTTTAATTTGTAGTGACGAGAACTTTACACCTTTTTTAGTTTTTGGGTTATCTCTGCTGGTCTCTGTCGGTCCCTTTTTTTGTAAAAACAAATTTTTAACAATTAAAATATTTTCTTCTTTTTAACTGCGTTTTATTGGTAAAATATTTGGCTAACCTGACAACCCCATGATTCACTCACTCATATCTAACCGCCGCCATTACGGGGTCACAGTTTTGTCATAATGACACTACGTCCTTCTCTTTATACGTCCATGGAAGTCACAATAAGACCACGAGGAATGAACTGTAGGTAATTAGTTTTATTTTGGTAGGGAATGAACTCAATTATAGAAAGTTATTGTGCCCCTGCTACCCTGCTCCCGGAGAAAGATTGCCTATAAAGGGTTCTCAACGGTTCGATTTTCTAAATGCTCCCTGCGACAGTGTGTGGCCCCCGTCAGGCATCGCCGGGTACCGATAGCTAGTGCCTTATTTAGAGTGGTTGTTGACACTTTGTGATGCGAGCGATCTGTTTATTTGTTTTATTGCATTAATTATATAAAATTAATAACGAATTATTGTTTCATTTT
Organism: Hesperia comma; assembly: GCA_905404135.1. Classification (NCBI taxonomy): domain Eukaryota; kingdom Metazoa; phylum Arthropoda; class Insecta; order Lepidoptera; family Hesperiidae; genus Hesperia; species Hesperia comma. The sequence continues at coordinate 10,754,216 of FR990031.1, read as the reverse complement.
TATCCTTTGTGAAAGGCCTATAATGGCTCTGAATTAAAACTTGAAATACAGGAAATTAGTTTTCCGAAGAATCATTTCTCTACATTATCTCGAATACATAAAAGCGTCTACTCGCAGTAGTAAGCATAAAATCCAAGAATGTCTTTTTTGTCATGTAAATATACGGAATTAAAATAAAAACTGTACTTATTCAATTAATATTTTAATACTTATAATAATATAACAATACAATGACTTTTGATATAGGAAGCACAAAACTTAAAATGTTTTAAGCTTTACAAATACATTTATAAAATAACAACAGTTACATAAAATAAACATTTACATTTATATACTATTCGCTGTTATTTTGATTCTATTGAAATACGACCTTGCCATAAAGAAAACGCCAGACTATTTTTGAGTAGTGAATGTAGTGATCAGTGGTAATTATTATACAAAATGTTATCTGTACGTATAAAGCATTAACAACTTAATAATAGGTACCTAGGCCGAAATCAGCAGCGGACTTAAAATATTAAATTTAATTAATTTCATACATATGAGCCTCTCAGGTTCCTAAATTACTTTTCTTAAAATTAATATTTTTACAAATAGTAGAAATCTCAAGTTTTTTTGAAGATTCTGATTACAAGAGCCAAATCGCATCGTTTTATAAAAAGCTACAGTAGATAGAATAACCCTGAGCAATGGATTTCAATTGAGCTCAACATTGCGTTTTCCAATACATTTTTTAACATGACAAGTTTTCGTTACCGAATACTTCTAATAATCTAAATGAGGCAGAAAGATAGAGCCTGTCTTTCTCTAAACAAAGTGAGAAATACAAATTATATTAATACATTCAGGTTTATGATAACCACACTTCTACTACACATAAAATGGTATGCTATATCTTATTCTTCATGATATAAAACAAAACAACAATGTAACCGGCCTTCAAAAGATGCATACAATAACTTATAAAATCCATAGAAAAAATCATACATTCTTTTGAAGTCTCTTAATAGTACCTCATAATAATATGACCTCATTAAGTAAATCTAATGTGTATACTTAAAAAAACGTTAATGCATTATAGCTGTCTTTGAAATTTTTTTATTAAATTAGTAGTAATATACTTTGCGACAATTCACTTACTAACTCAATGGAAAACGATTTCCGCAAAGTAATGTTTTGACTATCAACTACCAAAAATAGTAATACAGTTTCAACTTGTACTTTCGGATAAACTTAGGTAAGTATGAAATAAAATGAATACAAATAATTAAACATAAGGTATCACTGTGTTATACATACTTTTGTAGTAATGATGCATTGATGCATAACTTTGAGATCAGTTTAAGTATTCACATAATTGGTCGCAACAAACATAATGGGGTCAAATGATAAAAATAAACTTTCTATGATATTAACATAATTTGAAGCAAAGCTACTGAAGTAAATTCTATTTATTACGGATGATTCTACAATTTTTTATCAAGTAGTAAGTAATAAATAATATGTTTTGTTTTATAATTCATCTTTATTGTCCTTTATATCAGGACTTTCGCAGTTGATATTTTTCGCAGAACTGGCAATACATTTTTTATATTTACCATAATAAAATTGAGATTTTAAGTTCTTACGTATATTAATTGTGCTTGCTTCATAATTTTATTAAAATTTTGGATAAAAATGGGGTTGAAATTTTAAAGATATTAGTGAAAAAGCCAATATAACCATAAATAAAACGAATTCACGATACCTTATCACATACATACCTACAATGTATGTATTTTCTTTTATGTCAATAATTGCGACGACTGATAGTGAAATCTAATCTAAATATTGCAAATTGATAAATGGAAAAACCTAAGTGTCAGGAATTAAAGGTAAAAGTAAAAGTATGTAATACATATAAAATCATAAGAACTCGGGTCCAGCCCAAAATGTACTAACACAATGGGAGAGGCACGGCGCAAGGGTGATATTAACATTATTAACTCCTTTGTAGGCGAGGAGGAACATTACAAGATTGTATCATTTGCATTCCAGCAACGCTTTTTGCAGAGCAATTTCCGGGTGCCTCTTGTTTGGTATAACAACTTTTCGTCGAAAATCGCTTTGACTAATTTTAGTTGGAATAAAGTCATTTCACATAATTATTCATTTGATCGAATATTTGATTGCCATAATTTTATTTCTTAACATCATTTGTTTCGAATAATATATTTTTATCGAATGTTCAAATGCGCTAATTTTAATTAAAGTAATTAGGTTAGCGAGGAGCGAAGCGACGAGCGTGTTAGGTTAACAGGAACCATCGCACGAGCCGAGCGAGCGAAGCGAGCGTGCCGCGGCAGCGGCCGGCGAGTGCCAGAACCGACTTTAGGGCGTTTATAACCTGAACATTTCATGAAATGAACATTGTATAAAATAATATTCGATCAAATGAACATTATGTCAATCACTATTACACAAAATGAATATTCGATCAAATGAAAATTATGTCAAATGATATTATACAAACTGATTATTATCTTAAACGTTGTTCGATTTATTAAAATTATATCAAAAGTTTTTTACGAAACAAGGGTAACCCGCAATTTCCATTATTCGCTCATCCATTACTCGCCAAAATTTCCCGAGTCTCTCCCAATATGTTTATTTACTAACAGAAAATTGAAGAAATGCTAAAGGCAAGAATAGATTAGATAGTGTTAGATTAAATAGTTTCAGTAAAATACACTGTGCCCGGCCAAAATATGGGTACATCTCTAAATTATTACTTAAAAATAGGATAAGGTACGTTGGGGTAAGATCGGTGGTGGGGTAAGACCGTTGGAATCAAATAACTCACTATTTTGGCTTTATTTTTCAATGTTAGCCACACTGCGTGAAAGATAATTTTGTTACGCCCCACCCAGCAGTGGTCGCCAGTCGCTCCTGCAAGACGCACGTATGCTACATGCTTTTAAAGTGAACAAGGTAAATTTTCCAAAATTTTTGTCCATCCGGTCTTCCCCCTCAATTTTTGATTGAATATTGTAGCGAAAGTATAATGTATTTTATTATTATTTTGCCTAAATACTAAAATTTAAGCAGTGGTAATTAGATAGAACTAATTGATATCCGTCTAGTATCTCTGCAGGCTGAAATCCGGTGTTATCCTCCTCAGGTGAAGATCGGATAAAAATATCCGATCAGCGCCAAGTGATGAAATTTGTAGTGGTTGTCAAACTTTTATAATATATGATTAAAAACCAAGATAGATTATAATAACAAAAATCTGATTATAGAATAAGCAACGTAACTTGAAGTATCATATAAGATTAAATGCATACATCGCCAACAAAATATATAATTTAGAACATTAAGAAAAAATTAACAGCTATAATTATTAAATGTATGTGCTTATTAATAATAATAAAAATAATTCTTAAAGCTTAATAAATCTAATTTTCTACTAATGTACACGCTTATTATTTTAAAAACTATTCTACCAATTCATAATTTGGCTCTAGTCTCCTTGGCTTCCCTTTATCACTCTCTCATATCCATAGTTTTACTTATATTTAAACACATAAATTTGCTTGAAATTACTACTTGTACCTATACGTACATAAAGAAGTAAGTAGTAAGTAAAGGTCATTCACTTGTAGCAATTTAACGACAATTCTATTAGAGACAAATGTCGAGAGAACCTAAACTTTGGGAACCATTAAATCGCCTAATTTTAAAATAAGGGGTAAGATCGGACAGCCCAAACGAAAAAAAGAGCGAAAAAAAAGTAATCATCTGGAACATCTATGTTCGTAGCCTTACATAGATTTCATTGATATCATATTAAAGCACATAAAAGATCGGATATATCCTTGTCATACACCTTGTGTTCTTTGCAATAGAAACAGTTTTAAATTACTGTCCGAACTTCCCCCTTAATGACCAAATTGTGTTTATACTCATAAAAAAGTAAATCGAGTTTTTCTAAGCGTATAAATAATAAAATATTGAGTGTACGAAGAGAAATGCTATTTTAAATTATGCTATGTTTATTCATCATCCGTTTGCACTATATTTCATTGACATAGCACTTACTGAACTCACAAAATTTAAATTTTTGCAACATCCTTCGAACTTGTCGTAAATCCGTCCGGTATTACCCCAACGTACCTTAATTAATTTGTAGTTCCTTATTTTGATCCCTTTTTAATTTTTATATAAATATAAATAACACGCTAAAATAATATGATACTAAAGTTAAATTTTTAACAACGCAAAATATATACTTAAACGATTTTTGGCCTCAAATGTTTCTTTAAAAATTAATTGGAATGCTACTTTTATACTTAAATTAAGTACGACTAATATAGATACTTCACGATACGACATCGATTTGAGCCAGCGATCTTCCACACAAAAAGCACAAAAGTTTCGCTAAAATTCCTCGAAAACACTTATCTATCTTCAACTTCATTATACACTGGCAACACTTATTGATGTATCAATTTAATAGACATCGATTAAATATGCAGCTTATAAAATACCACATACGAATCCAAACGAAATGAACCATACTATGACAACAACCATACTAAGTACTAATAAAAGTGGGTATTTGTGGGTAGTTTGACAATAATGATAAATGTCCTGTCATACGACTCGGAGGAACCAAAAAGATTGGGACTCAATATGATGTCTTTGTTATCTTTGGAATTTTAGTATTAAAAGTAGAACAATGTGCCAGCGTGAAATAATAATACACCATGAATCATATTGGCCTGTTCCAATAAGCGACCATAACGCACGAAACTACTGATTCTCTGTAGAAAAAGCTTTGAGCGTTTTCATCGTTTAGTGAAACACACCCAACAAATACTTTCCTGCCGCGAATTACTCTTCATACGTCCACTACACTACTCGTCGAAGCATTGGTTAGATTATGGTCTGCGCACATAACATAAAGTTCATTATTTCCATACTGAATTTGTAGTTTGAAAGAACTGAACCCAAGAAGGACATTGTATAGCTACAGCCAACTCAGATTCGGTTAAAATTTTTACAGAAAATAACGCTTAACAAACTTTTGCAATAATTAGAATCTCAGTAAGTAGTTAGAATTCAGTAGATGACATGTACGCAGATATTTAACTTGAGTATGAGATGCCCTGACTCGGTCTACTTAGGGAGGAACTAAGGCTTCACATGCACTGCATATTAAATTTACCATCAACCAACCCATCTTCAAACTGAACGAGCAACAATTCATTGCGTATAATTTTACCTCGATTTTAAGTCGCATACTCTTTCGCAGTTATGAATAAATAAGTATAACTTACGACTTACTTACGACTCTGTCTCTGATTGTCGCAAACAACCGACAATTAACAATTAACTTCTCGAGTAGTGTAAAGACCAGATAATGCTAAAATCAGAGTGAGGAATTTCCATGTTATTTACGGCAAACCGTGCAAGTCGAAGTCGGAGTATAGCTGCTGAACGCGTCCGTACACCTCATCGCAGGAGCGCAACGTGTCCGGGAGTATCGTCATTGCTTCCGAAAGCTCGTAGTCTGTGCCGAAAATCTGGAAAATATATTGTATTTTGCTTCAGACACCACCAAACAAGTAGTATCGACATCGTCGATCGTAATTTCCGTCTTTTTTTAACTTAATTGATTATTTTAAAACTTGAAGTAGGTACCTACAGAAATTATCTGTCGCTAATGGATTTGACAGGAAATTGGAATGCTTGTTATCTGTTGTTAACGAAAGATATTGCTCAATGTACTTTGGCGAAAATTTAAATTGCAAACAATATCAGGCCACTCTAAACAGTGAATCTAATAAATAAGATCACATTCTAATGAGTTCGACCTTGAATGTAAAGATTCGAATGTGTTTAATATTGCTATCTCACATTTCAATTTGGCTGATTGATCTTCATTACTAAAGTATTAATTTAAATGTTAACAATCCTGTATTGCGATTATATGAGCATTGCTCGAGTAATCCCAGTAAATTAGATATTGATATAATTAAATATTGATATTAATTTGTGACAATGATTTGACACACTTATTTGCATCAGAAATATGGATGCAAGGAATAAAAATCCAGCATTAAAGATGTGCCAATACAGTCAGTATATTTTATCTACAGGAATCATCAAAAATAGATTTGTGTAAAATTGGAGGAATTGTGGATGTGTTTATTAAAAGTGTGTATGATGTATTCTTAATGTGTATTTCTATCATTGGCAAAGTGCTAATTGAATGTAGGTAATTAATGATTTTAATAAAAGATAAAACACCAAAATAAGAACCTATTACCAATCATCACTAGCTCAGTTTAAAATTAAAAACAATACAATCTGCATAGTAATTACACACTGCAGGTGTGTATTTAATTATTTATTATCGTTATCAGTACCAGACAACTTAATAGATCAGATAATGCCATAATACAACTGTCATGTTTGTCGGCTGAATTAATATAAATTGAATTTGTATTTACAAGTACACTAAAAATATAAAGATAAATAAATCGGAATAATGAAACTTCTACCTAATCTTTATACAATATTAAGTTGTCTAATAAAACAAAATAAATTTGTTCTATCACTGCAGCTCGCAAAGCCCTTACCTATCATGAGATGCCCAGAATATGGAATTGCCACTCCTGGCTAAACACAAATTTTTATGTCTGCTTAAAGATTCATTTAGCTTGTAAGTAAAATTTACTTAAGTCAATTTAAATTTTTGCCATGCATCTACAATGAAACTTATTTTCAGGGGTGGAATCATCATCATAAATCATTATTGTAAAATATTACCTTCTTCATGAGTTCAATTCTTGAGGGTAGTGCATGCATGGCAAGAGTGGCAGCCTTCCTGATGTACCAAGGATGGAACTCCGCTAATGTTTCATTGTATGAGAGCTGGCATGTTGTACATGTATTGAAATTCTCCTCACAGTCACTCAGGCGCTTTAAGAAGAGGCGGATAAAATCTGAAAAAAAAAGAAAACTTATTTTCAGTTGTACTTTTTGATGCATAAACTGAGGAGTGATTGGCCATCATAATTATAGTAATTGGCCACATGAAAATTCAATGGTGGCCAATCAAACCTCAGATTCCCCTATAAAACTTCCTTGATTAAATTAAACTCCTTTTATGTTCTACCCCATTGAAAACAAATCAATGCACACAAGGACCCTTTAAAAATATTAAATTGTTATTGAAGGGGCAGAAATGTTTGTGGAAAATATTTAATGTAGGTACATATTTCAGTCCGCTAAATTATGTACAGTAATTTCAATAATACAACAATCACCACTTACAATCAGTTGGGACTATAGTCAAGGATTAACTTATCTTAAATATAATAAATATTTTTATTTTAAAACAAAGTAAATGTTTATCATATAGAATTTTCCACTTAATTTACTCACCTAAGCCCCTGTGCAGACGAAGCATTGTCCTCGAGCCAGAAACAAAGTCATTTTTGTCGTGTAAACCGGCCTCCAGTTCATACTTCATCATCTTCTTAAAAGATTCGTAATAGATCGAATCGTCCCCAGTTCGATGCTTCTCCATAACTTTTATCTTGCTCTTCACGTCACTACTGACGAACGAAAACACTGTTCCAATCAAGTTAAGGAACCTAAACAAAGCAAATTCTAATTAGCATGTACCCATATGGTGATAACAAGACAACAGACTCTAAGTTCTCACTTAACAAGCTCCGTATATCCATCCAAGTAGGCCTCTATTATAACATCATCCTCCTCCTTCAAACTGTTCCGAAAACACTGGTCGACGTACGCCAAGTCAAGGAATTTCCCGTTCGACATTTCTTTTACAATTTAAATACAAATTTTTACAAATACCTACATTAAAAGGAAGGAATCTAATCAATGACCAATGTCGTCAATCATTGACATTAGCCGAAACTGAATTACAAAAGTACTCTTTGATTCTATGCAATGCAACTGAACTGAAGTCTGAAGCAGTGTTGCCAACTATATTTTGAAGAAGATCGTATTAGGGGAGTTAAAAAGATCGTATTTTGGCCGAAATTGTAGGGAAAAAATCGTACACTAAAAATTTTCAACAAAAGGATATTATTTATTTGAAAACAGTGTAATCATTTGATTTAGTAACATTAATATCACAAAAACAACATGAAAAATAAGGGAACAACCTAATATATTTAGTTACTACCTAATTCGGTACTCATTGCCTAAGAATTAATATTCTTTCATACATCATTAACATCACAGAATCATCTCAAAAAAGAAGCAGAAGAAATTCCAACTCCAACCACTTTTTCAAAACGTAAAAACAACTTCAGACACTTTTATAACTGTCTGTAACAATATTCTTTAAGGGGGCTAGCGTGCTAAATTCGCATAGTGTAAAGGCAGTTAGACAGTAATTAGTGAGCGTAATGTATGAAAACACTAGTTAGTGCACTGAGTTAGCGCTCTGCAAATTGTATAATGTAAAGCCCTCATTACTATTATTCAGTGTGTTCCACTTTAGCATGCAAAACGCTCAAATCATTCAATTTTCCATAGAAAAAAGTTGCGTTTTGAGTGATTTGGTCGCTCATTGGAACGCACCCATTATATCAGTGTGTTGTCCCCATAGAAATATCTATGGTTGTCCCTAGGAAAAAGTGCGTCCCGATATTTTTATAGAAAAGTAAGGATGCGTTCATGAAAAAAAATGTTGCAATGACGTTATTAAACTTAAAAATCGATAAAATTATATGAAGCATGTATGACTAAAAAGATCGTATATGGAGCGTACGATTTCAGGTCATGATCGTACACAGCATTTGTGGTAAAAAAGTCGTACAAATACGATTTAAATCGTACGGTTGGCAACACTGGTCTGAAGTTAACTGAAGTCTGAACGGATTTTACCTACCTTACTGGTTACCGGATCGATCGGGGAGCGGAGCGGAACGGATCTAAATTCCTAAACGACCGACACAACGTTAAAAAGTTGATTGAACTTTAACTGACCATGACCAGGGTTGCCAAACATCAGCGAATACAACGCGGCGAAATACATATCTATTACATTATGGAACTCCTTACTTATACCCAAAGAAGATGATATTGATCCTTTGATGTTTTAAATATCTAGATGGAACATCAAATCCCCGAAAACGTGTCAAAAAATTGTGGCTAACTGTTAGGTCTGTTAGCCACAATGTTTATATCACTACGCACAGATTACGCACACATAGACAATAAATGAACGCGAAAAACATCGCCTGCACGCACACATGCTTGATAATGTTGCCTTGTTTTTTTTGTTTTCATTGTAGGGCGACGCTCAATCTAGATATTTAAAACAACATTGTATTGATCAATAATTGGCAGTCCGAGTAGAAGAAGATAGTTTTCTTCTTGCATGTAGAAAGAACCTGACCTCTCATATATTTGGGGTAATCCTGAACCTAAATCGCCTCTTTCTTTTTCGTAGATAGCCTAAATGGCTACAGCCATTGCATTTTTTAGTCGCCATTGGACTTCCTGAAGTAGCCTATTAATAAATGGTGATCATTCGCCCAATCTGGCAACACTGTAACCGACATACTCCATACGTCGGTATGGATGTCCGATGTCGGATCGGATATGGATCGGATTGGCGAGTTTATATTGACACTGTCATTCATTGCAGTGGTATAATCATAGAGATATTACACTAGAGTGGGTGAGCCATACGGCTGCCCATACATTGCAATCGCCCCCGGTTAGAAAGAGAAACAACGATAACGGAATAACGGTAATTACCTATCTCTCTCCGATCCCGATGAGCCAGAAAAAGAAAGGTGATTAGGTACTAAAGATTTCGTCTCTTTTTATCTCTAGTAAAATATGAAGTTCATAGAGATTTTTTTGTTTCATTAGTCCTTACGGACAGACAAAGTGGCTAAGCCTATACAGCCAGAGAAAATAGAGAAATAAAACAAGTAGAGGATGTTAAACAGCCTTATCTAAGGTCGTGAATTATCGATTTTTTTCTTCGGATATGATATCGATATTATCGTATCGTTATAGCGCAAATACCGATAAAAATATCGATGTGTCCCCATCGATATTATCGATTTTCCGATATATCGTTGCAACCCTAATTGTCATGTCAGCCTGACATAACATTGTCATTGTCAGGTTGTCATTGTCACTTGTGTTGTGACTTGTGAAGAGCTGAAGATATTCCATTCCATTCCAATTCCATTTTCATTTCATTAACTAGGTATATTTCCTTACGAGATTAAGCACCAGTAAGAAAAATACATGATTACCTACCTAGTTCTTCCGTGGTATTAGACGTAGATTTGTTATATATCTTGCGAGTAACGTGTATCTGCTGAGAGTTTAAATTCAATAATCAAATAACCCGGTAAGTCGATTTTTATTTTTAGTCCTTGGTGAGTTGTGAGTACTTTCAATCTTCGTTTTAAGATTGTCGAAGTCTTAGGAATAACTTTAGTTTATAAGTTTAAATTGTACAATGATTTGGCTTTGAAATACAAATTGATTAAATAAGTTCGCACTTGCTTGTATTGTTCATCTCGTTGTTTTATTATTATTGTTTTAACAGAGTTAATGCATGAGAATGACAACAAATCAAGATAACGCTGATGACGATTCCTTCATCATAGTGTTGGGTACCTCCCCTGGTGCAAGTATGGATGTAGAGAAACACAGTGGCATTGAAAATGGGATTTTGGAGAAGTCCCAGATAGAGGATGCTATGAAGGATATGTCTGCGGAGGCTAACATGGCGTTCAAGGCGCAGTTCAAACTCGGTGATAGTGTAAGTGTTTACATGTTTTTTTGATAGAGTATCGACTTTTTAGCACCCCTGAAAATGGCAGTTGATGTTTAAAGTTTTATGACCGAAATGATATTAAAATAGTTGATATTTCATTGGGATGCTTACAATGTTATAGTCGAATGCCTCTTATTAGCCGATATGTTTATCCGTAATTACAGTAATTTCATATATCAGTAGTTATTATAGCTTGAGCTTTTAGGTTTTAGCTTTAGGTAAGTACATAAATATACCTTTGTTATAAATTATCACATCCTTTTGAAAGATAGATATTTACTTATATGTAGACAATTAGTATAGACAATAGTATTTAGACAAAACAATTAGTATAACAAAAGTCTGTCCATCAGTGATTCACGTTCGAGTTATTCTGTCAACATTAAGTAACATAGAAGAATAGAATCAAAGATTAATGAAAACCCGTAAATGTTATTAAAGTTACTGATGTTGAGTTTAAAGATAATTTTTGTTACTTTGACACACAAGTTTTGTGACACAAATCAATGATTTTTATAACTTTGCACTGGGTGCACAGATTATGATATTTTTTTGTATTTGATTTGATTCCTATTTATCGATTTTGAAGTCGGTATTTTTTTTTGCAAAAAGTTAGTAATTGTAGATCTCTTAAAACAATCACCATTCACTTCTCGCTGCAAGGTGAACTTAAAATTCCGAATATATAAAATATTGATCATTGTAAAAAATCAATGTTGTAAATCTTTTGTAATTATTTTGTTCGTTTAAAATAAACATTACGTTATCTATAAATCGTTGGAAATCGCTAATAACAATACATATATTTATTTACTTCTCAAGTAGCTTAGGTGGTAATCTTGCCTGCGAAACGAAGGGTTGTGTGTTTGATTCCCGGTTGGGGAAAATATTTATATCACAGATAAATGAGTATCCTCCTTTTAGGTATCTAAATGAGAGCAGGACTGTATATATAAGTGCACTTTAATGAAATATGACCCTGAGATACAACTCCAAATTCCAATCCCATGCCGGAAAACGTCTGTGTAGTAAGAGACAGCAGCAGTCCCCTACTTGGTGATTTTTTTATAGCCTACACATGCAAACGAGCAGGTGGGTCACCTGATGGTAAGTGGTCACCGTTGCCCATGGGCATTGGCGCGTTGCCGCCAAAAGGATTTTGTCTCCATAAGGATTATAATTATTATTCTGTTATGATCTGATTGGAGGCTTCTGGGTGCCGATTTTCTTGCTTCTCTTTTATTTCGTGGCCGGCTATCGGTAATGTCTATGGTGGTACTGATGTCCATGGGCACCGTTGACCACTTATGGCTCGTATTCTGTAATATCTGTGCTGTCTCATACTTTGAAGCATAAGGCGAAAAGGTCGCTACGAACTAGGCTACAGGGTCGTCGTTTAGACTTGGAAGCTATTATTTTATTCATACGCGGACTTACACACACACACACGCACACGCACACGCACACACACACACACACACACACACACACACACACACACACACACACACAAAACGCTGCAAGGTAAAAAAGTATTAATTTAGTGCATTAAATTAAACATAATATTGTCTAACCTCTTAAATATTTTACATCTGTAATTATTATTTGTGTCCACTGTTCTGGGGTGAGGGCCTGGAGATCTGTCATACAGGCTGTCCTAGTACGGACTCCAGCCTCTCACAAATGGTTACGATACACCATGTACCTGTACATACATGTATAACAATTTTGTGAAGAGGAAAATAAAGAACTATTATTATTATTATTACTTAAATGACATTGTGGCATGTTATCATTTATGACGATCATTACATTTTAAAGGGATTTTACCGGATATGTTATTTAAATATTAAATAATAGTTGTACCTGCGACTTCGCTCGCGTGTACATTTTTCTTGCTCGTGACGACGATAATTTCATGATAAAAGAAGCCTCTATGCTGGTCTACAATCATATAATCTACTCTTTCAGCCAATAAAATCTCAATTAAAATCGTTTCAGCCGTTCTGTAGGTTAACTCGGAGTCTCGGACAAACAGAAAGACAGACAGATAAAACATTTTTTTTATATCGTGTAAGTTTGTAAATACAAGTACCTTCTTGAGAGCACATATTTATTTTGTCATCACGAAAACTTAAACTTTGTTTATATGCATAGAATAGATACATGTAAAGATGTAAGCATGTAAGATAAAAAATAAATAATAGCAAGAATATGTATGTAAGTGTAACATACATAAGGCCTATCCAGATCTAACTGGTTGAACAAGTGGCCCCTGTTTCTTGCGTGGTCGCCGTGTTCGATAACCCGGTAGTCCTTCTCTTGTTACGACCATGTATCATTCAGCTGGTTTGTTAGTTTGTGGCATATGCGGAGAAATTTACGAGATGAGAGAGTCCTAGAGTTCAGTTATGAGTAATTGCTCCACTCTTTCTGCTAGAGGTCGCTGGACTAGAACATCACAGGCGTTCTTCACGGTCTGGCTAGTTTAACCTTCGAAAACCAAACATGGAATATTCTTCATGTACTTAATTTCTCTGAATAAGCATAGGGTTAGATAGGACCTACCTTTTAAGGTGTGAAAAAGAACATTAACTACTTGCTTGATGTAAACAACATTCTTGACCTTCTTGACTACTTACGTTTCAAGTTTTGCCTTGGTGTAAACAGCACACATCATTTTAAAGCTCGTAGGAGTGCATGACGTAAAAGGCCCTATACACGGTACGATTTATCTGTACGATCCGTCGCGTCAAACTGATCGAAAGGACGAATCGATGGTGTATATCAAGATCGTTAACGATTTACTTAATCGAAGACGATGTCGGAGATCGCAACAAAAACTCATGCAATCGTGAATATCGTAACGATGAATCGACAGTGTATGGCTCTTTACGATCACCGATTCGATTTTTTCTCATCTGGCGATTTCGCGTAAATCCATTAACCCTCATTTTCTAAGCTTTCTTTTTCTTTTGAATCCGAATCAACGCTACCGCCACATAGGTAACGAAAAGAAGTTCATTTTAAATTTTATAGGGCACGTATTTAATAATTTGAACACGTCCTTATCCTTCAGTTTCAAACAAATATGTGATCGATCGTTACGACCAATCGTTTCGTGTGTGAGCGACATTTTTGATGCAATCAATCGTCACGATTTTCATCAGATCGATCGTTTAGACGAATCGTATCGTATATGGGGCCCATAATGATGGAGATATATTGAGACCACACAACTTGCATGCAATGGTTCATACACGTACCTACCCTACTCAATCGTACCTACTCAACTTAAATTTTCGTTCAAACTTTATTTTTTATCATCTGAACGAAGCCAGAGGATAACGTTAGTGACATTAAACAGTAGATTCGTCGGTAGGTCGTTATAAAAGGGTTGTTTATGAGCGTGACGTCATAATCCTTGCACTGACAGGGAATTTACCGCGATCAAAGCGCTGTGTTCTTGGATGCAATGTGCAATAGTGCATCAGTTCTATAGTGCAATACTTAGTATTACAACAGCGAGTCTTACAACTGTTCTGACATAACCGCATTCGAGGTAACACTTAGGTACAATATTTTGTTTAGATTTCATTAACTAGAATAAAGTACTTAAATGAATTGGTTGTTTGCTGTAAGGTTTTATGTACATTTTTGTTAAGAACTTCCGTGTTTTTCTTGCTTTGTCAAGGTAGAATTTTTAGGTACAATTTCAGGCAATAGTAGGTAATAGGTAGATAGATATACACGTCCGCTCATAGTAATTCACTGATTCTCCTTGTTGACAGATTAAAACAATATTGTAAGCACTAGAGATGCACCGAATATTCGGTTACTATCCGGTATCCGGCTTATCCGGCCCATTTTTTACTATCCGGCCGGATACCGGATGGTAATGTACTATCCGGCCGGATACCGGATAGGTAGTAAACTTGTTAGATTTGGAATCTACATAAAAAAACAGTTGTAATCCAAGTTTTTTATTATTTTAAACAACTTTTATAAATCAATTATTTTAAGTAATTTGGTGATAATATTGATAGTTAAAAAAATTACTTATTTGTAACTAGTAAGCTAACAGTTGTAATCCAAGCTTCTTATTATTTTAATCAACTTTTATAATAAATCAATTATTTTAAGTAATTTTATGATAATATTGATAGTTAAAAAAGTTACTTATTTGTAATTAGTAAGTTAACAGTTGTAATCCAAGCTTTTTATTATTTTACTATTTTAGCGGCGACTTTCTAAAATCTGCACGTGCGCTACAATATTTTCTAACAAAACAATTTACAAAATAAAGTGTAAAATAATGTGTGCTTCGTCGATGGTTCTCACCAGACGTCGCTAACATATACAGTGAAATCAATAAATTAACGCTACTAAATCTATGCGAATAACGCTTTTACAAGAGCCTAGAGTTCGCCCGGGGTAGTACCACCGCCCGCCAAGGTACTCAGTACCATTCCTACCGTCATAATAATTGTTTTTAAGAGCAATTGTGTTCCGGATAGGAAGGTGTGGAGCCGGTTCACTTTTTTAGAGGCGACCATCTCAGTCTTCAGGGGTAGCAACGCATCTGTGACCAAATTGGAACAAGACTCACACTAATCATTAATAACTGGACAATACTAATATTAACTAACAGGACTAACTATCACTAACAGTCCCTGTCCTCACACTTATTAACAAACTAACCAACTAACATTCTAACACCATCTACTAATTGGACTAACCACCCTAGTCCCTAAATTGGGTCTTGTTCTAAGTCGGTCACAATTGCCATGGGCGGCAGCGGAAGGGTGGTGCTGCATGCTCGTTTGCTACCTTAATTCAATAAAAAAAAACACCACTTGTCATTTGACATGAAACTAGTGATTCAGTTATTTAACGCGTCACAGGTTTTTATAATTTATAACTAGTGACGTGAAATAACGCTCACGTCTAATATACAGTTGATTGATTAAAGTTAAAGCAAGAAGTGGTAGATTAGCTAGCTAGCCACGCTGGTAGGAGTTAAGACATCTTCCATTAAGTACGTCACACTAATTTTAGGATTTTTCAATCCCTCTTTCGTTCTGTTACGAGTCTCGGAGTCGGAGGGTTTTTAAAAAAAGGTTTGTTTGATTTTGGAGGCAACCGTCTGGCATGGAAGATGGAATGAGACTGAGGGGGGAATGGATGTACCATGGAACTAAGCCGGACGGCAGATGCTGAGCCAGCACTTAGCCAGCAGAAAGGAGTGCAGGGTGCCACCGTAACAGCCCCCCGGGGAAGACTAACATCGGGGTTAAAATACGATGTTTAGGAAGGTCAACAACAAAGATGATGAGAGAATTTAGACATTAACTCTGATGCTGGGACTCGGAACATCTTCTGGTTCAGAACTACGCTTTAAAGGTTTAAGAGGAATAACCGGATTGGGATCTGGAGTCTGGTTTGGATGTGGACTTCCAGGATCTGGTCCAGTTAAAACAGGGAAGTTGAAGGAGAGACGGCTGCTCGATTTAATTAAACAAAATAATTTCACAATACAAAAAATGGAAATTACAATAATTAATAAAACTATTACAATGGAATAATGAGTCTCATATTTGATAATAGGGTGTTGGTTTATTATATTATCTGTTTCATCTGCTATAGATTTTAATTTTGATTTATTTTCTAATGTAAAAAGGTCTAAGTCGATATTTTGAAGGTTGAGATGAGGCTCATTATTAACTACACTTCTAAACTTATCTAAGTTACAACAAGAATCGTTAATGATATTAAAATCGGATTTAAAAATAGTGACGTTAATTTTGAAGTTATTAAATTTTGGTATTAATTTAGTACTTTTACAATAAGCAATACAATTTTTCGGGATAGTTAAAATTCCAGTACCGATTATGTTTAAATCAATAATTTTTAAGTTAGGACATTCAATATAAAGTTTGTTGCCTTGTGATTGTACATATATCCAGTTATTGTTATTAAGGGGTTTCCATAAATCTATATGTCCATGAAGGAAATCCGTTTTACACTGCACTGGTAACGCACTTATTACACTTGATAATATTACACTTTCACAACTCGGATTTGCGCTAGTCGGGAACACGGTCATGACGTCACATATGTATTCGCGGGAATTTATCGCTGTGCATTCCTTAAGTGATTCTAAGTTACAATATTCTGTCTTATCGTTGGTCATTGCTATATATCTAGTGCTAGGTACAATAAAACTAAAAGAGAGCGGTTTAACGCTGTTATGTGGAGTAGGTAACGCTATATTATGAAACAAATTATATGTCTTTGCGGAAACTAAAGGTATTCTTAAAACAAAAACAATCTTGTTGTCTAAACTATAACATACTATCCTAGAAACATTCATAAGAGAGTGAATATTACTTAACGCTAGACTTATAGGTAGCTTAAAATCTACAGGCAAGTATCTGTAGTTATCGACAATTTCTTGGTACAACTGTGCAGGGGATAACACGGCCGGGTGCAGGATGTTTTGATTAGTTAGCATAACAGCATTCGTTATGTCTTCTAATTGAAATGATAAAGTGAGTATAGCTGCTTCTAAACTATTTAAGATTGAATTGATGTTAGCTTTTATAATTAATTCATTAGATATTATTGTAAGGTTTTTTAATTTCAGGGAGAAACTGTCGATAGCATAGTTAAGGCTGGCTTCATTAATCATAATCTGGTGTAGGGTATTATTAAATTTTGACAAAATAGTAGAGGTTACTAATATATTTTCTTTCATTAATGAACCCAATCTTATTTCGTTATTTTGAATATTCTGGATGGCGTTGTCGTATTTGACAGCGTCATCTTCGTCAAGAGTTCCGAATATAATTTTGGAAAGAGCGCCTACGCCACCTATCCAGGCTCCTCGTTTCAAACGTTTATCTACTAGGTGAGATACAGCAGAATACTGAAAAACCATATCGTGGTACCTTACCGTCAATGGTTGTAATATATTTTGACATTCTAAGTTATCCGACGATTTAATTTGGATATTATTGCATAACAGTCGAATTGTGCCCAATATCGAGTTAATGTTTTGCATATGAGGTTCAATATACGAGATATCAATTGGTATAACTACATCTAAGTTACTTGTACGGATCTTAAGTTCGCCTATTGGGTCAAAGTATATACCGGTGCTCGTGTTGATCTGATGAACAAATTCTGGACGAACTTGGGCCAGTATGCTGTAAGAAAAGAGTAACTAATTGTGATACTAAGTGGAAGATAACCTCGTATAAGGTAGGTAAGTAATTCTATGTTAAGGTTAGTACTTCTAAGTTAAGGTAGGTCACTCTAGGCTAAAGGTAAGTAACTATAGGTTAAGGTAAGTAATTCTATGTTAAGGTTAGTAATTCTAAGTTAAGGTAGGTCACTCTAGGCTAAAGGTAAGTAACTCTAGGGTAAAGTAAGTTTGTCTTAGGAAAGGTAAGTTGCTCTAAAGCAAGGTAAGTTTATAAAAGATAAGGTAATGTTATTTTTTATAATAAGATATTTGTTTTAATTTGTGTTCGCCACTTCTTGAGTGTCTACACGTTTGACCTCGTCAAAATGGTGTTTTACGTGGCGTCTATTTATAAGTAACGAAAGTGTATGATTTCCGTGTACTTTTACGACCTTGTAAGGTCCTTTCCAAACAGGAGACAAGGCTTTACGTAACCTTAAATGGTTTCTTAACATGACGTAATCGCCAACCTTATATTTGACTGAGCGACTACGTGAGTCGTAATAGTTTTTAGAATTGGTTTTAGATTTTTGGATAAATTCTCTTGCTTTTTCACGAGTATGTTTCAACCTATGTTGTAACATTTTGACATACTCGGGATAAGTCGCAGTAACATTATCATTATAGACTGAGTCCGGGATATGTGGCTTGTATCCGAATAGGAGTTCGTAAGGGGAGTAATGTGTAGTCGAATGGACGGCGGTATTATATGCCAACATTGCCGTATACACGTAACGGGGCCAATTATCTTGGTTCTCATTAATATAAGGTCTGAGGTATTCCTTTAAGGTAGAGTGCGATCTTTCAAGAGCGCCCTGAGTTTGTGGATGATAGGGGGTAGACCATAATTGCTTAATTTTTAGGAAATGACAAGTTTTCTTAAATAATTCCGATGTGAAATTGGTACCTTGATCGGTAAGTATTTGTTTAGGAATTCCGAAAAGTGAAATGAAATGTAGGAGGCACTCACAGGATTCTTCCGCGGTGGTGCTGCGAAGAGGATACGCTAATGAATATTTAGTGAGGTCATCCTGCATTGTCAGGATGAACCTGAGTTTGGCTGTCCCTGACTCTGGTAGTGGACCTACGATGTCCAGAGAAATTCTTTCGAATGGAGAGGTCGAAGTCGTAGTTATTATCATCGGGGCTCTGTTTGTTTGGCGCAAAGCTTTATTGGCTTGGCATGAAGAGCATTTTTTAATATAATTCTCGATGTCACTACGCATACTCTTCCAATAATACTTTTCTTTAATGCGGCTTAACATTCTGTTATTTCCTAAGTGACCCGCGATAGGAATATCATGGTTTTCTTTCAGGATTTTCGGGATTTCACTCAACGAGGGATAAATAACGTTATTATGGTATATATGTATTTTTATGTTAGTTCCATCGAATAAATAACTAAACATGTTATAAATTTTTACGAAAGAGTGTTTGTCAAAAGGATTTTTAAAATCTGATGTACTCACTTCATTTATAGTAGGATAGGACATTATAATTTCATCGCGAGCATACTTTAGGGATTTAAAAATATCTTGATAAGAATAATCATCGAAATAATGAACTTTCGTAAACAAGAAAAGATATATTTTGTCTTGAATAGTAAGAGGTAAGAAAGTGTGTTGAGATCTTTCTTGTTTCAGGAATTCATCGCGGAGAGGCTCTGGGCAGTTATTAAGGACATCTTGGACATATGGCATAGACTCGTCCAAGTCTATTGAGGTAGGTATAATAATTAATTTTTCTCCTCCTTTGAGCAGATTTTCGTTGTGTTCCGTAATAGAAGTGTCATGTGATCTTGTGGCAGGAGATCTAAGAAATGTCCGGTATGATTCATCACGAACAGGTAGGTTTTCAGGTGACAAAGGAGTGTCTGGACTAGGATGATTAGATATAGGTATTGTTTCAGGGTTCGGCTCATCGTGAACAGGTAAGTTTTCAGGGACTCCAGGATTCATCTCGTCGCGTGAAGGTAAGTTATCGAGCATAGTAGAAGGTTCAGGATTAGTTTGATTTGGTAAAATTATCATTTCAGGATTTTGTCTACTAGTCGAAGGTTGAGGTTCATCATCTAAGGAATTCAGGAAATCCATCACATCATTTTCAATTTCAGGGTTCAAGAGATCTACTTCTAAACTAGATGGCGGAGATGTCATAACATTTTGAAGATCATTAAGTGCTTCATCAAATGCACTTATATCTTGCGCAGGTTGTCGTAGGTGTTCATCATTAGAATTAGGGTTAGGATTAGGATTAGAGTTAGGATTTTCAGGATTCTCTTTTTCAGGATATATAGGATTCACCGGATATCTGGAGAGAGCGTCAGCAGCTGAATTTAGGGTACCTTTACGGTACATTATTTCGTAGTCGTATTCCTCCAGTTTTAATCTCCATCTCTGGAGTTTGCTGCTGGGATCTTTATGATTAAATAGCCATTTCAAGGGCCTGTGATCGGTGATGATGATGAACTTGTGTCCGTAAAGATAAGGACGAAACGTTTTACAACCATATAAGATAGCTAGTAGCTCCTTCTCAGTGGTGCTATAATTGCATTCGCTTTTGTTAAGTGTACGCGATGCGAAGGCTACAGGTTGATCTTTACCGACAGATCCTTGTGAAAGGACAGCGCCTACTGCGTAATTCGAGGCATCGCAGGTAAGTATGAAGGGTTTAGAGAAATCAGGATAAATAAGGAGAGGAGCAGTTGTTAGTTTATGTTTCAGCGTATCAAAAGATAACTGTTGTTGGTTCTCCCATTTGAAAGGGACATCTTTTTTCAGGAGATTAGTAAGAGCTTTTGCAGTTTTGGAAAAATCAGGGATAAAACGACGATAATAGGAAACAAGTCCTAGGAAGGATTTTATATCTTTGGGCGTTTTAGGAATTGGAAATTCAGTAACAGCTTTTACTTTTTCAGGATTTGGTTTAACGCCTTGTTCCGTTATGATATGACCGAGATAGCAGACCTCACGCCGAAGGAACTCGCATTTGTCTGGCTGGAGTTTCAAATTGAAATCTCGAATTCTTTGGAAAATTGCCGTTAAATTACAAATGCTAGTTTGTAGGTCGTGGCCATAACAAACGACATCGTCGAGATAGACGAAGCAACGAATGCCTTGAAGACCTGATAGCACAGAGTTCATTAGCCTCTGGAAAGTAGAAGGGGCATTTTTAAGCCCGAAAGGCATTCTTGAAAATTGGAAATGTCCTTCTGGAACAGTGAAAGCAGTTTTGGGTTTATCTGCTTCGTTTAATTCGATCTGATGGAAACCAGATGCGAGATCTAGTGTTGAGAAATATTTGCTGTTTCCAAGCTGATCAAGGATCTCTGTTATTTGAGGAATAGGATAAGTGTCACCGATTGTGACATCATTCAGCTTGCGATAGTCGATGACTACTCGCCACTTTTGGATATTGGACGCATCGAGTTTTTTAGGAACAACCCAAATAGGTGATGACCAAGGAGAATCCGAGGGCTCTATGATATTTTGCTCCAGCATTTTATCAATCTGTTTTCGAACTTCAGCTTTATGAATTTCAGGAAACCTGTACGATTTGGTATGTATTGGGATATCTGTTGTAGTTTTAATTTCGTGTTTTAGGGCGTTAGTATGAGTGAGGTGTTCTCCAGGGAGATGGAATATATCAGAGAAATCGGAGCAGAGTTGTAAGAGAGCATCTCTTTCTTCTCTATTCAAATGAGAGATACGAAGTTGGTTTAATACCTCCTCAGTGCGCCTAAAACTATCTTTTGTGACGTTAATGTTATTTATCGCATTAGAACGTTGTGAATTAAATTGAAATGGCTCTAAACTTTCGAGTTTAAGATTTAGAATAGATTTTAGAGTAATAGGTTTTTCAGAAGTATTTACCACGGATATATTTATTCTATTATTATTTTTAACACGAACAATACTGTTTGCGACTAATAAGGTTTCTGAAAGTTTTTGATCAAGGATTAGTCCTTCTTTAATTTCAGGATTAGAGACAGAACATTCGATTACAGTTTCAGTTCGAGCTGGAATTAAATAGGCAGGATCATGGAAATATAATTTTAGAGCTGATTTTCCGATATGCAAAAGGTTATCATTATAATTTATGTTACAATTATGAGCATTAAGCATATCGGATCCTATGATACCATCATAAGGTAAGTGTATTGAATCAACAACATGAAATTGATGTGATATTTTAGATTTAGGAATTTGTATTATTAATTTTAAATGACCTCGAGTACTAATAGGTTCTGTAGAATCAATACCTTTTAGTTGAATAGTCTCTTTTACTAGTTTAGGATGCTTATCGAAACAAGAATATTTTAAAAGACTGACAGAAGATCCTGAATCGACTAACAAGGACAACGGAGTGTCGGATATCGAGGATTCTACAAGGACATGTGGTAATAAGGTTTTAGAAGGATCATTGGTTATTTCGTAAACGTTGGATTTAGAAGGACTTGGTATTTTAGGCAGTTCAACATTGTTACGTTGCTGCACGGATATAGTAGATTTTGGCAGATCAACATCCTTGTGTTGCTGCACGGATACAGTGGATTGCGGCAGTTCAGCATTGTTACGTTGCTGTTGCCTGGATATAGAATTAGTATTAGAGTAACGTCCATGTAGCGGAGTTGCTCTGGATATAGAAGTTGTTTTAGAGTAACTTCCATGTAGCGGAGTTGCTCTGGATATAGTAGTAGTATTAGAGTAACGTCCATGTAGCGGAGTTGCTCTGGATATAGAAGTAGGATTCGTGGTGCCGATTTTCGATTGCCGAGGTCCCGTACGACACCGGGACGAGACTCTTACTCGTTTTTTGAATCGTCATCGACGGTGTCGTAACCCTCTGCAGGGTTCTCCGGATATTCATCATTTTCGGCTTCTACCTCGTTGGATAGGAAATTGACACGCTGGGGCACGCGTTGATTTGGATTCAAATTATTTTGACGATTATTGAATTGCCGTTTGCGGCACTGCTCCGGGGTGTGTCCTGGGTTTTTACAATAGCGACAAAATAGATTAGCAGGACTTGTGCGATTATCCCCATTGAATCTAGTAGGATAGGAATTAGGTTTTTGGGGAAATGACTTTGAATTAAAGAATTGTGTGTTTTGATTACGACGCGCAGGTTGCGAATTAGATGAGCGAGGAGTTTGCTTATATAAAGATTGTTGGATTTTCTCCTCTGAAATTGCCAGATTGATTGCCTCATTAAGTGTTTTTACCGACTTGCACCTAACAAAATTCGAAATACGGGGTGTCAACCCCATTTGGAAGTGATGGAGGGCTAATTCCTCCATGGCGGCTGTTCGCCCTATCATTTCACGGCTTTTGTGTCCGTGTGAAATGGAAATCTCTGTTAGTAGCTGGGATAGACAGGTTTCTATTCTTAAAGCATACTGACTGACGTTTTCGTTCACCTGCTGCTTATAATCTTGAAGTTCCATCAGGAGGTGAGCATAATGCTTCCTCTCACTAAATTGTGTCTTTAGGAAGTCTTTAAGCTGCGGGAAATTAGTGAATTCTTTAATAGAGCAGGCGATTTCCGCCTTGCCCTCTAATTGGCAAAGAATATATTTAAAAAGGATATCTTTTTGCGAATCTGAGGCTAACTCATAAGCATTGGTGCAATTTACCAGAAAAGAATTAAGTTTTTCTCTGGAACCGTCATATGGTTTAATAAATTTAAGTAACGTTGAAAGTTCGACTTCTAATTTAGGAGCAACCGACATTGTGGTCTTCTTTTTCGTTATAGACCTGGTCGAGGGACCTTGATAGGGAGGACATAGACCTTCCTCCTCAGTATCAGTGACGGCAATTTCGGGTTTTTCGAATTTTGTCGGGCTATGAGTCATTGTAACAGATTAATAATTCACAATTTAGAAAATAGTACAAAATCACGACCTAGAATAAAACGCAACACAGAAAATAGAAGTGCACAATAGGTCATAAAATGTAAAAATGCTGTAGGAAAAAACACGACACACAAAATACAACAAAAAACAATACACAATACAATATAAGATATAAAAATGCTGTAAAATAAAAACACAGTACACAAAATTTTAAGACGCAAATAATGGTGAATCACAATTGATCAAAATGTGCAATAGAATATTAAACGTAACTTTTATTAATTACACATAACTTTTATTAACCAGATATTACTTTTATTAATGAGATATAACTTTTATTAATGAGATATAACTTTTATTAATGAGATATAACTTTTATTAATGAGATATAACTTTTATTCATGAGATATTACTTTTATTCATGAGATATTACTTTTATTAATGAAATATAACTTTTTATTAATGAAATATAACTTTTTATTAATGAAATATAACTTTTTATTAATAAGATGTAACTTTTTATAAATTAGATTAAATTTTATTTATTAGATTAAATTTTTATGCATTAGATTAGATTTATTAGATTAAATTTTTATTTATTAGATTAAATTTTTTATTTATTAGATTAAATTTTTATTTATTAGACTGGATTTTTATTTATTAGACTGGATTTTTATTTATTAGACTGGATTTTATTTATTAGGCTGGATTTTTATTTATTAGATTAATTAATTATTTTATCAAATAGTGTATTAGTTGTAAATTAATTTATTAATGACTTAAGTTTCATGTAATTTTATGTATTAAGACAAGTAAGTACAATTTAGAATAGTGGACAATGGAAATAGACAAGTAAGTACAATTTAGAATAGTGGACAATGGAAATAGACAAGTAAGTACAATTTAGAATAGTGGACAATGGAAATAGTTACAATAGTTTTAAATTAATTAACGATATAGGAACGATTTAGAATAGACAATAATGGAAATAGTTACAATTTACGAATGGAAAACACAATAGTTTTAAAATTATTTAGCAATGACCAAATAATTATATTATAAAGACACTTACAGGAATGCAGACAGCACGATAAGAATATTCATGGTTTCTCGGGCGTTCCTACGGATTCAGCGTTATAGACGTGATGATAAGCCACGGGTCGTCGCGTCGTCGGAGAGATGTATACCGGTCACAGCACGAAGTGATGCGTGACAGTGGGCATAACTTATCTGCTTCTGGATGAAGATCGGCTACAGCACGAGCAGTACGCAGCAGTGGACCTTTCAGCAGCTCTTCCGGGGTCACGGACGTCCAGGAGCAGGCCAACTCGGTGCGACAATGAAGAGAGCACAGTGGAGTTAGCGGTTACACACAAACACGTACTTTTAGGAGTTTTTATGAGATTTTTGGAGATTTTGACTTTTAGGATTTAGCGATTCGCGTCGATTTTGAGTTAGAATTTAAGACACACTTGCGTCGATTTTGAATTAGAACTTTAGACACACACACGCGTCGATTTTGAACTTGAATTTTTGACACACACACACGCGTCGATTTTGACTTTAGGATTCAGAGACGTTACCGGGGACTCTTTTTGAATCCCTTTACGCTGCCACCAAATGTTACGAGTCTCGGAGTCGGAGGGTTTTTAAAAAAAGGTTTGTTTGATTTTGGAGGCAACCGTCTGGCATGGAAGATGGAATGAGACTGAGGGGGGAATGGATGTACCATGGAACTAAGCCGGACGGCAGATGCTGAGCCAGCACTTAGCCAGCAGAAAGGAGTGCAGGGTGCCGGGTGAAGGGGTGTGAATTTTATTTAAAAAATCACCAGTTTTAATTATTAATTTAATTCCAATTCGAGTAGATCAGGAGCTGGGTACGCCCATGTATACATAGATTGTTGAAAGGGGTTGTAAATTTGTAAATCACTTTTCTACATTTCTTACTTGCTGTTTCCTAACCCATTCACGTGGTCTATTGACCTCATAACGACAGACATTATCATTCGCCGTTCGTGATGTTTATTCAAGTTGTACCTACTCAGACTTTTATTTATTTCGTTACAGTCATTATAATACTACGATATGTGCATAAATGACATTATTCATTACCTACCTAGGATGTTAGCAGATATGTTTTATATACCTACTTAATGTGAAAATTAGTTGGCGAAAAATACACTAATAAGTAAAGTACCTATATACTTTACATTTACTGAAAGCCTCGGAAAAATAACAATAGTTTGTTTGAGTGCGGACACGTATGACATAGATAGAATTTGGAATTTAAAACGGACACGCCTAATCAAGAGTTTTTAACGAAACAATAAAAACATGGTGAATGAAAATGCATTTGACATTATTATCGATAAGCCAAAATGGGTATCTTTATCCCTTGAACACATAAGTAGTAAGTACCACCTTAATAATTAAAATACGCGTTTCCTTATTTTCAGCCTTCAGCAGCGAGCATGATGGTGGCAAGCACGATCATAACAGACGACAGGAGCACCGAGGAATTGCAGAAGCGGTTCGGAGACCTCCTCGATGAGAACCTGGTACTCAAGGAGACCCTCAAGCAAAACAACGACTCCATGAAAGAACAGTTCCTACTCATCGCGTCCTGCCAGGAAGATATGCTTAGGACTCACAAGCTACATAAAGAGAAGTTTGATGAGACCAAGGAGTTGGTTGAGAGGGTGAGTATGATGCTGTTTTAAATGATTGCCCAATAAGTTTCTATAAGTACCTACATTATATCTGGCGAAGCTTTTTGTGAAGTTTTTACTGGTGGCAGATAAATATTTTTCCTTGGGTCATGGGTTTTAGTGACATGTTATTTGTGATGTTATGTTATGCTATATACCCGCCACATAGGGAATCCTATTGTGAGGGTATGAGTGTCTTAGCTTTAATACAGCAAAAACTTTGCAACAGCAGTTTTAATTATACATAGTACTATAGTATGGTATAGTACTGATCAGATGGAATAATTAACACATTGTTTTAATATCGTTTACATTTCGAATTGACATAAGAATTTGCCAAATGTATGTAGGTACACGATCTATAAATGGCTGTATCATGTTGTCGACGTAGTTCAAATAATGTTTACGATCAATGTATTATTTGAATATCAGCGTAATAAATGCTACTTATACCTATTTATAGGCTATGTGCAGAAGTTATTATTGTGTAGATAACTGACAAATGACCAGACGATCCACTGTAACTGTAATAGTAAGTGGTTACCATTGCCAATCGACATAGGAAATATTAATAGCGTCAATGATGCATTACCGGCCATTAAAGAAGAAAGAAGAAAAGAAAGATATAAGTGACTCTTGACCTCCCAGGTGTTACCATCTGTCACCTCTTACAGCCCTCCCTTGACGGTATGGAGTTGGGTAAGTATTTGCGGTAGTCCCAATACAGCCATAAAATGTTGATGTTGAAGAATTTATGATGATAACTTGACATACCTATAAGTTTCGTCCACATAGTAAATTGATCACATTACAAAAATAACAAGCATAGCCAAAGAGCAACCTTATCATTGATAGCGATTTGTTATAAACAACCCGAAAGCTTTATGATTACAGAACTAATATCGCAGATAAAGAGGTAAGGACGTATAAATATATACACAAATTCCGATTAGTTACAAAACAGATGGAAGCAAACAGAAAATATATAGCGAGCAAATTATGGGGAATAATTTTTATTCTGTTTTCAAGATTTTTGGGAAACCATCATTATTAAGTTATAAGTTATCTAATTATTTTTATGACGATAAAATACTTCAGTATTACACCTGATGCCTAACTTAGGTATGTGATTTTGTACATCGCGAACACTAAATAACCTTTCTATGCTACTATACTTACTAAATATCATTCGGGTTGAAAAACCCATAAAAATATTAATTATTATAAAATCAAACTGAAATCACTTAATTCATCAGGAATTTATCAATGCACTTATGAATGTCAAATATATTGCATTTACCAACGTGTCCAAAGGTGCCTTTAAATATGGAATTTGAAATTTCATATAATATGTATTTTACAAAAAAAATTGCGGAAAAAACTCCAACACCTGTTAAGATCAAAACCAATGTTTTATTACTTTATGTATTCCAGCTACGTCAAGAGAACAGAAAGCTGAAGCTAGACGTGGTGCGCATGGCGGAGGGGGAAGCGCCGGGGCTGGTGGACGGGCAGTCGGGCGCGTCGTCCGGCGTGGAGTTCGTGACGTCGCCCGACGACGACACCATCGACAAGCTCACCGCGCAGCTCGAGCTCGTCGAGAAACAGCGGAGACAGGTGACGTCACTACTCAGTAATGGTTATATGTACGCGTAGGTAAGAAGGTAGAAAGCTGAAGGTAGACATCGCGGAGAGCGAAGCGCCGGGGCTGGTCGACGGGCGTGGAGGTAGGAGGTAGGTAGGTTTATAAGTCTTGTAAGTACCTAATATTGTATTCTTCTATAAGTCGTTGTTTGCTGGAATGATAATAAGAATGAGTCTGGTGTGTAGATTGATTAGTTAAGGCATTATTTGATAATTTTTAATTAAGAAAATGTATCTAAGTAACACAAAACCGCAAAGGTGTGTAAAGTCCGCCACTTAGCCAGTGTGGTGGTCTATGGCCTTAACCTTTTTATTCTGTGAATGGACTCGTGCTCAACGGTGGGACAGTGCAACTTAGGTCATGTTACTTAGACCATCATCAAGATCAATTGATTGAATTATTAATTTCAAAATTACATTGGTCTACCAAAAATGTTGTATTTCATGTTTATTACGAGGGGTGGCTGAAAAAGTGCGCCAAGTGGTTGTTGAGAAAAGAAGAGGCAAACTAGCGAAAGGAATCCTGTTTTTGCAAGACAACGCGCCCGTCCACACTGCGCGAATCGCAAGGCGTGCCCTCGCTGAGACAGGATTCGAAGAAATTAATCACCCACCCTACAGTCCAGACCTGGCTCCTAGCGATTATTTCCTCTTTTCAAATTTGTAAAAAGACCTCCGGGGACGGAAATTTTCCAGCGATAATGAAATGAAGGAAGCCGTAAACAAACATTTCGAAGTGAAAAACGGCGAATATTTTTTGACCGGGATAAAAGCACTTTACGGCAAATGTAAGAAGTGTATTGAAATAGAGGGAGATTATATTGAAAAATAAATTTTTTATACATTTCTATCAGTATTTTTAATACCTTAGGCTCAAAACTTTTCAGCCGCCCCTCGTATGTAAGTATGTTATGTATAAAAAGTTTGAATAACAACCATAACATTGTGTTACAGGTGATAGTCGAGAATGAGAAGCTGACGTGGCAGAAGGAGTCCCTCGAGCACATCGTTGACGTCACGACCAAGGAGAGAGACGACCTCAAACAGAAAGTGAACAATCTTGAGGTAACGGTTCCAATACAGTCATCAGTACCGATTTTTCTACGGGATCGACTGTGGAACTGTCAATCCACACTATGGAACTGTCAATCCACACTGTGGAATCGTCAATCCACAATTACACTCTACGTACACACCAAAACACTATACACGTACTCGTAATTACACTCGTCGATGGCGAAGTACCTACCTACACCAGGTAGGTAGGTAAGTTGTCACAGTATGTATGATGACGACGTATAATTGCTATTTACAAAAAAAAATAACCGACTTCAATCTTGATAAGAAGAGATAACTCAAAAACTACTCGCGAGAGGAGTTCCCTCGACTGTCTTTCGGCTTCATCAGATCGACTCCAGATCTTCATGACATGGTAGCGCTTTAATGTACTTATGATAACATGAACAAACACACTAGTTGTCCATACAATTTTCGAAAGTTCCCCTCGATTTCTCTGAGATGCCATCATCAGATCCTGGTGCCCTTATCAGGGGACCCCACTGCGTATATCTACTTTACAACAAAAAAAGAATTACCAAAATCGGCCCATAAACGACGAAATAATCGCTGAACGTACATAAAAAAAAGCATATATACGGTCGAATTGAGAACCTCCTTCTTTTTTGAAGTCGGTTAATAAACTCAGTAGCATTTGTGGTCTTGTTCCAACTGTAACCACTTAAAAACGTATATGAAATTGTTATAAAATGTTTTGATGTTATTTCCAGCTGCAGTTGTCTTCCAAGGACAGCGCACACGCTCAGGAGATCAATAAATTGCAGTTCATGATTAAGGAATTGCAGACAAAATTGAAAACTAACGAAGTGAGTGTGAAAGTCGTCGACTTTTTATCGCCCTTTATTTACTTTGCATGTGTGTTGGTATTGGTATTAGCGAAATTTTTTAAAACATGTTTTGTAACTGTGCACTTAATATTGTTGTTCAGTTTCAAAAATAGGATGGTTTTAACGATTAATTGGGTTTGATGGTGGTATTTTGAAGTGAACTTAGTATGGTCTGGCCGGGCTAAGAATGCGTCCCTGAAGTCTGTCATTCGACTGGGCGATGTAACTTTGAACTGGCGTACAAAATTGATAATTTTTTAATATCTTTTAATTGCCTTATTAACGAGTGATAACATTAAAATCAAACATTAAATCGAATAATTATGCCAACTTACAATAATTGTATTAATCTTGGGCTAAAATTATTACAATTACTTAAATAACAAATATAAAAACAATACCTTTTAAAAGAAAACCACGTCAAACGGCGCTCGTTCAAGGTTATATCCATGTCATATCAACTTTTTGTTTTTGTAGTGATGTGACATAATAACAAGGCAATTGTAATCGAATATTTTTGTAATCTTAATACAATGTCGGTAAAATATAAAATAAAATGTTATAATTTTATAATATATTATATAAATAATGTACTAAGTATTCAATAAAGTTAATATTATTGTAATAAAGGTACACCCAAACATAACTTAGGAAAATTTGTGTTATAATATCACTCAGGTGAATCAAATGAAAATAAAATAAACAAATAAAACATTTTAATTTTTTTCTCTTGATTACATTCAGAAATTATGATTCAATTCAATTAATTGATTCCTTAAAATTTTATTTACATAACGAATATTTATTGAATATATTGAAACATAATTCCTATAAAAATAACAACATATAAATTGAATAAATATTATGCATAATGAATGCATGTTGTTATTGTTATTTGTTACAACGCATAATGTTATTTATTGTACATCACTAGTCATGACGAATTGACATGTGTCAGGAACGCATAGTTAGCGCGGCCAGATTATAATATGGGCAAGTTGGTGTAATTGGGAAGGCATTTATACATTAATTTTATTATGCAAGTTTGTATTGTAAGTTTTAAATTGTATGTTGGGGTAATTATCAAGACAAATTTTTGTAGGCTACACAATATGTAGTGTTTTTTTTTAGTTTTTTTTAAAGAATATTTTTTAAATTACAGAATGCGCCTATCGAAGAGCTGGAGAAACGTAACGCGACCGTGACACAGCTGGAGGGGAAGGTCGCAGTGCTGCAGAACGACCTCAAGGCTGCTCAGATCAAGATATTGGATCTGGAGAATATCAAGGTATGGACCAGAAAATATATTGGGTGGCAACCCTGTAGGTTCTAGCGTGAGCCCAACTTTAGAATGTAGTGTTCCATTCTTAAATGTTTTATAATATGTTCATGTTTATTCTCCTGTTGCCTGGGTTATTATGTAATATTTGATAATATTAATTGCCATTTATGTAGGTTATTAGAGATAATAGGATTTAGATTTATTTATTTATTTATTTATTCTTTATTGAACCCCAAAAGTGGTACAATTGGCGGACTTAATGCTAAATAGCATTCTCTAACAGTCAACCTTCAGGATGTGCAGAGAACGGTATAAGGCGGTTCAATAAAATACACAGTTGTACTAATATAAACAATAATAATAGTTTATATAAAACCAGTATGCAAGGACAGAAAAAGAAAGAGACAGTAATTCTGAGTAATGGGATAAATGAAACTGAGAAACTTAATCGAAGCGTTAGAAATATAAATAAAATAAAAGATGAGTAAATATTATTTATTAATTAAATTATTAATGCATTTAGTAGGAGAGCAATTTTAAAAAGTGAGCATATACTCTTTTTTTAAAGGAGAACTTGGAGTGCAATTTTCTGACGTCTTTGGGAAGGGAGTTCCAAAGACGAATAGCTTGGAACGTGAAAGAGTTGGACACAAAACATGTGCGGTGACATGGATAAGCAAGATTTAGCGAATTGGAGGAACGAAGGTTCAGATCGTGAATGTCACCGAGATACTGAAATTTACTTTTAAGATAATCAGGAGCCACCGGATTAAAAAGAACGGAAAAGAGAGCAGTGAGTACATGAGATTGTCTACGCTCACGAATAGGTAGCCACTTAAGTTGGCGACGATAGGAAGTAATGTGATCAAATTTACGTAGACAGAAGATAAAGCGGATAGAATAGTTGATAAGACGTTCCAGTTTATTGAGAAGGTCCTCGTTAATGTCTGTGTAACACACGTCAGCATAGTCGACAATAGGCAGAACGAGAGTTTGTATGAGTAGCTTCTTAGTTGAGATTGGTAGGAAATTCCTGAACCGGTTGAGAGAACGCAACGCTGCAAAGACCGACCGACTAACTTCATTTACCTGGGCGGTCCAACTAAGAGTTGAGTCTAGATAAATGCCGAGGTTTTTCACTACGGAGGAGTATTGTATGACATTATTTGCAAACATGACAGGTGAAACAGTAGCCATATTTATTTTAGACATTTGCCGAGAGCTTCCAATGATGATGGCCTGACATTTAGTTGGATTGACAGCAATACCGAATTTCCGTGCCCAGGATTCAATATTACTTAGATTATTGTTTATCTTAAGTATGCCATTATCAATATCAGTGACATCAACCTGCGTGTATATCTGTAAGTCGTCGGCATACAGGTGGTAAAAACAGTCAAGAGAAATAGTAATCAGATTAATGAAGATGGAGAATAACAAGGGAGATAAGATGCCACCTTGTGGTACCCCAGACATTAATGTTGACCAATTGGAAACCTCACGGTTGACTCGGACTGCTTGCTGGCGACCACGAAGGTAAGAGGAGAACCAATTCAGTACTGTGGACGAGACTTTATTCTGTTTAAGGGCAGCCAATAAAATGTCGTGATCGACCATATTAAACGCGTTGGAAAAATCAATTAGCACCAAGATGGTAACTAACTTCTTCTCCATGCCTCCCCGAATGTCTTCCGTCACCTTAAGTAAGGCCGTAGTGGTGCTATGTCCTGGTCGAAAGCCTGACTGCATAGGAGAAAGGAGCTTATTATTTAGAAAAAAACATGAAAACTGCCTATGTGCAGCAGCTTCCAGGACCTTAGACAAAAACGGTAGGATGGATATAGGTCTATAATGTTTTAATTGACATGAATTTGATAATTTTGGAAGAGGAATGATGTAAGCTTTTCGCCAAGAAGAAGGAAAGGATCCAGTCATTAAGGAGAAATTAACGATGTGAGTGACAACCGGAAGAAGGTAATTGAGAATAGGAAGAATCATTGCCCTACCCAGTTCATCGCATCCCACCGCTTTGGATTTCAGGGAAGATATAATTGTTTTAATTTCATCCACAGATACTGAAGAAAAGAAGAAAGGTTTGATTGAAGGTTGTGGCATGGAAGATATTTCTGAAATGGTGTTTGATTTCACTGAGTAGCTGATAGAAGTATTCAAGGAGAAGTGATCGTTTAAATCATTCAAGGAAAAGGACGGTGTCGTATTATTTCTAGCTGGTGATTTACCAATGTCAATAAAGTGGAGGAACTTCCATATATCTGCCGATGACGCGTTAGAAATGCTGTCGTAAAAGTAACGACGCTTGGCTGCTCTTACCACCTGATTGCATCGATTTCTAGCTACTTTGTAAAGGCACCAGTTTTCGTCGCACCTGTCACGCTTAAAGCGGCGAAACAGTCTATCACGACGCGACATTGCCATTCTTACACCTCTGGTAATCCAGGGCGCAGGCAGCCGTTTGAGTTTTACCGGTGTGAGTGGCGCATGCTTGTCATATAATTGTAGAATTAACTTAGTCAAAACCTCAGCTTTATCATCAATTGACTGTGCCTGGACTACCGCTGTAAAATCAACGCATTCTGCGTCGCCCTGTAAGGAAGGTAGGTCGATCCTTGCAAAGTTGCGCATCCAAACGATCTCAGGTTTTACTTTCGGTGGCTTTAGTTTGTAAGCAAAATATAATAAGTCATGTCTTGAAAATCCGGGAGCAAGTAATTGTCCATGTGCGATAACACGCTCTACACAAGAAGTTATAGCCAGATCAAGATGTAATATAAATAAAATTAAAATTTAAAAATGTGTTGAGAATGTATTGTTGTGTAATGAGGTTACACAAACCAAAGTTGCACCGGAATAGCTAGAGACATTGGACTAAGTCTAAGAGGCATTTTATTTATATTACAAAGGGGTATCTCGAAAAAGAAACCGCTTTAAATTGAGAAATAAATATGTTTATTATCCAAATACATAGTTTTATCTTACGTTTCAAACATCAATAATTTTAACTCCTTACTGCCGAACTCTATACTTTATTAATTTAGATGAATATTTATAAGGTAAGTACATTTTTCTTACATGAATAGCCGAATCTTAAATTTAAGGTTAACTAATTTAGGTGTATATGTTACCGGAAATGTATGAAATCTAGGAATTGTATACATTTCCTAGGAAATGTATACAATTCCTAAGCTCTTTAGGAAATGTGTAAAATATTGTTTAAAAAATTATTTAATTCATACATTTCCTAGGAATTGTATACAATTCCGATATCGTATTAGGAAATGTGTATGTCGTGGCCACATCGTAGATTTGTTAACTTCAAATGGTCGCATTTCATGAAATGGGCAACTCAGTTTGTCCAGACCGTTAAATCGTCTACGTTTGGTTATCCACGTTTGGCCAAATCGTAAAAATGCAGAATATAGGGCATAATTTCGAACCGTGACGTCTCCGGCGCTGCGGAAGGTGCAGCCCCTTCGCCCTTGCGTAACAAAGCACAGACACCCACGCTCGCCTGCGCAGCTTCGGCTTGCTGGTCGCCTTCGGCGACCAGCCTCAGCCGCTCCGGCTCGCCCGGGTGTCTGCGATTTGTTACAGCGGGCGGGGGCTGCCCTCCCTCCGCGCCTCCGGGTTCTAAAAAAAACTCTAGGGGTAGGGCATACAAGACTACGTGGAGTAGGGGTAGGCTAATTCGGTTCTGTAAACAATTTGACCTACCTACACCTTGAAGAATTTGACTGAGGAGTAATGGAAATGAGTATTCATTGTTTTACACAATAATATTTTTGATTAAGGCACTCGGTGAGACAATCTGGTAAAAATCATAACGTAAAATATAATATCTTCATATTATCTATCCCGCGTACTCATTAAAATCTTGATCTATAATCTTAATGTACTACATTTCCGATTGCTATTCAGGAAATGTATAAATTTCCTAGGAAATGTGTCCAATATAATTTATTTCACACATTTCCTGGCGATTTTAGGAATTGTATACATTTCCTAGGAATTGTATACAATGACGGATTTAACACATTTCCGTTGACATATATAAATAAAGAGAAAGCCACAATATAAAAGAGAGAAAAAAGTAGTTCAGGATAAGAGGCTTATTATTATTATTAATTTAGGTGTCCAATATTTGTCTAACTAAGCTAAGGTTGTGAAAAGGACAAAGAACTACTTGTTTAACAAAATATCTCGGGCACCAGGTTATCAAAATTATAACCGACTAGCTTTTGCCCGCGGCTTCGCCCGCGTGGAATTCGTTTATATCGCGAACCGGGGAAGTGGGGGAGAAAGTACGTCATCAACTATCTTCCTGGGAAAATTCATCAAAATCGTTGTTTTCATACAAACTTTCATCCCCTATTTCAAGCCTTTAGGGGTTGATTTAAAAAAAAAATTAGCCTATGTGTGACTCTGGGTCTTCAAATATTTTCATTCCGAATTTCATCCAAATCGGACTGGTGGTTTAGTCGTGAAAACGTCACAGACAGACTTTCGCATTTATAATACTATGTGTGTGCCCGCTACTTCGTACGCGCAGGAGTTTATTCCGCGTAACTCCAGATCCCGCGGGATTTCCAGGAAGACAGACTTGTTAGTTTTATATTAATGTTTGTTTAGAAGCTATTTATACCCCATACGCGAAGAAGGTTTTCCCGCGTAAATTCCGATCCCGCGGGATTTCTGAAAATATCCTATATGTTAATCTAAGTTGCCCTCTTTGTGTGTGCCCGCTACTTCGTACGCGCAGGAGTTTATTCCACGTAACTCCAGATCCCGCGGGATTTCCGGGAAGACAGACTTGTTAGTTTTATATTAATGTTTGTTAGTTTTATATTAATGTTTGTTTAGAAGCTATTTATACCCCATACGCGAAGAAGGTTTTCCCGCGTAAATTCCGATCCCGCGGGATTTCTGGGATAAAAAATATCCTATATGTTAATCTAAGTTGCCCTCTATGCGTGTGCCCGCTGCTTCGTACGCGCAGGAGTTTATTCCGCGTAACTCCAGATCCCGCGGGATTTCCGGGAAGACAGACTTGTTGTTTGTTAGTTTTATATTAATGTTTGTTTAGAAGCTATTTATACCCCATACGTGAAGAAGGTTTTCCCGCGTAAATTCCGATCCCGCGGGATTTCTGGGATAAAAAATATCCTATATGTTAATCTAAGTTGCCCTCTATGTGTGTGCCAAATTTCATGAAAATCGGTTCAGTAGTTTTTGCGTGAAGGAGTAACAAAGCTATTTATACCCCATACGTGAAGAAGGTTTTCCCGCGTAAATTCCGATCCCGCGGGATTTCTGGGATAAAAAATATCCTATATGTTAATCTAAGTTGCCCTCTATGTGTGTGCCAAATTTCATGAAAATCGGTTCAGTAGTTTTTGCGTGAAGGAGTAACAAACAAACAAACAAACAAATACACAAACTTTCACATTTATAATATTAATAGGATTTAATAAAGAAATTTCCTACTAATCCAAAAAGGTATTAAGTTTACGGTAACCAAGACAATACACAGCTTGGGTTATAATATAAGTTATCACCAACTATGCTAGCCTTAAATCTAGGTCTAATGCTAGGTTAGTCCGCAAAAATATGATTCTTGAATGCCAGATTCAACAGTGTGTAAAAAAAGATGTTTACATACCGGAATTTGTCCCTATTCAAGGTATAATAATTAAATTTTAACCAAATGGATGAACTCAGGCACGGGGTTCTTCTAGGAAAACATTGTAGAAAAGACATGGATGAAAAACGTCGTATAAAAAAACATCACGAAAAAACACTGTAACAAGGAGACAACCTAATTAAGATCACTGTTCAATTTTACATTAAAATTTTACGAAAAGGTTATGAACTTCAAGTGACTTACCCGGATAAAACCGGTGTTTTCCAAGAGAAGTGTCAAATTTCCAAAAAATTACGAAGAAATTCGTTTAATTAGATAGCCTGAAATACCAAAACAACACTAATTATAATCCAACAATCGATCGGAAAACGAAATCGCAATATCCATTTCAATAGCACATTCTCTTACCGTGAGGGGTTAAAAGTTAATCGCACATTGTATTGCGAATCTTGAAGCTTTTAGCAAAATTAATATTTGTACGAGCTTAGCAGCTCTTTTAAGACAAGTTCTAACCATTATTTCTGGTTTTCCAACAAATTAAACCATATTAATAAAAATTATTAAAAGACGAGATGTCTATTAGCCAAAGATAAAGACAGGAAAAGTGGGGTTCTCATCACAGCACGAATCAACTTGATTTTAAGAAAAAAAATATGTCAGAGCAAGGCATCGCCCATTCAGCCAACCTAGTCTATGTTCCATAAGCTAAAAAGTTCAACCAAACCACCTTGTAAAGAAGGGGACACAAGATAAAATACTACGACATTTCGAAAATGAAACAACGGAACGCTTAACGTTTTAAAGAAATCGTAAGCAGAAGAAACCTACGTCTGCATTCATAGAGAAAATTATCTGTGCGACAATGACAACGTCAAAGACGTTGACAGCGTCAGCTGAAGGCTGGACTGTCAAATAGAAATATTGACAAGTCAATGTCAAACTAAGAGGCAAATTAGCTAAGTTTCAAGGTTATTTATTTCGAAACTAAGTAAACATGGTGTTTGGGATGATCTTTATTGACCAAAACGAAGTAAAAACGGTAGGTTCTAACGTAAGCATGAATAGACACACGTATGTAACGCGTGATACGTTACAAAGTAGTATTGGAATAATTAGCATTAGCAATAATAATTAATTGCTAAAGGTCCATTAGCAATCATTAAATTAATTGTAGTTGCTAAAATAAATTATTGCTAATTATAGCATCGATCATAGCAATCGTCTGCATTCGCGTCCTGGTGCTATCATGCGAAAAACACACGACCGCGCTAATTCGCACCGCGGCGCTAACTGTTTACTGTCGTGTGCGACTGCTGCGTGCTATTAGGGCGGCCACATACATGCGGAATTCCGAAACGGAATCCCGAATAGGGTTGTAACGATATATCGGAAAACCGATAATATCGAAGAGGACACATCGATATTTTTATCGATATTTGCGTTATAACGATATGATAATATCGATATCATATCCGAAGAAAAAAATCGATAATTTTAGCTTTAATTCGATAGCTTTTTCTTACAATATAATATTATCGGTTTTCTTATAATATTATCGGTTTTCCTATATATCGTTGCAAGGTTACAACCCTATTCGGGATTCCGTTTCGGAATTCCGACTGTATGTGGCCGCCCTCTACTGCTATCTGCTAATGCTAATGTCATTCGCATTCGCATCGAATTAATTTAAGTCAGCGCGACCCGACAGTTCACGAATGAATAGGAGTGAGTGAAAAAATAAAACGCATTCGCGCCAATGCAATTTCTCTTTTTAGTTTTTACTGTAACTGGTTTACTTAATAAAAAAGTGTAAAATATAGTGTAATTTGTAGTCAATTAATATAAGATTTGATTTTAACGTGTAAATAAATATATTCCAAATTATCCAAAAATGGCTTATAGAGTAGGTATCCACTTTGATAACGGAAAGCTACTTAAATTATATAAAAAAAATATATGATATGTTGTCCTAGTAATGAAAAAACATTAGCATTTCACAAATCACAGCTATTCATAATCAAATTAAAAATGATTTTAGCAAATAGCATAGCAATAGCACGTAGCATGCTAAGACATGAAAATTAGCATGCTAATGAAATGAATGAAAAATAGCATTGATTGCCATTACTATTACAAAGACATGTATCGTCGCCGTGAGGATTATGGTGGGTCGGTGAGGAAGAGAGGATAGACAAGTTAACGGATTTTAAAATATTAAGCAGTTTTGTCGATCTAAGAGTGTCCTTATTAACGTCTGTGTTGAAATCACCCATTATTATGTGATGTGTATACGCAGAACATAACGATTCTAAGACGATCTCAAGACTAGAGAAATATTCGGTTGCTGGTGGACAGTACACGACTCCAAGAACTGCCTTGGCACCCCCCACCCTGACCTCAAGAAAAATATACTCACAACCTGCAGAATAAGAAGCAGGTGATGATGCGACGATAGTGTATGGTATATCACTACGCAGATACACAGCAACGCCACCTCCGCCCTTTCCCATACGATCATTCCGTATGAGTATATAACCAGGAAGACTAAAGGAATGAGATCCAAGGGGTGGTTTTAACCAACTTTCAGAAATCAAGATAGCATGTACAGAGGAAGTAGAAAAGGTGTTAAGAAGTTCAGTGTAGTGGGAGGGTATACTTTGCGCATTTATGTGGCATACATTAAAGGAAAATTTCAAGGTATTTAATACATCATCCAATTGTTGAGCGAGAGTAAATGGCTCACAAAAAGAACTAGAACTTGAATGCGTTCCAATACTTTCATCGCAAGCGGAGTAAAACGATTCATTTCCAGACATAATATTACTATTAAAATAAATCTTATATATAAAAATAAGTCGGGTTTTCCTTCCTGATTCTATAACTCCAGAACGCACAAACCGATTTCCACGGTTTTGCATTCGTTGGAAAGGTCTCGAGCTCCGTGAGGTTTGTAGCAAACAAAATTTGGGAAATTTTCAACAGAAAAGGAGGAAAACAGGGAAAATCATTGTAAACCAAACAATTTAAGTAGGTGTTGTACATATGTAATTTGGTAGGATTGTCATATGGTTGCCTTGGATATCACGTTGTTACCTTCTACTGTCTAATAAAATATTTTTCCTATGCTGTGTAAATCTCTGTTTTTCTATCAGGTTATGGGCCCAGATACCCCAGGAGGTATTCCACACTTCCCAGTTATTAACCAAGATTAATAGAAAGAATTGTACGTATTAAATTTTGTTTTTAAAACGAGATGCAGAACAAAAGGAATGTTCGATCGCCATCGGCGATGCCGGCATCATTGTTGTCTACAGCTTCGAGTTCCGGAATAACTGTCAATTTTGAGAAGCTTAGTGGTATATCCAATTACGGCAATTGGAAGTTTTTGAAGGCGCAATGTTTGCAAAACGAAATTCAAAAACAGCGAATAAACCTTTTATGAAAGGCAAATGCTTCATATGTAAGAAACAGGATCATTATGCAAAGAACTGTCCGTCAAAAACCAACAAAAATGGAAAAGGAGGAGAAACATGTGAAAAAGCGTGGAGAGGAACATTATTATCGGCATTAGCTAAAGATAGATGTAAATTAGAATGCCTGGTATGTGGATTCCGGCGCAACTTGCCACATGACGAACAACAAAGCTTTATTGCAAAATTATGTTGTGGATACTCCGCGGTTGGTGACAATGGCTAATAGAGAAAAGATGCATAGCGAAGGACATGGTGAAGAAGAGCTGTTGTTAAAAGGGCATACTAAGACTACAAAATTAACAGAAGTTATTTACGTGCCGGGTTTGTCAACGAATTTGTTATCGGTTGGAAAGATGACTTCAAAAGGGCTTGAGGTACATTATAATGAAAGTAAATGTAATATTTGTTGTGGAAAAGTTCCAAAGTAAATTCAAATGTAAATGGGTTCATAAGAAGAAACTGGGTGCAGAGGGTCAGTTACTTCGATATAAAGAACCAATATGTGAGACGGGTTGTAGAAGATACTGATTAATTATAGAGTATCTGTCTTATTTGGTTTACAAATTGTTTAGTTTAAGGGCAGGTGTTAGAAATATATAAACCGAACAATTTGTAAGTGTATTGTACATACGTAATTTGGTTGCATTGGCGTATTGGTTACCTAGGATATTATGTTGTTATGTTACGTTTTACTGTCTAATAAATTATTTTTCCTATGCTGTTTTGATCTCTGTTTTTTCTATCACCTTTTCAAATATAAAACAAAAAAAAAAAAATCCCCAAACGAAATGTTACAAAAAACGAAGCCATCTGGTGGCGAAACGGAGTTCGCCGGGTTTGCTAGTATGGTTATAAATTAATATGTGTATAGATGTATAATTGTATAAAAGTACTAATATGCTTTATAGAGTTAGTAGTATATTATAAGTTATATTATAAGTTTTGATTAGATTCCCACTATATAAATTATATGTCCCGCTTATTCCTCGTAATTTAAGTAAAAAGGCATTACTTAAATTCTTTTTCATCCAATAACAAAATTACTGTTGCATTATAGTTCCAAGTTAAAATTTTAAGGTAGCCATTGACGACGCGTCCATTTGGAGTGCTTCGGAATGGAGGACATCCATTTGGAAGTGCCTCCATACAGAGCATTCCAAATGGACGTATCGTCAACGGCTTCCAAAATTTCAAAGATTTCCTTTGGAGGTACTTTCATATGGATGTCCTCCATTCGGAAGCACTCCAAACGGACGCATTGTCAATGGCCACCTTTATACCGATTATAAAGTTAAACAACTTTGAAATGACTTGTAAAACATGTCACTTATTTTCGCCAAAGTGTTTAAGTCTTCGGTAGTATAGTGGTCAGTATCCCCGCCTGTCACGCGGGAGACCGGGGTTCGATTCCCCGCCGGAGAGAACCTTTTTTCATTTAAATTTTATGTTTACACATATTTCTTCATTATTTATTCTTTTATTGTTAAAGTTTTGAAAATTGAAAAAACAAACGAAGGGATTTTTTTTGTTAAAAAATTTTTGGTTTTTGCTTTCTTAATGTATTTTTATAATTTTAAAATCAACGTAAAAATTTTTATTCATCCTGAATTTGGATAACAGATTTTTTAAATTATATTTCTTAAATTAGTTCAATTTTTTATTCATGTAAATTGTATTAGTTTGACTTGCAAGTTCAATTTATTCTGAATGCATAAATTATATTAGCGATACTTTCGTTATGTATGCAATGTATATTTTGTTTATTATCATTAAATCAATGTTATAAAAAATGTTAAAAATGTAATTTGCTATGATTTGTATTGTAACTTAACATTAATATTTTCATTCAAAGCTGATAAGTCTTCGGTAGTATAGTGGTCAGTATCCCCGCCTGTCACGCGGGAGACCGGGGTTCGATTCCCCGCCGGAGAGAATCTTTTTTCTCAATTTCATAAATTTATTTTTGTTATATTAAATTTATTTTTACATTTTTTTCAATTATTGTAAATTATTTACGTTATTTTAATAAGTCATATTTTTAATACTTGTAAATTCCATGTTGTCATATCTCGGTAGCTCGGTAGATTTTGAAAGTTTATTTTAGTACTAACATTATTATTTGAAAAAAATACATGCATAATAACAGATGCTCTCTAGATTCATGTAAATGCACCTGTATTGATTTCAGTTGGAATTCATTCAACACAAATCTGGCGTGGCGGAGACTGTCAAGATGTACAAGGAACAGATACAGGATCTCAGCAACAGGCTAAAGGAGACGCAGAAAACGGTGAGGTTTTTTTCTCAATAGTGTCACTGTTTCTCATTTATGTTTATGAAGAACTTTATATTGAAGTATTTTTATTACTATATGTATATCTGAGAATCACTTTGATATTTTTGTTAAATCTAATGTCGATCATCGATTTTAATGTCGGTGCTATAATTTCCATTGAGGGATGTCAACGATGTTTATTTTCTATGGAACTGGTGTGCTTTGCAGAAGTTATTGGTTTTATAGATGTGTTTCAGGTGCTAGAGCCTAGAGTTCGCCCGGGGTAGTACCACCGCCCGCCAAGGTACTCAGTACCATTTCTACCGTCATAATAATTGTTTTTAAGAGCAATTGTGTTCCGGATAGGAAGGTGTGGAGCCGGTTTCACTTTTTTAGAGGCGACTATCTCAGACCTCAGGGGTAGCAACGCATCTGTGACCGAATTGGAACAAGACTCATACTAATCATTACTAACTGGACAATTACTAATATTAACCAGGACTAATTATCACTAACAGTCCCTGTCCTCACACTTATTAACAAACTAACCAACTAATATTCTAACACCATCTACTAACTAGACTAACCACCCTAGTCCCTAAATTGGGTCTTGTTCTAAGTCGGTCACAATTGCCATGGGCGGCAGCGGAAGGGTGGTGCTGCATGCTCGTTTGCTACCTTAATTCCATAAAAAAAAGAGTAAAGTTTATAATATAAGAGTTATTGTTTTGTTCAGGTGTTCCAGCCAGTTCATTTGTCGCTGGGCTCGGAGCC
This sequence comes from Hesperia comma, assembly GCA_905404135.1. Taxonomy (NCBI): domain Eukaryota; kingdom Metazoa; phylum Arthropoda; class Insecta; order Lepidoptera; family Hesperiidae; genus Hesperia; species Hesperia comma. The sequence continues at coordinate 10,710,561 of FR990031.1, read as the reverse complement.
GAACACGCCAACTTCGACGTCGGAGTACGCGCAGTACACCACCAACGTCAAAGTGTACAGCCGCTCGCTGAAGCACCTCGCTGAGATACTCGACGGGCTGGCTAATGGGTTGGTTACACACTGATTTTACTATTTTGTTTTACAGTTCACGTTGATTTTTTTATATTGTATGCATTGTTTGCAGGATTTTGTATACAAAATACTGTCCTCTGATTTGGTTGATCACACCGCACTTAATATCCAAGCTGTTTCTATGATACTCATAAAATTACTCACCTTAAGGATGCATCTTATAACTTAACAAAAACAAACCGACTTCAACAAGTAATAAGATGAGTACATCATCAGCATAGTCGAAGTTAACTAAATACACCTTATAAGACAAAGCTCAAAAACTACTCCACAGATGTCACTAAAATTAACATGGCATCACGCGACAAGCACCAGCTTTCGAATATAAAAAAACTATCAAAATCGGTTCATCCAGAAAAAGTGAACGCATAAAACAAAATACATTCCAATAGAGAATTTCCTCCTCTTTTTTAAAGTCGGTCAAAAATCACTGACACATACATCTTATCGATTATATTCCAGGTTATCGGACAGTCTGGTGCAGACACTGGGCGTGGTGGCGAGCTTGCACGACTTCAAGCTGGAGCGCGGCTCGGCGGAGCGCGTGCGCAGTGGACTCGCCGACGTGAAACACCAGCTCGAGCGGCAGCACGACGCGGCGCTCGCCAACATGTTAGTGCGATCCCACCGCTGCCACCTAAATACTCAGCTTTATCCCAGTTATATTATCCACTCAAGCAATCGACTAATGGTCTGTTGAGGTTATTCCGAGTGAATATCAAAGAAATATGGTAAAAATTCTAAAGATATAAAAAATAAAAACAAAGTATTAAAAATAAAATAAAAAACGTAATTTGTCATCAAACAATCCGATGTATTTTTTCAGAGGCCAAGTTCGGGCAGTAGTATCCATATTCGAAGGCATCTTTAAAGATTTCACAGAGCTCCTAAAGAAAGTCGTTTCGAAACAGGAAAACGTAAGTTTTTATATCTCATTAAGCAATTTATAGAAGGTAACATTAATTCAGCATTTTTAATTGAATTATGATCCTTCAACTCTTTATCTCTCTCATCTCTCCCTCCCTTTCTCTCTTCTCTCATCTCTGTCTCTCCATCTCATCTTCTCTCTCTCATTTTCTCTTATCTCTCTCTCTTTCCAGTCTCCGCCGGTAAACGTGGAGACACTAACGGCGGCGCTGGTGGCCCGCGGGCAGGAGGTGCAGGCGCTGCGCAACGACCTGGCCGCCGCCATGGGCCGCAACGACGACGTCGATCTGTTGAAGGCGCAAGTCGAGTTGTACAAGTAAGGTTTTTGTTTCAGATTAAAGGTTAATCTACTTTGCAACAATCCGCGAGCAAATTCGTATGTATGATGGTGTATACTTTCATGCAAGTAGCACCTCCCTCCCTCCCACATAGGAACATGCAACAAACAACGAATGTATACACCAACATACATACCTCCATCAACACGTGTTTCGCCCCAAAACAGGGCATCATCAGGGTAAGTAGACTCTACGATCTACGATGGTCAGTCGCAAAGTCGCAAAGTGGTTTTTGTTTGTTATACGACTGTGATGGGATGGACAGTAGTGTGTTTAATATTCATAGCCTATTTATATTTTATTGTGGCGTTATAGATATTGATCATATGATATGAAGCGTGGGTCGATATTGATGTTTCTTACGCTAATCGATTTATATTACTCGTACTCTTGCTAGTTTCATTACAGACATAACTTGTTTTGATGCAATGGCCCTGAGATAGGGTTATTGGGGATACACGATATTGTGTAATGTGAAAGACATTCGAGTATTCAAAATTCAATATAGCAATAACCTAACTTCGTTATTATGAAAAAAAAACAAGCATCAATGTTGTTGTTTACTCGGTAGGAGCGACTTCGAGGCCGAACGTGAAGCGAGGCAGCTGATGGCGGGCGAGAAAGAACATCTCGCTGCTGACTTGAGAACCGCGCAGCGACGCATACAGGAACTGGTTACACAGGTATTGTATTGCCATCGTGATGTTATTTTGTAGTGTATGGTTTTGGGGTACGGGATAAACTTCGTGTGGACTTATCTAAAGCAGTTCTGCTTAGGCCATAATTATATTGTACTAGAGAACCGCCCGCGCTTCGCTTCGGGACCCGTAGGTAACAGCCGCGTGGGTCCGCTCCCGTAGGAATTTAGGCTAAAAATTAGCCTACTACTCGCTCTCTTCACTCCACCCTGTCTGAGGTGTGTGGAGCCCTCGGGACAGTTAGTTCCCCTTTGGAGGTGTCTCTCGCGGCCCATTAAAACGGGCCGGTTCTTGGGCTGGGCCCTAAGGCCCTTGGTTGTCCATCTGTGGTTAACCAATAGGTCAAGTCCGGTGAGTGGTGGCCTTTTTACAGGCCACAGAGTCTTAAACGGGATGGGGTTCATCTTCGCGCCGCCCAGGCGATCGAGGCCCTACCGGGTGAATCCCGCTGGTGGGAAGCCCAGCAGGAGCCGATCAGCGCCGGGCGACGACTTACGAAGCCCCAGTATCAGTCAGTGCTAGGCCCGTCCCGCGCAACCAGCAAGTCGCGCGGGAAGGCCCAGCGGTCCGGTGGACGGGTGTGGAGCGGCGCCAGGTCCTGCAGATGCGGGAACCGCGACGCGTCGACACGCCCGAACATGTTGCGTGCCAATCTCTCGATGAAGTCGTCCAGGCTCTCGACTCGAAGGTCCCTCTGGTCCGCTGGCACTATCCTGTTGGCTGAGCAACTTGCGGACATCAGTCAACAGGATAGTGCCAGCGGGCGGGCGGTACACTGAATACAGCCGGAGCGGGGAGTTCTCGAGGCAGAGCTAAAGTAGCCTATTACATTTGCCTATGACTTAAGTAAATTACATGTAGTATTTGATAGCGTAATTCAGAACTTGCAAATGAATTTTATTACCGCCATCTATTAACAACTCCGAAAATAAATATCTAGCAACTAACAAAACATCGATCTTCCCATGGGAATGGGATGTTTTTCCGCGGTAAAAAGTAGCCTACGTCACTCTCCACCCTCCTAACTATCCCCACACACATAAACCTTACCATATAATAGCTTTGTTGCGACGTGAAAGCGTCACAAACAAACAAACAAACAAACACACTTTCACATTTATAATATTAGTAAGGATTGGTACGGAATATCGTGAAACTTGCGAGATTAATTATTTTGGCACGAACATTCCTGAAACTTGGGAGATTAATTATTTTGGCATCAAAACACTTATTATGTTAGATGTTAGATAACCTACCTCAAGTTCATTTCGACCGACTTCAAAAAAGGAGGAGATTCTCTATTCAACAATATTTTTTATGTGTAATGGGTTAATTGATTTTGATAATTCTTTTTTCGTTCGAAAAATGGTTATAAATTTTAGCGACATATTGGGAACGTGCACGACGGTGGCGAGGCGCAACTTTTTCGGCTACTGTCAAATATGACAAGTAAACATTGTTAGTATTTTTGCAATTAAAAACCAAAATAAACAGTAAATGATACTTGTTGACTTTATTTGAGTGCAATTTATTGAATAGTGTATGTGTACAATGGATATAATCATAAAAACCGCGTTCGAAAGTATTACACACAGCCGCAATAGTTTCCATTTTTTGTCACGTCGTGCGCTGCGATCGTTTTTGTACACCTGCCACCCGCTTTGGACATAGCGAATAGTAAGCGACGTATAGTAGTTCTTGAGTTATCTGTACTTGTTGATGTTCACGTTAGTTATTTACTTTGTAAAACGTTATTTCTTGTATTGTTAGTACCACTCCTATCTCAAAGCAAACATTATGATTATTTATCACATAATATAGTTGATTGATGTATTTCATCAGTTGGAAGAAGTCCGCAAGCTAAGTCCCCGCATCCACGGCACGGTGACGACGAAGCGTCCCCTGGCGGGCGGGGCGTCTCCGCCGTCCCCGCCGTCGCCCAGCGGCTTCGTACCCGCCCCGGCCAGGCCCGCCGCCAGCGCCGGGGCCGGGGCCGGGGCTGCGGCTGTTACTACTGGGAATATGGTGAGTTGTTGAGTCAGTTTTGCTATTTACAGATCAAAACAGCATAGCGTCTCGTTTCCTCGATCTCGTTGCGTGTATTATGTCCGATTGGATTTAAGAATCAGTCGTTTAGTAGTTAGCACAGATAATTGAACAGTTGTTTTCTACTAAAAGGTTTAAATGTCGACGTCGATACTTTCACAATAATGACATGACGACATTTGCATTTCATTTGCAGCTGTGATAGTTTAGTCAATTGATTGTTTTAATTTGATTTTTTTATTTATTTATGATCTTATATCAATCATTATTTTATGGAATTATTTTCTATTCCTTATTTATTATTTATTTACTATTTATTTTTATATGTAATATGTAATACAATGACATAAGGTACGCAAAAAGAAGAAGGTAAATCCCAGTGCGAAAACGACCGCTACCGCGACCGCGCCCGCGACCGCGAACGCGACCGCGAACGCGAACGGCGAGCGAGAGGCGACCCCGCCGCCGCTGCGGTTCGACTGCCCCGTGTGCGACCAGCCTTTCAAGTCGCTCATATTGTTGCAGCAACATGTTGACACCTGTCTATTGTAGGTTGTCGGTTGTAGGGTGGCTCGTGTGTGAGACTATGATGACATTTGAATTTTCACAAACTTAAGTCGCTCATATTTTTGGAGCACCATGTTGACACTAAACTTGTCTGTTGTAGCCTTGTAGCCATCGTGTCCGAGACTACGATGGCACTTAATGTTTAGTTTGAATTTGTATAGAATGATTTATTTATATACATATTTAACACTTTATTGTTTGTGCATCAGAAAACAAAATATACATACAAAAGCACAAGAAAGTCACACAAACAATGAGCGGGCCTTATGATGTGGGCACTTAGCGATTTTTTCCAGACAACCCAAAAGGAGATAAGGACCACTTACTACCATTTATCCCCGTTAGGCGATAAGTTAAAATGTGCTTTTAATTAATTCAGTTGAAAAACCAAAATTCTAAGTTTAAAATAAATCCGATGAATTTTTATCGACATAAATTAATACCATAAACCATAAACACACAGTACTTTGATCAAAATATCATACATTATATTTATATTATTATAGTGCTATATGTATGTATATTATATTACTTTATTCATTTGATTAATTCTCATTACAGTACCCGGCAAGAACTAATGCACATCGGTATTCAGAAAGAGATAATCGGTTAGTTTCGACTTTGTAGACCGTTGTCCTTACTACACAGTCCTTACCGCTGACTTGTCACTTTTCTTTCGAAATCGGTAGAAGACAGTCGCGTTCACTCATAAATAAATATAAAGAGTTGTTAAAACCTCCAATGAAACATCAATATTATTATTATTATATGTACTTGATAGGGTGCTTTACAGCTCTTAATAGATATTGCACTTTTAGCGCAATGTGCGAGAGAGACAACGCTCTACATAGCCTTAATTAACCGATTTTCTCTTTTTGGATACCGATGTGCATTATTTCTTGCCGGGTACTGTAGATGTATGTTTGTACAATAATAATTAGTGTAATTAATCCTATGCTTTTTAAGTTTCAGTATTTTACTATGTTAAAAGTTGAGACATTAATAGAGATAATAGTTTGTAATGGATTTTTGTTATAATTATTTATAGAAGTAAAATTAAAGCTTGACTTAGTTCAGTGACAAATTAAATTTGGCGCGCTCTGACGTCATACCTCAATGGCGCGTGCGCGTGACTTGACCCTGAATAGCGAGGCCGCGACCACCTGTTCAGTTAGTTCACGTCGCTGCCAACAGATGGCACTACAAAATTGTATTCTGAAACACGCCGTTCAGACTTCTTGAAGAATAATGACCCTCCGCGCTGTATTTAATTTCGACAAGACCTTACTTCATAGGATCATTTCTATAGTAAGCTCTTCACGAGACTATCACACCATGTGAGATGTCGCCAGCCGCGATGAGGAGACGTGGCGCGGCGCCCTGAGCGTGAGGCGGGCGGTGGTGGTTCACCATCAGCCCTCGATGATCGTTCGCTGTCTCGCTTCGGCGGGGCAGGGTGGGGCGTTGTCGCTGTCTGAGCGGTTTTTAACACCTATATTAAAATCATTAAATTTGAACTTGAAAGAATTGGTTTGTAAATTATTAACCAATTTTTTTTACTTAGTTTTAATAAATGTATTAATTAATATGTGTATTTAAGTAAAATGTTTGAATAATTTAATATTGTTATTTAAAATAATGTGTTGTGTCCTAAATAAAATACAATGAGCATTTTTACCAAAGGATGTATTTAAGAGATACGAAAAAGTTATTATTAAACTTAGAATAAAATTGTTATTTAGTACAATAAGCATTTATAGTCGAATTTTAGTAAAATAAGAGCATTTTACAGTTAATTTTATTATGGATACTTTTGTATTGTTGATTGGCATCATTTTGGTATCACATAATTTTTATAGTTATTTATGTTCATCTCTCATCCGAAGCGCTCATAGCCCGGCGGCTTGCGTCGAACAAAGTTAAGCTATTGCGGGCGCGGTCGATAGTCGGATGGGTGACCGCTTGTGGCAAAAATTTCTTGAGCGCTTCCGTGCTTCGGGAGGGCACGTAAAGCCGTTGGTCCCGGTTGTTATCGATTGATAGCAGTCGTTAAGCCATGTCGGAGGCCTTCGGGCGGCTTGAAAACTTTCGACAGTGGGTTGGCCACTAACCCCTCCACCAATCCGCATTGGAGCAGCGTGGTGGAGTATGCTCTAGGCCTCCTCAATAATGAAGAGAGACCCGTGCTCAGTGTAGTCATGTTCATCTATTGTAGTTAGTATGTAATACTCGTAATATAAATTCGCTATTTTCTTCTGCCCGCTTCTGCACTTTGATTATTGCTATTTTTAAACAATATCAATGAATATTGTAAATTCCATATTATGGTGTATCCATTTTTTATTTGTTTATATTGACAAGATAAAGATTGTTTTGTTTGGATTTGTTTGTATTTTTATTTGAATGTAATATGATAAGCTGTACTCTTTTCCGGAAAGGAAAAGTATGATTTTTGTTCAAGGTAATATTTTGTTGTTTGATGTTTTGGAAGTGTGACCAAGTATTGATTTTTAAAGAGTGTCTACTAATATTGCATGAAGGATTCTTTTACTGTTATAGAGTGCAATACTTATAATATATATTAACCTTACTTCCTCATACAGTTCGGGCAATCTTTGTCCTAAAACTTTATGATGATTCAGTTTAAACAATAAGCTTAATAATAAATAACATACTAAAAATTACAATGATCTTGAGTGTTATGTTGCATTTTCTGTTAACCAACTTGCAATGTGTTAAGTATGATTTTATATATTTTTTTCAACTTACTGTCTATGAGTGAAATTGTTTTTTAGTGAAATCTGAATTTTACTCTCCTAACACTTGTAAACAATTCTGCAATCTTAAAGATTAAAATCATCGTTGATTTCATCGATTACATCATTATTATGTATTGATAGTTCTTTATATAGATTCTTTATTTATAGTCAATCATTAACATGGATCAGTTTACGACTTAATTATTTTTATTGATAATTTAATAATACTTATTTTATTGGTGATATTAGATGATTCATAAGTGATGCATTTTAATCTTTGGAATTGTGAATCACTCTGGCATGTTCTGGTAACATATTAATATTATTGTGGCTAACCTGTCTCTTCCGGTTTCAGGTATACACCTGTCCCAAATGCCAGAGGTTCTCCAGCGACCAGATGAAAGCGATGGACGACCACTTCGACTACTGTCTTGAAGACTTCACGTCTTCACGACTTCACGACTTCAAGACGATAAGTCTGTAGTTCCGTTTATTGTAATTAGTATTCTTCTTTGGTATAAGGGCCTGTCTCAAAGTAAAAAATACAGTGTGTCGTTTAAAATTATTAGACCATTGCGGAGTGTACAAATTTATATTATAGGGCGGCTACTCGCGATTATATTCTTCCCACTTTTTTTGTTAAATAGTGATTGAACAGTTTAGATATCGTGAGTATCCGTCTTATACTAAAAAAAATTAAAAAAAAATTAATATGTAGTCAAAAATATTTAATTTTATTGTATGGGGCGAGGGGAGCTAGGTATGACCATTTGGCTAAGACTAAGCAAAACCCTACCCAATTTGATGACATTTTCCAAGTTTGGCTATCGTGAGTACATATTCGTCATACTCATCGTTTGGGAATGTAGTAAAATATGAAGTTTAAATTAATTTTCAACACACTTGCTCGTAAAGTTGCTATTTTTTCTTTAGTCTTACGCCCGGAATGCGGTTTATTACACACTAGTGCGTTTTACTTTTCATTGCCGCACGAGTGTTTTTCTTATTCCACTTTTTTTAATATCCGTAAAGAGGTTGTTACCAAAAGATTTGTTATTTTGTAAATAAATAAACTTGTTGTACTTAGTCAAAATCTGATAAGATAAGATTATACTTCATCTAATTATCTATTAAAGCATTTAGAAAATACAATATTTTAAATCATTAATTACCGTTAATTCTTATTAGAAATACATAATTATTTAGTTTAATATATTGTGGCTGAATGTTCGGTGCCTCTGGACTTACCTGCGCGCGCATAGTTATTCAACCAAAGATACGGCGCGCGAAAAAATAAACCGCGCCATTTTGTGCAAACATTTGTTCGTTTATAATTTGCTGATTTGTGACTGAAAAATGTCGATACCTAATTGTTTTTTTCCTCGCAAGTGTGTTGAAAAACGTCGTATGATACGCGTGTGCTTTGTTCATTACAGTCTTGGCTCTATTACAGCCCTCGCCTTGCGGCTCGGGCTCAATACCGCCTCGACTGTAATGACCAACTTCGCGCACTTGTATCATAATGTACTATAATTTCATTGTATGGGTGTTTTTAGCACATGAATTTAAAAGACGCACTGCAATCCCTTTTCTTGGTAGGAGCCACAGAATTATTTATTTATGTATTTGTTTATTCACCAACAATTTTGTTTGACTATTTAATTTAATTAAAATGTAGCTGTAAACATAGACATACATAATATAGACCTGCCTTGCACGTTCGAATGTATGTCAAGTTGTAACAATCCAATTTTGAATTGAATCGGTTTGTGCGTGAAGTTGGCGCAATGGAAATTTGTTACTATATTTGAAAACGAACAGATTACATAGTGATATCTCGCTTCCGCGTTTGGAAGTTTTAGTCGTGCTGTCTCTGTCACTCTTACATATGTCACGCGCCATTTTACAAAAGTTATTATTTTAGAAATAGTGAAAATAATTTACAATTCAATGTTTACATAATGAAATGTGATTCCTTTGGACTTTATTTGTGTTTCTTGAATTGTTAGAATATTTTTGAAGGCACAGGAAGCCATATTTTCTACATTTGCGGACGTAATTACTGAAATCAATTTTGCGTAAGGAAGATGTGTAACTCGCTGCAGTCTACAACAGACTGACTTGATCAATCACTCAATCACACAACCTAATGTTGACCACTCGTCGTGCGCCTTATGTATGTTACGGGCGCATCTTTACTTTCTACATCCATGGCTGTAAAGTAGAAAAAGTTCGGTAACCGTTGCCTCCATCGCCGATTTTGTGTAATATTTAATATTTATAAAACTGAGCAGTTAAATTGTAATGTAATCACTTTTCTCAGCTCTGTCGATATTAACAAATTTAGTTGACGTTAATTTCAATATTAAAAGTAATAATAATTTTTTACATACATTTGCATATTAAAAGTTTTCTAAATACCTTTTAAATTAACCATTTTACATTAGAATTTTAAAAGTTTCAGAATGACGTTGTGTTATTTCATGAAATTGCTTATAACTCATAATTGTTATACATATTTATGTACTGGGAATAGATATAACTTAATTAAAATTTAAAAGACATCAGTTATACGAGATTGTTAGTAAATGTTGATATGGAAATTAACAATTTACTAATTAAATTCTGAAGGTTATCGACACTTTTTATATCAAATATTTGTAAATCGGATGGAGGCAATCGACTTGTACAATATCGATTAACTGCGTGGTCTGAATGTGTATCGTCCGTGTTTGTGTATACGAATAGAAAACAATAATTATAATGTAACTTACGTTTCCTAAGAATAAACTGAGCCCCAGGTTCTCAAAGTTTTAATAGTCGAAATTATTTGATCAATTCTAGTGTAATATAATCTGGCCGCGCTGACTTTGCGTTCCTGAAGTCTGTCATTCGACTGGGCGATGTAACTTTGAACTGGCGTACAATTAATTGTCAATTTTTTTATATCTTTTAATTGCCTTATTAACGAGTGATAACATTAAAATCAAACATTAAATCGAATAATTATGCCAACTTACAATAGTTGTATTAATCTTGGGCTAAAATTATTACAATTACTTAAATAACAAATATAAAAACAATACCTTTTAAAAGAAAACCACGTCAAACGGCGCTCTTTCAAGGTTATATCCATGTCATGTCAACTTTTTGTTTTTGTAGTGATGTGACATAATAACAAGGCAATCGTAATCTAATATTTTTGTAATGTTAACACAATGTTGGTAAAATATAAAATAAAACGTTATAATTTTATAATATATTATATAATGTACTAAGTATTCAATAAAGCTAATAATATTATTATAATAAAGGTACGCCCAAACATAGCTTCGGAAAATTTGTGTTATAATATCACTCAGGTGAGTCAAATGAAAATAAAATAAATAAATAAAACATTTTAATTTTTTTCTCTTGATTACATTCAGAAATTATGATTAAATTCAATTAATTGATTCCTTAAAATTTTATTTACATAACGAATATTATTATTGAATATATTGAAACATAATTCCTATAAAAATAACAACATATAAATTGAATAAATATTATGCATAATGAATGCATGTTGTTATTGTTATTTGTTACAACGCATAATGTCATTTATTGTACATCACTAGTCATGACGAATTGACAGACTTCAGGAACGCATAGTCAGCGCGTTTCTACTATAGTAGGCTTAGCCCCTCTGACTTGTTGGCGTTGCCTTGGCAACGGGTATATTGTGACGTGATCGGTTGCGTTACGAGAAGATGCAAGGGTGGTCTTTTGTTTTAAATTTGACATTTCGTGCGCATGCGTACACTTGCAAAGCGAAGCTTAGCACATGTGTACAGCCGTCGTAAGCTGCATGAGTTCCCGCGTGCAATACCGTTTTGCTCTGCCGTCTGACATCACTTTATTGAAATAATCTGACTGCCCGGGCGGACTGCTAACGTGCAGTGCACGCCTTGTACGCCCGCTTACGGCCGCACTGTACCTGCCTCCATGCTCAGCAGTCGGTTCCTTTACACGTAGGATGGATAAGGTTTTTCAAATTCAAATTCAGATATTTATTTCTTCTAAGTAGATTTTCTACAAACACTTTTTGAGCTGTTCGTAATACTTTTGGACTACAGCCGATCTGGGTAACTTTATATTTCAATGCAACTGTAAGGTACATGCTCGATGTTCCTATTTTTGTTTTGATTTAAACTAATCCAACTTATTTTATTTAAGTGCTAGCTGTAGTTCGCGGGTTGCCCGCTGAGAAGAAATTTTGACTGATTTTTCAAACAAATATCACGTCTCTACTTCACCCTCTTAGATGTTTAATTTCTAAAAAAAATATTGCTTCGCGCTCACTTCATCATGAAAGGATCCTTGTACCAATTTTTAAGTTTCTAAGTAGGGTAGTTTCGGCTGTGCGTATATACGAGTATAAGTCAGTGAGTCAGGTTATTTTTGTAGGTAGCATTCCCTTGAGAAGTATTTCCTTTGTTTTGCTTTTTGAGTTCCTCAAATTTACCCGGGTTGACTGTGTTATAAATCGAACGCGATATCCTCGTTGCTATGGCATAGTTTTTCTATGGTAGGTAATTTGGATTTTTTAAACTCTTGTTGAAGAATGTAATATTAAAGTAGAATGGAATAATATATTGTATAAAAACTGATATAAGTGAGACTGTCAATTTTCCTATGTGTGTAGGGCCGAAAATTTAGAGAGTATCTACTTTAATATATCTATACTCTTCACACCATCCTATTTGCACCCCGTAGCAGTGTAGGAGTTAGTCGAAGTATATACTGCTTGATCAAGATGACTAGACGACTGTTACATATACAAATTATTTATTTCGTCCTAGATGTCTATTTCTTCGTTATTTTAATTATAATCTGTTAAGTAACGGGTGGCGTACGTTATAATATTATAATCACATTATAATACAACATTAAATAAGCATAACAACTACGAAAGTGTCTAGGGGTTAAGGGGAAGGGGAGGCTGCATTCCCCCCTTTCGTTTAGTAAGCTTGGTCAGATAACCGCACCTCACGGGATAAAGCCAGGTTTCATCAACACCACCTGAATACCTGGCGTTCGTCCACAGTTCGGTTTTCACGTCATTTTCTGCCGCGTACGTGTAAACTGTGGAACGAACTTCATCCCTCAGTATTCCCACAGTGCTATGACATGGGGTCCTTCAAGAAGCGGGTCTATCGCTTTCTTCGAGGCCGGCAAAGCGTTGGTGGCGCCCCTGGTGTTGCCAATGTCCATGGGCGACGGTGATCACTTACCATCAGGTGACCCGTCTGCTCGTTTGCCTGCTTAGGCTATATAAAAAAAAAGCTAAGACTCGTATAGGAAAGAATTAATGTGTGTGAATTGAACGGATTGGAAGAACGCTACCATGTATTGATTTTATTGAAATTTCAAAGTGCTACCAGTGACAAAGTACCATGGAAGTCTTTCTAATTGTTTTTTAACTGTTCATAGACTTACAACCAGCTTGGGTATTATAGGTCAAATCAATAAAATAAGTTGTGTCAAATCAGGCTTTTATAGGTCAGTCTTATTTTAATTTATACCTTGTAATATTATGTCTACTGCAGAGAAGACACAGATTGTCTTTGTCTAACTAAACGCACCAATAGAAAAAAAATACTTATTCTAGCACTTATTATTCAATGTTTTGTTGGTGTTAAGTTTACTGTTGAACCTTCTTATATTTAAATTTGAAGCGCTCATAGCCCGGCGGCTTCAGTCGATCCTAAGCGATCGACAAAGATAAGCAACTGCGGGCGCGGTCGGTAGTCGGATGGGTGACCGCTAGTGGCAAAAATTTCTTGAGCGCTTCCGTGCTTCGGAGGGCACGTAAAGCCGTCGGTCCCGGTTGTTATCGATTGATAGCAGTCGTTAAGCCATGTCGGAGGCCTTCGGGCGACTTGAAAACTTTCGACACTGGATTGGCCACTAACCCCTCCACCAACCCGCATTGGAGCAGCGTGGTGGAGTATGCTCTAGACCTCCTCAGTAATGAGGAGAGACCCGTGCTCAGTAGTGGGCCATTAGTGGGTTGTAGCTTATATTAAAATTTAGAACGTATTAAATTTTGTAATAAATATGACCAAAAAATATTGGATTGACCATTCTTTTGTTACCATTCTGATTACCTCTAAGCTTGTATGAGATTCACATATAATTAAAATACAGATTATTGTTGTTGTTATGAAATACACTTTAAAATATTTCGCTGTTAAGTGCCATTCCATTTGTAGCTTTAGTTAATTAATGAATAGAAATTGTATTGTTTTATATGTATGACTTTAACATAAAATAATATAGTTGTAAGAAACAAAAAAAAATATTCGTAATGTTAAAATACCAAAAAAATGTACGCAACGAATAGATCCGTTCCTTATTTTTGATCGCGCAGAAATTAGCAACATCAGGAAATAAATTGAAAATAATTTTGTTAAGAACTAACGAACAGTAGGTACCTCAGAATCAAAAATAAATATGTATTTGAATTGCACACATTGGTTTAATAAAATTGTAAAATTAATAATTGAATTTTAGAATTCGTAGAAGGTAATTAGTGTTTTGTGATTCGGCCAAACTTAATGTTTACTCCATGTAGCGTCAGTGTAGTGCAAAGTATTCGCAAAGCGAAGCAATATTACGTAATGAAATATTTACCTATCTAGTGACACTTATTAACATAGATTTAATTTAATTAGAATAATTTTAATCCTATTGGCATAACGTATGTACGTGGTTAAATATTTCCATTCTATATAGGTAAGAACATCGCACCAGAGATTTAAAAATGTGCATCGTTCTGGTTGATTAAAAGTACATTGAAATTGTGTAATTTTGTGAAAATATGTGATTTAAACATTTGATTATTACGGTGCGTAATCGTTAAGTTTAACGTCACGCGTTACTTTCTGAAATAATATGAAGGAGCGTCATACGTGTGTTCGGGGGATCCAACTTCGAAAAAATATGATGAAAAACAGATTTTGTAAGAGATCCTTAATTTACTCCTCGAGACAACTAACTTAAGTTACCATGTATCTAGAAAAGTGCGCTGCGAAACCTAATGAATACGTAAATACATAAAACTACATAAATATGTTTATTTCACATGGATTGATATAAGTGATTCGGATCAAATAAAATGACGTTTTCTTATGTTTATGAACAATAACTGTCGTGTGATTGATAAAAGACTGTACGTGAATTATTTTTAGTACATAATATCAGATTTATTTGTATGTTGCGTAGACTTAGTAAAAGTTAATTTGTTCTACATAATATTATATTATGTTCGCTACTGTTATGTTTAGGTATAGCGTTATTTTAGATGTGATAAACTTTTCAATTTGTACAATGTTCAATTTGTTAGTAGGTAAAGCTTTGTTCTTGTCTTAATCTAAGTTTTATTTAGACAATGATATAAAGTTGTCACTTATAGTAAAAAAATTAAAGTAACTTTAATCTTAATTTAGTTCCTTAAGGTCCTAGGTAGACGACGGATTTATAAAGATCTTCACCCGCTATTACAAGCGCAGGCGCAATCGAAAAAAAGGTTTTAAACTCGTCAATTATTGTCCTCGTTTTACAGATGATGCAATGGGGTCAAAATATCGTCATACAATATACATATTCAGAGTACCCGTATCATTATTATGAAAGGAGTTCGTTTATTTCGTCTGCGTGCGCGCATGTTTCGTGAACGCGATTGATCAGTATTAGAATATTATAACTTGTTACATCAGATCTATGACCAGTGTTATTCGTAACAAAGCTTTCGTGTGTCATGACATTTTAGTTCCTGTTAATATGAATATTTTATGGACGCATCATTTGTGAACGAGGACGACAACGATCAATGATAAAATTTGATTCTGACTGTTAATATTACTTTCTAAGATTTTTTTTTAATTGACATTGATAAAAGTTTTACTTTGCGATAGAACGACTTGCACCAAATTTTTCGCGTAAAGTACCTACCTCATATATAGTATAATAGTCCGTCTTCTGCCTTAACCATTACATTTAGGTTGTTGTAAAAATGAGGTGTAGATGATATGTCAGCAGCGCCCTCTGTTTGTATGAGACTGAAAGTTTTGGTTGTATCGAAATACCAAAAAAATATTTAGATTTATTTGTTGGCAAAAAAAGGAAATAGTGTTTCCATATATTTCACGTTATTTTTTCATTTTCTATACCTACTACGGAAAATTAAGTTTATACATATGTAGCTCGAAAAGATTGGAATGTCATCTCTTAGAGGGTAGTTGAACACCAGTGAGTATGTAACAGGCAACCTTATGACGTTGAATAAATGGACGAAAAATTTCACGTCGACGATACTTTGGTGGTCCCTCCGTGTTTTTAACCACTTACCTACCACCAGGGGAATCGACTTTTTCGTTGGCCCTAAATTGGCTTAATGAATGTTCGTAATGGTTGCCTATATAGAGTCGCTATTTGATATAATTTAGAATTATGACAAATATTGATTATTATGTTTCAAGTATGGATCATTAATAAATAACTATTCATTAATGTTGTTTTTCATTAAAAATCTTCCTAGTGAGGATAGGGATGGAAATAAAATGCATATATTTTTCAAATGAAATATATTTCGTGGAACCCGTAGCGTTTCTTAGCTGTTTTATATAAAATTTATGCAAAGACATAATAATTTTACTAGTTCAATTTACAATATTATACTTCACAGGTCCTTTAATCGTTTTACATCTTTCGTTTATCATAAGTTAAATTCGTTAACCTACTGTTCTTGGGACTTTACTTGGCACCATTTCTCTAAATATTACAGGATTAAATACGTTTATCTGTGGCACTAAATAAAACCTCTAGTTCCGACGCGACGCACTGCCCATGCGATAAGGAACTAAGAGGTAAGAAACGCTAAAAGAAATCTAAAAAACATTGAGATTCAAAAACAGAGAAGAGTGTCAGCGGAACTAACAAACAGTCAAATAAGTATAAACCGCAACTTATAGATAAACGTCAGAAACACTCCACTGAGTAGAATTTGTATACATTCACAAAATACCACTGGTAATCTCCACGGCTGTAAGAAATACCGTTCGCAATAAATAATACGTAAAAAGTAAATAATAAATAGGTCGGAAGTATGTATATAAAAATAAATCTTTATAAATACTTAAAAACTAATTAAATTACTTACGGAGCCATCATTCGATAATGCAGGAACAGATAAATGCGAAGATGTGAGAGAAAATTCATAATATTTAAAATTATTCTAAAGGCTCATGGAAGGCAATTTGTTATATTAAATAAACATACATAAAATATAATTGTTAATTGAAAACTAAAGATCTTCGCCTAGATGCCTGTTTTATCGATATGTGGCCGAATCTAATTGTATAAAATGAATTAAATACAATGTGTCCAATTTTAAATTATTTTATAGAGTTAGAAGATACGTAGTCAGAAAATAATACATAATGTTAAGCCACATTGTCAGAATCGAGTAGCGACTTTACAACTAAAATAAGGCTTATGTGACCGCTCTAATACAATACAGATACTAATACCGTACATTAGAAGATATATACAATCAGAACTGCGAGTTAGTAACTGAAAATTTAGATATAAAGCGTAAGTAAAATTTATTAATAAATACTGTGATTGGAATGCGTCGCAATGTACATTTTAGTTGGCAATTTTGGAGACAGTATTGAGATGACCAGCATCGAATCCAGGAAAACATCTGCCTCATTTTTTTGTATTTTTAAATCCTTAGGAGGTGTGAGGATACTTGTTAAAATAAATCTTTAATGTACTTTACACTCTCATAGCTCGCAAAGCTTACAACACTTAATAACACAAATGTGCTTGTTTTACTAATAAAACACAAATAATAAATGACCTTAACACTGTATACACATTATCTAATACAAATTATGATAAAACATTACATTTAGTTGCAAACATAAATATTTTTATGTCGCGTTAAAGACTAGAATACGTTGAGGATAGAAAGCAGACGTCAATCTGGAGGAACTTGAGATTTCGTTTCTGCTTTTGTTGGCAAAGCGGTGGATTTTTGTTTACCGTTACGCTGGCGCTGTATGTATTTGCGTGGGCTGCGGCAGCGTATTCGCTCGGTTGGGTTATACAAGATGGCGTCATATGTCAAGAAATGGCGCGAAATGTTGGGCTGTATGCGTGTTAGCGTTTCCCGATGTAGTCGATCAATTGATCTAACTGTTCCTCCTCGTCGTAGAGGTACAAAGACTCCATGCAACCCTTGAAGTAGGGCGTAGTAAAACATTTCGACCTGAAATAATAAACATACGTTAAAATTGTTGTTTAAATTATACTGTAAGCGGGAAAACTAACTACAGAACTGTAAAACAAGAAGTGAACTAAGGAGAGATCATAGACATTTGGGAAACCTGCCGTAATAATGAATCCAAAGAACAGTTGCTACTCACAATCTAAAATGCAAAAGAAAATGATGTCTATGTGCAACAAAAGTAGGCGTAGATTGAGGTGCATTCGGCGATTTAAAATGTATGTTCAATTATTAAAATACTGAAATCCATTAAGTACTAAGGTAAGGTGCAGTTATATTTGCTTAGATACTGATTTCTGCAATATATGCATTATATTATTATTTTTATGCTAATATATAAGTAATAATATTTTCCTGGGTTTTATTGAAGTAATCTACGTGAAATTGCTAAATGCACCGCAGCCTCTACAATGTTTTACTGTGCCTTTGAAAAAGAGCTTCCTCAAGAAATTAATTGCTAAAATTTACAAATTAAAAGAATAAGAAGAGGCTATAGTCATTGAGTTTCTTATATCTAAACATGCAATTTAAGTAAGAAATTAGAAGTGAAGATAAAGGTATGCCCGTGAGATTTTGTTACAATGATCACAAAATAAAAAATAAGTACATATAAATAAAAATACTTAAACTGATTTAAAAGGTGTAATGTCTTCATTCGTGATCATTGTAAAGAAATATTAAATTGTACAAAATTCATGCTGTTAAATTACAAAAGTACCTAATACAATTCTATGTTTAAAATTTAATCTACGTTATAGCTGTCAAAATTGTTAGTATTATAAGTACAAAAAAATATAATGGGTCCCCGAGACGATCAAGTGCGCTTGACAAGTCTACGTGCTTGAAGCGAATATTGATCGTTTACGGCGTTGACTTGACGCATTCCTTCAAGCGATCTACGGCTTGACCAGAATTGACAGAAATTTTGATTGACGCCGCTTGATGCTCCTACGCTTGATGCGACTTGACAGGACTTGACAAGCTTTTTTCATTAGCCGCCGAAACTTCGAAGATGGCGGACATGGCGGATGACGAAAACTACCGAGACGTGGCCTTGGCAACAAGCGCTGACATAATTACCGAGCGCGATTTTGTGCTATTGCTAATATCCCTTTACAGGGATTATCCTGTACTTTGGAAAATTAAAAGTAAGGAGTATGCTGACAAAAATAAACCTATAAAAAAATAAAAATTCTCTTTCTTGTTTTTTTCCTTATTAGATACCGCTAGAGTTATAGCAAGGAATGCCATATCTGCGTTAGAAACCATTTTTGTTTTTGCGACCACAACTTTCATGGGCACAGGGCTGCATGCGACTAAGGCACACGCACTTGACGGGACTTGATGGCACCTTCAATAGGTGTCAAGTCCCTCGTCAAGTGAAACCGTCAATCACGTGAGACTTGTCCAGTGCGCTTGATCGTCTCGGGGACCCATTACAACTTAATTAATACGTTCCTTTTCAGTAACATACATAATGACAATTTACTTCAACACTCTTTGTTAATAAATTAGAGTAAATAATATAAAACGTCGCGTGATTAAAAAACGAATTACATGTTTTTTCTTATAAATTGGTACATAGGAACGTAATTATAACAATTTTTAAGAAATTAGCAAAAGTAGCAATAGAAAGTGTTACAGAAATAGAGAGCTAATACTGGTGCCATGCGGTAAGTTCTTGAAGCGTCCTTGAATAGTGCCATCCATAGAGAGTTTTCCCGGAAGTGGTAGAAAAAAAGTTCCCAAGCAATCCGTAAAAGAGGAGGGTGAATATATAAGTGTCACTATATGTTCCTTTTTCGCAGTGATTTCTTTATTAACAAATCGTATGGAAATTAACTTTACGAGAACTCCCAGACATTTAATTTTTTATGAATATTTAAAATGAAATAAACTTGGAATAAAATCCTGGAAACGTTCCTGACTTGACTTACGAATTTGTTTTTTTTTCTAATAGTTGCGTAATACTTTCTTAAGAATTTAAATTATGCTTCTTAAAATTCAATAGAATTGAAAAATATTAGTAACGCTCTCATTAAAATTCACTGAATCACATAGATACTGAGTGCATAAATTAGTAAAGGTGCAGTAGCCTTGAGGCAAAGAAACAACAAAAGAAGCTTCTCAGCGCTTAAAATTTTAGCTGTTTAATCTATTTGAAAACTTGACAAATGCTTTTTTAACTGCGGGAACGTGACGACTAGTGCAGAATAGTCCAGGAAGGGAGAACGAAAAAAAAATCAAACTCAAAAGTACCTAAATCCCTGGATCCGCCCCGTGTAACTGTTTTATATACGTCTTGAAGAGTTCAAGTTGATCGGTCTCTTGCAGAACCTCCACGCAGCCTTTGAAGTAATCTGTCGTAAAACAGTCTTTCCTGTGCCCCAACAATCAAAATTGCTTTAACGTCCATCATAAATTACGCTGTATTTACATTGTGTGCGTGTCTTTGAGTATACGTTAAGCTAGTGTGTTGTATGATGACGTCACAATAAGTTGGAGGGAATATCTTAAAGATACGACAAACAATACCCTCCAAAAATATTGCCTATCATTCATACGTCCTAATGTTTACCGATTGATACAGATCTGTACAATGGGAAAAAATATAATAACATTTTTATACAAATTTCTTTGATCAAATTACAATTCAATAAACAAAATTAAGATCATTTTAAATATTTAGTTATCTGTTTGTGTGTGAGACTGCCTGAAAAACGCCACAGTACCAAGAAAAAAACCATAGACAACCAACCTGCATAGAGTATAGAGCTGCGGTTCCCTAAAGAGGTTGTAGCAGTCGTCGCAGATGCGGTCGAGCCGCGCAAAGATGGCGGCATCGTAGACGCCCTTGCACTGAAGGTTGAAGAAGGAGCGGCGCGCGACGTGGTGCGGAGCGCCCGCGGGCGAAGCCGCCGCCAGCGTGAGCGCCAACAGACCCGCCACCGCTACTTGCAACGAGCTTAGATGCATCTGGGGACAACGTAACACGCTTGTTTTATAATTATGGTTTTAAACTGGTTTCATCGTGGACACTGTAAAGGGTAGGTACTCGTATTTAACTATTTACACTAAAGATCGTGTGTACCCGTAACAGTCAAATTGGTAGTTAAACATGTTCCATGCAATAATGTACTAGTTAGGAACTAAAAATAGTTATTCAGTAACAGATAAAATCAACTCAGAAGGGATTTTGTTGCCGATTCTTCTCGATAATAAAGCACCTTCCCGAAACGGTTACTTTCCAACATTTAATTGGTATAAAGAAATAACTTTGCAATAGTGTATTGAAAAAATATCCACCTGATCAAATTATTTCAATTTTTCTATTAAGTGGAGAGTAAGTTACAAGAGAGAGTGACCGACATAATTTAGATAATAGATTTAATTACTTAAAATATGTCATGTGCATATCTTGACTTAGGTAGTTGCAATACTTGATGGTAAGTGGTAATGGAATCCAAGACGTTGAAAGCTTAAAAAAAGTCTATTGACACATTTTTCACGACGTGTGTGTGACCAATATGATTAGGTATATCTCTGTGCGATCTACTGGAAATGACACCGCTAACTAGGCTTTGGATTAAATCAACGACTTATTGATTGATCACGTGGACTACATTCTCAATACTACGTCCACATCAACGATAAAAAGTATGCTTTAAATTTTAATCATCACTAAATCTTTGATGCCGTACTCCAAATGTTCAATTTAATTAACTGTTAAAGTCCAATTAAAATGAAACGTTATTGTGAAGGCTGTAAACAGGGAAACGTAAAACGTTAATTGACACATTGCGTTAATTTATTTATCGTTTTTAATTTCGTAAGTGAAAGTCGAGTTTTTTTTTAATATTCCAAAGATAATCATCTTAAGAATTTCTTTGTTTCTTTTAATTGACGACCTGATCGTCGTTCAAAGGATTCTGATGGATGGATGGGTTTGATTCCCAGTGAGGCGAAAATTTGAATATTGAGATAACATTTGCGTTCTCGGTCTGGGTTGGGACCTTGCCTTGTGCGTTGTCGGCAGATTTATTTATTATTAATTTATTTAATGATTGAGGTTAGGTAAGTACAACTTTTTGTAAAATCCTGAAATTGACAGCCCTATTTAAACAATCTTGTTTCAAGTTACAACCGATCGTCGAACATTGGACGGTTATCGAAGGCAGTAACTTACGGCAACGCGAATACAGTTTTACACAGACTGCTTAAACGTTTTGTCATAATGTTCAATGCAAACACTATTTATTTGTATCATAAACTACTATTGCGTGTCTGTTCGAACGGGGCATTATTGCGAAGGCAATAGTTACGGTGTTACTGAAATATAACTAACAGGTTTGAATACGCTCATAATATATTCATACCCTCGCGATAAGATTTTCTGTGTTCAAATCTGTCACATAAATGTTTGCCTCAGGCCGATTGTCAAGCAATGTGGTGATTTAGTAGGTAATCCAAAGTCCTTATTTAGAAAGAAAGGAAGCAAAGGAAAAAGTATTCAGTCGAAAAAAATAAAAACGTTTGTTTTTAGGGCATTATGTAAAACTCTATGTGACTAAAACACGTACCTATTTTTATCAAGTTAAAAATTGTGGTGTAACATCTGAGAAATAATCCAGAAAGCATAATTTAACTTCTGTCCGCTCGTTACTCTATGGCAGCGATTAAGTAAAACAGCCATAAAGTGTAAATATAGTGGTCCAATTGACAACGTCGGACCACCGACCACCTCCGCTCCGCTTTGAGGTTATTGGATTGAAATGTAAGCGGGCTTTAATAACTTTACCTGCCTCGTTCCACTATCAGGCAGTTAGTGGTTCCTATTTATAATATTAATACAGCCTCCATTGAAAGTCACGCGCCCACCATACTTTGTAGAACTTTACGGGATCAATGTAAAACATTTTGAGTTGTTATTGAACTAAGTATTGACGTGGTTTGTTACAATTGCAATACAAAGTTTATATAGCTTGTCTATGAATTTATTATAGTAGGTACATACTTCAAGGTTGTACCTACCTATCTCTCTATTCTCTCTGTATTTATCTATGCTTTTTTTCATTTACGTACCTACACCTACATGTTAATTATTGTGATACAGTTTTTAATCACTTTAAGATATTTTGTTTGTATTTTACTTCTTATTTTAGTTCTACCTACCATTTAACTACTTACCATGTACACTACTACATAGAAATTTCCATAACATGTTGATACCTAAGTATCTACATGCCCACTACAATAAAGTAAGTAACATTTTGTTTCATATTCTAATCTGCTGAAAAGAAACCTCTGCTATCAAACATTCCAATAACTGTACAGAACTTGTTGACGATAAACCGTCTCACGCTTGACTTTAGATTCGTGGTGGCCGAAGCGGGCCCTCGGGCGCGCAAACAAGGCGTGCATCCCTGATTCATGGCTCGGCTAAGTAATAAAGTTATTAACTTGATCGAGTTTCGCATGAGAACCGCGCTCTCAACAATCTGGTTTACAGTACCGATCAGTTTAAAAATAACTCTGGAACAGTAGAGTTGTGCTGTGTGGTCCGACTGAATTGGAATATTTTGATTGGAGCCTTGGGAATGAAGATGCGGCGGACTACGTGTCCAATTTAAATTGTGACAAGCTGACGAGTTTATTAATAAGAAACTTGTTGAAAATCTCGGCTCCCGTATTGTTTGTTACTAAAACTTTTGAAGCACTATTTATTTAGATACCTAGTTACTCACATACATTTTTATGGTTACTTACATCAAAAAGTATTTTGCTACTTGGATGTTCATCTCTTCGATTTTAACAACTAGTTGATATATTATGCATGACAAGGTCTCATTGCGAATTGTGTAATGAGGAGCATAATTGTCTCAGTATTTAAACACATTTAAAATTCCATTATCTAATTCTGCATACTTAGGTTTATGCAGGTTTTCCATAATTTCAATTTAGAAATATGCTGTAATTTTCTATTTATTTAATTGAACATCAAGGTGAAGTCAATGACCTGTCCTACCCTAGTGTCCCGTTGCAGATCTAAAGAGATAGCGAGTCTGAGAACTGAATCCAAGTCGAGTCCTCAACAAACGGTGTCAACACAATCACGTGAAAATCCAAATTAGATACAATGTCGAGAGGTTCCCAATAAGGCGATTCATCAATTAAACATCAGATTCCACGGTTTCTAAGGAGCGAGCGATAGCCGCTCTGTCCATGTGTGTGTAACTGTGTTGTACGTCTGTGTGCAAGAACGCACTCAAACGCATACTAATTGCGGTCGTCGTGCTAGACTGCTGGTCTGCCACCCAAGGCGAGGATAAAATGCGTGCAGCCTTGTGGGATACACTCGTTTTTGCTAAAGAGAATGTGGTTTGCAATAATTGGTCCTTCGTGCAGGATAGTTTGTTGCTACTACCCGCGTTTGGCAAAAGTCGCACAACTTTGTAGAGAGGAAAGTTGTTTACAATTTACGAATTGAGATACGTTTTGAGTTAGTTAACATCGTGATAGCTGAGTCGTCGACAATCGGGAACGGTGCCAAATTGCAGACACGTTTATACCTAACGTAATGGAAGTCATCGGCTTTTCAACACTGTCTCGAGTCGTAATTTATTTAAAAAAAACGTATAATTAGATCCAAACCGGATATCGTTGCATATCAAGTATTGCAATGGCCGAGAGAACATAGTTTCCTGTGATCTCGTTTAATTTGAGTAGATGGACAGGCGATTTGCATACGCAGATGGTGCGCAATAAACATTTACACTTTATTCTGTTTACAAAAACCGTGCATTACTGGAGACCATTTTGCGGTGGTCTCCTTTCCCTCGCGATTGGCTAACGAATTGCACGACCCAAAGATCTTGTTCTAGTGGTTGTCGCGTAGACGAAACGGCACCAGCTGGCAATTACGAGTGTAATATTAACTTCGGCATTACTTCGCACTTCGTTTTGCGGTTATTGAAATATTCCACCAGCCCCCTTATTTGCATGAAATATTACCTACCTACCTAACCTGCTAGGTAGGTAGCGAGCTAGGTAGGTTCTTATCTATGTGACCCATTCTGTTATCTGTTAAATATTTACTGAATGTGATCATAGAAACGACTTAATTTTACATTTGTTTCAGTTGGTCATGGTCAAAGATGAATAGATTTACAATACAATTTTCGGGTCCAAAATTAAGGCTATCTTAGGCTTCATGATGAGATAACAACTTATGAATACCTATTGTCAGAACAATTTTTAAGATGTATGGCGATAAAACAGTTTATAATTATATTTATTTCGTTAGTAAGATCTTGGTCCTCATTAAAAAGTACCGTAAGGACAGGCGGTAATGATAAACATAATAGTGTGGACTGCGGTAAATCTAAAATTTTGCCATGTTTTCGAAGCTTTGAAATCCTCGCACAGAGTTGACAGTGGCCTTATTAACAGGTGTCTATCTGAGATGTGACCCCATCAATTGGAGACTAGGGTATTTGAGCTTATTGTGATGATGATTTTACATTTACAAGCTACTGCTCTCATGACTTAGGGCGCATTCGAAAAGAACGCTGGTTACCGGCGCCGATCTGCCAGTAGGTTTGGGTCGTTTGGGTAAAAAATATCGATATATCAAAATATCGAAATTTTTTCAGATTTAATATTTATTTATTTAAAGCTCTGCTGTCTGCTCATGGATCGCATCATGTAGATACCTATTTGACCAATCCGATTTCTTAAATTTAGAAAAAGAGTAGGTATGCAGTAGGCTATATGGGTTTAGTTTCTTTGCTTCAAACACAAACAAAAATTACAGTCTATGGCCTACTTGTCTATGACAATGACACTGCTTGTTGGTTTGGTTGGTAAAGTGCCACAAACTAATCTGACCCGGTAAGAGGGGCGCTACTGTCTTGGTCTTTGTCTGACAACAGTATAACATTTGCATTAGTTGCAATTTTGGCAACCGGACCAGATAAGTTTGTGGCACTGTATACTATGTTGATTTTTTCTTGGCTACATGTACATAAACCTGTTTTTTAATAATAAAACTGATGTCATAACAGCAAGATGTGTATTTAGGTACTTTAAAATTTCGAATATTTTGGCAATTTTTATAAATAATTGCATATTGGGGAAAAAATATCGATATATCGAAATATCGATATTAAATTTCTTGGGTGATATATATCGATACATTTGGAAAATATCGATACGATAAATGTCGATATGTTTTTCCCATTTGCCCATCCCTGTCCCTATCTGCCAGCACTTATCGGTATAGTCTAAGATCCGAATCTTAATCGACATTCATCGGGTTGATAAGAGAATCAAAATTATTTTATAATAAATTTCGTGTATTAGAAAATATATTAAAAATGGGTAGACAACAAAAATCCTGGACAGAATATAAGTATTAGTTTATATCACTCTTTAGTATTAAACAAATATTTCTTAGTATTTAAAATGATTTTTTTGTGTTTAATAAATTAATCTGATATTCATTTATTACATAAACTCATTACTTTAGTCGCGAGTCACTAAGGATAATACGCAGTAAAAACTCCGACGACTTTTAAAATGAGTACGGTTGTTAACTGCAGTAAATAGGTATTTTAATTAACACATTTTAATGTCACAAGTTTAATTTTAATTATATTGCAGGCGATTAAGCAGTTTCGCATAATGAAACTGGCAAAGGCTACAGACTGCGTATATTACTGCTGATAAATGTCAAGACTCGACTTTTCCTTTTGACTAAACAATTATAATAAGTGTGTTAAAAATAGGCCGAGTTTATGTTGATATTATTTTCATGTTGTATACTGAAAACGTATTTTGTAGATTTCACAGGTATCCGCTAGTAAATGTTGAGCAAATAATTCAGTTTGATAAATTCTTAACACTGGGGCGTGACTCAAACGCTGTTGGGAAAGAAAATGTTATATCCGCTGTTTAATAGCCATTAATATTAGCAGCTGTAACGCGAATATTTCAAAGTTAATTTTAGAGGGTCGGTATTGACTAGTGATGAAAATAACGTACATTACTTGTGCTAAGATTAAACTGAGTGCCTAAAAGTTTAGCGAGCTTTTAAACCTCGTCTTTTGACTGACGCATTACCTATTCCATTATCAGGGAAATATATTACGGACAGTTAGAAAAGGAATACCTAAGTAAAAATGTGTTACTAGCGTGCGAATAGTGGGAAAGCCAAGTTGGACCAATTGCCGTATATTTAATATCTACAGTTCTTTTCACATATTTCCAATTCGTGTTGTATGAACGTAGCATCTATAATTTTAATATCTTTGCATGGACATCGGCTTTTAAAAGAGATAAAAATCCGCAACTCCAAAACTAAAATACGACGGCTTATATTAGGTAGGTACCTATTGGTACATAACAAAGTTTAAGAAACTGAAAAAGTTTGCCTGCGTAATTTTACACCCATCTGTGGTGTGGGAGACTTCAGGAAGAGAGAGAGAGAAGACTTTTACTAAGTAAGCTTAATAAACTCTCTCTCACGGAATTGCAGTCATTAAATTTGGTAATTTTTAATTCATATTTTCAATCTGTAAATCAGTATTGTTAGTAAACACGAATGCTTCCATTTAAATTTGTGTATTTAACTATCTGATTACCATAACCATGTTTTATGTAATGATTGCGTAGTTACACAATAATTGAGTCATGTACGTGAATAAATTATGGATTTGTATACAAAAAATATTGTTAGCAGAAATAATAGAACGCGTGTATTCTAATGAACTCTACACAATAGAAAAAATAGGGTTGCTTCACTTCACATTAATCGGATTTCATTAATAGAAAAATTAAGAGGCTACTTTCAGTTTAGTAATCGACTAATTCCTATACATTACCTACTAGTTTTTGGGGTGTTCCATTTGGAAGCTATCTACTGAGTTCACTAAAAATAATGAAGTTTATTGTATGCAAAGGGTAAAAATATCGCGTAAAACTTTGGCAGAATCTGTTTTTTTTTTCATTTCTTCTCTTCTATCAAAGAAAGAAATAACAATAAGGTTACCTAATTTAATAAAAATAAGAACACATTTAACAAAGATTGCGCTGACTTTCACAGCCCTGAAGAGAAGTTCAGTAAGGAAGTTTTTATTAGTTGTTCATGAAATCAAAAAAACATTTTTTTGTACATAAAAATATTTTTTGAAACAGACAACCCTATACATAGCTGCCATGGTGGGTGCGCGCGCGCAGCCTTCAACACGACCTCTCGCCGGCCTTTGCACGAATTTGCGTTAGCGCATACTGAGCGCTCTCACTTCCTAGTTTCACTGGGGATGTAGCATATGGTCTATATGTGCTAATATTTTTATTTCAAATTTTTACACTAGCAGAATCTTCTTCAATTCAAAAGTTTACTTCACGGCTGAACATCGTTTGTAGAGCGACGCAAAAAACCACGAAGACACATGTCATGTGAACATGTTTCACCGTTTGTAACTGTCAAACGATATCAATTTCTCGTATGCTCGGATCACCGTGGGTCATCCAGTTTCTACCAGGCTGTCTACACTGATCGCCAGTTATTTATATAACATTCCGAAACGGTTAGCCGCGTATCAATTAGAGGCTAGGTCGGTGTGGCGTGATGACTGCCCGCTCGGCCAATGAGGAGCAATTAGCCACGTGTGCTGCATTATGTAGGTCAACGAGGAATTACAGACGCTGAAAGTGACGTGCGCGTACGTCACTGCCTTGGTATACTTGCGAAATTTAAATTGCTATCGAGTTGTTGACCTGCTTCGGTTGGATGCGCTTCCAAGCTCTCCTTGGGCTTAATCATTCAATGATTCATAGATGACATGATACAAACTACGAACAACAAGAATAGATGACGTTCTGGTCATATACAAACCAATTGTCATATCATTAATGTTGATTATCACGTAGGTATCTAGCTTACCTATCTATAATTCTACAGCGTAGACTACCCACGCTAGGTTTTATAATTAAATAGGCAAGTAGTTAAAAGTGATCCAAGAGCTGGCGGGTTTCCTCGCTCAACGTATTAGCATTGCTATATAGCGAGGAAATGCTGCCAGCGTATTGGGTACTGCACCACTGGGCCCTAGTTTATTTAATTTATTTTAGTTATATATATTTTTTATTTTGTTTTTATTTTTAAGTATGTAAATTAAGAACATAAAGAGTATTGTATTACAAATTAACTCTTATTAAGTAGTTAAAATTAATATTGCTACATAAATTATACCTACCTACTGAATAATAAATTATTATTAAAAAAGACATTTCCAGTACGTCAACGCTTTATATCTGCGTAGATTGACTCAATGTACAATCGTCTTGCACGTAATAGCCGCTGCTTATTTATTCAGACTATTTTGGTCTGTGGTCGTTGGTTCAATTGGACTGTATTATATTTCGTTTTAATTCTACTTGTGACTCCTTTCGTTTTCCTTATATTACGTCGTACACAGTACACTGCAATACTCATGAACATATTCATTGAAACTGAAATAAGTTGTTGGTCAGTAATCATCTGGATTTGTCAAGTAATTGTTTCTGTATGCGCGCCAGAGCAAAGAAAAGTTAGTATTTGTGCAATAAACATGCATTACATTCGATTATCTTCGTATTAGCATGCAGCGGAGGTAAATAATGTTAGATTTGTAACCAACGAACGCAGCGACGTAGCCGCGCCTCGCAGTCTGCGCGGGCGCAGGGACGCCGCCAGCTACTACGCACACTGACGCACATTATATATTTACGTAACTACAGTTTTTAACATCCTATATTACGTTTCATTTCGCAGTCTTCTAAGGCTTATGGTTCCATTTCTTGAGCACATTGCAAAATCAGCTCTACATTTTCATACTACATTTTCAGTCTGTGCCCAGCTCTACATTTTTTCATTTTTTATCAGTAATATTATTTTGGCGGGAAATATTTTTGCACCTTTTTAAATTAACTCAATCTTTAGTCAAAGTTACTTAATTTACTGTAAAAATTTTAATGGTAATTATTTAAGTCCGTATTTTTTTACTGAATTACAAGTAGTTGAGAGTAGCTAGGTTATCGACCTCGAATGAAAATTGATTCTCTCCCAGTCGGAAAAGGCAGTATCATGAATACAAATGATGCAAATACATATCAAGTTATCGTGGGATTCTTGTGCGACGTCTGACACAAGTTTTGCGATCTAGAATATTCTGTTATGGGTTTTTACTTTTATAGCATGTGACAAGAAGAATGATTGATATGAATGTGAGTGGACGAAGAGGAAGAGGACGACCAAAGAAAAGATGGATAGATTGTGTGACAGATGATATGAAAGATAAAGGAGTCAGTGTAGAAGTGACGGCTGATAGGGACGAATGGAAGAGAAAAACATGTTGCGCCGACCCCAAATAAAATTGGGAAATGGGCAGGAAGATGATGATGACTTTTTATAGCTAAGGGCCCTTTAGTTTTATTTTAAACAATCATCGGCTGGATTATGCTCTGGGATTAAGGAATTGATATGAAAGAGACATTGGTAGGCAACGCTTTAGGTAAGTACCTATAGACTTTTTGAGGAATTTAAAAACTATTACTTTTAAAACTAGACTTTAAATTATTTAAAATTAATATTTAATTTGATACCTAGGTAGATGTTGTAAAATTTCGTTAATACTTTTTTAATGTATGAGGTGTGTAATAGTCTCTACCTAATATTCATAAAAAGTGTGTAATTATAGTTAGTAACACTAGTAGCGCATTTTAATCTAAATTATATTTGAAGGTATAATCGGATCTAACTTTGGAGACTTTAAGTTTCTTTACTCTGCTTATATTATGTTGTAATGGTAACGATGGTTTAACCACTGCACTATAGAATGTCCAAAGTGTATTGTGCTCCTTAGTCCTTCGTGATTGGCGTGCCAAGGTATGCGTAAATTGTCTTTCAATTTGCATCCAACAAGTGCATACGCCTATCATTTAGGTGACTAACGCACAAAGAATTTAGATTTCCATATGATTGTATGTCAATCATGCGTGATTTCGTTGACAATAAATTAATGTCGCATAAACTGAGCCAGAAAATTATTCTCGCAAACGGATGCATAGAACACGTTTTACTGTATTAACTTACAAATGAGTTGGTACAATTGTTCACGTCCTATGAAAACATAAGGAAATGTGTTTGCGAGGGCTTTAATACAACACAAAAAGTCGGCGTTCTGGCCAATGAATTATTACATCGGTGACGTAAAGCGTTCCTTAGGAAATTTATTACAACATTTACTGCCATACATTTCACATTAATTAGAAATACGACGGCATAAAGCGGCGAGCGGCGTTAAGCTCAGTCAGACCAGATTCAAGTAGGTAGTAAGTAGCCATAAAAACTTAGGGCAACTATCGGAAAATTGTCGCGCCACCTACTCTGCCAGGAAAGCCTCAGTGCGTTCTAGATTGTTCGTTTACATAAACGACAACTTACACGTTTTATTACGAACACTTGACTGTCGCAAATCCACTTTGCAAGTTTAAAACCTAAAGTCGAAAAGTAAGCGCTTTTAACCGGTTTATGAACTCATACTGCTGTAACATAGTGCTGTACCAGCGATAACTGGAGCAGTTTGATTTTTATGAATCACTGTTCCTCGAATAATTTATAAGTTTTGATTTTTAATATAGCTCTATTTACAATATATGGAACAGGGGTCGTTCAGCAATAACTTGTCCTATTTTTAGCGCGACATTTTCTAAACATATAATCTGTGCGTCATAAAAGACGTGCGCCTTCGCTTGCCGCAGGCATGCATAAATCTAATTGACGTGGTCATCAACCATGTAGGCTCCCCGTCTTATTCCCCAGGCCACCCTGAAAACGCCGTATAAAAAAGACAACACACGTCTTCTTCTGCGCGGGCATTAATCGCGAACGTCCAGACCGATACAGATTAAAAAATAAATAAATACATAAATGGCGCTTTGTTGGCAAACGTCAAATTGTGATTGTTGCCGCCGATATAGCTATTGCGGCGGTCGCAGCAAGGTTCAAAATTGTGTAGCTATTAATCGATAGGTGTAAATTTATATTGGTCGGTTAAAATAACCAGACGAACTGGTCGGTCTAGTGCCGTTGAACCACACAGGTGGGCCTTGGATTACGAGAGATAAATTTAATACGGCATAATAATAGAGCGCTTACCGATTGACGTATGAGTAGGTATAATATAGTTGGGTGCTCATCGGACTGAAACCGAGAGTTACGTGCGAGTGACGGGTGACGGATCCGCAGGAAAATAAAGCACGGACAATACCGAGGTACATAATAACTACGTACATAAGATAATATGTGTGCAGCAACAATAATACTGTGTCATTCACAGTCACAATAAGGACGGCTACCAAACGTTACTGCTAGGTAGAGCTGCTAGGTAGAGCTACCAGATTTTGTGGTGTCGTATAGTGTTACAATGTACCTATTCATCCAATTTCATTGAGAATCTTGAAGGTATGATATACCAATGATACTACCTGATGGCCTTTTGTAGCCAATTTAATTGTAGGAATATAGAAACCAAAAGACCTTAAACTGAAAAAAGCAGTAATAAGCTTTAAAAATAAAAAGAAAACCCATAATATATCCCTATTTTTGTACAATATTTCTTTCTAATAAGAATTTATTTATCACTGATAATAAATAGGCTTTCACTATTGAATAAATTGTTAATCATTTCAGACATATAAATATTGTTTCTATCTATGTATATTTATTTTCATGGACCATAACTCAAGCCAATAGAGAAACGTCAACTCTTGAGAAAATTTAGTCCCGCGTATCAAAATGAACATAATATGTTGACACGAATCATATCCTTATAGGTACTCGTAGTGAATGATGTAGTGAATAATTACTCTGGTACAATGCTATTATTAATTGTACATGAGGCTGCGTTGTCAACGGTCCAGTAATACATATAAATTGAAAAAGTAAATATACATGCTGTTCTGTAATACCTTTCTTGAAATCTTAACGACTTAACAAAAAGAGGTAATATAACTATTTATAACATTGTTTTGAGTCAAGCCAGCATACTCGTAATTATCAAGCTAAAGTCGGAAATGGCAAACAGGAAGCGGACACAGTAATAAACAATTCTTACAAGCATTATGTAAATTATGATAAATGACTACCTACATAATTCTCAGAATTACAAATAAACATACAAATGTACTCCAAACGACCGTATTTATATAGCTTATTTCATATAGACTTTTTTGTAATTAAAAATTAAATCGATATTTTCGAATGAATTGTCTCAAAATTATTGTATGTATTACTATTTTCAATAATGTGCATTAAAATCGTTTGATTGTTAAATGAAATGTACCTATCTTACAAAATGTAGGTACCTATCCCTGAAAGCTAAAACTAAATCTATAAAACAATAAATTATAAGCTAATATAAAAGTTAGTAGTATATTCATTTAACATCCATTGGTAGAGCGCAAAGAACTCGCGAATTTCGATGGGTACCTATATTTGATAACAACTTTCAGACAATTTCAAGTCATAATGTAAATAAAGAAAAATAATGAATGAAGTCCCTAACCAAGCGTAGTATGTTACCGCATGCGTAGTTACATAAATACATGACAATAAACAAACTCGGATCATGGCTCAGAAAGGAATCTTGAAACAAACATGTATTTTCCTTACAAGTTTTTAATTTATTATTCAAGGAAAATGTTTTAGGATCGATCCTTCACTGAGACATATATACATATAATCATCATGTATAATACTAGACACCTTCAACATAAAAAAGACTTTCGTTTATTATAAAATCAGTCCGACGACGCGGCGATGTGATTTTTTATATAGGTACTACTTACTTACCTATCACTAGATCTGGATAATATGATTATAATTTAATCATGTGGTTTGTTTTAATGAATGGATCCTAATGGTCTTCTTAATTATTTCATGTCTGTCTTTAAACAATCATTTATGTTTTCTAATTTACTTTAATTTAATGAATCCTGTTCCATTCGTACCTTAAGTCCATATATTTATGTAACATGTTTCTACGTAGTAAGGTACATTTATAAATATATTTTTTATTAAATATTCCTAGTATTTGTGTACAATTACATTGTTAAGCCTCCGATACCAACATCCGCATTTAAACTAACTAGTCGCGACTGACATTAACAGCATTATTTTACTTAAGTTTAAAACTGGATTAATTATGAATGAATGTAAATTGCGTAAACAGAACACGCTATTGAGGAAACCGCAAAGTGTGAATATACACCAAACATTAACGTAAACGATTATTTTGGGATGAGGGTTTTTAACAGACTTCAAAAAAGAAGGAGGTTCTCAATTCGACCGTATATATGCTTTTTTTTATGTACGTTCAGCGATTATTTCATCGTTTATGGGCCGATTTTGATAATTCTTTTTTTGTTGTAAAGTAGATATGCACAGTGGGGTCCCCTGATAAGGACACCAGGATCTGACGATGGCATCTCAGAGAAATCGAGGGGAACTTTCGAAAATTGTATGGACAACTAGTGTGTTTGTTCATTTTATCATAAGTACATTAAAGCGCTACCATTTCATGAAGATCTGGAGTCGATCTGATGAAGCCGAAAGACAGTCGAGGGAACTCCTCAACGATTTACTGCAGTTATCTAGTGTTTGGGCTTGATTAATTTGTAGTGACGAGAACTTTACACTTACATGTTGAATTGAGCGCCATCTGGCGAGTAGTTTTTGAGTTATCTCTACTTATCAAGATTTGTAAAAAGCAATTATTTATTAATTGATTCATTGAGCTTAATAGTAACTACATAAATCAATTGTACGTACAAATAGTACCTACTAACATTATGTTAAGTAACAATTACATGACAACATAATATTTATTATGTACATTACGCACATAATTTTTCACGGGAATCGTCATGTTCAAATATTTACTGACACGTCACAGCAACGGTACCAAGAAAGGCAAGTATTGCCAAGAGCTCTAAATAAAAAGGATACGCGTATCTACTTATATCTAAAAGAGTTATTGTGTCCTTTTCAATTAAGAGATATTGTTTACTTTTCAATTTGATTTCAATTAGGTATGCTACAATAACCACAAATCTGATCTGGTAGTTTAGAATCAAAGAGAATTGGGTTTAATAAGGTGATTATCATTAACCTAAAAACTTGCACTAAAAGTATTTTAAACATGTTATCTTTGAATTATCGACTACAACTATAGCCAATATGTAATTATGTACCATTAAAATTTATGTGCGTACATTCGCGTCCCTCCCTCGGTTTCTATAATACTGTTTCGAGTTTCGAATATATAGAGCCGCTAGAGGTCGCTATGGCCCTTTATTAAAGGTCTACAGTTTCTAATTATTATGTAGTTCTGTGTTCTATAGCATTTACAAAGGTGATATCTGCAGATAAATTACATTAAATTGGATAATTTTAATTCAATAAAAATAAATTAATTTGACTGCACTGTATAGTGGGTACTTTGGAAAATGGGCATCAGCGCAAAAAAAAATCAGTCTCAGCGTCATTTTGAAAAACTTTATGGTTAGCAAAAAAATTTGCAATATGAATGAATGAAAGTAAAATAACGAATATAAAAATTGTTTTAATAATAATTTGAGAATTTCAAGAACATTCGAAATTTTCCATTAAATTAAAGCTATACAAACAAGAAAATGAGCCAAAAGGACATCAAAGGACGTCCGCGGTACTATAAATTCTGCTAATGCACAGTTGTATTTTGAAATTATCCAACCACTTAGCCGTGTATTCTTGTACCTGTCTTTGAAATGTCAACAGTACAAAGCTACAGTTTTGCAGTCATTTTACTTTATTTTTGATTAAATTCAAGATGCTACTCATAAATAACTCTTTACAAGTGAGTCGCTCTGTGTAAGAGTTAATAAAAAGAAGAGTTAATAGAAAACCATTTTAGCAGCGTAGAAGTGTTGCACAAGTCTGATACGGTACTAAAGAAAGTTCGGGCTTGTATTTGAGCACATATAATTTCGAAGTCCTAAAATTTAACCATGGGCCAGTTAATGAGGTACATACCTTAAAATAAGAATACTTTTAGCTCTGCTTCTACCGTCTGCTCGTACAACATTATTAAACGCAGCTATATTATACTTCACAATAGTACCTAATAATAACACGCAAAGCCCGAGTGAGGCCCAAAATCATGTTTTCATAATCATTTTTATGTGTTATATTATGTAACTAAAGATTAAAGATGAATGATCTTATCAGACCATCTCAGAATGAGGTCGGTGGCCCTGTCTAAGTTATAGGTATTTGTGTTAAGTAGGTATTACGTAATTTGTTGGCCGAAATAAGTCATGTTTAAGTTTAAATACTCGTAAACTGGGACCGCCCGTGGAGGACAGGTGTTCGCCTTAATCGCAGCTTCGATCATCGTCTGGGCGTTTAAAAAACACTAAAAAACTTTGACCTGTTCGCGGCTTGAGGAGACAGTAGATGTTAAATTACCATGAACATTGATAACAAGTGGAAAGAATATTAGGAAACCTTTTAATCTGTCTTAAAAAAAAGGTGGATCTTTTCAAGTCGACTGTATCTTTTTATGTAGGTATGTTACCATTAAAACGTTTTATTGGATGTGCCAATTTTGATGATTATTGTTCCATTCGGAAACTGGTGCTTATCGGATGGTTCCATTTACTTCTGAGCAAGATCTGACGAACAGTTTGTGGATTGAATGCGTATTTAGATGATTTTGACTACTTCGATGATATTCTCATTTTAATACGTATCGATGTTGGAGTCGATTTTTTGTTAAAGTTATTTATTAGTCCGGTGACAGCGTTATCTTTATAGGCTCTGAGATGAGCGGAAATGTCGCCGACGGCCAGAAAAAAGAACTTTGAAACTGCTAAAAAGTCAAAGGCGGACTTGGCGGGTAATTTTTTGTTTTTATCAAACCGTCTGGCGGCCAAGTAAACTTGTCAACGGCGTCTGGCCAGTATCATTAATTTCTTATTTATCGCCAAACGAACCCTGAGTGTTCTCAAACCTGGCGGTGTTCCAAGTCCTGTTATCGTTCCGAGATATATTATAATTGAATCTCTCATTCACTTAAACGCCACCGTCCATTCATAACCGTCGAATGTTCTCGAGACACCAACTATCACGAATCGAGTTCCTCGTTAACTCGACTATTTAATGTAGCCATTGGTTCAATAATTTTATTGTATTTAATGGTTTCGATTCGGCGAAAACTGAACGAATATGAAATCAAGTTACTTAATGTATTAAATTTATTATATAAAGTACGGAGTACCTAATTAAAATGAGTTATTTTCTCTTTCATCCTTTCTATTCTCTTGGTCGAAATAAATATTTATAGGTAATATTTAAAAACCTATTTTAATCAAAACCAAGTATTGCTGAACATGAAATGTATTTAAATAATCGTTATAAAATTAGAAGATATAGACTTTCAAAATATTATGGCGCCACTGACTAAGTAGGCAAATTAATACATGTAGGTAACATGTAATTTATTATACTGAGTATTAGAAGTATTAGATCATTATTATAAAGCACGCTCCAGCTACCTGTTGATAAATAAAACGAATAGAACTACAATGGCATAATTTATAGCCGTTATTAATGTCACCGCCGTAACAGGGCCATTAATCTCATGTAATTGTTATGCGGTTTTGACAAAACTACAATTACGTTGGAATCGTGAGAAAACATGGCGCCAACGCTCACACACACATAAGGAAGCGAGTGACTTCCATAATACTTAGCTTTTTAATATGACGTTTTTAATTTTTGGCTCATGTATTACTTAAGTCAAGTAAGTAATTTCCCCATGTATTTTTATTGATGATAGTTATTTTCATATATAAGGGAACTAAAACAACTTAATGTATTAATATAATATTTCAGTGAACAGTAGGTAAGTGCTTTATATTTAATTACTATAAACTGGCTCTACCTGTAAATCTTCAACCGAAACACATCAAATTCATTCATATAACTATTGCTAAGCAGCCAGTAGGTTATCAACCATTTTGAATGTTGTCAGTAGAAATTTTATCTCGGACAGCCTACCCCACATCCAAAATAATCATATACATCATGAGTACAGTGCCACAAACTTATCTGACCCCGTAAGGGAGGCGCTATCTGTCTTTGTCTTTGCCTGACAACAGTATAACATTTGCATTAGTTCCAATTTTGGCCACCGGGTCAGATAAGTTTGTGGCGTTGTAGCTTTTTTTTGACACGCCAATCCGTATTGTAGTCACTCAACATTTATTTGACAATTGCAACTCGGAGTAAGTAATTCAACACAGCATTATCTCTCAATCAATTTCCGCGTCGACGTGTGCTCGTCTATATTTACACAGTGTCAGTAGTCAACTGTGTTTCTGTTTATGCGAGGCCTCGAGTCGCAGGATCGGTGTCGGTCAACGACAAGGTGAATCACATCAATCCGTGCATTTGTCAAGGATTTTTGTGATGAAAGTCATTGTACTTAAAAAATTTCATCTGAATTTGTCAATGTGACTCTACCTGAAAAACTTGTGATACACAATTTTAAAAAGTAAGTTGTGCCTCTATATCGAAAAAATCTAGGATTAGCGAATTACTTCATAAGGATCATCGCTCTCAATACATTTATTTCTCCTGTAGGCTAGATGCCTAGAGCGGCACCAGACCGCTATGTGTCAAGATATATTTTTCGGTAGCTTCACTATTCACTTAAAATAATTATTTAAAGTTTTCAGTAACAATATTTACAATAAGAAAAGAACATGTGTGATTAGTTATCTAATCTAATCGATTACTTAACTGTGCTGCGTACGACACTGCAGTTGAAAGCAATTAGGTACTCGTACGTACACGTTTTCATACTATTTTTACAAAACAAAGAAACTGATTCGTCGCGTGACGTTTACAGATTAATCTTAAGCAAATAAATAGCAATAGAGGAGCTGATAAATTACTTAAAAACGCTGTTGGTCTTTGTGGTGATGTCTCAGGTATTAAGTTGATGTATTTAGTTGTAAAAACTTAGATTTTTCGATCGTTACGCTTCTTTTTACTGAGCTAGATAGGGATTCTAGAAGATCAAAAAGTTTAAAAAATATTGGTAGCTGAAATAGACTTAAAATGTAATTTTTTTAATGTCAATTTACTAAAGTAATATATTAAACATAAAAAGTTATTATTATCACACCAAACTATTAAATGAATTGAAAGTGCAGTTGGCACAGACTACAATTAACTATAAGCAGTATTTATTGGTGTATGTTAACAAGCGACGGTCTGGCCGATATATTTTTAGAAGTGCGTTTCCGATGACAATTTACAGACGTCCTGTGGGATACGTATTCGTTCCAAGTGTATCGCAAATAAATTCTCTCTAATTTGATGGGCGACACACTCGTTAGAAGTTTTTATTTCTCACACAATTTTATTTGAAATAAACACTGAAAACAGATTATTAATGTAAAAAAGAGAAAAACTTAAACTTCTTTTCTTTCGTTTAAAAAAATGTATTACAGTTACAGTGCCACAAAGTTATCTGACCCGGTGCGGTGGCCAAAATTTGAACTAATTCAAATGTCATACTGTAGTGATAGTCAGATAAAAACAAAGACAGTAGCGCTTCCCTTACTGGGTCAGATAATTTTGTGGCACTGTACCTGAAAAATTACGCTAGTGTTGTACCTCTATTAGTCTTTTTTAGCTTTTCTAAAGTTAAACGAAAAAACGTCAGACAAAAGACAACGCGTGCACTAGTAACGACATACCTGTGATTTCTATCTGCGAATATCAAGTATCGCTCTAGTTGGTTGGGTGACCCAAATACATGTGCCTCTCGGGTTACAATAACTCTTTGACCGCGGACTCGACCTTAGTTAATCTGTACTACACGGTTTCCTAAGTAAAGGACCTCTTTAACTGCTCTTTACTGTGTCCACATACCGTTAAAAGACAGGACCTAACTATCGATCAAAGGTGATCTAGAAATTATGTATTAGGAGCATGTACCAAGTTATGAATAATTAATACCTTATTATATGTATCTGGTAACAAGAAGTATGACCTCACATCTCTACCTAACTTAATTAAAAAAAGTCGGATGTAGGTATGAATTGCTAAATAATATTATCGATTTGCTTGCTAGTCCATTATCTATAAATGATAGATAATGGACTAGCAAGCAAATCGATAATATACTATGATAGAATAAATTAAAGTGGTTGTAATTAATTAAACTATTATGTTTGAGCACGTAGTAGAAAAAAAGTTTTATTTTTCGTTTATTTACCCACTTTACTATTTTGTTCCCAAGGAAATTTTCTTCGAAAGCAGGTAACTGTGATTTGATTGAATGTTTAGAATTGCAACGTTGTAGTTGATATTATCGACGCTGGCTGCGTATTGCCATTTGCCAGTGCGGCCACGCCACGCGCGGTACTCTGCTGATTTTCCCCGGCGGGAGTGTGCGTGGATCGAGTTTCACACGCTGTCCAACGCGCGAGTGTGCGTGAGTCGCGGCAGACTTCTTGGCAACGCAGCGTGTAAGGGCTCGTTTATACCACACCGAGCACTAGTTTTTATCACTTATTAATAGCCGCTAATAGTGCATTTACTGTTCCATTGATGGGAAGCTTTATCGCTAAAGCTGTGCCCGGTTTTTTGTTTAATGCAGGGTAATTGGCGTTGTCTATGCGCTGTGCTCGACGAGCCGGTCTTGTGAGAGTGCCGACTGCAGTAAAAAGACAGCTATTGTCTCAAAGATATGGTTTAATGGGAAAAGTAATTGGTTTAGACAGATAATGGACAAAGTTAACAGCCGAACTAATTTGAACTCGCCTAATTTCAACGAAACTCAATCCTACTAATGCAAGGTTTTGTAATCCTGACGACCATAGACTAAATGTTATGTCTTATACGTTATGGTGTAGTGCGTTTTATGGTTAATTGAAATACTTGTGCAATAATGCAATAAGTCAGCAGGTATAGCACTCGCCTGTTGCTTATAATAAGAGCACGTACATGTGTGCGTCAGTTCCTACACGTCACACGGAGACAACCCGACGCCTTGCTTCGTAGCCGTACCTTCATACATACTTATTGTATCACACATTGTCCTTTAATTAAAAATATATGTACTTTATCTGTTGCAGTGTCATGCTATTAATAATCTGTAATTGTATAAAGATTCAGCATGAGTTGAGTTTGCTAATAATTATCTGCTAGTTTCGTCTTTAGAACATAGAAGCTATTGTAATAATAAAAAACTAGCAAAAAAATCCCACAAAAACCAAAAAACCTATATCAGAAATTACCGCCCTATTTAACACAGATTTAAGTACCTATCTCAGCCTGTTATCTATCTACCTATATGGAGGTTATTTAAAACATTAGGGCGTGGTCAATATGCGGGTTTATATAAAAAAGCGGGTAACACCCGGCGATCTAGTTATTAATGTGAGCCATAGTGAAAGGGAGTGGTTGGTATCTCAAATTGAATCTCCCGTTGATTTCCTTGAGTACGATTAATTTTGCTACACTTCATAACTCTCTAGAGCGCCGCGATCGCCGCACTAACTAGGTTGAACTCGCAACTTCGTCATAATGTAGGCTGTTTTCTCTGATTTGTAACTTATTGCGCAAAATTGCAAAAAAGTACGAACGTGACCATAACCTACCACAGGATTTTTAACCAACTTAAAAAAGGAGGTTTTTAATTCGATTGTATTTTTGTGTGTTTGTCTCATTTAAATTTGAGTGGCATCTGACGAGCCGTTATTGATTTATCTGTACTTTTCGATATTGTAGTTGTTTATTTGTAAAAAAATATATTTCAATGTAAATAATAAAGGTAGATAGTTACTTATGTCACTAGCGCTCTAAAAGTGAGGCAGTCAATTTATAGTCAACTTCGACTAAATATCATAAATTTCATTTATTTTTTTCTGTCACATATCCGTTTTCATATCTCGCATCCATAAAATAATTTTATTAGAACGGATCAAGGCAAAGATCAAAAAATATCGTCAAAACATGCCAACATGTGTGATGATAGCTTTACGTTTCTTATCTAAACCGCCTCCTACTGAACCCAATGCTGTCCGAAAAAATACATTTAAATATAAAATTTTAATTTATTTAATCTTTAACTAGTTTGAGTTCAAATTTCATCTAAACAATAGCGATTTTCCGATTTAGATAAACGTAAGTTACAATTGTCGTAACAAGGAATTATTTTTGTATTTTGAACATGATGTTGATGATGTTAATGCATTTTAAACCTGAGAGCTTCTCACGGTCAGTGCCGGGACTGGGACCAGATGGTTTTGTAAGACAATTACAAAGTGAACGGCAGAGCGCACTCGAGTCGGACTTGGCAAACTGCTCAAACTATTTTAATTTTCGAACATCCGTTTTACGATTTATGTCTCCGTTTGAATGGTGATTAATCGTCACAATTTTTGTATGGTTCCTCATTGCTTATGATATGGATGTAGAGTGTTTTTGTATCGAAAAATCAGTGAGTTCAGTTAAAGTGATGTTTGGTGAGGTTTGCCACTGGTGTATTGTATTATTGTATTTTAGATTATAGTCTGTTAGGTACTAAGACTACTAAGATGTTAGATCTAGACGATCTCGTAGTGCGTGCTGGCAGCCTGCGATGCAAGCCTTGCACGACACAGATTATCTATCTAGCGCGTTACATAGGAGACAAGACGTAGGCACTTTTAACTCTTTCGCAAACCATGCATAATCAACAACGTATTTACGGCGACACAGGGTATCTAAAAGCACGAAGTATAGATATATTGCGTATACTTGTTAATTTTCATAATCTGCACCAGACCGGTCGGTGATAAGGTATTTGTTGTAACACCAGTTGTAGCGATTAGCGATCAATGTTAATTCTTACTGCCTGAGTCGGAGTTGCGCTGCACCGTTATTTCGGAGCTTAATGCGTGACCAAATGTAGAGTTCTATTGAGTTTATGTTCAGCCTGGGATAATGTAGCACTGAGATTGCAATAATAGCAAATAAAACTATGTGGCATGACTGTTGAAGCTGATGTACTATGACTTCAGTTAATGAAACGTAAATATAATTTAAATGTCACGCAATCATATTAGGATTCCTTGTGTCGTGAATGCTGTGGACGACATACAAACACATGAATAGAAAATTAAACTCATCACTCAAATTTCCGTCTTGCTGGACTCTAATCGACCCTTCAAGCCTTCGAACAGCAGTTCAGCATAGGAATCATTACATGGAAACTAGTCGTCAAACCTTACAGAATGAAACGTGGATTTATTCTCGAGGCATTTTTACACACGTGTCCCTATGATTAGACTAAACACGACGCGTATTTATACAGCTGTTGTAAGAACGTTGTACCGCTCGTTCGCTGCTCGCTAGCAATGCGACAAGCAGCGCGGCAAGGCGGTTGGTCCGCTTTGAGTCGCCGCCGAGTCTCGGATCACAGAGATGCATTACGGCGGCCGACAAGCTTTCTATAACCAGATAATATTTAATTTGTAGGGAACTGGAGGATACGCGGCACTGCACGCCGTGGGAAGCATTTGGGAAAACCGAAACTGGCGTATACATAAATATTATACGACAGTGTAAAGTAAGGAAATGCAATGGCAATTAGGCAATTAATGGTTATTTTCAAATTGTGTTTTTCAATTATAGAAATAAAAATCTATTTTGAACTACATACTTTTTTGAGAGAGCCCTGTGATTCAGCATCTTTTGTACAATCATTTTAAATTAATAGAATAAATCTTCTTTTTAAAAAATATTAATTGATACCGACCGCCCAATTAATCGTACAAAGCCAGGAAACACAAATACCAATATCACTACTGGTATTTCCTCATTTCAATTTTGCAATTGATCATTTCAAAACAAATGACAGTCTCGTTCTGACGTTGCACATGAGACGTCATTTCTCGTAATCGGAGGCAGTTAAAACCAGTGCGTCGGACATTCCATGGGCATGTTACAACAAGTGGGATAGGTCGAAATATATCGAATGACAAGTGACAAGCGCGTTATCGCGACGAGTACTGTTTCCACGTAATCACGCCACCGGCCGCTTGTACTGTGTCTGTGTCTATACTGCTGTGCTACGCACAAATACCAGCTTTTCACCTCTATGATTACGGTTTGTTACAGATTAACGGCAATAATTTAAAATGGCGTAAGTAGTTTTTTGTAACAAGCTAAATAATTAAATTGTGGGCACAGGTAATATTTTTTTTAGCAGGGAGTGGCAATAGCATATTCGCACTGACTCAAGTTTATAAAGAACAGTAGGTTTTTGGAACGCTCGTCTGGGAAGAGAATTTTTTGCGTGCAGGCTAGTGTGCAGTGTGCATAGTATGACTACACAATGTAGAACACACAGGAACGAAGGCATCCTACGGGATCGATCGCATAACAACGATGGCAAGATTTCTTATCGATAAGCTGATTTAGATATTATTTAATTCCAACGAATCATACTCATTATAATGTGCAAGAGCTGGCATGACGCTTTGAGAACGTAAAACTTAAGAGTCATTCAAGGATATTCGCGCCGGGATAAAAGAGGAAAAGGAATGGTAGGTCAATGGACTTACGGAAGACTGCGTTTGTAAGCCCAAGTTATTTATATTTCCTCACTTTTATAATAACTATTGCATGATTAATTGGAAATAACGGAGCCACTTATGGGCGTACCCAGCTCGGA
This sequence comes from Hesperia comma, assembly GCA_905404135.1. NCBI lineage: Eukaryota > Metazoa > Arthropoda > Insecta > Lepidoptera > Hesperiidae > Hesperia > Hesperia comma. The sequence continues at coordinate 10,665,936 of FR990031.1, read as the reverse complement.
GGGAAGGGGGAGGAATTGAACTAGGTGGTAAAGTCAACGAGGGGGCCAAAGCTGATCAAGGGGGTAAAAAGTTGATATAAGGGAGTGGGGACTCCATCCAATTTACACAGGGGGGGGGGGGGGGGGTCTAGGTCAGTCACAGTTGACAAGGGCGGCAGCGGAGGCGAGGTACTGCATGCTTTTTTGCTACCTTTTTACAAGGGCTAAGTTTTGTTCGTGCTTTAGAGGACACATTCGATTCAATTAGTTTAAAACCTTCAGCTTATGCTTTATCCTCCGTCCATTATTCGCCAATTTAAACTTTTGATACAGCGTTCTATGAGACATTATTCTTATAGGAACCGATAATTTCTACCATTTAATCATATGTCTCTATCAAACATTTCTTACGTTCTATCGACTAAAATATGGTCCTTCGAGCAGATTTTCATTTAAAATATATGTAAGTAGGTATTCGCACATTTATAATATTAAAAAGAGATTCAATAATCGGACTTAATTTATTTCTAATCTTTTTAAATTACTAATAAGTTGTACGAATGTCAAATAAGTTAGTCCATAATTAAAAGAAAACTAATAAAATATACAAATACGTAATAAATATGTAAATTGACGTCAAATGGATGTCTTTAAAGCGCGGTGTCGGGTTACTCACAGGTGTGCGCTCGATATTGAAATTTAATGGGAAATTAATACTTTGTTTGGACATTTTAAAATATTATCAATGTTCACTGGCATATGATCTTATTTTTTAGATACACAGTGACGTGGTGGGTGACCCTACGAGATTATTTTAGCGTGAGAAACTGCTATAAAATCTATAAAAGGAACAAGTTACGTTTTATGATATTTAACTAAAGATATAGGAAAATTTGGAAGCTATTTCACTGTCAAACAAAACTTTACAGACTATATTAGGTATCTAATGCGTTTTACTTTTTTAGGTAAAACAGAACAATTTAGATTAATTATCAAGGAATGAGGTCTGATCGTTACAAGCCTTAATGCTAAGACATCAACCGTGAAGCAATAGAGGGCGCGCTCGACAATTGGATGGGTGCTTTGGAGGAATGTTAATCCATCGATCCCAGTTTTTTCAATTCAATATTATATTGCAGTCGTTTTGTCTTGTTGTAGGGTTACGAACGGCATAAAAAACCCAATGCTTGAGTTGACCGTTAACCCCTTCATCAAGCCGCTATCCGCTCTACAGTAGTTGAGAATGATACTTCAAACCTCTACAGTTATGAGGAGAACTCTAAAGGGAAGTGAATCATTTATGGTTAAATAGAAGCCAAATGAAATCGGGAATTCGTCAAACCGCAACAGGATGTCCTGTAATTTATTTTAAATTAAAATTATATTAGATTTAAGCGAAAAATTAATGACAATACATTGTTCAACATGAGCCATGACATTAAGTGGCTCGTGTCAACGAGCTTAATATAAAGTTGATGTGTTTTTAAACGGTTCATAATTGCGATAACTTCGAGTTATCGAATGTTAATGCGCGGGATTTTACCTGTCCAATACGTGATACGTGAAACTAACAAATAAATTAGTTTTGGACAAGTTAATTATAAGCGTATTCATTGTAATTTTTTATTGGAATATCTATGTAAAAATATTCTTAGCTCTATGGTAGGGTCCGGTCGACACCCGATCGCGTTGATGTCTTTTTCACGGAGTCGGTGGAAAGGTACGGAAATACTCATTTTTATTTTACAACATTGACTATTATTATCGTCATTTATCCATGAAGCTACATCTAACTGACTTGAGCAAGACTACTAATTGGCCCGTACTGAAAATCAGCGTCGGGTCGGTTACGTCCTTTTATAAAATGTAAACAGCAATTGATATTGATTTAGGGAGAGAGAAGTAATATTTTGTAGATTCAAAGTATAATTATTGCTATGATGACTTTTAAATTTAGTTCATCGCTAACTGTAAACATTTTAATATTATAACATGTATTTTATATGACGATATTTTAGCCCCAATTGAATGTATACATGGATAACATTGTTATGTGAGTGTCCTTATAATCACAAAAACTCTATAAAAATTTAAACTCTTTATTCTACTCAGTTTTGTTAAACCAAGCAGTTTGGAGTTTATTCATAGATCACTTCAACAATGTACACTTAAAGTCTAATTTGAAACAATTGTCTTTGCTGAATACTGATGGTACCGATCGAGCAACAAACGACATGTGCCGTAGATATTGACCATTGTGTGGTAATTGGAGCTGGAGTACCGTCAGCAACCACGACTGGCTTAGGCAATTCGACCTTTTTTATTTTACCGTGATATTCAAATATTAATATCGAAATTTTGCCAATGATTATATGGAAGGATTAAGTTTCTTTATTTAAAACCAATCACTACAAAATACGAGAAAGTATAAAATTTTATACAATATCAATAAACTTTGTACCAAGGTACTGCTTATTTCCAACAATCTCTTCTGACAGACCTAGGAATGGAAAGCCTTTAGTTATGCTAAATATCTTAGTTCTGTCTCTTATAAAATTGGGTTACCTAATGGGAGTTTTTAAGTCAAAATCTTTTTAGTTATGGCCGAAAACCTGGTAATAGTGATATCCTGTTTTACTACTCCGTATAAGCAATATGGGGACCCTAGCGATTTTTTCTATTGTTTTACACAATAAAGAATGTTGACACTTCGCAAAAAAATTGTATTATTTATTAATACTTCTGTTTCTAAAAAACCTTAAATCTGCTTAACAAGAATGGCTGGTTCAGTCCGAGATTAACAGATAAATATGATACATAGAGCACTCGATAAGTTTTGAGATGCTCGTAAATAAAAAAAATGGAACACATCTGTATTATATATTTTTAAATAGCAAATTTAATTTAATTAGAAATAGAACCTTAGTAGCCAACTTGCTGCTAGTTTGAAAAAAATATGGTGTTTCAGTAATTTAACGACGACGGTAACTGTGTATTTCATTGAAACGGCGGAGTTTAACCGCGAACATTTTCGTGATATTATGACATTTTATGATTTAAAATTTAGTTTAACTGAAAACTAAAATAAAATAAAAATAAAATAAAACCTTATCATTAAGCAATTACAATCAGTGTGAGAGGAGTCTGCCCCATTTATAGAAATGGTTTTTAGATGGTTTAGTTAATTTAAACTCGAAGAAGACCATAGAAGTGGTCGCCCCCAAACAGCAGTAACTCTAGGAAATGTGTGGATTACTGAAATGATGATGCAAGTAGACCCACGAATTACTTACTGGGATATCGAGAAGATTCTTGGCGTCAGTTCGGGGAGCGTTTTAATTATCTTGCAGTAGAATCTTGAAATGAGGAAGCTTTGTTGTCGTTGGATCCCACATTTTCTCTTAAAAACTGAAAAACAGTCTTGTGTGGATTGGTGTCGCGGAATGCGACTACGATTTGAAAACGGAACTTCAAGATGTGTTTTGGAGATCCTCACAGGTGACGAAACTTAAATTATTAACATGATCCGGAAAATAAAAGACAATCGTCGGGGTCTTTTCAAAATGAAAGTTTCTGACAAAACGTTAAAAAACTGTTGACATAACGAAACGTTGGTAAAAATATGGTGACTTGTTGTTTTTTTCGCAGCTGGCGTGTGTCCTTAATAATGTTGGAAAATTATACACCTGTTATGCCATAATGGTATACAAGAGAAGCATTGCCGAAAGTTTTCCGGGGAAACATGTTCCGCCACGACAACGATTCGTTACATACGTCCCTCTGAACAAAGGCGTTTCTTGAGGAATCAAGTGTTTAAACCTTGTTCCATCCACCGTTCAGTCCTTATTTAGCTCCCTGTGAATTGTTTTTGTTACCAATACCCAAGAAAAAAATAAAAGGATTTTTTTTATTGCGTGTCAAAGAGGCCGCCTACGAAGCCGCTATTTGGGACCTATGGGATCAAGATCGGCAAAAATATTTTTATAGTTGGTTTAGGCGAATGAAACTTTGCATAGAGAGTATAAGACAGTTTTGCTACAAAAATAAAATAAAATATTGTTAATATCTTCAATACTTTTTTCGTGTCTCAAAACTTATCGAGTGCCCTACGTACATTATCTTGGAATGTAAGTACACGAGGCCTGCTTATGTCACCCTCGGATAAAAGATATACATATCAATTTGGGAGACGATACGATAAATAAATTCAATATTTTGACTGAAATATTATGTAGTCTATCTGTACATGACTTAACAGTTTTATTTTGACGTCAGTATTTATGTATAGTAGAAAGACTTCAACTAAAATCCATCGTGAATTTCAGTTTGTCGCTTCCCGTTATAGCCAGAAATAATGAAATCACCTACTTTGAACCTCAACGCATCGGTGACGTCTGGATGGCTCATATAATCATTTGTCAGCTATTTACATTAAAAAATTAAACACGCCTATAAAGTAAACGTATCGCGGGAAAACCGCTAGTTAATTGTTTCTCCCAGACTGACCTTACTTGGGCATAAGGATGAAACTAACCCCTTACTCTCAATTTATTTTCTACGAACTGTGTGTATTTATTTCGATGGCGTCGATAGTAACGATTTGATTGTAACTTTTGACTTAGTTAACAGTACCTAAGTCGATGTTAATAAAGATTGTTCGAAAGTTACCTAAAAATAGTCCGTATTTTATTAATGTTTTTTATCATTCAATCTATTCAACTCCATTGAACAATCGTGGTTTAATTATATTTTATTTTAAGTAAACAGGCAGATGGATATTTTAAAATTGGAAGAAATTTGTATTATTGTCCATTTCCATGCCTCCAAATAACTTCGCGAAAATGTGTGAAATAAAAACCTTAAAATTTTAAGAAGTTTCGAAATCCATAATTCATGGTTCATTAAAGTTTTTTATAAACATCCAACAAATTATCTGCTAACACCAAGTAGGTAGGTACGTAAGTTGCAAGAGAATTTTAGTCCTGAATGGACACGCCCACTTCCACAAAATTTCATATTTCAATGTCTTCTAAATCATTCAATTATCAATAATAGTATTTTATGTTTATACTTTAAGATTAAAGAATAAGTTTGATTTTGTATTCAACTCACATCCTACTTCCTACTAATATTATAAATGCCAAAGTTTGTAAGGATGTATGTGAGTGAGTGAGTGAGTGAGTGTGTGTGTGTGTGTTTGTTGCTCTTTCACGCAAAAACTTCTGAACGGATTTTCATGAAACTTTGCAGTAATATAGATTAGACATCGGAATAACATAATTTGTTAAAATTTATAGAGATTTTTGAAGGGACTGGTTTCCCGAAGCGAAGCAAGGACGGATTTACTAGTATACCTATATACATGAATTATACCTAATGTCATGAGCGAAGCGAGGGCGGATTTACTAGTTTTTCATATTATTGTCTCGATTTGTAAGGACTGAGAAAACTCTACATATTCGCGTTAGATTACGAAATTAAAATTAAAAATGTGTGTAGGTACTGCTGTGACAATGTCCTCAATAATAAGAAAATATATCTAATGGGATGTATTACAAAGTTTATATTTCATGTCCCCAATGATTCATTTAGATTTTCACATGAACAAGACGATAGATGCAACGGAGTTACAAGGATGCTAATTGATCTGGCAAACTGAAGTGTTCATGTCGAGCTAACCAGATAATGATCCCTCTTAACAATCATTTCAAATGCAATTATTCTACAGAACTCTTTTTTGCTAAAAGATAAGGATGAAAACAAAATGAAGCATCACGATCCCCAATTTTCAATGTTTCCTAAGGGCGCATTAAAAAAGAACGCTGGTTACCGGCGCCGATCTGCCAGTAGGTTTGGGTAAAAAATATCGATATATCAAAATATCGATATTTTTCTGAAAAAATCAGCGATATTTTTAACGGTAACCAGCATTCTACTTGAATGCGCCCTAACTTAAGATAAACATTCTCGAGATATCTGGCGACAACTTACGCAACAGATAAAATAAAATACAGATAATATAAGTATTACGAGTAAATTATAGACCAAAGAGACCAACAGTTAAATTAAAATTTAGTTTTTGGTAAAATGGAAAACTTTTAAAACGAATTGTAACTACTTAAAGTAGGTACATAAAATAGTTTGAATGTTTGATGAAATAGTAAAATATAAAAATACATATAAAAAGCAACAAGATAATTAAGCAGCAAAAACTTTAAAAAGTACTCGCTAAAGTAAATGTAAAATATAGAAAATAATAATTGTTTTTTACAAAAAAAAATAACGGACTTCAACCTTCATAAGCAGAGATAACTCAAAAAATACTCGCCAGATGGCGCTCAATTCAACATGTAGGTGTAAAGTTCTCGTCACTACAAATTAATCAAGCCCAAACACTAGATAACTACAGTAAATCGTTGAGGAGTTCCCTCGACTGTCTTTCAGCTTCATCAGATCGACTCCAGACTTTCATGAAATTGTACTGCTTTCATGTACTTATGAAAACATTAACAAACACACTAGTCGTCCCTACAATTTTCGAAAGTTGCCCTCGATTTCTCCAAGATGCCATCATCAGATCCTGGTGATCCTTTTAAAAGGACCCCACTGTGCATATCTACTTTACAACAAAAAAAGAATTATCAAAATCGGTCCATAAACGACGAAAAAATCGCTGAACAAACATAAAAAAAGCATATATACGGTCGAATTGAGAACCTCCTTCTTTTTTGAAGTCGGTTAAAAATCGTGGTGTAGAGTTCGTTTAACCTACAGTTCTACAGCGAGTAGAGCTCACTGTATTGTTAAAGATACAGCTATCGTCGTGGTAATTTACGTGACTCAGGCCAATTCTGAAGAATTTACCTAATGGTTCGTTATCAGATAATCGGTGGTGGGGTAAATAAACTTTAGTAAACACTGAGCCGAACGGTAACGCTCTGTGACACACTAATCTACCATCTGTCAAAATCGGATACACGGTACATGCAACGTAGCGCACAGAGAACCAGCCTACAATCGTGACAGAAGGTGTCGCGCTCGAAACAATCCAGTGTCGGGTTGCAGTCTCGCCGACCAGCGCGTCGTATCACAAGGCTTTATAGAAAAAAAAAGTTTCTACTCACTGTTTATCCGCTAGAGGTACACAAACACTTTCGCGCAAGCGAGCGCAATGAACGAATGGTTGTACGTGAGAACGGTCACCCGCGAACGATGTGGTAGATGCCGTGCGTGCGTTCTGAGCCGCGTGCGTTCAAAGTTTGAGCGCGACCGGTCGCCGGTTCAAGTATATATGGGGCGGTACACGCCGCGATTGGCTACGTCGTCGCCCGCCTGACTCACGACTACGTCACCAGTGAAAAGCCTGCAACTTTGGTCCTCCGTTATTGAAGCCGTGGCTACGGCACCTCGGCCGGCGCGAGCGATATGTATTATCTATGGTAGTGTGGATATTGGTAATTCATGCACGGTTAAATTTTGTGACGCTGACGTTGCATCGAATTCGACCTAGCGTTATGCGATCATCTATTGGTGCGTCTCGGGGGTAAGTTCAACTCGAGTGACGAGACGCGGAATGACGCTCTCCGCTGTGATGCCCCTACTTCGCCGCTAACGCACTCCGCCTCTACTTTATTTGTGTGTGTGTGTGTGTGTGCGTGCGTGTGTGTGTGTATGTGTTTGGTTGTGTGTGTCGTAGTAATAGTATTAATTATAATTTAAAGAATTCCCAGAAAATATAACTACCTACTAATATTTTCCGTTTCTGTTTTGTAAACGAGTTTATAATTTTCGTCTTATTTTCGTACTGCGGAAGCATAATTGTGATTATATCAATTAGTTCTGATCACTAATTTGTTTCTTTTATTGATTTTGCTCGGTTATAGTCCTTTTAACAGTCATCAATATTGAGAGGATCTCTCGACGTGTCTCAGTTCATTACAATCATAATTGCATTTGAATAGGTACATGTAAATAAATGAGTAATAAAGATTTTATATTGTCGACCTTAACTTTGTTATGTTGCTCGAAAAGACACAACAAAATTAATAAGTACTTTATATCCGAAAATCTGCTGTTATTAATGCATGTTAAACCTAATAATATCTACGATATATACGATTTGTAAGGCATTAACTTACTTATCATGATAACTAATGCATCAGTCGTATAAAAACAACACCATGACAAACCCAAAGAATTAAACTGTCTTAACTGAAATGCGGGCTTTTCCACATTTAACTGGTCGGTGAATTATTATAGCATTCAATGTTAATTAAGAGGAATATTTTATACTCCGTAGTCTGTATCTGTAGGTATACTTTGAAATCTTCCACAGAAGACCGTAATTAGTTATGTGTAATTTTTTTTATAAATAAATACCTAAATAAATAATAAAATAACGCTTCACACTCAAAGCCTCACACTAGGATTCCCTGAGTCGTGGGTGCCATGGACAACACACAAGACAAGGACACACCCAGACCGAGAACGGAAATTTAAACTCATCATTCAAATTGCCGCCTCGCTGGGAATCGAACCCAGGACCCTCGGAACAGCGATCGGCGTGTTAACCATTGCGCCAGTCGGGTCGTCACCATTGCGCCATTCGGGTCGTCATGCGCCATTCGGGTCGTCATTGAACAAGATGTAAAGTCATGTAAAGTGCGGGGTCCACCGTCACAACCAATTACTATACCACTGCTGGGTTCTGATCTTCTCTCACAATGCGCCAAATGTTGATTGACAGACTTCACACGCTTTTGAGAATATTATCGAAAACTCAGGTAGGTACGGAGGTCTTATCACGATATTTTCCTTCGGCAAAGCAAGTGGTAATTCATTTCCATTCAACGTATAATTATTTTCAAAATTAAAGGTATGCCGATACAGCGGGAGAATACGGTCCACAAATGGAGGGTTGGGAAGCGTAGTCAAGTCGATGAGCGGCAAAACGCTAAACCAAAAATTGTCACTCGTCGCTAATAATATTAAGCTACCTTGTAAGTAAAAAATCACTTTAATCATTTTAATAATTTTTAATCAAATTTGCCACAGCACAAAAGTGGTTCGTATCGCGTCACAACCGCGAGCCTGTCCCGCACCGCGTGTGATAAAGATGGCGGCCCGCCGGATCTAAAGACGTTATATTATGTAAATTTTTACGACAGACCGACTAAGGTTTCATTTTCGGCCACAAATCGGTCGGACTTTCGGTAAAGTGATATAGGTTTCTGAACTTTCGGATTGCGTTATAAGACGCTTTGCTGGGATAGAAATCGAATGTTCAGTTTTGTCTGAAAAATTCAGTTTTGGTGGGCCATTCAATAATGACAACATACGAGATAAATCAATGTAGCTCTAGCGGCTAAACTGCCACTCTCGTGGGGTTTTTAAGCTATTGTATAGCTTTTATCGCGGGCCTGGGACCGAATGCAGAAATTTCGTAACGAAAATTTATTACACCCTGCACACAGACATAGTTACTATGTCTATGCACCCACACATCGATAAATACAAGAACTTTTAACTGAGTTAACTAACTTTTACTTTATAACGGCTAAACCGATTTGGCTAATTTTAGTCTTGAAATATTCGTGGAAGTTCAGGGAAGGTTGCAGCGATGAGAAAATATGAAAAATTGCGAGGTAAATACTAAAAAAATGAAAATTTTAATTTCCCATACAAATCTTACCTGTCAAACATTTGATTTTCGCCCCGTCGGTTCGGTGTTTTAAGAATAATTACATGTAGATCTGGATTAAATAAGGCGTTGGAATCGACAACATGTATTCATAATAGTCGAATTATCGCGTATTTAGATTTAAAACATACAAAATAATAACATGACATAAAATAATGACACTATATTAATGACTTGAGGGTGATAGAGACAGTGCCATACAGGCAAGGCAAACTGTAGGGCACTGTCTCTGTCACCCACACGTCATTCACGCGCCAAAAGATCGTTGTAGGACTTAAATGTCAAATGTCAATTTTCTTTTTAAAAAGAATTATTTTGTCAACTGAAATAGTTCTTATGCTTTTGTTCAGAATATTTAAATCTTCTTTGCACAAATTAATGCATTATCCGTTTCTAATAAACTTTGATGTAACTTTTGATAACTAGGCAACTAAATGAAAACTGGTACACCACTTTCTTATCCCACTGTAAAACAGTGAATATCTGTACTCGTATAATTTGTGTACAAAGTGTTTTAAATATGAATAAACAAAGTGCATTTATTAATGAAGAAAGTCACGAAAAAATTGTGAAAGAAAATGAGTTATTACTCTATATACATTCATTTTATTATTATTATCACAAATGCAGTATTATTTTTTGTTTTGTTAATTTATATATACTTAATGCTATGCAATAGCTTTACCGCGGCAGTCTCCGAGTGCCACACGTCTTTTTTTTATTTATTTATTTATGATCATAATTTTATCATTATATTTTTAGTGTACTTATATTCCATAGCGAGGTTCTTGCTACCACCGTACTCCTCCAGTGTTAGGAGACAATGCAGGCAAGTTGTAAAGGGTGTTGACTTAATATAAGACTTTTTTATACAACTGGACGGCATAAGGTCCAGTGACCTCTTAAAAGAGGTGCCCGACGCATTCAATGTTGAGCTCTACTCAGTTATAAGGGGAGCCCAAGCACTAGTATTTCATTAATGGGTTAAAGTTAAATACTGTATGTAGTAATAGTTGTATCTTTAACTATACCTGAGCCTAACTGTAAAAGTGCGATTGCCCTGCTTAGTGACGTGTCTTTCGTATTTTTTTTTTTTTTTTTTTATTGAATTAAGGTAGCAAACGAGCATGCAGCACCACCCTTCCGCTGCCGCCCATGGCAATTGTGACCGACTTAGAACAAGACCCAATTTAGGGACTAGGGTGGTTAGTCCAATTAGTAGATGGTGTTAGAATGTTAGTTGGTTAGTTTGTTAATAAGTGTGAGGACAGGGACTGTTAGTGATAGTTAGTCCTGTTAGTTAATATTAGTATTGTCAAGTTAGTAATGATTAGTGTGAGTCTTGTTCCAATTCGGTCACAGATGCGTTGCTACCCCTGAGGTCTGAGATGGTCGCCTCTAAAAAAGTGAACCGGCTCCACGCCTTCCTATCCGGAACACAATTGCTCTTAAAAACAATTATTATGACGGTAGGAATGGTACTGAGTACCTTGGCGGGCGGTGGTACTACCCCGGGCGAACTCTTAAAAGAGGTGCCCGACGCATTCAATGTTGAGCTCTACTCAGTTATAAGGGGAGCCCAAGCACTAGTATTTCATTAATGGGTTAAAGTTAAATACTGTATGTAGTAATAGTTGTATCTTTAACTATACCTGAGCCTAACTGTAAAAGTGCGATTGCCCTGCTTAGTGACGTGTCTTTCGTATGTTTGATTAAAGCGATTTGACTAACGCTTCTTTGATTAAGCTAAGCGCGTCACGCACGTAACGTGAACGCCGCGAATTCATGTGCGTATGTCGAGGGACGGGATCAACTCGAGTGACAATAGTTTAAGTTAATTTGTAGATTTATCTTTAATCAATAGGTAGTCATGTAGTCATTAAACATTATAATTACAATTACAATACATTATAATTACAATTTATGATTTAGTGTGGTAATATAATAAATTCTTAGGTAATAAAGAATTGGTTTTTTACAAGGAAATTAACTGACGATAACCCTCGATCACAGGTTTTAGGCTAAATTTATTGTACAATGATAAGTTGAAAGTTTCCTATTATTACGAAGGCAATTTATTATTAACATACATAACATTATTATTTAAATGTTACTTACGAAATGTAAGTACTAGAGGACGCATTCTAACTGAGAGACTGTCTAACTGCACTTTTCTTTAAAAAAACTTCATGTATGGAGGAATGTTTTATAGGTACTTAGAAACTCCACAGGTTAAATATTTACAATTTTAATTCGTTTTCCGTGGTATATTGTGGTGGGACGACAAGAGGCTTAGTGGTAAATCCTTACGACAACAGCCCCGCTTCACTGGGCTCCGGTTTTGTAGGTCTTCCTGCAATTACTGACACCATAAGGGTTTAACCCTGAACCCTACGGGAGGGTGCAAATCTGTTAAGTAAGCTGTTTAAAAACTAAATTTGCTGAATTTAGCAGTTAATAATGAGACCGTTGGATAGGAAGGATGGATGAATAAATTCGTTAAATGCTTCTTAATAATTTGCGATTCTGATAAAAATAAACATAATTAAAAATACAACTAGAAGGTATTTAATTTTATTAACAATTTTTCGGAGTATTTTGAGAATCAATGTTAGAGATTTAAATTTTTTGAGAACAAACGAACGGAGTACTCTGAGAATAACCCAGATAACCTTAAGGAAAAAAGGTATCAATCGGCCAGAGCGGAGTAAAATATTGCATTGTGTTGTTTCGTGTCTTGTTTAGTTCATACAGAAATACATAACTTTTGTGTTTGGATATATTACACAGTGCCGTTTGCTTGTTAATGATGTTCATGGGTAATGATGACCACTTACAGGCATCCCGTCTGTTCATTTATCAGCTATTCACAAAATAAATGACCTTCAACATTTAACCGTCATACTTCAAGATTAAATTACTTAACGCATCATCAAAAATGCAAAGTTCAACAAAATGACAAATACAGGGAACAAAATATTTATATTCAGTAAACATAGTTTTTGTAATACAAGATAACGATACGCGCTCAGAGATATAAAGATTGTGTTCTGATTAAAAGAATATCAAAATTAGAACTGTCTTAGCTGGTGCAAATGCCCGAACTATCGCAAAATTGTAATCAAATCAAGCGTTTAAAATCGCGATAAGGTACCACAAGATATAATTTTTCTCAGAAAATTCTAAATTGACGTAAGATGTACATGAAAAGCAGATAAGAGGATTATCTTTTGAAATTGTTCACACATGCCGTGTCTACTTGATGTGATTAGGGTCCGGGCGCTCATCTTATAGAAATAAATAAAGCCAAAAAATTTGTTTGTTTTCAAACAAGTTAATATCAGGATCTGCTTGTTCTATTTAAACAATTATTTTTGTATTGGATAGTCGATATATCGAGGAAGTCTACACGCTATCACGCTACGACCAAACTAAACTGCAAACCTGAACTTGAAATCAAATGAAGTCTGTTAAATAAGTTTATCATTGTATTGAACGCTCTTTTTATATTTCTTAAGTTATTTTTTTTACAAATGACATATACCTACAGTACGGTGATAGCGTAGCGACATAAACTGTTATATTTCCTAAGTATTTTTTTTACAAATGACATAGGTATACGGTGCTATGTCATATGACATAAACTAGGGTGCTGTCAGCTGTAAAGTTGGGTGTAACTAAGTACGGCAGAAAGGGCAGCAGCAGCTGTTCGCCCTTGTATCGGTTGTTGTATCCTTTAAACTTCTTTGTCGAAAATACGATTTGTTTCCTTCCCCCCCCCCCCCCTTAGATCAGAAGCTTTGGCGTGGCCATGGCCGCAAACGCTTTTCCTGCTTCAAGTTTCCATTCGACATTTTAGTAAAATATGATATTTTTATGATTTCAAATTGCCAAAATTATATTACCAAAATCCTTCATCAGCACTCCGACTATAATTACATTTCAGTGTATAATATGCGCGCCATATTTTAATAAATCTTTAAATTTTATAGTCATCGTTCGAGCAGTCATATACTTTTATGGATCAGAGATTGACCTAAACCTGACAGTTCCAGTAAGGCCGATTTAAAAGTCGGCTTTTTGAGTTTCGGTCACTTCCGGCTATTTCTGAGAGTCTACGGTACCAGAATCGGATAGCCGGCTAATAAGTATTATATTCCCATGGTGAGTGTTAGGTTCTAAAGAGTATGCAGCTTTGCTAGTGGAGGAAAAGCTGTCTCTACAAAATACACTCGTTACAGCGAAACAAAGCGTCTCGAAGAAGTAAGGCCAGTATGGCGACTTAGGATCTCTTGTCACTCTGCTTTATAATTACCAAAGTTAATCTTCTGGTCACCTATTAGAAAAAGATAACTATCATCATTCATCATCAATTAACGTGAAAGAAATTATTCAATCAATACTAAACTGCGCTGAATAGAGCACATGTTTAATAATCATTGATTCATTAATATGTTTAGGTATACTAAAGTGAGTAAATTTCTCTTGATAAAATCATAAAATCAAGCGGTTTTAAAACTATCCTGCGTCAAGATTACATATTTCATACCAACATAAATTATTTATTGAACTTAAAAGAACCCGGGTAAACAAAATTGCCCTTGGCTCTACCAGTAGGACAATAAAACGTTCGTGCGGGGTATTTCCACATGCATTATACTTAATTAATTGAAAAAAAAAGCTCTACTAACTATATTGACGCACTAAGTATATGGTACAGTTGCAACATTACTGAGCAAGAGGAAAGAGACTGTACGAGTGTGTAATTATGAGGCAGCTGACGCAATGAAATATTTGACCTGCCGTAAATGTCAGGGCCTTACCTACTAGTAATGATTATAGCTCTAGGAAAGTCGTCCATTCTCAGCCCTAACCAAATCTGAGCTATTTTTAGACCTGTCTGGTTTTATTATTGTAATCAAATAACTGGTTTGTAAATAATTACAAGGTGCTGCGTCCATTCATCATCGAAACTCATTTCTGTCTTACTGCTGGGCACAGGTTTCTTGTCATATGGCTCAGGACTTTACACGTTACAATAACTTTTCAGTGTTTTTAATTTTTCAAACTATTTACTTATCCATTTTAGATACAAAGTTTAGGATATATACTAATCGCATGCATCTCGCATGATTTATTGTTCCATCGCCATTTTATAAGGCTTTTTCGGGTAGTTTCGTAGCATCAATTGATTTTCATATTTGGAACCTAACTCTTGCTGTTGAATAAGATAAATGATAAGCATCACATTTAATACATAGTATCAGTTAAGTAAATTAGTAGTGTTATTATTCGTAAATCCTTGAGTTGTATCATGCGGCTTTTTTCTAACGTGTACCATTTGTTTATACACATTACGAATAGTGACAGATAACGTTATTTACTAAACTTTGTCATGATCAGCTGACTGGATGTTAGCGATGCGACTGTTTGCAGTGGGTATCTGCAGGAACAATTTACTACATCCACACGTTTATATCATGCAACTCGACATTGTTACCAACACAAAGTTGTTAATATAAAACATATAGTAGATATAGTATACTTATAGTATGTATTATTTTTATACACGACTACAATTCCAACCGATGATAGTAATTTTTATAGAGTCGGCGTAATTTCACACAAATCCTCAACCCCTATTTTACCCTCTTATGGATGGAATACTACATTATCCTTAGCGAACATCTAACTATGAAGCTTTGATGTTTTAAATATCTAGATGGAATATCGAATCCGCGCAAACGTATCAAAAAGTTGTGGCCAACTGTTAGCCACAATTTTTATATCATTACGCACACCGTCGTCACATCAACACATCGCCTGCACGCACACATGCTTGACAATGTTGCCTTGTTTTTTTTTTGTTTCATTGTAGGGCGACGTTCAATCTAGACATTTAAAACATCAAAGCTATGAAGTATCTCCCTACCAAATTTCGTCTTTAAACCCACGTGACACGGTTTTGTGTATGTCATGATAGTTATGACCTTTTTTTAATTATTTATTAGGATTTATTCCTGAATACTGGTAAGATACTTCCATGCTACCACTCAACCAAAATAACCAAACTAAAACTAAAGCTAAAATAACCAATATAATAATATGAAGAAATTTCGACACGTCTTGAAGAAACTAGGCGGTAATCAAAGGCTAGCACTGATTGGTTTATTGAAAACATGGATGTATAGTGAAACAATCAAGTTTAAAATATAGTTGATAAGCAAAAGAGCCCACGACCTCATACGGACAAGGAAATCGTAGCAAGGCAAGGAAGTGATTTTAATCTACGCCCAAACACACAGATGGAATTGTTTCACAAATACCTTATGTACACATTAGTGTTTATAAAAAAATAGATGTGGAATTTTTAGATACCTAGTCCTTTAGTTAAGTTCAATGATGTTCATGTTTAATGAGTAAGTAAACAGTGTTATACTTCCCCTTAACATTAAATCTCTTAATATTATTTGTTTACCCTTTATTGTAAAACATTAACGAAAAGTAGGTAGTCTGTGTTAGAACATTAGTTGGTTTCATTTGTTTGTTAATAAGTGTGAGGACTTGGGCTGGGAATGTTAGTAATAGTTGGTCCTTTTAGTAGTTGTAGTTTAGTTACTTAGTAATTGTTACAAGGAAAAATATCAATTAGGGACTTAGTTAAGATATATTAGGGTTCCCCAAAATATACACTGCGCAAAACGAAATATCAATCCAAGGATTGTTTCTGGTTTTCTATCGTATAACACCATAGATTAAGCATACACTGACATATAAGGCCGTATTTTTAATGAAGCAAGTGTTTTTACTAAATGTAAGCAAGCAAAAGATAATTTTATAACGCTTTAAACGCGCATTTCTTCAATCAAACTTCGAAACGTGTGCAGGTGGTGCACACTTTCAAAGTACCTACGAAAGTATCCTAACTACTTATAAGATAAATTGATCCATTGATGAACAACACACATTGTCTTCATTAGATATTTATACACACCCTCGAAATGAAAATCATGTTTGTATTAAGTAAGTATGACCATTAGATTTTTAATGAAATCCATTAATTTGTACACCAGAATGATTTCATAATCAGCGTGTGTACCTTATAAACTGGCAACCTGTTAAAGTAGGAGTGTGCGGTTTGAATATCGTAAGGAAATGAGGGTAGCGTGTTGAGAATATTTGGCGATTCTAAGTCGACACTTATTATAATGAATGAAACTTAATTGACTACTTTATAATTATTGATGCTAGTCAAATGTTCTGTAATTAATTTATAACGAATGCGACTTGAAAGATATTTCACAGAACAGTTAAGGCTTATGTGTGACAAAATGTGGGTCAGTACCGCGAACGTTCGACGACCGGCATGCTACCACACCGTGAACTTTGTGTGAAAACAAACGACCGTCCGTGTGCCGTACGACAAAACGTACGGATTCGGCACTGCAGCCCTTGGACACGAAACGCATAAATCGAAAGCGCCCTTACTTTTGCTACCGAATAACTAAGTACCCAATGCGGAGTAACGAGAGCGGTAGGTGGATTGAATTCCTGCAGCCCCGCAGACCCCGCAGAGCTGCAGTCGATCACGTAAACAAGACACCAAGCGTGTCGTTGGCACCAACCATGAAGACAGCTTGGCGGCACCGACTCAACGCGCGTGTTGTTGCGGTGTCCACGTTTGTGCGCTAGTTGGGACACCTCGGGAATTACAAGGGGCATTGGCACCGAGGCGGTTACTAAATGGTCCCCTTTCTGGAATTCTTTATAGAATCATTCGTGTTCAGTCTTCAAACTGTAGAATAAGTTTTATTAGGGTTTTGGGAGTTTTGCCCATTCTCCTTTAAAGTATGCACTTTTGAGAGTTTTAAGTATATCACAGGTACTGCTGTTATGCCCACCTATAACAACAATATTGCGTAACAATATTAAAACGATACCATTACCGATCTAAGGTACAGTGGGTGTTAATAAGGGTTATAAAAATAAATATGTGGTGTAATAAACTACTGTTTACCTTTACCTACGTTATTTCACATTATGTTTTTTATTTTTATTTTGTTGTCTTAAAACAATCAAGTGTTAAATTTAATAAAAAGTGGAAAAGCCCGCGTTTGTATTCACACATGGTAACACCAGTCGCCTCGTAACACGTGACAGAGCGGCCGCGTCATACATCGAATTGGGACACTTGGCATACGACGCCACTTGAGCCAGTGGCAGCGACAATTTGCATCATAAATAAGAACCTTCGAGGAGTCATTGCACGCTGCCGTGTGCATCCTAGTTAGCATAAACTAAGACATAAACTTGTCACTTAGATCCTGTTGGGAATGCGCGGAAGAGACTATGAAATACGACATTTCGAGAACTGTCCGATATTGGTTTTAGAACTTAGAGGCCATAAGTAGTGTCTAATCTTGGGCATTTTGTGGAATACGGCCTTTTGCAAATGATTTCTTTTAGGAGTAAGTAAGTACAGGTCATTTTGCGAAGAGCTTCAAATACTACACCTACGACTAAGCAAGACTTAGGTACGACCCTAGTATACGAAATGTCTAACCTCTTGTGCTCTACTTTTTACATACAAGACATAAGTAGTATAAGCACATGCTTGACAACAAGCTCACTGGATTGTAAGTGGCGATAAAGTCGTTAATGTTAACCGCACTTACATCATAAAAAGCCTGTTCCTGTTCTTCTTGAAGATTTCCAAAATTACAGCGTTTGTAGGACTAAAGTTGCAAAGTTAGGTCTCGTAGAGTTAGACTTGGTCTTGGCTCTTTATGAGATCTAATAACTTAATTGTACGCGTAACGTGTTTCTTTTGAGGTGCGAGTCAACAAATTACGTATTTTAAATTAAATATTTTTGGTGAGATAAAACTATTTTCTGATCTGTGATAGATAATACTACCATTATCTACATCTGAAGTCTGTCAATCAGTGTTAAGCATTCTATTTTAGTACCTACATGTGTATTAAATATGTTTATTCAAAGTGATCTCAAGTCTCAACCCCAAGGCGACAATCGAGTCGTGTACAGCATAACTTGTACTTCACGCCTTATGCTTTCCGTTATATCGCTATTTCGATCGATATTGGCGTCGTATGTCTCGTATTTCATGTATCTACAATATTAATAATGTCCATTTAAAGATTTATACAGTCGCTTGCTGACATAACGATTGGCATAACTTTTAATTGGCTAATACGGAACGGTAGTTTGGTGAAATGTTTTGGGCTGTTTCGGTTGCAGTACGAGTATATGAGAGTTGTTAGTAATAAGGTCATGTATACTCGAAGGCATTGCATTGGTGCATTGATTATATTGATACTTTTCACATCGCTGGTGTTGTAGGGGTTAATGAAGAGACAGGAGTCAATGGACCGAAAACGAATTGGTCTGTAAGTACTGAATCAGCGGTTTTTGAAGTTAAAATAAAAGGAACTGCTTCGTATAAAGAATGAGATGCATAATTGCAAATTATTTTTAATATATTTTCATTTAGCTTTCAGGACGTCTCTTATGATGGGTACCAAGTCCGACCTAACTGCTATAGAATGACGATTATTCCAGATATTCAACTTATTGATTTATTTGGCCGTTACTCAGTGAACAGTTATCCAGTGTTGAGCAGGAACTGTTCAGTTTAATCCCCACATCCCCGTTCCTCCATCGAACAACTCGACGTACGGCGAGCATCCACCCTTACGTCGTAAACGTCCCGCCGATACGAAAACGCCAAGATTTGCGTTGTCGTTCATTAGGCGTCCTGCAAAGGACTAGAATAGCTTGCCTGCGTCGGTGTTTCCGCCCGTGTATGATGTGGGAGTCTTCAAGAGGAGAGTGAAAAGGTTAGTGCGTACATCATCTTGGACTTCATCGCCACTTACCATCAGGTGGGATCATTGTCAAGTATTAACTTATTTTAGGTAAAAAAAAAATACCCAGTGTGTACAAGCTTACGCATCCGGCTCCTACTAGTGCAGTCTACTCTAACTTGAAACGAGCTATAACGAATTGTTTGTGCTGTTGGAGGTAGCTGGTCTTTTTACCAGCCACGTACACGGTTAAAGGGTTCATTAGGCAGCATCGCAATCTAACACCCTCCTTCTAAAATCTATTCTTTTCTCGGTCGGCAATGTGTTGGTGGTACGTCTCCTTTTTCTTATATGAGACGGCATCTAATTACTATTAGGAGCCTCGTTAGTCGACTTCCAGCAACAGGCACTTCAAAATAATCCTTATTTACGTCCCTAACTCGGCACACAATTTCTAATCAACTGAAATGGAAATATGCTTCTGTTTTGTTCAATTGAAACTGATCTTTGTATATATTACCATGTGGATATTATTTGGTACTATTCTTTATCCACGCCAATTCGATTTATAAAAGCAGTTACCTACCGTTTTAATAACTTTAATCCGTGTCTAGCAACACAAAAGAATGAACAGATCCGGTGCCACAGGTAATAAAAGCCGACGTAATATTAGAATCCATTCATCGTTTGGAAAACGTTTGGAAATGGAATCCCAAAAATGCACACGCCCCTTAGCATGAATGAAAGATCTCGTCTAGTAATATTAAAGATCTTACTCACGAAGGTGTGTGCTGTGAAGCTTGTTACGTACGTCTTAAAGTTCAAAATCCTTTACGTCATCCATCAACGGCTGACAGTAGTAATTGTTACAGTGATTTGTGCCGCCTAGTGATATTTATGTCGATGAACGTTACGATGGCAGGTGACTTGAATCTTATTGGTAGGTTTTAGGGTTTAAAGTGGCTTGTGTTTATTGTATCAAGTGTCAGTCATTAGTGAAACATTTGGGGTGAGCGGCTACGGCTACCTGTATGGATCTGACGCAACATCTCTCACTGTTGTGCTGGCTCTACACGCACTATACGCGTAGTATGAACTACATTGAAGTAACTACTATTTAACCAACTAAAACTTCATACAAAAACCACAATAAAATATCCTACTATCCTACTTCCTACTATAATATTATAAATGCGAAAGTTTGTAAGGATGTATGTGAGTGTGTGTGTGGGTTTGTTACTCTTTCACGCAAAAACTACTGAACGGATTTTCATGAAACTTTGCAGTAATATAGCTTAGACATCGGAATAACATAATTTGTTAAAATTTATAGAGATTTATGAAGGGTTTCCCGAAGCAAAGCGAGGGCGGGTTTACTAGTTAACCAATAAATGTGTCTTTGCTTGTCCTTAATTCTACTTAGTCTAAATGCTGCAAGGGTTGGATGTATTTTTTGTCTCTACCGGCGTACGTCCATGGCTGACTACATTGAAAGTTTATGCCATTAGTAAAATTAAAGACAATGATATTACTATTAATTACAATTAGCTATCTCGCGGCTTCACCCGCGCCAAATGTAAGCTTAAGCTTCATGCTTTCCTTAGTTTAGGCGGTGCATTATCTGTGAGTCAGTCACTCAGTAACGGAAGAATTTTATAAACGTTGATGATTGATAATAATACTCGTATAATCCTTACGCAAAGCCCAGACAGGGACCCAGTTTGTCGCCTCTTACGACACCCCACTTGACCCTACTGTCAAGGGATTGGGGTCAGTATTCTAGCCCATCGTAATACAATCAAAGTTGCAGTCTTTTTACAAGCTTTTTTAAGCTTTTATTAAACTTTCAATGTTTTTATTAAATTCCAGTCAAATCTTGCAAGTTGAATTAAAACTGAAGTAGGACCTTCCTACTTAAGTATAGCTTATTTAATTCATGATCGGTATGTCATAACTCCTAAGCTCCTAACTTTTACTGAGTGTTCCAATTTATATGATTATTTTTTATTCGTTCGTTCATTTTATCGTGTGTATCGTAATTCCATAAAAAAGCGTTCGCCGCTTGGACTATTAAGTATTTATATTGCCTGTGTAACCACTTGCTTGACTACCAAGACAACTTATTAAACGACAGTTTATGCTAAATCTATAACCAGGACCTAGTTTTTATGTTCAACATTATGAATTGATCCCATATATTATTTTGCGAGCCCTTTAATAAACAAACAATCATGTATAAAATATGCGCAATGCATTGCATTGTGAAGTGCAGATCATACAAAAAATAACCTTCAATCTGTTCCGGGAGCCCATTCACTTTTAATTGTCTCAAATGTAAAAATTGTGTAACTCAAGTTTATGTTGCGATACTTGCGCGCTATTAAAAAGTAGGTACAGTCATTAGCAGTAAAAATCTTCTTCATATGAAACAAAGCCGGCTTTTGGGTCTGTTCTGTACGCTTTGATGTTTTATACGCACCATATTTGATACAGGTTCGCTATCATTCAAATAAATTGATTTCAGATAAAAAATAAACGTTAGGTACATTTTGAGAAAACACGTAGGTATACATAGAATCCGTAATCGATATTTTGAGCTTCGTGGTGAAAATTTCGAGTTAATGTGGGATATATAACCATAAAGCTAGCCACACAAATGCTACGATATTATATGTACTTAACTAATTAGATAAACTTGAGCTAGTTACGTAAGTAGTAGACTTACATGCAAAAAAACTTTACCTGTAAGCTGTAAGGTGCAATTGTACAGGTAAACTTGTCAGGCCGTTTAAAAGGTTTAAGTATAGGGAATTAACATTTGTTGCGGTTTCTTGGTTGCCAAATAAACAATTTAATTACCATACAGGTATTTTGTCAATCCCGTTATGCGCGTCATTTTTAAACGTAAATCAGTTGTAGATACCCAGGTACACATATCTATATAACACATACAATCTAGAACAAAAAACATTGACGTCACTATAACGCGAGTTAATCTTCGTCATAATATCTTTAGCTTAATAAGGCAGTCACAAAATTCCCGTATTCATAATCGAGCTTACTTTCGTCACAGCACGAAACAAAAGGTCAAACAATGCGTTAAAACTCCCTAGAAATGAACGTATACCTATTAATATTAGAACTTGGGTAGTTTTTTTCTAAACAGACGACAAAAAATACACATCTGATAAAGCGATCACTTTCGCTAATAAAAAAGGCATCACAGCTGATGATATTAGTATGGGTATTTCAAAACATTGAGTTACCTACGCAGTTATGCACCATTTTTGTAGAATCGACCCTGAAATATTTCAATTTTGATCTGAACGAACGAACCACCGCATAAGAAGTACTATTTTCTAATCTTTGCCACCGCACGCCACGGTACTTGTACCATTTCTACCGCCATAAAATTGTGTGTTTCGGATAGAAAAGTGTGGAGCAGGTTACACATTCTTAGAGGCGTTAGACGACCATCTCAGACCCCAAGGGTAGCAACGCATCTGTGACTGAATTAGAACAAGCCTCATACTAATAATTACTAACATCATATAACAGGACTAAATAGGCGAATAGGCCTTTACAGACTCGTAATCTCGCGTTCTCGCTTCTTATCGAGTGTCCAAACGGGGCTTTTCGGGTCCGTTATCATTGAACCAGTGTAATGTAAAGATGCTCCCCGTTGCTACTAGGCTAAAAACACCTTTTAAAGTATGTTCTGTGATACATGCTTATGGATGGCCGTCGCTATTGTGTGCTACTGATTTTAAGGGCATAGTTAATGATAATTTCTAGTATATACGGTGCAGACCAGTCTCAGTTTCACCGAACCTGAAATCTCCCACAGGCTTGATCTTGTGGAGCCTATATAAAGCTTACCTAATTAAAACTTTGATTTATTAAAAGGTACCAGCTATTTAGTTAATTTCCATTCGTTTCTTCCCATGGTTTTGTTTTTAAATCGTTATCACCAAACCGCAAATGTATCAACTCGTTTGCAAATTGCAGAATTTTAGCTACCCTCTTTGTTTTGACGTCTTGGGTATTACCCATGAATCAGCTGCCGGTGAAAGTTGCAAATGATACTTTATTACTATCGCTTTTAGGTTGATTAGAGAAATTCCCAAGTGTCTCCACTTTCGTGACAAACATTGCTTTGAAATATTGGGTGGGATGGGTGCTACGGTATTTGCAAACTTGTAAGTTATACCTGCTTATAAAGAAACTATAAATATAATTAGTTAATCGAATTGATCGATTGGGCCAGGCCCATAACTTCACTTTCATCATGGCTTCATAAATAAAAGATGTAAATACGAAAAAAAAATTCAGGTCTGGGTAAGCATTTGTATCTTTGGCGTCAGAAAATTTGATGCCTAAGTCTGGTCCTTAAACAGCTTCTTTTAATTCGCCTCTCTGCTCGTTCTCTTCTCAATTTGCCAGAAATTCATCGGTAAAGTCTTCGGTTACTGATGTCCATGGTGACACTGACCACTTAAATCGTGAGATGAGTTTTCGCCTCGTTTATTGGCTATTAGTATAAAAACTACTCCATGCCACGAAGACATTGAACGAGCATAATTGCTATACGACTGCTATGGTCGATACAAAGATAACAGCTTCAATATCTCACGTCGCAGTACCACGTGGCTGCAGATTTAAGTGATGCAAGACGTTATGCAGCCGGCGTCAAGTTACACGGCCAGATAGGCGCATTCGTTCAGCTAGAGGTCATGGGCGTCAGCTGACGTAAGTTACAGAGTCTCTTGCCGTCTCTTACGGTAAAAAAGCTGTCACTCACTTGTACCATCTTGACCAACTTCGGCTCCCTTAATTATTTAAGCTATTAGAGAAATGTTATTGAGAGATAATGTGACCATCCCTTATTTATTTGAATATAAACGAGCCAATGAGCTATACGAGGGTATGCGATCATAATCGCTAAGGGATATAGGGAATGTCACAGTTGAAGAATGTTTATTTATCATTAATGCAGTGTACGCCAAGAAAGACTAGAAATTTCACAAAACACGTAGGTACCTATGGCCTGGTTTAGGTTAAGCCTGTTTGTAAATTGGTTCTTGAATTGCATTCGAAACCTGTCAAAACATTTCACGATAGATTGTAAAAAACAGACGTGGGTATGGACCAGGAAGGTAAACAAAACTGACGTAACTTTATCATACAATACTCGTACTGTCAGGCAAACTGTCGGGTATTAATGGAAATATATATATGGATAGTCAATAGGCTACCCTAAGAAGTTAAACTTGGCATCCTGTCTGTTGAGGCAAGGAAGGCAAGAGAGGCAAGGGAGTCATTTACATTCGAAAGCACATAAAAGTTGTACATTCCCAAATGATTTCTTTCCACAAATATGAAAACTATGCAATGAAGTAATGCTATGTTATTTATTCTAATATGACATGAGTTCTAAATAGAGGACGACTCTTCTGTATTTTCACTATGATGACCTGTAAAGGCGATGACCAGTTTTCTTTTTCTTTTAGGACAATTAACAAAAAAAAATCTACTTTAATTCATATTGCCAACCAACGCAGACTAAATCATGAAACTTTTTCTATTTTATGATTTCCGAACCATGTTATAAAACTGTGAACAGGTACTTCAGTAAGTAACGACCACATTTGATTTATAATTCATGAGTATGTACCTACTCTTCATCAATATTTCATGATGATGTATGATCATTATGTTCAATGATTTGCGATTTTATACCTACTCGTAACGGATTTTTAAATACCTATCATCAGTCATGTTTCGCGAGTATGCCTTGTTCAACTCAAAATTTGCGATGTGAATTCAGTTTTTTTATGTATCCGCCGACAAACGACCAGACAATCACTCAATAATATGTCAATACCTCTCTTACCTTACTTCTGTCCTCTTACTTCCACCAGAAACACGAAAGGTGGTGGAGGCCTTGCCTGCATTTCTGGTTTTCTAAAAATCCAACCAAAACACATGGCTTCAACCCAATAATGAACCGCTACGGAGCGCAGCGCAGAGCAGAGTAATTACTGAGGAGACACTGAGCATACTCCACCATGCTGCTCAAGTGCACTATTGCGTAACTCAAAAACACTTAAAAATTAATTTACCCAAAACACTTAAAAAGTTATTTAGTAGTATTTTGAATTTCTACACCGCTTGCATATGTATGAAAGCCCTGAGAACATTCACTCGGAGCCCGGCCGCCCCCCAGGCATTTTGTCTCGCCTGGCAGGAGATCTCCCGTTGCCAAAGAGATATTAAACTGACCAATCTTCCAACGAGATCTCTGTTAAACATATCCATTGTTTATAACGGTACACCCTAAGCAAGCCAGTAGGTATAGCTTGGACACTAGATAGAACCCTTAAACCTTAAAATACCCCACGGATGTAAGCTATGCAAACTATTAAACCCAATAAAATAGGTAAGAAACTACTTAGGCAATTGCTTTTAGTTACTTTTTACTAAGTTGGAATACCGAACATTGTTTTACAACAATGGCCTACGATTTTTGTTTAGTATTTTGACATAAAATTGTGATTTTTGCTAAATTCGTTCCAACCGCGTCCCAAATTATCGCGTTCGTAGTAAGAGTCTATGAATCTTGCGTCAGCCAACACGCAGCGCACTTTTAGACCAAACGACGTTTAATAGTTTTGTGAAAAAAAAAGACGTGTGGCACTCGGAGACTGCCGCGGTAAAGCTATTGCATATCATTATATATAAATTAACAAAACAAAAAATAATAGGTACTGCATTTGTGATAATAATAATAAAATGAATGTATATAGAGTAATAACTCATTTTCTTTCACAATTTTTTCGTGACTTTCTTCATTAATAAATGCACTTTGTTTATTCATATTTAAAACACTTTGTACACAAATTATACGAGTACAGATATTCACTGTTTTACAGTGGGCCAAGAAAGTGGTGTACCAGTTTTCATTTAGTTGCCTAGTTATCAAAAGTTACATCAAAGTTCATAGGCAATATCACTGAAAGAGACGCATAATAATGACGTAAGCCTAATTGTTAAGAATACGTACATCATAACGACAGATTATAGGTGCAAGACATTTTAATCTTTATTAGAAACGGATAATGCATTAAGTGCAAAGAAGATTTAAATATTCTGAACAAAAGCATAAGAACTATTTCAGTATATTCCTATCTCTATGATTTCAGTTGACAAAATAATTATTTTTAAAAAGAAAATTGTCATTTGACATTTAAGTCCTACAACGATCTTTTGGCGCGTGAATGACGTGTGGGTGACAGAGACAGTGTCTTACAGTTTGCCTTGCCTGTATGGCACTGTCTCTATCACCCTCAAGTCATTAATATAGTGTCATTATTTTATGTCATGTTATTATTTTGTATGTTTTAAATCTAAATACGCGATAATTCGACTATTATGAATACATGTTGTCGATTTCAACGCCTTATTTAATCCAGATCTACATGTAATTATTCTTAAAACACCGAACCGACGCGACGGGGCGAAAATCAAATGTTTGACAGGTAAGATTTGTATGGGAAATTAAAATTTTAATTTTTAGTATTTTCCTCGCAATATTTCATGTTTTCTCATCGCTGCAACCTTCCCTGAACTTCCACGAATATTTCAAGACTAAAATTAGCCAAATCGGTTTAGCCGTTATAAAGTAAAAGTTAGTTAACTCAGTTAAAAGTTCTGGTATTTATCGATGTGTGGGTGCACAGGTAGACATAGTAACTATGTCTGTGTGTAGGGTGTAATAAATTTTCGTTACGAAATTTTTGCATTCGGTCCCCGCGCCCAAGGCCCGCGATAAAAACTATGCAATAGCTTAAAAATACAAATTTTGTGCCCTAATTGTTTGTATAAATATATTGTCTTTATTGAGTGTATAAAATTCTAAATCAAAGGTGTGAGCGTATAAATGGGCTTTATACAAAATAGGTTGCTAGAGCCTTTAGCCCTCTTATAGAGTTCGCTTGGGGTAGTTTCACCACCCGCTACCATTAGTACCATTTTTAACGTGAAATAATTGTTACAACAGCAATTGTGTCAGTTAGAAAGTTTTGGATTAGGTGGCACATTTTTAAAGGCGATTGCTATCTTAATTCCCTAAGAACGGATTAGAAACAACTAAAAGTACCTACTAATAAGGTCCCTTTGTAATCACTTGTTTTACCTATCTATTTTCTATACCTATTTTCTTCAATTAAAACCAATGAACGAATCGGAGTCAAACTTGGACAATCACTTTCAATATCGGAAAAGCTATTCGGTGCTAAGGCCATGAATGTTCTGATGTAAGATTTGTAGACGCTTGCTTTTGAGTGCTAATTAGAGAAGGAATTTCGTACGCCCGCCCACCGCGCACATAGGTGGGCCAAGCGACTGTTATAGATGTTAGGAATCCGATGTATTTTGTCGCAGTTTATGTAACCCTAGTAAACCCGCTCTCGCTTCGCCTCGGGAAACCATACTCGAAAATTTTTAAGTGTATTTTTGAGAACTAACATAACTTTTTATTTATGGAGTGAATATATTAGTGAAAATTGCATCTGAATCGCGGCGTTAAGCGGTGCCTGAGATTAGTGCATACAAACAACATTATCCAAAAATAACATACATAGGGGTATAGCATGCAGTACGCACCATACCTACCTATAGTTATTTAGTTATTTTGGTATTTTTGGTTAGATAGATCTTTATGTTACTTTGTTTGTTATTTTTGAAAAATTAGATCATTGACTTAGAGATTAGATAAGTAGGTACCTAGTTGTATTACCTATTACAAGGGCAGCAAGGGCAGGTTTACTAGTTCTATGCAAAATTATTAAATACATAGTTCTGTATTTCTGACATGGCGTGGTTAAATCAATAAATATATCGAAAGCACCGTTTACAACTGTCGAAATGATCATTATTTGAGCCAACTTTCTTCCTCGATTGATTCAGAATGCCTTGGACTTTAATCCGGCCAAATAAGGCTAATTATTGAGATGCCTACAGTTATTATACGGCAGATTTAATATGCCACGATAACCGGTGATCAGTCAAAACGTATTTTTTCAAAAACTTTTTTTTCAGCGTTAGTCGGCGCTGCGAGCACTTTACGTCATCGTCTGCGCGCGCGCGTGTTGCCAGTTCGATGAATCGAGCGAAATTAAAAAGTAAAAAATTTAAACATAAAAAATTTAACGTTTACTGTGACATGAGTAATGTACATAATACAATTACCTGTAGCTTTCGATGATTAATGTCCGGAAATAAGCGTTAAATGATTGGGTCTATTCGTATTTTAGGCGACTACCTACTCATGTAATCTGTATTGTACCGAGAACTTAACGTAGCTAGACCACGCTAGACCAAGTTATTATTAGGGTCCGTTCAGACACACCGGCTCGGAGAGCAGAGCAGATTTTTATGACGATGGAAACAGAGTTTTGAGTAATTGTGTTAAGGTTTATTTTTGTATGTGCACCTATTTTGTCATCAGGAATGCCTGAACGCGTTTAGTGTGAAATATTAAGAGGAGACGACTGGTTCCGATTGCGTGCTCTTTCTCGCTCGCTCGGCTTTAAAATCTTTTCCGTATGGTCTATGTGAAATGTGAAATAGTTGGTGGCTCCGTTCAGATCAGGTCTGTGTGAAAAGAAAAATGCGAGCCGATGCTCTCCGAGCCGGTCTGTGTGAACGGACCCTTATTAGGTAGTTTTTATATATTGTTGACGCCAATGTGAAACAATAATACGTAATAGTGTCTAACATGCAATTTTGTCATTAGTCCCTGGGCTATGCTACACCAGATTCTTTGAAGCCGGGGACAATAGAAAGAATGCCCGTCTGATTTACATGGAACCGATCGAAACCAAACAACCAGCTCGCGGGTAAACATTGTGACACATGTTCAATTCAGCGGACAGCTTTAACGAAACGGATTATAGACCTAATCGGTATAAAATAAGAAATAATTTTATCTGACAGTAACGTAGCGTAAAACGGGGGCGTAGCGAGTCGACGCGCTGTCTGCGACCGACTGTAATAATTGTTCCAGAAAATTCACGTTCCTAGTGCAACGGTTCTCGTACATTACGCTTCTTTCAGGTTTCGGTTGAGAGCCCTCGATTCATGGACAGCAATGGATAATCAGCAAAAGGTATGTGCAGCGCATGCGATGGTTAAATACATTAGGCCATTGAAATGTTCCGATAAGTGTTGAAAAGTAAACAATAGTTCAGTAGCAGCGCTCGACGATGGTATTGGATGAACGGCTGTTTGCTTATTGAGAAAAAATAGGGTGTTGACTGTCGATATTGGTCGTCACGGTTCAAGTCAAAAATCAAGTGAGTAGGTACTGCAACTTGCAATGTAGGAAAATGCAGAAAGAAGCGTCAGAATATCTTACTGTTATACGAGTTGGTTTGGCTTCAACCTTAAACCGAAAAATGGCCTGCTACTGAGGTCTGAGCAAAGGTCTTTCTAAATAACCGAGGAGGCCTAGAGCGTGTAATTATACTCATGCGTTCTCTACATTTGTAGAGGTCAGAAGGGGGTTTGGCTGTCATAATGATTTAGTGGAGATTGACGCGTAGGCCGTATAAACAGTAGACAAAGGTGCATAAAAAGTGCTTGGATATTCATAAGAAACGATGCCAAAATAACACTCTGTTTACTTGGCGTTCAACTACATCCTCTATTTCTCCTAATAGATTAAAGTAATAAACATTGGAAAAGAATGTGTTTGTTGTTCAGGAATTTTCGCATAAAATTTATTACTATCTCGTCTTGTTTTTCAACTGTTTGACGCGCGAAGTAGAAATAGATACTTTACTGCTCAGTAATGCCACCTACCTAAGTTTTACCTTCCGTTCGTAGACAACATAATAACTAGAATTATGAATAGTTTGGTAAAGTAAAAGAGGCAAAAACTTATAGTGAAATAAATTTTAAAAAATATTAAAATTAAAGAATTAACTCGTGTTGATTTCGCTTCGTGCTCCGTACCAAACATTGTACCTAGGGCATTCAATTATCCGCCCGAATTTACTATCCGGATAATACGGATAGTTCATTTTACTATCCGGATATTATCCGGATAAAACGGATAGTTAATGTTTTTCTAAAAAAATCAACCATAGTATGTATTAATTTTACTTTTTCTGTTACCTATAGTGGAACGAATCATAAACCTTTGCATATTTTTGACTTCCTCTTAAGAGAATTCAAAATTATCGAAAATTGAAAGTTATTTGTCTCACTTAAACTTCCGAAAATCGAGTTTTCTTCAGATATCCACGTTTTGGGATCATAGGAAACTATTCTGACTATCCCCGCGATGGTCTATATATTGTGTGTGTGTCTATTTATGTGAACCTCTCATAATTATTTTTTGATGGCTTGACCAATTGAATTGCGGTTGATGCCATTTGAAAGATCTCCACTGATTTTAGATTTTCTGCAAATTGTATTGAATCGAAAATGAATTGTTAAAATGATGTTTATGTCTAATAACTTCCAAAATACTGTAACGTTTTGTTCCATAATCTCTCAAATCCGCAAAGTGCTTAAAAATTTTAAAACTGTTTTTAAACATAACTGCGAGACTTCGTGTCATATATTTTCCCGGGTTTAATTTCGCCGTCACATCCAAAAATCTTGGTTCGAAATTCTGTGATCAAACCACGTGTCTATTGCCACAGATCCATCTGTGGATGCTAGAAATAACGTATGTACCTCCACTAATACCTCATTAGGGTACATCTGAGAGATTCGGTTTACTAAGAAAGAGATTTTTAAAGGTATCAAGGTAGCAAATGAGCAAACAGCACCACCCTCACGCTGTCACCCATGATAATTGTGACCGAACAAAGATTAAATTAAGGGACTAGGATGGTAAGTCCAGTTAGAAATGATGATAGAATGTTAGTCGGTAAGTGTGAAGACTTGGACTGTTGGGACTGTTAAAGGTTCTCAAATCCTTACAGTGTCTAGACGTGAAAAAAGCCAGTGGTCTTGAGGGTGTTCTAATGAATGTACTAAAAGCCTGTATACTTTATACGTCTATTCCACCTTACTTCCAAAATTGGATTATTATCAAAATCCTGAAAGCTTGCTAGCGCGCCGCCCGTTTTCAAATAAGGCAGCTGTATCGGTCTTTGTCATTATTAGCCAATTTCAATAACCCCACCACTTTGTAAGCTTATGGAGGGTATATTAAACTTGTGTCTTATTGAATGCCAAAACCAAACTACCTTCTTCGGGACTAATAAGCATAGGCTTACTTGGCATTTTAAGGAAGCTCCCGCTTTGTTTATTCCCCTATCAGAATTCTTGAGCAACCTTTCCTCCAGGTTGTTCTTCCTTGAAGACTCTGGCCACTCTATTTCTACTATAAATATCCGGCCGGTAGGGATGAAAAACCATCTGAACGAGAGCTCCATATTACGGGTAGTGTTTCAATGGGACGATACTGAATCTTCTGAATCGTGTGAGATTTAAAGCCATAAAAAGAGACGTATCAGTTTACCACCAAGAAGTGCTCATTCATCATGGCTGTCTGCTTTTAACATATAACAATTAAATGCTCTGACCGCCTTTAGTTGTTGGGAATTATAGTTACGTCGCACCTCAACATTGGGCGGTTCTTATGAATTGTCGTTGTCTGTCGAGCACGTCAGCTAAGCAATGCTTCCGAGACGTAGGCTAAGATAAAAAGGTAGTTGGAAATTCAGTCAAACAATTTTTTGGGTCATATACCATAAAAAATGTGGTAGAAGTTGCAGAGGCAATCTCCAAATAACCAAATAAAACATAAAATATTATATTTTCGTAATAATTAAGCAAACAAAATGTCTCCAATGGTCAAAATAGTATAAAATTATTACTCTCCGTTTTATAAACGGATAATAATAATTAAATCCGGATAATAGGTCTTCTATTATCCGGATAGTATTTTCGGGCGGATATCCGGATAATACGGATATCCGGATATGATGCCCTAATTTTACCTAATTATTATCTTAAGTTTACTTTAATACATAATATATTAATTAAAATCACCCGAAAACCGTAACCAAATTGTGAAAAAAGATGAAAACGCACTCGCACGAAATTTTTAAAATCATCTCTAGTTAAGTAATTGTGTTATCTAATAACATAAGTTTTTTTCAAATACCTAATATCGTTATACAGACATAAGAAAATAATTTAAATAAGAATATGTGGACCTAACTTTTAATTTTTTTTCTATCGAGAAAACTTCTGATTTTACTGGTTTTGCTCTTATGAGATTCTTTATTATATAGTTAAGATACATATATCTAAATATTGGAGATATAGACAGTAAGCTTTAAAAATAATCTTAGATCTAAAACTACCATATTTCGGATGTAGCCCCTTAATTGGTAAAACACGACCCGCAACTGTAGGTTCGGACATTTCCAGATTTCCCCCTTGAAAAAAAATCTACTATCGATGATGATGATGATAAAAAATATATAAACTTTGCGTAGGTATGTTCCCTGTGCGATTTTCTACGTTTATGGACTTCGTAGTTTGGTTCTATTATTAGTTTATTTATTCTGTCGTTTGGTTTAAAATAGCTAAGTATAAATTATTTTTAAACATGAAATATCGCAAAGGTGACTAATTACTTAATTATATTATTTAAGACAACATGAATCATAGACAGACAAAAACTGGCGCCATTCGATAAAAAAGATGTAATCGACCTTCAACTCAAGACCCAGAGCCTCAACGGTCTCAGAAGCTTCCAGCGTTTTTATCAGAATTTTGTCGGATATGTTTTTTACAAAAGCAAGCATTGGCGCCAGTTTATTTTATGTAACTTCAGACGTTAATATAATATTAACTTGATTAATGATATGTACTTTCTTTTTTTTCTCTAATTGGTGGACTTTGGTTAACTTAAGTTATGAAGTAAAATCCATTGTCGAAAATCTAGGCGACTATTTATCAAAGCGGAAAGTAAAAAAAATTGTATAAAATTTTACGATAAGTGCTTTAACCAGGTTATGGCATTAAGTCATTTTCACTTGTGATAAGTAATAGGTAATGCCAACTACATTACCTACATTTTAAACCATAGCAAACTATTGGATGGTTTAAATTCGAAACGAAGACAACATGATGCGACGAGATGCAAAATTTTTTTAATACTTCGTTATAGCAACATTGAGAAGATTTTGGGTAGGCATCCTACCTACAATAGCGGTGTCAATTAGACGCCAAAAAAAGTAAGTAACACTATCATTTAACTCTTTCATTGAATGTGGTTACATATTTTTATACCTAGCACATTTTTTCACATGATAGATTATCGTGTTTTATTTTACACGAATCAAACGGACAGCAAAAATAGCAAAAAATCTGAGCCGACACCCCGACACTACGGCGCGGCGGCAATGATGCGTGCGAATTTGTTTAAATAATTAAAAGAAGATCCATGACTGAATACAGAGTAACATCGCCATTTATTGCGAGAAAATATTATTACAAAAGAGTTGTATCTATCGGTTTCTTAAATTTTTTCACGAACAGTTTCACTGGCCAATAATTGCAAGTATACCTATCTACCTATTAAAGATGAGCGACAACAGGTAGGTACCTAAGGATACGTGACTAATCCCGAATTCCCGACCAATTAGATCGTGAGTACGTACTCTATAAATCGTATCTAAATGACACCCTCACATTAATAACGATCAAATTCCATTCTATTATATATATATGTATTATATTATAAAATGTTTCTGTAAATTTCTTACTAAGACGTCGCGTAATTTTAATATTGTTGAACAACTCTTTCCGTGTATTACTCTATGGCCAATTACATGATCTTTCGAAGAACAAAGGACCAATGATATAACGGTGAAAAAAAATCATCTCCATGAAAAAAAACATTTACTGATTTGAATGGATTAAGAATGGAACACTGTTTGAGATACGATCAAGAACCATGTAAGTAAGTACCTACTTTTATTCAAATGCAAGGAGACGTGCTATTTGATTAGACACATACAGACTTATGAACATGTCTTGTCTGTCATGTTTAAATTGGTCAAAAATATATTATGCTATTTCTTACATTAAAAGCTATCAAGTGGTCACCGACGGCGACGTCTACAATAAGGTAAAACACATCTGAAACAATTCTGCACCAACTGAAGATCCAATGGGTTAAATAAACGGTTTATGCAACAAATGCGAAAGTTTTATATTATCCCTAGACAACCCATAGAATACTTATATTTCTTCAATACATAAAAGCATAGAAATGCATACAGATGTTTAAATTTTGTTTTGGATACAATACAATATACTTTATTGTGCACACAGAGAAAAAGTTATACAATATAGTGTAGATTATTATGACACAATGGGCGGTCTTATCGCTGTAGTAGCGATTTCTTCCAGACAATCTTAAGGCAGAGGACACAGACGTTAAAAAAAATCGTTGGTAGAGGTGCAAAACTTGAATAATTTAAAAACCAATAGTTTATATCAATAATAGTAATAGAGGTACAAAGTTAAAACTACATAATATGTAGATATTTAATAATATACAATATTTACTAATACATTAAATAATACTTATAGCGCAATATACATACATATGAATATATATAAATATATAATATATATTTATACATATAAGTCAATTAAAGGGCATTGAGACTTATGTCATCCAAGCAATCTTAGTTAGAGAGGAACCATTACTTTGTCAAATAGTGTTCTCTTACTTTATTTTTAAAAGATAAAAGAGACTTAGAGCGGCGGATAGGTAGAGGGAGACTATTCCACAAGTGAACAGAGTACACCGTAAATGATTTTTGATAGAAAGTGGTAGAGCTAAATGGTGTGCTAAGGAACAAATTTTCAGAAGAACGAAGATGTAAGTCATGTGTATCGCACCGGAATTTAAACCGCTCCTTTAAATATGACGGAGATGTTGGATTGAAAAGTACGCAGTAGAGAGCAGAAAGTATATGAGCATCCCGGCGAAGGCGGATAGGGAGCCACTTGAGCATAGAATGTACATTTTGGATGTACATTTGGATTTAAATGTACATTTGGATGGATGTACATTTTGTAAACGTAAGACTATGTTATACCTACGATTCAAGACGAGGTCGGGTAGCTACTAACTATGTAGTAGGTAGTTCAGGTAATAATTGACATAATTACAAATAGTAGCAATCAACATGATTGACAGTGGCGTGATCGATCGATACTTCCCCAGCTCGAGTAAATGTGAAGGAAAAATATGTTTCTAAGAAATTGTCCTGTTTAATAATAGCTTTCAGAAAAAATAGAACTGACGCATTCAGAATAAAATACCCACAATTAAAAACGTCACAATGACATATTAGGCGCTGTTAGGTACATTTCCGGAGCTCTAGGAAATTGAGCGAAGTACCTAGCTTCTTTCTTGGGTTTGAGTCAACGCATACGCTTTAATACCCTAGTGGTTACTAAGGTCTATAGGGTGATAGCCCTGGCCACTCATCCTCCCACGGTCTTTGTGCAGGAAACAAAGCTGCCGTGTAGGTTAGGAAGTACCTCCTACAATTTGCATTTGGCAGTATTAATAAGCAGACTACCTCACAGTGTTTAAGTAGACACCGTTCTTTACAAACAAACGAATATTTTACCAAAGTAACGGTTAGGAATTTTCAGTTATGCAGATACGTCATGCTCATGATAAATATTAGGTATCTTTATTTCCCCCGAACCAAATTAAACCCCTCTACAATTTGAATGTGCAAAACTAAGGTCCCTGAAATACCCCACGTACGTGTCAGAAGGGTGGATGTACAAAAAAACTATAAAATAAAAACCTTGAGTGTCCTACCGAGTTCCAATACAAAATATTTTAAACCAGGCATTAATGACTTTCCGGTTCCATTGCCATTTTCCGCATCAATCTTCCGTACCTACGTAATATTTCTAGGTAATAAATCAGTACATATGTAGATAGACCCATTAATAGTTCCTCTAATATCCATAGATGATTAAAAATTGATATAATCTGTCTGTCTGGCGGCTTAATGGCTTCAAAATAATGTACTTAAATTTAAATACACGGCATGGTTTTATTAATTTCAATCAATCATTTTTGTCGAGAATTATGCAGAACACAAAACAGAGGGTTTTGCCCAGGGAACAAAAACAACAGCTCTTTTTTGACTGGTTTAGTCTGACTCAGTATTCTGGTTTTAGTTTTTTTATTAACAGGTTAATCATGCTACGGTTATAGGTTAAACCTTTACAATAACGTCACTGCTATCGCTATTACGGTTATTTTGTGATTTTAATTACAATAAATAGGATTATATGTGTAAGGTAGAACCAGAGTGGTCCAAGTGACATTTTTGAAAAAAACCCGATTTTGGCAAAAACATCTCCAAAATTCAATATTCTTTTATTCCACTTTGATTCAATTGTCATTCAGAAACATTGTCTAGGAAAAAACGCAACCTCTCACTTTGGACTTAATGGAATTTGGAAAATCTTAGTGTGCCAGACTGGTCCAAGTGACAAATCTGTACTTGGATGATTATGGTTCTAATTTTTAACCGACTTCAAAAAAGAAGGAGGTTCTCAATTCGACCGTATATATGCTTTTTTTTATGTACGTTCAGCGATTATTTCGTCGTTTATGGGCCGATTTTGATAATTCTTTTTTTGTTGTAAAGTAGATATGCGTAGTGGGGTCCCCTGATAAGGACACCAGGATCTGATGATGGCATCTCAGAGAAATCGAGGGGAACTTTCGAAAATTGTATGGACAACTAGTGTGTTTGTTCATGTTATCATAAGAACATTAAAGCGTTACCATTTCATGAAGATCTGGAGTCGATCTGATGAAGCCGAAAGACAGTCGAGGGAACTCCTCAACGATTTACTGCAGTTATCTAGTGTTTGGGCTTGATTAATTTGTAGTGACGAGAACTTTACACTTACATGTTGAATGGAGCGCCATCTGGCGAGTAGTTTTTGAGTTATCTCTACTTATCAAGATTGAAGTCGGTTATTTTTTTTTTAAAAAGCAATTATGTGAAAAGACTATTTGATCAAAGTGCAATGTAAGGGCGCATTCAAGTAGAAAGCTGGTTACCGGCGCTGATCTGCCAGCGCTGGTCCGTCGAGATAACCTCTACATAAAGTTTTTGAGTTACTCTTAATAATGTGTATTTAATTTATGATCGTTACGTCATAACTTGTCACTAGATGCTTCGATTTTGATATTTCCTTTTTTTATTCGAAAGCTAGTACCTACTTGACGTGTGGTCATATATAATTTTCAGCAACATCTGACGAGTAGTTTTTGAGTTATCTATACTTCTCGATTTTGAAGTCGGTTATTTTTTGTAAAAAGTTATTGTATTATTTGAAAGCTGGTACTTGTCGGTGGTCCCGTATAAATTTGAATAACAACTGACGAGTAGTTTTTGATTTATCCTTAATGTGTATTTATGTTTGTTATCTCATAGCTTTATACTGGGTATTCCAATTTTGACGATTCTTATTTTAATTGAAAGCCTGGGCTTGTCGTGTGGTTCCGTTAAATTAAATTTGATTTACATCAAACCAGTAGTTTTTGAGTTACTCTTAATAATGTGTAATTAATTTATGGTCGTTACCTCATATCTTAACACTAGGTGCTTCGACTTTTTAAATTATTTTTTTATTCAAAAGCAAGTAGGTCCTTGACGTGGGGTCTCATATAAATTTCAGTGACGTCTTACAAGTTGTTTTTGAGTTACATACACTTAGCTTTCAAGTAAAAAAAGAATCGTCAAAATCAGAATACCCAGTAGAAAGTTATGAGATAACAAACATAAATACACATTAAGGATAATTCAAAAACCAATCGTCAGTTGTTGTTCAAATTTACACGGGACCACCGACAAGTACCAGCTTTCAAATAATACAATAACTTTTTACAAAAAAATAACCGACTTCAAAATCGAGAAGTATAGATAACTCAAAAACTACTCGTCAGATGTCGCTGAAAATTATATATGACCACACGTCAAGAAGGTACTAGCTTTCGAATAAAAAATGGAATTATCAAAATCGAAGCATCTAGTGACAAATTATGAGGTAACGATCATAAATTAAATACACCTTATTAAGAGTAACTCAAAAACTACTGGTCCGATGCCGCTCAAATTCATATGAGACTACAATGATACTTGCATTGAACCACTTGCACTGTACCAGCTTTCAAATAAAAAGAGAATCATAAAAATCTAAACACTCAGTAAAAAGTTATCAGGAAAAAAACATAAGTACACAGTACAAAACATCCTTACACATTATTCAAGTTAATTCGAAACTACTCGTCAGATGTCGCTCAAATTTATATGGGACCATACCACAAGCACCATCTTTCAAGGATATAAAGAATCATCAAAATCGGTTTACCCAACACGAAGTTATGGGGTCACAAACTTACCAACAAAGATAAAAAAAATAAAAAAAGGATCGGTGAATAAGTTTTTTTTTAACTTTTCTATTTGTTTGTAGTATGTTTGTGCTTGCTGATCTCAGAAACGGCTGAACGGTTCGTTATGGAATTTTCACTAGATTCTTTTTTGTTCGAAGGTAAAGTAAAAGTAGTGCTTGTCATAATTATGGTACCTTGTACATTGGAGCGACATCTGGCCGGTGGTTTTTGAGTTATCTTGACTTTGAAGTCGGTTATTTTTCTTGTAAAAAGTTAGTTCCGAATCATATTAATATACTAGCTGTGCCGCTGTGCCCGAGGTTTCGCCCGCGTGAAACTCAGTATGTCACAAAATTCCGGGATAAAGAGTAGCCTCCATGTTGCTCCACAACCTCCTCCATCTCCCAGTGAAAGTCCGCAACTTCATTCGATAACAGTATTTTTTCCCGCATGAATCCCGATGTGGCGGGTATTCCGAATAAAGAGTAGCCTACTTATGTGTTGCTCCACAACCTTCTCTATTCTTCAACGAAAGTCCCATAAAAATCTGAAACCGCGACTTCGTTTGAGAATAATAGTTTTTCCTGCGGGAATCCCGAATTCCGGGATAAAGAGTAGCCAATATGATTCTCCACAACCTCATCTATCTCCAAGTGAAAGTTCCATAAAAATCTGTTCAGCCGTTTCTGAGATTAGCGTGCACAAACATAAGTAGATTACGGACATATAGATAAATTTGTTAGAGTTTTTAATTTTTGTTTGTGCCAGAGTGGTCCATGTGCAAGAATTTTTAAATTTTTGTTTGTGCCAGAGTGGTCTGTGTGCATTTTTTTGTGAAAAACCATCAATTTGTTATGCTAAATACAAATGATTGTGATTATACATATCTTATTACTTTAATCTAACTTGTTAGCTGTAATTTCAATAAAGAATTACAAGTTAAAAGTTATTAGTTTCGCTACAATAAGTACAAACGCGTTTCCCTCGTTTTCTCGAAAAGTTAAAATTGTCACTTGGACCACTCTGGTTCTACCTTACCTATATACTTATAGTATTTAATGGTACATCTAACGCGATCTAGCGTAAAAGTTTGCAAACTTATGTACAAAAGTAAACTGCGTTTTAGAGAACCAAATATTGTAGAATTTATAAAGATCCAAGTAAAGTGGAAGAATGTAAGCGGTGTTATGATAAAAAACAGACCGTGAATGTCGTTTACCTTTGTATTCCATCGTCTTGTACCTATACAGAGGGATTTTGCCATGACCATTAGTCATTACGTTAATAACATAATTGAAATTGTGATGAACATGAAAATAACCTGCTATTCTATTCGTCATTATATCTGTCTCAAGGCCAGTGGTGCATCAAACGCTTTGGAGGTTAAATGAGATGATTTTATGATGGCGGCTTAGCGTTTATTCACTTGAACAATACCACCAGAGTTGGGCAACATGTACTCATAAATTCAGATTACTTACAATATCGTCTGGTTCAGTTTGCCCAAAATGTAATTGTGATTACGGATTACGGCATGGAAATGCAGGGCCGCTGTAAGCGGGCATGCAAATCGTGCACCCAACGCGGGCGCGGCATTCATGCGGGGGCGGCAAATGTTCGATATCGGGCGGCATAAAAGTCATCCTCTGTGAGTTTAGTGGTACAGCGACTTGAAATAAAAGGCGCTCACGGGGACATTTCTGTGCTCCTCATGCATGATCACATTTACATTATTCACACTACAATGATTACCATTTCATTACTATACCTACTAGACCAAAGGAAGAACCCTTTTTGCATAATACTTATATCTTTTATTCCTTCAATCTTCTTCTTGATGGAAAACATATCGATGCCATTAATAATAATAATAATAATAATAATAATAATAATATTTATTTATCCATTGGTGGTAGCCTATCTTATTCAGGTTATTTTTTGTTTATGAATCATGTTGGAATAAACTTGGCTTGTTCTTCCTCGTTTACTTTACTAGTATCCACGTATTGTTAAGCGGCTCATCTCTTTTTCGGCAATTTTGGTAAAATACCCAAGTCATAGGTATATGTTTTCAATGGCTTCGACCCATTAATGGCCCACGACTAAGTACGGGTTTTTCCTCGTAACTAAGGGAGCTTCGAGCATACTACACCACGCTGCTCCTCTGCGATTTTGTGAAGTTATTTTCAATAATACCTGCACTTTAAAAACAGTTATTTTATGATTCTTTAGCCGTCAGAATCTATCAAACAATGCTGGTAAATGTGAAATTTATTACCACATCCACCACAGAATCCAAATCCAAACACATTTAGTATTATCATATCTATGTTAAATGGTGACGACCGTCTTCTGATTACAGTCCGCCCAACTTAACTCTGAAATGGCAAAAATTGGAACTAACGAAAAGTCATTCATAAGTACGTTGTGTTCATTCATCTGTCAGTTACTAGTGTGCAATGATTGGTCAAATGAATGTCAAATGCGTCCGACAGCGCCTCTTTCGTTTCAGTCTTAAGTTGGGTTTACTATAACTATAATTTGGAATGTCATGCAGACGAAACACCTGACTCATAGGAATATTATTCCATAAGATGTAGGTAACTGTGTGTCATCATTAACGTAACTATTCTATTGTTGGAGTCGGATTTCCTCTCATGTAAATGGTACCGCCATAAAGCCTGAAGTCTATCCACCTGGCCAAAAACGAATTGGTGGTTTCAAACACATTTGAGAAAATTATGGAGAACTAGATGAGCGGGGTTTCTCTGTGTTTGCCTTCACAGAACATTTAATTAGTGACAAATAAAAGTAATGTTGAAATTTGTGGCACGTAGAGATTTTGAACTCTGATCATGCTGGGACCAACGGCAACGTTCAAATTTAATGTTAGATATAACTTCTAGTACTACCAAGGTACCGATATCTAAAGTTAAAGTTAAAGTTACGGACCTTCCAACAAACGTTTTAATTTTATGGAACCCTCTGTCAACATTTTGAATATTTTAGAAATATGTAATATTATTGTTTAAAACCCAAAAATTAATATTAGGTATCATTAAGTGCTTAAGTAGGTATGTGAGAATTTTACTGATTATTTTTAATGAAATATTTTTAGTAAAGTTGAGAGTAAACTTAATAATAGAATGAAGTCATATTATCAACGTAGAGATTGCAATCTCTAACATTGTCCGTGGAGCGGAGGTAGGGACTTTTTCACGAAACCCTTAGATCCGCACCACGGAACCCAGATTTGGTACTATGTACCTGACCTACAAAAATCTTTTACTTTAATAACGTAACAATATCAATTTCTTACATTGTTTAACTGCTATTGTTATAAAATTAACCAATTTCAGTCACCAGATGAATTTAATGAACTATACTTTTAAGGCATCTCTAATTATATAGCTCTATAAAAATATTAATTGGAAAGTAAACGTCATAAGTATTGATTCTTTCTTCTGCTAATTTCTTTGGTCACGTTCCGTAACACGATTTCTTTAATTGCTTAACCATTCAATTTCTAGATTCTATGGCTTCATTATTTTGCGTGTTGACTATACACTCTTTATTTTCGTAATCTACAAGTCAACAGAGGTAATAGTAGATTGTATGACAAGGGTGCAAAGTAATATTTTTTCGGCGAGGGCGTTTTTTGAATCCAGAGCGAAGTGAGGGATTCTAGAGTAGAATCCCGAGCGTAGCGAGGGATTCTTTAGTAGAATCCCGAACGTAGCGAGGGATTCAAAGTACGTCGACCGAGCCAAAAATATACTTGCACCCGAGTGATACACTCTACTTTTCATCACCCACTATGAGAAAATAATATATATATATAATAGAAAATAATACGTAAAAATGCACGAAAACTTAATTTTAATTTGAAAACGAAATCTTAATTTGATTTCTTTTTTTATTATTCAGCTGGCGGGGCCCTCGCGTCGTACCAGACATTCTTTATTCAAACAATATTTGCGTTCGATTTCTTTAGCGCAAAATACTAAAATGTTCTAAATTCAAAATAGGACGGAAAAGATCTAGCTGGCAGGAAAAGTTGTATGAAAATTCATTCCCGCCCGCTGAATAGAAAACAGCAACTTTGGAACCCCGTAAGTCCGAA
Organism: Hesperia comma; assembly: GCA_905404135.1. Taxonomy (NCBI): domain Eukaryota; kingdom Metazoa; phylum Arthropoda; class Insecta; order Lepidoptera; family Hesperiidae; genus Hesperia; species Hesperia comma. Next base: position 10,622,824 of record FR990031.1, on the reverse strand, counting down.
CCAAGTCGTCTTTTTCGAATAGGTGTGATGAAAAAAATATTAAGTATTATAAAAACAAAAAACCCGACTGCTTACAAAAGAACTCAAAAGAAAAAAACAAGTGTCACAATATCAACATAAAATACTTCATGGTGCTGCAGGCGGGGACAAACGTAGTACTTGTGATAAATCTTTTTTACCCGTAGGTAGCAGTATAGTTTGTCCCCGCCTGCAGCACCATGAAGTATTTTATGTTGATATTGTGACACTTGTTTTTTTCTTTTGAGTTCTTTTGTAAGCAGTCGGGTTTTTTGTTTTTATAATAATATTTTTATTTCAGACTAGTGTTTTCACTGAAAAATTCTACTTTTTGGGATGGTTTTTGACAATTTGTGTTAAAACGACGTTATATGATATATATTTTTGAAAAGGTCTTTTCACGATCTTTCATTTGATACCCATATTGCTAAGATAACAAAAAAACTCAAGATTATCCCCTCTTTTTCTTCCACTTTCGGGCGCCATTTTGAAAATTCATATAGCCTATGACACTTTCACAGTTCTGACGAATTCAACGATACGTTCATACGGATACGGATCCGTTCAACCGTTTGGGCTGTGGGGCGGTCCGAATAAATGGACATACATACAAACATACATACATACATACACTCGAAAAACATAACCCTCCTTCTGACGCAGTCGGGTAAAAATTGGCACTCCTCTATATTCGTATAGGTATCTATAAGTAAGATAAATAAAATTATAATTAATCACTGTCTATATTTTATAACGGTCAGCTTTAGAGAGTTAATAGGTAGTATGACCACCGAGAAAAACAATTCTTACTGGTCTTACCAGAATTTCATCCCAGTACTTATAACCACCGAGAAATGCCCCAGCTATGGGACTATTAATTACGGATGTTTTCTATTTCATATACTTACATAATAGTTAGGTACAACCAATGATTTAAATATCGGTACAACCAATTTTCTGCTGGGTAGTAGAGATACCAACATGTCATATTGTGGGAACGATCAATGATTTATTACTGTCTTACGAATTGACTCATAACATCCAGATCATCTCAATTCTTTGAAAAACCACATAAAATATTTATCTTATTCATAGTTGCCGGTAATAGCACAGGTAGATACTTACTAATGAAAAACTAACACAAAAATGACATACACAGTAGGTATCTGCTTAAGTACCTATATTTAAGTATACCTAATAACAAATTCTGACAATTAATTTTGTAGTAGCATATTACCTTATAAAAAGTATATCATAGGAATGTCATACGTTACATACGTATGTTAATAAAAAAAGAGGACATTTTATGTTTGACGCCTATACGGCCTATACCTAGGTCCTACAATCAGCGCCTACAATAAGTACAGTACAAGGATCTTTTGGCGCGTGGGTGACGTGTGGGTGACAGAGACAGTGCCTTACAGGAAAGGCAAACTGTAAGGCGCTGTCTCTGTCACCCACACGTCATCGACGCGCCAAAAAATGCTTGTAGGACTTAATATAGGTATGTTGTAGGTATTGTATAGCGATTTATTCGTCTGTGCATTTATTTTTTATTAATTTGAAAGGGCAAACTTCGGAAATGGTCTCATCGCTTAAAAATCAGGATCTGATGCAGGATGCTGGATTCCTAGGAAAATCGAGGTAACTAAAATTTTTTCATCCCACCTATTCGAAAAAGACGACTTGGTTCGCTTTTAAGTGCGCCCAAAGTTGGTGTTTTCTATAATAAGAAACTTTTAGCGGGCGGCAATGAGTTTTTCGTCCTCTTTATTTAAATAAGTGCGCCGCAATTATCTTTTCCGCGCACTTTTTGAATTCAGTTCGGATTGTTAGAAATTCATGGTTTTATTTTGAAAAATGAGTTCTTTAAGTGACTGTGAAAGTATAGGTAATTCCTGAATTTTAAGCGTCTTTTATTTTCTCATAGGGGGGATGAAAAGTAGAGTGTATCACTCGGCAGCAAATATTTTTGGCTCGGGCGACGTACTTTGAATCCCTCGCTACGTTCAGGATTCTACTAAAGAATCCCTCGCAACGCTCGGGATTCTACTCTAGAATCCCTCTCTTCGCTCTGGATTCAAAAAAGCGCCCTCGTCGTAAAAATATAACTGCTCCCTTGTTATACAATCTACTATAATAATATGACCTCGTATCGCCATAACTTCAAATACCTAGATGAAAACGTAAATACGTTAATAGCGCCATCTATCCGTGATAACACCTACTACCTCATGACGCCATGTTTGACATTTCCCTGACATATTATGATTCATAAGAATGAATTAGTTTACGAGGAAGATAAAAACAAACTACAGTCGTTCACACGATACGATACTTGCAACAAAACAAAACAAAGTTCAACAGCTGATAATGTCAGGTCGAAATAGTTAATAAATTTAACAATCTCCACTTATTACTGCAATAAAAATATCGTAAGGCGACAAACATTTACAGTGCTAACGTGATCATTGCTTGAGCTTGACTAAGTTGTGATTGTGACACTGTGTGTGGTGTTTTATTATTGTGAAGTGAACTAACCTCAAAACGTCAACAACAAAACAAAAACTAAAAGGTAAATACGAAACCGCCAGTGTTTTATTTTATTTTGAATTGAGAAATAACGCGAAGTAGTGTTATTTTCATTTAAAGTATTATAAATTATAATTGATTATTTAGACTTCTTATAATAAGGTATTTTTTCTATGACTACGATCGCACTCAACGGCCAAGATCACTTTCCCACATTCATAATCAACAAAGCAAATTTTTACAACTATTATTTAGATATTAAGATTTAAAGATATATTTACCTACCTATTTGATCATTTTCGTAAGAGGTGGGTACCTAAAAGTATATATTTTTTATTTAATAATACTGAATAATCCATTCTATGCCTAATCAAAAATTAATGCTACTCATTTAAAAAATATGCCAGATGCCACATTCAAATTAAAAATTGTACAGGTGAGAGTTGTGTGGCGCCCATGAAATTATAGAAAAGTAGGACGTACGTCAACAATTAGGTATTTTAGCAGATTTAAATTTTTTTATAATTCTATACCTAAGCTAAAAGTCATAATAAATTAAATTAAAATATAGAGTTGTCTCATATTATAAATACGGAACTGAATTTTCTTGTTACTGGGATTACGCTCACTACTGTTATCAGTGATAATAACGTTATCATCATTATCATTAATTGATATTAAACTAAGCATGAAGAAGTCATAGACAAGTCCTTACCTTATCAAAGAGTTGAGGCAGAAAAAATCTGGCCACGTGACAAGGCTTGAACACCATACTTGGTTTCAAACCACGACTACAAATTTGATTGCTCATTAAAGTTAACATTATCCCACTACGTACTAATGACTTCTGAAAAGCGCTTACCTAAAACGTTATCGCATCAAGCAAATAGAACTATGCGTTTGACTCGAAGGTGGTGACGGCGAAAGTGATTTCTTTTTCTTCACACTTGATGCCAGACGTTGAAACGCAGGCATATCCGTTTCAAAGCACACCACCGACAGTATTCTCTTACAACACAAAATCAACACTGCATCCTCAACACATTACGATTGTACAGCGAAAGTTAGATTCGTTATCGTTTTCGATATTCACACGGGCCCATCGTTCATAACCGACGGGTGTCGGTCGTCGCCAAAATGACAGTCCAGACCGGAGGCTCACGACTAGTCCCACGCGAGGATGTAGTCAATGAGGAATGTGATTACAAAAACGATTATGACGAGAACGTAAATGAGCAACGCTGGAAATCTTGTTTCTGTAAGGGAACACAGTCCGAGGCACACAGGAGCGAGAGAAACGGACTCTTAGCATTGACTGGACTGCGCCTGAGCCGTACAGGATGCGACCCATTAGGCAAAAGACCGACCATTATTGTATTGTCGTGGGCTTATCGTAACATCGTGTCTTTTCCAATTGTCAGGAACGATCAACGTGTGAGTAGCACCGAATTTTGGTAAATATTATGGTATACGTTCAAGAGGAATCACTTTGAGATGGAAGGCGAAAACTGCCTGGTAAGCTCCGTTTGTCATGAAACTTAGATGTTGTTATTGTTTTTATCAAAAAGATAAATGACATATTTCCAAGTGACTAATTTATATAACTTAATCCATTAAAAATACTTTTAAAATAAATTAAACATGAAAGTACTGAGAGGCCTCAATAAAGGGATTGACCGGATTCAGGGTTAGTCACACTCGTTTGTTCAATTGGATAGTTAAGTACCCGAAGCTCTGAAGTCGACCGTTTCCGTCGATGGTTCACACAGGAGCCTATGGGAATGAATAACTGTAATTGGAAGGGATAACAAAATGCCTATGTTTGATTTCAATATTGACACTTCCTCGCTTAACCTCGAGATTTGGTGTTGTTTACAAAGACTAATGTGATAAGAAACGCCATTAGTTAAAATGATTGTTCCCGTAATGTGATATTTTGAAACTGTTTTGGACCAAATAAGTCTGGTTTGATCGAGTTTTATAAACGGGAGGAGAGGTTGAAGTGATAACTCAATAATAGCTGTCGTTGAAGCATTGGGATCGGAAACACGAAGGATCGTATGATTGCTTACGACCGAATTTATACAAGGATGATTGCAACGATGTTGTAAGGTCAGCTGATTGGTTAAAAGTGCGAGTCTTACGGTGGGATTGCTAAATTTAGGTTACAAACATTGAGATTGATGGTACTTTAACAAAAATCTATTTCGTATAACAAAGTAGATACTACAGTTCTAAGTGTAGTTCAACACTTAGAAGTTTCAAAGCATTATAAAAAAGACCTTGCTCCTTCGGCCCACGTATCTATCATTAATTAAGGTAACCTAAATACCTTAGGCAATTAACAGTAAAACGGAGTACAAAGATGTTTTTTCTTTGAAGTTTTTTTATTCTTGCTTTTATATGCAAAGAAGTTAATACCTATATGTAGTGTAAGATATTTGTTTGAAATTTTTTACAAATAGGTACTTAATTTGATACTACAAGAAAATAAAGCTTCTTCCAACATCTTTTCAGAGGCGTGCCGGTCACACCATTGATTCCGACCAATCGTGACCAAGCACATGTTGTTCTTTTGGTTTTCCTTATCGTAATAACATGACATAGTTGATGTGGAATTATCATATATCAATCCCCAACCTATTTGCTATTTCCAAGAGAAGAAATTCATCTTCGGGTAGAAAATCCTCGATAGAATCGTTTACCTACACTTTTTTAGAGGCGACCATCTCAGTCCTCAGGGGAAGCTATGATTGAATTAGAACGAGACTCGTACTAAGTTACTGACTGGACTATTGCTTCCATCGACTAACAGAAATAACAGTCCCTGTCCTCACTCTTAATAACAATTTAATCTTTATCTGATCATCTAAGGTATTCATCATAATTAGGCTTTAGGTTAAGCCTGTAAATTACATGTTTTTTATATATAAATAAATAAATAAATAAATAATACTCAAATTATAAATATTCTCAACATGGCAGAAAGTTGTTAATTTAAAGACTAAGAGTACTGTCGGTGATTATACAATCGTCGTTTATTTAATATGTCCAGGATACAGAAACGATTAGTGGGAGCGCAGGTGTGTACCGATCGAGAAAAACGTTCAGATCGAAGGCGGTATGTAGACCCTTCACCCACTAGAACGTCGCCAGTGAGGAATTACATGACAATTTAATAACAGCCCGTTCGCATTCCTTTTTCTTAGAATTAATATTGCTGTAAGCCTTGTAACCAATTACATTCGCGATTAGAAACAGGAAAAAGAGAAATCTCGCCGTTTCGATATATTTACGGTCGGATTGGTGAACTGGTGAAGCAACAGCTTTAATCGATGAGATTAAATGAAAGCGATGGTAAATTTATTTATCTAACAGTTGGCAATTTTGATCATCACTCAGATATGAACAGATATCAACTTCAAGTTTTATTCGTAAGTCTACTTGTACGAGTACTTACACGCTCATATCGTTTTATCGTTTACTAGTAAATCCGCCCTCGCTTCGCTTCGGGAAACCAGTCCCGTCAAAAATCTCTATAAATTTTAACAAATTATGTTATTCTGATGTCTAAGCTATATTACTGCAAAGTTTCATGAAAATCCGTTCAGTAGTTTTTGCGTGAAAGAGCAACAAACACACACACACACTCACTCGCTCACTCACTCACTCACACATACATCCAAACTTTCGCATTTATAATATTAGTAGGATGAATACTTTCTGCTGTATAAAAAATCCTTATCGTACAAATATCATTAAATCAAACACAGTCTTGCATATTCTAAATTTCCAATAAAAAATTTCTTCCGTAATAAGTGACACGAATGTTTTGAAGTGGATTGGATATAGTAAGCCAACAATTGGAGTTAGGTATATTGAAGGGATGCTAAAGTTGATCATCAACCTTCACAAACGTTTAAACTCTTACTTAAATAATTGCAGCAATTCTAGTGATTTATCTGTGGAATACAGTGACCCACTGCCTGGAGTCCGTCGAGAAACAGCGTAGTTGATTGATAAGGTCCGAGTGCATTGTTTACTATAGGAATTTGCCATAGCCGACTGGAACTATGCAATCAAGTTATTAAAGTCGTCGTACAAGTTTAGTTTTAAAATAGTGGACTATAATAATAATTAAATTCTAGTTATGATGCATTATACAATAACTTAATCAACACGTGTCCTTAAATCTCTGTAAAAAGTAGCCCGAAATCCGCGACAATATTTAATTCGATAAGAATTATTCGGGCCAGTGTCGAAACATAAAAAAAAATCCCTGATGAATTCTATTAATCGTTAAATGAGTATACTTTCTTAGTCTTACATGTATAACGAAAGTGATTTCTCCGAAGAACCTATCTACGGACGTTAATATTACGACATCAGCCGTGCCGTGATCGTCTACTGACTTTTTTACGAATTCGATGCGTATGCACATATAGATCTATGAAACGTAAAACGTCAGTAATAAACTTGCGTTCCTCCATCCCCCAGACCGGTTGTTACTTATTCTACCACCTACCGATACACTACAGAATTTCAATCCCCGCATAAAATATTATATAACGTGTAAAATTGCGTGAAAATAACACCATTACCCTTTATTTATCTTGTTACTTGTTAAGCTTAAATACATATTATATTAGTTTTATACATAGCTATCCCGGTGCATATTTTCAGTTACATTCGTAAAATATTAGGTATTGAGTACAGCTACCTACGGACGTTTTATTCTAGGAAATGACGTTTATTTCTTCAATGTATTACAATAATGGTATGGTATTAAAACTTCTAAGTCGATTTCAGAAACGGTTGCGATTTGCGATCATTTGTTTGCTGCTGTGGTGGGTAACGTGAGTCATGGCATCGAAAACGTAGGAATATTGTTCTCCAATTAGGTATATCGTAAATAGGTACCATAGATGTGAATACTCCGTTGAAAAGGTAGAAAAGTTATCAAATTAAGTATAAAAAACGTTTCCTCCGTTAAAATGCAATATTTTTGAATTTTGAATTCCGAAAGTCCAAAGTTTTACTTCATCTACACGATGTTATTTAGATCAAAAGCAACAGGTACCTACCTAACTACCTACTTAATTATATAAATGCCTACTTACATTATACAATATCACATTCATTTTTATAAGATTAAATTAATAATATACGCCAGGGTTGTCACAATAATATGAAGTCTTGAAAAAAATACCCATCTTACATCCTTTTCAAATATCATCTCAGTGTAAATCCAACCAAGTATGAACCTACCTACAATGTCAATATTGTCAATGCGTATTGCGTACCTACCTAAAATAAGTACATATTATTAATGCCCTTCAAAATGTTGTTAATTTACTCTTATAATAACAGCAATAGGTAATTAAATGGATTGTACAGACCATGTAGGTACCTATGTCTTGTCTCTTCGTTATTACAGTCAGGGTGAATGAATTTACCTAGCTAGGTAGGTACCTAAGTTAACAATGGCTGGGGCATTTGACCGGTCATTTGAGGATATTTATCCTATTAGGCTCGCAGATAAGCGTCCAATAAAAACAATTGTTGTTTACAAAAAAAATATAATACCTATATATTTTTTTATCATAAGTAGAAGTGATGAAACGTCGTTAGAAACACTCCTTAGGATATCTTTAAAAAACAGTCCTAGAATATCTTTTCTTGTACTATGTTTATTTTCCAAGCATCCTTGTCATAAATTATATTCATCATCTGCATAAATATTCGTATGGGTAGATCAAGAATGGATTTTGGCACTTTATTGTAAAAACGTAAACTGGACATGACAAAATACCGCTGAACCCTATGCAATAGATAGGCTTGGCAGTTCACAAATAAATGTTTCTAAGTTTCCTACATATAACAATAACATGTCCTTAAAATAGTCTTTTTGTTTGTGGTCACTAATGAAAGTGACAACACTGACAACAATGGTCAAATAAATTGGGAATTGTAAAGTAACCTTCGATAGCTCAGTTGGTAGAGCGGTGGACTGTAGCGGTTAAAATCAAAGGCATCCATAGGTCGCTGGTTCAAATCCGGCTCGAAGGAGCTTTTTTTCTCATTGAAAATAAGATATTTTGGATGAATGTACCTATGTATTTTTTATTATCTTTGCTGTTTAGCTGTTTTGTTTAAAATACTATTTTTAAAATGACATTTAAAGTTTTTGTGTTTAGAAATTTATGTTTATTGATAAATGTATTCAATTTATTTGTTTGTTTAATTTTTAGAATTCATATTCAAAATTCTATTATTTTTTGCATTGAGATACTATGTACTAAATGATTTTTTGTTCAATATTTTCAAGCTTCGTTTTGTTATAAAAATGTCACTTTTGGTATTTCATTCTCTACGAAAATAGCTTGTTAAAAATATTTAGGTAAACAAAAATTTGTTTCCGCCCGGGATCGAACCGGGGACCTTGTGCGTGTGAAGCACACGTGATAACCGCTACACTACGGAAACTTATTCTTCTTGAATGAAATTTTGTATCAATAGTTTATAATGAAAAATTTATTGCATTATTTGAATATAACGTTAATGAATAAATTAAAATAAATAATCAAGAAATTGTAATATTCAACTGCACGCGTAAAAATTTAAGAATAATTACTTTGTTACTAAACAACAATAATCCCGTTACCACACTTGTTTTTAGCAGTAACTAGTGACATCTGTTGACAATACTGTAACATTTATAAACAAAGTGTTTGACGTCTGTAACATATAGATGTCCTTATTGATCTATGAATTGTATTTTGCGTATAAAATTCCTGTAAATGAAAATAATTTATTGCGGCACTATGCACGTTATTAATATTAACAAATTATACCAAGATATTATCTTATTTTAGAGCCAGACATTTTAATGAAACATTGTAATTCTTATCTTGTTGTCTGGGACTTGGCTTGTTCTGGTCTAGTTGCTGAAGGTGGTAAAGTTAAGGTTTTAGGTTTCTGTCTATGATAACTAATAATTTTAAATAAATTACATTTTCGTAGCCTAATTATTTTACAATGCGTTAGTATGTACTTACTTATTTCTTTTACATTGATATTACGCTGAGGTATACCTAGTACCTACTTACGATAAAATTTTCAAATTAAGTAAATTACCTTCTTCAAAACTCATATTAATATTGTGCTTTTAAAAGCCTTTAATTTTTCTTTGCGGAAGTGATTTTAAAAACTATTGAATAACCGATCTTAATTACAGTGATAATGTAGGAATAATACGTATGTACTATAAAACTATACATAAATAATTAATATTTCTTTTTAATTTTATTCTATTTTATAATTTTATACTTTACCTTGACTGATGCACCGGAGCTGGCACGGAAGAAAATTTGAAAAACTAACTAAAGTTAACTCTAGGCGCCTTTCCAGCAGACGCTGTCAAGTGATGGAAGAGAAAGATGGCCGTCGGTTTATATAGCAGAAAAAATCGAGAAAATTGCTTCGACCACCCGCTGAATAGCTCGTCATGTGGTTTCTAGGGTGTGGTTATGTTCAGCAAATTTGTAATCGGGGTCGCACCCTGTGTTCAAGATAATATTTGACTTGTATTCCGATCACTGCTTACATTAGTATATCTTCTTTACTGTACATTGACGCTTTTGTATGACTGAAGTTTTATGTTCCTCCTGATAATGTTTGTTAGGCTACTTACTCACAAAATTACTCACATTTGCGCGAATATGCGAACCATAAGTGTAAGACGACCTTAGGAAATAAGCATTGAGATATTATGTACTAAAGGAAATAAGCGAAGTTTTTGACACATTCGGGGTTTTTTCCAGCTGTCAAAGCTGTGACAATTCGTATACCGGCGCTCACTCACATTCGCGCGAATACCTACTTGAACTCTCATAAATTGTTATAAAAGGGCAAAATAAAATACGACTCGTGTTATGTGTTCAGAATGGACTTAATATACTAACTCCATGGTCTTCAGATACGTCATGTAATTCAATGAACTTATTGACTACAAAACTTCCTTTGCTGTCGTAGTTCTATTTTCAAACAGTTACCGGCAGGTCATTTTAATTTTTTTTATAGCCTGAAGTGCTGATGAAAAAGCGGACGAGCCACCTGATGGTACGTGGTCATTGTCGCCTATGGACACCTGCAACACCAGGGGAGTCAGCAGTGCAACAGAGTGCAATAGAAAACGAGAAAATAAAACCTTCCTCCTCATCATCTCTTCTCTTCTCTCCACTAAAGCACCCCTCCTCTCCTCAAAAGCACCGTTCCTATCTAGCACTTCTCCACTCCATCTCTCGCTTATCCAGCTGGCAAAACGTAAAAAACTGTCTCGCCAAATCTCATCTAACCACTTGCTACTGGTCTTGCTTCCCACAGCTGTTTGAACAGAGTCATTAAATCCCTCCGTTACGTGACTGCGAAGTTTTTAACAATTTCGTAGTATACCAAAATGTCAAAGCTGTGACAAAACAACGCTTTTTAGAAATGTTTTCTACTTGTTTGTGCGCGCTACACTACGCATACCGCGATTTTCTGGCCTTCCATTCCTTAGGCATCTTCCATCGTGCTCCTTATGACACTCGTCTAAACCACTTTAATCTTATGTCACTAAAGAACCGTCGTGCATTAGGTACTTAATATCATATTCCTCAAAAAACTTATTTCTGGAGATATAGATTGTAACCATTTATTACAAAGTGTAAGTCTTAAGATTCCTTACCACATCCGATAACCGAAATCTTTTATATTCCACCAAGCCGAACTAACCTTCTCAAATATTCCTCTTTACCTAGAGTTGGTTTGCATTATAACGAAATACCTATGTAAAAAAAGTCGCTGATATCGATATTTTTCATGACATGTACCCAAAGTTTAAACAAAAACTATGTTCAAATTTTCTTAAATGTAATTATTATGTAAGCAATGCACGTCTAATCGTAGTGTTCAGTGAATGTTGTACACTCCTGTAACTGGCATGCATACCAGTTCCTATATGCCTATTTCAATCATTGATATTCCTATCTCTATGATTTCAATGTAATTTCGGTGAATGTTCTGTGTGTAATGCTGTTGTGGTGTTATAAAAAAAATAAAAATTAGTTGCGATACTTGTGGTGAGTTTTCTACAGTAAGTTCTGTTGTAATGATCATTAATATTTCTTTTATTTCAATCGGTTCCTAAAAAAAGGAATGTCAGTTTAAAGAATCACGCGTAAGTACGAAGAAACAGCTTTTCCGAAACGAAGCCTTGGTTATTATTGAATTCCTGAAAATTGTTGCAGTGGTTATTTTTCTATTTTATTTCTTTTATTAATTTGTAACACTACATCATAGTTAGCTTCATAAATGGCTAGTTGCGTTACTTACAGTAATAAGTTCGCAGTATTGTGTGTGTAGTGCTGGCCCATAGTGACTATTTATTTAACATCTAAAGTTCTTAATTCGACTGTATTTATATGTTTTTTTAATGTTTGTTCAGCGATTTTTTCGTCGTTTATGGGCCGATTTTGATAATTCTTTTTCTGTTGGAAAGAAGATATGCGCAGTGGGGTACGCTGATAAGGACACCAGGACCAGGACTACTCGATTTGTCTGATGATGGCATCTCAAAGAAATCGAGGGGAACTTTCGAAAATTGTATGGACGACCAGTGTGTTTGTTAATGTTTTCATTGGTATATTAAAGCGCTACAAATTCATGAAGGTCTGGAGTCGATCTGATGAAGCCGAAATACAGTCGAGAGAAATTCTCAACTATTAACTTCAGTTATCTAGTGTTTGGGCTTGATTAATTTATAGTGACTAGAACTTTACACCTACACGTGTTTAATTGAGCGCCATCCGGCGAGTAGTTTTTGAGTTATCTCTGCTTATCGAGGTTGAAGTCGGTTATTTTTTTTGTAAAAAGCAATAATAACTTTATGTTTTCCAATGTTAAACTGGTATAACCATTTAAAAGTAGACACTGCGTGCGGAATTATTAAAAAGTCATCCGCGAAAACCGGCAATGTACGGCGAACTACGGACAGTGTTTGAAAACACATACTGAAATAATTTCAAAGGCAGTAACAGACGTCATAATGATCATTTTCATATTGAACATACGGTGCATACGGCTTCGTCTTACGAGTAGGTAGGTACGTAGGTACATTCACGTCTTGTAGGTGGACGAGGCAGGGGTGAGTAGTAACTTTCCATCCAACCATCGATAGATCGATGCATCCTACTTCAAATACGAACTCCAAAAAGTATCTAAATAAATTTTTATGTACTTTCTGCCTGGTTGAACGGATTTTGATTTTTTTTATTCAAAAGCTAGTGCGTCATGTCTGATCCCATTTTGTCCATCTATTTCAATCATTTGAGCGACATTTACCACGAAAGTTACTGGCTCTCCGACATTAAAAGGATGGTAGTGATAGCTACTCAGGTAGATAAAATATCCCATAACAGCCAGATACCGTAGAAATTAACCAAGGTGGTACAAAGTCCAGCGACTTCTAAGCAGAGGAACTTGGCGATTTGACCTCCCCTCACCCTCCGCCTCTCCTGAATCAGAAGGATGCACTACGATGAGGAGCCGTTGGCTTGGTCTACTCTCTACATTGCACCTTTCGGGGTGCATACCTAACGTATCGCTAATAACAACTATCTAAATCTTGTTAATTTTATAGCACGTAAAATCGTATAAACGTGGATGCTGGAAGCACAAGTACCTAAGTACTAGCAATTTGTGGTTGAGATTGGAATTTACATTGTTCCAGTAATATCCAGTTCAAGCTATTTATGGAAACAATGTCTTGTGATAAAATCGCCCTTTACATTGAACCACTTGTGGCAGTCGTGGGAACGTACGCCGTTATCGTTTAAATAATATTACCATACTAATAATATTAGCGCCTCACTTGATTCTTCTGTACGCAGTAATATAGGTAGGTAGGTAATAGAAAATTATAAAACTGGGACTGATTAAGCTATTTCGGGCACTTGAAAAGTCACCAATCAAATAGAGATTCCATGACGATTATTTTAAGATATTTATTTTTATGTTTGTCAGTTTTTTATTGGTTTGTTGGGAACCTGGGAATCCTAGTTTACATTGGCTCTCTGATATGCAATCTATTGAAATTTTCAATAATACAAGTACTACAATAAAGATAAGTTTCGAAATGCGAGTGGTGCATATGAGCTCCGTACTTTCAGGAACCATGTCGGTCGAAGGCGTAATGGTCTCCTACAACTACTCCGAAGACGGCGAACATGCCAACATCCTGACAGTGGCAGCATCGGGCATCAAGTTCAGCAAGCGATGGGTCCTCACCCATGGCTCCATCCTTTCCCCACTCAAAGAAGCCAAAATCATCAAGAACGCTAAGAAGCCTATTCTAAACGACGAGTTTTACGACCAACTGCCGGAAATATACGTTACATGTGAGAAAGTGGCTTCAAAGACTCCAAACGTGTATGAAAGTATTGAGAAGTTGAGCCGAGAGAGGAGTTTGGACAATGATGCTGATATGGAACACAGCAGCTACCAGGTCAGGGTGCTAACAGGAAGGTAAGGATGTTAATGATTCTAAAACGCTTTGCTGTCCAAGTCTATAATTATCATCCCTTACTATCAGCTCCCTAAGCAATAAATGAACCAAGAGGCCATATTATGCCTACTGAAAGTAATTGAGCTTTGTGTCATGGTGGTAATGACCAGAACTTGCCAACCATTAGCAACCCAGTAGTTCCGAAAGAATAAGTGCCCTCCACTCAAACCGATCAGTATTATTCCCGGCTTTATGTGTAGTTCCTATTGGAACTTGGTGTTATGAGTTACAAAATATACCTACCTATTTTATGTGACCACCGACCACAGCACCTTTCGGTATGTTAATGGTTTACTGAGGCATATCCATGTGATTCTAGTGAAAGAACACTAATGCCGGATTCACACATATCAGTGAAGTCACCGTACCGTCACAGTTCCGGCAAATCTTTCATACATTCTCGGCATTGTCAGTGCAGTGTCAGTGACTGTGAGTGAACGGTGACTTCACTGATATGTGTGAATCCGGCATAACGGTACACTTTCGCATTATCTGACAAGCTAATTCCAACGTGTCACTGCAATCATACTAATTAAAAGAACCAACCATCCAGACGTAACCAACATTAGGACTGCAGTCGTCACTCTTTCTTCCAGAGTAGTTCACGTGTGGCAGTGCCCCATCCTGGACCGCTGCGTGGACGACATCCTCTACAGCTGGACCATCGCCCACCGGGATGGGGACGTGGAGAAGCAGACGCAGCTGGGCAAAGCGCTGCTTTCCGTGTTCGTGCTGGTCGATTTGGAGTGCGATAATAGAGGTAAGGTCCATTGGGCCTTTTAGACTTTTGTATAAATAGCCGGCAAACGTGTCTATTCGTTCATGCTTGCGAAGTTCTCCGACAAAAACAATGTCCATTTATACAACCTACAATCTAAAGCATAACTACGCTCATTGAATTACATGTCATTTGTGGTCATTTCTGTACTACGGATATAAGAAATTAGAATTAAAACAACTACATTATTAAAAATATCGTGTAATCATTCAAGAAACAAGTGAAGATTACCACATACATCAGCACACTTTCTTCCCGCAAGTATGTTGCAAGTCTGTAAAATATAATACCGATAAATTATTCAGCTTGTCTTTACTGCATACAACTACAAAACTTGTATATGACTTTACCCACCATCTCGCGGATCCTTAGCCAAGGTATGATCTGCCCTCCATCTTCTAACGGTGCCCATGTGCGATTGAATTTGTGGGAACAAGACCCAATGGTTGTCGATGGCATCCTTTTTTATCATGCCGATTATCCCGAGGCCTATTCCTCCGAGTAGGATGGCATGCTTTGAGCCCAAGTACGATGCTAGGATCGGTCCACATGCCAGACCACCTGATGAATAAGAATGTTTCGTAATGGTACTTATGGGTTTTGATGGTTATTAGAGAAACTAAAAGGGGAGAGTAGGTAAATGCTTTTATATATTTTAAGCTTCATAGCCATTTACAACTAGTGGGGCATTGTCGTCAAGCATTGACTTATCATAGGTAATTTCTAGGTTAAAAATACGAACAATGGATTATTTACCTAATTATCTTCGGATTTCCTCGTGCAATAATAATTAACATTTTTACCGAGAAAATAGTTGAAAGAGTCATCCTTTTGCCGGTATTGCTGCGCAGCGTTTGCAGCTATTGTGAACGTGGCGCCCATAAGCGCGGGGTGTCCCATGTGAAACGCGAATCTACAAAATTACAGATTTTTTATGTAAAAAGCAGACAACGAGTAAATGCGGTGACAGACAAATAAAAAGAGAAAAAATAATATAGGTCCAAAAGGTATATAGGTCCTCTCGAAACAGGAGCTTATACTCAATACTCTACAATGATGATCTAGCATGGAGCATTAGGTAAAGTAAATTTATTGTATATGTTAACGGAAATGTGTTAAATCCGTCATTGTATACAATTCCTAGGAAATGTATACAATTCCTAAAATCGCCCGGAAATGTGTGAAATAAATTATATTGGACACATTTCCTAGGAAATCTATACATTTCCTAAATAGCAATCGGAAATGTAAAACATTTAAGATTTTAATGGGTACGCGGGATAGATAATATGAAGATATTATATTTTACGGTATGATTGTTACCAGATTGTCTCACCGAGTGCCTTAATAAAAAACATTATTTTGTAAAACAATGAATACTCATTTCCATTACTACTCAGTCAAATTCTTCAAGGTGTAGGTAGGTCGAATTCGTTACAGAACCGAATTAGCCTACCCCTACTCCACGTAGTCTTGTATGCCCTACCCCAACAGTGTTTTTAGAACCCGGAGGCACGGAGGGAGAGCAGCCCCCGCCCGCTGTAACAAAACGCAGACACCCGGGCGAGCCGGAGTGGCTGAAGCTGCGCAGGCGAGCGTGGGTGTCTATGCTTTGTTACGCAAGGGCGAAGGGGCTGCACCTTCCGCAGCGCCGGAGAAATCACGGTTCGAAAGTATGCCCTATATTCTGCGTTTTTACGATTTGGCCAAACGTGGATGACCAAATCGTGAAACGTAGACGATTTAACGGTCTGGCCAAATGAGTTGCCCATTTCATGAAATGCGACCATTTGAAGTGAACAAATCTACGATGTGGCTACGACATATACATTTCCTAATACGATATCGGAATTGTATTAAATATTTTTTAAAACAATATTTTATATATTTAATAATTTTTTTAATATTTTATACATTTCCTAAATATATAACAATCGCTGAAGATAACTGACAACCTCAGAAGAATCAACAGTTTAGAGCCCGTACCTCTTCAGTATAGGGCCGAGCCCCACCGCATGCGAATACATCATGACATCGAAGGTCGACAGTATCAGGCCGGCGAGCGCTCCGTAGCGCGCTGTCACCATCACCTGTATTTAAGCATAGGTACGAAATGTTACATTGTACCTGTTTTACATCTCACATCAAGATCAAGAGTCTTAAAAATGGAATACCTAAAAGTAAAAAATCTATAGATATGTACATACAGGTTTTGCCACTTGAAGTGGTAGTCCAAATGTTGCGTCCAACCTCAATGTTAAACCCAAAGGTTAAAATAACGAAGAGCCGGCTTTCAAATAATTCGGTAATTTTAATCTTCGGCTAATAGCGATAAAAATATTTCGAAATTATGAAGCAATAGATAGATCGCGCGAGTGCATATCGATACCTGACAATCATTGCTTGAAGGACATAGGCAATAAACATTTTGGGAAGATAGGTGGATAAAGTTTAGTATGTGGACCGTTGAATTGGGTAACCATATTTTTATATCTAAAAGGGTTTAGTATAAGGAATATTTACGCAAAGTTTCAGACTGCGGAAATCAGTAGGTAGTTTTTTTTTATCGAATTTTAAAGTCTTCACCTAAACAGTACTAAAACACCTAAAACACGAAAAATACCCCCTCAAAACACAAGAAATGGGTGTGGGGATGTAGGGGGTTGAATTCCGGTTATAAAAATGCCACCCACAACAATCTGCGACGCACAGTTTTTGAGAAAAATAAAAAAAAATCATTCTAACCTAACACTACAGCTAAGTACATAGGGTCAGTTACGACGATCCAAGAGCAAGTAGGTATGTCATGATTAAATGACTTTGTCACATATGTCGACAGAACCCCGCTTCGTAGGATGTGTGTGATTGTGCGCACGAGTGTGTGTGAGTGTGCGTGCAGGTGTGTGTGTGCTCACACATACTTGCAATTACCTACTAGGTCAATAGAGTAGGATGACGAAAAATAGCGGTAAGAATGGGGGTAGCGGGGGGACGGGGGGGCTACAGGCCCCCCGTAAAGGGGGGGTCGGGGGGCGAAGCCCCCCGCCATAAAAATATAACAAAAAGCCAACCACACTCTAGTTGGGTATAGGTTAGGTTCGACTGTAATAGAACCACGTAGAAAAAAGGGACCCCCGAAAGGGGGTCCCGTCGACATATTTTTACAACACTCTCTGCCCTAATAGGTGGGGATTAGCTAGTTTAAACTTAGACCGTATTAGAAAATTGACCCCATGTATGTAGCTGTAGTGTTAATGTTAGCACTTTGAGGTTAGAATCGTTTTTTTTTGTTTTTCTCATAAACTGTGCGTCGCAGAGCTTTGTGGGTGGCATCGATGTAACCGGGAATCAACCTCCTACATCCCCTTACCCTTTTCTTGTATTTCGAGGACCTAGTTTTCGTGTTTTAGTCGTTTTAGTACTGTTTAGGTAAAGATTTCAAAATTCGATAAAAAAAAAACTACAAGGCTCCGCGTCTCAGGCTTCGCGGTGGAACTTCCCCTCATCCCCCCCTACCCCATCCCCACCCCCACACTCCTAAATTCGACGGTCCACATACTAAACTTTAACCAGATAGGTCCTCGAATGGAGACACGGGCTTGAAAAAAGGAGCATAGGGAGTTACCAACCAGGGGGACTGTCAAAGTAAAGAGGACAGCGGGCATCCCCTAGATCCAGAATGCTCTGGTCTAGTTGAAGTGATGCATGTTAGAAGAAATCTTTGCCCAGCAGTGGACTTTTAAAGGCTGATGGATGCATTAATGACGATGAACACATTGAATGTACCTTTTTATCTACATCACATCCATCTGGGGTATCGTAGTATCTATAATAGTTACGTCTGTTCTTCTCGGGACATTGACAAGACATAATGATCTTGATATTTTAACACTTAATAACATTTATTGTGCACCAAGGATGTTTTTGCACATAATATTTTGCATGTCATCTATGTTTGACTTATTTTCATTTAGTGTCAACCTGAGGTGTCAACATTTATTTTTAATTGAACATTGTAGTTTTCAATGCCTTTGAGCATTATGAAAACGCTATTTTTTTCTGTTCCGTGATAAAAACGCATTATAGAAAAGTGTTAACTGTATAGTTACCTACCATTAGATGGACTGTATAATCAAAAATCTAGCGTTAAGCATGAGTTAAGCAAAATAATTTCATGCAACCCGAGGTACTAACTCTCTTTCTTTCTGTCATTGTATCTTTATTGCGCTATTATATTTTGTATCATTAGTCAACTGCCTAAGGAGTTTCAAGTGTAAACGTACATTCTGTTTCAGGTCTGAAGACATTGCGGCCACTGTCGGAACTGCTAGACATGGTGCGCTCGCCGCCTGAGCGTGGCTCCAACGTGCAAGTGCATTCTACCCCGTTTGGATGCGAAGTAAGTGGGTAGTATAGTTAACTTAGACAATTTGAATTTCAGAATAATTAACGGTAGAGTTAGGTACGCGTTATTGCTGCAATACTGGGTAGCAATCTTTACCGTTCATTATTATTATTTTTGCGGAATTCAGGAAAGTAGTCAGTACTCATTCTAGGGCGTCGTATATATGTAGGTAGATACTTGTTTTTCTTGGTTTTCCCTTAAGCAATGAGCTCGTTTCGGAACTTGGTAACAACTGGAAATTAATGTTACTTCAGCAAGTAATTTTTTCTCGCCAGTGTACAACGCGTCAACAGTGGATGAAAAAGTTTCATTGTTCAACGAATTTACCATAAAGCTGTTCGATAAACATGCTCCGGTACGAGATGTACGAGTCAAGCGCCCACCTGCCCCGTGGATCTCGAGAGGGGTGCGTATGGCGATGACGCGTCGTGACCGTGCATTTAGGGCTTTTAAGCGTGACAGGTGTGAAGAAAATTGGCGTCTGTACAAATTAGCTCGCAACCGCTGTAATCAAATGGTAAGGGCAGCTAAGCGAAGGTACTTCTTCGATAGTGTTAATAACTCTTCTTCGGCTGATATATGGAAGTTTTTAAATTCTCTTGGACTTGGTAAGACTTCGGTCAATATTGAAATTCCTTTTTCTCTCGACGCACTAAACTCTCACTTCACGGCAGTTACTTCTCTTGATCCTATGATTAAATCTCGTACTATTTCGGAAATATCTTCCATGGCCAAACCTCACCTTAATTCTTTTTCTCTCGTCTGTGTCTCAACTGCGGACATTCACAAATCGCTGATTTCCATTAAGTCCAAGGCAGTGGGTTGTGATGATGTGAGTAGAGCTATGATTCTCCTTGTTCTTGAACACTTCTTACCAGTCATTACTCACATCATCAATTTCTCTATTTTGTCTGGGGTCTTCCCTTCCTTATGGCGTAAAGCTTTCGTAATTCCTCTTCCTAAAATACCCAATCCTACACTCCTCAACAATTTCAGGCCTATCTCTATATTACCTTTCCTGTCTAAACTCTTGGAGTGCACTGTTCATCAACAAGTGTCCACTTTCTTACATAATACTAATTTCCTTTCCAATTATCAATCCGGTTTCCGAATTGGGCACAGTACGACGACTGCTCTAATCAAAGTTTCTGATGATATTCGAGGTGGTATGGAGGATAGAATGGTCACCATACTTGTAATGGTCGATTTCACCAACGCCTTCAATATGGTTGACCATGATATCCTCCTTGCTATGCTTGGGTACCTCAACTTCTCCTCCACTACTTTAGACTGGTTTTCTTCCTACCTTCGTGACCGTCAGCAAGCAATTCGTCATGGTGTTAACACGTCTGACTGGTGCGACGTAGCTGCTGGCGTGCCACAGGGTGGAATTTTATCTCCTCTTTTATTTTCCGTTTTTATAAACTTTTTGTCTACCCAGCTTAGCTGCTCTTACCATCTATATGCCGATGATCTTCAAATTTACGTTCAAGCTGATATTGAGTCTGTCAACTCTGCCATTAACAAATTAAACAGGGACTTAAACAACTTACATCTGTGGTCTGTCAAATTTGGTATCAAAGTGAATCCCAGTAAATGCCAAGCTATCATCTTTGGCAGTAGTCGGCAGTTGGCTAAACTTGATGCTGGTTCTGTAACACCTGTTTCGTTAAATGGAACAATTATTCCCTTTTCATCCTGTGTCAAAAACCTGGGCCTGTACATGGACTCTACACTAAGTTGGTCCACGCAGGTCAAAAACATAAGCAGGTCAGTAATTGCAAAGCTAAGCGTTCTTAATCGCCTTAGAAATTTTCTTCCGGTCAAGATAAAGGTTACATTGGTGCAAGCTCTTATCTTCCCTATTATTGATTATGCTGATGTGTGTTACCCTGATCTAAATGAGGATCTTCTAGACAAACTGGATCGTCTCATTAACAATTGTATCCGTTTTGTTTTCTGCCTTCGAAAATACGATCATGTTTCGTCTTATCGCGCTCAGCTGAAATGGCTTCCGATTCGCCAGCGACGGCACTTTAGGATACTCACAACACTTTTCTCAATCTTATTTGATGAATTTGCCCCCGATTACTTGAAATGTAAATTTCAATTCTTATGCGACACTCATGGCCGGCAGCTTCGTTCTTCTGAGACTTTAGCTCTTTCTGTCCCTCCTCACCGTACTGGTTTCCTTCATTATTCGTTCGCTGCTCAGGCCATACGTCTTTGGAATGCTCTTCCACCTGAACTTAAGAAGCCATGCAGTAAGTTTTGTTTTAAAAATCGGGTTCGGGCTCATTACTTGTCATTAGTGTATGATCACTAATAGTAGGCTCTTAGTTTGTTATTATTACCATTATTTATTATATTTCCCAATAATTTGTCATCAGTCATCAATCACTTATGTATCATATTGCATTTTTATATATTATTTATATTTATAAACCTATATATTTAATATTATATATAATACAATATATATATACATATATATTACAGTGCTTATATCATATTTACCTAATTTCATTTATTTGTTTATTTAGCATTTATAGCGTTGAAAGGTTTTGAACTTTATTGATACCGCCCTCTTCTTTTCTCCCACTGCCCTAAGGTTGACTGGCAGAGAATGCTTTTAGCATTAAGTCCGCCTTTTGTTCCATTACATATGTAAGGTTCAATAAAGTGTAAATAAATAAATAAATAAATAATTTTTACGAAATAATGACGCACAATTTAGGAACCAATGGAACGAATTTTTAGAGAAGAAAGAAACATTTTAAGTTCCTTTAATTAAGCATGTACTATGCGTCGTTTCAAAATGATTTAAGGTTCTTTTAGATATGCATGTAGGTACCTATTCATGTGTAATGTATGTATGCTACAAGATAAGTATTGTGTAGGTGTTCCTGAACGCCGTGACGACGGGGTCGGTGTGCGGCGTGGTGGGCAAGCGGCCGTCGCTGCTGCTGACGGACGCGGCCACCGCGCTCGGCTCGGAGGGCGGGGCCGTCTTCACTGAGGGGCCCACGTGAGTACACTGTTGGTTCAATCTTCGCAAAAATTTTACATTCGGAAAAATTTGTACAAAGGCGACCACTACCTTCGTACAGTAATCCATCCTTTCAAGCATTAGGCACGCTTTACGTTAGCCCACTCATATCTCTGCAGTAAGCACTAAGTTATTCTGTGTCGCGGGTGGCATGGTCTTCTCGAATAACGTGTCACCAACCCTCATTCTTAGTCCGGAATTAATCTAAGACTACTCGCTTCACAGGCAGGATCACTATCGACTGGGCTACGGGGGCGACTAGGCTACTTAGGGATGGTATCTTGTCGATTGCAGATAACTGACAGCAGTTTCAGTACTCCATACAATATAATTATGATCTATGGGTGCTCCTAATAAAACCTTTGGTCAACAATTATGTAACAACCATACATTTGTTGCCATTCAATTATGACCCTTATTCCGTCGCAGCAAGGAGCTGGTGGGGCTAGTGGTGTGCAGCGTGTCGTGGTGGCGCGGCGAGTGGGTGGGGCTGACGCTGGCGGCGCCGCTGCGCTCGGTGCTGGCCGCCAAGCTGCGGGTGTCGCCTGCTACTGTCCAGAGACCGCTGCCCTCGCCGACGCTTGCGAGGATATTGGGTAGGGGATGGTTGTGTTTGTTTTTGTTGATTGAATCTAATCCTTGTAATCTATTCTATCTAAGCTCATTTATCTTATCCTAATCTCGCCTTACTTTGGGAAGTCTACGTGATCTACGTCTCAGTTCTCAGTACTCATACTATAAAAAATCTAGAGGTGCTTATTTAGGGTCTCAGCAAACTGACTGCAGCATTCTTTTTAGAAGCGCGATCCGGCAACAGCCAACAGCTCCAGTAACAGTGAGCAGAATTCAGCCGAAGCGGCTGTCGGCCGGACCGCGCTTCTGAAAAAAAGCGCCACCTTAAATTGACATACCTACATTTTTTTTCTGAAAAGATTGAAATAGATATAGAGATTTGAAAAACTTTACAGCAGGTGTTTAATGTCTGTAAGTTAAATATTTTGATTCTCTGTTCCAGACATTATAGACAGCACGACGGTTTTAGTTCGATGCGGGTCCGCTTGGGGCGCTGGCGTGTACCTGGGGGGCGGGTTCGTGCTGACGTGCGCACATGTCGTTAAAAATGTAAGTGAATAAACAATTAAAGGCACACGGTTCCTCTTATTACAAGTCATTACCACACGTTTTAATTGTAAGAATCGTTTACCCATATAGCACTCTGCTACCTTCGTAAAATTTTACCTACTTTATAACAAGATCCAAAACGGAAAAAATTGAAATTATTAGTTTATTTAACTGCGTTAGCTAGCATTACATTGTCGTTTCCAGCACGCGCTGCACAAGATATCGCTGTACTGTCAGAGCGTCAGCGAGACGGCGATAGTGCGGTACAAGAGCGCGGACGACACGGCGTTCGACCTCGCGCTGCTGTACACCAACCCGCAGTACTGGCCGCGTCTGACGCCCGCCGTCTTTGCAAAGGAACCGGCTGAGAAAGGTACGATACTTTTATTTGAATGTCACTTCATAGCTATCTATGAAGTACTAGCATAGCCTTAGAAATCGAATACGTGAAACAATAAATGATGTCTTCTAAAATTACTCCTTTTATCCAGTAAAACACACAATGCGTCTTATCGTCTTTTCCTTTCATGACGAATGCTGCTCTGACTGTCCTCGCTTTTCTTCATTCTGCCAGAAGCAGCAGCAGCTTAGGTCGTTTTATTGATCAAAGGCTGCGAGAATCGATTCACTATTTCTATGCAATATCTGAAAGTATAATTATACATTTTAATATTATTGGGCTTACAATATGGAATTTATCGTAATCTTTGAGCATTTATGTAACGCTTATGTTGTTGGTATCAACCCCCAGGTGAGTCCGTGGTGGCGGCAGGGTACCCGTACTTCAACGAGATCAATCTGGAAGACCTCAAACCCACGATTACCAGTGGACATGTCAACAACGTGTCGCCCTCTATGTTGCAGACCTCGTGTTGTGTGCAGTCAGGGTTTAGGTAAGTCGCTTCAGAAAATGTGACGGTATGCTTTAGAGTATTTTAAAATAAACTTTTTAATCTGATATTTAAACACTAGCTGTACCCGCAGCTCCGCTCGCGTGGAATTTAGTGTGTCACAAAGTTTTTCCCGCGTAAATCCCGATCCCGCGAGAAGTCTGGAATAAAAAGTAGCTTAAACAATGCTCCAAAATGCTCCATAAGTTCCTCTATCTCTCACTGAAAGTCCCATAAACATCTGAACCCGCGACCTCGTACCCGCATATGATATTTTCCCGCGTGAATCCTCATCCTGCAGGAATTCCAGGATAAAAAGTAGCCTGTACATTGCTCCACAACTTCCTCTATCTCCCAGTGAAAGTCCCATAAAAATCTAAACTCACTATTTCGCGCATATGAGTTTTTCCCGCGTAAATCCTGATTCCATGGGAATTCCGAGATAAAAAGTAGCCTTTAAGTTACTTCACAACTTCCTCTATCTCCCAATGAAAGTCTCATTAAAATTTAAGCCTGCGCTATCGCTCATAGGAGTTTATCCCACGTGAATCCTGATCCCGCTGAAATTCCGGGATAATAAGTAGCCCACGTCTTGCTCTAGAACTTTTCTTCTAGTTAAAGTTCCATAAAATCTAAGCCCGTAATTTCGTGCATAGGCGGTTTTCCCGCGTGAATCCTGATCCCGCGGAAATTCCAGGATAAAATTACCCTATATATTACTTAACAACTTCCTCTATCTCCCAGTGAAAATTCCATAAATATCTAAGCTCGCGACATAGGATATGTATATATTATAGTGGTTTTTTGCACGTGAATCCTGATCCCGCGGGAATTCCGGGATAAAAAATAGCCTAAATGTTGCTCAGGCATCTCCGCTATCTTTCAGTGAAAATCCTATAAAAATCCGTTCAGCCGATCCGGAGATTAGCGCGCGCAAACAGACAAACAGACAAATTTTTTTTTGGTAAAAAAAAAATTTTTAGATTCATGTTCTAGTACTGTTTCTTAACCCCCCTATATATTTTGTTTTTTCAATTTCGCAAAAAAGCAGACACGACTTTTCTACGCTCTTATTATATAGATGTATACAGAATAGTTTGACACATTTGTATTTTATATACCAAATGTGCCAAATTATTCCGACATAACGCGCCGTATGGACGATTCCCAAGCAGGTGTCCTACCGCCGATGAATGGGCTAGTAAAGCTCGGTTATTTTCTCGTTCACGACATGTATAAAAATATGGCATTCCGTGTAAACAAAAGAGATGCATATGCGAGCTAGTACTCGTCTGTAATTTACTAGCTACTCGTCGGCAGTGGGACACCAGCCTAAGTGTGATTCGATCGAGCGTTACAAATCAAGCCAAATTTTAAATTCAAATTTCACTATCTACCTCACATTTATTACTAACTCACGTACAAACATATATAATATATTACTTGTTAACATTGTTATATAACATCATACCATTACATACACAGCGGCGGCCCAATCTTCCGCATAACCAAGCGGTCAGTGTCGCACGCGGTGGAGGTAGTGGCGGTGATCGTGAGCAACGCCAAGACGCAGGCGGGCGCGTGCTACCCCTACATCAACATGGCGGTGCCGGCGCGCGCCTTCCGCGCCGTGTTGCACCAGTACTTGGACGATCGAGGTAATGTCGCTTAGGGTGTTACCAGACCAATTGATCGATCGCCGACGGCATCGATCGATGGTGGAATCGATAGTTTTTACTTAAGACTCTTAAGACCAATCGATCGATCGACGTCGACTAATCGATACCACCATAGATCGATACCGTCGATCGACGATCGATCGATTCGTCTGGTAACACCCTTACCGTCGTTGTTATTTTGTGGGTACTCGCGATTTTTAAGTTTTGCTGGACTTAAGACACGTTCGACTTATACTGAAGTCGCCGAGCATATAGAAATGCCACTTCCCGCCAAACCGTAGGGACAGTTGGAACGAAGATCCTTATTGCAGGATAAGAATGGAGGCTAGGACATAAAAGTGTAAGATTTTTTCGTAACGACATAGATGTATATTAAGCTGCAAGTGCATGCTTATTGGCTAATAAATTACTGGTCAATAACAGCTAATAAGGTTCAGCAGGTACTTACCTAACTCAGGTATGACAGCTATCAGATTCTGCTCGGATGTCGGCTCCGTGCTAGAAAACCTTCTACAAAATAATACCTATTTCACTGCATGTCTGCTCTTTTTTGGTATAGTGACGAATGATCGTAAGTATAAGGTAATCTTTATTGCTAGGTAACATGGTTGTAATTTAAAGTCAAACTTGTCGCCGTCGCCTGGGGGGGGGGGCAAATAGACTGATCACATACATAAAAGGAAACTGATGTCAGCTTTGTTTGAAACGTCGACGGGTCGGGGGCGGGGGGATTAAAACACGCAATACATGTCGGATCACCGTTCCGAGAGTCCTAGGTTCGATTCCCATTAAGGTGGTTTTAACGATGAGCTTAAATTCTCCTTCTGGGGCTATGAGCGTGTAGCGTTGTATTTTACAACGTATTGTTGTTACAGATAGCACCCAGCTGGCGGACTTCGAGAACAAGAAAGAGATGGTTCAAGCGCAATGGCGACTGCTGCCCTACAGGTCTAAAATATGATAGTGGCTCGGTCGCCACTATACTCGGTCATGGGTACGTGTGACAGAAAGTTAATGCATTTTTAATGTAAGTGTTGTGATTTGTTGTTATGATGAATGATGTGAAAAATAAAAAAAATTAATAATATTCGGTTGGGGACACTGGGGAAGTGTTTCTTGGTTTTGCAATTGTATTAGATTTTTAGTCATATTAGAATAATATGGTAAATGTTTGTTTAAACCTGAGTAACAGGAATTACATAATGGTGTGAAATTCTTTAGGTTTCAAATACATAATATATGTATATGTACCTAATAGAAAAACATACGTGTATATTAAGAACTGCTTAGTGTCAATTTAGAATCAAAATAAAGTGTTAGGTTTAGTACCTAGCTATTATAAAAATTAAACGAAGAAAATTCTTTTAAATGGGGGTAGTTTAAATCCGAACAAAATATAGAATGGACTCTTAAAAAATATTGTAAACAGTAAACAAGCCAAAACAATAGCATTACTTAGCTTTAATTTGTTTATTATAATGACTTACATAAGATATTATGCTGACTGATCCATTGTAAATAAAGAATTTAGAAATATCCTGGAATTTTTATTTTTGTAGAGCTTGTATACCTAACCTTAACAACTTGACCTAAAAGCTAAGAGTTAGTTTTCATAATAATATAAAGTAAATTCATAGGTGGATCCATATACCTACATAGGTGGTAAGTGATGGTCACCGTCGCACATGGAGATCAGTATACAAACGATATCACCGATGCATTGTCGGTCAAGAGAACAAAAAGAAAGAGAGTGAAGAGAAAAGAAAAAAATGTGGCACTGATGCCTCTAACATGCATGCGACACGTACATAGTTTAATTGGCGATCGACTTCAATAGAGTTATGGTAGTAGGGTTCAAAACCCTACTAACAGTCTAAAATACCTTCAAGATTATACTGGATGATTCACAGTCCAGGGAACTCTAACGGAACGAGGGACCGGCGCCGTAGCCTCGTCCGCAGGGCTCCGCACTCGCAGGGGATCAGCTTGGATTCAAAGATGGATGAAGCCACTTACTTACACCTGAAATTTTTTCTACCCATTTTGTACTTAAGGTTTCTGCGCTATCTATGACGTAGATTGACTTTGTAGATACTCAGCCAACCCGACCCGTTTAAATGTAATTAAAATTGTCTACAGTTCTCTTCTTATTTTATTAAGTTCTCGACTGAACCACATCCATATCCACTGACCTATAATATAAATATAGGCAGTAATCATAGCCTACCTGATTTTCAAAATGACAATGTCATTATCATGTCATTACTGACAAATGGCGAATATTTATATCATTGATCTATAAGGACTAATTTATATCAATAAAATTGAATAACAAACACAAATTTTCCTATTTGGCATGTTTTATAATTGACCATTCGATCAAGAACAAGGCTAAGTAGGGGGAATCCGGGAGACTTGCCCAGATGGGAGAGTTGAACCACCCTTTAAAACTCGACTTAAATTTTGCGCTAACGAAACGTCAAGGCGGTCATTGATAGGGCGCGGGAGGCCAATGACAAGCACGGCGCCATTTTTAACAATGGTCGGTTTGTTTGGCTATCAGATTCGAAAAGGTGTTTTTGTTATGACGGAGTGAATTTTAAATTTTTTTGTAGTTTTGATATTGCGGCCGTGTTTACAGAGGTAAGTATTGAGTGATATTACTATTTTATTGCCTGATTATTATAGTTTGACGTGTGCTAAGTGTTGTTTCGATTACGTTGATTGTTTTTTCTGTGGGTAGAATTTAATGTCAAAGTAGTATATGCGGGAGAGTTGCACCATGACGGGTGCGGGAGATATGCTCAGTGGTTCATGTCTCCCATGTATAGTATTTTTATGAAGATATTTGGAGTTTTACTTTACAGATATATAAATTTTAAACTTTTTGACGAAATTTAAAAGCAATTCGGGAACCTTAATACAACAAGTCTTATTTGTATTTTGTTCGTTTTTATGTGTAATTTTATATTTTATTGCAGACTAATTGAATGAAATATATCATTACAATACAAACCATCCGAAAAAATACCGAAAAGAAAAATATATATCATTACAGAATTAGAAAATCTATACGTGACGTAAAGGACGGTCCATCTTAAAGAATAACATTGATAAAATTTTTGGTTACCAGCTGACTGAAAGAAGTCCTAATCAAGGCTAATTAATGATACTAAATGATGAGAATAAGTATATAATTGAAACAAAATGGTAAGAAATATCAAGAAAGAATAAGAATTTTGATTAGAGAAACGTTAAATATTTAATTTTATTAATAAAATGTTTAATAATTATGATGCCTATGGAATGCTTAAGAGTATGTCGAAGTATTGTTTATTTTTCCTTATGAGAAGAGTGTGTAACTGTGTTTCGTTACTCATTTCGTTTTGTAATCTTTTTGTTAATAAACTTGTGATTTAAGCTGTAAAATGTTTTTGTTTTCTACCTTTAAAAAGCAGTGTTCAACTCTCCCCAGACCCCGGTTCAAGTGTCCCATAGGGTGGGGAGAGTTGAATCATATCTCATTTTTTATTAAAATGTGTATAACATATTTCAGTAATATAATATGGAAAATCTAAATACGCATAAGTAAACATAAATAAATAAGCTATCGTTTATTATTATAATTGAATCACTAAGCCTCCTTATTAAGAAAATATGATACTTTAAAAAAAAGCGGTTCAACTCTCCCGGACTTCCCCTAAGTAACCATGGGTGCATTCAAGATACTGATCTGGAAGCACTACATGGTGAGGAAACGGCGGTTCCTGCAGACGGTGATCGAGTTCATGGGGCCCATCTCGCTCATCCTCGGCCTCTTCATCCTGAGGGATTCCATGAGGAGCAAGTCTGCGCAGCTCTCGGACTTCGATACTGATACGGTAATGAGTTAGTTCAAAGAATGACTTAACGATAGTTAGAGGTGGACCTAGCAAAGTTTTCAGGTGGCAGGTACAAAAGTACAAACAGTTCCTCTCTAAATAAGGATAACAAGGCCGAATTATTGCTCCGCTCGTATTATTGTGCGCCCAAAAGCCATAACTACTGTCTGTAGATAAATAAATCTTGTAAAGAGCTTGGCGCCTACAAATCTGGCATCGTGTTTGAGACTCTCTGGAACAAAATACATACGCGGGTAGGTACATACATGGCCGTCATCCTTTCCTAATTTTTTTCACAATTCAATAGATGCCGGGGATGTTCATCACTGCGCCACCCCTGCGGATCCTGTACACGCCGGAAACAGATTTCACCAACACTCTGATGACAGAGGTCGGAAATGCATTAAAATTACCACGCATTGATGTCTCGAATGGTAAATTTTACTTCGGTTTACGTCGCATAATACTAATTCAACATTTATGTATAGTTTCCGCAGGCTTCGGTACCAACTGATTTGTGCACTGGTGGATGCATGGTGGTAGAATTTTTCACCAGCCTGACTAGTTTCGATTGTGTAATATTTTTTCAATTAATGGAAGAGAAACACCAAAAGAAAACAAAAAATGTTAGCTCTCTGCTTTTTTTCTGTCTTTTTCGGTGGTGGCTTTTGGTATTAATTACTGATGAGCATGTTCATGGCTAATGTTGACAGCATACCATAAACTTTCCGTCTCTATGTTGGTAAACATTGTTGTTTTTTTTTAACAAAGGTTTCAAAAGTAGGTGGATATTACCTAATTATCTTGTATAATATTTCAGATATTTATAGAAGCGGTTATTTCGCGTACAAAAATGATAGCCATGCTAAACTGTTTTACAGTAAAATGCATCCCGATGACGCTATTGTTGAGTTTCAGGTAAATTTAGTTTCTCTAGCCTAAATGTATTTATTGCGGTGTATATTAAAAAGAAAACAGTCAGTTTTTTTCTTTTCGGCTTTTTGGTCCTTACGTAGCCTGCTCATGGGTATGTTTTCAGCACCTGTTTTTATGCTTTCCTTCTATCTGTTCTACATACATACTTTACTGGTAGTTCCAGCCACTCTTGGTCACCATCCATCATTGTTGAAATTTCTCTATTGTAAAACAAAATAAACGCAAGCAAGGCTGCTACACGCAACTTACAACTTAAGAGGTTTATGTTTATATCATTAATTATAGTTGCGGAACGACGCTGATAGCAACCCATATAGATTTCCACAGAAACTAAATTACACTCTACGAGTGAGGAGACCAATGGCAGACTATTCGGAAAGAAAACAATTTAGATCGAATGAATTCGGTAACTATATTTCTTGTAAATTAGCATGTAGAAAAAATAATATGTTGCAGGAATATGATGATAACGGGGATGTGATTAAATTCTTAGACCAACTGAGTCTCTCATAGACTCATTTGACTTTAGCCAACCCACTCAAGCACGGGTCTCTCCTAATGCTCTACAATCTCTACATGCACGCTGCTCCAGCTAAAATTATTCATGCCGCCCGAAGGCCTCCGACATGACTTGACGATTGCTACTTAATTATAACAATTGGGAACGACGGCTTTGCGTGCTCTTCGAAATACGAAACCACTCAAAAAAAATTGCCACTAGCGGTCACAATAGTCAGCGCACGCCTTTTTCAAAAATTTAAAAAGTGATATATTAATTCGATTCGTTTATCCTGTCAACGGTTTATAACCACTTTAATTTATTTCAGGCGCCACACGGAATTCGCTTTTAAAATTACAGTGGGCTATAGATTCTAGTTTCATTAAGTTAACATCAGGTATAAAAGTGAAGGTAATTATAACCATAATTTAACATCATTACAGATTCTAACCCATGCTTGCCTCGCTCCTATAAACATATACCTACCTATACTACGTAGGTCAGTCGATAAGTTTCGAGACAACTTATATGTACCTAGACTCTCCGTATAAATTTGTCTTCATCAACGAATTTTGAAAACACCAAATTAACCATTTTTTATGCGATAGGTCGCTTCTTCGTAATCAGCTACGATTTCGTCGGCACTGAGGAGTCTGAAAACCCAATAATTTTCTTCTTACTTTAACAATTGGGAACAGAAAAAATACACAGTTGGCTAAATCTAGATCTAATCTGAGCTGTATTTCTAATTGAATTGCGGGTATTTCCAGAATATTATAATCAAGGAGTTCCCAAGACGGCGTGCCATAGCGCGCGCTGTAAACAGAGTCTACGTAAACACGTTGTTCTACTTGCTGGCCTACTCCTCATTTCTGTCTCCCATGCTGCCCTTCATTTTCCTCATGTCTCGGCTGCTAGAAGAACGATCCTCGGGAATCCAAGTTAGTGAAATTTTCTTAAGGTAATATCAAAACCACTCATAAAAAAATCATTAGTGTTAGTGATATACGCTTGAGTTATTCTGGCACTTTAACACTTTTCTTCATAACATGAGACAATACAAATCTCTACTCAAGGTACTTAATTATTCGTATGATTTAACGATCGAATTTTATAGGAAGACCCTATAGAACCCTATAGAACCGTCTTAACATTTATTATCTCATGACACTTAAAACATATTTTTTCCCTACAGTTGACTTTCACGGAACATTAGAACTGCTCATAATTTGACAACAGCCTTTGACAGCCTAACCGGAAGAATTGTACCAACCAGTGCATGACATATTGCAGGAGCTAGTGAAAATGGTGGGCGTAACACCGACGATGCTTGGCATTAGCCAGTACATAAACGCGCTGCCGCCCTGCCTCATCTACAGCGTGGGTGGCGCCGTTCTGCTCAAGTGCACCTCCAATCCCATGATTCCCGACACCAACCCCATAATTGTGTTCCTCGGGCTCTTCTTGCATTACAACACCATTATTGCTATGTGTTTCGCCTGCAGTTATATAGTGACCAATGGTAAGATGACAAATTGTTTCTAAGGAATATAGATTTAAGATAGAGTTGTCTGGCTAAAGCTCTATCTTGTTAAAATCGCTGCATAATCTTCTGACCTATTTATCTTCGTAACAGCACAATATACGGTGTCTTTGGCGATGTTTGTCTACATTGGCATGTGGATCCCGATCCGACTGTTCGAGCACGATGGGAAGAACGACACAGTATTGTTCTTCCTCGGCCTGCTGCCCCACTGCCCCGCTTACTGGTTCATCAACGAGGTCAACGTCGCCGAAGTGTGGTATGGTTAGTTGGTGATTGCCCAGGTGGACTCTGTTGATTTCACTCCAACACTGAATGCAATTTTAAGAAATAAAATCTTGTTATCACCAACGTCATCTGAGGGTCTGAGACAGTGCTACCGTGGTTCCGTGAATCGATCGTCAAATGTTTTTGTGTATGTGGATTTCAGTGTCAGGGAGTCAGAAATAAACTCAAAACAAGGTGGTTCTTAGCCAAGTAGACTACGCGGAAAAATACCTCTAATTTTCTATCTTCTAAAATGAATATGTACTTCAAAAGTCTTCATATAAAATAGATGGACCTAAATATCTGCATCGTGAATAAACTTGCATATTTACCTAGGGATCCGGTATAGCATCCTGAGGAAAACATAAATCATCCTGCACATGATATTATAGTAACCTTAATTTAGCCGTATTTTTTTTTAAATGGTCTTCATATTAAAATTTAGATAATGATAAGCATTTAAACCCATATTAAATTACAGACCATGGAATTCATTTCGATAATTGGACCAAACAATACGCTTTACACAATAGCGGAGGGAAAAATGGGTGCGTGATGTTTACTTTCATAATGCAAACGGTACAGACCATATATTTCTATATAGCGGCCTGGTATCTGGAGAAGGTCAGGCCAGGCAAATATGGAATCGCTCTACCGTGGTACTTCCCCTTCCAGGTATGTTTTAATGTTTTTATTCAACTTTTGTACGTTGCCAAATCACGTAGAGGGTAATAGTTAGTAAATTTTTATTTTATTAACCTGAATCGATTTCGATAAAGATAAATCAATTCACAAATAAGTAAAAAGAGGGAAAACTCAAAACATAACTTTATAATAATAATAGATTAACAAGTTCAAAGAAATCTTTATTGAACCTAAAGACTATTTGAATAATTCCAGAAAGAATATTGGAGGAAACAGAAACATATTCCAGCCGTAGATGGACCTAGAGAATCTCATGACCCAGCCTACCAAAAATATTTTGAAGATCCCCCTGAAAATATAGAAGTGGGTATTGAAATACTTCACGTCTCCAAGGTGCAGAAGTAATAAGTTAAACTTTCTTATACTTTACATTCAAACTGCCCAGTAAATACTGAAAGTACTGGCATTTATTTATATGTTCTACAAAGTAATTAACAACTTTCAGATATTCGGTACTGGTAAAAAACGGTTCCAGGCGTTAACTGATCTATCTTTGAACATATACAAGGGAGAGATAACTGTTCTCTTAGGACATAACGGAGCCGGAAAGACCACCATCATTTCCATAATAACCGGTAAATAAGCTCATTTCATCTGTTACTTCCGATTGAAACTAAATTATTACATTTAAATTCATGACGTTATTCTCATATTTCGCAAACTTTAGTTCTGGGTAGAAAATTATACTTAAAACAACCATTATTTGCTTATCTAATTTTCACTGTAGATTATTTTCTGTTTTGCTTTGTTTAATCTCGCTGAAGGTCGTGAAAGTATTTTTTTAAATGATTAACTTAGCAATCTTAATTTTACCATTATACGTCCCGTTCTAGGTATGATCAACCCAACGTCCGGTAAAGTGAAAGTGAACGGCTTGGACACGGTCACCCAGGCGGCGGAACTCAGGCAGCAGCTCGGCTTCTGTCCGCAACACAACTTGTTCTTCCCTGATCTGACCGTCCTTGAACATTTCTTGTTCTTCTCCATGGTATAAATTCACATTTTCTACATGATATCTCCAATAACTTTAAGTTATGTTTTCATTTAGTGGAAATCACAAATCAATAGATAGTTCACCACAGCAATTATAATAAAGTAAATAGTTTGACCATCATAGTGAAGGTCTACAGCAGTCACAGTGAACAAACCTACGATGTATTCCTAAAGTTCCCTAGAACAAAATATCTGCAGATCAAAGGAGGAACATTCAAGGAAGCGAAAGCGGCATCGTACACGCTGCTCAACCAACTGAACCTCGCAGATAAGGCGTCGAGGAAGACGTCAGAGCTCTCTGGAGGCATGTTACGGCGGCTGCAGCTCGGCTGCGCGCTGTGCGGCAACGCTAGTGTCCTCATACTGGACGAGCCCACGTCCGGGTTAGACGTCGAGGCACGGAGAGATTTGTGGGATATGTTGTTGGTAAGGAATTTTGATCATACATTCATAATAGATCCTGAAGTCGTTTTGCTACTACCCAATTTTGTTATTAATTTTCTAATTCTTGGACGCTGGATTGTTATGGAAGCTTTGTAGTGATTGCTTTGTTGGTTTCATTAGTTTGTTTGTGCATCGCTGTATCGTCAAAACCTTTGCTGATCCATGTAACGAATTACGCATCGATTTCATTTGTAGAAATCGGGCAACTGCTCAAATTGATGAAGCAAAAGCATTAAATTTTGTAATTTTAATTAACTACATGAAAAATAATATTTTTATCGCTTGCAACTTCATATCATGTAACTAGAACACTTGGGATGTTAAATACCTATTGAATAAGAGTATTATGACCATTGTAGGCTCTGCGAGGCGACCGCACTTTGGTGCTAACTACCCACTTCATGGAGGAAGCAGATGTGCTAGGAGACCGGTTGGTCGCTCTGCATGCTGGTCGATTGCGCAGCCATTCCACGCCTCTGTTTTTGAAACGCGCTTTTGGTATGTGCTTATTGGGTGATATAAAATTTTTATGGTATGGTTCCGGGTGTTATCGAAGTTAGAGCCAATTCGACTTAAATTATTTAGGTTACTATCAATTTTCATAAATAATCCAAAGTTTGTAGTTTTTGAGAAAATTTATAATGCGTCTTTATAAATAAATGAGTTATAAATGCGTTCACGGTAGCTATTAGATTCTCATCTATTTCATTTCCTCCTTCATCATTAAGTCTTTTTTTTCTTAGTATATTGCTCCTTAAATCCTCTCCTTATATCGCCTTTTTTCATCACAGGATCAGATTTCCGCCTTACTATAAAAACACTGAACAATGAAAATGAGAAACTTATCACTCGATTAGTTTTGGATGTTGTTCCCGGAGCCAAATTAAAAGAACAATCTGGCGGTACCCTCATTTATGAGTTGCCACCCGGCACGGATATGCCTCTTCTATTTAATACCATAGAAAAAAGGAAAACAGAACTTAATATAGATTCAGTGGGAATAGGAATAACATCCCTTGAAGAAGTATTTTTGGAGTAAGTAAGTGAAAATATACTCAGAGATTTTAATATGCACATTAGTTAGTAATCTTTACTCATTGTATGTTACGTAAACAGATTGTGCTGTGACGTCGATGCAGCAAGCATCATACAAGAAGAAATAAGAACTGAACCAGGTATAACTATAAAAACCAGATAACTACAATAGATACCATTTGATATAATTATATACAAGTTGTCTACACAAGAGATTTAGGGTAATTTTAGACTGTTCTCTATGCAGTAAAATATGTCACCGGGTGCCAGCAGAAAATACGACAGATGTGTGAATTGTTGAAACGACAATGGAACTACACACGATCAAGATTAGTGTCGTATATCATACTAGTAAGATAACTAATGTAATAATTATTTTTATACAGGTATTTACACAATGTTAATGAAATTTTAATTATTAATAATAAAGTTACATAGATATAAAATATAAATGAAATAATAGGTTCTTTCTCCAGCTCTACTTCCTCCTACACTTTTTGAAATGATGCAGATAAAGTTGGAATATATATTTATAACATAACATTGTTTCAGCAAATCATCATTCCACTGATAATGTGCACGATGTTAACACAAATTTTCAACAACGGAAAGGCACAACTAGATGTGACGCTGGACGATTCCTCATTGACTACGCTGAATCTTCCCGTCTCTTCATTTGATATCGTCGGCGGGATAAACGAAACTAAAAGGGACGAATCTTTAAACAACCTCGGAATAATATACCCAAAACTTTCGATTAGAAGTTCAGAAATTGGTATTTAGATGACATAATATTCAGGTTTTAGGTTCCATTATTTATAATTAAACTTAATTTCCAAAGCTTTACGCCTAAATAACGAAAGCATTGACTATCTTATTCATATTGAATCTTGCAGAAATGGACGACTTCTCTCCAAATACACCATTAGATAACAAAAATCATGATACAAAATTATCGAAATATATCTTTGGGATTCAACTGAACGAGTCTCATCCAGTTATACATCACGATCCGACGATAAGACTCGCAGCCAACCTCGCGCTGAACACCCTAAGCAATGTACTGGCCGCAAAGAACTTGAGGAGCGTCAAAGATAGAACTATCCTAACAAAAATAAGCACAGACACACCGTACGACGTGAAATTCCATATCCCCAAAGATAAAATAAACTGTGCATTGTTTGCAATCTTCAATATATTTAGTAAGTGATGTAAACTTACATTCATGATACGAACCTATTTAAAAAGTTACAAAAAGAAAGTTGATAATATAAACTGCTTTCTATTTGTTCATTTCCGTACGACCGACGAACCGACTGTACTGATCTTTCTCACTTCTACTTTAACGGTGATGTCTCTGGTGTTAGTGTAGCTGTAGTCCTTTAGCAAGAAAGATCACCTACTATCATTTGGTTATATACGTAAAATAAGTAGAATTTTATTTAATAAGCAACTATTGTAATTGGTTCATGATGACTGTATAATAACTAATGATTATTACTTGTACCTAATTTATTAATAATAACTCTCCACTATTATTGTATGCCCATAAGCGGCGGGGATATAGCGGATATTGTATCTAATTACCATATTTACCTGTGTACCTACATATATTCCACAATAAATAATTTGATTGATTGATTGACTTTAATGAAGATTCTTTGTTTTGCTCAATAACCCTTTCAGTGATACTAGCGACAACTATAAATGACGTGACCCTGCCGTGCAAGGAGCGGCTGACGGTGGCCCGCCACACGCACCTGATGACGGGCTGCCCGCCCTACCTGTACTGGCTGGCCACCTTCCTCTACCAGATGACCTGCTACGTCCTGTTCTGCTGCAGCGCCACCATGATCGCTGCTGCCTTCTTCGACACCGACAAGACTATTGATGATGCGGACACGTTAAGTAATGTTTGAATTTCATTTTCAATGTCCTCTCACTTTCCACATACAAAACTTATATAAGTACCTATCGTATGAGCCTTCCATCAATTACGTCGTCCATAAAAGGGAGCGAGAGACCCACAAAAAATTCTGATTTATTAAAATTCCTAGCTTATCGCAAAATTTCAAAATGTTATTGATCGTGGGAATATTTTAGGAACTCAAACACCAAAAAAGGCCATTTTTAAAATTCAACGCTCACATCCCTTTATTTGGTAAGATTTTATGTTCCATAAATTAAGTACTGCGTCAGCTTCCTTGCTGTTCAATCCCAATCCTAATCAAACACATATTGAAAATTTCATTATGTATTTAGTTAATTCACTTAAATTTCAAACATTTCTTTTAGGTGCGTATATGGTCGCTCTATTCCTATGCGGAATCAATTTGTATGCGTTCTCCTACTTCATCAGCTTTTACTTCAACGAACGCGGGGCCTCGATGGTTTTGATAGCATGCACTATTCTGTTTGGTAAGTGTACTTCAGATACTTTACTGTGGGTTATTTTTTATTTTTTGAACAGTTTCTAAACCTACCTTAGTAGTAGTAGGAGTTAACTGGAAGAAATGGTCTCTGAACATATAACCAGGTTTCCTATCACCAATCCTGATGATGGCTCTCGACGACTTGAACAAGACGGACAGGAAGCCGGTGTTCTCTATAGTCATGGACACCTTCGGCGTGCTCATCCCTGCCCACGTGTTCACGCAGACGGTCAGCAAGATGACGGACACGTCACGGTTCAACTCCTATTGCAAACATAACTTCGACAAATGCCCCAACCTGCCCTATTTTACTGTTGGATTTGACAAAGAAATTTGTTGCTGTATGTACACGAATTATTTTTAATTTATTGGTTAAGTTGGTTAATTTTTAAACAAATTTACTGGAACTGCAAATCTATCACCGCCTAAGGTTATAAGTTAAGATTTGGTAGGTTTTTTTATGCGTGGTTAGCTTAGCAACCACCACTTTGGAATCAACCGCGAGTTTTTAACGAGTGGTCTCATGTTTTCTTTTAGACAGGCAAATTTTACCATAATTAGAAACGTCTGATTGTTTATCAGCTATTTGTTTATTAAGTGTAATTTCTCATACTAGTCAGAACTGAATCTTTGGAATGCTAATTATCAAAGCTCCTTTGATTCTGCACTGACGTTCATGTTTAATATTTAAGTCGTAATTGTCTTATCTTTGTATTTGTTACAGCTGAAGGGTCAAAAAGCTATGGGCCATTCAATCATTTTGCATTCAGCAATTTTGCTATGGGTTACTATCTCATCGTTGTAGTATTTCAATTCTTCTTTTATGCCGTGAGTACTATTTTAGCTTGATTTTTAATTTACTAAATTTTATCGTGTCGTAGATTGTACCTACGCGCAACTTTTGTTCCTTGTTCAAAAAAGAATATTTGTTGTCAAAAAATAATCCAAGACAAACGTGTGATCACATAAAATATTCGTTAATAGGTCAGATATTATGTTTGTGTAAAATTCTATTAACGTAATGCGTCCCTGAACAGACCCTGGTGCTTCTACTCCAGTACGGGTACTTCAACCGCTGGTGGGACGTCATCGGAAAACTACGCGCCGTGGAGAAGCCCGAGAAAATGTGCAATAACGATGAAGTTGTCTCAGAAAAGGTTTATGTCAGCGACATGAACAATACAGGTAAGAAACAACGGAGTCTCTGGCCGGAACTCATTAACTTGCTGCCTGGCACGTTCTCTCAGACGAGTTAGAGCTTCCTCCATAAAAATTGTCTATCATGGACTTTATAGAACTGGTCCACCAAAGTATAGGGTCAGTAGGTAGATCTTTGGAAAAACTTTACGTGTCATCTAAATTAAAAGTGAAGGGTCTTAATGAATCTAGGTCACTTATTGTGCTGAGAAATCAGTCAAGTTGGAGTGCTCAAAGTACGTATTAAAACGGATTAATCATTGGAACACTGTACTTTTGTTATAGAAAAAAAACAAATACCGGATACTATGCTAGCAAGTAGCATTTGGAAGATTTACTTTAGGTTGTTTGGTAAACCAACCTTTGCATTGAGAGATTTGAATTTCTCAGTAAAAAAAGGTAAGCATCTTTATATGTCACTAGTTTAAAAGAAATTCCGGGAAAAAAATTGAATTGTTTTGTTCAAATGCGTTTTAAACTCTTCAGAAGCATTTTTGATATTGGACGGATATTGTTTAATGTTTGAGGTGAATGTTTCGGTCTGATCGGGGCGAACGGTGCCGGGAAGACCACTACCTTCAAAGTAGCTGCTTGTGAAGAGGCCGCGACGGAAGGGACTACCTTTGTGAATGGACATTTTGTTGGAAGTGAACAGGTGCACAAATTGTTTTGACAATGGTATAAGGAAGGGACATATAAAGAACTGAACCAACTGCATTATAAATAAATACAATGGTTACCATGCTGGACTAACGTTCGAAGGCTTTTGAATTCTACTGCCATTGAGACAATATTTTTTATAACGAGTTTAAATTTCGGTTTCCGATCCGGGTGAGCGCTCTGTTTCTTGTTTGTCATCCATTTCATCCACCACACGTTGTATTCTAATGAGGGACTATGAGTATGTAGCGTTAATAAATTCCATCGCCAAAGCAGATTAATAGAGTTAGCTTCACAATCATTCCGTTCCTAGACTGTACCTACATATTTGTTTCCAGTACGTTCGGTCGCTGGGCTACTGTCCCCAGTTCTTCGGTCTGGACGACTTCAGGAGCGGCGCCGACAACGTGCGCATGCTGCTCGTCCTCCGAGGTTTCTCCGACGACGACGTCAAGCGGGAGATGGCTTCTTGGCTCAACGTTGTTGGTAATTTATCTCTCAGATAAACATTGCATTTTTAACCCCCGACGGAAAAAGATCGGTGTTATAAGTTTGACCTGTCTCTCTGTATCTGTCGGTCTATATGTCGGTCTGTGGTACGATAGCACCTGAATCAATGAACAGATTTGAGTGCGATTTTTTTCATCAAAAATCGTTCATCGCGGTAGTTCTCAGCTATGTTTGGTAGAAATCGGTCCAGGAGTTTGAAGCTGATACTCAGCTTTATTTTCAAAATGATGTACTTAAGACATTTTTGGCATGAAATTGATAGGTTTAAATTTTCAACAATTCATATTGTTGTGCTTAGGAATTAAGGTAGCAATGAGCATAAATGAACTGACACAATAACCCCAACGTTGTCCAGGTATGACCCATCACGCGCATCGCGTGGTGGGCGGCTACAGCGGCGGCATGGTGCGCCGGCTGGCCACTGCCGCCTCGCTGTGTAGTGGCGCGCCCATAACCCTGCTGGACGAGCCTACCGCCGGCGTGGACACCGCTGCCCGCCGGCTGCTCTGGTCGGCTATGAGAAGGGGGCTCATGAATGAGAGATCTATTATGCTCGCTTCCAACTGGTATGTCAATTTCCTTACGTTAGTGACCGGGTCACTCACATTCGCACGAATACGCGAACTGACAAGTGTATGACTTTCGCGAAACGAATTTGCACAGTTTTCCATGTATTCGTGGTTTTCAAAGCTGTCCAAACTGTGAAGGTTTTTGTTCGCTCATCAAAATGTGCGAACTTTTAACCTTCGCGTATTCTCACAAGAAATTTCTTGCTGTTTTGTCTTCCTGAACCAATCATTAGGTATGGGATTTATTAAAACCGATGACCTAATTTCAATTTCTTTACGGAAACTTCCAGAGCGTTTCTAATATTCTAGTAGATATACTTCGCGACATATACTGGAATTTAGAAAACTCCCTCCCTGTAAAAATGTCATAAAACCCGGTACATCCGTAGCATGGACGAAATGGAGATGCTGTGCCAGCGGGTGACGATGCTGAAGGAGGGCGAGATGTGCGTGCTGGGCAGTCCACAGGCGCTGCGGGAGCAGTACGCTCCGGGACATGCTATTATACTGAAGCTGAGAGTCAGCGTGG
Source organism: Hesperia comma (assembly GCA_905404135.1). NCBI lineage: Eukaryota > Metazoa > Arthropoda > Insecta > Lepidoptera > Hesperiidae > Hesperia > Hesperia comma. Next base: position 10,580,546 of record FR990031.1, on the reverse strand, counting down.
TGCAGTCGCGTGAGTTGTGATGCGTCCTCATGGGTGTACCTAGCTCCTGGTACAGGGATGTCAAGGGTTTTGAACTTCTGACTTCGGGCCTTAGCCCCACCCCCTTGGATCCCCTGGTCCTTACCTATAAACGTCTATGCATATTGACTGATTTGCTACTTGATAACCACGGCAGAACGTAAATTTTTACAGTCCATTTGGCGTTACACACATTCTCCATATTAAAGCACTCCGAATCAAAATCTAATGTGCATAGAGGTGGTATTATTAGTGATGAACTGATGACTAAACGATTTTAATTTTAGAATTTGAGGAGATCGTTTCATGCAACAAAATTCATTGTAATAGAGAACTAAGCTTGTTACCATTACAGCAAATGGAAGCGACAAGGTGCAAAACCTGAAAGAAGCAACTCATAGAACATTCAAGTGCAGTCTTAAGGACGAACATTTAGTAAGCATTCTATTTACCATTTTATTTGTTTGTGAATAAACTAGCATTAAAACAAAAAAATTACCAGGGTTTTCTTCAATGTTATCGGCCAAGAACCACTGAATATATCTAACAGTGTAATCTGTGTAATATGCTTCTCTAAGAGCCAAGACAAAATTGCTGCTTGACAGAAAGGTTGTGTGTTTTAAATGCATTATTCAACAAAGTGCACAACGTGCAATGTTTTTATAGACTGGCTGGAATAGATGGAGCTTCTTAGGTCCCATGAGCCAACTCGAACCGAAATTACGTCGATATTGTATCGTATGGTACATCATTTTATACCTATTCTAACCGAACGTACCCGCGACTCAATAATCCTTTTGCGGGGATATGAATGTGAAATTATTTATTCCAGACTTCCCTTCGGTACCAAATTCTGGAGCAGCTGCCATACTCAATGATCTTTGATAAGATGGGTACCCTGGCGGCCGACCATCGCGACATCATCGAGGACTACTCCGTAACTGACACCACGCTCGAAGATGTCTTCCTCAACGTCAACGTCACGGCCACAAATGATTGGTCCTCAGTCTCTAGTGATTAGTCAGTGGTTATTACTGGTAACCGTTAGTCTTGTAAATACGATGTGAGATGCTGATGGCATACGAATGTGATAGCTAATTCGATTTTACTTGTAAAGAATGGAGATTAAATATTAAAATATATTTTATAGCCGAGTTTCACTTATTTAGGATTATTGACTGTAGATCCTATTTTGAATGATTGTTTAGATGCTTTAATCTCCGCAAACACATTAATCTGGAAATCAATAAGTAACAGGTATTAGTTATGTCAAAACACCGAAATAATAATAATAATACACTTTATTGTACACCATAGCAACAAAACAACAGAATAAGACATTTGTACAAAATGTGATACAAAAGGCGGTCTTATCGCTAATAATTAGAGAAGAGACCATAACAGATTTTTTATGTGCAGCTATCGTCCCATAGTCTCTAGGACAAAAATCAGCTTTATTTAACTAGTCAATGACAAGTAAACCTAATATTATATCGTGGCCAGTCTTTAGAATTAAAGTTAGTACATCACTTCTATACATATAGTTAGTTAACTTTTATAATAATTGCTTTTTACAAAAACAAAATAACCGACTTCAACGTCGACAAGCAGAGATAACACAAAAACTACTCCCCAGATGGCATTCAGTTCAACGTCAACCCATCTAAATAAAGTTCTCGTCATTACAATTTAATCAAGTCCAAACACAAGGTAACTGCTATAAATCGTTGAGGAGTTCCCTCGATTGTCTTTGCCTTTTGGCTTCATCAGATCGACTAAAAACCTTCATTAAAGTGTAGTACTTATTACACTAAATGCAAACATTAACATTCGCACTAATCGCCCCTACAATTTTCGAAATTTTCCCTTGATTTCTCTGGGATGCCATCCTCATCACCCTTGGAATATCTACTTTCCAACAAAAAAAGAATTATCATAATCGGCTCATAAAAGACGACAAAATCGCTGAACAAACATAAAAAAGCCGCTTCGGCGCAAAAATAATTTACATTATGTAAACAAGTGCAGGGCGACATCTGCCGGTTCAGCTAGTTTTGAAATAAAAAAACAGACACTTCAATTTTATTTCTATAGAAGAAGAAGAATAGTAGATAGGTAGTAGATGAATTGCGTTTACGGTCGGTGCGTCGTTAAGGGTGCGTACAGATTATGTAACATGTTATATAACTTCGTTTTATAACACGTCCACACTATCTAACATTGTTGTCTAACAATGAAACATGTAACAAGATCGTACACATTAAAATAACATTGTTGTATAACAGTGTTTTATAACAATTCAATGCGTGTCATTTCTTAAAATATAGCATATAACATTGTTGCAAAAACTAATAACATGTTTTATAACTTGTTTTTGTAACACATATCGTCCACATTAAAAAAACATGTTATTTAACTATGTTTTATAACATGTTTTGTTATATAGTCTGTACGCACCATAAGGTATCATCGCAAATGCTTTAGAAACGTAGAATTAGTGGTAACATATTAATGCTCGTGACTGTGCGCTAAAAAAACTAATACAAAGAAAGCGTGCAGGTTAATGCCGTGTGAACTCAGCCCTAGTGTTTGTTGTACATTTTGCGATTTATACATTTTGCGCATTGTGTGCATTTTGCGATTTGTACATTTTGCGAGTTGTGTACATTTTGCGTTTTGTACATTTTGCGCCGAAGCGAAAAAGGATTATACCAACCTACGGTCGAATTGAGAACCTTCTTCTTTTTTGAAGTCGATTTAAAAGAACATGACAGACAAATCAAAAATTGTACTTGTTATCTTGCCAATTTTTGACAAAGTCTAAAAGAGTTGAGAAGTGAGAAATTAATAAAGTATCCCGAGGAGTTACCTATTTATTTTATCAATGGCTCGTAAGGGACAGGTTTCAATTCAGGACACCCTGGAGAGTAATGAAGACTTTGCAGCTTATTTAGAAGCTCACTTTCATCAGTTAATATGTAAGCCTTTAGCAGTGTCAATCCTCATGCTTGGTGGGAGTGGCAGGCCGTTAGCTACATGGCCTGGTACCAACCAACTCCTGGCCTGGTACTAGAACAGTTATACTCAACCAACGACCCGCCGGGCCTTTTGGATTGGCCCACCTGAATTCAAATTTTTGTTGTAAACCATTTTAAATTTCGCAAAGCAATTTTCGTTAAAAAATAAATGTTTAATTGTTTATATAGAAATTACACCCAAATATTTTTTGCTTGCGGCCCGGGATCTTCGGCTTAAAATATGTGTGTACCTACCGTATAAAAAAAAGGTTGAGTACCGCTGCTCTAGAAGAAATGTCGATGGACAGCATAAACCACTTAAGTCATCCCGTCTACTCATGAGTCTACTTATATAAAAGATAAAAAACCTGTTTCTTATTGATATTCAGGTATGGAAGTGTATTCAGATTTTTGTGGGTATTGCTTAGCAACTGGAAATGCTATCAGGAAAGGCAAGCTTGAAATTGGACAAGATCGGATAGCGATGGCCAAGGTATTTATTTCTTCGACTTTCTTCAACATAATTTAAATAATTTTCCATCATTAAGTGACTGACAGACAACGCACAGCCGAAACTACTGAACGCAAGAAGCTGAAGATTGAAGGGTGTAAAATAACTAGCCTGTTTATTATATTTTTACCCATTTTCTTTATATTTCAGGCCTTAGCTGACAACATAGATGTCTTAGAAAGGTTCAAGGATAAGAGCGAGCCTGTTTTTCTTTTCATTGTGGTAAAATGTTTTAGCATTATTATTATTAAATTCCATGTCACATTCTGAACGCACTCCTATTTCATCGTATCGTTTATCGTTTACCGAAATGGAGCTAATATTTATCATAGCCTAATATATTTCTTCCAAACCTGACAGAAAGGCAAGCTGACGCGCGCAATGTTCGGCGCGAACGGCATCGAGCTGTGCAGGATCATCGAGGAGGAGTTGGGGCTGATGCAGCGGGAGATCGACACGGGCGTCCCGCGCCGCAAGCAGGACATACAGGAACTGCTGCCTGAAGAGGCGGTAATTCTTCCTGACTATTCCAGCTATGATCTTGGAAACATTTACTGAAATGCTGAAATGGCTGGTTGAGATTGCTTCTCGGAGAGATTAATTCTCGGCTGCCAAGAATCAATTTCGCACTTCAACACTACCGACGCGATTGCAACTAATTTAGAGATTTTCTAAATAATTTAGTAAGTTCTTGTTCATACATATCAAACTTTATTCGGTGACATTATATACCTAAGTGAAAATATTAACGATGACAATCAGCTGTAAGCAAAGACGTTTTAACCAATAATTTCTTGCCTGTAGGTAATCATATTTCTTAATATACTTAATAATTTTGAAAGTTCTATTAAAGAAAAAAAGGCTTCATTCCATTAATAACCCAGGACTCTACACAGAAAGAGGTTACAAGGAAACAAATTATTGTTTTCTATGTATATTATACATTTTTATTTATGTATGTTTAGATGAAGATAGAGGCCGATTTGAAATTAGCAGAGGCGTCACGGGAGGCAACTGAACGTCTGCGCATACTGACGTTAGCGGCCCGCAAGAAGAGAGTGGCAGAGAGACTGGCGAGACACGTCCGGAGAATAAACTTCATTCTCTTCTGGCCTCATTGTCATCAGGCGCATTACGATTTGTACGAGAAATGGGATTTGGTCAGTAAGTATAGTCAGTGATTTGTGATTCGGTTGGGTATAAATTTCGCTAGTCACCTTCGGGTTGCTGAAGTATTGCAGACTATTTCTTCAAGCTGCCCCGCATCAGCGCAGTAGAATACGTCCCAAATTTGTTTTGTTTTTAGTGAAATCCGGTATATTTCCCAATTGATGAAACCAAGAACAAAATGAAAATGTTCCTCCAAACACAACTGAGTACACAAATTGCCTACCTGATTGGTAAGCGGATTCGCTTCCCACATTGTTGCGGTCATCGGCGAGCTAGCAACAGCGTGATTAACAATCGTTGCCAAGACGTCACATCATATCAACGCCGCATACTTTGTCTGCAGACATTCAAGTGGCGGCCAAAGAAACATTCCAAATAACAGAAGAAGGTGCCAAAGAAGCGTTATATATGAGTGACGTGGAGCCGAATGAGGCCTGTATACACGCGCTCACCACCGGCGAGGCGCTTGTAGTCCTGTTCAAGATGTTCGACACTGATAATAGGGATTTTGTCAGTAAGGAAACTATGACATTATAATATCATGACTTGTGCTTGCTTTTTAAGGACTAAGCTAGCAAACAAGCATGCAGTAAGTACTAAATACCGCTGCCGCCCATGCCTACTATGACAGAGCCAGAACCAGACCCAGTCCAGTTAGCAGACGATGTTAGAACATTACTTAGTTCGTTAAGTAGGTGTGAGAACTAAAGCAGGCATTGTTATTGATAGTTATGTCCTATTAGTACCTAATTGTTAGTAATACTAAACTTATTAGTTAGATTCCACAGTAGATAGTCTACGATCCTTACGAAACTTAAATTTTATATTTTTAATTAGTTTTTTAAGTACGGCTATGAATATAATAAACACGTAATTTCCCTACCATCGCAATGCAGAGCTAATGCGTCACGCATTATACGAAGAGATACCAGTCCCCAAGGAAGACGTCCCTCCAGAGAAACAAGTGCCTCCGATACCGGCGTACCAACGATATGCCACCGTCAGCAAGACACCCCGTGAAGTCCGAAGGGATAGATATGAAGCAAGAATGCAAAAAAAGGTATCACTATTTAAAACTTGCCTGATGTTCATGTGACACCACTAATGTTGATAAAATGATATTGATTATACATTAAAAACGTAACTTAAATCAATACTCCCTGGTCTTTAGCGAGAAGAAAAGGAAGAACGTGAGCGCCTTGCAGCAGAACAGGCTCGCCTGGCACGGGAAGAAGAGGAGGAACGACAACGGCAGGAGAAGCAACGACAGGAAGAGGAACGGATGGCCCGCATCCAAGCAGGAGTAAGACCTTAACTTGAATGAATATTGCCTAAAGCTACAATGGCTAACTACATCGTACGATCAGAAGTAAAAATTGTCTTAATGTATTTATCAAAGTAATCGATTAAGTATTATAAAACTACCGAAGTACTACATCGAAATTGTAACTTGATTATTAAAATTATTATGTTTTAGCTTCCTGCTGAGCCAGAGCCTGAAGAGGTTGGTGAAGAAGGTGCTGAAGGTGAAGAAACTGAACACGCTGAAACTGAAGTTACTGAGGAAGCAGTATGTATTAATGATCACTTCTTATTAGATTATTTTATTTGTAATTTACTCTATAAATCTGGTACGTAGGAACCGGAAGAAAAAATGGAAGAAGAAGAGGAAGACTTTCATTCAGATGTATCAATTGAGGGTGAAGAATATATCCCACCTGGCGGGATGTTCGTGCCAGGTCTCTACACACCACCCAACGACCTAGCTAAGGCAAATGGACTCGCTTATTTCTATCCCAAGGTACATTTTTAATGCTTCTATATTATTTAATAAATGTTAATCTCATCCTGCTTTATTGTGTTGGGATTTTTGAAAATATTGGACATTTCTTTTTGAGGTACTTAGAGTTGTCTCAATGAAGTTAAATCTGAAAATATAAGAATTTTTAAAATCTGTTTGTATCCTTTGTCTCGATTAAGAATCTCGAATATTTTAGAACTAGTGGGTCGTATCCTATATTCATCTCCTAGCACATAATATTTTGAATTATTTTGTTCTAAAGTAAAATTATTCTGGTTCAAGTAAAATTATTGTTTTAAGGTAATTTAATATTTTAATCGTTTTTGTAGTTAAACGAATTACTGTAGATACTTATTATTCGACGGCCCAGATAATGCGCACTGGTTACTATGCCAGATCGTCGTTCCATGAGAGCTAAAATTTAGTTTAAAGTTTAAATTGTATTCCTGGTCTGGTGTCGCTGGCTCCCACGACAAGTCCCCGTAACGTTAAAATAGACATAATATGTACACAGGTTCACATATTCCTTCTCGGTTCCTCCTACCAGGTGGTGCTAGAGGTATCGCCCATAGAGTCGGAGCACCTGCCGCCTCACGTGCTCGTCATGTTCTCCATCGACAAGCGGTACGACGTCAAGGAGGTCATGCAACAGTTCCCTGATGAAATACTGAATGTAAGTCGCAGCGCATCTATAGCGTGTACTGTAGCTGTCCTTACATTTAGTAATAGCTGATGAGCGACGTTGTATGAACCTAATTCATAATGATGACCTATTGTAGAAGCATCGTCCCGAAATATAAAAAGCATTATTAGTTCACCTTTCTGGGAGAACCCCATGTCACAGCGCTCCGGAAATACCACAGTACCCCTATTATGAGTTGCTGTAGTAAACGTCAAAACTGTTACTATTGCAGTTAACGTTTAGAATTTGTATGAGAATCCGTACAGCGCCTCTAGCGGTTACGATCGAATAGTCTAATACTGTAGTTACATTATGAGCTATTATGAGTTTTGGAAATGAAACTACAGCGGGTATCGTAAAGACGTGAGACGGTACAGTTTCCGTTACGTTATGTTGGCATCCATGAGTAATACCTCTCTCATTCTTTTATTATGATGTCAACAAGGATAGAACGAGACCCTAGCCAGCGAGCCAACTTTGAAATATTTATTTGTGAAATTAAAAAAACAAGTCTATGGATGCTCTATAACCCGACTAAATTAGGAAATGTGAAAGAAGAGTGGAATTAATGGCGGTTTGGTACCTTTTCAATTTAATTACATTAGCGTTCTGCGTCAGTCGCATTCAGTGTCAAACTGTGGTGTCAAAGTATTGCTAACTTTGATGTTTTAAATATCTAGATGGGACATCGAATCCGCGCAAACGTGTCAAAAAATTGTGGCTAACTGTTAGCCACAATTTTTATATTTTTAGCAACTAGAAGTGAACGCAAAATAAAAATCACATTTAACAATTAATTACACGCAAATTTAAATGACAGGATATTTAGTTTAACCATTCAAACGAGCAGTGGTTCCCCTTGCCAAGTGAACTCGACGTGAATTGCCCGCAGACTGAGCTCGCCAACGCTTATATAGACTTCATAGCTTCATACTGACAGGAAATACGTCACTCTTCTCCTAACAATATCATTACGCACACATTACGCACACATAGACAATAGACGAACGGGTAAAACATCGTCTGCACGCACACATGCTTGATAATGTTGCCTTGTTTTTTTTTTGTTTTCATTGTAGGGCGACGCTCAATCTAGACATTTAAAACATCAAAGGTTGCTAAATATTTTGTTGATCTCGCAAGTTCAAAATTTCATTATTTTCATCTCTGCGTTCGGTTGCGTGAATCATTTGCCAAGCAAAATAGTGCCTAGCCATGATTTTGTTTAAATATACAGCAATATTTAATGACATTTAATTTCGATAGTGACTTTTCACCTTAGAAAATAGCGTGAGTGCCGTAACTACTACGGGTAACGTAATTTACTATAGCATCTGTCAAATTTGTGACTCGTAATACCAAATTGTAAGTAAAACGTGACCGCAAGTACTGTATTTAATAGAGTTATGCGCATTTACTATTAAAGCAGCGTTTTCACGATAGCATCAATAGTAACGTTTTTTGCGTTTACTACAACAAACTCATAATAGGGGTACAGAACGAAGCTAATTACACGTACCAATTTACAGTACCTATGTGGCAAAGACGATCGTGATAAACGAACCGTAGAGATTTTCCACGAATACCTTTCATGTGGATGAAACTTTAATTTTTTGCAAGTAGAGTGATCATGGAAAGACGATTGAGATACGATGGAGGTGTACGTACTGAACTACGCCCTATATTTCCTCAACTATTAGAAACGACCCTAAAGCCTAGTTGGTAGCGACCCTGCCTGCGACACGAAGGGTCCCGGGTTCGATTCCCGACCGGGGCAGATATTTATGTGACAGATAAATATTTGTACTCGGGTCATGGGTGTAATTGTAATGTGTTATATGTGGAGTCCATGCCACCCGCGACACAGGTACCTAGTAACCTACTGCGGGGGTATGGGTGTGTTAGCGTTTATTTAAAAAAACTTACAAAGGCTTTGCAGTAGACCACCACAAGCAAAGCTTTTTGTTGCATTTGTTTCTAGTGAATATTAATAGGTATTAGGTAATAATACCTACCTATCTTCATATTATGTATTGTGTTAAATTCGCAGTCCGGAATTTTTGTCGGTGATGACCCTTACTCGGCGGAGCACCTCGCCTACACAATCAAACAATACGACAAGATGGAACGTGCGAGGAAGCAGTACGTTGAGTTTTTTCTAATAGCCTGTAATTATAGCCTGTAAGCATAGTCATTTACCTATATACCTACATCAGCCTACTTCTACTTCACTGGGAAATTTTTGGCCCAAATGATATCTAAAAGATGTGTCCACGGAATAGATAATAGATAATTATTCCGTGGAATTGTCAATTGTTTGCCAATAGAAAAGCTTGTAGGTATTTCAGTTTCAATGGTGACTAAGTGTTGTTACTAAGTGTTGTTACTACCCACAACATAGACAAGTGCAGTGTAATGTTTTGAGTAGTTTGCTAGAAACACTCACTGGAAAGAACCTTAGAACGTGTTAGGGTCAGCTCCCACCGAGACGCGACGCGACGCAACGATGCGCGCAGTCTTTCAAAGAGCGGCTCAAAATAGAACTTTATTTTCTACACGAAAAGATACACATTTCATTGTGACAATTCTGAATACGTTGCTTCATGCAGCGCTGCGTCTAGTGACGCCTCGCGGCGCAGCGCGGTGCAGCGCGGTGCATCGCTACGCAGCCGTGCATCGTCGGTACGCGCGGCGTGCAAGATTGCCTACTTTTACGATGCACCTCGCAACATTGAGATGCGTCTCGCGGCGACGCGCGGCGCAGCTCGAAATCACTGGCCTCTTCCAGTATCGTTGCGTCGCGTCGCGTCTCGGTGTGAGCTGACCCTTAGTGAATGTAATGATAAATAATGTTAGTACCTAATGTTTTCAGCAAGGATCGACTGGCCATCATGGTGTCCCGTAAGCGCAGTCTTCCGCTACTGCAGCTGGCGGGGTTCAACCCTTGCTACATCAGCGCTGACGTGGCGTCAGGTGAAAAGGAGTGTCTTACCTTGTTCCCTGTAGGGTACGGCGATGATTACGAAGAAGAAGAAAGTGTGGTAGAAGAAGAAATACGAGTAAGTCTCTTAAAGAATAATATGGTCAATGATTTTATGTTCTGTACTTATGTAACATACGTTGTATGAAAAGAACTGAGTAATCTATGTAAATGAGTTGCGGTGTAATAAATAAAATAGATTCATTTTTATAACTAGGTATAGATATTTGGAAATATCAACGTTCAGTTTAATTAATCAAATTATTACATTTTGACCATGTCTGCGTTGGATTTTATCAAGAAGTTCCCGCGGGATCGGGATGTGAATATTTATTTATTTATTTATTATTTCAAATACTTGAGCGTTTACAACTTCCGCCAAGGCTCGCTTCAAGTTAATATTAACAAAATGATAAATTTAAATTAAAAACAACAATACTTAAAACATAACTAACAATAATAAGACTAATAATAATATTAACATATAATTACATTTTATTATAAAAACCTTTTGCAATGATAGAGGAAGTCCAATAAAGACATGTCGAAGATGTCCACGTGCGGTTTTCTCTCTATCATTGCATTGAGTAGTCTGACTGCTTGCGCCGTGGGCGCGTGTTTGGCGGTGAGCGTGCGCGCGGGCGGGACCGCCAGCGTGCTCAGCCGCTCGGGCGCATACAGAGAGCAACGCGACAGAGTACAAGGGCTGTCAATTTTATTGTTAAGCAGCAGGAAGTAGTGTAACATTATTGCACACTTGCGCCTCACTTCCAATGTTTCGATGCCCACCATGCCTGCTATGAATAGGGATGGGTATAGGAAAGGGTAATATCCATACAACTTTTTATATAGAAATCTGCCGAATTTCTTCTGGATTTTTTCTACCATAAGAATATATTTTTATTCATGAGGGTCCCAAATTACAGCATTATATTCTAAGCGTAATGATAGTAGTCCTCTCTCGGAATTTGGCGGCCTGCCTCATTACGAAACCAAGGGATCTATATGCTTGGCTACATAAGTCTGTAATGTGAGTGTTAAAGGTAAGTTCTTGGTCCAGAGTCAGGCCGAGGTCTCGAATTTGCGTAACACGTATAAGAGGGATACCGTTTATGTTGTACGTGAATTTTATGGGTGAGCTTGAGCGAGTAAAAGTAATGCATTTACATTTAATTGCATTAAACTCAAGATGGTTTTGCTCACTCCACGCTAACACGCTATCTATATCCCTTTGCATGGCCTCACAATTAACGACACTAGCTATACCCATAAAAAGTTTCAAATCATCAGCAAACATAGGCACTCAGCTGATCTGACAACAATCGGCAAATCATTGATCGTTATTAAAAATTGCGTCGGACCGAGCGTGCTGCCCTGGCTCACGCCTGAGCTAGTCTCATACGGATCAAAACGGAAACCTAAGAGTTGAACGTACTGGACGCGCTTTGCGAAATAGGTGGCAAATAATTTTAGCAATTTCCGTGTGAAGCCTATGGCCGAGAATTTTTGCAGCAAAACATCATTATCAACACGGTCAAAGGCTTTCTTAAAGTCAAAATAAGCCGCGTCTACTTGTCTCTTGGAGTCCATTTCTGCGGCCGCATAGTCCATAAAATTGACGTGGTTAGTTACAGTGGAACGGCCCGATCTGAATCCGTGCTGCGCGTTATTGAGCTGCGTACTTATCTGAGTGCTAATTTGTCGGTTTAGAATGGATTCAAAGATTTTACCGAATGCAGACAGAACCGCTATGGGCCTGTAGTTTTCCACCTTTGATTTGGAACCATCCTTGGGTATGGGGGTGACCCTAGATATCTTCCATTCCGAGGGATAGATGGTGGAAGTGACAGCTAAGTTATAAATATATAGCAACGGATCCTCAAAGACGCTAATACAATCTTTTACTACAAAGGGTGGTATTCCATCAGGACCCATTGAAGAATGTGCCTTTAGACGTTTTAAAGCAATTTTTATGTCGCTCGAGCTGATGTTGTCAATAGTAATGCGGGGGGAGCACAGAGGACTGGTGGCCTGATGTTCGGCATTTTCGACTGATAGAATTGGTTTATTTTTAAGGAAAACTGACTTAAAATAATCAGCAGACGCATTGGCTGCGCTGGTTCCGCACACAGTCTCTCCTCTGTATTCAAATTCAGTGATAGCAGTTTTTAAAGATTTCTTTTCTTTTACAAATTGCAAAAAACGCTTCGGATTAATTTTAATATCTGCTTCTGCTTTCTACATCTACAGTTAGTGACGCTTTTTTTCAATGGGACGCAACTATCAAAACACGCATAAATTATTCTGTAGAACGCTTTCACGGCCGAACCTACATCTGACGTATCGTATACTTCATCCCAGTTCGAAGAGGCAAGGGTGGCATATAAACGATGGAAATCAGCTTTATGAAAATTCCACTCACGGGCGAGATGGTCGCGTGCCTGCTGCTGTGCAGGTGCGTGCCGCGCGGCGCCGACGGGCCGCACCAGTCGCAGGCGCACCGCCAGTGGGGGATCGTACGCGTCCGGGACCACCACCGGCTCAGCGTCATCACTCACCTCAATCCTACTACTGCATACATCGCTCAGCACTAAATCTAACATTTTACCATACTTATTTGGAATATGTATCATAATGTAAATAATTATATAATGTTACTAGCGAACCGCCCTCGCTTCGCTTCGGGACCCGTAAGTATCAACCGCGTAGGTCCCGCTCCCGTAGGAATTTCGGGAAGATAATAAACTATCACCAAAATTAATTCAGGTTAAATTAAATTAAACTTAGAAATAAAGCTTACGACAAAATAATAGCAAAGTAGCAAAGGATCACAGCAAGATTAATTCAGATTAAACTTGGAAACGCGGCAAGTTTGGTATGGCAGTGGGTTCGACCAAATTTGATTACCATAAAAACGGTTCTGGTGTGTTTATCTTAAAAGATAGACATATACTGTCGTGGACATTTTTTTAGATCATTTCAAGAGGAATAATTCTTTCATACATATATTTTTGGTATCTTGAATCGTTTTCGCAACGCATGCAACGAAAGCCCTCGAGAATGAATAATTTTCCCCGTTTTTTCCACATTTTCCATTATTTCTTCGCTCCTAATTGTTGCAGCGTGATGTTATATAGCCTAAAGCCTTCCTCGATAAAAGGTCTATTCAACACAAAAAAAAAATTTCAATTCGAACCAGTAGTTCCTGAGATTAGCGCGTTCAACCAAACAAACAAACTCTTCAGCTTTATAATATTAGTATAGATTAATATTTCTTAAATATTTTCAGGAGGTCGTGGCAGAACCGGAACCGGAACCAGAGGTAACAATATTGGTTTATTATTGTTTTCGTAATTTTTATATCAATTGCCAGATGTAAACGATACCCAAATTGTTATCAACCAAGTTGTATAATATGAATACGGTGCCTAAACATTCTACGAGTCCTACTCAATGTTTGTTATGTTTGATTCGCATTTTTGATTCTAGGGCCGCTCACTCATACCTATATACGGGTGGATACGCGAACGACCTTTGCAAATTATTACCTACTAGTAAATCCGCCCTCGCTTCGCTTCGGGAAACCAGTCCCTTCAAAAATCTCTATAAATTTTAACAAATTATGTTATTCCGATGTCTAAGCTATATTACTGCAAAGTTTCATGAAAATCCGTTCAGTAGTTTTTGCGTGAAAGAGCAACAAACACACACACATATATGTACATCCTTACAAACTTTCGCATTTATAATATTAGTAGGACTAGTAGGAAGTAGGATTAATAGGATAGGATGCGATTTTTTGACAAATTTGAGCGCGCATGTGAGTGACTGCGATAAAGTCTCTAACCTGTCCTAATCTAATAACATTTTTACAGCCCGAACCAACCGAAGAACCAAAGGCGGAGGATGAGGAAGACGAAGAAATGGAGGCAGACTAACTTCGTATTATCGATTTTTTTATACTGTTTTTAATTGTCTAACGCTAATTAAATAATAATTCAAAAACATTTTTTTTTGTTTTGAACTCGTCCTTGGTATAAGTACTAAATAGGTACTTATGACTGGTCAAACACGACGCAGTTGAAGCGTTATTATTATATAAGTAGCAGATTTTGGCTATGAAGGTAAATCCTGATTTATCATTTCTTCAAAATTGATTCCTGGCTCATCCTCGCAGTCATTATCAGCAGTGTCTTTGCAGGCGGCGATACAACGCGCCTTGCTCAAAAAATTGTTATGATTGCCGCCACAGCCGCTGTAGAAAAATGTTTGACACTGGTCTTTCGTAGGATTGTAGCCCCATCTAAATAAATCAAGTGATCGATTATTAAATCAGTCATTACTTAATGCGCTTGCTCTTTGTAAGGTAAAATCTACCTCAAATCTGCTAACAAACGAATAATCAAAATAATGTGGTGCAGTCCCCAATATACGCTGGCAGCGTTTCCTCGCTGTATAGCAATGCTTATACGTTGAGCGTTTTTTTCATTTTAGTTTTAGTTTTGTTATTTTTATTTTGTTTATATTTTTAAGAATGTATGTACCATAAAATACTATAAATATCATTTAATAAACTATCATTCAATGACTGGTCTTTGAACATTGACTATGATTACCTGGTTACTTTGTCCGAGCAATGTCCAAACTTTGGTAAATGGAAGCAATATTGTGGTTTGTCGTAGCTCTCAGGAACGTAGGCCCATGGCGGCGGGGGGACGCCAGCGATGCCCAATCCAATACCTGTACCCAGAAATAGTCTAAGATTAAGGGTGCCTTTACACCAGACCAGATATGTAGTGTTGATAAAGATGCCTTTGACATCCACCAATCACATTCATTGACTTGCCCTGTCGAGCAGGCAGACATGGTTGCCTACTTCTGTTCGATACCTAACAAATGCTGACGAACGACCTTATCAGACTCAGAAAAAATCTTTGTATGCGTTCTCCCGCGGACTAAGTTGCTTACGTACATATATAGTGACTTGAGGCACGCACATACATTCCACGGTTTTTTTTTACCTAAAATAAGTTAATACTTGACAACGATCCCACCTGATGGTAAGTGGCGATGAAGTCCAAGATGATGTATGCACTAACTTAAAGAAGCCTATTCACTCTCCTCTTGAAGACTCCCACATCGTACACAGGCGGGAACATCGACGCATGCAAGCTATTCCAGTCCTTCGCAGTGCGCCTAATGAACGACGAAGCAAATCTTGTCGTTCGTATCGGCGGGACGTTTACGGCTTAAGACGTTTTCGATGGAGGAACGGGGATGGGGGATTAAACTGAACAGTTTCTGCGCACACTCTCCAAAATGTATCCTGTAGAAGCACGAGAGGCTGGCAACCTTGCGCCTATGTTTTCCAAATTGGTTTTGGCCAAATGTTGGTCACCAATGAGCCTCTTTGCACGCCTCTCCATCGAACCCAAGGCTGTAGTTGAGTTTTGGCGGCGCCAGCCCAAATGTGGCAGCAGTACTCCACCCAAGGTCGAACCTGAGCTTTATCAACTACGTATATTGTTGTTTGTACTATGACGATAACCGCGTTTGAAATATACTCTGATAGAACGATATACATATAACTAACCCTTCCAGTGCTCCGGCCAGCCAATACGACAAGATGGAACGTGCGAGGAAGCAGTACGTTGAGTTTTTTCTAATAGCCTGTAATTATAGCCTGTAAGCATAGTCATTTACCTATATACCTACATCAGCCTACTTCTACTTCACTGGGAAATTTTTGGCCCAAATGATATCTAAAAGATGTGTCCACGGAATAGATAATAGATAATTATTCCGTGGAATTGTCAATTGTTTGCCAATAGAAAAGCTTGTAGGTATTTCAGTTTCAATGGTGACTAAGTGTTGTTACTAAGTGTTGTTACTACCCACAACATAGACAAGTGCAGTGTAATGTTTTGAGTAGTTTGCTAGAAACACTCACTGGAAAGAACCTTAGAACGTGTTAGTGAATGTAATGATAAATAATGTTAGTACCTAATGTTTTCAGCAAGGATCGACTGGCCATCATGGTGTCCCGTAAGCGCAGTCTTCCGCTACTGCAGCTGGCGGGGTTCAACCCTTGCTACATCAGCGCTGACGTGGCGTCAGGTGAAAAGGAGTGTCTTACCTTGTTCCCTGTAGGGTACGGCGATGATTACGAAGAAGAAGAAAGTGTGGTAGAAGAAGAAATACGAGTAAGTCTCTTAAAGAATAATATGGTCAATGATTTTATGTTCTGTACTTATGTAACATACGTTGTATGAAAAGAACTGAGTAATCTATGTAAATGAGTTGCGGTGTAATAAATAAAATAGATTCATTTTTATAACTAGGTATAGATATTTGGAAATATCAACGTTCAGTTTAATTAATCAAATTATTACATTTTGACCATGTCTGCGTTGGATTTTATCAAGAAGTTCCCGCGGGATCGGGATGTGAATATTTATTTATTTATTTATTATTTCAAATACTTGAGCGTTTACAACTTCCGCCAAGGCTCGCTTCAAGTTAATATTAACAAAATGATAAATTTAAATTAAAAACAACAATACTTAAAACATAACTAACAATAATAAGACTAATAATAATATTAACATATAATTACATTTTATTATAAAAACCTTTTGCAATGATAGAGGAAGTCCAATAAAGACATGTCGAAGATGTCCACGTGCGGTTTTCTCTCTATCATTGCTGCTTGCGCCGTGGGCGCGTGTTTGGCGGTGAGCGTGCGCGCGGGCGGGACCGCCAGCGTGCTCAGCCGCTCGGGCGCATACAGAGAGCAACGCGACAGAGTACAAGGGCTGTCAATTTTATTGTTAAGCAGCAGGAAGTAGTGTAACATTATTGCACACTTGCGCCTCACTTCCAATGTTTCGATGCCCACCATGCCTGCTATGAATAGGGATGGGTATAGGAAAGGGTAATATCCATACAACTTTTTATATAGAAATCTGCCGAATTTCTTCTGGATTTTTTCTACCATAAGAATATATTTTTATTCATGAGGGTCCCAAATTACAGCATTATATTCTAAGCGTAATGATAGTAGTCCTCTCTCGGAATTTGGCGGCCTGCCTCATTACGAAACCAAGGGATCTATATGCTTGGCTACATAAGTCTGTAATGTGAGTGTTAAAGGTAAGTTCTTGGTCCAGAGTCAGGCCGAGGTCTCGAATTTGCGTAACACGTATAAGAGGGATACCGTTTATGTTGTACGTGAATTTTATGGGTGAGCTTGAGCGAGTAAAAGTAATGCATTTACATTTAATTGCATTAAACTCAAGATGGTTTTGCTCACTCCACGCTAACACGCTATCTATATCCCTTTGCATGGCCTCACAATTAACGACACTAGCTATACCCATAAAAAGTTTCAAATCATCAGCAAACATAAGGCACTCAGCTGATCTGACAACAATCGGCAAATCATTGATCGTTATTAAAAATTGCGTCGGACCGAGCGTGCTGCCCTGGCTCACGCCTGAGCTAGTCTCATACGGATCAAAACGGAAACCTAAGAGTTGAACGTACTGGACGCGCTTTGCGAAATAGGTGGCAAATAATTTTAGCAATTTCCGTGTGAAGCCTATGGCCGAGAATTTTTGCAGCAAAACATCATTATCAACACGGTCAAAGGCTTTCTTAAAGTCAAAATAAGCCGCGTCTACTTGTCTCTTGGAGTCCATTTCTGCGGCCGCATAGTCCATAAAATTGACGTGGTTAGTTACAGTGGAACGGCCCGATCTGAATCCGTGCTGCGCGTTATTGAGCTGCGTACTTATCTGAGTGCTAATTTGTCGGTTTAGAATGGATTCAAAGATTTTACCGAATGCAGACAGAACCGCTATGGGCCTGTAGTTTTCCACCTTTGATTTGGAACCATCCTTGGGTATGGGGGTGACCCTAGATATCTTCCATTCCGAGGGATAGATGGTGGAAGTGACAGCTAAGTTATAAATATATAGCAACGGATCCTCAAAGACGCTAATACAATCTTTTACTACAAAGGGTGGTATTCCATCAGGACCCATTGAAGAATGTGCCTTTAGACGTTTTAAAGCAATTTTTATGTCGCTCGAGCTGATGTTGTCAATAGTAATGCGGGGGGAGCACAGAGGACTGGTGGCCTGATGTTCGGCATTTTCGACTGATAGAATTGGTTTATTTTTAAGGAAAACTGACTTAAAATAATCAGCAGACGCATTGGCTGCGCTGGTTCCGCACACAGTCTCTCCTCTGTATTCAAATTCAGTGATAGCAGTTTTTGAAGATTTCTTTTCTTTTACAAATTGCAAAAAACGCTTCGGATTAATTTTAATATCTGCTTCTGCTTTCTACATCTACAGTTAGTGACGCTTTTTTTCAATGGGACGCAACTATCAAAACACGCATAAATTATTCTGTAGAACGCTTTCACGGCCGAACCTACATCTGACGTATCGTATACTTCATCCCAGTTCGAAGAGGCAAGGGTGGCATATAAACGATGGAAATCAGCTTTATGAAAATTCCACTCACGGGCGAGATGGTCGCGTGCCTGCTGCTGTGCAGGTGCGTGCCGCGCGGCGCCGACGGGCCGCACCAGTCGCAGGCGCACCGCCAGTGGGGGATCGTACGCGTCCGGGACCACCACCGGCTCAGCGTCATCACTCACCTCAATCCTACTACTGCATACATCGCTCAGCACTAAATCTAACATTTTACCATACTTATTTGGAATATGTATCATAATGTAAATAATTATATAATGTTACTAGCGAACCGCCCTCGCTTCGCTTCGGGACCCGTAAGTATCAACCGCGTAGGTCCCGCTCCCGTAGGAATTTCGGGAAGATAATAAACTATCACCAAAATTAATTCAGGTTAAATTAAATTAAACTTAGAAATAAAGCTTACGACAAAATAATAGCAAAGTAGCAAAGGATCACAGCAAGATTAATTCAGATTAAACTTGGAAACGCGGCAAGTTTGGTATGGCAGTGGGTTCGACCAAATTTGATTACCATAAAAACGGTTCTGGTGTGTTTATCTTAAAAGATAGACATATACTGTCGTGGACATTTTTTTAGATCATTTCAAGAGGAATAATTCTTTCATACATATATTTTTGGTATCTTGAATCGTTTTCGCAACGCATGCAACGAAAGCCCTCGAGAATGAATAATTTTCCCCGTTTTTTCCACATTTTCCATTATTTCTTCGCTCCTAATTGTTGCAGCGTGATGTTATATAGCCTAAAGCCTTCCTCGATAAAAGGTCTATTCAACACAAAAAAAAAATTTCAATTCGAACCAGTAGTTCCTGAGATTAGCGCGTTCAACCAAACAAACAAACTCTTCAGCTTTATAATATTAGTATAGATTAATATTTCTTAAATATTTTCAGGAGGTCGTGGCAGAACCGGAACCGGAACCAGAGGTAACAATATTGGTTTATTATTGTTTTCGTAATTTTTATATCAATTGCCAGATGTAAACGATACCCAAATTGTTATCAACCAAGTTGTATAATATGAATACGGTGCCTAAACATTCTACGAGTCCTACTCAATGTTTGTTATGTTTGATTCGCATTTTTGATTCTAGGGCCGCTCACTCATACCTATATACGGGTGGATACGCGAACGACCTTTGCAAATTATTACCTACTAGTAAATCCGCCCTCGCTTCGCTTCGGGAAACCAGTCCCTTCAAAAATCTCTATAAATTTTAACAAATTATGTTATTCCGATGTCTAAGCTATATTACTGCAAAGTTTCATGAAAATCCGTTCAGTAGTTTTTGCGTGAAAGAGCAACAAACACACACACATATATGTACATCCTTACAAACTTTCGCATTTATAATATTAGTAGGACTAGTAGGAAGTAGGATTAATAGGATAGGATGCGATTTTTTGACAAATTTGAGCGCGCATGTGAGTGACTGCGATAAAGTCTCTAACCTGTCCTAATCTAATAACATTTTTACAGCCCGAACCAACCGAAGAACCAAAGGCGGAGGATGAGGAAGACGAAGAAATGGAGGCAGACTAACTTCGTATTATCGATTTTTTTATACTGTTTTTAATTGTCTAACGCTAATTAAATAATAATTCAAAAACATTTTTTTTTGTTTTGAACTCGTCCTTGGTATAAGTACTAAATAGGTACTTATGACTGGTCAAACACGACGCAGTTGAAGCGTTATTATTATATAAGTAGCAGATTTTGGCTATGAAGGTAAATCCTGATTTATCATTTCTTCAAAATTGATTCCTGGCTCATCCTCGCAGTCATTATCAGCAGTGTCTTTGCAGGCGGCGATACAACGCGCCTTGCTCAAAAAATTGTTATGATTGCCGCCACAGCCGCTGTAGAAAAATGTTTGACACTGGTCTTTCGTAGGATTGTAGCCCCATCTAAATAAATCAAGTGATCGATTATTAAATCAGTCATTACTTAATGCGCTTGCTCTTTGTAAGGTAAAATCTACCTCAAATCTGCTAACAAACGAATAATCAAAATAATGTGGTGCAGTCCCCAATATACGCTGGCAGCGTTTCCTCGCTGTATAGCAATGCTTATACGTTGAGCGTTTTTTTCATTTTAGTTTTAGTTTTGTTATTTTTATTTTGTTTATATTTTTAAGAATGTATGTACCATAAAATACTATAAATATCATTTAATAAACTATCATTCAATGACTGGTCTTTGAACATTGACTATGATTACCTGGTTACGTTGTCCGAGCAATGTCCAAACTTTGGTAAATGGAAGCAATATTGTGGTTTGTCGTAGCTCTCAGGAACGTAGGCCCATGGCGGCGGGGGGACGCCAGCGATGCCCAATCCAATACCTGTACCCAGAAATAGTCTAAGATTAAGGGTGCCTTTACACCAGACCAGATATGTAGTGTTGATAAAGATGCCTTTGACATCCACCAATCACATTCATTGACTTGCCCTGTCGAGCAGGCAGACATGGTTGCCTACTTCTGTTCGATACCTAACAAATGCTGACGAACGACCTTATCAGACTCAGAAAAAATCTTTGTATGCGTTCTCCCGCGGACTAAGTTGCTTACGTACATATATAGTGACTTGAGGCACGCACATACATTCCACGGTTTTTTTTTACCTAAAATAAGTTAATACTTGACAACGATCCCACCTGATGGTAAGTGGCGATGAAGTCCAAGATGATGTATGCACTAACTTAAAGAAGCCTATTCACTCTCCTCTTGAAGACTCCCACATCGTACACAGGCGGGAACATCGACGCATGCAAGCTATTCCAGTCCTTCGCAGTGCGCCTAATGAACGACGAAGCAAATCTTGTCGTTCGTATCGGCGGGACGTTTACGGCTTAAGACGTTTTCGATGGAGGAACGGGGATGGGGGATTAAACTGAACAGTTTCTGCGCACACTCTCCAAAATGTATCCTGTAGAAGCACGAGAGGCTGGCAACCTTGCGCCTATGTTTTCCAAATTGGTTTTGGCCAAATGTTGGTCACCAATGAGCCTCTTTGCACGCCTCTCCATCGAACCCAAGGCTGTAGTTGAGTTTTGGCGGCGCCAGCCCAAATGTGGCAGCAGTACTCCACCCAAGGTCGAACCTGAGCTTTATCAACTACGTATATTGTTGTTTGTACTATGACGATAACCGCGTTTGAAATATACTCTGATAGAACGATATACATATAACTAACCCTTCCAGTGCTCCGGCCAGCCGCTGCCGGGCCCGCGTGCCAAACCCCACTCGTCGCTCTCCGGCCGGTCTGTCGTCCTGTCCTTCCCCCACTTTTCGATCCACTTCTTCCAATCATCATCCCCCTCTGGTGGACTCCATCCTCCCCAGGAAGTACCCGGAGAAAAGTACTCATCCCCTTTCTTCTTCTCTTGCGGTGGAGGCGGTGGCCACCAGACCCCTTCTGGTCTACAGGCCAGAAACACGGGTACCGTACTTAATAATAAAACCACTAAAGCGGTCATATCCAACGTATTTAAAAGCTTAATAAAAGGTACACTTCAATGTGTGGTCGCAATTACAGTGTGACTAAAATCAATTAAAATTCTCTCATTTACATCCACTTCAATAAACACGTGTGTGTGATTTGATGGTTAAGATGGTTTTGTTACACTTGGCCTTAAAATTGGTGTTTAGGTGTGAAGCTTAACTTACGTTAAACAAAACTTACGTTAATTTCGTAGTCAAGGCGTAAGTATACTTATCTGCTATTAGTAGAAACATCATTAAAGTTTCTCAATTACCCAATTAATTTAACCAAGAAAAATACAGGGATCACCTTATATCCAGTAATGTCTCAAAAATAGAAGAGTTTAATCCACTTTTACTATAAGCCATAAGAAAATCAGTTAAACAAAACTGATCACCTGTAACGTTGTGCCCGTTCCGCGGCAATAACCGATGATACCAGAGGTGCTGGAGACGATTGTTGCCAGAGCTGCATTACTCCACGAAGCCAGCGCCAGCGCACGTACGCAGCCGTCAATGCAGTTCCAATTAACACGAGTGTAACCTGCGTGTGCTGGTCTTGTTCCCGATCGCCATAGAAACAACCTGTGCATCTTCGAAAACTAAGCTGGACGTTTTATTTTATATTTTACCGACATTGTATTAAGATTACAAAAATATTCGATTACAAATGCCTTGTTATTTTGTCACATCACTACAAAAACAAAAATTTGATATAACCTTGAAACAGCGCCGTTTGACGTGGTTTTCTTTTAAAAGATATTGCTTTTATATTGTTATATAAGTAATTGTAATAATTTTAGGGTACATTTATTGTAAAATGGCATAATTATTCGATTTAATGTTTGATTTTAATGTTATCACTCGATAATAAGGCAATTAAAAGATATTAAAAAATTGTCAATTAATTGTACGCCATCGCCAGTCAAAGTTACATCGCCCAGTCGATCACGATCTGTCAGAAACACATTCTTAGCGCGGCCAGACCATACTTTAAAAACTAAAGATGTATCATCAGCAAACAATATAGCTTCATACAAGTCCCGAGTAAAATGAAGGAGATCATTTTTATGTATATTAAAACAATTTAAAAATAGCAACGGTCTCAGTATTGATCCTTGAGACACACCTATGGTTTGTGGTCCTCGGGACTCTATAACATAAATCACTACATACCTTTTTAAACACGCTCATTTAAATGTTGCTTGTTGAGCTGTTCTTCTTGTATTGAAGGAATCTGCATGCTCAACATTATCATGCATTATAGTGTTTACTTACTCTGTGGAATCTATAGTCTACGTAAACCATAGAGGTACGTATCTCTATGGCTTGAAGCATACCTATTCTGTGTTCGTGACATCTATTTTATTTGTCAAAGTGACTTTTCAATTGTCATTTTTCTTGTCAAAACAAGTGTCAAATATGATCAAATCATTGATCTTAATAGTTTTGTGAAAAAAAAAAATACAAATTTTGTGCCCTAATTGTTTGTATAAATATATTGTCTTTATTGAGTGTATAAAATTCTAAATCAAAGGTGTTAGCGTATAAATTTAAGGACTATTCCCTATTCCTATCTCTATGGATCAAATGCAGTCAGCTGTCACTGTCAATTCTCATTCAATAAAATAAAATTATAGATTGTTTGTAATGTTTGTATTGAGTTCAAAGTGTATAAAGTTATTCAATTGAATAGTCTTCTGTGTCTGCATAGAGTAACTTTGTATATAGTGTGTCTGTCTGTGCTGTGACCAGTGTTGCCAACTTAACGGATTTCCCGTTAGATTTAACGGATTAGGGTCAGGTATTAACGGGAGAAAATATATTTTAACGGTTAACGGATTTTTTGACGGGAAAAATAGTTGAAAAAAAATCAAGAATTTAGTTCTAGTGTTCTAGTAACGAACTGTAGAATTTTGGTCAGAGGTAAGAAATCTGAAGGTGCAACAAACATTAATCCATTCCAACACTTATATTGTGATTTTGCTTTTAAATGTTATTGCTACCTTGTTCAAACGCGGAGGTAGAAAGAGTTTTTAGTGTATTAAATGGAGTAAAATCAAAATTGAGAAATAAAATGAATGAAAAAATGATCAACGCAATTTTCAATATTCGTTCTGCATTAAAAAGAAATGGCAATACATGTTACTTTTGATTTACCTCTTATTGCTATGCTAGGATCAATGCTAAACATAAAATTAAAAACCTTAACAGCTGCTCCCATAGCGAGTATAATAACATCAACTGGAAGCGATGATGATGATTGTGATTGTTTGTTATAAAGTTATTTTTATGTTTTCTGTGTCTGATGACGATTGGGATTGTTTCTTTAAAACTTTTGACGTGACAACGTCTTATAAATTGGTTTGCCGGGAGGCACTTCAAGAAACTGCGTTAGTAAGCTCCGCTCACGTTCCTTGGTAACAGTGTACAGAAAATGGTACAGCGCCATCTCTGGTTAAGTAGAGTAACTAGTTTGTTACCTCACTTACTGTTGTGACTAATGGTTAATGGTCTAACGGTTAGCAGCGCTAGATGGCGGATGGTGTTACAATGTTTTAAATATAATTCTTTGTATACGTTTACCCCATGAAGATACGGGAACGCAGGGTCAACTTCACAAATAACCACAACTGCTTGCAAACCCAAAATAGCAGTTTATTATAAAACCAAAGAAGTCGACACATTGCCCTCTACAAATTTTTCTCTTATATAAACTCCACGTTACACTCGTTAGCGCGTTTCACAAATTGGTACAATGCCATCTTGTTTACAAGTGAGGAACTATTTAACAAAAATAAAACATTAAACTTAAATTGCTTCCGCCTTCACATGACGGTTAGACAGTATAAATAAATGTTTTAAATTGTTACTATTATTTCATCCTTCTTCCTACTATACGAATGAATATTCACATTAAAATTATTTTACCACTTAAAGTCGTTGTCACGTAAAACTTTCGCCCGTATACCGATGTTACAGGCAACCAATTTTTTTTTTATATATTGACTAGTAAACCCGCTCTCGTTTCGCTTCAGGGAGCCAGCCACTTAGTAGAAAATAGCTCTCAGAAGGTGGATTTTGTTTTGACTGGTTTCGACTTTACAGTTATAATTGTAGTATGACCAAATGATAAAAAAATCTCTATAAATTTTAACTTATTACGTTATTCCGAGGTCTAAGCTATTTTACTGCAGTTTCATGAAAATCCTTTCAATAGTTTTTGCGTGAAAGTGTAACAAACACATATACAAATACATCTCTACAAACTTTCGCATTTATAAAACGTATTTTTTATTTAACGAATTTTTTGACGGACACAAAAAAAAATTTGACGGATTTTTGACGGAATTTACCCACAGGTTTAACGGAATTTCAAAATTATAGTTGGCAACACTGGCTGTGACCTGTGATTCATCAGTCAGTCGCGATTGTACTGAGTGTAACCATGAATGTTTCGCGGATTTGAATTTTGAAAGTTAAAATTGTGTCATGTACTATTATTTCGAAGCAGCTATGAAAACATTGATTGATTAAACTTCATTTGCATACAAATATATCCCAGATTACTAAGTTTACCTGCAGTGTTTAAAAAATGTGTGCTTGAAATAATTACTGGATTACATCAATATAGTATCAAAATACAATGTAATGAGTGTTCCAGGTATTTAGTAAACAATAGCGTTCGCAATGGACGGCTGCACATAGGCTGAAAGCCAAGTGTTCACTTAGAATTTAAGTGGCCTTTTGTATCATTCCCAAAAAGTGATAAATAAATTGCAAAATGCACTGGGTTCATACACTAAGTGTGCTCGTCTGGAAGCACTTTGTTGTACGATTAAGAAGATATGTTTTTACTACTTTTGAGTTCTTGTTTCCCGTTTTATGCTTCCTTTTATTATTTTTGTATAAAGACTACATCAGCCCAAAACCAAAGTCATTCATGATGGATAAATTTATTATTCGGAACACGGTAAGTTTGTCTGCTAAATCACAATTTTTTCTTATTAGAATAAAAAATTATCTTGCCTTTGCTAAATTGTTAATGTACTCATAATAATTCATTGCTGTATAAGAAACTGTTGACAACACACATTACAAATAATGTTATTTCACCCAAAACCCAATAAAAAAATAGAAAAACACAAGTATTAATAATTGCAAATCCTGTCACACACCCTTTTAGTGTGAGTATGGTAAGTACAGTTCTTTAGTGTAGTGTATTTATAATACATACAATATTATTAGTGAGATATTTAAAAATATTAAATTTTATGGCAATATCCAAAATTTAAATATGCCAGATTAAGGACTGATATCTATTATCAGTGACAAATTTATGGTAATCCTTACTATGGTATATGTTTTTAGCATATTATACTGTTACTTGTAAAGATAATAAAAAGGAGATATTGTAAATAAATGAACAGCTCAAAAAATAAAAAGTGTCATATCTAGCTATATACATAATTAGTTTCAACTCCTCTTAAAAAACCTTACACCTTTAGACACGGACTACCTTTAAGTGCACCAGCATGAAATTTTTGGACTGTATTCCAAGTAGCAAAATGACATCTAGTTTGTTTAATAAGCCCAGCCCCCTAGCTGAGAGGAATACCCCCTTAGTGGTGGCATATATCAAAATCAAAACATAAACTACCAACCAGTGAAATTTCATCTTTATACATCAAGAGGTTTTTGATATTTTATATTGAGTGTGTGACCTTTCACTTTTATATATTAATATACACGTATTACCATTTTGTTGTAAAAATATTTGTGCTTCAGGAGGTAGTTAAAACCAGCACCAGCATTTTATTGCTCATATATTAGCTTAATGCTCCATGTCAAAATTCCTATCTTAAATGACGGTGTAATCAGTTTGTTCTTGATCATTGCTATTTACTTGTGTGTAAAGCAATAAATCATTTTAGGACACATGAAAAATTATTTAGATGTCAGTTTTATTATTCTAGCTGTGTATACTTTGACCTAACATTTGACTTCTTAATAAAAACTCAATTATTCCATTAACAAACCAATTACGTTTACCATTGGGGCCAACCCCCCTGGATGTTACATTGAATCAATTAATCAATTTATTTTACCTATGACCTTTGGGTTTGGGGCCATCCTATTACACATAATTCATGATTTTTGAAGTTCCCAATAACTCCCTCCTACCAATTTTAATAGGCCGGATTGCTGTTTCCAGGGTTCTGGGTTAGATCCCAACTGAGTTGGAAATTTTAATGATGATTGTTGTCCATGGCACTTGCGGCACAGTATTCTTTTGTAATGTACTATTTTGTTAGAATATTTGAAACATCTCTGAAACTAGCAACATTTAATACGACTCACTCCTCACCAATTACTTGAAATGAATGAAGATGGTTTACAAGCAGTAGTAAAAATTATTAAAATATTTATACATATTTACCTTTCTCCTTTGTATGCAGGACCCAATGCTGATCAACGATTTCCAACCACCAACTCGCATATACTACAGCCCTGAATCCAACTACACGGACACCTTGATGGAGATGGTCAGTGAACAACTGTATCCAAAACAACAAAGCTTTCGAGGTAAGACTTTTCTATTACAATGAAAAACATATTGCTTTACATCACTTTATTTCCCTGAACACTTTTTGTAAATATCTTCTGTACATTTTTAAGAATACAAAGAACGAACCATTATCTGTTCCTTAGCTTGCGCAAAATCTTCATCCCTAAGTTTATTCCCTTAAGGGTAGATATAGCAAATACGTTAAAACATCTTTTTTATTATTTTTAACCTTAATCCAACAGACCAATTTTTAATTGTGTCTGATTTAAAATCACACAAATTTTAAACGAAGTTTCAACCACTCTTCCCCCTCGGGGATGGAACAAAACAAAATCCGTTTTTAGGAGATGTCCACTAACTATAAACTACCACCCTGACAAATTTAGTAACCTTTTGCTTTGATACTATTTAGATCAGATTTAGATTATTTATGTAGAATAATATATGTGATAAATAAATGCGCTTTGATGTTATTGAATTTTAATGTTAATATGAAACTTTAACTCAGCTTTTCATTCACAGAACTGGGAAGGAAGACAGACGCTATCCCCGTCAGTAGCTACAAGGATCTCCTCGAATCTAATACTTATTTGGATGAAAATGTAGCTATTGTGGACTTTTTGGTAAGTTATTAATACTAAGCTGTAAGCCTAAGTGCTCATTCATACTGACTCGCGGGCGCGGAGGCGGGCGCGGTGGCGGGCGCGGTGGCGGGCGCGGTCACGAAATATCAAACATATAGCGTAATATCCAAGTGTTCACACAGGAATCGCACGTGCGGTCTAAGTAGCGGGCAAGCTCGCGACGACGACGCGCGCGGCGCGCTCGCGGCATATCAAACGCATGAGCTGATGTTTGTGTGTGTTCACATTGAACTAGTGGCGGAGCGCGCGTTTCAGTAGCGACGCAACTGAACTCTCGCGCAAAACGCCTGGCGTTCAATGTGAACACAAGCTCGCCACGTCCACCGCGCCCGCGGTTTCAGTATGAACAAGCACTAATAATGCAATATGTAACAGTATGGTATGAAGATGAAATAAATGCCAGCGAAAATTAAGTAACAGTGATTGTATTGAATGGCTATCTGCTATTAAATTGTGTACACTTCACGCTTCAGTTTCCCGAAGCGAAGCGAGTCTACTGGTAAATAGTAGGTTGCTCGTTTGTCAAGTCAATAAATGCGCACATACTGCCTGAGATTTTTCATACACAGATTTACAGTGGCATGTTGGTATTTCAATGCAAATGCTGTTTACTTTTCACCAAATTTGACAAAAAAGCATCTCGATTAAAATATAAAGAAAATAATCGACTGTATTATTGCTAAGTAGCGATTTCTTCCAGACTACCTTAATAGGGGAAAGTTTCAAAAGGACACGGATTTATGGTAGGTTGTACAAATGTTATTTACATAAAGTAACCAAGACCTGATGACATAATTTCTCAAATTACCTATTTTGAGGAATCAAACCCAGGACTTATCAAATCAGGACTCGTCAAACAGAATTACTAAGCTAAAGCGTTGTCGTTAGGCGTGGTCCTACGTGAGCGACAAATACGACGCAAAACGACGCGACAAAATGCGACGCGATGCTACACGCGACAAGTGTCCTACGTGATTTTGGTCGTTACTTCTCGAAGTTCGGAGAAGTACCGTACTATTTTGCTCGAAAGTTTATAATTTACCCGCCTGTCGTCGCAGACTGTCACATAGGACGCAAGTAGGGATGGATACCGTTGAGTTGATCGCGTTCGTCGCGTTCGCAACGTCGCGTCGCGTCGCGTCGTATTCGTCGCCCACGTAGGACACCGAGTTAGATACAGTATTTTGAGAATCAGATTTCAGAACAGGAGACTGTCACCGAATCCCGCATATAAGTCTAGTTTTCAAAAATTATGTGCTTTTTGTAACGAAGTTGTCACACGTTTTGGTAAAAGAAAGTCGCGAAGAAATCTGCACACTTGAACAGTTCTCTATAATGTTCTCATAAACCACAGTTAACCAATTCCGTCTACAGATACCACTATGGTCTATGTTGCCTGTGTCTTGTAAGTTGCCTATGTGTACCCCTCATATTGTAAGAAGAGACCAGTGCCTAGTAGTGGTACTATAGGTGTAGACAGAATTTTACTTAAAACTGATGTAATGTAACAGCTCTAATGAAAAATTGCCACTGCATCTACTTTTACAAGAAAAATAATGGAAAATGACATTTAAAAAAAATAACCCACTTCAACTTTGACAAGTACAAAAAACTATTCGCCAGATGTCGCTCAAATTCATATGTATGGATCACACGACAAGCACCAATTTTTTAATAAAAAAATATTCATCACAATCTGTTCACCCAGACGAAAGTTCTGAGGTAATAAACCATTGATGTAAACATAAAAAAATATGAGGTCGGTTAAAAAGTGGCTTACTGTACCTACATCTTATGAGTCCAATTACATATTAATATTTGCAATGAGTCAGCCCGGTTCTCGTTTTGTTTAACAATGCAAAGCATCTGCAGTTATCATGCGTGTTATGAACTGCTGTGACGCTTCTATAAATGTATGTCACGTTTAATACGTGCATTTAAGGCATTAATTGATTATATTCATCGCTTTCTAGTAATTAAAAAAATATTTACGCACATCGACAACTAGTAGAAAAGCTATTCGTTTAAATCATTTATTGGAATCGCCTTTGTATCGCAATTAAAATCCAAGATGTATGTTTGTCAACATGTTTGTTCTCAAGTTTTGCTTGTTTTGCAAGGAATGAGATTTTGTACGCCTATGACAGGTTAAATTTAATTAAAGTCAAAGTCAAACTGTTTATTTCATGTAGGAATTTACAAATTCACTTATGAACGTCAATTTTTTGATTCTACCACCGTTTTGGAAAAGTGCTTGAGGAGAAAAAAACGGCGAAAAAAAACTCCTCCTCCTCCTCCTCCTTAAATTATTATTTAATAACACTAATATTACTATTTAGTTGGAAAAATATTCCACTATCGCATTTTATGAACACCCTTCAACAAAGGCGATATGATATGATGGTGTTGACAATGACGCATTCATTAAATGAATTATAAATTATTCTAATTAACACTTAACACCGTAAGCAGTTCGGTGAATTTACTGATAGCGATGAAGGTTTAAAGGCCTGCGTACATTCAACTTTATCTCGATTATGATTCAAAACATTCATTGTTATCGTGTCATTTATGGTTGAATTTCCGACCGGATCGGATTTGGCTGTAGGTATACAATGCCTCAATCGGCATGGATTCAGTGGCGTAATTAGCTTGAATGTCACTCGGAGAGGTCGTCATGGTGTCTAAGGGTCCCCGCAGACTGACTGCAGCCACCGGCGGCTGTAGCGCTGTGGCGCTTCTTTTTAGAAGCGCGGTCCGGCCGACAGCCACTTCGGCTGAATTCTGCTCACTGTTATTGGAGCTGTTGGCTGTTGGCCGGATCGCGCTTCTAAAAAGAAGCGCCACAGCCGCCGGTGCTGCAGTCAGTTTGAGGAGACCCTGACCATACGAGCGCCTGCGTACCATTTTGTACCCACCACCGGTCACATGAAGTCTGACCAAACGCCAAACCTGGAAAATATTATAAAGCTTCAATTTATCAGAATCCAGATTCTGATAATATATTTTAGTTGACGGATCTGAATCTGTGTAATAGATGTCATCCGGGTCGGACAGTTAGTCGAGCAGATCATAATGTAAATGTTTTTAAGCCTTGTACACGCAACGGATAATAAACAGTACGCAGACATTTATAAACATCCGACACACCTGTTCATTACTCACACTCACATTACACGTCATTTAAGGTATAGGTATTTACGACCACATAGCTCAATTCGTAGTAACCCTGCGTGGGAAACGAGGCGTCATGGGTTCGTTCCCAGGGCAAACTAGTGAACGCCATCGCTTCGCGTCGTGAAACTTATATTTGCACTATCCCATTTTGCATCTGGGATCCTTCGCTCATAGCGTTGTGTTGTTTATGTTGTCCTTGTGGAGATACAGGGAATCATAATTCTAGGATATGAGTATGTTAGCGTTGTTATTTATTCACTTACGAAAATGTATGAGTTTGACGTTCAATACTAATACAAGAACACGGGTTTCACATCAACAATTTTAGGGTTCCGTACCCAAAGGGTAAAACGGGACCCTATTACTGAGACTTCGCTGTCCGTCCGTCCGTCCGTCCATCTGTCACCAGTCTGTATCTCATGAACCGTAAAGCTGGAAACATATTATCGGACGCGGCTGACGGACGCGACTTACGGTCGCGACTTATAGGTATGCACAGTATGTTGGGACATCGTTAGCGGACGCGACCGACGTTCATTCCATAAAGAACTGTAGACAAAGAAACATGTCGAGTAGTGAAAGTGAGGACGATTTTCTCGAATTAGCGGCGGCTGCTTTATGTTGTCCACCCAAAAAGAAAATAAAACGGAGCGTTTGGGTCCATGATATAAATAAGGAAAGAACAAAGTCTGGTGAATACCACACCTTGTATCCGCATTTATTAAAAGATGAACATCGGTATAAACTTTATTTGAGGATGAATGAAGAGCAATTTAATTTTTTGCTAAATCTAATCGAAAATGACATTGAAAAATAATTAGCACAGTTTCGTATTCCTATATCAGCAAAAGAGTTTGTAATCCTTTAGTTTAAAATTGTATAGTAACTCTCTGCTATTGACTATCGGTATATCGAGGTGTTAAAATGTTTATACGCATCAGCCACCATGTCCGTCAGAGTACACAACACAGTGACGAACCCTATCCAACTGCAGAGGGGTGTCAGGCAAGGGGATGTTTTGTCCCCAAAACTGTTCACCTCTGCGTTGGAAGACATGTTCAAGCTGTTGGAGTGGAAACGACGTGGCGTTAACATCAATGGCGAATACATAACACATCTTCGATATGCCGACGACCTAGTCATTCTGGCGAGTTCCATGGAAGAACTTAGTACTATGCTCGGGGACTTGAACAGCGCCTCACAACGGGTAGGTCTTAAGATGAACATGGACAAGACGAAAATCATGTCGAATGTCCATGTCACACCTGTACCGGTTGTTGTTGATGGCGCTGCTCTCGAAGTTGTTGACGAGTACATTTACCTGGGACAAGTGATCCAAATGGGTAAGTCCAACTTCGAGAAAGAAGTCACTCGTAGAATCCAACTCGGATGGGCTGCGTTCGGGAAACTGCGTCATATCTTGTCGTCCAAAATACCTCAGTGCCTGAAGTCGAAGGTGTTCGAGCAGTGTGTGTTGCCAGTGATGACATACGGCTCCGAGACGTGGTGCTTCACTATTGGTCTGATGCACAAGCTCAGAGTCGCTCAGCGGGCTATGGAGAGGGCTATGCTCGGTATTTCTCTGCGTGATCGAATCAGAAATGATGAGATCCGTAGACGAACACGGTTAACCGACATAGCCCAGAGAATTAGCCGACTGAAGTGGCAATGGGCCGGCCATATAGTTCGGAGGACCGACAACCGTTGGGGAAGAAAGGTCCTCGAATGGAGACCACGTCTCGGAAAAAGGAGCATAGGACGCCCCCCGACCAGGTGGACTGACGACCTGATGAAGACGGCGGGCATCCGCTGGATTCAACGGGCTCAGGACCGGTTAGGGTGGCGCCAGTTAGGGGAGGCCTACGTCCAACAGTGGACATCAAAAGGCTGATGGATGGATGGATGGAACTCTCTGCTACGCGCACACATTCTATAATTTCTTCGTCCATAGCTAGTTACGTTCGTTTACGCACGTGCAAACTCTAGCGTAGTCCGTCTCCTTCTGCCGCCTGACGCGTCCCGCCCCCCGTGCATACTGTCCGCGGACGTTTTCGACTTATAAAAACATCCAGCGCGCCAGAACGCTTTCGGACGTCCGAACGCTCAAGGACAGCCCAAGGTTACGTCCGCGACTTACGTCTGATAGTCTGCACAGCACAGTGTACAATCATTATCCAGATACCTATAAGTCGCGACCTTAAGTCGCGTCCGTTAGCCGCGTCCGATAATATGTTTCCAGCTTAAGGCCGCGGCCTCGAATTTTGCGGGCATCGGGGCGGCGGTGGCGGCGGCGCGGGCAGCGCAGGCTAGTTCTCGAAACCAATCTGACATTTCGTGCGGCGCTATAGCTGCGTAGTGTTGTGTCGCTGAGATAATTGTTTTATTCGCGAACGAAATGTCTGAACAACGGAGACAACATGTTTTCGATTCAAATTTATTTCTTACACTTGATTTATTGTGGGCAAAAGAAGAAGTGAATACCTACTATAGGACAAGAAAAATAAAAGGCGAGTTTTATCGAAATTGTGAAGAACAGAGACAATGTTCCGACAAATAAATAACAAAGTAATAATTAGATTAATTATCAAAATACCTAACTCCAAAGTAGTCAATATAATCTTAAATCATTTACAATTTCAGTTAAAAGAGAAAGTACAAGTATTAAAAATAGTAAAATAACATAAAAGAACAAGTCATAAAGAAAGGCAAGGATATATAAGGAAGGGAACAAGGAAGAAGATAAAGAGGATAAAGATGACAGACAAGGAGTAAAGAAGTAAATAAAATAAATATTACGTATACAACACCAAAATAAATTGCACAACACTACAATGCGGTCGCGCGGGCTGTCACCGTGTGCGTTACCCTAGGAAGAAAGTAGAACAGCGAGAGGGATATGAGCTATCAAAATAAAATATTATTATAATTATAGCTATAATTAAAATATTATTTTCACTATTAATTGCTACCTAAAAACCTAATAGTCATTCACAAAAACTGTTTACGAAACTCTGAACGCCTACTATTTTATCATTGCAGAAGAAAAAAGTTATTCAAAACTAACAACATTCAAATTAGTAAGAATATATAAAAATATACTTTTATATATATATTGTTTTTAAAAATCTTGAAAAATATAAATGTAACAATTAAACAGGTGTTTCTTTATCTAAAACTCGAAATTCATGTTAGTGCAGGTATAATTTTCAAAGTTTAAACTGTTGAACTCCAACGACATCTATGCATGTCGAGAATGCATAGTACCGCTTATATACCTGGAATCCAAAGGGTGTGTTTTAAAGAAAAGAAAGAAGTAAATAAAATAAATATTACATATATACACCAAAATAAGCTAGCAAGAAAGTAGCAGCGAGAGGGATAGATGAGTAGGACATATAATTAGTGCTCAATGTCAAATGTGAAATGTCAAATGTGCTATACTATTTGGGTTTTAAAGCTAAAGCACATAAATGACAGACATTAATTTCTGTATTGTGCCAACATTTGGAATTTCAATGTTATAATTTTATGCTATAATATAATCCGATAATATAAATAATCCTATATATACGAGTACATTGAGCGTACGGTATAGAGTATTATTTATAGAGTATCGTAGTCGATATCAAGTCTTAATTTTTAAATTGAAACTGATCTGTGATTTTGATTATACAAGGTACAAATAAAATAACTTTTTGTGTTCGAATATACTTAGGATTTTTTTTCTAAATCTACATCAACGTTAAATATGAGCAGACCCGCCATTCTGACGCACACGACGCGCGAGCGGTCACCGCTTGATGTTGTCAACCACCGCTCGTTACCCGCTCCCACAGCGCCGCCGCGCCGCTATTTTCGAGGGTCGGTCCATTTGATTATACGAGTACGCAAAAGATCTTGCCGCGCCCGCGCCGTCGCCGCCGCCGCCCCGCTGCCCGCAAGATTCGAGGCCGCGGCCTAATAGTCACAAATGATGTATTTCTCTTGCCGCTACAACAACAAATACTAAAAAACAGAATAAAATAAATATTTAAGATGGCGTTGTGCGTAATATGTGGCTACAATAAAACAATTAAATATTTAAGTGAGGCTTCCTTACAAGAGACCCGATTTTTTTGGCGTTTTTATACATAACTAGTAAACCCGCCCTCGCTTCGCTTCGGGGAACCAGTCCCTTCAAAAATCTCTATAAATTTTAACAAATTATGTTATTCCGATGTCTAAGCTATATAACTGCAAAGTTTCATGAAAATCCGTTCAGTAGTTTTTGCGTGAAAGAGCAACAAACACACACACACACTCACTCACTCACATACATCCTTACAAACTTTCGCATTTATAATATTAGTAGGAAGTAGGATAGTAGGATGGTACGGAACCCATCATGCGCGAGTCCGACTCGCACTTGGCCGGTTTTTTATAACGTAAGGTTCAAGCAAAACATTGAAAGGAATGGTGCAATATATTATAATATAACTAGATTTTATTGAACTTCAGTGTATATAATAGAGGCTGTCCTATCATAGTGTAACAGGTCAAACCGAATAGATTAGTGAACGTTTTTACGAAATTTGCATCAATTCAATCGAAGGCCACTTGCGCTTTCTAAAGTATCTTTGTGTTTATTTAAAACAATTAAATTACACAAGCCATTAAGGGTGCATTAGCCTCGCCTTATATCATTATGCTACTGCTTTCATTGGTAATTAGGAGGCACACATTTTCATCTTTATCATAACCATTAACTGACCTGCCATTGGGTACAGGTCTCTTTTCTCAGTATATGGGGTACAGGCTAACCAAGTGCGGTTTGGTAAAGTTCACACACTTGAGAATTCCGATTCGTACATAGACCCACCCATACGGGAGTCCAACTTTCAAACGATAGTAAGTTAGCGATGAGGTGATGATGATATTTCAAAATGTGAAAATTTTAAACTATTGTGCTCTTAAAATTTGCTCATACAGATACTGTTTATATTTAAATTATGACAGCATCAGTTGCATAATTTGCTACCAGAACTCCAGAACTGTTAAACATGTTACAGGATATCGGCGGTAATCAAACATGGCCGAAGTCTGTCAACTACACGATACGCATGAAGGGGAGGTTCAATACGCTGAGCCTAGGAAGTTCTGATGACTACATAGGCCCCCACGAGAACTATGGTATGTATTTAATTTAAGTAATAAACAGACAAACAGACAAAATGTCGCCCTTAAACTTCAGTAACACCAAAGGAATCTAAGATGCGTTGCCAGCAGAACAAGAAATGGGGAGCCCGCATTTTGTCGGCTCTGATGTTGCGACCGAACTCTTGAAACATAATGGTCGATGTTAAAAGGAGCGTAGTCTGCCAGCTGTCTTAGTGACTACTCGGTATTTAATTGGCTGGTACAGAGCCCATCGACCTTTAACAAGAGAAAGCCTTTCCCCATAGCTTTGCCCGTTCTTCAGCAGGCAAGACCATTAGCAGGAGAGATTGTTGCGAACAAAAAGTAAGAAGCCCCTAGATCCCAACCCCAAAGCGCACATTATTTTATTTAATAATTATTTATTCACTGCGCTTGAATTATTTATTCGCTTATTGTGCTTAGTCCTTCAACCGAGTCTATGTCGTTAATGATAAAGAGTAATTTAGTGCCTACTATGTGAGACCTTGAACTTAATTTTATATTTTAAGTACTGTTATGGACGGTTATGTATATGTACTGTGGTGTATATTTACAGGGACAATTTATAAGCACTTCATGCGTCTCCAATGGGCCATCGACTCCAGCTACATCAAGCTGCTCACTGGAAACGAAATACAGCAGGTAACCATGCAACAACTGAAACTATTGAACATTATAAAGTTTTAACTAAGATAAACTTAGGCAACCTATTTCAAATATTTTAGCAGCGACCAATTAAAATGCCCACTAAGGCACACTTCACGCTGCTGTAGTGCCGATTGGTGATTAGTTTAGTGGCCAACCCAAGTTTCGGAAATTATGCCACCCAAAAGCCTAAAACTTGGCTTAACGACTGTTATCTTTCGATAACAACTGGAATTGATGGATTTGCGTGCTCTGTAAAAAACACGGAAGCGCTCAAGAAATTTTGCCAGTAGCGGTCACCCATCCATACTACTAACCATACCCTCGACTACTTAATTCGGTCGATTACTGGATCGACACAAACCGCTGGGCTAAGAGAGGTAGGCTGAAACACAGTCAAATTGTAAACCGTTACAGTGCCACAAACTCATCTGGCCTGGTCGCCAAAATTGGAACTAATGCAAATGTTATACTGTAGTCAGACAAAGAGCGTAACGCCACCCTTACCGGGTCAGATAAGAATGTGGCACTCTACACACATGACATTGGAATGCACAGCGCGTGTCGGTCCAAGAGTTCCCGTTCGTGCGGCCGACGATGATCGACGGCGCGAGCATCGTGTGCAGCCTGGTGGCCGTCATGTGCTGGATGTCGCTGCTGCTGCCCTTCCTCTCGCTGGTCACCCGGCTCGTGGAGGAGCGGCTCTCTGGCATTGAGGTACTCTTTTGGATATCTTTCTACTGAGGTAGTTCAGGTTTTTACTTATACTAAGTGCTCTTGCCTTCTCAACAACCGTGGCATCATCAGAAATAACTATTCCACTGCTGGGCACGGGTTTTCTCCCGCAATGTGAGGGTTACAGGCTAAAGCACATTACAACGACTTGAGAACGTACCAACTAAAACGAAAACATTCGATAATGATCTTAATGAATTGGTAATTACGATTGTATACTTGAAAGATATAATACTCGCCACTAACTCTTAACCAAGTCCAAACCGACACCAAATAATCGAAATTCAACCGTATCAACCAAAACATAAAGAACACAATTATTGAATGCTTGTATTCAAGTTGGTACTTTAAGTAACTCGGATATGTTCTCCAGGCGCTGCTCAAGCTAGCGGGAGTATCAATGGAGATGCTTAAGTTCTCGCACTTCGTGAACGTGGTGCCTGTCTGTCTGATGTACTGCGTGTTCATCCCGGTCATCCTGACGTCGTCTTCCATCCCGCTCATCCGACACTCCAGTGGACTCCTGATGGCTATAGTGCTCATGATGCACTTCATTATTACCGTCGCTCTGGCTTTCATACTTAGCTCCGTGCTGCGGTCCAGTGAGTTGGCCTTGTACTATCTGTGATATGTTTATGCTGGAGTTTATTTGTTTGTTTGAACGGTCTAATCTCAGGAACTACTGATTCGAATGGAAAAAAATATTTTGTGTTGAATGGTTTGTTTATCGAGGAAGACACAGGCTATATTATATCACGCTAAGACTAATAGAATCCCGAAGCGACGCGAGGGCGTCTATTTAACATACATTATGTTGCAGGATGACGTTTGCCAGGTCAGCTAACTCAGCTAGTTTGTAATATGAATCGCTTATAATATATTTTTCATATGCATGTAGTAAAAAGCGGTTATATTAAAACAAACAGATACTCCCAATTTTATTTGTATAGATAGGTGGGTATAGAATATAAATGTATAAAGTACCGTTACCGTAAATTACCGTTACCGTAAATTACCGTTACTGTAAATTACCGTTAATGTAAGTTACCGTTAATGTAAATAACCGTTACTATAAAGTACCTTTACCATTAATAACCGTTACAATAAATTATCGTTCCCATCACCAGGGCAGTACGTATCGTCGATAGCGGTGTACGTGTACGTGTTGCTATGGCTACCGGTGCACTTCCTGCCCGAGAGCGCGGCGGGCGCGCGCCTCGTGCTGGGCCTGCTGCCCAACGTGCCGCTGCACTGGTACTGGCTGGCCGTCGCCGCGTTTGAGGAGCGAGGTGCGTGGACCGGGGAGAAGGGAGGACGGGGGGAGGGGAGGTAGGGCTTGAGCCACAGACTTATAAAACAACCAGACCTAACATCCTTTTCACCACTACAAAGACGTATGTAAGCAATAGTTTCATCTCTTTCTCTCCCATAACACGTACAAAGTCTATCTCGTTTTATTTTTGTTGTTGCAACACTCACGCACACAGACAAAATAGGGTTGAAGCACTTTCGCCATTTTGATAAGCTATAAGAAGCTCACTTTTTGTATGAGAACCATAGACAACAATAAACCATGAACGGTAGACCATGAATGTTTTGTATAGAGAATGTCAATGCGTGCAGCATGTCTATCTAGTTGTAACTGGCACGCTTTTTTCTCCCATAATATATGTTAGGTCTGCTTGGTTTTTTATAAGTCTGTGGGTTAAGCGCAAATCATACATTAGTACCGATGTAACGCTTCACACACTGCGCTCTCGAGCAACGCGCATATAGACGTTTCTGTGTGTGCATTTCTCGAGTGCGAAAATTTTGGAGCTCTACTTTCGTACTGGGTTATGATTAGTGTTAATTATTGGGTCATTCGGGTCGTCCAAGGGCGCGTTTTAGTAGCCGATTACAACGCTCAAAACATCTCAAAAAGCGTTCAGCAAAACACGTGATTGTGCTGAGCGCGGATATTATAAGTAAAAATGATAACGCAATTCATTGCATCATTTTTACTCGAAGCAACCCAACTCAGTCGTTTCAAACATGTAAGATGGCGATTCTGAAGAAGCGGTCATAGATGAAGTTGTTTACGAAGCGTTATAGCAGAAGAAATAATTGTATTCAGTTTTTTTATGTTCATCGTCGAAAATTACAAATATTATCCCTTTCAAGTGCCCGCTTTATTTTTTCAAGGCCGCCGTTTGTAATGTTAGTATCAACGCTAAAATCCATTCCACTGGGGTACACAATTATAACAGTAAGCTGATGGAACTCAAAATAATAATAATAATAGTTGGTGCGCTCAACACTATGACTTCAGCACCATTTATCATCAGGTGGGATCGTTGTCAAGCACTTCCTTATAAGAAACTAGCTTCCGCCCGCGGCTTCACTCGTGTGGAACTCGTTTAAATTTCACCCCCTAAGGAATGAATTTAAAAAAAACATTTCTTAGCGGATGCCTACGCCTTAACCTCTACCTGCATGCCAAATTTCAGCCCAATCCGTCCAGTAGTGGTTTGGGCTGTGCGTTGATAGATCACTTTGTCAGTCAGTCACTATTGAGTTATATATAATTATTTATATGAAAAAAATGGTCGCCATGGTCGCGACCATTCTGAACGTAAGTGCACCGTAGCCATAACCAAGTGTTTCCAGACGAGGGCGTGACCTGGAGCACCATGATGTCGTCGGGCGGCGCGCCGGCGTCCGCGCTGGCGTGCCTGCTGCTGCAGCTGCTGCAGCTGACGCTGCTCGCGCCCGCGGCCACGTGCGCGCGCCCGCTCGCCCGCGCGCGCTCGCAGATACGCTCGTGGCGGGATTTCATGGTGAGCTTAAAGGCGTATTCAAGTAGAACGCTGGTTGGGATTTCATGGTGAGCTTAACACTTGATTAGTTATGTATGTTATAGTAAAAAAGTATAAACCCGTTCTTAGTAAACCCTTGCTTTACCTAATCAAAACGCATTTCAACTGACTGCGTTGGTAATTACAATTAACTGCTGCTCAAAATTAATATCAGTAAAAACTCGTTCTAACTAAGGAAAACGCGTTGGGAATCATTTGATCCGTTTTGATCCGTTGTACTTTTGTACTAGATGGTAATCAGTCGTCGAACGTTCTCGGTACCGACTCCGGACTGCTACCGCACCATTCATTTTGTATGAAGACCAACGAAAGTCCGTGCGCCATACGATAAACGTACAGTTTCGGCAATGCAGCGGTCCGACACGAAACGCATAAATTGAAAGCGCCCTTGGTCTATACAAGGTGGATACCACCATACAACAATAAATGAAACAGCAGGGCTCGTGGTTTTACATTTAGTAAAAAATGGTGGTGGCTTTACATTTAGTAAAAAACGCCTAACATCTTATTTCCAAAAATGTTTTTTTCAAACAAACTAAATAGCACAAAATACAGGAAAAAATAGAACACCTATTTAAACATCGGTCACTCACTTTTGACAAAAGCGGCAACAATCTTCTGCTATTGCAATAATAATAGATACAGCGTGTTGAAAGTTTGAATGTTGAAAAAAAGAATTGCTGTGGCTAAAGTAAAGGAGGTATTTGATTGAAAATTTTTTTGGGGGCTTAGGTAATCATTAGGTACATAAAATTAAATTTATTGTGGTATGGTGGTAACCACGTTGTATATTAGGATACGTGTCGGTAGGAGCTGTGCCGCGGCTCGCTGAAGGTGTCGGCGCAGCGGCTGCCGCTGGAGGAGCCGGAGGAGGCGCGCGCGCCCGCGCCCGCGCCCGAGTACTTCGAGCCCGCCGCCGACTGCAACGACGTCGGGATACGCGTGCTCAACGTTACCAAGGTGCGTGCGCACTGTACTATAACGTATCACGATAATGTTATTATACTGGCTAGAAGCGCTCATAGCCCGGCGGCTTGCGTCGATCCTAAGCGATCGACAAAGTTAAGCAACAGCGGGCGCGGCCGGTAGTCGGATGGGTGACCGCTAGTGGCGAAAATTTCTTGAGCGCTTCCGTGCTTCGGAGGGCACGTAAAACCGTCGGTCCCGGTTGTTATCGATTGATAGCAGTCGTTAAGCCATGTCGGAGGCCTTCGGGCGGCTTGAAAAATTTCGACACTGGGTTGGCCACTAACCCCTCCACCAACCCGCATTGGAGCAGCGTGGTGGAGTATGCTCTAGGCCTCCTCAGTAATGAGAAGAGACCCGTGCTCAGTAGTGGGCCATTAGTGGGGTTGTAGCTTATTATACTGGACTGATTAAAAAGAAAGAAAATGTTTATTCGCTGTCTACTTGCTATAGCTGGACACAGACATATACAAAAACAACAATATGAATAAAACTAATTCTAACATTTCTAACAATAATATAAATTAAACTAAATCTAGAAACAAACAAAAAAATAGACTTTGAATAAATCAGACTTTGATACAGACTTTCACATACTGTGCGTCTTATTACCCAGACAATAAGGTTGGTTTTCGACCGACAGGTGTACAACAACCAGGCGGTGCTGAGGGACGTGTCGCTGGACGTGTACCGCGGGGAGATCACGGTGCTGCTGGGCCACAACGGCGCCGGGAAGACCACGCTCATGTCCATCATCACCGGTATATTTATACTAATAATATAAAGCGGAGGAGTTTGTTTGTTCGTTTGAACGCGCTAAACTCAAAAACTACTGGTCCTATTTAAAAATTATTTTTGTTTTGAATAGTCCATTTATTGAGGAAGGCTACGACCAAAAGGAGCTTATCAACCAGTCTGAGAAAGCGAAGCGAGGGCGTCTACTTAATAATTTATGTTGCAAGACGTCTGCCGGGTCCACTAGTTATGTTATATTATTAATTGGTTTCTGCCTGCGGCTGCGCCCGCGTAGAGTTAGTTTATATCGCGAATCGAGGAAGAGGGGTGCTCTCCTACACTCAACACAAATAATAGCTACATACCAATTTTCTGCTTGTTGCGTTAAATACTTTAGATTTTTTATTTAATTTTTTTTTTTATTAAAAATAGGTTGCCAATATGTCCTGCGTCATCAATTAATTTCCTGAGAAAATTCGAGGAAATCCGATTGGTTTTTTATGTAAACTTTCATCGCCTATCGCCTTTCGGGGTTGATAAAAAAATAGCGAATATATCCAAATAACGGCAAAGAAAAGTACAGTAAAAGCGTCACAGACAAACGGACAGACGGACGGGCAAACAGACAGAAAGACAGCCACTAATACGATATCTGGTGCAGGTATGGTAGCGCCGACGTCGGGGCAGGTGGTGGTGGCGGGGCGCGACGCGAGCGCCGAGCGGCCGGCGGCGCAGCGCCAGATGGGGCTCTGCCCCCAGCACAACCTGTTCTTCTCGCACCTCACCGTGCTCGAGCACGTCATGCTGTTCACCATGGTGAGAGCTGTTGAGCTTGGCGATTTTACAGTGGTAGCTATAATAATAATAACGCTTCACACTCATAGCCCCACACTAGGATTCCCTGTGTCGTGGGTGCCATGGACAACACACAAGACAAGGACACACACCCAGACCGAGAACGGCAATTCAAATTCATCACTCAAATATCCGCCTCGCTGGGAATCGAACCCAGGACCCTCGGAACAGCGATCCGGCGCGTTAACCATTGCGCCATCCGGGTCGGTAGCTGGTAGAGTAATGCTGTGGTCGTCAAACTGCGGCTCGCGGTCGGTAACTTTGAAGCCCGGGAAAGCTGTGCGAAACGATATTGAAACGGTTGTTCAGTTCTGATAGTGCCTAAATAGGTATAAAAGCCTCTATACGGCCATTGACCAAGAAAGTGTGTCCACCTCTTTCTAATAGCCCGAAACACATAAGCCTAATACACATACTGTTAGGGACGTGCTGTTCGACAACTTTTCACCCCCGAATGCGACTGCGATTAGTGGCCATTCAAGAACTTTGGTCTTTAGGATAATGTTTGAGTACAATCTCACCCTTTTGTTAATGTCAATTAGGGCAAGTGTGGTTATTGAAGTATTAATAATAAAAAATATCTTTTCAAACTTACATTAACCTCATTCAGACACATATTCAACTTCAGTACGACATTATATTGATTAAAATAAATAACATATTTTTAAAGTTTAATTTAACTTCAAGCAGTCTGTACAGGGAAGCTAATCAAGTTTGTCAATTTTGATTGAATCTTTCTGTCATTCTTTCCAGTTGAAAGGCAGCGGCTACAGTAAAGCGAAGCAGTCCTCGCTAGCGCTGCTCGAGCAGCTCGGCATAGCGGACAAAGCCGCAGCGATGCCCGCGGCGCTGTCCGGCGGCATGCGGCGGCGGCTGCAGCTGGCGTGCGCGCTCGCGGGTGATGCGAGCGTGCTCGTGTTGGACGAGCCTACTGCCGGGTTGGATGTCGAGACGCGGCGGGAGCTATGGAACTTGTTGTTGGTGGGTTTG
Source organism: Hesperia comma (assembly GCA_905404135.1). Taxonomy (NCBI): domain Eukaryota; kingdom Metazoa; phylum Arthropoda; class Insecta; order Lepidoptera; family Hesperiidae; genus Hesperia; species Hesperia comma. The sequence continues at coordinate 10,536,028 of FR990031.1, read as the reverse complement.
TGTAGTGTGGGCTTTTGGAACGGTTGATTGAATGTTGCACAAGAACGGCACAACTCTCACTCCATATTTACTGGCTCTCAATACATATTTGACAAGATTACTCTTCACTTTATTGTCATTTATGGCTTAGTAGCTTAATCCACATTGTTAAGACTATAGAAAATAAATAATGTGTTGAACATACATTCCGATTCACTTAATTTTCTTTTTTTGGATGAATTGTGGATAAGAACCTTTTTCCAAGAACTACGTATGTGCAATTGGTTCAGATGCAAAATTCCATTATTACAAACCTTATTTAGTTAACCTGCTTTCGAATGACAGATACCAATCACCCTACACTCTGGTTTATGCTGTTACATAATCGAAATCAGTATTTTAGACCACACCAATATAAACAAACAATACCAGTAAGTAACAAAATCCCTCGCAGTCGCTCCGCGGCTCCCGCACGGTCCTGATCAGCACGCACTTCATGGAGGAGGCGGACGCGCTGGGCGACCGCGTGGCCGCGCTGCACGACGGCCAGCTGCGCTGCCACGCCACCACCATGCACCTCAAGCGGACCCTGGGTTAGTATGGGCAGTAATAACTAACTAAATGCACAATCAAAATTAACAGTCACAGTCAAAATTTGTATGACATTGCGAATCTAGTATTATTAGATCGATGAAAAAGTTTCATGTTTTTAGGTTAGAATCCATCAGTGTGTTTGAGGTTTTATTTAGATTGTATATGTATTATGTGAGTGCAAAAAAATAAATTGTTTATAATTCAGTGTTATCTATGAATCGTGTACAAGTATACAGTAGCACATGTTACCAAAATGTAAACCTTAATGCAGCTGGGTAAGGAACATACTCGACGCGGCGGTAGGCGGTACGTCCGTGTGCGCACCGACGTACAAACATCCATGTGTAATTTCACCAATAACGTCACGATTTTCGGCAGGCACGGGCTACCGTCTCTCGTTCACGACGATCGGCGAGCCGAAGGAGAGCGCAATCACATCCCTAGTTACCTCGCACATACCCGACGCTTCAATACGCGGGACGTCCGTACGGGCGCTGGCGTACACGCTGCCGGCGGCGCGGCACGACCGCTTCCCCGCGCTGTTCGCGGCGCTGGAGGCCGCGCGGCCCGAGCTAGGAATCGATACGATCGGCGTCGGTGTTTCCACTATCGAGGAGGTGTTTTTGAAGTTAGTGGTTTGGCTTTACCTAATAAGTTTATACTAAAAAATGTATTCAAATCGACTTCAATATCGTCAAGTACATCGACATTTGGTTGTTTTTGAATTATTCGTACTTCTCGATGTTGAAGTTGGTTATTTTTTTTTTTTTGTAAAAAGTTAGGTGTAATTCAACTGCTAATAATTAAAATAAAATGAAATCTAAATCTTCTTCAACATACAGTGCTGTAACGATGTACTGCTTTACATCTATCCCTCTACATTATATCCATTCTTACATATTTTTGTTGAATGTACAATTAATATTGTTTTTTTTTTATTTAGGTTATGTAGCGACTCTGGCATGCAGTTTACTGAGGATGAACTAGACGCAGCAGCAGAGGGTATGTGCTAATATTATACTGAAGAATTACTTTTCAACCTTTACTATAAAAGCAGTTTGAATTCATCACCTAATACATTCAACAATAATTTTGATGTATAGGCTGATCAGGAATGTAGAAAATCTGCATTGAGGGTGCTGAAGTTTCCTTTTTCATGGCAACCGCACAGATCACGCTTATTTCAATTTTGTCATTTCGACAACTAAGTCGGAAAAGTTATTTTTTTGGAAATGTTATTTTAGCTCACAGAGTACCACTTTTCTTTCACGACTATGAATAGTTTTTGGCATTTTAGTATCACATTAAAAGTTATAAAACAAAACCACGACAAGCAACTTACTAACAAGTAATTTACAAATAAAGTTTAGAAAGTAAGTGTTGCCAGTAAAACAAGTTAGTTCCATGAGCTTACCGCAATATGGCGAGTTTTTCTACATTCCTGGTCAACCTATGTATTATGATGTAGGTATAATGAATGTATGTTTTTTGTAACCAGAACCAACGTTCAACACGGTACATGGTATTCGACTGTACCTCAACCAGATGGCGGTACTATTCCGGCGGCAGCTGAAATTCATCATGAATAAGGCCATCTCCTACAGCATCATGGTAATAAATAAATAAATGGTTATTTTGCGCTATATCACAGGGGCAAAATGTAACAATCATGCTCGCCAAGTGTTGTGCTGTTACGGTATTATTAGACCATTCGATAGACGCCGTCGATCGATAGTGGAATGGATAAGTCCACGGCGATTAATCATTTCCACCATCGATCGACATATCCTTACGCCAGGTCCGTCGTAAGATGTATGACCGTCCGCGTGCAAAAAACGTTTTGAATAGTTGTTCCAACATTAACCTCACACAGGTTTTTTTTATCTCGCCCCAGAGCCTTGCGAACCCAAGTATTGGAATTTATAATAACAAAAACAATCACATCGCAGTCGGTCCATTCACTATGATGCCCCAGACAGATACACAGACATAATGTCAGTTGAAAGTCAGGAGTTAACGACCATAAATTAATGACACATTATTGAGGACCACCTAAAATGTACCGGCCAGATGTCACTGAAATTCCGGTACTGGGTCGGCACTCTAACTTCACTGATCTCTGAATGGACCCTAACACGTATAGCACCAAGTTGTTTCCAGTACTGGGTGCTCCCGTTCCTGGTGTCGCTGGTGATCACGGTGGTGAGCAACGACTCGGCGCCGGCGGGGGGCGGGGAGGGGACGCTAGTGCTGTCCCCCGCCGCGTACCCTGCGCCCGCGCGCCTACTGTACAATGTCGATGATGAGACAGCCCTACGACGCGTCGCTGATACTTACACTAATGTCCTGTTTGAGAGAGCCGACGACCTGTACAACAGTAAGTGTAGTAAATTATGTATAGTTGTGGTTGTGGCCATCTGCTGCCTAATTCTTATGATGAAATCAAAGGCTATTTAATTTAAGTGTATGATCTATGTCAAAGACTCTCGTCAATGTTACGTAATGACGTTATGTGGCTATATAACCTGTTATTGAATTAAACTATTTAACTGTATCCATTTAACTTTAACAGGCTCTTACTATTACTTTTTTCATTAAAAAAATATATTATTAAGTTTCTATTTGTATTGCAAATATCCGTGACCGCAGATAGGTAAATTAGATCGATGTAGTTCATTCATATTATTGGAAAGGGTATGTGCCATTATTATGATGAAAATTTACAACTTAAACGTTTATTTACTTGTTGTATGAATAACATGTGGTTGTTCTGTCAGCAATCCTGGATATTGGACGCCGGGACATCAAGGAATACGCGAAATACTTGGCCGCGATAGAACTCAACGAGACGGATGCCAGGGTAAGTTGTGAAACACCTACGAAGATTGGATGGGAAAGAAACCATTTAAAAATAAAATTATAAGTTGTGTGTTACATCGAAGCGCGCTGTTACCGTCCCGCGCATGAATGTATTTAAATACGTCAAAAGAACAATGAGAATAACTTAATAAATAATAGGTGGTAGAGCCTAGAGTTCGCCCGGGGTAGTACCACCGCCCGCCAAGGTACTCAGTACCATTCCTACCGTCATAATAATTGTTTTTAAGAGCAATTGTGTTCCGGATAGGAAGGTTTGTGGAGCCGGTTTCACTTTTTTAGAGGCGACCATCTCAGACCTCAGGGGTAGCAACGCATCTGTGACCGAATTGGAACAAGACTCATACTAACAATAACTAACTGGACTATTACTAACATTAACTAACAGGACTAATTATCACTAACATACCCTGTCCTCGCACTTATTAACAAACTAACCAACTAATATTCTAACACCATCTACTAACTGGACTAACCATCCTAGTCCCTTTGAGTCTAGTTCTAGGTCGGTCACAGCTGTTATGGGCGGCAGGGGAAGGGTGGTACTGCATGCTCGTTTGCTATCTTAATTCCATAAAAAAAAAAAACATATTAAGATTATCTGTGTAAGTGGCAAGATACGAGTACATTGCTCTTATTGATACCTATAATACTAGCCCCTTTCCCAAACGACTGCCTAGTCGAATTGTGTATATGTCTTTTATTCTAGAATAGGTAATATCTCTATGGTAGTTCGCCGTCTACGTACTATAAACTACCTCCCTGCCAAATTTCATGTTTAAGTATATGTTAGCGGTTTAGGATATTTCGTAATGAGTGAGTGTCCTTTCGCTTTTATACATTAAGAACTATCTATCTATCCATCTATGTACCCATCCATCCATCTATCTATTTATGAATAAATCTATCCATTTTCTCGTCCCCGCCAGGTGCTATACTCCACGGTGCACCGTCACACGGCGCCGGTAGCGCTGAACCTACTGTCGGGCGTGCTAGCGACGCGCGCCGTCCCGTGGGCAGACGCGCGCACAGTGGCCGCGCGCAACCATCCCCTGGACGCCGAGGGCGAAGCGCCCGCCGCCCTACATCAGCCCAAGAGTGGAGTCAGCTGCGTGCTCTGGACCACGTGCGTTGTTTTCTGTGAGTTCCTTTGCTTTTACATTTTACACATACATTCGTATAAACATAAATATAAGCGGAATTAACATTATTTACATCACTACAAAGTTGTGTGTATGCAATAGTTCCGTCGCTTTCTCTCCAATGAAACGTACAAAATTTATCTCGTTTTTAACCGACTTCAAAAAAAGGAGGAGGTTCTCGATTCGTCTGTTTTTTTTTCTTGTGTATGTTACCTCATAACTTCGTACTGGATAAATAAATTTCGATAATTCTTTCGACATTCGAAAGCTAATGACTGCCGTCTGGTCCCATTTTTGCGACTAATTGCGACCAATTTGAGCGACAACTGGCGTGTGGTTTTTGAGTTACCTCGATATTGAAGTCGGTTATTTTTTTGTAAAAAGTTAGTTATTACACAGACATAAAGCAGCAGAAACATTAATTTCACCACTACAAAGATGTGTGTATGCAATAGTTTCGTCCCTTTCTCTCCACACCTTGTACACGTTATTCTCTATTTCTATTACTCTTTATTCTATTACTACTACTTTCTATTACTATTTCTCTTTGTACACCTTATTCTTGCAAATAAAGATTATTCTATTCTATTCTATTCTATCCAGTACCGTACAGTCGTATCTCGTTTAATTATTGTTGTTGTAACACTTACGCAAACATATATAAAATGGGGATGAAGCAAGCCGGCCATTTGCATAGGCTGCAAGAAGCCGAAGCTACGTCACTTAGAGCCTAAGGACTGTAGAAGACATAAGACCCTGGTAATTGTCAATGTGTGCATGCAGTATTTCCATGTAGTTGTAACTGCACGCTTTTTTCTCCCATATGTTACGTCTGCTTCTTCTGTTTATATATATCTGTACGTATTTATCTACTTTACTACTGTCCACTCCCCGTTTTATTTGAATCTTTTTTAGCATTGCTCACAGTTCAAAATTTAGCTTTTAAGCCTGTGGTGCAACTTAATAATTTCTCGCCGTCAATCTACAGTGTACCTTATTCGCAAGAGTGAAAAGCTGTTATTTGTGTACGGTGCAATTGAAACCAATTCCTTATCGAATGCCACCCACCCACAGTGACAGTGTACCTGTATTATTTATAAACTCAGGTTCTACTAAGATACATACATCAGCATACATAGATAACATACATCAGCTTACAATGTAGACTTTCAGCAATAGGTACAGGCTCCGGAAACCGTATCATATTTCATTCAGTAGGTACTTTTTGCGGACTAAAATATAGACAGACAAACAAAAATTCTAATAATCATATTCTTGACTTGTATTGGCCCTATGGAGACATTTTTCTCTTAAATATCTCCTGAGTACAAACCAGTTACATTTTTAATAAAGATATATAAAAATAGCATTAATAGATAGATGGTTGGAAAGTTGGATTCCTAAATAGAAGAACTCGGTAAAAAACCTCTTATTTTCAAAAATGAAGTTCGTATTACAAATTAACTTTGGTGAAGGAAAACATCTTGACAAAACCTTTAGTGGCACTCCGACAATATTACATACTTAAGGACATACTTATTTAAGGCGGAGTCTAGTAAGTGGCCAAGTGGTCGCCGCACTAATAGCATCGGAATTAACCGGTTTGTAGCAATAAAGGAGGCCAATTATTAGCCAACAGGGTGCACCACGAATAGGGAAGGTTCGTATGGAATAAAGAGTTTACACAGGTATTTACTAGCCTACACCCTAAATTCGAAAGCTTACAACGTTTTTGAAAATGTCTTGTGTTTCCTGCTATTATATTTAATCTTTGTTGGTTTATAATATGATTACGTGTAACGAACTACATATATTAGGTTCAGAAATGAAAGCTTGTATAATAGAACTTATTTATTATGGGAAAAAACACAAAACCCAATTGTAAAAGAAGACGATTAATAAGACTTTCAATTATACGCGTGTAATTCAGAGCAAAAATAACATAACATTCAAATCAAATCAAATCAAAATCGTTTTTATTTTATCTCCACACAAATTACAATTTCTATTTCAACTTACAAAATATTTAATACTTATCAACAGAAAAACTATTGTAATATGTGGGAGATCTGGTGTCCAAACTAAGCAAGAGCCTGTATTTCGTACCTTTAGGTAGAATTTACTCAAAATAGCTAAAAGCATGTCACCTAAAAGATAAATAGGCGTGGCTTAAAAGAAATCGCAAAACAGTTTAAAAATTCATTTATTTAAAAAAACACATAAATCTGACCTTTGTGACAAATGAAACACATGAATCAATCATTATCACTGGTTTTCAATTCCAATGCTTGCGGAAAATCTCCATGGAGGCTTTTGCGTCTTCAACTGAGCAATGCTGTCCTTTTTGGATGAGTTTATCCAACAGCCATCTAGCCAAATCCTTGAGCGAAGCCGGCTGGCCTCCGTTCATTCGCCTGAATTTCTCGTGAAGGGCCAAATCGCGTCTCCTGTTCTCGGGGTGATTCAGCTCCAAGGCGTCGAGGTCCTTGTCAAGGGAATGGCCGACCAGGACACGCCCATTGATGATCTGCGCCACTCGCGACTTTACGTAAGCCAGACTCTGCGCGGAGTTCAGCTTAGCTGGTGTGATGCCGCTCACCGCCGTGCGGTAGTCGGTAATCTGCCAGTTGGGCCTAATGTACTCGTCCAGTAAAACCTGGCCGCTCTCGTTGACCAGCGACACGCGAGCCGCCATGCTGCGGCCGCCCGGCCCGCCGACCATCTCGCAGTCCATCGCAATGAAATTCGTGTACGACATTGTTTATTGTTTGTTCACTTCGGTACTTCTACTCTTTGTAATGTTCAAGTTCTTCAGACAACGAATTCTCAGAATGTAATGCGCTCCCGATCTCGTTACACTGTTTATATTATAGAGGAAATATAAGTGGAGTTAGGCCCTATCCGCACGAGAACTTTTTCAACGCGCGATAAAGGCCCCATACACGGTACGATTTATCTGTACGATCCGTCGCGTCACACTGATCGAAACGAAGAATCGATGGTATATGTCAAGATCGTTAAAGATTTACTTAATCGAAGACGATATCGGAGATCGCAACAAAAACTCATGCAATTAAGAATATCGTAACGATGAATCGACAGTGTATGGCTCTTTACGATCAACGATTCGATTTTGTCTCATTCAGGTGTCGATTTCGCAAAATCCATTAACCCTCATTTTCTAGGCTTTCTTTTTTCTTTTGAATCCGAATCAAGGCTACCGCCACATACGTAACGAAAAGAAGTTCATTTTCAATTTTATAGGGCACGTATTTAATTATTTGAACACGTCCTTATCCTGCAGATTTGCATCAGATCGATCGTTTAAACGAATCGTATCGTATATGGGGCCCCATAGAGAGGCGTGCAAATAGAACAAATGCTTTCTAGTATATTATGTTCACACATCAGCGTTTAACGCCTTACGCTGGGAATTGACCATATTGATCTTTTTATTACTATTTATATGAGCGCTAAATAAGCGCCGGCGCTGCGTTTTGCGGCGTGCAGTAAATTATGAAGGTGAAGTGTCGACCCTATCTTTGGAAAACAATAACATTATAAATAATAATTTCTGGGGGTCATTCCAGCTCGGTGGGGGTATAACCAAATTACCTCAACTTTTCGTACAATGTCATAAATTATCCTCGTAATATGTATGTCAGTGAGAGAGCATACCTACCCAGAACCAGAACGCCTTTTTTCGTCTTCTAGCAACATAAATCGCTACTGCTAGTCGTTTTACAGAAACTTTATCCACGTCTTTCTGTAGCGAGAACCGAGACTAGAACACTCAAGTTATGAGCGTTTTAAAAGCTCTAATGCTTTTTTTAACTCTCGTGCGAATGAGGCCTTACTGAGCGATGAGAGACTGACTCCCTGCGCAGATACTTCAAAAAGTCCCTGACCATAAACAATTCACAAACTTTTTATAGTTTAGAATGAAGAAATCGGAAATGGTTCATTCTCAATTTCTCACATGAAAAAGTTATTTTAGCAAAAATAAGTTATTATTACATATTTATTATCTTGTAAACTAGTAATTTAGACGAATATAAACCTTTATGTGGTTTATTTAATGAAATATAAATATTGAACAGTTTGAATATAACAATTCCAGGTGAGAATATTGACTTTTTTCGTACTTTTTAAGGCATGATTTTACATTAGTCCGGTTTTTTAATTAAGTTTTTTTCTTCTCGCGCATGCATCAGTAAATACGTAGATAATTATAGATAATTAATTTATTAATGTATGTTACACAAGAAAAAATAATCCACACGAATATTATAAATGTGAAAGTAACATTGACTGCCTATCTTCCTATGTGTCGGGTTTTCACGCTTAATCCGTTGGAATCGCATTTACTTTAAATTTTGTATGGAAATAGTTTTGAGACTCACGATAGGACGTTAAATATTTTTTATCTTTAAAATCATTCCTTAACGGGATGAAAAGGGGAATGTAAGGGATGTTAACCTCATCATAATATATTTATTATTATCATATTGCATTAGATTTTGGCTTACTTCATGACATGGACATATAGACATATAGGATACTTTAAACGAGTTAATTTATCTGAAGAAGGTATCTTATCATAGGTATCTTATTACTGAATTACGACACTCGTTTAATCCTGGTTACCTATCCGATTACCTACGTAGAAAACGTCGCCAAAAATTAGTAACATAAGTTAAAAAAAATTACCGGTCTCAATTTTAAAACCATCTCTAAAGCGTTGTAAATTATCATAAAGAAATTATCTTAACAAGCTCACAAAATATCACACAATCCCGAAAACGATTGCAAACGTAATCTTAATATAATAGCTTTCCTCTGAACTTCAAAACGTCGAGATATTATGAGAATTGAATTACTGAAAATTGACACGAAATTAGAAATTAGTTAGAAACCCCTCATTTTTGTTTTTGCAGTGGAAAGCTGTTGTACCTACGTTATCAGGTTTTTATCGATGAGATAAACGCGAATATCGATAATATATTTGTCTATGGCGGGTCTTCCCCGAAGTTTAATAATTGCATACCCAAGATATTATGTCCAAATCCGAGTATTATCTTACTAACTATGACAGGTATGCATTCGATCAAAAATGTATGCTTAGCGCGCAGAAACATCTTTAATAAAGTTTTACCGCTCCGGTGCGGTCTGTGAGTACATAGGTATGTTATGTATAATTATGATTATGAAGATACAAGCGCCCTACGACTACTGTGTGTTACAAAACAATAACTCTTCATTGTGCACCAATGAGATTCATATATTATGTAATTATATTATAATTACAGTAGAACCAAAGTTATAATGCGCGTACAAATCTTCGCCAGTGGTCGCGTTTCCGGAAACAACCGAATTATTGAATCGTAAGAGCCCTAACCAATGCTCTTGCATTTAGCATCTTGTGCGATAGAAATAGGAGTCAATATCAATCGATAACAAGTTCGAACGGTCGGCGGCGGCCGACGGGCGCCGCCGGTGAGTTGAACGTCAGTCAGTTGTCATATATAGAGAATATATAGAGCTGATATTACACACCCTCCTTGGTTTTGTTTTCAGAGGTAAGTTTAAACATACATACATACAGGGTACATATAATATATTTTTAACTCGTCATTTTAATAAAATTCAAATAGAATACACATAAAAAATAAAACACATAAAAAGCTTACATAAATTTGATAGAATGTTACAACTTCGCCCATTTCATCTTCTTTCAGATCGAATCCTTCCAGAATGGATAAATTTAAACGTGGGAAGCCGCTTAACTCACAAGCACGGCAAATGGTATTTAATGTGTACCTTTATTTCTTAAATGAAGCTAATGTATTCAAAAACGACCATGACGGTTATTTTAAAAAAGTTCAGGAGCGTGTGACAAAATCTACAGGAATTTCACGCCGAACTTTGACTAATATATTGAACAAAAAAAGGCAAAATCAATCAATGAAATTTTCCACACCGAAAAAAGGAAAACCTAAAAGTAGGTTTCGGATGGGACTTGATGATTTCGACTATTGTGTAATTCGAAATATGATATACAATTTTCAGTTGACGCTCAAAGAACTCCCAACTGTAAATAATTTGAGAAAAAAGTTAATCGAAGCTATTAATTTCAAAGGCTGTGTAGAGACTTTAAGGCTCATCTTGAAAGACATGGGGTTTAGGTTTCTGAAAACTGATACCAACCGACGGTTACTTATGGAAAAGCCAGATATACGTTTAAAAAGGATCAAATATCTCCGAGAAATACAACAGCTGAGAAATGCTGGTAGAAACATAGTATTTATGGACGAGTCATACGTGCATACATCGCATACTAAAGGTAAAACTTGGCAAGACAGCAGCAAAAAAGGTATTAAACAACCCATTTCTAAAGGAGAGCGAATTATTATTGTACATGCAGGCAATGAAAAAGGCTTCGTCTCAGGGGCTTTAATGTTACATAAATGTGTCGACTCAGAAGGTGACTATCATAAAGAAATAAACGCCGAACGTTATCAAACTTGGCTACGCAATCAGTTGATTCCCAACTTGCCTCCTAATAGTGTGTTGGTAATTGATAACGCCCCATATCATAATAAGCTGTCTGTAAAACCACCAAACTCAAATACACCCAAACCACAAATGATTGCGTGGTTACAACAACACAATGTTCCTCATGACCCAAATAAACTCAAACCTGAATTGTACGAAATTATAAAAAGACACAAAGAACAATACACAGAATTTGCCATTGACCGTATAATGGAGGAGCATGGGCATAAAATTGTACGATTGCCACCATATCATCCAGATTTCAACCCCATCGAAAACATTTGGGCGCAAATAAAACAACACGTTGCCAAAAGAAATATTGCAATGAACGTTACGTCAGTTAAAGAAGCTATTTTAGAAAAAATCAACAATATAGGTTCGGAAGAATGGAAAAAAGTTCGTGATCATGCCCTTAAATGCGAAGATGAGTATAGGAAATATGAGTCAAGAATCGATAGTTATTCAGATGAAATGATTATTTACACAGGAGATAGCAGTGATATAAGTGAAATTGGAGACCTTGATGAAAATTCCGATGACTCTATGATGTCAGGAATAGAGAATCTCCCTGATTCTGATTAAATATTAACCTATGTTCTGTTATACGATTCTGATTAAATAAAACTTTTTTTCCTAATACTTATACCTAAATCTTCTTTTCATTTAAACCTTCTTTTTTCCATCGTTAAATCGTCGTCGTCGCTTTCCTATGTGGGTCATGCGTGAAATCTCGTTACTGATAAATCAATATTAATTTATCTCTTTTACCACAAAAAAAATATATATTAAATTATGCATGAAGTAAATGTACTTTCCACTCTATATAGATATCATCTCCCATATATTAGTAACCAAACCGCTCCCAAATCGTTTTAGCAGTTTTTGAGATTAGCACAACTAACATCACACACAGATAAAAAAAAATAAAATCATTTTTAGTTTCCTATTGCGATAATAAAGATTCTCAAATATCTTTTGTATAGAAATCTATCAGCTACGGATTTGACATGGAAGAATAAAAACTCGACTTTTTTTAACGGAAGTTGTACATTTTCTTAAAAAGGAAGTTTTTGAACTCAATATTTTTTTTATTTTACTGAACCGTCACCGCTGAATGATTTACCAACCACAGCAACGCAGTACCTACGGTAATTAATACACGTAAATAACAATAAGTATTTTGAAGTCTGGACGGGTTAGACACGGAATCGGAGTAATATTTAAAATAAACAACCGCCCTTGCTTCGCTTCGGGACCCGTAGGATTGTGTGGTGTGTGTGTGTTATTCTGATGTAAAATCTATATTATTTAAAAGTTTTATTAAAATACATTCAGTAGTTTTTACGTGACAGAGTAACAAACATCCATACTGACAAACTATCGCGTTTATAATATTAGATAATGGATAGATTTTCAATTAACAAAGCCGTCTAATTTGTTCCAGTGGTGCTGGCAACGATGACAGAATCCTTATCCATAACGATCAAGGAGCGCATATCGGGCACGCGCCGCATCTACATGATGGCGGGCTGTCCGCCGGAGGTGTTCTGGCTGACGAGCGTGCTCGCCCACGTGCTCATGTACGGGGCGCCGCTCGTGGCCGCGCCGCTGCTGGCCGCCGCTGTCAAGGACCGGGACTATACGCTCTTGCAGCCGGACTTTCTCGGTGAGTGCTTCTATATCTGTAGGCTATCTCTGATGGTCTACTGTCCATAACGATCATGGAGCATCTACATGATGGCGGGCTGTCCGCCGGAGGTGTTCTGGCTGACGAGCGTGCTCGCCCACGTGCTCATGTACGGGGCGCCGCTCGTGGCCGCGCCGCTGCTGGCCGCCGCTGTCAAGGACCGGGACTATACGCTCTTGCAGCCGGACTTTCTCGGTGAGTGCTTCTATATCTGTAGGCTATCTCTGATGGTCTACTGTCCATAACGATCATGGAGCATCTACATGATGGCGGGCTGTCCGCCGGAGGTGTTCTGGCTGACGAGCGTGCTCGCCCACGTGCTCATGTACGGGGCGCCGCTCGTGGCCGCGCCGCTGCTGGCCGCCGCTGTCAAGGACCGGGACTATACGCTCTTGCAGCCGGACTTTCTCGGTGAGTGCTTGTATATCTGTAGGCTATCTCTGATGGTCTACTGTCCATAACGATCATGGAGCATCTACATGATGGCGGGCTGTCCGCCGGAGGTGTTCTGGCTGACGAGCGTGCTCGCCCACGTGCTCATGTACGGGGCGCCGCTCGTGGCCGCGCCGCTGCTGGCCGCCGCTGTCAAGGACCGGGATTATGCGCTCGTGCAGCCGGACTTTCTCGGTGAGTGCTTGTATATCAATAGACTATCTGTGATGGTCTACTGTCCATAACGATCCGTGACGAGCGTGCTCGCCCACGTGCTCATGTACGGGGCGCCGCTCGTGGCCGCGCCGCTGCTGGCCGCCGCTGTCAAGGACCGGGATTATGCGCTCGTGCAGCCGGACTTTCTCGGTGAGTGCTTGTATATCAATAGACTATCTCTGATGGTCTACTGTCCATAACGATCCGTGACGAGCGTGCTCGCCCACGTGCTCATGTACGGGGCGCCGCTCGTGGCCGCGCCGCTGCTGGCCGCCGCTGTCAAGGACCGGGATTATGCGCTCGTGCAGCCGGACTTTCTCGGTGAGTGCTTGTATATCAATAGACTATCTCTGATGGTCTACTGTCCATAACGATCCGTGACGAGCGTGCTCGCCCACGTGCTCATGTACGGGGCGCCGCTCGTGGCCGCGCCGCTGCTGGCCGCCGCTATCAAGGACCGGGACTATACTCTCGTGCAGGCGGACTTTCTCGGTGAGTGCTTGTATATCTGAGGGGTCCTATCTCTGATGGTCTATATTCTTCTCCTTGGGCACCTTAGCAGGGATGGGCAAAATGTACCTTGTCATGAAGACGGATTAAGATTACGTCATAGGCATGAAATAGATTAGATAGTAAGATTAGTTTATATACCGTTCCTCGAACGACGCTGTCGGGGGCTTTTCTGGGCCTTTGTAAGTACAGTGGGCCTTTGTAATTGTAATACATTTTCTGTAATTATGATTACATATTGGCCATGCTGATCCTTACTCATCGAGTTAGTGGCCCTGTCTAAATATATTAATATAAAAGCGAAAAGTCACTCCCTCGTCAAAGAAAATCGAAAACCCCGTGACGTACCTATTGTTTACAGGTGAAAATTATCAAGAGGCCAGTTTGTAGCAAGAAGCAAGAACGCATAAAGAAGTAATATGTAGGCATTGAAGAGTTTGAAATTTTGTCGATTTAAAAGCAGGCTATAACATTTTGGGCTATTTGGACGGCCTGTCAATTGAATCCGAGTGTTTAATTTATTTCACCAAACAATATTTTTATAAAAATAAATAAGTAAACAGACATAGCCCTTTTAGCTACATAAGTATTCCTGTGCCATGGAATCCATAGATAAAACACAAATAGATACAATAGTAGGTACACAACCAGACTGAAAATCGAACTTTGAAGTTATATTATAAAAATTCCGCCTCGTTGGGAATCAATCCCAGGACCGCTTGTACAGCAATCCGCCATAGTTAACATTGCGCGATCCTGTTTTTGCAAAGTGTCAATGTAACTAGATAAAATATTAAGTTAATAAAAAGTTGAAGAATGTGTTCGAATTGATTTTTTTTTTGATAGGTAGGATAGCCCGTTTATCCGAGAAAGGTTTTATATATAGTATTAACAATACGCTACGACCTATAGAAGCGAGGTAACAATTATTAAAATGTTGCAAAAATGGGATAACATTTAATATTTGTAAACGTAACGAACAAATCTCCCGAAGCGAAGCGAGGACGTCTACCAATAAATTATTATTTTGATGTCTGGGCATGGGGAACTAGTATCCCTATCACTACGACCTCTGATATATTGTGGCCAGTAATAGACAATGTGATATCCAGGCACGATGGCGCTGATCCTAATGCTGGGCGTGCTGGCGTACCTGCCGCTGGGCTACCTGCTGGCCTTCCGCTTCGGCGAGCGCGCCACCGCCATGCTGCTCTTCATCATCATCTTCGTCTTCGGTAATTGACGGCACGGCCCTATTCCATAATGCTGACAACCCTATTTTGTCACAGAACATCGTACACATGAATGTGTAACTACTGTGACAGCCCTGGCGTACCTCGCTAAACAATAAACAATAGGGGCCATAAATATGCCAGGCGAAACAATAGAACAATGGACGGCCATCTCGAAAGTACGCACGCGCACGACGCTTCGACCATTACGGCAATAGTCATACGGGCGAAAGTCGGTTGCAAGGAACGTTCTCGAATCTTGTTCAGAGCGGGTCCGCGGAATTAGCGAGAAAGTTCTGGATTGGCGTGAATGGTGCGTGAGGGGTATAAAAAGGAGCGATCGGCCAACCGCAGACATTCTAGTTTCGGAAGCGAAACCAGGAAGATACCTGCGATACCTACGAGCGATACCAGTGAGAAGTGGAGTGATTTCTACGTGCGATACAGTGTTCGACGAGTGTGTTTACGAGTACCTACGTGCATAGTGTTGTGGTGTGTACTGTGTACAGTGTGTGATTGTGTAACTACGAGTACAATAAAGTCTTTGTGGTACATTTTGGCATTTTCTCGAACCCCATACTCCTGACACGTAACAATTGGTGACAGAAGCGGAATGCCTGTAGTACCGCAGAGTGAAGAAGGGATTCGTACGCGACGGCAGACGGCATTGGATGCCGCGCGGATGGAGTCGCCGGGTCGTGACCGCATGGAAACGGAGACCACCGCTGGACCACCGACTACATCAGCCGCAGCAGTACCGACACCGAGTGCATTCGATATGGCCTCCTTATTAGCCGCCATACAGCGGAGCCAGTGCGAAGCAATGGAGCGCCTGGAAAATAAACTATTGGGAAGCCAGCGCCAAGCGATGGAGAGCCAGCGCGAAGCCATGGAGAGCCAGCGCGAAGCCATACAGCGGAGCCAGCGCGAAGCAATGGAGAGCCTGCGCGAAGACATGAAGAGCCAGCGCAAAACCATGCAGGCAATCGACGCAAAGCTGGATGGTTTCCAGGGAGATTTGAACGTCGTGAAAGAGGACCTGGAATTGGTAAAGGCGCGTACATCCGAGCACGACCAAGCCCTCAAAAGCCACGACGCATCAATCAACAGCCTCAGTGCGTCAGTAAACTCCCACGAAACTAGGCTCGTGGATTTAGACCATAAACTGCAGAAAATAAAGGTTTTGGGCACGGCAGCAACCAGTACATGCTCTGGGGCCCCGAAGTTTAAGGTCCCAAGTTTCGACGGCACGACCTCGTGGACTGCGTTCAGGCATCAGTTCGAGGTTGTTGCAAGCGGGAATGGCTGGGAGGACGAACACTCGTTGGCGGCACTCACTCTAGCTCTTCGAGGGGAGGCACTGCTGGTGCTTGAGAACCTGCCCGCCGAGCGACGCACCTTGGAGTCGCTATTTAAGGCCCTGGAAGCTCGATACGGGGAGAAGCACCTGGAGCACGTGTACCGCGCGCAACTTAAAGACCGAGTACAGAAGTCGAGCGAAGGACTGCAGCAATGGGCTACGGAGATCGAGCGCCTCGTACGTCGAGCCTATGCGTCGAGTTCCACACCGGTTGAAGACAAAGTATTAGAGGCGTTTGTCAGCGGTATACGGGACCCCGAAGTGAGAGCAACGGTGCGCTTGGGTCATCACGCAACCTTGGAAGCAGCTTTAGCGCATGCCCTTGAAGTGGAAGCGGTACGAAGCGACTACAAAAGTTGTAAGGTGCGCGAAGTCGTAGCAGCTATTCAACCTCGTACTGGGCCTATCTGCTACGGATGCGGTGAACGAGGACATATAAGGATTAGCTGCCGGACACGGAAACAACCGAAATCGGTGTGGAGGGCTACGCAAGTGCAAGAGCTAGAAGCCGCCGCCGCCGCTAAGAAGACTGCCAAGCCTCCTACGAAGACCTCGACGGCTACCCAAGTTGACACCCAGGAGCTGCTAAAATTAAAAGGCGTCAGCGCCACGGGACGGGCAGCGGCTGGACTTCGTCGAGCCCCTACTGTTATAGTGTCACAAGCTTGTGACGGGAACAGCCTGGTAGCTACTGGTGAGATAAATGGCATACCTTGTCGATTTACGATTGACACAGGAGCATCGAAGTCCATCGTTCGACCGGAACTACTCAAGAGGACTATCATGTGGGAAAATGGACGACCATCATGCAATCTACAGACAGCGACAGGCCAGCCAGTGACCGTCCTAGGAGTTACGGAAGCAAGACTGAAACTCGGAAGTGACATTTACACGCAGTCTGTTTTGGTAGCAAATATAACTGACGACTGCATTATCGGATTGGACTTCCTACAGACACATCGCTGTATAGTCGACATAGCGAAAGGAGTATTAAGCTTCCAGGATCAAGAAGTCTTCTTGGAGGGTTCATCTTCAGGAGCAGTGTACTGTTTGAGGACAGTGAAGCTGGCACCCAGATCGGAAACCTTGGTCAAGGTTAGGTTTCCCGAAAAGATACAGCTGAATCGATGTGTCGTAGTGGAAGACTATGGAGATCATCCCAGTTGGATAACGGCAAGGACACTGCTCATGACCAAACGCGACGCTAAGTTAAAGGTCATCAATCTTAGCAACGTGCCGATACATCTCGCAAAGAATACGGTCATTGGCCGATGTGAAGCCGTGGACAGCTTAAGGAAGGTACAAGAAAACTCGGACAAACCTCGATCAACGGATCACATGACATCTTTGCTGGAGGCGACTAGGAGGAATTTGAGCTCCGAAGAATATACTCAGGCAGCAAAGTTGTTAATGGACTACAAGGACATCTTTACCAGAGGAGATAGCGACCTGGGAAGAACAAATCTTGTCACTCACCCAATAGATACCGGCAATACTTCACCGATCAAGCAAAGACCGAGACGAGTACCATTGGCAAAGGAACACGAAGTTGCAGAAATGATCGAGGACATGGTGCGCAGCAAGGTAATCGAGCCGTCAACTAGCCCTTGGTGTTCACCTGTGGTACTCGTGAAGAAGAAGGATGGCAGTACTAGATTCTGTGTCGACTACAGGATGCTTAACACCGTTACCAAGAAGGACAGCTACCCTCTGCCTCGGATTGACGACACATTGGATATGCTCGGTGGAATGAAGTGGTTTTCGACGGTCGACCTGAAGAGTGGTTACTGGCAGGTAGAAGTACGGCCAGAAGACAAGGAGAAGACTGCCTTTACCACCGGAACCGGAAATGGCTTGTGGCAGTTTCGCGTAATGCCTTTTGGGCTATGTAACGCTCCTGCCACTTTTGAGCGTCTCATGGAGCGAGTGTTAGTTGGACTTTTGGGCGACGCTTGTCTGGTGTACCTCGATGACGTCATAGTCATGGGACGAAACTTCGTGGAACACAAACGAAATCTGGAGAAGGTATTCAGACGATTCCGTGAGTCCAACCTAAAGCTCAATCCGAAGAAATGTGACTTCTTCAAGAAGGAAGTATCATTTTTGGGACACATCATATCGGACGAAGGTGTTCGCACTGATCCAGATAAGATAAGAGCTGTTCAAGAATGGCCGACACCAAAGAACAAGACCGATATAAGAGCGTTCTTGGGGCTATGTGCCTATTACCGTCGGTTTGTGAAGAACTTCTCAGAGATAGCCAAGCCATTACACCGTCTCACAGAGGACAAGAGAATCTTCAGTTGGGATTCCGATTGCGAAGATGCGTTTGTTCGCTTAAAGGAACGTCTGTGCTCGGCTCCGATTCTTGGCTATCCCAGAAGGGAAGGGAGATTCATAGTGGACACGGACGCTAGCAATACTGGCATCGGAGGAGTATTATCCCAAGACCAGGACGGCCAGCAGGTGGTCATTGCGTACTTCAGCAAGACCCTGTCGAAACCTGAAAGGAACTATTGCGTGACTCGGCGTGAATTACTGGCTGTGGTGAAGACCCTTCAGCACTTCAGCAAATATTTGCTGGGACGCGAGTTCACAATAAGGACGGACCACGCCGCTCTGAGATGGCTTCTGCAATTCAAGAACCCGGAAGGCCAGGTTGCAAGGTGGATCGAACAGCTTCAAGAGTTCAACTTCGTAATAGAGCATCGTAACGGAAGAGCTCATTCGAATGCCGACGCCCTGTCACGACGCCCATGCTCCGACGAATGTCGACATTGCATCAAGCATGAGGCTAAAGAAGAGGTCAGGGTGATAAGGATGCAGGACCTAGACGAGTCTTGGGGAACGGAGCAAGTAAGCCAAGCTCAGAAGGAAGACAAAGACCTCAGCCTGATCATGGAATGGAAAGCCAAAGGACAGAGGCCCCTGTGGAGTGATGTATCAGCCTCAAGCGCAACAACTAAGGCATACTGGGCTCAGTGGGACAGCCTGGTATTAGAGAATGGCGTGCTTTACCGGAGCTGGGAATCACTCAACGGAAAGGAAAAAACGCTGCAAATGGTTATTCCTAGGAGTAAAGTGGCTGATTTGCTGAAGCTCGTACACGATGGCACTTCCGGCGGGCACCTCGGCATCAAGAAGACCCTCGTGAAGATACGAGAACGCTTTTATTGGGTGCGATGTCGAGAGGACGTTGAAGATTGGTGCAGAAAGTGTACAGTGTGCGCTTCAGTAAAAGGGCCCCGCACTAGATCCAAAGGGAAACTACAGCTGTACAACGTCGGAGCCCCGTGGGAAAGAATCGCCATAGACGTTGCTGGGCCATTCCCTCAGTCTGAAGACGGGAATAGATTCATTATCGTGGTTCAAGACTACTTCAGCAAATGGCCGGAAGCGTTTGCAACTCCGAACCAAGAGGCGAAGACCGTGGCCAAGAAACTTGTCCAGGAGGTAGTTTGCCGCTTTGGTGTACCATTGGAGTTACACAGCGACCAAGGCAGGAACTTCGAGTCGACGTTATTCCAGGAGATGTGTGAACTTTTGGGAATAAATAAGACACGTACCACACCGGCGCATCCTCAATCTGACGGCATGGTGGAGAGATTCAACCAAACGTTGGAAAATCACTTGGCCAAGGTCGTCGAGGAACATCAGCGAGACTGGGATCGGTACATTCCTCTGTTCCTGATGTCGTATCGGTCTGCCATACACGAGTCTACGGGATTTACACCGGCTAAAGTTAACTTCGGAAGAGAAATGCGTCTGCCATTGGATTTGCTTACCGGAACACCGCCAGATGCCCCGAAACCAACAGTTGAATACATCGCGGACTTACGGAAACAATTGGACGAGACACATGACCTTGTAAGGGAGCAATGTTTGAAGACCAGCGAAAAGATGAAAACCCGGTACGATCGCGATGCTCGGAAACATGGTTTCAAGGAGGGAGATTCTGTATGGTTGCACAATCCACTGCGGAAGAAAGGGAAGTCTCCGAAGCTACAAGCACGATGGGAAGGCCCTTACACAGTTGTCACGAGGATTAATGACGTGACCTACCGAATCAGACAGGGGGACAGAAGAAAACCGAAGATCGTGCATGTGGACAGATTGGCACCATTTCATGGATCGAATAATGCTCGGGACGAGCATGACTAAGAGGGGGGCAATGTGACAGCCCTGGCGTACCTCGCTAAACAATAAACAATAGGGGCCATAAATATGCCAGGCGAAACAATAGAACAATGGACGGCCATCTCGAAAGTACGCACGCGCACGACGCTTCGACCATTACGGCAATAGTCATACGGGCGAAAGTCGGTTGCAAGGAACGTTCTCGAATCTTGTTCAGAGCGGGTCCGCGGAATTAGCGAGAAAGTTCTGGATTGGCGTGAATGGTGCGTGAGGGGTATAAAAAGGAGCGATCGGCCAACCGCAGACATTCTAGTTTCGGAAGCGAAACCAGGAAGATACCTGCGATACCTACGAGCGATACCAGTGAGAAGTGGAGTGATTTCTACGTGCGATACAGTGTTCGACGAGTGTGTTTACGAGTACCTACGTGCATAGTGTTGTGGTGTGTACTGTGTACAGTGTGTGATTGTGTAACTACGAGTACAATAAAGTCTTTGTGGTACATTTTGGCATTTTCTCGAACCCCATACTCCTGACACGTAACACTACCATACTTACATCGCTAAACACAAATGTATTACCTGCACTCACAGTTCAGTTGGGCTTGTAAGCAAAATTTACTTACGACATTGTAGTTAAATTACATTTTGACGCCTTATCTGCAGTGTACCATAATGTATCCATTTGAGAATTAGTGGGTTGTATATTCCACTTCCTATTAAGTTTGAATAACTCGATAAAGGGTAAACTATGGAGTAATTGGCCACCGTTAAGTAATGGGCCACCGAAAAAAATTGTCCACTTGAAATTTCAATGCTTTATAATAAGTATTGTATGATAGTTACGTTACTTATGAGAAGTTTTCAGTATCACGTAGTTTACTAAGTTTCCCCTGATAATAATGGATGTCCATCCTCAACAGGTTTAATCACCCCAGCGATGAAGACAGCGACGGAGACGTTCACGGGCTCCACGCACACGGCTCGTGACGTCATGCTGCGCGTACTCAGCGTGACCGTCCCGCCGCACACGCTAACTACGGCGGGCGCGCGCGCGGCGCTCGTCGCGCGACTCAACGCCTTCTGTCTGCTGAATAGGGATCAATGTCCCGCGCTCCACGTCGCCGAGAAGGGCTTTGATGCTGCTAAATGCTGCGGTAATATATAAAAAAACATAAAGGACAATAATGCTATGCTAAAGCTTAAAGAATATTGTTGTTGTCTTGTTTCACTTACGAAAAGTATTCATGTAAAGGGTAGTTGAGGGATGTAGACTGTCTGTGTTTTTATTACCGGTTTAAACAAAGAAAATATGCACCAACATGCGCTTTTTTGGGGTAAATAGACTGCAATGATTAGAATTATACTCGTAGTAATAAGGTAATATTGTATTTATTTTGTAGTATATAATAATGATCATCGCATGAAGTCCTTAAGCATGTAGATGCTTGAGGACAGGATAATTATTGTTATTCTCGCATGGAGACCCTGCTAGCAAGCCTGCAAGCGAGCGTCAAAAGCTAGCACTGCACGTGGATGACATGTAATAGGGGGCGACAAATGGACCACACGGGGGTCGCAAATGATCAGGACAGGACTTTATATATTATTTAACAGTTATATTATTATTTGGATCGATTGCATTCCGATCGCAAGGTCACTCGTACTAATGAATTGTTAGTGACATGTAACATTGTAATTGTCCAGCGATGCAGAATCCCAGTGAGTACTTCTCGGCGGAAGACTCCTCGCCGATGTGGCCCATCATATATCTCGCGGTGCAGGCAGCTTGCCTCATGGTGAGTTCATACTACGGTACTATAACGTACGTATATAATTTTTACATTCGTTTTGTATGTAAGAAAGATTCAGTACGGACCCTTTTTTGCGAAGTTCGAACAGATGATTTCCATAATAAATATCGAACACTTCAGAAGATGACGTCAAGAA
Source organism: Hesperia comma (assembly GCA_905404135.1). NCBI lineage: Eukaryota > Metazoa > Arthropoda > Insecta > Lepidoptera > Hesperiidae > Hesperia > Hesperia comma. Next base: position 10,513,358 of record FR990031.1, on the reverse strand, counting down.
ACCTAAATCACGTTATCGAACATTTCTACACCACTCAAATATATACTCGTACAAGCCCCAAGATCCCAAGAGCAATATACATACATAATACATAATTATATAGGCGAGACGACATGCCTGAGGGGTGGCCGAGGCCCCAAGATAATGTTCTAGGGGCGTGGTATATATGCCGGCGATGTATAAGTCTTTGCTAGCGTGATTCAGTCATCGTTGACGTGTGTGCGTCGCCACAGTATTATACGCGTGCATTTGACACGGTGTACAGGTAGCGGTGGTGCTAGCGGAGCGCGGGTACTGGGGGCTGCTGTGGGAGCGCGCGGTCAACGTGGCGTACTCGCCGCGGCAGGACCTCACGGACGTGGACGCCATGGCGCGCGCCGAGCGGGCCTACGTCGGCAAGGCTATCACGCTGCGTACGTTCATTTGTACTATACTCTGTTCGAGCTCATTCACACGAGGACATGTTCACACGTTTTACGAATCGTGAAAACAGACGGATAAGGATACGTTTTTTAGAAATCACGAATCCTGACTTCCAATATGTTTCTGAACCAATCTGAACTGAGCTGAATCACGAAATAAATGTGAACTTCAGTTCGGATATTCGGATGCTTACATTGAATACGGAATCGTGTTTTTTACGATTCCCGTAAGTATCCATCATTCAGACGTACCCTTGAGGACTAAGATGGTCACCTCTGAATTGTATATGTTATAATTGATTGCAGCGGACAAGCAGATCCAAGACGTGATGCTAGTGGACGACATCCACAAGAACTACCCCGCGCTGATCGGCAAGGGCTGCAACGCCGTGCGCGGCGTCAGCTTCTCCGTCAAGAAGGGTCAGTCCGTCAAATCTATACTAATAATATAAAGCGGAAGAGTTTGTCTCTTGGTTTGTTTGTAGTTTTGAACGCGCTTATCTCAGGAACTACTGGACCGATTTGAAAAATTCTTTTTGTTTTGAACAGTCCCATTTATTGAGGAAGGCTTAGGCTGTTAGGCTGTATATCATTACGCTACGACCAAAAGGAGCGGAGCAACAAGTTTCCGGAGGAAAAGTGAATGCGTCTACTTAAAATGTAATATATGTTGCAGGACGAAATATGCCGGGTCCACTAGATAGCTATAAGTTATTACAAACTTTATTATTACTATGATAAAACACAAATTACAACTACGATACGATAAGTTACACAACAATTACTAAGATTTTTTACTACCATTTAAATCATCTCTTTTTCGATCATTGATTGATTAGACTTTTATTTGATGTACTTTTGCGGTGTCTTTATCGATAAGCGCGGCGACATGTAGATAGGTTTCTAAAAAACGAACTACTTTAATCAGCGTACAATACGCATAGTGCATATGAGTAAGTCGATCTTATCTCTATACAGCGGTTTATTCCTGATAACCTTCAGACAGACTACACACATTAGGTACATACATATTATACCTAGTATACACATTAATATTGTTACACAAACATTTTTGTTCAGCGAATGGCATCGGAATGTAAAATCTGAAAAGAGCAATTAATTATATCATCTTAGTTCTTTAAGAAGCGACCGTCGCTTTCTTCTTGATCAGCATTAATGGCGCGCCTGATGTTGGGTGTGCCTTCACTTCTGCTTACTATTTAACATTAAGTGGGTAGGTCCATATCTATGTCGGTATCAATGTTATTTAAATAGATATTTTATTTTAATTAACATTTTGTAATTAATATTCGTATATCATTGTAAAGACAAAGTACAGGATCAAGAAAGTTTGCATACACTTATAATGGGCCATCCATTAATTACGTCACACGAATTTCATGATTTTTACTCTTCGCCCGTCCTTATCACAGCTAGTCATATTTGTGAGTTCCCCTCCCCAGTATGACGTCACGAAATAATGTATTGTATATGTTAGGTACACTCCAAGAAATAACTGATTTGTTTTTGCCTGCAACGTGTCGTGTACAGGCGAGTGCTTCGGCCTGCTGGGCGTGAACGGCGCGGGCAAGTCTACCACGTTCAAGATGCTCACCACGGACGAGCCGCTCACGCTCGGCCAGATCTACGCCAACGGAAACCGCCTCAACTGCCGCACTGCTAGTGACGTGAGTGCTTATGATTGCTTGGTTATAACTAGGGTAAGCTGAGGAATAATTGGCTACGGCTTGGTAATTGACCACTTGAAATTATTTCATGCTTGGGAAATTTATAAAAATTGTATAGCGTAACTATACGCAGGTATGAATGAATGAATAATTTATTTGTTCAAGTATGGGTACAATTATGTTAGTGGCAAGATATTGTGACAACCCTGGCGCATCGACTTCGCTACGCCGAAAACAATAAACAATAGGGGCCATAAACATGTCGCGCAACAATAGAAATAATAGGAGCGCGGCTCTCTCAAAAGGACGCACGACGCTTCGACCATTACGGCAATAGTCATACGGGCGAAAGTCGGTTGCAAGGAACGTTCTCGAACTTTATTTCGACGCGGAATTACCGAGAAAGTTCTGGATTGGCGTGAATGGTGCGTGAGGGGTATAAAAAGGAGCGATCGGCCAACCGCAGACATTCTAGTTTCGGAAGCGGAACCAGGAAGATACCAGCGATACCCACGAGCGATACCAGTGAGAAGTTAAGTGATTTCTACGAGTGATACAGTGTTCGTCGAGTGTGTTTACGAGTACCTACGTGCATAGTGTTGTGGTGTGTACTGTGTACAGTGTGTAATTGTGTATCTACGAGTTCAATAAAGTCTTTGTGGTACATTTTGGCATTTTCTCGAACCCATTACTCCTGACACGTAACAATTGGTGACAGAAGCGGAATGCCTGTAGTACCGCAGAGTGAAGAAGGGATTCGTACGCGACGGCAGACGGCATTGGATGCCGCGCGGATGGAGTCGCCGGGTCGTGACCGCATGGAAACGGAGACCACCGCTGGACCACCGACTACATCAGCCGCAGCAGTACCGACACCGAGTGCATTCGATATGGCCTCCTTGTTAACAGTCTTACAGCGCATGGAAAGTAAAATGGAGGGCCAGCGCGAAGCAATGAAGAGCCTGGAAAGTAAATTGGAGGGCCAGCACAAAACCATGGAGGCAATCGACGCAAAGCTGGATGGTTTCCAGGGAGAATTGAACGTCGTGAAGGAGGACCTGGAATTGGTAAAGGTGCGTACAGCCGAGCACGACCAAGCTCTCAAAAGCCATGACGCATCAATCAACAGCCTCAGTGCGTCGGTAAACTTCCACGAAACTAGGCTCGTGGATTTGGACAATAAGCTGCAGAAAATAAGGGTTATGGGCACGGCAGCAACGAGTTCATGCTCTGGGGCCCCGAAATTTAAGGTCCCAAGTTTCGACGGCACGACCTCGTGGACAGCGTTCAGGCACCAGTTCGAGGTAGTTGCAAATGGGAACGGCTGGGAGGACGAACACTCGCTGGCGGCACTCACTCTAGCTCTTCGAGGGGAGGCACTGCTGGTGCTTGAGAACCTGCCCGCCGAGCGACGCACCTTGGAGTCGCTATTTAAGGCCTTGGAAGCTCGATACGGGGAAAAGCACCTGGAGCACGTGTACCGCGCGCAACTTAAAGACCGAGTACAGAAGTCGAGCGAAGGACTGCAGCAATGGGCTACGGAGATCGAGCGCCTCGTACGTCGAGCCTATGCGTCGAGTTCCACACCCGTCGAAGACAAAGTTCTAGAGGCGTTTGTCAGCGGTATACGGGATCCCGAAGTGAGAGCAACGGTGCGCTTGGGTCATCACGCAACCTTGGAAGCAGCTTTAGCGCATGCCCTTGAAGTAGAAGCGGTACGAAGCGACTACAAAAGTTGTAAGGTGCGCGAAGTTGTAGCGGCGATCCAACCTCGTACTGGGCCTATCTGCTACGGATGCGGTGAACGAGGACATATAAGGATTAACTGCCGGACTCGGAAGCAACCGAAATCGGTGTCGACCGCTACCCAAGTCGACACCCAGGAGCCGTTAAACTAAGAGGCGCCAGCGCCGCGGGGCGGGCACTGGCTGGACTTCGTCGAGCCCCTACTGTATTAGTATCACAAGCATGTGACGGGAACAGCCTTGTAACGACGGGTGAGATTAATGGCATAGCCTGTCGCTTTACGATTGACACGGGAGCATCGAAATCCATCGTTCGACCGGAACTACTCAAACGGACTATCATGTGGGAAAATGGACGACCATCATGCAGTCTGCAGACAGCGACAGGCCAGCCAGTGACCGTCCTAGGAGTTACGGAAGCAAGACTGAAACTCGGAAGTGACATTTACACGCAGTCTGTGTTAGTAGCAAATATAACTGACGACTGCATTATCGGACTGGACTTTCTACGGGCACATCACTGCATAGTTGACATAGCGAAAGGAGTTTTAAGCTTCCCAGATCAAGAAGTCTTCTTGGAGGGTTCATGTTCAGGAGCAGTGTACTGTTTGAGGACAGTGAAACTGGCACCCAGATCGGAAACCTTGGTCCAGATTAGGTTTCCAGAAGAGATAAAGCTGGATCGATGTGTCATAGTAGAAGACTACGGAGATCATCCTAGTTGGATCACGGCAAGGACACTGCTCATGACCAAACGTGACGCCAAGTTAAAGGTCATCAATCTTAGCAGCATGCCGATACATCTCGCAAAGGATACGGTTATTGGCCGATGTGAAGCCGTGGACAGCTTGAGGAAGGTCCAAGAAAACTCAGTCAAACCTCGATCAACGGATCACATGACATCTTTGCTGGAGGCGACTAGGAGGAATTTGTGCTCTGAAGAATACACTCAGGCAGCAAAGTTGTTGATGGACTACAAGGACATTTTTACCAGAGGAGATAGCGACCTTGGAAGAACAAATCTTGTCACTCACCCAATAGATACCGGCAATACTTCACCGATCAAGCAAAGGCCGAGACGAGTACCATTGGCAAAGGAACACGAAGTTGCAGAAATGATCAAGGACATGGTGCGCAGCAAGGTGATCGAGCCGTCAACTAGCCCTTGGTGTTCACCTGTGGTACTCGTGAAGAAGAAGGATGGCAGTACTAGATTCTGTGTCGACTACAGGATGCTAAACACCGTTACCAAGAAGGACAGCTACCCTCTGCCTCGGATTGACGACACGTTGGATATGCTTGGTGGAATGAAGTGGTTTTCGACGGTCGACCTGAAGAGTGGTTACTGGCAAGTAGAAGTCCGGCCAGAAGACAAAGAGAAGACCGCCTTTACCACCGGAACCGGAAATGGCTTATGGCAGTTTCGCGTAATGCCTTTTGGATTATGTAACGCTCCTGCCACTTTTGAGCGTCTCATGGAGCGAGTGTTGGTGGGACTTTTGGGGGACGCTTGTCTGGTATACCTCGATGACGTCATAGTCATGGGACGAAACTTCGTGGAACACAAGCGAAATCTGGAGAAGGTATTCAGACGATTCCGTGAGTCCAACCTAAAGCTCAATCCGAAGAAATGTGACTTCTTCAAGAAGGAAGTATCATTCTTGGGACACGTCATATCGGACGAAGGTGTTCGAACTGATCCAGACAAGATAAAAGCTGTTCAAGAATGGCCGACACCAAAGAACAAGACCGATGTGAGAGCGTTCTTGGGGCTATGCGCCTATTACCGTCGGTTTGTGAAGAACTTCTCAGAGATAGCCAAGCCATTACATCGTCTCACGGAGGACAAGAGAATCTTCAGTTGGGATTCCGATTGCGAAGATGCGTTTGTTCGCTTAAAGGAACGTCTATGCTCGGCTCCGATTCTTGGCTATCCCAGAAGGGAAGGGAAATTCACAGTAGACACGGACGCAAGCAATACCGGCATCGGAGGGGTATTATCGCAAGAACAGGATGGCCAGCAGGTGGTCATTGCGTACTTCAGCAAGACCCTTTCGAAACCGGAAAGAAATTATTGTGTGACTCGGCGAGAATTACTGGCTGTGGTGAAGACCCTTCAGCACTTCAACAAGTATTTGTTGGGACGCGAGTTCACAATAAGGACGGACCACGCTGCTCTGAGGTGGCTACTGCAATTCAAGAACCCGGAAGGCCAGGTCGCGAGGTGGATCGAACAGCTTCAAGAGTTCAACTTCGTAATAGAGCATCGCAACGGAAGAGCTCATTCGAATGCCGACGCCCTGTCACGACGCCCATGCTCCGAAGAATGTCGACATTGCATCAAGCATGAGGCTAAAGAAGAGGTCAGGGTGATAAGGATGCAGGACCTAGACGAGTCTTGGGGAACGGAGCTAGTAAGCCAAGCTCAGAAGGAAGACAAAGACCTCAGCCTGATCATGGAATGGAAAGCCAAAGGACAGAGGCCCCTGTGGAGTGATGTGTCAGCCTCGAGCGCAACGACTAAGGCATACTGGGCTCAGTGGGACAGCCTTATATTGGAGAATGGCGTGCTTTACCGGAGCTGGGAATCACTCAACGGAAAGGAAAAAACCCTGCAAATGGTTATTCCCAGGAGTAAAGTGGCTGATTTGCTGAAGCTCGTACATGATGGCACTTCTGGTGGGCATCTCGGCATCAAGAAGACCCTCGTAAAGATACGAGAACGCTTTTATTGGGTGCGGTGTCGAGAGGACGTTGAAGATTGGTGCAGGAAGTGTACCGTGTGCGCTTCAGTGAAAGGGCCCCGCACTAGAACCAAGGGAAAACTGCAGCTGTATAACGTCGGAGCTCCTTGGGAAAGAATCGCCATAGACGTTGCTGGGCCATTCCCTCAGTCTGAAGACGGGAATAGATTCATTATCGTGGTTCAAGACTACTTCAGCAAATGGCCGGAAGCGTTTGCAACTCCGAACCAAGAGGCGAAAACCGTGGCCAAGAAACTTGTCCAAGAGGTAGTTTGCCGCTTTGGTGTACCATTGGAGTTACACAGCGACCAAGGCAGGAACTTCGAGTCAACGTTATTCCAGGAGATGTGTGATCTTTTGGGAATAAATAAGACACGTACCACACCGGCGCATCCTCAATCTGACGGCATGGTGGAGAGATTCAACCAAACGTTGGAAAATCACTTGGCCAAGGTCGTCGAGGAACATCAGCGAGACTGGGATCGGTACATTCCTCTGTTCCTGATGTCATATCGGTCTGCCATACACGAGTCTACGGGATTTACACCGGCTAAAGTTAACTTCGGAAGAGAAATGCGTCTGCCGTTGGATTTGCTTACCGGAACACCGCCAGATGCCCCGAAACCAACCGTTGAATACATCGCGGACTTACGGAAACAATTGGACGAGACACATGATCTTGTAAGAGAGCAATGTTTGAAGACCAGCGAAAAGATGAAAACCCGCTACGATCGCGATGCTCGGAAACATGGTTTCAAGGAGGGAGATTCTGTATGGTTGCACAATCCACTGCGGAAGAAAGGGAAGTCTCCGAAGCTACAAGCACGATGGGAAGGCCCCTACACAGTTGTCACGAGGATTAACGACGTGACCTACCGGATCAGACAGGGGGACAGAAGAAAGCCGAAGATCGTGCACGTGGACAGATTGGCACCATTTCATGGATCGAATAATGCTCGGGACGAGCATGACTAAGAGGGGGGCAATGTGACAACCCTGGCGCATCGACTTCGCTACGCCGAAAACAATAAACAATAGGGGCCATAAACATGTCGCGCAACAATAGAAATAATAGGAGCGCGGCTCTCTCAAAAGGACGCACGACGCTTCGACCATTACGGCAATAGTCATACGGGCGAAAGTCGGTTGCAAGGAACGTTCTCGAACTTTATTTCGACGCGGAATTACCGAGAAAGTTCTGGATTGGCGTGAATGGTGCGTGAGGGGTATAAAAAGGAGCGATCGGCCAACCGCAGACATTCTAGTTTCGGAAGCGGAACCAGGAAGATACCAGCGATACCCACGAGCGATACCAGTGAGAAGTTAAGTGATTTCTACGAGTGATACAGTGTTCGTCGAGTGTGTTTACGAGTACCTACGTGCATAGTGTTGTGGTGTGTACTGTGTACAGTGTGTAATTGTGTATCTACGAGTTCAATAAAGTCTTTGTGGTACATTTTGGCATTTTCTCGAACCCATTACTCCTGACACGTAACAATATTATTTACTGATATGTCAATTTTTGGTATTTTACTATTGATATATTGAAATTGTAAGATTTTTGTTTTATTGATATTTATTTTTAAATTATTGTCGTCAAGCCAAGATATAATTTTATTTAATGTCAAATTGATTTTACTATTGTAATTTTTTACGTCATTACATTTAATCATTAAAGTCGTATCGTCTGCAAATAGGATACATTTATCTTCGATACAATCAGGAAGATCATTTATATAAGTAATGAACAATAAAGGTCCTAAGATGCTTCCTTGTGGCACACCAACGCTATTATATTTATAGTCTGATTTATATATATATTTGTGCTTGTCTATTATTTTTGATATTTCTACACATTGTTTCCTATTTGTAAGGTAATTTTTAATCCAGTCCAAGCATAATCCTCTTATTCCGTAACTGTATAATTTACTTAGTAACTTTTCATGACAAACCAGGTCAAATGCTTTACTCATGTCTAAAAATATTGCAGTTATAGGAACTTTGTCATTTAAGCTTTCTGTTACATATTTTACTAAAGAAAAACATGCAAGTGCGGTCGATTTATGTTTTATGAAGCCAAATTGTTCAATGTTGGTAGCGTATAGTTACGCTATACAATTTTTATTATACTTAGAAGTGTACAGTACAGAATTACGATATTGTTATTATTATTACGCATACGGCTCGTAGTTGCGTACGTTCTGTTCATACCGTCCGTGTTCCAGTGCATTATGTCGCTTGAACACAACGGTGCCGTAAGTGCTATTTTATTCTTATGAATCAACTAGGGGGTTTAGAACAAACATGTTGCGTACGGCTCATAGTTGGAAATGTACTGTAATGTACGCACGGTACTATACTGTACGTACGTGTAAGTGGTGCAGTATATATTATATCATTCGGGTACAAAGGCGCCATTTGTGCATTTTTTATTATCTTTGAGAAACAATAACTAGCGCCACTAGTGTTTTATTATCCCTGTGAAGCCACTAGAATAGAACGAACATGTCGCGTACATCTCGTTATTAATACGTACTGTACGCACGGCGTGAAAAGTGTGTTAAATAAAAAGAAGCCGTGCGGTCGGAACGGAGATTAATTGAAGAAGACAATGAGATGGATGGAATAGATAGACTATGAAATGGTGCACAGTTAATAGTGACAAGTTATTCAACAGATTACATAATTATAATGAAATAGATAAAGCAATTTAATGTTTCTAACACGGCGTGTGTTGCAGTACACGAAGTCGTTCGGGTACTGCCCGCAGTTCGGGGGGCTGGACGCGTTCCTGTCGGGCGCGGACAACCTGCGCGTGCTGCTCGCCATGCGCGGCCTCGCGCCCGCCGACGTGCGCCGCGAGGCCGACGCTTGGATCGAGGTCGTCGGTGTGTACACTGGACCTAGAGTAAACTTGATTGACGCCGACCAATAACAACACACAGACCAAAGATGTTTTAAATATCTAGATGGAAAATTGAATCCGCGCAAACGTGCCAAAAAATTGTGGCTAACTGTTAGCCACAATATTTGTATCATTACGCACACGTAGACAATAGATGAAGGTGTAAAACATCGCCTGCACGCACACATGCTTGATAATGTTGCCTTGTTTTTTTTTGTTTTCATTGTAGGGCGACGCTCAATCTAGATATTTAAAACATCAAAGACACAGACTTATGAAAAAAATAAGCACACCAAACATAATTTTCACCAATAAAAAGACGTATGTAAGCAATAGTTTCATCTCTTTATCTCCCATGAAACATACAAAGTCTATCTTGTTTTATTTTTGTTGTTGCAATATTCACGCAATATGATAATAGACAAAATGTTGTTGAAGCACTCCCGACATTTTAATAAGCTGCCATAGACAACATTTGTAGACCACTAATATTTTGTATGGTGATTGTCTATGTGTGCAATATTATTTTCTATATAGTGGTAACTGCATGGTTTTTTCTCCCATATGTTGGGTCTGCTTATTATTTTTGATATGTAAGTCTATGTAAGAACCAAACCAAAAGTGCCTTTCTTGCAACCTAATCCAGCGTTTGTATGCGTTGTTCGAGCACAAGCACGCAGTGTATATTGTGTATGAAGCTATACATTTGTACTATGCAGCTACGATACGATACGACCGGTGAAACCCGTGTGGTACCAGGTCTACATAAATATTTATACTATGTAGTTTGTTAAACTTGATGATTGGTCAAACTCGTCGTGTGGTACCAGGCTTGCAGAAGTACAGCGGTCGTCGCGTGCGCGGCTACTCGGGCGGGTGCGCGCGGCGGCTGGGCGCGGCGGCGGCGCTGGCGGGCGGCGCGCGCGTGGCGCTGCTCGACGAGCCCAGCGCGGGCGTGGACGTGGCCGCGCGCCGCCGCGTCTGGGCCGCCGTGCGACGCGCGCAGCGCTCCCAGCGGTCGCTCGTTGTTAGCTCGCATAGGTGAGTAGCGACATCTAGCGGGTTTAAATTAAACTTGATGTTTGAATTTTTTAGGAATTAATTGTTAGCTGTTTTGTCCTCACATGCACAATTATTGAATGCGTTAACGTCTTACGTCAATCGATTAACGTCAATCGAAGTTGATCGACTAGTTTGGTAGCTTTAATTGATCATCGGATACAGTTCGACTAACCAATCGAAAGACGTTGATCGATAGATCTGGTAGCTTTAATTGATTGACCGATACCGTTTGACTTACCAATCGATGGACTGTCAATCGACGTTAATCGATTAACCCCAGGTATACTGAATCAGTTTCTTCAAACTAATCAAACAGCTCGATCGACGGCGCCTAATCCATTCCACCATCGATCGATACAGTCGATCGACGATCGATCGATTGAGCTGGTGGAAACTAACGATCGACGTCGACTCATCCATTCCACCATCTATCGATATCGACGATCGATTGATTGGTTCTGTAACACCCTTAGACTGACATTGTAGTTAGCACAAATTCAACCCACGATAATAACGTGCGCTGTTACCGGGGCAGCATGGAGGAGATGGAGGCGCTGTGCGGGCGCATCGCGATCATGTCGTGCGGGCGCGTGCGCGCGCTGGGAGCGGCGGCCGCGCTGCGCGCCGCGCACGCCGCCGGACACGCCGTGCTCGTCAAGCTGCGCGCGCAGGCCCTCGGGGACGGTAGGTGGCGCTGTATACAAATAATTATACCGCTGATCTATGGGGCCAAATTAAGCGTGTAAACAAAAGAGACGCATATGCCAGCGAGTGCTGGCTGACTGTTCACACCGCCGGCAATTAACTCGCTCGCATATGTATCTCTTTTATTTACACGGAATATCATATTTAAGTCCTTTTCTTGGGCGAGAAAATAGCTGAGCTTTACTCGCCGCTCGCCGGCGGTCAGATAACTGTCTAACCTCCCTAGATGTGGGACAAGTCGGATTTTCGATGCAGATATTTTAACGTTGATGTAGGGGGGTAAGGCTCTATGAATATTCGTAATCCAAGAGGGGAAATTGCAGATTTTTTAAAGGGTTTCTAGTCTTTAGCTGTAGGTTATCTAAGGTATAAAAGAGACTTGTACTCCTATCTGAGGCAGATAGATCCTCCTACCCCTATCCATGTTAGTGCCAGCTTTTTTACCTTGTTGTAAATATGCTCATTGTTTCAAGCCATTAATGGCCTGGTGACACGAGTCCTCATATTTCAGTAAAAAAGTTGTATTTTTGAGCTTGATATAACACAACAATAACACCGGTATCGGTAACATTCGGCAACACGTAACGATAACGGTATTAATGTTACTGTATCGATTTAAATTTCCAAATTTTATATATATTTTATTATTGTCCAGTAACGGATTCAGCGAAAGGTGCCCAGGTGCAGGAGCTGAAGTCAGCCTTCCACCAGGTGTTCGACTGCACGCTCAAGGACGAACACACAGTAAGTTCAATATTGTTACTCGTCACTTTTAGTTGTCATTTTTTTTCTTCTCCGACCACACATATATTTGGATGTATTGGACATACGGCCTTGTAAAAAGCTAACTGAAGCACAAATTCAAAGCAATAAGTGTTGTCACTGTGCCGTTAACCGTTGAAGAGTTACCTTATCTGGAGCCAATTCTGAGCGTGCTATTTGTGTTGCTTTTCTTTGACCTCCGTGCAAATTTTCAAGATAATCAGACTTTTTGAAGTTAAAGGTAAAACCTAGGGTCTATGTCTATTTAAGTCCACTGTGTGTCCCTGACCTTAGCAACCGTTACACAAAATAAAACCCCAATGATTTGTTCCAGACGATGCTGCATTACCACATAAACGAGGCGATGAGCTACAGCAACCTGTTCGGGTCGCTGGAGGCGCTGCGCCGGGACTTCCCCGAGCTGGTGGAGGACTACTCGGTCACCGAGACCACGCTCGAGGAGGTGTTCCTCGCCTTCGCCAAGGAGGCCCAGGCCGCTGTGTAGACCACGTGACGTGACAACACGGTATGTCGTGGTAGGATTGTGGGGTCACCAGTATTGGGTGTTGCAGTCACCCGGGGTCACCAGTATTGGTTTTGCTCGGTACGACATAGCGTTAAGATTGTATGACTTCTATAGATGGTTTCATCTGTGTGTCATCCATGAAGTCTGTCTGGGTATTTACTTGGCTAATTTAGCTATCAAATGATTCGTCGTATTCTGATTACAGCCTTTAGAGTGAGAACTCTTCAGAAATCTCCAGAAGATGTTTCATTTGTCTTTGGTCGAAAGTTTAACGCTACACACGGCTAGCACATATCACCCAAAAATCTTTATTAAATATTGTGGGCGCTTTAAAATGCACGTCAAGAGGTTGAATCTTCAATATGACCTGCGCAATAAAAGGTGAACTTTGATTTGCAATTTGCATTGTTTTGTGGAACGCAACGGAGACAAGTAGGTACCGTCTGAGTGTGTTTATTTATTTTTGTGGTCTTGTATGAAATGTTACAGTAACTATGTTAAATCGTAATAATCGTTTCACTGTATTGCATGAAGAGTCAATTAAAACTACCCTCGTATTACCTACCGTGACAACAATTAGATAGAGAGTGTTAGTTAGAATCTATTCTGATGTCATGTGCTATAAAATGTTTTAGAGTCAAAAGAAAAGACACGTATATAATGTACCTATGTATATGTAACGTTCCTCAATACCATAAACTCCAAGATTGAATGTACAAGCTGAGAAATAAATCTGTTTCTGGAATATGACGTTGTTGTGACGTTATATTGTTTTGTTTATGTACAAAAACAACTCAAGATCCATGATTTTTTTATAATAGTGCAAGTGTATGATAAGTATAAGATAAGACAAGAGCCTTGAACACGATTGCAAGTTGCAAGCGATTAAAATAATCGTTGGACTGTCAAGAGACAACCTTAATAACCAAGTGTTTACATTCCTGTCAATTATACGTCCGTTGATTGTGAGTAGTATTCTCAAATATAATTAGGAGAATAAAATATGTGTATCTATTTGTGTTCTGTTCTAACAGTTATATTAACGACTATCAATATTGTAATGGTTTATTGTACATTGGCGCCACAATTTTTGCACGTCTGTTAAGATTTGATGATTTACCACAAGATTATCATTGCTTATCTAATTTTAATCCAAGCACAATATCCACGAGAGTTGTATCGCATAAAAAAGCGCTATGACGCTAAAAGACGTTAATATAATATAATATCAATTAAATAAACTGTTGCTGAAATTATATATTGTAGAATTAGATTAAGGCTCTATTATCTACACATGTGTATCTACACATGTGTATTAATATAAGGGTGTGTCGTAAGGGCTCGAAGCGGGACTGTAGCGGAGTAATATATAGCTCGACAAAATGCAGTTTTTGGAACATTGGAAAGACAAGTAAATTATCGTTGACGAATATGAATCTGCCTTGTTGAACGCGTGTATGTAGGTGATTACAGGTATCTCAAATAGTCAACTAAAAATAAAAATACCAGCTACCATACTAAATTGCCGTCCAAACCAAATTGCACAATAAAAATTTTTAAATTCTAAAAAAGCATGATAAAAGCGAGCAAATTGTTTAAGCTACAATTAAGTCCCAAAATTTTATCGCTTGCTTATAATAAAAAAAAAATGTAAGATTAATGCTACACGTTTTACATGCAAAATTTCGTATGGACACGCGTTATTTAGTAAGTGTTGTTCGGAAGTAGTGTTTCGATGTATGTAGGACAATAGGATATTTATAGTTAATTGAACGTACGAATTGCTCCGTTAGCGGGCCAGCCGCCTCACTGTGATATATATTGTAGAGTGCTAGCTTACTATTGAAAATGCTGCTTGTTATATTGTAAATGTAATTCCTTTTGGTCGATTTTAAGGCAGACCCTGCCGATTTGTTTACGCCTCTATATAATGTTATGATTCCTTCAGTGGGATATTCCGATTATATTATTATAGTATCAAAGACCGTATGCGGACATAAAAAGTCATCAATAAGGAAAACAATAAACTGTGTTGCTTTCAATCTTATTACATTTAATTAATCCGATTACTCCCACAGGCTGAATTGCCTTATCTTTGTAATGAGGGTAACCGCGTGTGAATTCGCCGCTAGAGGCGCTAGTGGAAAGTGAGGTCTGTCTGTCACTTCTCACCAATGATAAAAGTTTAATCGTTGCTTCTCGCTTGTCTGAATGTCACTTGTCACTGTTTATGGGCTGGCTTTGACAGCAGGACCTCACCTCGCCGGTGGCGCCAACTGGTGAGCACAAAAACGGCGACCCTCATTGCAAGCACCATGGAGGATAGAACTAAGGAGGGTCATCTGTGTATATGAAAAGTGTCCAGTTGTATGCGCTAAATAACAGTTCCAAAATCCTCCACTGGTGGCGCTGGTGGATTCACAGGGTATGGTATGAATGTAGCAATCGTAGAGCTTTACATGGAGGATATCCTCCATGCTACTTTAGTCGATAATGACATTAAATTTTTTAACTCGGCATACTTCAATTCAATCAATTCATCTACGATTGCTACATTCATACCATACCCTGTGAATCCACCAGCACCACCAGTGGAGGATTTTGGAACTGTTATTTAGCGCATACAACTGGACACTTTTTCAACTTTTCTCCCATATAAGATGACTCTCCTTAGTTCTATCCTCCATGGCAAGCACTTAAAGCGATTTAAAAATCCTGCACAGCTGATAAAGCAACTTAATATTTACAATATTCAAAAGTTTAAATTTTTCTTTTTTCTATTTTTCTGTTTTTCAATATTGGTCAAGATAAGGGGCATGAATTAAATACAAAACCAGAATGAACCAGGTTTTTAAGAAATTCAATAAGCAGTGAATGGGCCAGTACCTTTAATTAAAAATAAAAAGATTATTTATTTTAATTACCTACTTATTTATGTTTGGTTATGCAGTTCTCACCTTTGAAATGAAATAATGCACTTTTTAAGCACTATTGCATTTCGATGTGTCCGTTATATTCTAGATTCGCTTCATTTGTTGTAAATTATTGTCCTGTTTTACATTGGATTTTAATCGGAAACCCCTTCATATTCAGCTTTATGTCTTATCTACACTTGACTGTTCATAGCTCACTTGAGCCATACTGATTTGATATTACTTGAGTAGATTAGTCTTGAGTGAAATGTACAGGGTCTTTTGTAACATCCATAAGTTTTGCTTATAAATTTTTGTACATTCCTAATATTTTTGATTAAATCGACTTTTCCTATTTAATTAATTATTTATTAGTTACCACCATCTCATTTTTCAATTTATTATAAGTTTCACTGTGTGTTATGTGTAAGAAATATTGGCACCAAAGTATTAGGCAACTATGTAGCTTTTGTAATTTTTTTTATTTATAATATTTTTGGTCACAAATAAATATTTTTCTGAAAATTCGAGTTGGAGCTCCAGCAGTCACAGCAGACAATATTCAGACAATATTTCGTTGAGGTTGAATTAGTAACACTATTCTTGATACATATTCCAAAATTTATTGATGTTATGATTTTATTATGTAGTTGATTATTAAAAATTAGAAATAATTTAATATAGAGGCTCTGGTATATTCTCAGTACTTATTCTAATTTTATAATTTCCTACTGTAAGACTGTGTATCGCTCGATGTATAATATTTTAAAGTTTAATAAACCTATGTTAATGTGACATTGAATTTTATTTCTTACTTGATACTTATCAATACCCAATGTAACTTGAATCTTATCATTTGTTCACACGCTGTCATTGTGTATAGTAAAAATTTCAATCAAGACAGAAAATAAGTACAACAATTCAGATAGTGTATTACTTCATTTATTAGGGTAACAATCGTCTGGCTGAATCTTCATTGAAACTTAGCTAGGTACACGTTTAACGGAATGTTGTTACAAAATGATCAACTTTAAACAACACTTAGAATTTCAATTACAAAATAAATTTCAAATATGCATCACTATTTTGTATTTAATTCACTGGTTCTCTTTATGTATAAGTTCTATTTCTCTAAGCTATGTTTTGTAAAACGAATTGTAACTTATGCTAAGGAGGCAATGTCATGCAAAGAAAATACAATTTTTATCTTATCTTTCTAAAACTTTGGTATATACATAGTAAACATAAATATTATTATTATTGCTTTTTTGCATATTATATTCCCATAAAAATCCAATTACGAATATAATAATAATTTTAATTAAAAGCAATTATAAAATAAATCATAAATCATAGAATAAAATAAACCAACAAAGGTGACCAGACTGACAAACCTATAAGCAGCACAAGATTCAATTCTCAACATGGCTCATATTTTAGTTTAATCTCATGCCTCTGTTCCAAAAAATTCAATTAATATGATCAGTAAGGCCTATTTTATCTTGTATTGGCAGCTTTACTTCAAACTACATTAGATTGCTGTTTATTTATAAAAGCTGTAGTTTTATATTTTAACTATTATGTACATTTGTTACAAAATCAGCAGTTTTTGAAAATATATAATACATGTTGAACATCTATGGCACTTTTAAAAGTTTATTTCAAATATTGTTAAATTGTTATTGGACATCAAGTGGAAGGGTTGTCCAACAAGGTCTTCATAAAAAAATAGACTCTAGAATATTTTAAGATACAAGCCAGCAATACTTAAGCTGTGCTGACCTTACTCAAATTTGGTTTAATAATACTATGGACGTAGAGAATGCTATTAGCATGAAGGTCACAAGAATAACAGCAAAGATGAAGGTCTCAGATAAATGGTTTTTGCATTACATAACTACATAATAATATAATAACATTTTATAAGTAATAAGTTATTTAATTACAATTGATAAGAAAAATTTATACAATAGCTATTTTACATCTGTTCATTACTAACAGCAGTGTTCACAGGGAAAATAATTATTATTCTTAATACACTTGCGACCCCTCGAGGGCATTGATCACTATAATTTATTTAATTTTCTATCCTCTTAACTCCTATATCGCAGAATGCCTTCTGGACATCTTTAAAGACCTCCTCGGGTGCAACCTCGGCGTTGACCTTCCGTACCAGACCCTGTTGGTCGTAATGTTCAATAATGGGCATGGTGTCATTTAGATATGTATTGAATCTCTTGGTGAGGCTCTCCAGGTTGTCGTCCGAGCGGCCGCTGCCGGCGGCGCCGCGCCCCAGGCATCGCTCCGTACACAAATCCCGCGAACATTCAAAGAATAACACGAACAGAAGTTTGGCCTTATCCGACATGACACGCTCCCAGCCCTCCAAGTTGTCCTTGTTGCGCGGGAAGCCGTCGATCAAGAAACGTGACTTGCCAGACTTCTCCATCGCCTTGTGCAGCAGCGAGCAGGTAACCTCGACGGGAACGATCTGGCCGTTCCTTATCTTCTCCTCGATCATCTCCCCGTACTCCGAGCCCGGTCGCTGCCGCTCCTCGCGCAGCAAGTCTCCAGCGGACAGATGCACGAAATCGAATTCCTTGGAAATGAGGGAGCACTGAGTTCCTTTGCCGGCGCCGGGCGCCCCCAACACGAAGACTACTTCGGGCACCATTTTTTTAATTTCAAACGACAACCGTCTACCCAACTGGTTCAACATCAAACAGTAATGCTAATTGAATAAGCTAGCACTTATTCGTTTTGAAAAACATGCGCACAACATCAACCTTGATCGCTGCAATTTTGACCACAGAACACTTACCTACTCAGCTACCAGCTACATTTAACTTTTGACGTAAGCGTAACCTTTATTGATTGACTTGACGTTTCAAATTCCGGGAAGTAAGTTGCCAATGTTGCCATTTTATTTTTAAACATGTGGTATAATTTTATGTATAATTCATGTGTTAAACCCATAGACAAAGTTTATATTATCGTCTAAAACTATAAGCAATAAGTGAAATAATCGAATTGCATAGGCTCACTGAATTTGGCCCCCCTTTTTTTGATTTTCGGATTTTTGATATTTTTAATTATTTGTTCGTCGTTTGTTCGTTAATGTTCGAATGTAAAAATTGTTTGTTCGTCTTTTATTTATTTATAATTAATTAAACAAATGATCACTCTTAAGTTGGCCCCCCCTTACTAGATATCTTTATTTTTATCACTTAGATTAATTAATTTTGATTAATTATCTTTTGTTCGATGACTATTGGTGATTGTTCGATCATAAAAACAATTAAATTCCCAATTATTAATTGAAAAAAAAAAATTCAAATATTTATTTCTTCGAAGTAGGTTTTTACAAACGCATTTCGAAAGTCAAGTTACGCCATCGCTTCAACAAATCCCTACGGTGGGTGGACTTGGAAGAAGAAGCGGCAAGAAACTTCCAAGGAGTCTTTTTTTTTCTCTTTCTCCACTCACAGTACAGGTTGCACTTAGTACTAATTACGGCTAACTTTTAAAACAATACGTACCTACTTACAACTAATTACAGTTTTACACATACGAACATGAGTGGAACCGGTCGCGGATGTCTATATCCAAGCATCCTTGTCATTTATGTATTCATTGATTGTATAATATACTTTCTTAGTAAGCTGTGTTTTGACATGTTTTTTAAATATTTCAAAGGGCAAATCAATTATCGACTTAGGTACTTTATTATAGAAGCGTACACCGAGCCCCACAAAAGATCGCTGTACCCTGCTAAGGCGATATGAGGAGATGACTAGATGGTGCATATTTCTAGTAGGTATGCCGATTAGAAACATCACATTTTCGTTTATATAAGCCTAAATTTTTCCGAATAAACATCAAATTGGTATAGATATATTGTGAGGCTACTGTCAGTACTCCGATTTCTTTGAATTTATCGCGCACAGATTCGCGTGATTTTAGTTTGTATATTGCCCTAATAGCTCTTTTCTGTAATCTAAAAATTATATCGATATCTGCTGATTTACCCCAAAGCAAAATACCATAGGACATAATATTGTGAAAGTAAGCAAAATATACAAGCCTTGTTGTTTCAATGTCCGTAAATTGTCTAATTTTCCTTATAGCATAAATAGCCTTACTAAGTTTACCTGCGAGCGTCGCTATATGGGTTCCCCACTGAAGCTTACAGTCCAGAGTTATTCCTAAAAAAACTGTAGATACCTCCATCTTTAATTTTTCATTGTTCACTTTAATAATCTTACTATCACTTTTTACGTTTGGCAAAACAAATTCTACACATTTAGTTTTATTTGCATTGAGTACTAAATTATTGACAGCAAACCAGTATGAGATTTGAGCGAGGGTACTGTAGTGTAAAACTGTAATTAGTTGTAAGTAGGTAAGTACGTATTGTTTTAAAAGTTAGCCGTAATTAGTACTAAGTGCAACCTGTACTGTGAGTGGAGAAAGAGAAAAAAAAAGACTCCTTGGAAGTTTCTTGCCGCTTCTTCTTCCAAGTCCACCCACCGTAGGGATTTGTTGAAGCGATGGCGTAACTTGACTTTCGAAATGCGTTTGTAAAAACCTACTTCGAAGAAATAAATATTTGAATTTTTTTTTTGAATTAATAATTGGGAATTTAATTGTTTTTATGATCGAACAATCACCAATAGTCATCGAACAAACGATAATTAATCAAAATTAATTAATCTAAGTGATAAAAATAAAGATATCTAGTAAGGGGGGCCAACTTAAGAGTGATCATTTGTTTAATCTTAATATATATAAATCTCGTGTCACAATGTTGGTCCGCGATGGACTCCTAAACCACTTAACCGATTATAATAAAATTCGCACACCATGTGCAGTTCGATCCAACTTGAGAGATAGGATACTTTAAATCTCAAATTATAGTCGCAATTTTAATTTATTTCTAATTATTTGTCTCTCATTATTTGACAATAAGTTTTGCAAGTAATGACAATTGACATGGCAGTCTTATTCACAGATGAACAGACACCTAGCGCTACACAAGAGAACTAAATTAAGAGTGTTATTATTTGACAGTCACAATTATATGTAACAGATGTCGATACCTTTCGACTGGGTTGAGTAAGTAATCAATAGATGGCGCTGCTATGGTAAATCTAACTTGCACCCGTGCGAAGCCGGGGCGGGTAGCTAGTTAATTATAAATAAATAAAAGACGAACAAACAATTTTTACATTCGAACATTAACGAACAAACGACGAACAAATAATTAAAAATATCAAAAATCCGAAAATCAAAAAAAGTGGGGCCAAATTCAGTGAGCCTGATTATTGCTTGACCAGAAAAATAGAAAACCTGTCATGAGGGCGCTAAAGTTTCCTTTTTTATGGCAACAGCACAGACAATAGTAAGTAGTGACTATAGTACAGTGCGCCCAACTTATCTCTGAAATAGCAAAAATTGAAACTATAGTAGGGCCATTTTAATAGGCCACATTTGACAGTTCGTCAAAATTTTACAAAGTAATCTTGTAAGGGAGACACTCCATATTATTTAATATTCCCTACTAGATATTGTTAAAAATTTTTCAACTTTTAAGTAAAGAACTGACATCGTTACAAAGTTACGTCAGTGAACTCTTTTTTCTTTTTAAACATGAGGGATGGTCCAAAAGAAACAGATCAGTAGATACGTTGAATTCGAGAAGTCAAAGTAATCGTCAAAAAGTATTTCACGATTACAAAATAAAATATATTTTAATGGGAACAGAATTAATTTTCTTACATTTTAGGCCAAAAAATATGTAATCATTCATTTAAATATATAACGCCTGGCTCAAAAGCCAGTATCCAGAAACGTGAAATGTTACAAAAAAGTCATGATTTCATTTCGCGCCATTATTAGACGCATTATTTTTGTCGTTTTTTTAGTCATTGTTTGAACTGTGCTGTCATTAAAATAGTTTTTATAACAATCACATTCAATTTACAAATGTTTGAAGTCCTCATCGATTAATTAAATGAATCGATGTTTTTCAGCAGGTTACCCTCACTATAAAGCAAAGACAAACAGTTGTCAAATGTGGCCTATTAAAATGGCCTTACTTTAACGAAAAAGTCATTCATAAGTACCTACGTTGTGGTCATTCATATGTCAGTTACTAGTGTGCAATGATTGGTCAAATGAATGTCAAATGCGTCCGACAGCGCCTCTTTCGTTTCAATCTTAAGTTGGGTTTACTATAACGCTCATGTTATTATTGTCATTTCGACAACTATGTTATTTACAGAAATAAATGTTATTTTATACGAAATGTTATTTTAGCTAATAGAAAACCACTTTTCTTTCACGAATATGAACATTTTTTGTCATTTCAGCACAAAATAGACGCTTAAAGTTAAAAGACAAACATGAGACCACTGATGTATAAACATGAGACATACTGTGACATTCAAAGTTACTGACAAGCAAATCAAGCAATTTACGATTGACGTTTAGAAACTAAGCGTTGCCAGTATAAGAAATTAGTTCCATGACATGTGTTTACCGCAATATGGCGAGGTTTTTTATATTCCTGGTCAAGCTATAAAAGCATTAAGTCGGAGTATAGTTAATACAGTCGTATAGTAAACCCAACTTAAGATTGAAATGAAAGAGGCGCTGTCGCACGCATTTGACATTCATCTGACCAATCATGTTCATGGCACACTAGTAATCATAGCTAGTAACTGACAGATGAATGACCACAATGTACTTACTTATGAATGACTTTTTAACATGGCGGCGTCAGTTCCAATTTTTGCCATTTCAGAGATAAGTTGGGCGCTGTACAAGGATCTTTTGGCGCGTGGCTGACGTGAGGTGACAGAGAAAGTGCCTTACAGTTTGCCTTCTCTGTAAGGCGCTGTCTCTGTCACCCACACGGAATCCACGCGCCAAAAGATCGTTGTAGGACTTTTTAGTTAGTGCACCGCAAGTTGTATAATGTAAAGCCCGCCTTAGGGCGTTTTTAGTGTCACGCATGCGGGCCAATCCCGCGTGCGTGAGCAAATCCGCATGACACTAAAAGCGCCCTTATGGTGTGAACACCTTTTTGTAGTCTGTTTGTTGTGAATGTTTATGAAATGAAAAACACTTTTTCACCAAGATACATTTTATTGTTGTTTTTATTCATGGTAACAAAATTCAACTTATTGTGTGGAACTGTACACTATCAGGAGCGATAATCTGTAACAAGAAAACATTTTGAAATTAATACTAATACTTATTTAACAATATTTTTGCATTATAATTACATGTTTTTATTGAGAATGAATTAAAGGGTACTGAAACACAATAATATTTAAAAATCTATTAACATTTTTATTTCAAGTCACGAAACGATAAGTTTATGTGGTCTTGTAGTTGCAGTATGTTGGTGAAATCTAGAAAGAAGGAATCATCAATGTAGAATAAAACTGTTTGAAAACATTGTTAAACATTACATTATTATAATTATTAATTTATCAGTCCTGTTGAGCTTATGCTTAGGGTAAATTTATCATCACTTAACATTATGACAAAATATTTTAATCATTGCCATTCAATATAATAAGCATGGTGCAATCAGTATTTAACTTAGGACAGTGTGGTTGGGAGCAACATGTTCACAAAATTCAAGTCAATTTAATAAAGGACAATGAGAAAAAGTGTCCCCACCCTTCAACAGGTTTGAGTTAGGTGATTAGGTGTCATTTTAAGCGTCTAGTAGGATAGAAATTTTTTTTCTATGGCGACTTCAAATATAATTGGGTTTAGATTTTATACTATTATATAGTTTTCCGAAATATTGTTTATTTTTTTTAACACATTTCCTCAGAGTGCAATAAAAATAATTAGAATATTGGGATCTTAATAATGTTTAGATAAAAGTAACATTTATTATACAAAAACCATTAAAAATGCTTTTTTTCCAATCCAATTGGGAAGTTGTGCGCACATATCAATTGTGTGGTACAGTGCCACAAACTTATCTGACCCGGTAAGGGAAGCGCTGTCTTTGTATTTGTCTGACTACAGTATGACATTTGCATTATTTCCAATTTTGGACAGATAACTTTGTGGCACTTGTATGTATATGGGGTTAGGGCGTCATATTGAGATAATGCACCTGCACAAATGCTAGATAACATTTTAATAGACGACAATATGTTGTTGTTAGTATATTTAAGAGCTTATGTTTGTGGAAAAAAGGATTTTTCTTTAAAGATAAATGCATTTTTGCCGAAAAGTTTTTTTTAATAAATAAACCCCATTGCTTCTGCATATAAGATAGATACTTTAGGCTTTTTTGGGTCTCAATTACTAAATTGACATGCATTCCATGACTGTTGTAGGGTGGGGAGGGGGTTCATACAAAATCCCCCATACCCCTTTATTATACAGATTTAATATTGAAAGATTTGTATTTATGAAAGAAATGTGTTAAATTCAGTTCAAGTTAAGTCCTTTGGTGTCGTTAATGGTAATTGGTGGCCTTGTTATTTGTACGACCTTTATACTTGTTTAGCTTTTTTGCTTATATCAAAGTTATAATACATGGGTTTACATGTAATACTTACTTATGTAACCTTGGCAGTATTGTACAATGTTGTCCTCATACCACCACCTGTAAATAAACAATAACTTATTAGATTGTTATACTTCAATACCAATAACATTTATAGATGTAATTAAAATTATAAATCAGGCCTGTTGAGCTTGTTTGAAACCTTCATGGAGGCATCGGGTCAAAATATTTTGTCATCATATTTAAAATTTAGGGTATCACGCATAAATAAGTAGCACAGAATAAAAAATACCTTGTTGTTTGTTCCCGCTGTCGCATTCCGCACGACCAGTAGAAGTAACTCTGTAAAATGGTAAAGGTTTTTATAATAATGTTTGCAACATTAATTAATTTATTTGTCAACAAAATACATCAGTTAATATATTAAAAGGTTTCCTCACTGACATCAGAACAGGTCTGTTGACTCATCATATTCATAAAGTAATATTATATTACACTTGAGATTTTGTAGTTTTTCATGTCAGTTCATAAATAAGTAGCACAGAATAAAAAATACCTTGTTTGTTCTCGCTGTCGCATTCCACATGACCAGTAGAAGTAACTCTGTAAAATGGTAAAGGTTTTTATAATAATGTTTACAACATTTCATTAATTTAATTTGTCAACAATACGTCAGTTAATATATTAAAAGGTTTCCTCACTGACATCAGAACAGGTCTGTTGACTCATCATATTGATAAAGTAATATTATAGTATACTTGAGATTTTGTAGTTTTTCATCTTCTCAGAAAAAGTATTTGGAGGTAAAAAGTATTAGAACTCAAAATATAAAGAGAAAATATATTTACCATTCCTTTTTTCCTTTAATTTCACAGCCAGGTATTCACACATTTCTGAAAATAAAAATCGTTTTATAATGTTCGTAAACAATTTATCAATCTTAATATTCAAAAACCTATGTCAGTTAAATTAAATGATGTCCTCATAACGTCGGAACAGGTCTGTGTTGATCATCACAATAATTTAAAGATATGGATACTCTGATGGTCAATGGCAAATAACAGTGCTAGAGGACAGCTTATAATATAAAAAGGCTGGACATCATGAAGTTTATTCATTTTGCTTACCTTTATTTGATTTGATGTCACTCCCATTTGACACCTATGAAGGAAAACATCACTTTAGTTATTGCTATCCATTCATTATAATCCAACAAAAAACCAATCTGATACAAAATCCACTCACCGTTAACATCAATTGTATAGTGTAAGCGTGAACCTACACCTGAACTTTACATTAAAATTAAACAATGCATTTACAATAGAAAAATTATAATTTAAAAATTAATTACAGTATAATAAAAGATGTCCAGGTTTCCAACTACAAATGGATGATAACAAACCTCATGAAGAAGGGATTGTAAATATCTTATAATATAATTAAATAAGATATATCAGCATATTGCCCATTATCACATGACGTTGGTAAATATTAACAATGCGCATCCGTCAGGAATATTTTATTGAAAGTTATTGGAGTTTCCCGCAGCACTTACAAACTTAATGAGGCGAAAACAAGTGGCTCTTCATATGAAAAATAAATATCCATCATATGTAAGTGATAAACAATAATATGTATAGTGCGTGAGGCGCTCTCGGTAATGTTACATATATTACAGTATGATTGCATTAGCTACGGCGTTTACAACTTGTCCAAGTATTGACTTAAATCGGGGAGACCCTCCTTCAATCCTTTCCGTTTTCTCGTTTCCTGCAAGAGAAGTAACATATTATTATATGTTGCGACCGAACACACAATCGTATTAAAATGATACAAATTGTTGAATATGAAAATGTATCGCGCGCGCCGTAGCATGCAATCCCGGGACATAAGGATAGAGGTCCTATGCAGCGTTTGGACGCGCGCGGCTGCTCTGCTTCCGCGGGGGCCGCCGCCGTCCGCGCGCGCCCACCGCCGCACGGACACCGCATGGGGACCGCGCGGGCGACGGGCGAGCTACGGCGTGGCACGTTGCGCGGAAGCGTCAAGTTAACATTGCACTGCACTGTAGTATGGGAGTAGGTTTTCCACCGACCTGCACGACAATGTACGGCTTGCTGCCGGCCTCGCACGGGTCGCCGGGCAGCACCTGCCAGTGGTCGAACACGCACTGCGGGAAGGCCTGGCCGCCGGTGTTGGAGCGCAGGTCGGCCGTGAAGCCGAACGACTCGTTGACGGGCAGGTACGCCTTCACCACGAACATGGGAGTGCCGGCCACTTGCGACTCCTCGAACACGTGGCCTCGCCGTCTGTTCAGCACGCCGTAGATACCGCCCACGGCTACCTCGGGACACTGTTAACGTGAAACCTTCACTGTAGTATTTTGTATACTAGATTGTTTATAAGATAGTAATGGTAAGATAGTAATCAATCGCATCGCAATGAAACCCAGCCCTGAAAAAGCCATTAATTGGTTAAAAGGATTTCATCTTTGTGTGACAGAGCGTAAATATAATTTTTCCGACGCAATACATAAAAATGACATTCTGTCGTACTATATACTTTGCACTATATAATATTCTGTATATTACTGCACTTAATCTATACTAATATTATAAAGCTGAAGAGTTTGTTTGTTTGTTTGTTTGGTTGAACGCGCTAATCTCAGGAACTACTGGTTCGAATTGAAAAATTTTTTTTGTGTTGAATAGACCTTTTATCGAGGAAGGCTTTAGGCTATATAACATCACGCTGCAATAATTAGGAGCGAAGAAATAATGGAAAATGTGGAAAAAACGGGGAAAATTATTCATTCTCGAGGGCTTTCGTTGCATGCGTTGCGAAAACGATTCAAGATACCAAAAATATATGTATGAAAGAATTATTCCTCTTGAAATGATCTAAAAAAATGTCCACGACAGTATATGTCTATTTTTTAAGATTAACACACTAGAACCGTTTTTATGGCAATCAAATTTGGTCGAACCCACTGCCATACCAAACTTGCCGCGTTTCCAAGTTTAATCTGAATTAATCTTGCTGTGATCCTTTGCTACTTTGCTATTATTTTGTCGTAAGCTTTATTTCTAAGTTTAATTTAATTTAACCTGAATTAATTTTGGTGATAGTTTATTATCTTCCCGAAATTCCTACGGGAGCGGGACCTACGCGGTTGATACTTACGGGTCCCGAAGCGAAGCGAGGGCGGTTCGCTAGTATTTTATAAACACGTTACATTATTCAGTAATGATGAACATTATCTAAAGGAATTATTATAAAAAAAAAACAAACTCGAGTATAAATAAATGATCGTATTTCAAGCTGGATAACATGCTGCAGGGCCCTATAATCTCTTTGGTTGGGTAAGACAGTAAGTAAGGTTGATTATGGGACGACATGTTAGTTCCCCTATTCAGGCAAAGCGGATGTGTTTTTCATCAATGCCAAAACACAGAACTGTTAATGTACCACGTCTCGGAAAGGCGGTCGGGCGTCGGTTGCCGGCCCGCTTAGGAATGACGTGGAGGGGTCATGCTTTAAATCGAGCATACAAAACATGCATAACTATTATGCTTAGAATAGACTACGACAACATACACTGTATACTCAGTGAATACACCAAGTGTCTGTTCGAACGCAAGTGTCTCTGTCTAATTATGAAATTGATTGTGACACGATAAAATTAGTGTCACATCAGCAACTGTATGAAAATTTAAAACTGTAAGTAATGTCTGACATTTATGTCTTCTGTCGTAGTCTAACGTAGCACTATAGGTAAACCAGAGGAAATGGCACACGCGCGCGACATACCTGGATTTCACACAAGTAGACGGGCTCCATGAGTCGCGGCTGCGCCGTGAGCAGGCACGCGTACAGACACCGCCTCGTCGTTGGAATGATCTGACCACCTCCTCTGCACATAGCAACCATTCTCTTGTTAGCGGCATGTTACTTTAGTACTGGTAATTTTAATTTTTCTGAAGTATGTTCTCATTAAGATTTTTGTACATTGCTATAACAATGTAATTGCAATACAAAAGCTATGTCAATGGTTACTTTTTTTGTAAATTAACATGTGGGATACAAACAACCATATTGTGTAAACAGGTGACAAGAAGAGCAATCAAATGTAACCCCTTGAACTGTGTGGGTTTTAACACTACAACCACATGTTAAATGGATCTAGTGAGATTTTTAATGTAAATAACTAAACAATACCAAATTTAAGTAGTCACCATCTGCCACAAAACCAAAACTCCACACAAACCTGTGAATCGCATCAGTGTGCAGTGTGACGTCATAGATGTTGAAGCGCACTCCTCTCAGGTTCTCCTCGGCCATGACGCCCTCCTTGGCGGCCCACTGGAAGCCGGCCACCACCGAGTCCTTGATCTCGTTGAGGTACTGCACTCCCTTGGAGCAGTCCACCATCATGTTGGGCCCGGTGCCCTCGGGGCCGAAGCACCAGATCTTACGCGCCTCCGTCACGTCGTAGCCGTACTTCTCGTTGAGGTAACGCGCGCGAGTCTTGAACTCGTCGCGAGGGTTTACGCGACCCTATGGAAAGATATATTTTATTGAAATTGTGCTTAAATTTATGCTTCAAAAAAATAGCAGTCATCCTAAGCCCTAAAAAAATAAGAATTTGTTGAAAATAATAGCTACAATGTCTTTACATTTGCTTAAAATCATAATATTATATTATGTCGGACAGGGTTGACACAGAATCATAAGGATAGGGTTTACAATTTTAGGATGTACTAGTAAACCCGCCCTCGCTTCGCTTCAGGGAACCAGTCCCTTCAAAAATCTCTATAAATTTTAACAAATTATGTTATACCAATGTCTAAGCTATATTACTGCAAAGTTTCATGAAAATCCGTTCAGTAGTTTTTGCATGAAAGAGCAACAAACACACACACACACACTCACTCACATACATCCTTACAAACTTTCGCATTTATAATATTAGTAGAAAGTAGAATAGTAGGAAGTAGGATTTTCCAGACTCGCTAACATCAGGGTGGTCCCTAATTGTCTGCTGTCTTTAATTCGGGAAATTGTAGTGTACACTAAGTCCTCTTAGTAACTTAGTAACCAAAAACTTCTCTATTGTATCATACACCAACAACATCTACCTATAAGTCTACATACCGCATCAATATCCTCTGGCAGACCGTCGGGCATGGGCTGGGCCTTCATGAACAGCCTATTGTGCTTGTTGGGCGACTTGGACAGACACATCTGGTCCGACTCGTCCGCCACCGTCTCGCGGTACGACACCACCGGGTCAGACTTCTTGATTGGAATGCACGCATGGTCCTCCTCCAAGTCCTGTGGACAACATCGTAATGTATAGTAATGTCGTAATGTATAGTAATGTATGTTTACACTTTCATTTCAAAACACATTGGCTTGTATTGATGATTGAATTGCAAATAGAAGATTTAAAAGCCAAAGGGAAACTTTGGAAATTATGCGACTATGCGACTGCAACGCAATCCAAAATTCGCTGTATCTGACACTGTTCATCGTAGACGCGTCGCTTCTTTACTTTGACAACATCCTGGTCGCTTACAAATAGCGTTGTGTGAGAAAGGCCTTATACATACATAAATAAAAGAAAAACCTAAAAGTTTATAACAACAATATTTCTCAGCCTATTACTACGACTCATGCCACACATACCTTGAGACAGATCTCAAGATGCAGCTCGCCGGCACCAGCGACGATGTGCTCGCCCGACTCCTCGTTGATGCACTGCACCATGGGGTCCGACTTGGCCAGCCGCTTCAGCCCCTCCACCAGCTTGGGCAGGTCGGCCGGGTTCTTCGGCTCCACGGCCACGCGCACCACCGGGGAGACACTGAACTTCATCACCTAGTCAAGGGTAAACTTGGATTAGACTGGACACTGATCTAAAGTACAAATGATGAATATACAAATAAAGATGTTGCATTCATTTATGGGGTTCCAAATCACAAAGACTTACAACCAATTCCGGAAAGCGATTACTGTCAGTCCACTTAGACACCCAGAAACTTATGGAGAAGTAGCTAGCAACACTTGGGACTTACAATAAACTCCCAATTTACATTATTACAGAGTTAATCATAAAATTGACAAACACGGGAGTGTACTTGCAAAATCTCCTCAATATCAAATAATCTTAACTGATCAGTTTACATTCACCACACAATTTGAAGAGTAAATAATTCATTTACCTTCATGTTGTGAGCATTCTTGAATGTGGTGATGGTGCCGGTCTTGACGAGGAACTGGTCGACGCCGACCAGCCCGCAGATGTTGCCGCACGGCACGTCCTCGATGGCCTCCACGTAG
This sequence comes from Hesperia comma, assembly GCA_905404135.1. Taxonomy (NCBI): domain Eukaryota; kingdom Metazoa; phylum Arthropoda; class Insecta; order Lepidoptera; family Hesperiidae; genus Hesperia; species Hesperia comma. The sequence goes on along the minus strand of FR990031.1, from coordinate 10,483,003 downwards.
CGGCCCATCATGAGAATCGTGCGCTGGATCGTCTTCTCGTACAGATCCTAAGACAAACAAAGCATGATTAGTTTTGTAGCGGCGCGCATTCCTACAGTAACATGAGCGCGCGCTTCACATGAGATGCTGACCATATCACCACAACAATAAACAATACAGTTCGTCACACGCGTCATACTGAACTGGCCAATCAGAAGACGTATCCTCAACCGTGCTATCGAAGTTACAAGCAAATCTAACTATACACAGAAATGGTCCGAAGTTAACATTCGGACCGCGGTTCCCAGGCAGTGACATCTAGAGTTGTAAAGAACTCGAGTCTTTGAGTCCTAAATTTTGAACTCCGTGACAGTTTTCACGACTCGACTCTTAACCGTAAGACTCTTAAGACTAGAGAACTCAAATCTATATGAGCTCTTGAACTCGAGACTCGAGTCTTCTTTAGCGCTCGAGTCCTTTTTACGTGGCGAGTCGCGCTCGAGTTCTTTTCCGCTTGGAGTCTTTCTTTTTAAAGCAGCCAATAAAAGCTTTATTTTGTGAGATATAACTATGTGTAACCAGAAGGAGATGTCGAAAAATAACTTTAGATATATTATAAGTATAGATATAAATTTTAAATAAATCACTGTCAGCATTTCGAAGAACAGTTTGAAGAAGACTCGAGCTCTTTTAAGACTCAAGCTCTTTTAGCCTCAAGCTCTTTTTAAGACTAGAGTTCTTTTTAAGAGTCGAGTTCAATTTTGGCGCTCGAGTCTTCATGATAGGACTGAAGCTCGGCTCGACTCGAGACTCCGAGTTCTGTTAGTTCACTGAGTCCTATAAAATTGAGTCGAGTCTATCGAATTAAGACTAAAAGACTCGAGTCCTTTACAACACTAGTGACATCGCCTGGCGGAAGATCTCCCCTTTTCCTCCAGTTTTTTTCTTGGATGACACCGAAAAATAACTTTTAAGAAAATAGAACAGACTTTAACGCCGAAAAGTAAAAATCGGTTCAGTTAAACGCGGTTAATATTCCTAAATCCTTCTCCTAAGTCTGACAAATAGTATGCTGAAAACCGCATCAAAATCGGGTCAACCAAACTCGAGATAATCGCGCACAAATATACATACATACATAATTACATACAATTCAAACTGAGAACCTCCTTTTTTGAAGTCTGTTAAATATTCAAAGTTATTTGAAAAACTGTATCGCGCGCGCCGTAGCGTGCAATCCTGGGACATAAGGATAGAGGTCCTATGCAGCGTTTGGACGCGCGCGAGGTTGGTCTGCTTCCGCGGGGGCCGCCGCCGTCCGCGCGCGCCCGCCGCCCGCACGGAGACGGAGCGACGGGCGCGCTACGGCGTGGCACGTTGCGCGGAAGGGATAATAATTTACGGGTAATATTCATTTATTAGCATCTTGATTGTTACCAACAGATAGCAGTCGTCATGTTGGATGCCGCTTACCCCTCCCATCAATCAAAAGCAAATCAAGCAAAGGGTTTCAAACCTATATAATTTTGTTGCTGAAAGTACATATTATCAAAAACATATATACATAATAACATTAATAACTTATAACACACAATACATATCGAAGTAAAGTAAATCTTAGTCTACATGTCGCCATTATCATTAGAATACTGTACCTCTTTCTTGCCAGGCGTGAAGTTGGGTCCCATGATGCGGGCCTTCTGTCCGGTGACCACCTTGCCGGAGAACACTCGGCCGAATGCGTAGAAACGTCCCTTGTCCGATGTCGGCACCATCTTGCTCACATACATCATCAGAGGTGCTTCGGGGTCGCACATCTGAATAACAATAGAGCTATGTAAACTATCATTACGGCATAAGATATCATATTTGAAAAGAAAAAGAAAGAAAGTTAATCCTTTACAAAATTTACAGTCACACAAATATTCTGATGATACAAGAAAAACTTGGGTGATCTTTTTTATCTCAAAAATTGTTTTACACAATTATGTTGCAATATAATAATGTAGGTACCTGAGAAGAGACCCGTGCCCAGAAGTGGAACAGTTATGTTTTGCGATGATGTTGATAATAATTTGATTAGTTAATAACCTTGATGCCCATAGCAGCCTCGTCGTCATGGGGCCCTTCGTACAGCATCTCCATACGGTACTTCTGGGCGACCACCGGCGATGGCAGGTGGATGGCTATCATCTGGAGCAGAGCCTCGCCAGCAGGCAGCCAGCTACGCATTACCACCTGCACAAATAGATCAACTCTTTATTTCTTGTACACTGGGAATATTACACAAAGGAACATTACATTGCAAGTTAATACCAGACTTGTTCAATTTAAATGCTTACAAATAAAAATTACTTATCATAACATAGGGCAGCACACCCAGTAGTTTAAGGACATAATATCATAAGATTTTGTAATAACTGTATCTTTTATTTATGGGGTCACAGACTACATAAGCCAGCAACCAATTCCAAAAAGCATTTCCTGTAAGTCCACGTTGACACCCAGAAACTTATTTGAAAAGTAGCTGGCAACACTTGGGACTAATTATACATTTTGATTAATTTTTTGTCTCTCCTACCTCAAATATTTGATATGACAATTGCAGACAAATGATCCCAGTTAGAGAGCACCTTTGGATATGCAACGGCTATATATTTTTTGTAGTTACCTTCAGCAGAGCCTTTCCATCCTTGTCAGCATCCTCGTGCTTCAGAGTGACTCCAATCTTCTTGAGGAGACCGTCAATCTCCTCCTTCTTGAAGTTCATGATGGCATCGAACACCTTGTAGATGGGGTCCAGTACGTACATGCAGAACGACCGCTTGTTATCGGCATCCTTTTGCTTCGCCCACTTCTTGGTATTGGCATTGAAGAAGTTCTCTCCCCACAATCTGATTGAAAATGGACAAGGACCGATTTTGTTATTGTGGTATAGGGCTAATATTGGTACTCTTGATATATCTATTTATTTTTGCAAGTGTCAGTGGAACAAATATGCCTCATATTGAGCCTCTGCTATACTGAGCTTTATCTAAGTCCTAACTAGCAATACTATGTCAACAGACAAGAGGACACCAGACGGAGCATGTCTATAAATGAAATGCAGCCTTTTCTACATTCACATAAAAAAAATATACCTTTTTACTGTATTCTAAGAACAGGACATTAAAAATTTATATACATACTAGCTTCCCGCCCCGGCTTCGCACGGGTGCAAGTTAGATTTACCATAGCAGCGCCATCTATTGATTACTTACTCAACCCAGTCGAAAGGTATCGACATCTGTTACATATAATTGTGACTGTCAAATAATAACACTCTTAATTTAGTTCTCTTGTGTGGCGTTAGGTGTCTGTTCATCTGTGAATAAGACTGCCATGTCAATTGTCATTACTTGCAAAACTTAAAAAAAGCTAAGCTACAACCCACTAATGGCCCACTACTGAGCACGGGTCTCTCCTCATTACTGAGGAGGCCTAGAGCATACTCCACCACGCTGCTCCAATGCGGGTTGGTGGAGGGGTTAGTGGCCAACCCAGTGTCGAAAGTTTTCAAGCCGCCCGAAGGCCTCCGACATGGCTTAACGACTCCTATCAATCGATAACAACCGGGACCGACGGCTTTACGTGCCCTCCGAAGCACGGAAGCGCTCAAGAAATTTTTGCCACTAGCGGTCACCCATCCGACTACCGACCGCGCCCGCTGTTGCTTAACTTTGTCGATCGCTTAGGATCGACGCAAGCCGCCGAGCTATGAGCGCTTCTTCTTGCAAAACTTACTGTCAAATAATAAGAGACAAATAATTAGAAATAAATTAAAATTGCGACTATAATTTGAGATTTAAAGTATCCTATCTCTCAAGTTGGATCGAACTGCACATGGTGTGCGAATTTTATTATAATCGGTAAAGTGGTTTAGGAGTCCATCGCGGACCAACATTGTGACACGAGATTTATATATATTAAGAAGATATAGTTAAAAAGACATTTACAAACTACTAAAACTACATTTACATTGTTGAAGTTCGTAAACTACGAACAACGAAGTACGTCTTTAGATTGCGAAATACGATAGCCATTTAATATTGAGTTGCATAAGCGTATTATAATCCTCCTTCATCATACTATTCTTTAAATTCAAATCTCGTTACAATATAAAGCTCCATTCTATAATACGTAAGACGGGTGCAATAAGTTTGGCTGTGGAACGACCTTCGAGCGAAGTGGTTGCCGCTGCAGTATCGACCGCGCCACTAGACAGACACTCCTTCGCCGCCTGGTGCGCTGCGGCCTCGATAATCCACATTGATTTTTCGTAGACAAACTCGTAAAACACAAAGTACGGCAGACAAAAAATGTAACTGACGTCCGAGTCCAATAATCTACAACTAATCTGTAGTTAATGATGCAAAATAACAGCCCCAAAACAAGATGAAAAAACATTTTAGCAGGAATTTTCAAGTAACCGTTTGAAGGACAAATTAAGCTTGAACGTGGCAATTCAAAACCGCCTACATTGTTGTTTAAACAACACGAATAGATTACATGCCGAATGTGGGTTGCTCATAATAAACCCTAAGGCACTTCACAATAGAGTAATGTGAGAAGTGCCTTACTTATTGTATCCCCTTTGCCCTTTCCAAGGACTGCGTGGGCGAGTGTTCCACGCAATCTGTATTTGATGTGAGACGTTAATCCTTCAAACAGTCAACTTTTAGAATCCGTCCACGACAAGAAGTCTATAAAGTCGTAGTTATTTTTATCCCTTTGCGTTTATCTTGAAATAGTAAACTTAATGATAGATGTTATAAACTTGTAAGGCATAAAACCGGGGTAATGAGGTCGGGGATGACGCGAGTGCGGCGCATTTATTGCACTGGCTCGGGTATGGTAATAAAAAGGCATTGGGCATGGCGTCAAAACGACCCAGCACACTGTATGCAATTGCAGTCTATCATCTGAAAAATATTTTATGTACTTAGTAGCCATTATACCCCATACTACGAGTAGTACATTCGAGTAAGCCTTAGTACGATAAAATGACTTACGTTACTATGTTTTTCGTGTTTTTACTTTAACGTCTTTATAAAAAAATTAATAAAAAAGTATAATCCATTGCCGTTTCATTTTTTTTAACTTTGGCTTTCACTAATGACATTTACTTGTACCCTAGAATTCAGAGCCCTTATGCAAGAATGTAAGAGGTTTAGTCATACTTTTGAAGAGACCCTTTATTTTGATTTTTTAAGCTTTTCAGAAAATAAATCATAGTTAATCCATTGTAAAAATAGTAATCCTACTCATCTTATTCACATCTCTAATCAGTTATATTCTCAACACAAGCAATTCTATATGTATGGTGTGTATATATCTTTAAGTATAGTATGTATAGGGTTCACCAATCTATCAGTCCATACCTGTTCATAAGCTTGACGAGGTCGATCTTGAACTTGTCGGCGTACATCTCAGCAAACTGTTTGAGAGTGAAGGCCCAGCCGTGCAGGCCAGAGCCGAAGCCCACGGAGCCCTTGCTGGGGTCTACACGAACCTCACCTGGTCAAACAACACTCCCGTTTAGTATCCATACTTACGTTTTTTTCCTGTCAAAACAAGCATAGATTTCAATTTATTTGAGATGTTTTAACGTGTAGTTTGGAATACATTATTTCTATCTTATTTAAAATTAGTAAATTACTGTTCTATAAAAATACCTTCATTTGCATTTCATTGTTACACAAAGGTAGTTCATAAAAAGTAATATTAAGAGTGAATGTCCTCAGTAGAGATGCAAAATATCCACAAACGGATATGCCACAATTTCACTGAGAGCATGATGTTCGTCCTTGTCTGCCACTGGTGTATAGGAGTAAACACTTTACCCAGTATCAATTGGGACGAAATGTATCTCAATAATAAATTGCTTATCATGTATTTTACAAAACTGCTTTGTCATGAAATTTACAATAGTAAATTACATCCAGTTGTCATAACATTTATTATGTATAGTATCAGTTCAACATTATCAAAGCGATTTTGCGTCACGCGTGACACACGCATGTACGTGTGAGATAATGCAAAAAACTAGATTACATTTTCAATGTCATAAACATGCTGAATTTTTATCATTTATACCAATCAATATCACAGGGCAATATGACTTAAGCTGGGCATAATATATTATAATCAATTTGGCCACAATCCTGGCATACTATTACATGGCAATTATTTTTTATAACTAGACTTGTGTATTATATTATTTTTAATGGAATACAAAAAATGAGATCAATGCAAGAGTAATATTCATTAATATTTTAACCGAACATCTATAAACATGCAAGTTGTTCATTCACTGTGATCAGATTGTGGAGTGAAAGGAGAAAGTAGGTAATTTGTATGCACTGCTTTCAATCTCCAATCAATATAAGTTGACTTTCATTACAGATAAAAACCCTTGCATTGAAATAAAAATAAAGACCTGAACTTTTTCTTGACATTCCTAGAACATTCAAGGTTTTGTTCAACCTTTCCATTTTTTTACTTGATATAACAAAATGAATGGGCCATAAATTAAAATAACATTAGTACACAATGCAATTTGAATCTACACTAAATATTTTATTAAACCATGAAATGTATAGAGCTATTTTACACTGAATCTAACATGATTACTTACAACAAACAGGGGTTGCAGACATTGTGTAAAAAACACCTATTAAACAAGAGACAATAACAAAATATCCAAACACACTTACCCATAGGTCCGCTGTCATCAGAGTAGGTGGCGATGATGACGTTGACATTCTCCACAATACGCTGGAAGGTCTGGTACAGCTCCTCCGACTCCAGCTGCAGCTCCAGCAGCGCACGGTCCATCTTGTTCATGAACAGAATGGGCTTGATGCGCTCCGCGATCGCCTGACGCAACACAGTTTCAGTTTGTACACACACACCTGTTTGGAAGAGAATTATTGCATTTTATGAAAATCTATGTGCTCTGTTTTCAATACTTTGCTACTCTTTAGCTTCAGCAGTGTTTAAGTTTTTTCTACCAAGCATTTTATACATTTAACTATCCACTCATATAGGAATATTTATTTAAAGTAAAAAAAATGGTTCCATACCAGTGACATACTCTACAACAATAATGTAATAATAGCAATGATCAAAATTAATGTAAGAGCTTAAACATACCAGATACACAGTCCACCACAACTAGGGCACCATCAGTGACCCGAAGGGCAGCTGTGACCTCCGAGGAGAAGTCAACGTGCCCGGGGGAGTCGATCAAGTTGATCAAGAAACCCTTCTCTCCCTTCTCACGCTGGTCAACATTTGTAATGAACACCAAGTCCTTCTCTTCCAACTCGAAGAACATAGAGATAGCCCTGTGAAAGGTTGCTATAACGTAATCCTCCATTGAAACAATAAACTGCATGTCTTTTGGATTAATGTTGTAATCAGATGGCCGTTCTAAAAATCCTCAATGATTTTCAGTTTTCAAATGGTAAGAACAATCATCATGTTAAATTTTGTTAAGTCAATTTTTTTTTATTGATTTTCCTGTTATAGGGGCAGTGCATACAAATGTGCAATAAAAGTGTGAAAAACATAAACAACATTATAGATTTATTGTGTGTTAAGTATCTTTGAATTTTATGTGATCAATGAAAAACATTTTATTACTATTGAATTTACTAACAGTTGTGCAATATCAGCTGCTTTGTGTCAATAAAGTAGGTATTGATGTTCATTGAAACATTGAATGTAGAACATTTACATTGTTGAGAAAAAAGAGTGAAGGGTAGCCATTTTGACTGCAGCAGCATGCATCCATTGACACCCGAAAACAAAAGGTTATTGCACCATGTGTCATCTACTCACGTTGATTTGATGGTGATGCATCTGTCTTGCTCATCTTTTCTCGTGTCCGTGAAGCGAGTCTCGCCGGCCCGGGCGCCCGCAATGATACCGGCTTTGGAGACCAGAGAATCCGTCAGTGTAGACTTGCCGTGGTCGACGTGGGCAATTACGGACATGTTGCGGATATTCCGCTTTTTGTCCATCATGGCACGGATCTCGTCCACCGTAAAATTCACCTGCGCAAACCAGAAAACCAATCATGTTTGTGTCGACAGCCGAAGTAACCGAACCGACACAAAACAGATGCTCCGACAATATGTCATACGCATGCTGCATTTTTGCCAATAAAACACGATTCCTACATATTGTTCAATATTACCCATCGTATTTATCAGGAAAGGAATTTTGCACAACACTTCAATTTCCCCGCACTACTTTGAAAACGTCATCGTACTACAAAGAAGACCGTCTTGAAGAAACTAAGTTTGTAACAAAATTTTTACACTAAATTCCAAAAATAATAACGCAAAACATTAGCACAAGAACTTCTCTGCCGATTTTAGAACACGATTATCAAGTTCTGTACTCACCATATTGGATGGTTTTTGATTTTTCTTTCAATAAAATACAACTACCATACGCCAGCAATGGCGTACGCTTCAAAAAGGGCCTCTTTCTTCCTTCGTGGGCCGGATATACCTGCCAGCTGTCAGACAACGTACCTACTTACGCCCATAGACAATTCGGGTTGCCAGTGTAATGCAATAGGAAAGGAAGTGTAGGAATGCACAGAGCTAATGCCCGGTTCACATTATTCCAGTACGGCATTCCAGTCCAGCGCTGGAATGCTACTGGAATAATGTGAACCGGGCGAACCTGCACTGGAATGTACCATTCCAGTGATCAAATCCAGTCCAGTCGACTGGAATGGCGGTCTATTTTTCATTCCAGCGCGCCCATTCCAGCGCCACTGGAATAGTGTGAACGGCTAATCCAGTGCTGGATTATACGTTGAAGAGTGAATACAAATTGTTATTTTTTTGGGATAGGTGATAGCGTCGGTACAAAAGTCAACTTGCCAATCTGCAAATGTCAAAATGTTCAGGAAGGTGATTTTAATAAAAAAAGTATTGCTGTAAATCAGGGATTTCTTAAAATCAATTCAAGTTAATGAATTTGTATACTATTGATGACCCTCTATAGAGACAATTAGACAAAATAATGTATTAAACTAAATTCACATAGATTAGTTTACCTTTGTAGAATTTTAATTTTTTGCAGTTAAGCAGAAAAACGATTTCTAATAACATCTGTATTTGAAATGCCACAGATTCAATATTTTGCCACAATATGAGTTGTGTCATAATATTGATGTCCATGTATTTAAGTCAAAACTGCCAAAATGACACTTTGGCTAGTTGACTTTTGTACCGACGATAGGTGGTGACTAAAATGAAGTTAACTGAAAACCAAACTTTTCAGTTTGTTTCTTTATATAGAGAACATGCATGTTTGTGGGACATCACGTCGGTTCTTCTTCCACTAAATCAGCTACTTCTTCTAACAGTAATAATTGAACAGTTTTAAAACAATTGTCAAACTTCTTTCTTGAAAGCATTGTCACTGTAGTGTTACCGATCTACAAGCTTTTGAACGACTGGAATAAATGTGAACGATATGATCCAGTCCAGCACTGGAATGGATTACCGCTGGATTACTGGACTGGAATAAATGTGAACCGGGTATAATCCTAGTCGTCCCCATACAAGGAATATTCAATAAATAATAAAATATTATTTTCGAGAAAAAAGCGAAAAGTTCCAATAACTGTCAATGTGAAAGAGATATAATAACATTTTTTATGTTATATAAGGCATCAAGTGGGTGATAGACGTACGAATTTAAAGTACGCGGATTTTAAGATCGCGAACTTAGTTGGTCATAATGTATTGCGACGTCGGCGAGGAAAGATGTTTTGTTACTTAGGACTTATATAACCTAAACTAATAAAATAGTCGAAATCGAAGATTGTGGTCAAGCACTGACCTAATGAATGATTTTTTTTATGTTTACTAATAGGAGCACCTTACGCAAAATTTCTAATGACTCCATACTTTTGTCTTTTTAATCATTGTCTCTAATTTTCTAAAGGATTATGTTGATAATCTATAAATTTTGTTAGCAGTTCATGCGAAAAAGTCTAAAATCACTAAATTTGATCTGGCTCGCGGCTCGCAGTGCTGACACACGTACGAGCCGCGACGAGCTACAAGTAACCAGTTGGATTGCCAGCGATTTGGCTCGGCCAGCTTTAAGTACCTACGCGTACTTGAGGTGACACACGGGCGAGTAAGGTTGTCGAGCCACAAGTACGCGTACTTACTCGCACGTCTGTCACCTACTTAATACCCACTTTAAATTGAACATTATTTCAGCTGATAATTTTACTTTTAATACCAAAATGAGAAAATTCCTTTTCACTATATCTGCCTGGTTTAAAGTTGTGAAGCTGATGGTGTTGCATAGTTTCACCACTGTCGCCACTCTGAATTTTACTGGTAGATAATTATTCGCGATGCGATGCTAAAAGATTCAGTGATAATATAGTCTGTGGTGAGAATCATAGAATAAAACTAGGACTGATACCATAGATATTAGAGCCGTTGCCATCCTGATAAATTTAAGTAATTGGCCACTTAATGCTTTTTAAGAAGAATGGATTAATATGGCAGCCATTATTAAATAATAATTACATAATTCTGTACAGTGTACACTTCTTAGAGACAGCGTAACACAAACATATAATTCTTATTATTTCTTCAAGCATTGAAATTTAAAATTTTCAATTACCGAACGGTGGCCAACTTACTTAGGTGGCCAACGGAGGCCTAATAAAATAAGGAGTAATAAAATAAGGAGTAATAAAATAAGGAGTATAGTAAACCCAACTTAAGACTGAAACGAAAGAGGCGCTGTCGGACGCATTTGACATTCATTTGACCAATCATTGCACACTAGTAACTGACAGATGAATGAACACAACGTACTTATGAATGACTTTCCGTTAGTTCCAATTTTTGCCATTTCAGAGTTAAGTTGGGCGGACTGTAATTGTGAGTATAGGTTTGTGAGCTATCAAACGAGAACGAGGTATGTCAGCTGTCAAATTTAATGTCAAACAATAAACTTATACATAGAGATAGAAGAGTATATATATTATACAGATCATTGAACTTATATTAGTGCATTATGGTAGTGGTATTAAAGAAAGACAATAAGTATGACACCAGAGAGATATCAGAATAAAAGCGCTACAATATAACTTTGGTCCAACCAAGAGTTCTACGACACTCACGTATTTTATTAGAAATGACCTTTTCATAATATTAATATCGTATAAATATGTACTGTATTTTTTCAATATTGCGTTGGTGGATATATACTCTGCCGAAAAAAATATATTTTCTAACGTTAATATTTATAGCTTCGGAAGAACATAATGTCTTTATTTTCTCCCTAGTTAAAGGGAATATTTTTTTGTTTTAATTTGGCAACACTCATTTCATCGCTACCAACATTTTAGCGAGGGGAACTCTTACGTGAAACGCACTTTAGTTAGGTACGTACTGTTGTCTGTGCTGTTGCCATCGAGGTTGCCTTAAGAAAGGAAACTTTAGCGCCCTCATGACAGGTTTTCTAATTTTCTGGTCAAGCAATACCTAATAAAATAAGGAGTAACCTAAGCTCACAGCTATCTCAACTGCAGCACATACGCAAGGCAGAAAAATAACTTATACATTTTTTTTCTCCGCCATCCGTACCGTGCCATAAGGCAGGTGTCCCACTGCCGGCAGTCAGCGAGTTAATACCGGCTACTACTCGCTCAAGACAAACAAAATACATTCCGTGTAAACAAAATAGATGCCAGCGAGTACCTGCTGACTGTTCACGCTGCCGGCCATCTTACTGTCTTTCGAACGTATCTTGAGCAAGAAAATAGCCGAGTTGCACTCGCTGACTCGGAGGCGGTGAGACACCTGCCTAAGGAACCAAACAAAGGAAAAGAAAACAGGCAGAATATTTATGTCTAATATTTTATTATATTTTTTTACAATAAGAATGATCGTCTAACGGACCCACACCCGAAATATTACTATTTTATGCCGTAATATACAACGTTCAAAGTCATCCAATTTTACTTCTTTTTCTCGATGACGTTTTTTGCCCGGAGTAGAAATTTTGGTTGACACCTCACCTTCACGAGTAATTTTTGAAACCTTCTTTTCCGAAATACCTTAAAAGGAAAATTTATTAATTAGTTTAATATAAAAAAGAAATAACCTCATGTACAAATAAATAGCCTAGTAGGGGTATCAGCGCCTTCCTGCAAAATAATAATACCTATCTACTGTGGTTACCATATGGTGACTATCTTAATTGTAACATAATGACAGTGGTATTTTATAATTAAGTTATGCTAAGTAATAAAATAAAATATAGTAATCGCTGTCAACCATTTGGGGAAATTATCAATAACCAACCTGTCATGGCGGCAACACAGCGTCGAACACATTCCAGCGGAATTAGTGGTTCCTTGTTGCGTTTTTCACGTTCACAAAGCTTTTTACTTTTAACACCAACTCTCTTTCACCACTCTTCAGTGTTCTAGGCATGATTAAAACTCGAAAACAACAAATAACGGGAAAAATAAGGTTTCGGATGTTGACTGTTTGCGTTTTGACAGACAGGGCTGCCAACAATATAGCGAACCTCAGCGAAGGGAACTCTTAGGTGAAACGCACTGTATAGTATTACCTGACCACAATAATTAGGCGCATGACAGATAGCAGTCACGCGGGCCCCCCACCCCGCTCTAGCCCCGCGCGTCCCCTAGTGAGGCGCAGTCGTGTACAATTGTACATTAAGGTCATTTTGACTAGGCTGATGTGAACTTCGTTTTCCGAGATGTTTGCGCAGGTACAGTAACTGACCAAGTACAGGTGGTAGGGCCTAGAGCTCACCCGGGGAAGTACCACCGCCCGCCACGGTACTTTGTACCATTCCTACCGTGTAATAATTGTTTTAAGAACAATTGTGTTTCGGATAGGAAGGTGTGGAGCCGGTTACACTTTTTTAGAGGCGACCATCTCAGTCCTCAGGGGTAGCAACGCATGTGTGACCGAATTAGAACGAGACTCATTGAGTCTAGTTCTGGGTTGGTCACAGTTGTTATGGGCGGCAGCGGAAGGTGGTGCTGCATGCTCGTTTGCTATCTTAATTCCATAAAAAAAATTGTACCTCCATTAAACCTTCACCATGGTACTTTTGGTACTACTGCAGAATGTACTACGTATTCCCATCCCTAGTTCCAATGACGTCTTAACTGACATGCGCCTAATTATCGTGGTCGGCTAGTAACCTCAGAGTAATTACTCTGAGATAGTAACGGTCATGTTATTATTGTCATTTTGACAACTATGTCGGAAATTTTCTTTAAGGAAATAAAAGTTATTTTATACGAAATGTTATTTTAGCACATAGAAAACCACTTATCTTTCACGAATATGAACAGTTTTTGTCATTTTAGCACAAAAAAAAAACTCGAAGTAAAAAGACAAACATGAGACATACTGTGACATTTAAACTCACTGACAAGCAATTTACGATTGACGTTTAGAAACTAAGCGTTGCCAGTAAAACAAATTAGTTCCATGAGTTTACCGCAATATGGCGAGGTTTTTTATATTACTGGTCAACCTATATAATTATACCAAATACCAATAAGATTGATCTGTCAGATAATTCTATCCGACACCTGTGAAACCAAAAGTTGTAGTATAAGATATTATGGCAAATTTATATGTCCCTGATAAGCTATTGGGGACTTTATCAGGAATTGGTGAAACCGGCCCTAAAAGTAAAATTAAGTTAAGTTGCCAATAATAAAAACTGTTTGAATTTGAAGTTTATTTCATGAAATTATTACAAAAACAAGTTTTGCTCGCGTCTTCGTTGGCGCGCTAAGGATTATCCCAAGTAAATTCAGATACCGCCCGAATTTCGTATCTTTCAATGATAGTCCCAAAAAAATTGGTTGAACTATTGCGGAGTTTAGCCAGGGCAAACAGACAGACAGTTTTATTTAAATCATCATCATCATCTTCTTGCCCAGTACCCAATTTTATTTGGGGTCGGCTTATTTTAAAGTTTTAAAGTTTGTTGATGTTTAGTTTATATAGTATACTTACCTATCAAGGAAATACAATCTACTTAGGTAATTCAATTAAAAATTGGTACTTAAGTACTTAGTTATTATTTTTCTAACATTTATAAATGTTGAAGGAAACCTTGTTGAAGGGGATAAAAGTGTATGTATAACTGTTGCGTTTTGTTGTTTTCTGACCCCCACTTCTGTAGTTCGGAGAAAGTAAATATTTCGACGAAGAATTAAAACTTATTGCCCAAATTTTTTTCATAACGGTTACTATTTAGATTGCATCATCGACATAAAGTAGTGGTACCTATCAAAATAATTTTGATAGGTATTGATAGAAAACCTTCAACGATAATATTATCTGCGACCATGAAGTTGTGAATTCAGTGGCTATAATTCCCAGAATCTTTTATTGCGCCACGATGCGACGTGTCCCGCAAAAATTAGCATCTTGGCATCAGCTGTTCCGTGGGTAGTATGGTGAATACGGTCGTACACTTTAATCTATTCACACATTGATACTAGAACTAATAGGAAATGAATTACGTACTTATGTCACTACATAGTATAAAACAAAGTCGCTATTTTTGTCTGTCTGTTTGTCTGTATGCTTAAATCTTTAAAATTACGCAACGGATTTTGATGCGGTTTTTTGTAATAGGTAGAGTGATTCAAGAGGAAGGTTTTTATGTATAATACATGCATATATTCCCACGAGAACGGGATCCACGCGGGTGAAACCGCGGGCGGGCCGCTAGTATACGTATAAACTGTATTTAAATTTAATTACTCCTATTATTTTACCAATAACGCAATCACAATACGATTATTCACCGATGTCAATATCAAAGCAAGCAGCCTCTGATCAAATTTTTCAAATAATTTTTACAAATGGTTTCCTCGAAAAAACCCGCAAAAGAAAAGAGTGGGTAAGTACCTACATAATCAACCACATTATTGACTCCGTGTAATCAACTCTTTGATTAGTGAGTAGATGATCGTGAATAGGTACTTTATCAAGTATCGTGGGCGGCATTGATACAGCGGTCAGTGGGGAGTAACGGATGCCAAGAAGCCCCTGCTATAGGCTATAGCCACCCTCGCAGTTTCCGAGAAACTCACTCGTTTCATTCATGTTATAAGTTCTGCTTTATTCCAAAAGATGGCGTTACTTGTATGACTATGATGTTTTAAATGTGGTATTAACAGGGTATTATTTTATTATCTTACAATAAAATAATACCCTTATTCTTAAATAAACTTTTGTTTTAAGTACATAAAAGTGCTGATAGTGGAAGGCCCAGTCATAACTAGGTACAACTAATAAGTAGGATACTAGGAGGATACAAAGATAAATAATGATCTTATTAAAGGTATGCAAATCTGCAAATGAAAATAAACTTAGCTCTATTCTGGCTGTAGTAACCAAGATATTTACTATTTAAACACCAATAAAAAAGAAAGAATAATAAACGATGTAGGTACCAAATATGAATATAATCTCTACCCAACACTTGCTTAATTTAGCACCTGATAATTGCACTGTTGCAGTTGTTAGAGGGTAATGCAAATCCAAGTCTGCTGGTCCACTGATCGGCTGGTTTCATCCGAGTTGTGGATACTGGGTACCGAGCGGAGGTTCACATTGCCTTCGATTGCCAAAAGACACAGAGATAAGTAATTGGGACTTGTGTTTTTGCTACGTGCGACAGAGCGGAATCTTAGTATGGGGCATAGTTACAAGTAGGTAGTAAGTAGGTAATCACTAATCAGTAATCAGACTTGTATTGTAGTTAGTAGTAAGATACTTCCAACGAAGTCGTAAACAGATGTAACAAATATGTATGTACCTATGTTGTTTAGGTCAGATCACACGTTTAAGTAGATACGTGAGCAGAATCCTGGTAGTTATTGCTATAATAAAATGTCAGTAGTAGGTCGTACTTTATCCTCCATTTAGGTACATAAAATCGTAATCTATTAATGTACATAGGAAGAAACATTATATCCAACTTTCTTTCTCCTTATGATCGTAATAATTTCAAATACATATTGGTATATTATGTATTATTTTGTATTTTTGTGCTTTGGGAGGGCACGTGAACCCATCGGTCCAGGCCTGTAAACTAGCAATGGTTAAGATATACTATATATAATATAGTGGCAGTATATTAAAGTGGCAATATATATTATAGTAGACAGACAACCTTGCTTCGCTTCGGGAAACTTATACCTTATATACCTTATAGCCTTTCGCAATAAATGTAAGTAGGTACTGTTCAACGCAAAATAATTTTTCAATTCGAACCAGTAGGTAGTTCCTGCGAACTCTTCTGCTTAATTTCTATAGTCAAACCTTCACTTCAGGTTGCGTAAATGATTTAGGTTGTGTACGTAACTTATTGTCTTGGGTCAGTAATAGATTGGTGTGATGACGTTAACATTATTTGTAGTCGAACATGATATTTCATACAACGCTAGAACATTTTATGATAAGATAAGTGTTTATATCAGTATCACACTAGCTTCCGCCCGTAGGCTTCGCCCGCGTGGAATTCGTTTAAACTTCACCCCCCTATTTCAGCCCCTTTGGGGTGGAATTTCCAAAAATCCTCTCTTAGTGCTCCCCTACACTCCCCAAAGAACATACTTGAAAAATTTCAGCTTCTTCCGTTCAGTAGTTTCGGTTGTGCGTTGTCTTGTCTGTCAGTCAATCACTCAGTAACAGTAGCGCAAGAGTAATATACGTATAATATTATACTCGTATAGATGATAATAACGTAGCCTATACTTTGTCCGCGATCGATATGGAATTCGTTTTAATAGCAACCCACACAAATACCAGCTTTCCGCCCATGTGATAAGGTTAATTGTAGATTGACAGTGAAAATGTAAAACGCCTTAATTTTTGCTTTTAAGCTAAATTGAACTCTGACTGAGCACACGAAATAAATTTATTTTTTACGGGCAGTGGCAATTTCATATTCTCGTCGACTCAAGCATAGTTGCTAGTAACGCTGCCTACGAAGTGTGGGATTCCAAGTTCGATTTCCAGAGAATGCGGGTCGTTTGAATAAAGTTGCCCTCTTTCGAATAAACTCATAGCAGTTTATCATGTGGTTGTCATTATGAAGTCGTTGCAATGGTGAAGTGTGACTGTAATACCTATGTCATACTTATCTTTATTTTGAACATTGGCTCTATGAGTTTACATAAGTGAGTTTTGAGCTTCAAAAAAATAAATTAGTTTTGTTTTTAAAAGATACATTGTTACAAAACCTCTAAACTAAAGTACAATAAATTGTCGGTAGTTCAGTGGGTGTTGCGTGCTATTCCCAGTATCGATCACATAATTTAGCACATAAATAAATGCATTGAAGGGTGCCAATGGCATGCGTTTGGGTTGTTTGATTGCGTAAAGTGAGGGTAGCCGCAGGGCTTGCAAGTTTGCATTGTTCTAAAAATTCAAATTTGTAAGCCAATAGTACAATATTATTTTAATTGAATATATAAATAACTTTTAACAAAATAGAACCGACTTTAATGCCAAAAAGTAAAAATCGGTTCAGTTAAACGCGGTTAGTATTCCTAAATCCTTCTCCTAAGTCTGATAAACACGATGCTGAAAACTTTATCAAAATCGGTTCAGCCAAACAATATACCTAAGTATGACAAATACTATGCTGGAAACCGCATCAAAATCGGTTCAACCAAACGTGAGATAATCGTGCACAAATATACATACATACATACATACATACAGCTTAAACTGAGAACCTCCCTTTTTGAAGTCGGTTAAAAAGAAAACTCACTTGATGACTGAACACAGGAGGTACATTTATGTACTTAGTTTGGGCACAGTTATATTGATCTCAATAAATTAAATAGAATCACTGATATTTTATCTAGAAAGGCCTAGCTGCATGATCAGTAAGTAGGTATTTTATCAATAGCCGTCCACGAGGAATGTGGAGGGAACTGTCATCGCTGCAAAAGCATCATGCACGCGTGAAGCATTGGTCCTATGCCGTTAAGGATAATTTTATTTGAATAGTAACTGACAACCCTACTTTCGAATGGGGGAGCCCGAAGGTCACATATATATACGCCTACATAGCGATTGCGTGAATATAGGCGAATTTTAAGTCGTGTTGCGGACAGGGGACAGAGGGGTTAAATCGCCCCATCCGAACTGTAACTATGACATAAAGGGTTATTATGATTGTATCTTTGATTTATGTAATTACGCAACCTCCACAGTAATTAGTTGCTGAAGTAATAATAGGCACCTTTTATCATTTGCTAGCTCTAACAGTTTTGAAGTTCCACTTTAAGATACACAGTGTCTAGGTAGTATTACGGCTCATTCACACGAGGACGAATCGTCTTTTTTCACGAATCGTCTTTTTTCACGATTCGTTATTTTTTTTGACGGCGGCAATGCTTTTTAAATACTAATGTTCACACGCTTGACGAATCGTGAAAAAACACGATTCCGTATTCAATGTGAACGTCCATCCGTCAAGACGTATCGTGTTTTTTGACGAATCGTCAAAGACGTATGCCGTGGGAATGAGCCCTTAGTTAGGGTTAGAAAGTTACTGGAGAAACTGTCATAGGTGTAAAAATAAACAAGATTGTATTATTGATTATGATTTTTTACGTATTACCGACAACGAATTTTACCAAATGAAAACCTTCTGTAGCAAACATCCTTAAAAAATCGGTGAACTGACAAAGTGAATTAAATACGGCTTATTTATTATCGTTTCAAAGAGACTGAAAGGATAAAGCTTTCACATTTTAACCAAAATCACGCAAACACAACGGTACGTAAACAAACGCACATCTTCCTATCACAGATTCCTTTAATACCTATGCGCCTGAATTTCATCACCTCTATTTCAAAGCATGCTTCTTGTTTGGCCTAAGACCAAAAGTCAAAATATAGCTCCAAAATGACTAATTCAGGATTACATCATAATTTCAAATATTGCATGTGAATGTCGTAGGTAGGTATATTTTTAACTTTAAAAACTTTGATTTCTTTGAGAAATACACATGACACATATTAAATAGTAAAGCCGCCCTCGCTTCGCTTCGAGGAACAAGTCAATTCAAAAATCTCTATAAATTTTAACAAATTAAGTATGTTATCAATCGGTATGGTCATGGCTTTTCTCCTTATAGCACCTCCCAACTCCACATCTCGCCTCACCAGCACGGAACCTAACTATGTCTCATCTCACCACTTCCTTCTGATCTTGCTCCTCGCAATTGTTTCAGTAGAGGTTTAAAATTACTCTGTTACAATAATAAAAGATTATCGTAAACCATACCCTTATAATAATGATAGATGACGCAGATATTAACCTAAGTCTAGGTATTCTATCATAAGCATTCCCTGTAATATCTGCGTGCACAGGTGTACATTATGCGGAATATGCCAGTAGGTAATGAATGTAATGATAGAATTGGTGTGTCTTTGCAATTTACAATCTCGTATCAATTCAATTTTGCTTCAGAACGTAGTTAGATGAAGTTTAGTGTGTATTGCGTAAAGAAACAGTTTTGTTCTGAGGGTAATTAGAAAGTTATTTCATAAGACTTCCTCGGGCTTATTAGGACTCCCAGAGAATTTTCTACCTGAATTGAATTATATATGTATTATCTGCATTTAATTTAAGTTATTTATCATTTATTTAATTGAATTATTTAATTGACCAAAGTGACTAAAGTGACTGGAGTGATGAAACTTACGGGTTAGCGAAATGGATCCTTTCATCAAGACATTTTTCTTTAACAAATCATGTGAAATATATGAAGATAGGTAATAAGAAACTATGCCCGTACTTCAGTGAAACCCATTGATCACCAAGTGTCGAAACCAGCGTGTCTGCTGTTTACATAAAAATCCATTTTTTGTCATTAATGAGTCGTAAGGATGTCCAATATAAAATTTTCAAGGTTTGTCTTCCCCACCTCTTGACAGCGTGCCAAGGATCTTCAGAAGTCAGATCAATATACCAAAGTAGATCTCTCGTTGTATGGGAAATGTAAATTATTATAAGTCAATGTATCAGTTCTTCGTCAATGTCAAGTCAATGAATCAAACCCAGGACCAGGACAGGTCTATCTATGAAAGTTAGTACCGAACTCCAAAACGTAAAAAAATTAAAGCTGTTTAGTTATTTCTTCTTAGTCGATTCTAAGTTCTAAGTAAACGGTGGCAACTTGCCAGGCAAGAGACACCCTACAACCTATGAATCTACACGATTGCTATTGAGTTTACATGCGGTTGAATAAGTGCAGTTAACAAAGTGCACCACTGAAAAAAATGTAGGTTTGGACTCAAAGATGAATTGAGCATGCACCGTTGAATCCACGCACTAATTTATTGTGACAACCCTGGCGTATCTACCTCGCTAAACAATAAAACAATAGGGGCCATAAACATGTCAGTCAAACAATAGAACAATAGGGTGCGGCCGTCTCGAAAGTACGCGCACGATCGGCACGACGCTTCGACCTTACGGCAATAGTCATAAGGTCGAAAGACGATTGCAAGGAACATACTAGAGCTTCATTCTAATAACTACCGGAATATTCTGGATTGGCATGAATGGTGCGTGAGTGGTATAAAAAGGGCACTCGGTCAACTGCGGGCATTCTACGGTCATTCTCCAATTCGGCGTTCTTTGCCTAATTACCATAACCTTTTTTATTTTTCACTGAGTTGACTGGAGCACATTAAAATATGAAACAATTCAAAGATACAAATTCAATAATTAATTTGGCATGTAACAAATAATGGTAGTTTTCTAGATAATGAGACTTAAAAAAATTATGAGTATGGTAATTAGAAAGAATAATTTTTAATGCAACGGTAATTAGAAAATATCATCAAATCTATGTAAAATATGATACTGAAATGATATTAACGCACATTAATAATTTATACTGATATAATAAAAATTAAAGCAATAGAATTATCGATGTCCCATTACACAATGCAATGGATGATGGTACACCAAAGCGGCATACTACCTCCTGGACAAGTTTCTTGACCACGGTCTTCGCCTCTTGGTTCAGAGTTGCAAACAATGGCCGGAACATTTGCTGAAGTAGTCTTGAACCACGATGATGAATCTATTCCCGTCTTCAGTCTGAGGGAATGGCCCAGCGATGGCGATTCTTTCCCAAGAGGCTCCGACGTTATACAGCTGTCGTTCCCCCTGGGATCTAGTGCCGGGCCGTATCTCTTATCTTTACGAGGGTTTTCTTGATGCCGAGGAGCCCACCGGAAGTGCCATCGTGCACCTACTAGCTTCAGCAAATCAGCCACCTTACTCCTAGGAATAACCATTTTCAGGGTTTTTTTCCATTCCGTTGAGTGACTCCCAGCTCCGATAAAGCACGCCATTCTCCAATATAAGGTTGTCCCACTGAGCCCAGTATGCCTTAGTCGTTGCGCTTGAGGTTGACACGTCACTCCCCAGGGGCCTCTGTCCTTTGGCTTTCCATTCCATGATCAGGCTGAGATCTTTGTCTTCCTTCTGAGCTTGGCTTACTTGCTCCCTTGCACAAGAGTTGTCTAGGTCCTGCATCCTTATCACCCTAACCTCTTCTTTAATTCTTTCTTTAATGCTTGATGCAATGTCGACCTTTGGAGCATGGGCGTCGTGACAGGACGTCAGCATTCTTCGGCTTGCGCGCCGTCGGTGGCTTCGGAGGAGGTTTGGCGGTCTTCTTAGCGGCGGCAGCGGTGGCGGCGGCTTCTAGCTCCTGGCTGTTGACTTGGGTAGCCGTCGACACCAATTTCGGTTGTTTCCGAGTCCGGCAGCTCATCCTAATATAACGCATCCGTAACATATAGGCCCAGTACGAGGTTGAATCGCTGCTATGACTTCGTGCACCTTACGACCTTTATAGTCGCTTCGTACCGCTTCCACTTCAAGGGCATGCGCTAAAGCTGCTTCCTATGTTGCGTGATGACCCAAGCGCACCGTTGCTCTCACCTCGGGATCCTGTATACCGCTGACAAACACCTCTAACACTTTGTCTTCGACCGGTGTGGAGCTCGACGCATAGGCTGGGCGTACGAGGTGCTCGATGTGCTGTGGCCCATTGCTGCAGTCCTTCACTCGCCTGCCGTGACCAGTCTTTAAGCTGCGCGCGATACACGACCTCGAGGTGCTTTTCCCCGTTCGAGCTTCCAAGGCCTTAAATAGCGACTCCAAGATGCGTCGATCGGCGGCAGGTTCTCAGGCACCAGCAGTGCCTCCCCTTGAAGAGCTAGGGTGAGTGCCGCTAACGAGTGATCGTCCTCCCAGCCATTCCCACTTGCAACTACCTCGAACTGGTGCCTAAATGCTGTTCACGAGGTCGTGCCGTCGAAACTCGGGACCTTGAATTTCGGGGCCCCAGGGCATGAACTGGTTACTGCCGTGCCCAAAACCTTTATTTTTTGCAGCTTGTTCTCCAAATCCATGAGCCTAGTTTCGTGGGAGTTGATTGCCGCGTCATGGCTTTTGAGGGCTTGGTCATGCTCGGATATACGCACCTTTACCACGTTTAAGGTCCTCCTTCACGACGTTCAAATCTCCCTGGAAACCATCCAGCTTTGCATCGATTGTCCCTAGGCCCGCCGCCATGGTTTTGCGCTGGCTTTGTAGTGCGTTGTAAAGAGTATAATAGGAAACAGTTCGTAAATGTGTATTAATTTTACATACAACGGTAATTATAAACATATGGTAATTATTATACGGTAATTAGAAAACGATAGAATTTCTTAAAAATTTCGAAAACCGACACAGTATGCAAATATTAAGTTATTACAACGTGTAAAGGCCAAAGTATTGTCTCAATTGCTATGATCAATTCGGGTTTAACTTAAAAAATCAAGTATTAAAATAAATAAAACGGTAATTAGAAAAGTTTTTAACCAAGGCTACGGTAATTATATACTCACGTGCTTCATTGGCGGTACACTAACGTTAGAGACGTGCGACTGTATATGGGCCATGGTACACACTGAGGAGAAGCGGCGGGTGCGGTAGTGATGTGCCAAAAATACTGTTTTAGGGATTTACACCCGAGAACACAAATGGTCACGGCAATTATAACTTTAGTGCGGACATGTGGTTACTTAATGATAATTATTTATAGACTGGTTCTATTGAATCGATATTTTGTGATGCGATACACAATGTATAATACCGTTCAACACGTTGAATGGATCAAAGTTAATCTGTACGTTATAAAAATTACAAGCAAGTTTTAACATAAAGTTGGTGTGCGGACACGCCACGGTAATTAGAGAACACAGGTTCGCTGAGTATATTTAAATTAATTTGGTCTTATCTACTTAAAACAGAAGCCAATATTTTTGTATACAGCTAGATATGGATGCTAACTAACATATAAAAAAAAATCATGTTTGAATCTGTTAATACTGTGGATTTATCAAGCCCGGACAAGTAAAACTTGCTAATCGGAGAATGGCCGTCTAGTTTCGGAAGCGAAACCAGGAAGATACCAGCGATACCTACGAGCGATACCAGTGATCGAAGTGAAGTGATTTCTATGGGCGATACAGAGTTCAACGAGTGTGTTTACGAGTACCTACGTGCATAGTGTTTTGGTGTTTACTGTGTACATAGTGTAATTGTGTATCTACGAGTACAATAAAGTCTTTGTGGTACATTTTGGCATTTTCTCGAACCCAGTACTCCTGACACGTAACATTATTTACACACACACCTACGCGCAGAGCTCTACTATGGAAGTACCGGGTTTGGTTCCTATCCATGCTGTGTGTCATCCCTCTCGCCTGGCAGCCATTCAACTCTGAAGCCGATTGTTACGTTTGGTATATTATACCAAACGTAACTTTCGGATTTGGGATCTTCGAGTGACGCATGACGTAGTTGCTACGGGAAAAATACATTGAGCTTTTATTTTCAGTTCGATTTTATTACAAGGTTGTCTTGAGATTGGCCGTGGACAGGGTTGCCAGACTTGGTGAGTGTTGATCAAGATAAATACGACGAAAGCACAATTAAAACATGTGTGAAATAGTGTAAAAGTTCTAGACGTTCGTAAAAATTGTTCACGGTGGTACTCAATGAATCATTCTAGGATATAATTGTTTAAGTGAATGAATGTATAAAATATTTTGGCCGTAAGAGGATTCGTCCAACGCGGGAATAAGCCAAAAACATAAAAAAATAATAATAAGTATAATATTACTTTCAATAGATGTAGCGAACGGCTAATTTATGTGATACATAGGTACCTATACCTAAATGTAACGTTCTCATCATTTATTTATGTACCTATACGTAGCTATTGAATTTTTGTTTTCATATTAAGTTTTGAGTCGTACCCAGTTGTCATGGTCGGCAAGGGAAAAATCGTGCTGCATGCTAATCTGCTATCGCAGTTCAACAAAAAAGATAAGCACGAAAATATAAGTAGGAATAGGTAGGTAGTGTAGGCGAAGTAACTATTTTCTAATCTGTGGTGTAGGTACACCACATTATTATTTTAATTATTATTTTCTAAAAACCTCAGCTGGTTAGCTTATTTTATACTGTGTTATTAGGCTCGACAGCAAACTCGACATGCGTGCGACATGTTTATGATAGCACAAACTGATAAAAAGCGTTGAGGTTGAGTTTCCTAGTAATTCTTCAATATTAAGAGACGGTACTTTGCAACTATTGCAAAAGGACACTATTCAAATGGAATTCATTGTAATGCATCGATAAATGAGTTGTTATTTATAACACCGTTGCAAGTTAAATTGCATTACTATTTAGTGATGCATGCATGTATGCACGTGCGTCGCCACGTGTTAAGATGACTTATTGGAACGAAGTTCCTTACGGCAGGCTTGGAGGAGATAGGGATTTTGCTGCGCGACCGAACTGCTTTTTTTTGCAAATTGTGTCGATTCTACATTAGCCGAAGGAACTTCGTTCCTACCTGGTGTCCCACGACACCACATTTCTTTTTTATTATACTTATCCTTAACTGTAGAACGAAACTGTCAATTAAAGGACATGATATTACATGGATCTTATTAACTTAATTAATTCGTGAGCAATTATACGGATTGTGACGGATATAGACCCAAATTATAGGGAAGTGTACCTACAGTCGACCTACAAAAATAATCTAATAACAGCTGTTCAACTTTACTGTTCATTGTAAGCAGCAAATAGAGAAGTAGATAGTAGTACTAACACCTACCATCAGAGGATTAAAGAGGTGGCTAAGACCTAAGAAATAGCTGCATGGGATTTTAATTCTAGGTACGTCAAATTCCACTGAGTAACCTCCCCTTGCTTCTGAATAAACTTTGTGTTTTAATGATGCTTCATTTTTTGTAATATGTCTGGCAATACAAAAAATATTAACTTTTATTAGGTACACTGTGCAGAGCACATTCAAACATGTAATTTACATTAAAAAAAATACTAGAAGAGACAGGCCGGGCCAATGGGAAAGTTCGCCAAATTATTCAATTAAAAAAACGCAATTATTGTCCACGAAAGGTGAAAAATAACCAGTGATCTTCGTATTTGTAAGTAGTACCTATACTACTATTTATTCTGTGGTATCAGTGCCTGGATCCTACGAACGCAACAGTACTCTGTGCCACATATGGCGCTAATAAAGCGGGCTCGTCTTGTCTTTTTGCCACCTACTATTTATATCAAAAGTACGCATGACCATGCGTAGGAGTACAGACCTAAGTAACGCTAGAATTGACCAGGCTAAAAACACTAACAATATCTGACAAGGAGTTAAATAAAAAAGAAATACCTATGTCCTATATGTTATCTAAAACTGTTCACTGTTTAAAATTTATCAGATCTCATCTAGAGCCAAGCATAAAGCATGATTCTACGAGCCCTCATCCTACAAATCCTACGTTTTAGGCTTCATATTCATACATAAAGCTAGGCTGTAATGCGGCGTTCGTCTAATATTTAATAATAAGTGTCTCGTTTGCTTTAATAAACGGCCAGGATTTCTTCAAAGCAGCCGCCTCCCTAATGCTTATGCCTATGGTGGACAACATCAAATAATAAAATCAATAGTTAGAAAACCTAGTAACACGAATTATAGATATACGCAAACCAAACCTATTAGGCACTGTGCTGTGAACCGTTGAGGCAACCTTGTTTGATTGAAGCTTATTTTGAGCGTAGTATCCGGTCATTCTTGTCACAAAATTGCATAGTCATCGGACATTGAACACTGCAAATTTTCAAGTAAATAAGCCTCCTGGAAATTGGTGAAAATTAGACTGAAAGATTCCGTTATATATTTACACGCAGGTCAAGCTAATATAAACGTGTTAAAAAACATTACCCTCCTTTGGACGCTGTTGGGTAAAAGAGAATTAAATGAGGCACAGAAGTAATTTACTACTTGTATTAATAATAATTATAATTAATTACTACAAAAATGATTGCAATTACATTTAGTATAGCTACTTACTTAATGACAAGTCATAATAAAATTACAATATGCTTAACGATCTAATTTTCGGTAAATGTCCGCGTGGGAAGTATCTTATTGCGCCAGAGCCAGTTCAGATTAATTGGAGGAACTCATTAAGTAATTTCTAGTCTCTTCCAAATGCGGTCAGATCCACAGTTGGCTATAAATCACACGGCGCGGCGGCGCCACCGTCGCATGACTCAACGATCGACGCCGGCGCAGCCGATTTTTCAGTTAATTTAGATTTTCAGCCCACTATAATGACTGTTTGGTAAGCTCATAATCCACAATTCGTGTAATGTAGACGATAATCCGAAATGAAAGTTCGACTAATAGGTACCTACGTCCTAATAATAAATTCATCACATAAATATGTACTTAAACTTCAATTCGCCTGTCCCTTCTTGTCACACGTGCTCACGTAGGACACACTACTTGTGCTACGTTGTACAATACGTTGGCGGTACAAATCACATATTCGCGTTACATTACAATGTATTCTGAAAATTTACTATTAAAATACACACATCAAAAGTGTCTAGGGATCAAGCATTTTTATGCGGATTTCTTGAGATTGAGATGTGGCTTTGTAATAAATTTATGATTTTATAAATTTATATGGATCCTTTTTGGTGCATTTCATAATTTGAATCAGGAACTGTCAATCAAATTCGAGTAAAAGATGAAAATCAGCTGTCAATATTTTCCCTATAAAAACATACAACGCATTGAAGACATTATTAGTGCTACTGTTTCCCTACTACTGATTAAAACCAACGTTATTATGGAGCGGCGACGTCATTTAAGCAGGGAAGAAATGCTCAGAGCCGTGGGAATGATAGAAGCTGGTTCCCGGCAACGTACTGTGGCTTTAGCTCTGAATACAAGTCAGAGTGTTATCAGTCGACTTTGGACACGTTACCGAAGCACTGGTACCGTGGCTGAGCGCCATGGAGGACGGTATCGCTGCACCACACGGAGACAAGACCGATACATTCAAATCTTAACTCGAAGAGCTCCAACAATAACCGCCATGATGTTAGCCGTGAGGCTTCATCACTCTTCAGGGAACTTAATTAGCGACCAAACAGTCAGAAACCGCTTGCATGAAGTGAACCTTCATTCCCGAAGACCGCTACGGGTACCACCTATAGCAATGCACAATCGTAGGATTCGATATCAATGGGCTCTTGAACACAGAAATTGGGCAGAAGAACAATGGCGTTTCGTGTGCTTTTCTGATGAGTCTCGTTTTGGTATGAGACCGGATACAAGACGTATACGACACTGGAGAACCCCTGGACGCCAACAGTGATTAAAATCCTGCCAGGAAGTCCATCCTTATAGTGGTGGAACCATCATGGTATGGGCGGGTATTTGGATCGGCGGAAGAACTGAGTTGATTTGGATCAGAGGCAACCTCAACGCTCAAATTTATGCTGAGACGATTGTATCAGACGTCATCGTTCCTCTACAAGTGCAAATCGGTCCCTTATTTCAGTTAATGCATGATAATGCACGACCGCACACCGCAAGAGTTGTAAGTCAGACTCTCGCCGCAGCTAACATCAATGTCCTGCCCTGGCCTGCTCAGTCGCCAGACTTGAACCCGATTGAGCATGCATGGGATATGCTACAGAGAAGAGCTCTGCCGAATATGGAGGGTATCCAGTGGCAAGAAGACCTTTTTTTGTTGTTGCAACGAACATGGGCGGCCATTCCACAGCGTGATTTGGATGAACTCATTTTGAGTATGCCAAACCGATGTTCTTGTGTTGTTAGTGTTCGCGGTAGAAACACGGATTATTAATTGTTTAAGTTACCCAATAAAATTTTAAAGAAAACTGTTATTTCAGTCTTTTTTTCGAACTTTAATGTTAGTGGTTCAAATGTCAAAAATCCCTTTATTAGGAAAATGGCAAATTTCTTTATTAATGCAAAGGTGACTTGGTTTATCGTTACTGTGACAAACGAAAACACTTTATTTGATGAATCCTTAAAGAAAATTTTAATTAATATCAATCAGGAGAAAAGTTATTGCAAAAATATATGTTGATCCCTAGACACTTTTGATGTGTGTATTATTAATAAATATTAATTCACTCAAAAGTAAATGTGATAAACTCGATAAAATTTTATATTGAATCCTGAAGTTAGAGTTTAAAATTAGCGTCAGCATTTGTGTTAGATGTACAATTGAACTCAGGAATCTTATCACCCGTCAACGCTCCACATGTAACACGGCTTCACATATTTGGACCCCTTTACCCCCTTACGTTGTGGTACCATTGGGCCCTAAGTCAGATGGGTGCAAGTGGCAAAACTTCTTATAGTTCCAGTTGTCGTCGTTATGGCGTGTCACTTTGTTAACGTTTACAAAATACCTATAAGCGCTACACGTGATCGGGCAATCAATTAAAAATTTAATAACTGGGGTGGGCTCTGCTACTTTAATGCATATTGCATATCTAATTATTATTGGACTGCTCCTGTTTGGTGGTAGGATTTTTAGCTTCCTATTTTCTTAATTAAGCAATTATTGGTAATTACTACTTAATAATTAATTCTTCTCTAGTAGGACTGACTACTAGAGAAGAATTAACCCGCTCAACCCGCTGTCGATAACGTGTTTTCTTTTAGGTATAGTTTTACAAATACTTGTGGGCAGTAGCAACCACTAATGAAGCCATCTATCTACTCGTTATATTTAACATACCTACAAAAGCGCAATTAGGTACTTATTCGATGAAACAAGTCACCGAAATTATTTACATTTCCCCTCGTTCAGCCCTGTCTCTCTCTGACTCTTTATCTTTAATGATGCATTAATGCCTTCCTTGCATCTGTCATTGTACCTACAGTGTTAGTGTTTTTTACCCGACTGCGTTTATTCCCAAGTAACAAAGTTCTCCTGTATACAGGCTCACAGCACTAGTACGTCTCTCTTAGTGGTTCCAGGATTTACTACCACGCTTATAACGGGTTACACAGAGTTCTTTTGGTTTTATAGTACATCTATTCTTATAAGTTGACTTATAGTCGTGTATAGAACAAAATTATAGGCGCAGTAAAGGCTAAGATTAACTATAAAAGTGTTGCATAGGTGTAAATACACTTGAGAAAACTTGCTCCAGTATGTAACACTTATAATCGGCTACAAGAAGTAATTATAAATCCGCTATTAGTGTCATACGCCAGTAATAGTAATTTACAGAACTAAATACACTTAGAACCGTTTGCATTTGTTACTAGACCTTATAGAGGTGTATAAGTCAATTTTATGTGCCAATTATAAGTAAATAAGTTCTACAGTGGTTTCTTTTAGGAGTAAGTGTACTTGGTATTATTGTGGACTCTCGAATGCTGTTATAGTCTTCATTTCTGTATAAAGGTTTCTTGTAAAACTATTAGTGTCTATAGATATCTTAGTGAAGTCCATATAAGAACACATTTGTATGTGGAACCCTAATGCGTCACAATATGGCGCGACAATGCTGTTAGGATTAATATTATTTTTAAACACAACTTAGTAAATATGCTGTGTTCAAAAGGCGAACAAAAATTGAGATGTAAAACACTATATACTTACTTCACCGAAAATACTTACGCGTTCGCCGTGCAAACATGTATGCACTTATAATATTACGTGCGAAATACTTGTTAATACATATAATATAAAATAGATGAACTTATTTTTTATTATTTTATTTTCCTCCATAATCGAACAACACAACAACAATTCAGACATGTTTGAAGTAGCTAGTAATAGATGCGCGGAGTATGTTACACGCCTACCTGGTTCTATTAGATGCTTATAGCTGGCTTCGCGGGAGCAGATAGTTCTGCGTAGTCCAAATATGAGTATATTATTGGTCTAAGTGGTGCTCGCCAAATATACTATGAGTGTTTTATTAGCAAAAGTACGCGTATAAAATGGGCCCTTTTCCGTGGTTATAAACGTTTACTAGCCTGTTATAGACTTGGCCCCGGAACCACTACAAGACCACATTTTGTTACTTGGGTTTACAGTAGGTAGGTAAGTAAATACACGTAGTTTCCTTACTAAGTTAATTTCTGTTTACATTTAAAAACATCCTTGGTTGACGTTATAAATCACTTTTAAAATGTACTACCAAAATATGTATACCTATTCTATTTTCCTATTTAACATATTATATTTTTAAAACGTATAAGTTCCGAGTGCTCATTAATAATATTTTATACTTGATAACCTTGTTAAATGATTTATAGTTAAAACTACTTAAATTTTCGAGTATAATTGTAACATTAAATGCTTAAAAGTAGAGGTCGGTAAATAAGAGGTAGGTGTATTTACCTATCATCACGACGCGGCCGTGCGACCGTCCCCGACCGACCAAATTAAATGTGACGGCGGCGCAGTGACGCCTGTGTAGGGGTAATTTCTTTAACTACTGGTTTTCGATTATCGAGTACGTATGTTTTCCGGATTCAAATAGTTATGTGATAAGACTGGCAAGTTATACTTACCTAAACCAAAAGTTAAAGGTCTGAAATGCTGAGAAGATTTATACAATCTGCACGCAACTTAAATTTTCAAAAGATACTTGTATTGGAAATGAATTAACTATCATTGGTTTTGATGAAAAAAACATCGTGAGGAAACCTGCACACCTCAAATTTCTCCATATTATTTTCAGTAACATGTGAGGGTTAGGCACCAATCCACATTTGGTCTCAGTGCGAGAAGACGCGAGCCCATCAGTACGACTTTCTGAGTTGTGAAAAAAACGAAGATTACTTATGTTTATAATAATCATCCACGGCTGACTGGCAGAGAATGCCAATAGGAATTAATTTATTTACGCCTGTATACCGAAGAATTCTTAGTTTAAGGTTTTGCTAAATAAAAATAAAAGTCATGTAACTTCTACGCAACCAAGAGGTTTACATATTTGTATAAGGACAGAGTGTACAAAAGAGGAAGTATTGCTATTTGCTCTGTGCTCTATCAATTGTTAGATATAAATCCCTCATTTGCCGCTACATACATATTTATCACTTTCATTAGTACCGACACTCATCAGGGTTTTGAACAATGTTCTGAATGCATAAGTACTTATTTGCAGATGATGGGTCGTTCAAAAGGAGGAGGTTCTCAATTCAACTATATTTTTCCAACGTAGGTAAGGTTACATTTTGTTAGGTAGGTTAGGTAATATAATAGATATAGGTTAAGTACCTATTTTGATTATTGTAAGTACCTATTTATATTTGAATTCCATTTAAATTGAAGCGGCATCTGACGAGAACTTTTTGAGTTGTCTCTAATTGTCGACGTCAAAGTCGGTGTTTTTGTAAAAGGTTATTTATAAAAGTTAGTGCAATCCAGTCGAGTTCTGTTGGTAGGGCGGGCGACACGGAGCGCGCGCGGCGCCGCGACGGCGCGTCGGCTCCCGACGCGCGGCGCCAGCGACACGACCCGACACGGTCGACAAAGACCCTCTTCCACACTCTACACTATAGGTATAGGTACCTACACTCTAGAACTCTCTTTCCGAAAGAGTATAGTTAAAAAACAATGAAATCGAAACTTTTTTTTAAGTTTTAGACTTCGATAATGAAATGTTGTGTGAGTGTGCAATTGAATGGGTTATTATCGAATGTGCCATCGCAATGATGGCAATCGGAAGCACTTAATTCACAAGTCTTCGAGTGGTACCTATTGATAAATTTATTTATATTATAGACTTTGTAGACTGATGCATTAGGTACCTACTCTTAAGTAGGTATCCCCCTTATGTTCTTGGGTTTTATTTCTACCATGTATATTACCATAATATTATTGTTTTAACAGCAATCTTGTTGGGTGTGAAGGATGGATCCCGTTCCACTTTTTGGAGGCTAATCTTGTTCTTTAAGGGTAGACTGACGACTCACATTACCTATCATTAACAGTCCATTGCCCAGTCCTCTTTTCTAACCCAAACTAATATCCTATTATGTTCCAATTTAAGCCTTGTTCTGGTTCGGTCACAGTTATGGGCGGCAGGGGAAAGTTGGTTTTGCCTTCTCGTTTGATAACAAAATCCATAAAATAAATATTGTTTAACAGTATGTACTCGTACGAATTAATGATTTAATAAATTTGCGTTACAATTAGTTATAACCCTACGATAGAGTTGCGGTGGGTTATAATTATAAGTAGGTAGGTACTCTACTGAGACACTGCAGGAAGAATGTTTTAGCACTCAGTACCCTCCGTTTTGGAGCGTTTCGAACCCTTTAAGGGTGAGTCTCAAGATCAGATAACTGTGCGATCTAGCGCCTCTCACCAAGCCGTTGAAAACTATTTATACCGTGCTTGTATCGTGGGTTATGGATGCCATGGAGAACGTACAAAGAAGAACCTGGCCGGGAGTTATGGTCATTACTCGAATTCGAACGATGTTCGAACGACGTGGTAAGGAGAACATCAGATTTGGGCCTGGAACGAACAGTTTGTTCAATACCCTCAAATAATCTTGCATATTTTAATACATCCATTTAACATTTAAAAATCTAATTACATCATATCACTAAGTCGCGACGACTAAAGTAGATACCTACTATGTGTGCGTGGTGCGTAAGACGACTATATTTCATTATTCCCATAATTTTCCGCAAAAACGGAATATGCACAATGTGGTAACAATATCCTCGATCTAAAAAGCGATATCTCATGCATGTTCATATTCCAGGCCCAAGGTCCTTAAGAAAGTTGCTGGTCTCCTTTGAACGTTTTAACGTCGTTCACTCGTACACTTCGAACGACGACCCGGTCATTTTAAAATCGATGAATCGTAAATATTCCACTCGCAGCCGGTACAAAATTTCCAAACAACGTGATTTTATTGCCAGTTTCACGAACTCATTCGGTGAGCACAGCGATCATGGAGTACATTATAAATTATTCAAAACACCGACACTAGGGTTGCCAACCGTACCCTAAAATAGAGTGTAATGGTTGTTTAGCGTACCGCTACAAGAGTATTGTACTCTATATCGTGTAGGCGTACAAAAAAAAATTTGAAAAATTGTTGTGTGCTGCAAAAAGCACCGAAAAGTATTTTGTAACGCGGCAACACCAGCCCTCTCTCACAGACAGCCGCGCGCCGCGCAATGTGATATAGTCTGTGGTCAGCGTTCCCAAACCTCCCGATTTTACGGGAGATCTCCTGATTTTGTACCTCATCTCCCGATCTCCCGTTAAGCAATAATTTTCTCCCGATATTTGAAAAAATAGGTTCGAAGTCTATTTTTAACCTAAATAATAAAGAAAACACCCATTTCAGTAAACAAAATGAACGAATACTAATGGGGGCTTTTACATTATACAATTTGCAGAGCGCTAACTCAGTGCACTAACTAGTGTTTTCATACATTACGCTGCACTAGTTAGATAGACTGCCTTTACACTATGCGATTTTAGCACGCTAGCTCAGTTAGCGCTCTGCAAATTGTATAATGTAAAGCCCCCATTACTTATTATGAGTACCTATCTCTCAGAGTACTTCCTCTCCACAAGTTTAGTACCTACGAGCAATAAAACGATTGTTCGTACTTGTGATCATCATTTACTTACCTAATCGAGGTACATACATGAGCTTAACTTCCGTTTATTGGCTATTTTGTGGTTGGTACGATTAATGTTTTTTTTTATGGAAATAGTTTATAATAGTTAATAGTATTAATTATTCTAAGGCGCACCAATACGGTTAACGCTATGTCAACTTTCTCTAACCTATAAAAATAATATAATAAATTGATTATGATAATTATTATGTCTTTGTGGTTTTATCTCCCGTATTCTCCCGATTTTCGAACAATAACTTTGCTCCCGAATTCTCCCGATTTTCGAAGCGTAGTTCTACCGTATTTTAAATTTTTCGTTTGGTAACACTGTCTGTGGTTCTGTCTCCCGCCGTTCTAAGCGGCAACGTGTCCTCCCGCGTAAGCTTTTAAGTTAAGTTAACTAAGTTGTGATGTTAATTTGCTGATTAGTATTGTATTCTGAGGAACCCCAATAAATTCTACCGCTAAAACTGGCTGCCCAACGAGTAGGCCTCAGAATATTAAGTTATTCAGTGAATATAAGTGCGAACTATCAGTGTAAACTGTACCTACACAACCGGCGACGAAAAACTTTTCTCTCGACCGCCATTACGTGCGCGCAAAAAGTTTTCGTGTTCGTTCATTACCTACGAGGTTGTTGTGTAGTCGTTCGTATCATCATCACCTACGCGAGAAAACTACTTCGACAATCATGCCACGGAAACGACAATCCCTACCGAGTGATGAAGATTTCGATTCCGCGACAGACAATGTTACGATGTCGGCGGACCGTTTTACGAGTCTTCTTACGACGATCCAGCAGTCACAGGCGGAGTTTTGTGAACGATTACTTCGTGAATTCCGTTCCTCGACACCGGCAACTGCAGAACTCTTCAACTCCATTGCCGCCGTGAACCAGGTTCCGGCCAACTTCTCGCAGTGCACGGCGCGCTTCGATGGCGAGGTCGGCGCCTCCGTCGGAAGTTTCATCGATGCCGTGGAAGTGTATAAATCGTGTCTGCAGATAACGGATGACAACGCTGTGAAGGGGATGTCGATGCTGCTAGCGGGGACCGCAGCAGTTTGGTGGCAGGGCATCAAGAAATCAGTGAAGGATTGGAACGACGCCATAGCGAGACTTCGTGCCGCTTTCGGGGAGCGTCGGCCGCCTTTTAAGGTTTACCAAGAATTATTTAAGAAGGAGCAAGGTAACAAAAACACTGATTTATTTATTGCCGAAGTTCGTGCCCTTTTGGCGTGCCTACCAGATGGTGATCTTTGCGAAAGAGTCGAGTTGGATATGGTTTACGGACTTCTCGACCGACGAATTAAGAAGAGATTAAGTCGTGTCGACTTCGACACTTACGACCAATTACTAAGCAAAGCCCGCGCCATCGAAGATTCTTTTAAAGAATCCCGTCCTGCCGAATCAAGCCCAGCTGATCCACCGACGATGCCGCGCGTGTCGTATACGACGCCGGCCATGGCCTTGACGGGTACCAGTGACGGCGCCACGCAAAACAGCGCGACCGCCGAACGACCGTCGAACGCCTCCGATTCTTCTACGCGTGCTTCATCGAGACCGAACTCTCGACCTTATTGTGTGTATTGTAAAGTGTACGGACATTTGAAACCAGAGTGTAATAAGTTAAAAAAGCATATTTTTTCTGCTACCAATACCGCAGTCAATAACACCGAAATAATTTATTGTTACGGTTGTGGTGAGAGAGGGGTTATTCGGTCGAATTGTTCGAAATGTAACTCGCAGTTCTCTGCGTTAGATTTGTTTGAATTAAATTGCACAGAATCAACGTCGGGTTCGCGATCAACTGAGGTCCGCGATACGTGTAAAATATCGCGATTTGCAGGGCGCCGCCGCCGCACCGGTAAAATGAATACCGTGATTAGTGATGTTAGCATTGTTAGCAGTAGGGCCATGTCAACTAATAATAATTATACGCCCCGTAGTAGGGTGACCATGGTTCCGAATAAATTTAATACCTCTGGCAGTAGGACCATGTCAAATAAAAATAATTATACGCCCCATGGTAGGGTGACCACTGCTCCGAATAAATTAAATATCTCAGGCAGTAGGACCATGTCAAATAAAAATAATTATACGCCCCAGGGTAGGGTGACCATGGTTCCGAATAAATTTAATACCTCTGGCAGTAGGAACATGTCAAATAAAAATAATTATGCGCCCCGTCGTACGGTGACCATGGTTCCGAATAAATTTAATAAATTGAGCAGTATGACCATGTCAACTAATAAAGATAAAATTAGTACACCCAAGGGTAGGGTGACCATGGTTCAGAGTAAATGTAATTCTTTAGGTTGTAAGACCATGTCGACTGATGATAATAAAAACAGTACACCCGAGAGTAGGGTGACCATGGTTTCGAATAAATTTGTTACTGGTACTGGATCTAAAGATTTATTTTTGCCAGACTTAATTTATAGGACCAAGGATATTTTCAGTGCAGGGGGAGAGGCAACTCCGTATGAGGTTCTTAGTATTGATACTGGGGATAACTTACCAGTCCCCAAGCCTTCATACCGGCTGACGCCAGCCAAGGAGTTGACGCGTGCTGCAGTTGATAAGATAACCATTTCGAAAGGTATAAGTCCTAAGATGCCTAGGCGTGACAACGGTCCATACCGTATTTGTAAGGTTGTAAGTCCTTCTGGTTACGACTTATTTGATTTGCGTTCAAACCACAATGTTGGTCATAGTTCTGAGCTAGCCATGTTTGTTAATCGCAGTGATAAGGTCTCACTGCCCGTTCAATCCCGTCGTAACCGGGGACGACGTAGGCATCGTAACGCGGCTTCAGTTGATCGTGTAGCCAAGTCACAAACGGGACGTACTTGTGACTTGGAGGGGGAGGATGTAACGCGGCAACACCAACCCTCTCATTGACAGCCGCGCGCCGCGCAATGTGATATAGTCTGTGGTTCTGTCTCCCGCCGTTCTAAGCGGCAACGTGTCCTCCCGCGTAAGCTTTTAAGTTAAGTTAACTAAGTTGTGATGTTAATTTGCTGATTAGTATTGTATTCTGAGGAACCCCAATAAATTCTACCGCTAAAATTTTTAATTTTTGTTAATAAATTAATAAGTTAGTAAGTCTCTTTTTTATAAGCCATACTCTTTATTTAACTACTTTCTTTGAAATTTGATGTATACTCTATTTCTTCTAATAAGAGATGGCAACCCCCGGCAAAAATAAACAGGGCTGTTGTTTCTGTCGATGCCGTAGACGCGTTTATAAACATTGTAAACATCTCGACTATTGCCTACATCTCTGCTGTAAATAAGAGGATTGTACTAGACGAGCAATAGAAATTATTAGACAATAACACTCGAAATAGTAAATATATAAATATTTAATTTTTTGCGGAATTTCATCAATTACATCTAAGTAGTAAAATAATTTCTTCAATTAGTTAAATTAACCCATGAATACCTACCCTCAGACTAGGATTTCCCATGTCGTGGATGAGATGGACAACACAAATAAGTCATAAGAGTTGAATCTTGACCCGTCACTTCATCTATACATATTATAAAAAGAAGTCCTGTTTTCTGTCTGTCTGTCTGTATGGAGTCGATAAACTCGAAAACTACGAAACAGATTTTTATACGGTTTTCAACAATAGAAAGAGTAATTTCTCGGGCAGGTATAGGTATATAATTTATTATGCTTTTATGTATATTTCTGGACGTATTTTTACAAAACATTCTCAGATTCCCTCTTTTTATTGCCTTATAGCGCCATCTATTATTACAATGGTTCATTTATCGATGCAAGAAAGCTAGCTGTTATTTGTAACGTTACAGTTCACTGACAATACGCTATATGGCACTACAAAGAGATTCAAAGTTACATAAAACTACTAAGTATTGTACAGGAGAAGTACTGATTCTTGAATATCGCTGGGTGGTACGGAACCCTATGTATGCGTTTAACAATATGTTGCAGAACGACGTCTGCCGGGTCAGCTAGTACTTCATAATTTATAACTCGGTTATGGGTCATCTGAACAACATAAAGTTCCTAAAATAAACAATTATACGTAAAATTTATAAAGTCCTGTATTTAATAACAAACGCTTGGCAATCCTACTAATGATGTAACTTTCGCCCGCGGCTTTCTTCGCTCTACTTGACGGTAGACACACCCTTGGCTGCGACAGCTCTGTAACAGAACATTATGTATGTCGGCGTGTACCGGAAATTATGCAATGCACCGGAATTTTTGAGATGACGCCTTTGTATCGTGCTGACGTGACAATGTGACCTCGCTCCGTCCGTAGGGTGGGGGAAGAATAATACGAAATCTGAAACAGAAAATTTTCGTGAACGTTGCTTTCGGATGCTAATGAAAGATACATGATATGTTAATTTGCAAATATTAAGTAACCTAACGTTACTGTCGTTAAGTAGGTACTCATTAGGTAAGGCAGTAACTTTTGTTAAAATATTTTATATCTGGAACAATATCATCGATATGTGGCGAAGAGGTCCTTTAGTTACAAAACTTTACGTATACCTAAACACCTAAATCCTGAAGTCCCCTTCTCACAATAATAACCAAAAAGAGTATTTTTTTACCTTCTTTGAATGCACCATTATCTGGAACTGCCAGTCGAGTTTGATTTCTTTTTGTGTATGATAGCTACATTCATTGGGAAAAATAAGATAACTTCCCAGTAAACACAAGATTTTACCGAAGCAAAGGTAGCCCGATTAACTAGCGCAATAATACTTACTCTGAATTTTCATTAACAACCCAACGACAACAACTTACAGAGTAAAATAAGCTTGTAATTTACGTTGTAAATAAATAGATATTCTTTGAAAATACAAAAATAAATGTTTACTTGTGAAACGGAGCGATGAGTCGTATTTATTTCTGGGCCGTTCACAGGTGTTCGTGAGGCATGATGCAGCACCGCCCCAGGCAGTTGCAGGGTATTATCACATCGTAAACACTAATATTACAGCCGACGACGTACGTCTGAGCTGTGCTCGATAATCGCGTCGTGACGATTACTCGATCGGAACTGATATTGATGTAACTGTGAGTTTACAATTTTAAATGTTATCTGTCATGGCTAATTATGAACTATTACAGGGTTAGATCTATACATTTAATAGGTATTATAGGATATGTAGGTATTTATCAAAGACCGAAACAAAAATGATGTTTTTATTTTTGTGTATTAGATTATGTGTTTTTGAATTCATCACCCGGAAACAAGTAAGCTAATCGAGATGATACTTTGCATAATTATAAGTTTTAGATATAAGAGAGAGAGAGAGCGGGAGAGATCTTGGTTCATTAGAGGAGACCATCTTAGTCCTTAACACGTTCAGTGCCAACGACTCGCCTCGCGAGTTCACATATATTTCGTTCATGTGCCGGCGACTCGCCTGGCGAGTCCAATGTTTTTCGCCAATATTTCCTATACGCGTCCGTATTTTCTACTGAAATTCAAAGTGTAGACTAAATAAACGCTAATATGAATATATACGCCGTGGTTCGTATTTAAGACTATTTTTATAATTTAAGAAAAAAAATGCATTGTGTTATGCCTTGAACTCGCTAGGCGAGTCCACTGATGCAGGCTCTCAACCTTTTAGTTGATGATTTATTACATGAGAATAAAAATATAAAATATATTGCTTGACAATAATAACATGAGCGTTACTATAGTTACTTTTGTCTGTGCTGTTGCCATAAAAAGGAAACTTTAGCGCCCTCATGACAGGTTTTCTATTTTTCTAGTTAAGCAATACGTAATATATTCCTATACGTAATGTTATTCACAATTTTGCTTTTTTTTAAATACAACATTATAGGTAGGTACATTTACAAAATAGGAATCTTTTCTCATAGAAATAGAAGTCACACGAGTTAAATTTTAAATCAACTTCATATACGAAACTATAAAAATACAAAACTTAACCTTAAAAATAGAATTTTATCAAACGTTTGACAATCTATGGATAAATTACGAAAAAAAATTACCCCCTTTTTTATTTGATGGGTTTATAGCCATGTTTATACGTGGAAATGGACTAAACACATACTAAACACTTTTTAATCTCGATAGAAAGGTTGTGGAGACCGCGACGGCCACAAAAATAACAAATTATTACATTTAACTCAACAATATGCCAGTGAACTCGCCTAGCGAGTCCATTTAAAATAGTTTGTAGTGCCGGCGACTCGCCTGGCGAGTCCATCGTTAAATATAGGCGGCACCTCAGAAAGGATTAAGAAAATTGCACTGGCATTGAACGTGTTAAGGGTAACAACATTTCTGTGACCTAATTCGGAATAGTCTCTCTACTAACTACTACGAGTAACTAATGGACGTTTATTAAAAATACCAAACAGAATTAACTATCAATAGGTAACTGGAATAGTCTTCATACAACCAAGTAACGTTCTAACCCCATCGTCACCGTGTGTAAACTGGACTTACCAATCCTTGGCCCGATTTGAGTCTTGTTCTGTGTCGGTTACGTGCTGCATGCTCGTTGCTACCTTAATTCCAAAAAAGATGAATTTTAGTTAATATAAAATAATTAAATCGCAGTTGCAGTAATTACCAACGTGCAACATTTTAGATTATAATTAAACCAGCTGTGCCCGCGGCTTCGCCCGCGTGGAACTCGGTGTGTCACAAAATTTTTCCTGCGTGAATTCCGATCCCGCGGGATGTCCGAAAAAAAAGTAGCCTATATGACGCTTCACAACCTCCTCTACCTCCCAGTAAAAATCCCATAAAAATCTGAGCCCGCGACTTCATTCGCGAATAGGAGTTTTTCCCGCGTGAATCCCAATCCCGCGGGAACACCGGGATAAAAATATATGTTGCTCCATAACCTGCTGTATCTCCCAGTGATAATTCCATAAATAAAAAAATCTAAGTCCGCGACTTCGCGTAAAGGAGTTTTTTGCGCGCGAATCTTGATCTCGCGGGAATTACGCGAGAAAAAATAGCCTATTGATATGTTTGTCCACAATTTCCCAGAGAAAGTCCCATATAAATATAAGCCCGCGATTTGGCGCATTTTTTTTTATTGAATTAAGGTAGTAAACGAGCATGCAGCACCACCCTTCCGCTGCCGGCTGCCGCCCATGGCAATTGTGACCGACTTAGAACAAGACCCAATTTAGGGACTAGGGGGTGGTTAGTCCAATTAGTAGATGGTGTTAGTATGTTAGTTGGTTAGTTTGTTAATAAGTGTGAGGACAGGGACTGTTCGTGATAGTTAGTCCTGTTAGTTAATATTAGTATTGTCCAGTTAGTAATGATTAGTGTGAGTCTTGTTCCAATTCAGTCACAGATGCGTTGCTACCCCTGACGACTGAGATGGTCGCCTCTAAAAAAGTGAACCCGCTCCACACCTTCCTATCCGGAACACAATTGCTCTTAAAAACAATTATTATGACGGTAGGAATTGTACTGAGTACCTTGGCGGGCGGTGGTACTACCCCGGGCGAACTCTAGGCCTTTGGCTAAGATCAAAGTGCATAGGAGTTTTTCCCGCGTGAATCCTAATCCCGCAGGAATTCCGGGATAAAAAGTTGCCTACATGTTGCTTCAAAACCTCCTCTATCTCTCAGTGAAAGTCCTATTAAAATCCGTTGAGCCGATCCTGAGATTAGCGTGTACAAAGAGACAATTAAAATAAATGACTTTTCAACCCCTATTTTACCTATTTAGGGGTTGATTTAAAATAAAACTTTGATACAGGTTTTTCATGATTTCTTATCATAATTCTAAATCCTTATTTTCATACCTGGTTTACAATTCACGGACTTTCATACAAACTTTGAACCCCTATTAGACCCCCTTAGGGGTGGAATATCAGAAAATCCGTTCTTAGCGGATACCTTCTAACTACAAACTATCTCCCTGCCAAATTTCATCTCAATACGTTCAGCGGTTTCTGAGATTTTGTGATGAGTGAGTCAGTGACCTTTCGCTTTTATATGTTACCGGAAATATATGAAATCTAGGAACTTTATACAATTCCTAGGAAATGTATACAATTCTGAAGCTATTTAGGAAATGTATAAAATATTGTTTTAAAAAATATTTAATACATACATATCCTAGGAAATGTACACATTTCCTAGGAATTGTATTCATGAATTGTATACAATTCCAATATCGTATTAGGAAATGTATATGTCGTGGCCACATCGTAGATTTGTTCACTTCAAATGGTCGCATTTCATGAAATGGGCAACTCAGTTTGGCCAGACCGTTAAATCGTCTACGTTTCACGATTTGGTCACCCACGTTTGGCCGAATCGTAAAAACGCAGAATATAGGGCGCATAATTTCGAACCGTGACGTCTTCGGCGCTGCGGAAAGTGCAGCCCCTTCGCCCTTGCGTAACAAAGCACAGACACCCACGCTCGCCTGCGCTGTCTGCGTTTTGTTACAGCGGGCAGCGGGCGGGGGCTGCTCTCCCTCCGCGCCTCCGGGTTCTAAAAACACACTGGGGGTAGGGCATACAAGACTACGTGGAGTAGGGGTAGGCTAATTCGGTTCTGTAACCAATTCGATCTACCTACACCTTGAAGAATTTGACTGAGTAGGTAGTAATGGAAATGAGTAATCATTGTTTTATAAAATAATATTTTTATTAAGGCACTCGGTGAGACAATCTGTTAAAAATCATACCGTAAAATATAACATCTTCATATTATCTATCCCGCGTACCCATTAAAATCTTAAATGTTTTACATTTCCGATTGCTATTTAGGAAATGTATACTCTTCGTAGGAAATGTGTCTAATTTAATTTATTTCACACATTTCCGGGCGATTTTAGAAATTTCATACATTTCCTTGGAATTGTATACAATGATGGATTACACACATTTCCGTTAACATAATATTATATATAGGCAATAAGTTGTGCTAAGTGAAACATTCATGTTTTTGAATTAAAAGTTTCGCTATCGTCTCACCCCCTGGCGCCAAGCACAGTCTACCTGTCTAGACTCTAGACCAGCTATATTCAACCTACGGTCTGCGGGCCACATGCGGCCCGCGCCGGGCCCTTTGGCCACCTGGCCTAGCCTTTGGCCCACCTAAATTCAAATGTTTGTTGTAAATTATTTTGAATTTCGCACCTATCAAAGAGTAATTTTTGTCAAAACTTATTTTTCATTAATATAGTTACGTAT
Organism: Hesperia comma; assembly: GCA_905404135.1. Taxonomy (NCBI): domain Eukaryota; kingdom Metazoa; phylum Arthropoda; class Insecta; order Lepidoptera; family Hesperiidae; genus Hesperia; species Hesperia comma. Next base: position 10,439,639 of record FR990031.1, on the reverse strand, counting down.
GTATAATGAATGATACTCGCGAAAATACTTACTCAGATAAAGTGCTCAGCCTAAGTCGGACTAAGATTCGATTATTAATTAGGCTGCTCACTGGTCATTTCAGACTTAAAAAATACCTACATACCTACAAATGCCTACAATCACCCACTGCAGGAGTCTTATAGTGGGAGTACATTTAATTACACCCGACCAAATCAAAGACCTGGACCTGGATTTTTGGGATGGCCACAATAGATCAGAAATGGTCACAGTGGCTTCAAGGGAAAACTTGTTTCCTGTGCCCTGTATCGTCAAATAATAATAATGTATAATGAAAAATACGGGTTTTTTAAATAAAATATTATTTTTAACATTTACACCCAAATATTTTTTGCTTGCGGCCCGGGAACACTCAGCTGAAATTTGTTTGTGGCCCCTACGAAATAAGGTCGAGTGCCGCTGCCCTAGACGCGTTTCTGTTGTTACGAACAAAAGTTATTAAAGAACCTAGGAACCTAGATGGAGTAATTTAAATTAAATATAGATAGATATCTTGTTATTTCTACCTATAAAAATGAAATATTGGCTTCTTGATAAAGAGTAGGTAAATCGGGAAGTACCAGTAAATCCCTGAAAAAAAATATAGCCACTTCAAACCAGGGTACCAGGTACCTGGCAACTATACCTAATAGAGTACAAGAGCTACGATGACCGCTCAACATTTGGCTCAAAACTCAAAATCATCTACTTATTCAAGGGCGTACCGATTATATATGTAGTTCGTCGCCAGGTTTCGAGGCAGATTTTTAAAAAGCACCGACGAATCGAAAGAAACGTCTTCGCTTCGTCGAAACGCAATGTGTACGAGACGGAGTACCAGGAGAGCATAGCTGCTCAGGAGGTACCTACCTGTCGGTTTGCCGTACTGCACGAAGACGGAAAAGCGTTGTGTACCAGACGGAGTACCAGGAGAGCATAGCTGCTGAGGAGGTATGTGTCGGTTCGCCATTTTGCGCTCGAGGAATCGAAGACGAAAACGCGTTTTGTACGAGACGGAGTACCAGGAAGGCATAGCTGCTGAGGAGGTACCTGTCGCTTTGCCATACTGCGCGAAGAAGGAAACGCGTTGTGTACGAGACGGAGTACCAAGCTTATTAGATACTTCTTATTTAATGGGTATTAAATGACAATTATAATGTTTGAAACATTACGAAATGCTTTTCAGTGTGTTAGACTACGCCTACGCCTACTCAAACACCTCGCCATTTTTATTAAATGCAGTCAGAACAACGCAGCGGGCAAATAAAATACATAGATTAAACCTACTCATTGTTAAACACATTTGATTTATATATGGCAGGTGACCTAGTGCGCTTTGTTTAATGTTTTATGTGATTTGAATGGCAACTGCAGATTAGAAATAAATGTTTATCGAGTAATGAGAATCTGTCGGTCCACGTACAACACGGTCGCATTAGAGGTTAACTAGGGTGGCAACACGAAGCGCAAACAGTACGATTTAATATCAAATACGTATAATTTTGTTCTTTGTGTGATATGAAAGTGAGAGCCGGAGTTTTCTTTCGTTTTTCTCCATTCTATCTTAGCTTAGCTGATATCGTATCGGTGATTCGTGGTAGTGTCACTGATGTGATGATGTCCATAGGTGATCATGACTACTTACTTACTTCTGGCTCGTCTAGCCTTTTGTCAGCTCTTTGCATAAAAATTACACATTGAATATAATTCGCGACTTCGATAACCTGCGCTCAATTATTGCTCATCATTAAGTAAGTATAGTTTATATTTTACATTTTATACCCTTCCAATCTGCGGTCATTCATGACTAGTTAAAAGTATTTGATTATTAGTTTTTAGGTAAGAAAATACTTGAATAGGTACCTAAAAAAGTGAGCAGCCTCCTAATACTAGGTAGTCACTGACTGTTGGACATAATCAATAAATGCATAGGTAACCGATGCTACTATCAGTCTGCTATCTGCGAAAAGAGAAAGAATTCTTGAAATCCACTAGGTGTACTGGCCTAGTTAAATAGTAAAATATGAAGAGTTATGTTTCAAATATTTCAAAGTTGACTAATGTAAAAATGAATTATTTTTTTTCGCGGATGTTTTAGGGGTGTCACAGTACCTAGTTAGTAAAGATAATTATATCAGCAAGGTGAGTCCTCAGGCGTGATCGTAAAAATGGAGTTGACGCCTCAACCGACGTTCGGCCCAGCGCGGCGCGGCGACCGCACGACGACTCGGGTCGACGGATTTTATTGCGATTTTATTTGCTATTTGCCACCCACTAAACTCTTCGTATTCTAAGGGTGATATTCCACTAGTCAAATATCTTGGTCCAATTTCTATTATATCCAAGATTACATCAAATTTATTTAACGAGTGCCAATTCCACTCATCCAATATCTTTGTCCAATATTCTCTTTGAGGAAATCCAGTTTGAAAAAACGGAGGAACTGGGAGCGACTTTTTGTGCTGCTATTTTTGTAAGATTTTTAGCAAAATACTGAACGAAAAAAAGTTTGTACTGAGCAGGTACGGCGAGTGGGGATAAAACCCAGTATCTCTCTGAGTTCAATAGCATTTTAAATTGTAACTAGCAAACCCGGCGAACTCCGTTTCGCCACCAGATGGCTTCGTTTTTTGTAACATTTCGTTTGGGGATTAAAGAATTTTTTTTTTTGTTTTATATTTGAAAAGGTGATAGAAAAAACAGAGATCAAAACAGCATAGGAAAAATAATTTATTAGACAGTAAAACGTAACATAACAACATAATATCGTAGGTAACCAATACGCCAATGCAACCAAATTACGTATGTACAATACACTTACAAATTGTTCGGTTTATATATTTCTAACACCTGCCCTTAAACTAAATAATTTGTAAACCAAATCGGACAGATACTCTTATATAATTAATCAGTATCTTCTACAACCCGTCTCACATATTGGTTCTTTATATCGAAGTAACTGACCCTTTTACATTTGAATTTACTTTGGAACTTTTCCCCAACAAATATTACATTTAGTTTCATTATAATGTACCTGAAGTCATCTTTCCAACCGATAACAAATTCGTTGACAAACCCGGCACGTAAATAACTTCTGTTAATTTTGTAGTCTTAGTGTGCCCTTTTAACAACAGCTCTTCTTCACCATGTACTTCGCTATGCATCTTTTCTCTATTAGCCACTGTCACCAACCGCGGAGTATCCACAACATAATGTTGTAATAAAGCTTTGTTGTTCGTCATGTGGCAAGTTGCGCCGGAATCCACATACCAGGCATTCGAATTTACATCTATAGCTAATGCCGATAATAATGTTCCTCTCCACGTATTTTCACATGTTTCTCCTCCTTTTCCATTTTTGTTGGTTTTTGTCGGACAGTTCTTTGCATAATGATCCTGTTTCTTACATATGAAGCATTTGCCTTTCATAAAAGGTTTATTCGCTGTTTTTGCATTTCATTTTGCAAACATTGCGCCTTCTTCGCTCTTATCAAAGCCTCTACGCAATTCTTCTTGTAATAGTTTGCTCTTTACTGTCTCGCTGCATAATTTAATATTAGAATTTTCCTATGTCAGGATAAGCGGGTCATAATCTGATGATAGACCGCTCAGTATCAACACTGACAGGAAATCATCATCTAATGGAGCATTAATATCTCGTGGTTGTTGATCCAACTCCGTGATCCTTAAGAGATACGCTTCCATATCATTAAATTGTTCTAACTTCAATCCGAACATTGTACGTAAAAGTCCAAGACGTCTACACAGTCCTTTGTCTTCATAGGCCATTTTTAAATTATTCCAAGCCTCATAGCCAGTGGTAGCATTTCGTACATGCGAAAACGACGATGGCTGCACCATCAAACATATTTTGGCAAGAGCCCGTCGTTGCTTGCGTTCGTCATTGTCCCTAGGGACACCCGACTCAGCCTCAACGATGCAGTCCCATAAGTCCTCATGTATCAAATACATCCGCATCAAAAACTTCCAATTGCCGTAATTGGATATACCACTAAGCTTCTCAAAATTGACAGTTATTCCAGAACTCGAAGCTGTAGACAACCATTGAGATACTATGTACTAAAGTAGACAACAATGATGCCGGAATCGCCGATGGCGATCGAACATTCCTTTTGTTCTGCATCTCGTTTTAAAAACAAAATTTAATACGTACAATTCTTTCTATTAATCTTGGTTAATAACTGGGAAGTGTGGAATACCTCCTGGGGTATCTGGGCCCATAACCTGATAGAAAAACAGAGATTTACACAGCATAGGAAAAATAATATTTTATTAGACAGAAGGTAACAAACAACGTGGTATCCAAGGCAACCATATGACAATCCTACCAAATTACATATGTACAACACCTACTTAAATTGTTTGGTTTACAATGATTTTCCCTGTTTTCCTCCTTTTCTGTTGAAAATTTCCCGAATTTTGTTTGCTACAAACCTCACGGAGCTCGAGACCTTTCCAACGGATGCAAAACCGTGGAAATCGGTTTGTGCGTTCTGGAGTTATAGAATCAGGAAGGAAAACCCGACTTATTTTTATATATAAGATTATCTGTCCAACCAACATAAAACTGTTAATGTACTAGCCGACCACGATAATTAGGCGCATGTCAGTTAAGACGTCATTGGAAATAGGGATGGGAATACGTAGTACATTCTGCAGTAGTACCAAAAGTACCATGGTGAATGTTTAATGGAGGTACAATTTTTTTTATGGAATTAAGATAGCAAACGAGCATGCAGCACCACCTTCCGCTGCCGCCCATAACAACTGTGACTGACCCAGAACTAGACTCAATGAGTCTCGTTCTAATTCGGTCACACATGCGTTGCTACCCCTGAGGACTGAGATGGTCGCCTCTAAAAAGTGTAACCGGCACCACACCTTCCTATCCGGAACACAATTGTTCTTAAAACAATTATTACACGGTAGGAATGGTACAAAGTACCGTGGCGGGCGGTGGTACTTCCCCGGGTGAGCTCTAGGCCCTACCACCTGTACTTGGTCAGTTACTGTACCTGCGCAAACATCTCGGAAAACGAAGTTCACATCAGCCTAGTCTAAATGACCTTAATGTACAATTGTACACGACTGCGCCTCACTAGGGGACGCGCGGGGCTAGAGCGGGGTGGGGGGCCCGCGTGACTGCTATCTGACATGCGCCTAATTATTGTGGTCAGGTAGTACCTACAACCTAAGGTGCCACTTACCGAAACTAGATAACGACCGTCTGCCCATTTGGTACTCAAACAGTTTTAAACCGAGGAGTGGCAACAAGATAACCTCGACTTGAGATGGACACGTACCTACCTACATACACTTTCTGATGAGTTGAGAACTCTATCATTATGTTCACCCAAGTAAGAACTTCACTACTTAAAAACAACAAAAATGCAATGTTATGAAAAATCGGAATACCCAGTAAAAATTTATGAGGTAACGACCATAAATTAAATGCGCATACATAGGGATAACTCAAAACTATCCGTCAGATGTAGCCCACCCAGACGTGAAACACCAGCTAAAAAATAATGATCATACGTACATAGAATTATGAGGTAACACAAAAAAATACAGTCGAATTGAGAACCTCCTCCATTTTAGAAGTCGGTTAAAAAGAAAAGAATTCAGGGGGCACATAAGTAATTTTAATTTTACCAAGGTGGAAAAGTTTAAATAGGTACATGATAGAGTTTACAATACATGTTGTGGTTAGTAAAACGCGTACAAAAACGTGCAAAAAGCGTTTAACAAACATTTAAAAAACGTAATTGATGCTTGGGAAGCATGTTATTAATGATCTTCGGATGTTAATATTAACTGCGTATTAATACGTGTATTATTGTAAATTAAATAATAAAATAATAAAACAGTGAACAGGAAAACGTGTAACAATGATTTCCTTGTTACTGGTGGGTTGAACTTGGCATCGTGTTACATCGTGATTAACGAAGTTTCGTGTAGAAGGCTACTGTGGCCGCATAACGCCTTTGTTAGAGGAGCTTTTGCTTATATCTAGTACTTACATAACTTAGATAATGTATTACTTTTTTATCTTATATAATATGTCTGTTAGTTTTCGGGAGATATAGACCAAAGGCCTGGGTCGATTATTCATTACTTGGGTACTGAATAGTCGACCCAGGCCTGGTCACTGGGGTCTTTGTTTAATTTAAAAAATAAAAATCACATCAAAACATTTCATGTAAAATGTTGTCAAGACGAGGCACTATTCAAATTAAAATTCAAAATCATTTATAAGTGTAGGTATTTTGTCAACACACTTATGAACACTTATGAAACAACATTTAAAAAATCCTACCCCGGAAATTGAATCCATTATCCATACATACCCTGTGTCCTCACACTTAATAACAAACTATCCAACTAATATTAACACCATCTACTAACTGGACTACCTTACCATTGAGTCTTGTCGATCACAGTTGTCACAGACGACAGCGGAAGGGTGGTGCTGCATACTCGTTTGTTACCTTAATTCCTTAGAAAAGCAAGCAAGTCCATAAGGGCAGTAAAATTATCACGATAAACAGAACATTTTTATTAACAAATCCACATAACCTCGGACACTTTATCCACGGCTATCTTCATAATGTCTGTAATTATGTTTTTGTTTTGTACAATGTAGGAGCAATTTACCGGCCCGTGGCGATAATGCTCAATGCTGAACGTATCGAGGTGTTTACATTGCTGTAGCTGGTATGTGGTGCTCCTAGGGTTGCCAACTTATAATCACGAAAATGACGAGACAATCTAGGCGCTCAGTCACATTCGGACATCCTATAAGTACCTACTCCGCTCTGTTCGCATTCGATACGGAATTCCTTTTAATGCCAACCCAGACAAATGCCAGCTTTCAACCCCTGTGATTAGGGTTCATTGTATATTGACTAAAGGAAAAGTAAAGAAATTGACTAAAAGTCTTGTAAATTCTAGGACTTCAAGGCTTTAATAAATTTTACTTACCTACTAGTTCAATTGAACTGTGAGTACGGGTAATATATTTGTTTTTTTATCGGGGAGTGGCAATTCCATATCCACGGCGACAGTATAGTGCAAGAGTTTAATTTAGTTTATTGTTTTAGGTATTGTTTAAATCAATGTATGGCTAATGGAAAAATCTTAGTTCAGTTTTTTGGTATGTACCAAATCCTGTCGGCTACGATAGGTACACATTTACACGGTGCAGGCTCGGTATTTTAAGAGCATAATTTCAAAATTTAGAAAAATAAATTAGTCTACTACTTATTTGTGTGTTAATTAGAATATTTAAACGATTAAAAACTAATTAATGTTAATTAGGTATTGTGGTAATTAATGACTATTAATATTTAAATTAACGATACGAATCATTTGACATTATCTTAATTCAAAATTAATTATTGTGAGTCCTTAGCAATAATACATTAACTACGAATAAAGAAGTTTAGTGTTATTACTTACGAAAGAATAGTCACATCTCTTCTCTCTTCCTCTTTCTTGGCCTTTTGTCGGTCGTCGCACCAATTCACTTCAAAGTAATTTTAAGACTAGGTAGTCCCTAAATTGGGTCTTGTTCTAAGTCGGTCACAATTGCCATGGGCGGCAGCGGAAGGGTGGTGCTGCATGCTCGTTTGCTACCTTAATTCCATAAAAAAAAAAAACAATGACACTTAAGTACCACAATTAATCGCAAAGAACTTTGTAAGCATGTATTATTACGGGGACTTTCGTAATCGGTGTCTCTACAAAAGGATTTTAATAGAAGAGATTATCTTCCAGAAAATGCTTTAATTTCCGTGAGTCACTATTCTCAAATTGATCGTTTTTTTGGCTTCTGTAATAGGTAGGTACCATTGATGTATAAGTATCTAGATGGATAATCGAATCCGCGAAGACGTCAAAAAAGCTGCGCCAACTATTGGCGCAGAAGTACTTTCCCGCCAATTAGTGCCGATCGCGCCGCTTTCGTGTCACTACGTATTACGCGCGCAATTTAAATAAACAAATAGGAGGGATAACATGACGAAATGTGCTATTAAACTGTGCCGGAATTATAGAGGAAGGGTAAAAAACTCAAAAAACATCACATATCATAGGCAAGTAACCAATAAACATATTTTTAATTAAATTTCAATTTAGATTTTTATTGTAACCAAATTACGTCATTTTTTTGTCAGTGTTGCCAGTTTCTATTTTTATGCTCCCGACTTGCCGTAGTTTTTTGTGGGCATATTAATTGGTTTATGGTTAAGTTTATATTATTTGGTCATGTACTTTTATAAATCGATTAAAAAAAGGTGGAGTTTACCAATACGTTTGTGTTTATTTACAATAATATAAAATCAATATTCGTTTATTTATGAGTCCATTTTAATGATTATTTTTGCATTGGGTCGAATAAACCACTTTTAAAGGTGCCAAGAGTAATGTGAAAAATTTATTTATTAAGGTTTTTTTTATTGATATGCATGTAATTAACTTTCCAAGTAATTTTTTTTATTAAATTAGCTAGGTTACGTAAATAATTGGCTCTACTTTACTTTAGTTACTACCTCAAATTAAGCTAAAAATTTAAGGGTGGGAGGGGGCCGACGCCCACATCTTCCCCCCACAATTTTTGAATCTAGGAAATTCATACTTTTTTTATTTAAAAAAATCAAGTTTCCAAAAATTATAAAGTGACTACCTCAAATTAAGCTGAAAATTTTTGGAGGAGAGGTTGTTGACTCCCTCAACTTTCCCGCCAAATATGGCTGTAAGGAAGTGCATACTTTTTTTTAAATTATTCTTTTAAGTTTCAAAATTTTTAAGGTTATGACGGAACTAAAATACTGTACAAGGTTCTTTTATGTTATCTAAGTTATCTAGATAATTGCTACCTTTCAAGGTGTTGTGTTGTAAATAAATGACGAAGGGACCCCCTTCGGGCGTCCCTTTTTCCGCTTGGTTATTATACAATCCAACCTAACCTATACCTACTAATCCATAGTGCGTTGACTTGTTTTATTCTTTAAGGTGTTTTTTAAACACGCGATTTGCAGATGGATTATTGACTCTTAGCTTAGTTTGACAGTGCTACCAATATAATAAGGTTAGTTCGAATCTACTTTTTCGCTATTATTAGTCCTGTTTGCCTGTTTGGCTGCATCTTCCGCAAAATTATGCCCAAAATTCAAATTAGATCTACTTAAGTTATTTATTTTTTATAATGTAGTTTAAAATACACACACAATCACACACACACACACACGCCACGGCCACACACACACATATACATACACTTAAGACTTCGAGCGCTTACACATTAACCAATGAGACCACATAACCTTAAAATTTTTAGAGATTTAGAAAAATAATTTAAAAAAGTAAGTACTTTATGAGAGCAATATTTAATTTGGGGAGACGAATGAGAGTGTAGAACCCGTCCTCCCCTCAAATTTTCACCTTAATCCGAGTCGGTAACTTTACAATTTTAGAAAATTTCATTGTTTTTTCTAAAAAAGGTATGCATTTCCTCCGCCCAAAAATGGTGGGGGGAGGGTTGGAGAGTCACCCCCCTCCTCTTCTAAAATTTTCAACTCAATCTGAGGTGGTCAGTAATAGAAAGTAGAGCCAAAATAAAAGTAGTTAGATCTCATTCCTAATATCTGTGATCTTTCATTTCAAATTTCTAACTACAAACTGCGTAAAAAATATTAATTTAATTAACTTAGCTGGTTTATTACAAAATTAACATAAACAAGTGTAATTAAATTTAGTAGGGTTTTTTATTTTTACATGAAAATAACCACTCAATAAATTAAGTTTAATGTGTGATTTATGGGAGAATTTTAGTAACTGGTATCATTGATCACGCAACATAGACAATACACGAACGTGTAAAACATCGCCTGCACGCACACATGCTTGATATTGTTGCCTTGTTTTTTTTGTCTTCATTGTAGGGCGACGCTCAATCTAGGTATTTATACATCAATGGTAGGTACTTAAAACTTTCGTTTTAACTGTCTCGAAAAAAGGAGAAGGTTCTCAATTCGACAGATTTAAAAAAAATAAGTTGTATTTTACCTCATAATTTTTATTGAGTGTTTTGATTTGTATATACCTACTTACTTTTTTATCTAATTTTGGTGTTTGTCGTCTGGTCAGATATAAATCTGAGCGACAAACGACGGGTAGTTATTTAGTTATCTCCACTTATCGATTTTGGAGTTAAAAATTTTTTTTGTTAAAAGTCTTTGTTTGTTAAAAGTTTTTTTTAAGAAAATAAGGTAGCAAACCAGCATGCAGCACCACCCTTCCACGTAAAATTATTGTTATTTATTTAATACTGCAGACTATGTTTTATTAATTCATATTCAAGCAACATAATATTATGTAATAATGTTACAAATCCAGCTGTGTCCCGACTGGTTGGCGACTAGTGGCGACCCCGCGTGAGGATCGCCTTGACCCCAGCGGCTCAGGCCGGCCGCGCGACCTCAGAGGAAGGTCTTATGAGCCTCTCTACTAATAAACATTTACTGCCTTTTTATAACCCATTACTGGGCAAAGGTTCGCTATTCAGCCGATCCTTACTCCAGATTGCTCGTGATTTGTACACATGTTTGATAGTAGGATGGTCATGATAATATTATTATACGTGACACGCAATCCGGGGCACGGGAGTGCGCCCGCCAAGACGAGCTTAACTATCTACTTTCTCGACGATTTTCAAACGTTTTAAAATGAAAGTTTTTAGCCCTTGTACAGTAAATAGGCATTACGAGTATACCCAATTCTTTATTAAAGACATTAAGTTCTCTTTTTTCTGAGCAGCCTACGAACGATCAAAAAACGAGATAGAGAGTGAGATTTAAAAATAAAACCTATTAGGTACGGCTAGTACCGGAACAAATAGGTGAATTTCAACAAGCCGATATTTTTTTTCATTTCGGTGAATATTTTTATTTATGAGTTTTTGTGAATTTATTTTACACATTATTGTTCATCGTGAACTTATATAATATAGAAGAGTAATGGAAACAAAATAATTTGAAAAACAAATGAATAACAAGAGTTTCAATTTTCGATGTCACCGAAATGAAACCGCCGTTCACCGACATGAAAATCCACCGAAATATTATACAGCATGATCTAAAAATAATAAAGAAAGCAATGCCTAAACACCAACCGACTCAAGTGATAATAGGTAGGTGTCTTACTTAGTATCTACTTCGTAGGTAACTTTCTATAAAAAATAAATATAAATTCCGCCATGACAACTGGCAAATAAAAGTAGTGTAATAAAACAAGGTAAGTACTTAATTTTTTAAAAGTTTAAAGTCAATAATAATGGCCGGTAGCAGTAGAAAAACTTTATAAAAAACAGTATTTTAAATTTATTATTAATAATTCACATGTAGATTTTGAGTCTTGGAAGATGGACTTACATGTTTTTGTTACACTTATTATGACAAAAATATTATTTTACCTATAATTTTTTAAATTTAATATTTCAAAATTTGAAATTACTGACAGAGTACAAGTATATTGAAATAGTAAACTATAGTAGAAAAATACTTCTACTTTCGAAGTAATTGTCAGTTTTGGAATCTTTAATACAAAAAAATAATTCCGCGATAACAGAAGCATTTGTGGAGCAAGTATTAATAGTAACATCTATACCAAAATGGTAACTTCGATCATATTACTTACCTAAATTAAATGAAATGATTTGTAGTTATAAATCTACTTACGATCGGTATCAATATTCAATTTATCTACGGACGATTTTTGACAGATTTAATTATAAATTTTGATAATCGTAAATTGAACACATGCAATAGATAATGTTCATTATCACACAATCATCCTGTATCAAAATACCGTTACTATCACCGAAATGAAATGAGTGTTCACCGAGATGAAACAACTCAGCACCGAAATTCACCGAAATGAAATTTTTTTCATTATTTCATTTCTTCTTTTGCTTTTATTAATCATCTCTATATGCTCGAGGATAGCCTGCTTGCTGGTCAGTAATATTTTGCTGAAACACCTCAAACCTTCATAAGAACTCTTTTTTAATCATAACTATTCTCCCCTCTCCGCTAAAACACTTCAGCGCTACCCACCTAGCCTCACCAGATATGAATTACCCACCACTTTCTGTTGATTCTGCTATATAACACCCACGACACATGGAATCCTATTGCGGAATTATTTAAAGTGTCAATAATTCAGACACAAAGAAGTTTGATCTCCCTTGAACTAACTAGTAATTTACATACGTACCTAACTACCTACATCTATTTGAATATAAAATAAGGTAATTTCTTTATTTGGATACAATAATAGAAGAATAGTCGAAATCTAATGTCTATAAATGAAATACCAGTTTGTTGTTATGGCTTTAGCTTTAACACTTTTATTTTTTGTAATACCCTTGACATTGATGCATGCCTTGGCTTTGTGACCGTCGAATCTTTGCCTCGCATTATGAAAAAAAAAGAATAACATTGAAAGAGTCCATATGCGAACAGCCAAAAAGTAAAAATATTAATATTTGGTTGGAATGTGGTACCTAGTATTAAGTTGACTATTAACATACCTATTTAAATCGTTCTTTTCCTAATCCACGTGTGACAATAGGTTATAAATGTATGGGTAATTACTTACCATAAAACAAATACGACCATGTTTGTGTTTTTTACTCTAATTCATGTTTACATTCATTTTATTTTTTCTCAAATCAAGTAGTTATAATTATCATATGGGACATAATATGCACACAGACACAAATTCAGACATATTCAGACGGAGAAAATATATTTCAAAACTCCTAATATTAATTTTCCGCGTCAACGACAATCACCGTCACCTAGGAACCTTTAGAAAACGGCAGCATAGGGCTCTTAACAGGTCGTCAAATGCACATATTTTTTTGTAATTCATTCTTACTCTTAACGTATGCCAATCTGGTCTCTTCTAACCTAATACAGATCGGTTGAATCTAGAACTCAATTAAACCACTCAACTTGGTTGTTTGCCATGTTTTTCCATGAATCCCGATAAACGAGCAGGCAGATCGCCTGCTCGTAAGCAGTCACAGCGTTTCCATTGACATTAGAAACAAGAAAGGCTTCGCCAATGCGCAGTCGGCTAAGAAGAAAGTAAAAATAAAGAATTGGGTCTCAATCTCAATATACAAACTTGGACACGACAAGTAGTTTGGCGACTTATTTAACGCAAGAGAGCTAACCAGATCAATCAACAAGCACAGGATTTAATCGTTTATCACGGCAACTTAGTCTGAGTTAATCGGTAAGTTGGTCCTACTTCGCGAAGTAGCGTGTCTCTACATAATGGTAACGGAATTTCAGTAAAAAGCTCCCTATACACTACAGCTGCAGGAAAATGCAAAGGAGATGTTTCAAATCCGGCCCACAATATGTACAGTACCTCGAAAAATCGAGAAAAATTCATGGAATTTGGGAAAAATAAAGATAAATTGCTTAAATGCATACTTTTCTGGTACAAATTTTGTATTTATAATTCATGTTTATCAATTTTCAACATGGCGTCTTGCCAAGTTGTCATTGATCATAGATCGCGAACTGTCTACTGTCACTTTAAATGACAGAATTGTAGGTACATATGTCAAACTTCTATCAAATTAACCAACATGACGTGTGATGACAGCTTACCGCCATGACAGACTTTTGTTTTTGTGTTACAATTTTAAGTGTACATTTATGTGTTATACCACAAATCTAAAGCAATTTAAAGGAATTCGATGACTGAAAACTGTTTTAATTGTGTTTCTCCATTTTTGAGTATGGTGTACAAAGTGGTGGCCGGGGCTCCATACATTTTGAAACATCTCCTTTCCCTAATCGGTGTTGAGGAACATTGAGAATATTCTGACGTGCTATGAGACTCAACGGTAGAAGTCTGACAGCGCTTGGCCATGACTAAAATTTTCATAAAAGGAAATTCGAGGAGCGCAGCATGAATTAAGAACTTTATTAATACGAATATAAGTACATACCTAAGTGTTTATTTAACCATTATCTCCGTTCGAGCAATACCTAAATAAACCCGGACGTTGGAAAGATGCTTGTGAATGCAGCGCAGACCCAGGTTAAGCTAATTGAGCATATAATCCTCGAGTCAGGTCCAAGGTTCGTGCGAAGTGGCGAGGATTAACGATAATCACGTTCGGTGTCACGTGCTCGCCGGAAGCGTAGACCACGGACATGTTCGCGAGCACAGCTTGTGTTGTGACTAAGGCCGGTCTCACACAATGCTACTTGCAAGCGAGTAGGATTTTGTTCAGGTAAAGAGGCGACGCTTCTAAAATCCGTGTCCTGTCAGTGAACAGAGTCAATGTCGGGGAATTGTGGATTGCGTAGGAGTCGCGTAGCTAATAAATAGCGTAGTGTGAGAAGGGCCTAACTTGCTGGTACGTATTCTAAGGCCGGTTACACTATCAAAGATTTTTTTCAAGTCAGTTGAATATTGCAAGGGCTACCAGTGTTATGTTACTTTTCGTAATGTCATCTTTTCATCATCTCACCTCCATTGAGGAGGTCTGAAGCATATCTACACTATCACGCGGCTACAAAGTGGTGTGTACATTGGAGACTATCCCAGCTTGAACGACTTTTTTATTCTATAAATAGTATCTTAAAATCTTCACTCTTATTTTATTTAAGTGTTTATAATAGAATTATGAAACATACTAGTGAACCGCCCTCGCTTCGCTTCGAGATCCGTAGGTTCAGCCTTGTAGGTCCCGCTCCCTTAGGAATCTCGGGTTAAAAAGTATCCTATGTATTATTCTGGGTTTATAAACTGTCCGTGTACCAAATTTGAATGAATGAATGAAAACTTTATTCAAGGACTCACACACATAGTACAAAATGTAAAAGTATTAAAGACAATACAAGCAAAGGTAAAATAAAAAAGGTACTTAAATTAATTTTTTGCATGTCTTAACTAAATGCCTGTGCTGAAGTGTGACCCCTGAACAAGCCCAGACTCAGCATAAACCATGCTGCATAGATTAAGCCATGCAAGCACAGAGCTGATATTTCAGTCTGGCCTTTCTTTTTCTCGTGAAGGCAGCTCGATCAGGCCAAGTGTAGGAAAATCAGTTGAAGGTATATTGTATTTTGTATGTAAGGTATATTACATACTAGCTTATGCCCGCAGCTTCGCCCGCGTGGAATTCGTTTAAGCTTCACCCCCTATTTCACTCCTTTAGGGGATGAATTTTGAAAAATCCTTTCTTAGCGGTTGTCTACGTCATAATATCTACCTGCATGCCAAATTTCAGCCCGATCCGTTCAGTGGTTTGGGCTGTGCGTTGATAGATCACTATATAAGTCAGTCAGTCACCTTTGAGTTTTATATATATAGATTAGATAGCTATCTTTACTGTGTACAAAAGTGGTCGAAACATTTAGATTACTTAGGTATAACTCTACAAAAAGTGCCTGAGCTAATTCTCTAAAGTTACTTCGTTACGCCCGCGTGGAATTCGTTTAAACTTCACCCCCCCTATTTAACCCCTCTAGGAGATGAATTTTGAAAAATCCTTTCTTAGCGAATGTCTACATCATGGTGGCTATCTGCATGCCAATTTTCAGCCCGATCCGTCCAGTGGTTTGGGCTGTGCGTTCAGTTCAATCAGTCGAAAATCACAAACTTTCATCCCTTATTTTATCCCCTTAGGGGTTGAATTGATCAAAATCCTTTCTTAGCGGATGTCTACATCATAACATCTACCTGCATGCCAAGTTTCAGCCCGATCCGTTCAGTGGTTTGGGCTGTTCGTTGATAGATCACTATATAAGTCATTCAGTCACCTTTGAGTTTTATAGATATAGATTATAGATATATATTGATTGAATACTATAATATATGTATGATTTTTATATATTGTATTGGTTTTAATAAAATTTAATGTTGTTAAGGTAATTTAATAGTTTAAAAAAATAACACAGAAATTGTACTAACACGTACTAATATAATATGTCTATGCCACGTCTATACCATATGGCACAGAGTATACAATGTAGGTACTAAATACTAAAAAAATTTCATCTAAATCTATTCATCCGTTTTTGCGTGATTGAGGACCAAACATACAAACTTTCACATTTATAATATTAGTAGGATTACTTTACATACGATACGTTTCTAATGCCATAGAGACAAATAATTACATTTCCTAATTAATCTAATTATCTAAACAGTATAAATATTATTATCTTAAACTAATTATCAAACTGTCCAGAAACGTTTCAGATTGTCTAAAAGACATTATCAACCCCTGTTTACAGGCATGGGTCATAATATATACTTTTAATAACGTTTTACAAATTTATTTTACATGATATCAATCGGCAGTTTGTCTCTACAAAATCGCGAGTCTGCAATGATATAACCAGCCTAAAGTAGGTACTCGTACTCAGCTTTATTGTGAATTCACACGTGTTTATCAATTTCAATAAACGCAAATATTCTTCTTCCACAGTGAGTCATGAACGGCGTTACCAATCGCATGTGGCACAAAGGTGGCCGATTGATAAACTGGTAGAGTCGTAATACAGTTCAGTAATGTTTCTTTTAAATTAAGAAAACTCGACCTTATCCATACAAATAAGTATTATTTAAGCAAAAGTAACTCTGTCAGTCTGTTAAACTTTCACTGAACCGCTTTTATTGAAATTTAGAACAGATGTAGAGAGAGTATTGTAGAGTCAAGTTTGGGAAAAAACATAGGATATTTCTTACCGGGTGGAGAAGGCGAGGGATAATAATATTTTCGTAAAGTGTCGGTACACTACACTTTTCTTTTTTATTATTATTATTAAGATGATAAAGGCGGACGGCACCGTCAGTAAACCATTCGTTCTTTTCGCACAATGGCGCGTTATTTTTCCCCGAATTTCCTACATGTATTTTGACCATGTGTTTCTCCCACGGTCGAAGCCACTAGTTACAACTAGTTCAATATAAGAATTCAAGTTTAGTACATCAGATACCTAATCTTGTTGAGTGTTGGTAATAACTTTGAAAATGAAGCTCTGGTTTGATTCCCTGCTAAGGCAGAAACTTTTCCAACAAACTTATTTTTCCGTTCAGGATGTTGATAAGTTGACATGTACCAAATTTTAGAATATACCAGAAATTAACTGCGAAACGTAGTGAATAAATATGGATATTATATCAGTTAATAGCAGAGATTTTAAATAATGTAAGTATAAGTATTAGCATAAATATAAAATAAAACGCAAACAAGCAAAATTCAAACAACAAAAACGTTGCCTTGAAAAGTGTGAATTTTCGACTTGTTCAATAATATTCATTCCTTATAAGGATTTGTTCTCGGGCCGCGGTCTCGCAATACATACATACATTATGTACTATCCAATCCGCCAATTGTACATGTATGTTCAAACTATAGGTACTTTGCTTCTACTTCAACCAATAAATGACTCACTACTGGGCACAGGTCCCTTAGTTTTGAGGTGAATAATATATTTTAGCACGCTGCTCCAGTCGCGCTCATAACCCGGCGGCTTGCGTCGATCCTAAGCGATCGACAAAGTTAAGCAACAGCGGGCGCGGTCGGTAGTCGGATGGGTGACCGCTAGTGGCAAAATATCTTGAGCGCTTCCGTGCTTCGGAGGGCACGTAAAGCCGTCGGTCCCGGTTGTTATCGATTGATAGCAGTCGTTAAGCCATGTCGGAGACCTTCGGGCGGCTTGAAAACTTTCGACACTGGGTTGGCCACTAACCCCTCCACCAATCCGCATTGGAGCAGCGTGGTGGAGTATGCTCTAGGCCTCCTCAGTACCTAATGAGGAGAGACCCGTGCTCAGTAGTGGGCCATTAGTGGGTTGTAGCTTAGCTTAGCTTTTTTTCTGCTCCAGTCCGGGTTAGTGAAGGTTTGTAGAAATAGTAGGTATGTGTACAATAAAGACCAATTGAATTTGGACATGTTTCATATCTGCTCTTGAAGCAATTGTATCACAATGCTCTAGTTTACCCTAGTGCGAGTCTGAGTAAAGACGCCGAATAGGTACTTTTACATTTAGGTTAAAAATCTCTTACCTTCAAGGCTTCAACTGCGACTATGAAAATGAATCAGTAACGTTACAGTTAAAGTTAATATTTTAGTTAAGACTGTTAAAGTACTTTAGTAAATGAGTACTTTAGTTAGGACTTTAATAAACCATCGATAGCCAGTAATTTACCAATATCCGTGAGCAATAAAAATATTTATTGACCTTCCCCAACAGTTGTAACGGCTTTATCTATTGTTGACAACTCACGTTGGACTTTGGATACGTCCGTGAAGGCCTACGGAAATTTACGCTACAATCTATTTTAGGTAATACGTGAAGCGAATACATACATAATTTTGGAAAAGAGCTGATTTTCTTCAAACTGCTGAACCGATTTCTACCAAAAAAACCACCGCAAAGAAACTGGCTATCGAATGAAAAAAAACCGCATTGGAATCAGTCAATACGTTTGAGAGCTACGGTGTCACGAAGCAGAGACACAGATAGACAGGTCAAACTTATAACATCTCTCTATTTGTATTGGGGGTTAAAAAAACATTGATTTGTGCCAGTGGCAAGAAGCTTTTATCCCTTGACGAAATGAATTACGGCGGAATTCCGACCGCCCAGAAGTTGCTGGTATAATAAACAGATTTCACGCAGGTATTAGTAGGTATAGATAGATAGTAGGTACAGTCAACACTGAACTCGTCAAAATAACTTTAAACCGGTTTCAGCGGACCCAAAGAAAAAATGACCTTGTTCTGTGGAATCACTTAGTGTTAAGTCACAAATGTTTGTTTTTGGTGGATCGTAGGTTTTGTCGAATCTTATTTTTTTACTTAAAGTACCTATATGTCAAACGAAAGAAAAGGAAATAAAGGGACAATAAAATAAATCAGTGAAAACATCATTCAAATTGGCGAAGCAATTTTTGAGATAAATTGTCCCAGGCGCACAAAAATCTTAAAATAATCAATGTACCTAATAGGTATTGCGTTATTAAGTAGGTAGGTACCCAAAATATTTTCTCAAATATCTTGAACAATGAACCTCTAAAAGTTTTCCAGAATCAGTAAATTACGTTCACACTGCTCATAATCCATAGTTTACACGCAACCTAATGTTGCCTCTACACATAGGCCAACACGTTGGCAAGTGCGTTGGCTCAGCCACTGGTCCAATGTGTAGAACGGGCGTTGGCGCATTGGCGGTAGGCATTGGAACGTTGGCCGGCGCGCTTGCGAGCTTGCCGCGCGGTGTCGGTGTCGGTATCATCAAAGAACACTTGTCGCAAGCTTGGCGCACTATCCACACATTGGCCGCGCGATCAGTTTGCCCGGGGCAGCGATCAAGAGTGCATATTTTCTTCTTGCGGCGTATTAACACCTAACCTAACAAAAGGGCGTATAATATGAGTAATGAGGAAACTTTTAAATTTATTGAGCTCTATCAGAGTGAAAATTGCCTATGGAATCCAAAAAATAAGTACCATAAAAATAAAAATGTTGTAAGTATTAAAAATGCTAAATAAATAAGGTTCTTGGACATTCCGTTTTCGTTACGATATTTTACTTCAAAGTAAGAGCATCGTACTTTATCCGTCCGCACATTGGCCCGAACCAAAGCATACTGAACGACCTTCCAATTTGTGGATTAACTCACAAGCACGTTGGCAAGCGCACCGCCAGCGAATGCGCTGGCCTAAGGCGGCATAAATCGAACCTGGAACATCCCGTTTGGGCAGAATATTAATCAATTATTGTAAGACTTGTAACTATTTATTATTCGATTAAAATGTGGTCACAGATAAATTTAGACAAAATAAAAGACACGTCAATTGTTATTTTGGCTGTAGTAATGAATATTCATGTATGTCTGACTGTCTGTGGACAGTGTTCCGGTGACATATATATTATGTATGTAGAGTCACAGTAGATACCTGGTTGATTTTTTTTCTACAGAAACGCTTGAATGAACTACATTAGTCACTGATGTATGTGGCTACATTGTTATAAAAGCTATTTTTAGTCAAGCAATGTGCATAAAATTATGAATAATGACTGTTTTACTACTCGTAGACGCGAGTTGGTGCTAATAAACACTTTACGCGATCTATTAGGTTTATAATGGAATCCATTATCAAGTAAGTATTGCTATTATAAACAAAGCATTAAACTTTGATTTTATAGCTATTTAATACTAGTTAATGTCCTAGGTTATCTTCGGTAATATTCTTTAAAAGACTAGATTGGTAAAAATTTAGAATTACCTATATTTCATACAAATACAAATAAAAGAACCCAAGCATCTATCCAAATCGTCAGCATCCAAATCAGAAAATATTCAGGAAAACATTTATTTAATACAAAAATTGCTTCAGTATATTATGTGTAAAATTACCAAGATGATCAAAGACTTCTACTACTTATTTATTTTCTAAACATAACTTCTTCGACAACATCTTCAAGCTGCTATAACGCGAACGCATTTCCTAAATCGCCAATATTTCGACCCAATTGCATTCAGTCGTAACCACAACACATGCGTCAAAAGCGTGAGTACCTACCCGTCTCATAATAAAATGCCACACACACAAGTTGACTGACGACCCGAATGTTCGTTACAAGAGTCCTGGATTTGATTCCTAGCGAGGAGGATTTTTGCATATCCATGGTACTCACGACACAGGGAACCTTAGTGTGGGGCTATGAGTGTGTAGCGTTATTTATTCCCCGTCAGCCTATATGGTAACTGGTCCGTAAGTGGTAACCCTACGAACCTAGACTGTAAATGTTTTACTTTTAATTTTATTGTAAGTTAAAAACTTTAGTATTTTTTTTGTCACAACAAATCTCTTGAAATCAACTTCGATGTTACCTAACATGACAATGTAATTCTGAGGCGTAAATTTTTAAGTACAAGTATAACAAAAACATGTTTTTACTCCACACTGACTAACCTTGTGTTCAATGTCAATTTATTTCACCGTGTATGAAGTTTGTATTTTACTAATGTGCCCATTAAATTATCCAACTACTAGAGAACCGCCCGCGCTTCGCTTCCGGACCCATAGGTAACAGCCGCGTAGGTCCCGCTCCCGTAAGAATCTCAGCTAAAAAGTAGTCTATAACATTTGCCTATGACTTAAGTAAATTAAATGTAGTATTTGATAGTGTGATTCAGAACTTGCAAATGAACTTTACTAACGCCATCTATTAACAACTCCAGAACTTAATATGTAGCAACTAACAAAACATCGATCTTCCCATGGGAATGAGATGTTTTTCCGCGGTAAAAAGTAGCCTACGTCACTCTCCACCCTCCTAACTATCCCCACACACATAAACCATACCATACAATAGCCATGTTGCGACGTGAAAGAGTCACAAACAAACAAACAAACAAACAAACACACTTTCACATTTATAATATTAGTAAGGATAAGGATGTAGCTATGACCGCAATTTTTTTTTGCGTGGGCGATTTTCCCACGTAAGTCCCTATCCCGCGGGAATTCGTTAGGAGTTAGGATGATGTTAATTAATTAGTAGGTAGTAGGACCAATCACCTCAGGTTATTTTTATTTGACGTACCTAATACTATAGGTAGGTACCTACATATTTGAACATATTATATTAGCCTCGATGACCTTTAAAGAGATTAACTTTAAGTTCTCACAACGAAAGTCTTTACCCACAAATGTTTTCAAAACCGGTTTTTGAGATTTAATATTCGTAATTGGCGACAGTCCAGGGGCCCAAGTCTGATTTAATGTGTCGCGTTTGAATAGTTTGACACATTTTGGATACCAAAGTCCCTATATTCACACATAAAAAAACTAACCAATTAATATTCCAAAACAATCCACTAACTGGACCATCCTAGTCCCTAAATTGCGTCTCGTTCTTGTCTAGGCAGCGAACCTTTTTCTGCTCGCTGTGTCGGCAGCGGAAGGGTGGTGCAGTATGCTCGTTACCTACCTTTATTCCATAAAAAAATACATATTATCAGAAATAAGAAACAGGGTAAGAAAGTATGTAAAGGTAATTTCTTCTGAAGCTCCCCGGCCGGGACCAGTCGTTTGGCGGAAGACTCAAGCAAGAGCACCTTTATTGGCAGTATTGGCACCGTGCAGCGGCTGGCTACTATTGCTTCTCATACCCTACTCTGCTGGGATCAGGTTCAGTCTTACTGTTACTATCTACTACATAAACTTTTAATTAAGAAATGAAGTTTGTAAATGTTGGTTAAGAGGTTAAGAGGTTAAGTTATGTTCTAGGTAGGGTACATATTACAAAACATATTTTTTGCTTAATTTATTATTTGTAAGCAATAAATAAGTAGCTTATTAGTCACCATTTGCTACGCCTAACAATAACAACCTTGACTTCCACTGCTCGTTTGATACCCCGTCAAAACATCTTTATCAAAATAGATTTAATTAAGCTTGATTGATTGCCCTGCAAACTAATATTTACTAACTGCTTACCATACACGTTTTACTACGCATTTTATTTGATTAAAAAACCGGACTGTAGTACTTTCCGTACAAAAAGGGTAAAATGGGACCCTATTACTGAGACTTCGCTGTCCGTCCGTCCATCCGTCCGTCTGTCACCAGGCTGTATCTCATGAACCGTAATAGTTACACAGTTGAAATTTTCACAGATGATGTATTTCTGTTGCCGCTACAACAAATACTAAAAAATAGAATAAAATAAATATTTAAGTGGGCGCCCATATTTTCGACCAGCAGCGATAGTTTAGTTAGATTTCGGTCCAAGAGATGGCGTTCTGCGTAATATGTGGCTACAATAAAACAATTAAATATTTAAGTGTAAGTTAATTTCATACAACAGACCTGATTTTTTGGCGTTTTTATACATAATAGTACAGAACCCTTCGTGCGCGAGTCCGACTCGCACTTGGCTGGTTTTATTATTAATTAATTCTAATGCAAAATCTTGCATATTTTCATAATGCCTCTTCAGTCTAATGAACCTAGCTGCCTTCATATCAGTCAAAAACATCCGGTACTAATCGTAAGTATTAGGTATACTATATTCAAAACAATCTTCGCTCAATATAAATCATTATCTGATATGTGGCCAATAGATAAAAGTTATGGCCTATCGGTATAAAATTGTGTCTTTGATTCCACTGGTTTGGTTTGTTTACTTTTTATTTTCACAACACAGTGTAAAAATATACCTATTATTTTTACTGTGATATCGCCCTCGTATGATCATCTTGGAAAATTACACCAAAATAACAAAATGATGATATTATGGACCTTTTCACGAGATTTAATGACACGTTTTTTCCTCACAATTATTTATGTAGGTTTTTATTCTCACGAAGTTGGAAGGGATTTACTAGAAATATTTGAATTTTTAAATCTTTAGACGCTTATTTTATGCAGAACCTGGACGTTAAAGCTCCCCCAAAGCTGTTTGAAACGTGAAGTTAAGCTAACGTCAATTGTTTGAAGGTTTCAGCTTCAAATAAGTAGGTACCTTCCTACTTGATGTGTAAGTATAATCTAGCATGTCATGGTCATTATTCAAAATTACTAAGAAGGAAGATAGTTACGAGATGTAATTAAGACGTAAGTACTAATGCCTATAAAGTTTTGTTTGAACATAAAACTAATTTAATGCTATCTGTTAGCATGGTGTAACGTTGGAGCACTGTACCAGCAGCTGCTATAATCGTAAATTACACAGCCATTATACTTGGAGCCACTCCACCCTAAAAACAAATTTATTACGTGTCCTCACGGTTCAATTTAGGTTGTAGGCAAAATTTACTTAAGCCATTTTAAATTCTCTTCGTCAATCTAAAATGAACCTTAATCATATGGACGGATAGCTGGCATTGGCGTGGGTTGTCAATTGAACGAATTCCATAAAGAAACCGAACGAAGTATAGTCGTGTACCGACAGATAACTGAACACGTGCGCCCGCGTTAGCTGACGCGGAAATTAATACAATAACAAGATTAACAAGCATACTAGCCGTAACCTGTGACTTGATCTGCAATAGATCGGACCCACCTTAAAACTAATTGACCCACAAACGACAGAACTGTACCAGGCGGCGGTGGAACCTGTTTCCATCGCCTAACGAAACTTCAACTTTCATTTTCGATGAGGGAAAATTTAAGTACCTACACTTCGAGGATGTTACAGAAAACTAACAGATGAATGTCAGTCCTTTAAAGTAACTTAATTTGTTGAGGTAGGTATTCTTTCAAATACAATTTTATAATTCTTATTGCAAGAAAAAGTAATGTGCGTATGCTACGATAATAGAAAAGAAAAGTACCTACCAAAAGTTTTGATTTTGATGAATCCATTTCAACTTGATATGTAGTCAAATTATACAGCGGTGATAGCCTATTAGTTGAGAATTCAGCTACCTTTTCAGGGAGTCCGGGTCCAAATCCCAGAGCACATGTACTACTGACTTTTCCTGTTATTAGTACCCATTCAACTATGAACCGCGCCCTTAGTTTAATTGGGTGATTGATTTAAAAACATTCTAAAGGACAATGAAATACTTGTATTGGAACAACAAACATACTTAGGTACAGTTTGCTGTTTAGTTAATCAATGTCAGGTAATACTAAGCTTATACAAAAGGAAGTGGTTTTCGAGCCATATTGAGATGATAATATGTCCACAGAAGGGAGAAGTGTGGATGAATGGAATACGCAGGTGTGCAGTTATCTACGCCGCGTTGCACAAACGATTAACAAACATTGTTTATAAAAATATCGTGTGAACATTGCAGAATGCATGCAGATAGCTTGGAATTATTATATTATGGAAGGGCAACAATTTTCCCATTGAGATTCTCGTGTAAGCATCTAGGTGCATAATATTTCCTTATAACTGGGCCCATATGTAGAAAATACCATCGCTCTTAATGGAATTTTAGACTAAGTCTCACCATAACTGGTCAAAATATACCTGTAAATGAAAAATACAGAAAATGGCTATCATGAGTTAACCATTGAAAATTACCCTAAGAAATAAAATCTATTTCTTATTATAACGAAGTCTACATTTTCATATAAGAAAATTACTACATTCTCAACCTATAAGAAATTCAAATAAAAGAATTATAGATTTTATTGAGGCTTGCTATGTTATAGGTTATAGTCATAGAATAAACAATCCTACTAAGGTTCGCCTTGCCATGTTGCGCATTCAGTGTGATTGGTGTTGATGCTGCAATCACAAAGTCCTAAATAACATTAATTAATTTAAATCCAATAAATATTTATTACCTATAGATCGAAGAAGCTAAAGCTTATTATCGGTTATCGCTAACCAGACCCCAGAGGTAAACGTACAAGCATATCCTAGTCTACTCAAATACAACAAAGGAACCTTTTACATTCTACCTACATAGCCGTTATTGGTATTATATACGGATATGAGGTATGGGCTGGCCAGGAATATAGTTTCCTTTTTTATGGCAATCGTAGTTATAGTAACGCTCGTGTCTTTCTGACAACAAATTCGGAAATGTTATCCATGAGAATAGTTTTTGGCATTTTAGCACACAATAATCACTCAAAGCAACAAAATAAACCACGACAAACAACTCACTGACAAGCAATGTATGAGTGACGTTTAGAAAGTAAGTGCTGCCAGTAAAACAAATTAGTTTCATGAGCTTATAGCAACATGGCGAGATTTTCTATATTTATGGTCTACCTATACATACCTACGAACGTAAAATGACAGCACAAAGTTACGTCAATAACCACAACCACAACCATAAATGGTTAAATAAAGTTTAAATAATTATTATGGATAAACACTAACAGCAACAAAGAACTAAGAAATAGATACAGAAAGAATGAATATGATGAAAACTAACCAACAAATAACTTTCTAATAACTTTCTTTCTTTTCTTTTTTTTCTTTCTCTTTTTGAGTCTTCTGCTCGTTTGGTTTTTAGGGTTCCGTACCCAAAGGGTAAAACGGGACCCTATTACTGAGACTTCGCTGTCCGTCCGTCCGTCCGTCCGTCCGTCTGTCACCAGGCTGTATCTCATGAACCGTAATAGTTACACAGTTGAAATTTTCACAGATGATGTATTTCTGTTGCCGCTACAACAACAAATACTAAAACACTGAATAAAATAAATATATAAGTCGAAATATGGCTTCGACGTCTAAGCGATAATTTAGTTACCTTTCCGTCCAAGAGATGGCGTTGCTTGTGGCTAATATGTGGCTACAAAAAACTAAAGTAAATATTTAAGTGAGGGTTTCATACAACAGACCAGATTTTTTTTGGCGTTTTTATACATAATGGTACGGAACCCTTCGTGCACGAGTCCAACTCGCACTTGGCCGATTTTTAATTCCGTGAAAAATAATTAATGATTGTTTATAAAACAGATGTTACATACAAGAATTAGGTATAATATTACACACAACAAGGCACTACTACCTTAGCTCTAGGACCACTTAGTAGATATCTTCTAAATTTATTACGTCTACGTAGATACCTACGTCATAAGGTAAAACATAAAGGGAGTAATTTGGCACAAGCTATTAGGGAACATACTTACTCTACGTGCACAGAGCCAAGGTAGATAGGTATATAAAGGGTCTGCGAGAGAAAAGATCAGTCAATGTTTCGCACCAATGACGTATTTTGAGTGCTTTCTTTGGTAGCGCTGACCATACTTTTCTAGGTACTTATATGAAAATAATGCGCATACTACGACATTCTGCTGGTATATCAAAAATATCTACAGAGAAATCAATAATGTCATCTAAAATTACAGATTTAGTTTCCCTTGAAAACATTTTTCACGAGGACTTAGACATTTCCCGACGCGGCAGCGCAGCGGGTTTACTAGTTACTTTTAACATGGTACTCATACTTTGCATACCTACATCTATAAAAAGAACACGGTATTTGCGTTACTCTGAGTAGTATAATTTGTTAGCACAACATTTTATGATGAACAAAGCTTCCGTTATAATACAGTCGAAGCCACAAACATGGCGTCCGCGTTAATTGCTACTAATTTCAACTCTAAACCAAAATAAGATCCTATTAACGTCTATGTACCAGCGAGGTCACGAGCCCCAGATATATTGTTTGTTGCTGCTATTATATAGCACTAGTGTTTAGTTTTTTTTTTCATTCACAATAAATATTAGACATTTTCCCATTTTGCAACATTTTTCGTTCATACTTCGCTCCTTTGGGTCGTAGCGTGATGTGATGCTACCTATTGTAGCTTATAGCCTTTCTCGATAAAATATGGAATACAACTTAATTTTTTTTTCAATTCGTGCCAGTAGTTCCTGAGATTAGCCCGTTCAAACAATCAGACAAACTTTTCAACTTTATATTGCAGTGCCACCTGATGGTAAATAGTCATTGTCGTCTGTGGACATCCCGAGATTCAGTGGCGTCACTCATAAGAACACAAATATTTCTGAATTTATCACATTTTAGGGTGCGTTTTACTAAGCTATAAAAATGTTAAAAAATCTTCTTTAGCCTAGCAAAAGGGTCGTTTTGAGCGTTGTAACCGGTCGGTGGAACGCGCCAGTACTTAACTAACAGTAGCTGCATAGCAGTAAGTACCTATCGAGTTCAGTGTATTTCTGTATAACTCATACGTGTTAGGATGTCTACGCCCTTAGAACTATAAAAAATACCTCGGGGATCAAGTTGGATAACAAGGCTATAGGTTTAACCGTGAGTGTATTTTTTACATAATCATATGCACCTAATTTTGTTCACTCTACCAACATTTTACAAAAAAGTGCTTTAAATTCAGATAGCTTCCGTTTAAGTTTTATAAAAATCGGAAATGGAAGATGAAGAAAACTAGCGTAATAAATCTAAAAGAATAATGTAAATAATTGTAAGTGTGGAAATCTTAGCTAGTTTGTTTTACACAAATCATTCAGGAACCATTTCCTTAACTGCATGTATGTTGTTTCCCTTATCAGCAGTTATCAGTTCTCGAAATGAATCCAGATAAGGCTGCGACCGGAATTCTTTGAAGAAGCGGCCTTTATCGGGTAAAGTCTACACGATCCTTTTTGTAGCAATTGCTTGTTATCTGTTCAATAAAATTGCATTTAGTAGGTTTAGTGGGACGCGG
Source organism: Hesperia comma (assembly GCA_905404135.1). NCBI lineage: Eukaryota > Metazoa > Arthropoda > Insecta > Lepidoptera > Hesperiidae > Hesperia > Hesperia comma. The sequence continues at coordinate 10,411,383 of FR990031.1, read as the reverse complement.
ATCTTTTTCTAACACAATGAAGGATGTTAGATTTAAAATAATTTTACAACTTTTTAAAAACTATTATGTACCTAAGCTATGAAAGAGCTAAGAAGCCATCTGATAGAAGCAGACAACCGGCGCCCATTGTTATTAGGAACATCAATGGCATCAAAGGCTCGAAAAACGTTGGTCAAGAAAGGAAAGAAAGAAAAACAGAGCGAGAAAAAGAAGGAGTAATGAGTAAAATCTTCATCTTTACATCAGGGGTAGTTCACTAGACATGTGAAAAACTTGACACCTTTTACAAGTTTCAACGGGATTAACTAGTACAAAGCCTAAAAATTATCTCTACGAGCAACAAACGACATAAGTACCTACTTTAACGTTTACATGAAATGATCGTCCTTAATGTTCAGGATCTAATCTATTTGTTAATGATAAACAGAGTAAGTACGTACTAGAAACTCCCCTTGCTTCGCTTTGGGAAACCCATGCCAGAGTTTTACTCTGCCCATGCCATGGTACCCACTCATAAATAAAATAGACGGAATTTGTTAAATTGATATAGGTATTAGGTATCTAATTTTTATACTTGTGAAGCGATTTTAATTATGTCAACTACCACAATGAAAAACTAACAAGTCAGCAAATAGTAGAAAGACTACTACGCTATCTATGTATATGTATTGTGTTATGAAACACCACTAATAGATGTTCTCAATATGCTATGCAGATCAGACATCGATCATATATTATAGCTTTATTATTACGTAGGTAGGTATATTTTTTATTCAGTATAGTCCAGTCACGTTAATCTTCCCTTCAACGATAACTCGATATGCATTCATACGTCATTTGATAAGAGCATTAATATCTGAGTCTGGCATAGGTAAACAATTCACAAATAATACGGATTCAGCCGATTCAGTAACCGCGTATTTCGTATAAATACGTCAACATTACTGTACAGTTCATAAAGAAAATAATAACATGGAAATAAGCATTATCAAAGAAAAACGTGAAAATCAATGCATCGTGCACAACATCACGTAGGCTGGGTAGCTTAATAGTAAGTTTGTAAGCGTGGATCACGTCCACTACGGATTTACCTACTGTTTGTGGTGGAAAAACCCAGCAACAGAGTCATTATAACCTCCATTAGTAGAAGTCCAAATCTGGTCATTATTTCGAATTCGGAATGTGGCTACAAACCATTAATGGCCTGCTAATAAGCTACTCTCGTCATCATTGAAGATACCTAGGGCATTTTTTTCAGGCTGTTCGGATGTAGATTGGTGGAGAAGGTAGTAAGCGAACCCTAATATCGGAAGTTAAATTTTACACGAAGGTCTCTGATTTGACTTACCTAACAATTGTAACCTAACAATAACAACCGAGACTAAAGCTCTCAAAACTTGCTCTCGGCTTTACCTTAGACTAAGTCGGAAAACGATAAAATATCCTTATAGTAATCCCGAGAAAATATATTTCCCGGAAAAAAATATCCTATGCTCTTTCTAAGATCTCATTCTATGTCCGTAACTAATTTCATCTTATCCGATTGCCGGATTAAAACCGTGAAAACGTACCAGACAGATAGAGCTACTAGCGCATTTAAAAATATAATAAATCTTTAACTATTTACTTACTTGATATTGATACAAAAGTTAAAAACGAAATTATGGTGGGTAGGAGTAGGTGAATACCGAAGCGTACCTATAAGAATACATAATTTATTATCTACTAAACTTTTTCCTCCTCGCTCGCACCGTGTAGCACACGAATTATGAGTAATTTTCCTGGAAACCACGCAACTCTACAACTACGAGAACTCAACCGGTATTCAATGGATTATGGATATTTATATTGATCTAGGCCACGTCTCGTAGTTTTATCAAAGACGAAGTTAAAATATTTTTTCGTCATATTTATCTGTCTGTATGTCACAATCTTTTTAACCGCAAAGCTTAGTTATCCTACGAATTGAAACGTGGAATAGGCTGTAAATAACGCGTCTGTTACAACAATTCTTTTAATTAATATTCTCTTAAACAACGGCTTATATATTACTAGTAAATCCGCCCTCGCTTCGCTTCGGGAAACCAGTCCCTCCAAAAATCTCTATAAATTTTAACAAATTATGTTATTACGATGTCTAAGTTATATTACTGCAAAGTTTCATGAAAATCCGTTCAGTAGTTTTTGCGTGAAAGAGCAACAAACACACACACACATACATCCTTACAAACTTTCGCATTTATAATATTGGTAGGATTCGTTGCTATTATAGAATTCAATAGGGACTATTGTCTCCTGCAGTACTGTCAAATTGTGGGATAATGCCTGCCTGTGGGCACTGAAAGCCTAGAGTTTCAAGTTAGTCGGCTGACAACATAAATTTGAGAACCCCTGGTTTACTGGTTCTAACTGTTTATTGCGGCATTTACTAAGCCAATGTGCCTTGATTACTTTTTCCAGTTTTATTTTCTGAGGGCATAGGCTGGCTGTAGATGCTTACGATCCGATACTTAGTATAGTCACACTTACAGTTTCTTTTCACAAGTTAGGTAGATAGATAGATAGATAGATAGATCTGTTTATTTGTAACATAAAGTACATACAGCCAAAAAGTAAAACAAAACATTACATTAATAAATTGAAAGTTAAGTTGTGCACATTGAAAAAATATATACACACAGGTACATTAAGGTACACACAGGTATTATGAAATCAAAGCAACTAAGCAAGTGCTTTGCCCTTCGCTGTAAGATTCGTGGGCGTTCACAATACACCAGGTTATTATTTATTATAATGCATTTGCAAAATTTCTTCCTGATCACGACGCAAGCAGCGCCCTCGCGGCCGCGCCGCTACGACCGAAGGTTATCTGTAATCGAATGTGCTACTTTCAAGAGTTTCAAGTCTACTGTCAGATGTCAGAGCCTTACTGAGAAATTTTTTACTGGCACCTGCAAGCACAGCTCGCTTTCCAAGACAATAAATGTACTTACTTCTCAGTACATATTTTGTATTTTCTCACCAAAGTCAAATGTCAGTCAAGATGCCTTTATCATACTGTCTATAAGCATAGTCTAATAAATCATGTTATTTTTATGTATTTATTTTATAAGACATAAAGTCCAAGAGGTAAAAAATCATGATTAGGTATCAAGATTTCCTATTAATGGTAAATAAAAACCACGTTTTTAAATTGACGTAGATATTTAAGTAAAATTATACCTACGAAAGTAATGTCGGACAATAATCGAACTTTGTGCAACGAAATCGTGCGATCAAAATTAGCTCGCTGTTAGCGAGAACATGGTTACTGCTAACATTTACAGTTTAATGTCACTACCTAGATATAGCAGTTGCTAGAGTGTCTGGGGATAAGTTGAGGCAACCCTATTGGGATAAAAAAAAATATAATTACAATTATTACACCTGATGTTCAATGGCAAAAATTGGCAACGTAGCCATATCATGGCAAGGCGCGCTCTACGTTGAAAATACGAGTAAGAACGAAACACCGACACGGGGCGGGGGTTCGAAAAACTATTTTATATTCCTTATCATTACGAACTTCTTAAGTAATCCGCAATATGAGCAATAATTACGTTTCGAAATAATATCATATGACATTTAATTTTAACTTTTATTGTAAATTATACGAAAATTACAGACTGCGTGCGTGCGTAATGCCGCGAAAATTTGTCTGGAAAGTTGCAGGTGAAATTATGACCTATGAATTTTACGCAACTCTCGGTTTTATATTTACGTAAAAGAACCCCTTTACTCAAAGTTCATAATTATTAAACCATTTTATCGGCTCTAAGCTCTGAGCTTTATGGCTCTGAGCTACGATTCTGCACAAATTACAAATGCATCAATTGGGTTCCTTTTTTGAATAGTTTGGAAAATTTTGTATACGAAATTACGGAATGATGACGGAATGTGTCAAACTATTCAATCTTTTGTAAATTAGCAGAATAGAAGCCCTGTAATGTTGTAAATGTTATACTTTTAGGTACAATTATTATTCAAAATCAATAAAAAACGGCTTTTCCATAAATTATTTATCTATGGAAATCTGTTCGCTATTGTTCGAAACAGTGGTGTGTAAATTAGCGTGTTTTAAAAAAGTCCATATTAAACGTTGTAGCTGGGGAGCCGAAGAGGGGAATTTGGGATTTACTCGAGCGCGGGGATACCTTGTACCCAGTTAAGTACTTCCACCAAATATGAGCCCCATACGATGCCCATTGGCCAACTGGACAAAGACGGCTTCACTAAAGTGGAGAGGAAGAAGAAGAAGAAGTCTCTTTGTCGCAACCAATGTGGCACGGCACCGACAGGACAGAACAATCTCCTACGTCCCGCCGTTCCAGCGTCCTACGTGTACGTCTCCCGACTCCATCACACCACGAAAGTGTCCGATGTCGTGGAGTATTTGGAGAAGAAGACCAAGTACCGGTTGCTGGTAGAAAAGTTGGACTCGCGCAACGCAGTGAACTTCAACTCCTTTGTTGTGCGTGTTCCAACCGAGCACCTGCCTACGTTTTTGAAGGAGGAGCTGTGGCCAAAGGGGGTCGTCTTCAGGAAGTTCCGTGGACGTCGACGACCACCGGGAGTCACCGAAAGCGCGTCTCACTCCGCGACTAAGTGAACTAGTTTTAAGATAATATTATTATATGTATGTTAGTCTCTAAGGTACATATATATGTTATGGGTCTTTGTTACCTGACGTAAATAAATAAATAAAAAATAAAAAAATATATATATATAAGTTCGATTTTTTTTGCACATTATAATAATGGTAGCGAGTTTGCATCACATCGAAATCGTCAGATTATTGAATGAGAGTTTTTTTTAGGTTCACTTAACACTGCCTTAGAAAAACTGACGTGCTCGGTTAGATTTTTTCTCTCTCATTTTCAACCCTTACGGTCACCCCCATCAAACAATCGATCAGATTAATATAGTACATTATTAAAAATACGTAGAACATTGATGCTATCAATATATGAAGCGCTCGAGTATGTCCACATGGACATTATTTTTTTACATATTTAAAAGTCTATAGCCGCTTCCCCCACCGATGAAAAGGTATACATTATATAACATTTTTTTCTTCCTATCATCTAAGCTTTGCAACCCAATGGGCGTTTTTCCATAAGCCGGCTCGGCACCGGCACCGGCGCCGGTGTCGGAGCCGTGCCGGTGCCGGAGAAGCAAAACTGTATGAAAATGTATGGCTCACTTTTTCACCTACCGGCGCCGGCGCCGGCCCAAGCTTCTCAAGCAAGCTTCTCACTCGGTGCCGGCCCAGCAAAAATGCATCTGTACTTATTGTATATGAATTGTAGCCGTGTGCGTGTGTGAGTGCGCGGGGCGATTAGGAGGGAGATAAAGAGAATTTTCAGATGGATAATTTGTATCCAACAAATAGTTAAATGTGTCCTCGGTCATAGAGTGGATTATAAAATATTTTAAGAATTTTCTGGGGCCCATTTTCAACTTTTCAAAAGGCTATAATTATGTTCATTCTAGGTATCTGACTTTAAGTATTGAATTAATCCATAATTCGACGTCTCTGCCTTGGTATTTGCGTCGTAGATAAGTATAAAAGAAACAAAAAATATACTTACCTAGTCGACGGCTTGAAGATACCATTGTTATATCTACGCGTTGTAATGTACCTTACGTGTCAACGTGCTGAAGACCATGTCAGTACTGTAACACTCACCGGGCATAAACCGGCATCGACACCGGCAAAATAGAAAAACGAAGACCCGGCGCCGGTACCGTGCCGGTGCCGGCCAGGCCGGTGCCGGGCCAGCTAATGGAAAAACGACCAATAGGTCTCTATGACGCTCGAGTAAATCCACATTTAGCATCGTCGGCTCCCGTATCATTGCACGTGCCACAATTTAAGGTTAATATTCAAATTCAGACATAGTTTATTCAGCAAGCAACCAGGGATACTTGAAGGATTTTATGCAAAGAAAACAACACAATGGAAGTAAAAATAACTCCCATCCTGATTTAAAACAATAGACGCGAATGTTGAATGATAATGTGGAAATAACGAATGACATGAAATATAACTTACCTAAGCCAACACCCAACAACACTTGGCAATTAACGTGTCTGGTCTGGTCCGACGCGGGAAATGCACATTAACAAAATGGTCGAGTTGAAGCGCGGAAAAATAAATCTTGTGTATAGTTCGGGTTTTAATAGTCCTGTATTCGGTACGTTTTTTGCTGGTCATTCACATTCGCGCAAATACGCGAACCCTCAAGTGAGGAACGGACTTTGCGAACGATGTTTGAAGCGGGTTGTCGATAAAAAACACTTGGGTCTCCTACAATTTCGTGCAGCCAGATGCGCATAATTATGCCATTAGTTTCTTGTATCTATTTCAAATTTCTAATCTGATCAGATCAAAATCCCTTTTAATTTCCCAGTAGGTAGTTAAATAAATGGGCAAGGTAGGTTGATAGCAAATAAATAGGTAGGTATCGCACTATTACTCAGCATAAAGTTTATTAGGTTTATGAGGCTGTAATAACAAAGTTAAATAAATATACCTACTACCATCATATTAATTTTGAGCCTTAGGTATAAATAAAATTAGATAGACTATTAAGCTAAACATTAATGCATATCATTACTAGTAGGTGCGCACTGCCCACTTATTAGGATGGATCAGCAAACATGACGAAAAAATGGGTAAGCCTCGCTTGCAAAACAATAAAATTAAAGTACTTAAGTTAATATTGTTCTAATCATAACTATTTTTATTAATTGTTTTGTGAATTTGATAGACGTTGCGTTGCAATAGTTTCTGGCAGCACGGCAGTGGCTCCGCCAAGACGATAAATAGTACAGCCAATACAGCCATACGTTACTTTTTTAATTAAGTAGGTACTTTTACAAACAATTACAAATTTTACTGAAATGTATCATCAGGTAAAGTTAGTAATACAAAAATTTTATACTTCGTAATGTTATTACTAAATACTCCTACCAATTCAATGAATTACTATACTTAATTTTTTATTTGGCATAGCAAATAGTTTGTAAGGAATTTAATTTAATTCATTAATGATTACACAAGAAAATCTTTTGAGTTGAGGCTAATGAGAAAAAAAACTAGGTTCCTACTACTGTTCTGTATTGTTAAGATTGAGTTATTAAAACTAAGAAGGCCGTTGCCTCTTACGTAATACTAATAACAAATAAGAAGTTAGCTACATACAACATAAACACAGCATACAGCCTCATCGCCTTGAGCGGCTTTGTAAACACTATTTATCTATTTTTAACCTCGCTACGTGATTAATGTTCATAAAATAATATTGCGGGAAGCAGACGCGATATGTTTATAGCACATCCGCGGTTTTTTATTATGTTATTACAGCGAGGATGGAAAATAGGTATGTGATTTTAAATACGTGAACATTTTATGTTAATTTTAAATTTATTTTCTTAAGATTATGCACTTTATTTAAGTAAGTCAAAATAGAAAAATGTAGAGTAGCTATAAAGATATATAATATATCTTTGCTAGAGGGAAATCTAAGTAGGTAAATTCATAGTCTTGCCCTTATGAAGGTACATTCTGAAGAACTGAAAGTTTTACAAATACCTAAGTAGGTACTAAAAATATTTACCTTACTTCTCGCAAGGGAATGAAGATATTCCTGAGAAAAAAAGAAGTAGCACAGGAAATCAGAGTATTTAACTTCCGTATTTATTATTGTACAGATTATAAAATGTTTACGGGTCGTGAGGTGGTTTGCAGGTTAAGTATAGTACCAATAGTAAAAAGATAAAGTTTAATTAATTTGCGATTAGTTGGCCCATATTATATATGTCAACTCGACACTCCGGGGAGCCGAGCGGGTCAAGCGATACAAATTACAATTTATAGATAACGCCAACTAAATTGTATTGCAATAAAATCCGTTCTGAGCCATTATGCGCCTTATTCCCTTGACATAATAACATGATTATTCTTTTCCAATTGAAAAATAATACTTGTATCGCGTGAGTCACTGTCATTCGCGTTCGAGCGACGCTCTGTCTCATAACCTTAAATATACTAACATTTATCATTTTCTATTATAGCCAAACAATTGGCACATACATATTATTACTTAATATTGCTTTGCGTATAAAAAGTTCCAATACCGTGATATTTCTCATCTTTGCGCCTATGTAGCTCTACACTCTACACCTGTTGCACTAATAGCACATTAGCTCTTTTTATACAAGATTCAGCAGTTTTTTTAATTTGAAACCAATATTTCACAAATTGACAAATTAGTACTAGTGTCTTACTAAGTCTTATTCAAGGTCGACCATGGTTGTAATGCTCGACAGCAGCAGTCATCAATGTCATCTATAATTTCAAAGGATATTTTGAGTATCTACTATCTAGGTATACGACCATCAGTCCTTGCTAGTACCTAAACAGCAGCAGAACCTGACTAAATGGTTATGTCCTCAAGTCATATCCACAAGTCCTCCTGAATTTAGACACACTGTTAAATTTTGTAAACTCTCCGGTATGCAGGTTTTCTCATGAAGTTTTCCTTCATCGTTATAGCAAGTGACATTTAAATACTTGGAGAAGAAACAAAGAAAACATAAGAGAAGAAGAGAAGCGATATACATACTATAGAAACAACTAAGAAAAATTCGTGGGTTGTTGGAAAGACGTAATCTATACTTTGGACGCGGACCACACATGGCGCGTCATCTCATCAGTATTTTAATAATATCATTTGAATACAACGTGACTTGTTAATGAATGTTTCCGATCAAATCGTTTCCTGGGAGTTCTAGCGACATTTTAAAGCCACTTTATGTCTGATATCGCCCAAGGTGAGGCGAGGTGGCTCGTATAGATTACGACGAAGTGTTTATTGTTCTAATAAGTATTTATTATCATTTAATTGTAATTCGTATCGCGGCAATGTCACCTATAGTATAGTATAGTCCTACAAGGATCTTTTGGCGCGTGGCTGACGTGAGGGACAGAGACAGCGCCTTACAGGTAAGGCAAACTGTAAGGCACTGTCTCTGTCACCCACGCGCCAAAAGATGCTTGTAGGAACTTAAGTTCATTTTGACTCGGCTGATGTGAACTTCGTTTTCCGAGATGTTTGCGCAGGTATAGTAACTGACCAATCAAAACACGGCGGCCATGACAGTGTTTTGTGATGCGCTACTTCGTATTGGCCATGAACGTATTTATGTCCATGGTATTGGCTAATTATCCTACCGCCCGCACTCCCCGCCTCCTACCACCATTTTGGCCTTAAAATCGACATCTGCACAGCCACTCGTAGCTATGTTCACATCAGCCGAGTCAAAATGAACTTACTGTAAATGCCTATATTCCGTTCGCGTTCGATATGGAATTCGCTTAATGGCAACCCACACAAATGCCAGCTTTCCGCCCCTGTAATTAAGGTGCATTGTAGTTTGACCTCAAGAAATTAAAATGCCTTAAGTAAGTTTTGCTGACAAGCTGAATTGAATTGTGAGCACACTTAATTAATTTGTTTTCACTTGGGAACAATTCCTTATTCTCGGCGACTCAAGTACATAATTATGCATAGCTAAGTTTTCCAGTTATTATTCAAGCAATTCAATGTTCCCACAGTAACATCAGGACAAGAATGCAACGATTATTTGTTTATTTCATCATGTATTTTCAGTCATCTAAGACTCATAGAATATATTATAAGGTAGGTAAAACAAAGAGCATATATTTAATAACAAATAAAAAACCGGAGTATTGTTTGCAAGGTTCAATTTACCTATCTATTATCGAAAAGTGAAGATCTGTAACCTAATTTCGAATCACTTTTAACTGAGTAAGTATTTAACTGTTTTTTTTTCATATTAATTATACTATACCACCTTGACACACGGTAGCGTGTCAAGCCAAGTGCATGATGATAACTAGGTACTTCATAAAACATAGATCAGACACTACACTACAACTAACATTATTACAGATAACAGACAACCAGGGTTCGAATCCTGGACTGACACGCGCCTTATTCATTAGTCCAACGATCAATCCACTCGGCTATCACTCACTACTGATGCTTGCTTGTAGACCTATCTTTTTTATGACTAAAGATAGCAAACGAGCGTACAGCACCGCCCTTCCGCTGCCGCCCAAGACAGCTAAAATCAATTACACAATACCTACGAGTATATATTACATTTTACTTGACTTTGAATAATTAATAGGTATGAGCTGTGTAGGTACTCGTTGGGGATGGGGAATCAATTTTGACCACCGGGTTATCATCACCTTAATATCGCCAATGAAACATATCAAACTGATCAAACTCATTATATTCGAGTTGTAAATTATAATCTTATCGCGTATTTTCTTGCTCGAAGAATTGCAAACAACACATGTCATTGTAAAGTTAACTATGAACCTTATTACGCACGAAATAAAGTTCAGTGTAATTGAAACCAGTCAGTTTGTGTGTGTTCGGAAGTGACCCCATTCTGTTCAGTTCGCGTTGCACAATCTCTCGCACATTATTATACATAGTAGCCTTGATACTGGCTGTCTGTTCAACCGCCGCGGCCGGTTCGGAATTGACGGTATCGCGAATTTTGGCGCCATGTTTCCAGGAAACATTAATATAGATAAATCTTATTATAGATGATTCTCTTGCGCTGGCATAAAAATATAATAATGTTGGAGTCCTTAAAAGTAGAGTTAATAAATAGGTTAGTGCAATAAATGTATAATAAATAAGTTATCTTCAACTTTACTATACAATAAATAGGTATTTAAGTGAAGCATTAACTTAGGTACATACTAGGGATGCCCGATCTGAATCGATCTTTTAGAAGATCGATTCACGGCAATACGATCTACCGATTTTTTGAATCGATTCAACAGGTTACGATCTTCGCCTGAATCGAATCGTATGCCAAGAAGATCGTATGAAAAAATCGTATCATAAAAACTGTAGGTAACATTATAAACAACATGATCTTTGCCCGTGTCTTTGCCAACACCACCTTAGTAGTGGCGTAAAACATCAAAAATCTACGAAAATGTTTGTTCTTTATCTACGACAATGTAGGATTACCTACCTACCTTCAATCAGATCTTGAGATTAGTTTCGAGTTACACCGATTAAACTAAGCGGTACGTGTATGAAATGAAAATATGAAGGTAGGTGTAATTAGTTTATTTTATAGTTGATTATATTTTATTTATTAGAAATATATATTATGTTTATTTGTTATATTTATACTACAGTTGTCACTTCGTGGAGTCTAATTTGTTGATTAATTCTTTGATATAAATATCCGCCCCATCCGGGAATCGAACCCGGGACCCCTCGCGTCGCAGGCAGGGTCGCTAACAACTAGGCTACAGGGTCATCATATAAATTAAATATCGCTGTCATTATATAAATTAAATATCGCTGGTTGAAATAAAGAATCTAGCTTATTTTTTTGTGGCTTTTAGTTAATTTAAAAACAATACGATACGATCTTCGGAAATCGAATGATATCGATTCAATGTCATACGATTCAGATCGTGAATCGATTCACAGGGTTGCGATCCATTACGATCCAAAAAATCGATTCAAAACAAAAAATCGGGCTTCCCTAGTACATACCTTGATTTTCAGAATCACGAATGCTTAACACACAACGCAAGAACACACAATAATCGAGAATAGAAATTTGAACTCAACATTAAAATATCCACTTTACACAGAATCGACCCCAGCTATATATTTGAGCTCTTAATTCCAGACAGTTTACATGTTAATTCCAGACAGGTTACATGTACCTACTCGTAAGTCGCTGTCTCTGTCACCCACATGTTGTGAACGTGAACTGTCTGGAATTAAGACTTCAATACGGGGGCAGGATTCCTCTAACAGCCTTCGAATGATAGTTCTTTTCGGTAACCGTCGAACCTTACAGGTCGATGGCTACAACCTATTAATGGCTCACTATTGGCTTTTACTACTACACATCATGTCTCTCCTCATTATTGAGGAGGCCTAGAGCATACTCCACCACGCTGCTCCAGTGCGGATTGTTTGAGGGTACCTGCAGGTCGATATTAGTAGCTATTTCCTTGTTTCTTATTCTTATCTTCTTGTCAGAACCTACCTATAGTAAGTGGTACAGTGGTACTAAAATTGTATCATTTATAATAATCTTTATTGACGTCTAGATAAACGGTTTGGAAAACGTAATCTCTCTCTGATCACCTACATTCAAATCCTGTATACTTACATATCTTAATTCTTTATCAATATTTCACTTTTATAATGGTATTACTACTTGTCTCCAGCACAGTGATTGACCATTATTACGTGAAGATGTTGTCGTTCCACTAACATTTGGCAAATTACCTACGTGTGGAATTGATGACAATTATTTTTGTATTCGAAATTAAGGACTACTTACTTTCTATTAAGTAACAAGCCTTATCATTCAATATACACACGTAATTCGAATGACAAATTACTTTTCATAATTTTGCCCCAAAATCTAATGATAGACCTAGTCTGTCAATCAAATAGAAAGGCTTCGTAATAACATAGCGTGTGCGCGACCCTAAAACCACCAGTTGTCTTCGTTAATGGCAAAGGTAATAGTTTAATTGACCGGCTGGGCAAGCCAGGCCCTCGCCGCGCCCCCCCCCCCCCTGGCCCCGCTCCTGCGCCTTGACCCACTTCAACAGAAAGGACAATGTCGACTGTGGGCTGTGGACTTTGCGATTTTACTCGCTCACTGCAAAAATCTGTCATTTGTTTGCTCGATTTGGCTAGAACATGCATGGAGTAACTCAACGATGAACAAGCCTTAGCTTCGCCGTTGTTGGAGTATCTTAAATTCAATTTCGATTGTGGGTATTTGTACAATTTCATAAACATATTTTTTTGTTTCTGTCTAACACTGTTATGGTAGAGCTTCATCATTGACTAGATACAGTTAATAGCGAAAGAATTTCCTTAGCCTGTACAAATTATAATATCCATCCTATAGGTATAATATCCATCCTATCTGGCTGAAGTCCTTGGATTTCAGCGTACCTACATCTCACAGTAGGTACTTGTATATACCCTACTAAACGACGGACAAGTGGTGATCAAATCCTTAGCCACGGTAATTACCTTCCAATTTCAAAAGGACATAGGGCAATCCATGTGATGAACCATGCAAGCAGATTGACCACTAGCAAAATTATTTACGTTTTAACCACGTCCACTTTGCAAGCCGTGGTTACCTATAATTAAGACAGCATTTAGTTTAATATCTTAGATAAGGTTTATGTTGTAAAATGAATTAATGTATGTCTTGTTGGTGACCCAAATAAATAAATAAATAAATAAACAAAAAACTTGTATCTTCTTAATATGCACACATTTGCACACCATTGGCGCATTTTTTTTAACTTTTAAAATCGCGATGTTTCGCGAATGGTGATTCGTACGAAAAAAATTATTGAGACAATTGTTGTAGAGAATTGTATGATCTACAACTTTTGTCTCACCTATTTTTACGACAATACTTCTGGTTTCAGAGAAAAATGGGAAAACCGGAACTTGTGACCTTTGACCTTGAATAAAAAAATTTGCACACATAGGATCGATGGGGACTTTTGACATTTCATTGGTAATTACTTATTCAACGTCTATACCAATTTTCAGCTCTATGCTAATTTGTCTTACTCAAATTTTTATTTTGACTGGGCTACACTTTCTTCTTGCCATTTGCGTATTTAAGTATACTGCTTTCGCGTTCGATGTGGAATTCGTTTTAATTGCATCCTACACAAATGCCAGCTTTCCGCCCCCTGTGATTAGGGTTCATTCCAGATTGACAGCGAGAATTTTAAAATGCCGTAAGTGCATTTTGCTTACTGGTTTTAACTGTGAGCACCGGTACCTACTACATTTAAGTATTTTAGCGGGGAGTGGCAGTTCCATACTCTTGGCGACTCGAGTATCTATAGGTACCTAGATATAATTCCCATTAAATGAAAAGTGGCTATGAAGTTTTGTGTGGTAAAATGTACTAAATGAGTAATAGCCGATTCACTGTAGACTCGTCTACATAAAATAGCGGATTTATTTCTGAGTAGGCAATTAAACAGTTCATATTCATAAAAATGCTTATCGTTGGCAATCGGAACTACAGCCGTAAGCCGTATTGTAGATGGGAAATAGTAAAATTAAATGATAGGTAAGTAACGAACACGATTCGAAGAAATCACATTCCAAAGTGGGTTAACTCCGATTTCTTGGTACGAGAGGAGGAAATGTTGTTCTACAAACTTTCCTTTTTCCTTCACTTTTTGGAGTTTGTCGTATGTCGCCATAAAAATGTGCCTACTATAATGTGCATTTAAAACTTATGACTGTGTAGAGCTTCGACTGTTCGTTATTTGATAACCATTAATCAGAGCTGATAAATTCATGAATTTCATTACCCAGACAGACAGATATTAGGTATTTATAGTAGCACTTCCTCCAACAGAGTAGATATTATTATTATCTCCGTAGGTACCTACACCTACACCAACGGGAAAAACCCGTACATTCCTTACAAATTACAGTTATTTTTCCGATATCTGTGTTTTTGTTCCCTTTGCTGATTCTATTCGTCGTTCGATTGTAGTTATCATTCATACACTTATTACAGTATGCTTAAGGGACCTTTACTATTTTTATTCTTTCAAACTGTTCACAAATTAATATCAACAGTGTAAGTAGTTATATTTTGAAGTGTGTGTGGTGTACGAGGTATCTAGCAAAACAAATAGTTTCAACAAGTTCTTACGTTTGAACGGCTAATTCTGAAACGAATTAGGAAAATAGAGGGGTGAGACCCGAGAGAAATCAAGATGTGTAATGAACCTTACCACCACCGTACACCGTAAGCGTGTATTCAGAATTCAAGTTGGCAATCCCAAGTTTTTTGGTCCTGTCCTGATCCTTTTGCGTTGTCCATTATGCCTCCATTATAGAGCACCACGAGCAAGCAAATCTAACTCGGAGACTGAAGGCCATCATGTGCCATAACTCACTTGCAAGCAAACAAAAAAGCAGTGTTCCAATTCAGTAAAAGTAACGGCTTTAACTCACGTCACGCGATCACCTTCAAATAGGATTTTAATGTAAGTGGGTCTGTATCAACTCTGAATCTGGATGTAGTGCGCTTAGGTGGAATATTATTATGTTATGTAATATTACTTTAACCTTTACCAATTTAACCAGAGAATAGTTCACTTAACTTCACTAATATTACATAGTACTTATTACGATGAAGAAGAGAAATTTGTATTTTTTATGCAAGACTATCTCTTAAAAGCTTAATTACAAAAAAAATGTGATCCTACAAAATGTTCGCTAATGTAATAAGTAAACTCAAAATAAACATTTAAAAATCATCCCTATAAATGTCTTACACTTAATAAATAAACGTCCATGTAGAGTCTATGTCCACCCATACGAAGCTAGGACGGGTCGCTACTTAAAGTTAAATTAATTATACGATAAAACTATAAGTTTAATGTTATATCGTAGCCGTCTTCGTCCAATAAATAAAACCATAGAGACGTTAAAAAGTTGTTTACGGTGATTGGCCAGTAATTTGGCGGTTCAAAATCCTTACCAGGAGTTGAGGGTCGCGTGGGCGAAGGAAACTTAAACGAGCTTCCAACAGCCGTTGCTTCATTGCTTTCTCCGTTATACAATCTGTGTTCCGTTAATACATACTTTATACAGGAAATATAAATTTCTCTGCTCATTTCTTCCATTTTCGAATTATATAATTATGTAATTTTTTTATTTTTGTTCCTATCTTACTTGTTACAGTGCTGATATTATGTGCATTTCACTATTTTTTTAATATCATATAGGTACACAGTGCTACTGCTAAGTACCTATTGGTCAAGATTATTTTAGGAAGTTCATAGAACAGATACTTACTTCACGATTTTAGTACCTAAGTACGCGGTTTGGCTTAGTGTTTTCGAGGGCAATTAAACATTGTTGTTATTTACATGCAGCGTCAGTATAACAATAAGTTGTTTTTATTATTGCTATAAGTTATAACTGCCAGGAACAAGGTACCGACTCGACTTACAAAAGTGCTAAATATAATAATACCTATCCATAGTCACGTACGTTCAATTGTATGCAATTTATTGGTGTTTAGCATTATATAATAACTACCTATCAATCCAAAAGGTCATTGGTAATCTTAGAACAATATTTTTAATTAAAGGCATCAGCACAGTCGCACACCAGCCTGACAATTATTATATAGTTACCTATAGTTACATTCATACCGCAAATGTTTTGAGCATAGATACGTATGTAGATAGGTACTCACTAGGTACCTGCGGTTCTTACCCAAGTGAATATTTGCGATGGCCGTTCGCAAGATAAAGGATAAGGACAATGATAAGATAACCGGACAAACAAACTGATATAGAGACTGTTAACTGGATTTTAAAGGAATATACATAAGTACAATCTAATCTTGTTCAAAGCTCCGAATTGTTTGTAAATGGTAAACGTACATAATCATCTAAGTACATAGGTACCTCCATACATTAGTAGTTATCTAATAAATAGTGGTATATACATATTATATATGTATTGTACCTACTGTACAAACCGTAACCTGGCGTATTAAACCTCTATCTTTTCATAAGAGAAACAATATCGGGCAGTCAAAGACGTCATAGATGAAACTTATGGTCACAAAAGTAAAAACTAAGTATACCTACCCACAGACTGCCTACAGAGGGTCAAATTGGAGGTTGATTAGTCTAATGATGTCATATAATCTTCATCATCATCATCGCAACTGTTCCATTACCACGGGTATCCTCTCACAATGTGAGGAGTATTGATCTTAGTCCATCACCGCGCCCAGGTGCCAATAAGTGGACTCCATACATTGTGGCATTGTGGGTGCTGGAGGCGATAAAGAGAGGCGGTAAGGGGCCCAAAAAGTAGTTTTAAAGTTTTGGTAAAGAAAAAAGAATTAGGGAGCGTGGAAAAATATTTGATTTTAAATTGACCAATAAGCGAAAAACTCAAACTCAAACTCAAACTCGTTTATTTCACGTAGGTATTTACAAATACGCTTGTGAATGTCATTATTTGATTCTACCGCCATTTTTGCAAAGGTGCCTTATATTCTTTTATAGCACAGCGTGACTTAAACCCGCATTTACGCCACACTTAGCTGTGACTTAAATACCCCATTTTTTCATTGCATATGACGCTAACTTCACACCGTGCAAAAATGAATCTATATTCATAATTTCGTGCAGTTCTTGCCTGAATAATAAAACATAAAAAAACAAAGATTTTGAGTCGACAACATATATCTAAATACATATATCGAAATAAGCTTGAGAAACCACTGTATTAGTTATACTGCCTATGCTATACTGTATGTAGAGCTGGTTGCACTTTTGAGGAGCGACCATATCAGTCCTCTAGGGTAGCAACGCATCTATGACTAATTTGGTCTCGTTCTTGATCGATCACAGTTGTCCTGGACGACAGCGGTAGAGTGTTGCTGTATGCTGGTAATTACCTTTATGTGATACAGCACTAATTGCTCCAGTTGACCCATTCTTTGCATAGTGGCGTAGTTCTACTTTTTATCTTGTTTATAACATCTAGAAACTACTTTTATATCTCTTTTATTACTACCTTGATCATGATTGCGATAAATACTCAATTAGTATGTCCACATCGTCCAAATCTGTATTTTTGGTAATAAAGTCAACCGATTCATCCCTGCCTATTAAAAGCTACTTTAAAACAGGTTGACGTCAAATAAATAAGCATGATTACGGACGTGTCGATTACAAATGATAATGTCAAAAAAGCTATCTATTTCACCTTGTCATACCAGTCTTTAAAAAAACTTGAAACTCGTACCCATTTGTACACCATACTAGTAGACGCCCTCACTTCACTTCGGGAAAATTGTTACTCCGCTCCTGTTGGTTGTAGCGTGATGTAATATAGCCTAAGCCCAAAAGCCTAAGAATAGTTCAAACCGAACCAGTGGTTCCTAAGATTAGTCCGTTCAAACAAACACTTCAGCTACCTATATATTTCAGTATAAGAGTATGAGATTCGTTCATAAAAGAGCAATAACGGCCCAAAGGAGAGTTTAGTAAAGAAGTAGAGAATTAACTTTTAATGCAGCTAAGGGTCATAATTTTGTCCGAAACAAGATCTCCCGTACCAATTGAGACAATCCCGCGGCAATGGTGGATGGTGGCTTTATTTGTCCAAATTACGTGCCATTAGTGCGTAGAATTGGGGACTGATGGGGGGTAACGACCGCGGTCAACAGCCGCGACCGCGACACGAGTCACTCGACGCGATTGTCGGTCGTCGGTTGTCGCTTATCGCACGCGGAGTCGCGGATGGGATTGTCTGTCTGCTGTGTTGCGTGAACGAGGTATGAGGACTTCTGTTCTGTACATTTATAAAATTACAGAAGCAATAGGAATAGGAAGATCAGAAGGAGACTTTTTTATAGTACAAGTTCTTAGTAGGTACTTCTATACGTGAATTACGTATTCTATACACACCTACAACTCTTCAAGTACCTACGTAAACCTTTCAATTATTCATTTTTACGTACATACATGCATAGATACGTAATGGAATAGTCATTATTACTCATTATAAATATGTGCGTAGAGGGCATAACAATAAATAGTGACAGGCAAGCAGTTTAAACATTCGTACCTAAAACAAACAAAGGGGCTAGCTAGGTTCGAATCTTGGAACCCCAGACATTATCAAATAACATGGTCAAATTAGAAATTATTATTGCTTGCTTTGGTATCGAAAAATATCGTGAGGAAAGCACATCTAAGAGTTCTTAATGATGTTGTCAAAGTTCTATCGACGTGCACTTGACCAGCTTGGTGGACTTTAAGCCTTTATCTCAGATCGAGGGCCGAGAGATCAGTGAGACAGTTGCGAAGATGGAAAACAGAATACCTATTAGGCAAAATTAGACTAACGTTACGTTCATCTAAGTTACAAAATTTGCCACCTAAGTATCTGCTGCTGTACCTGCTACAGCCAAGCCTAAAGTGTCCAAACGGGCAACAACTTAACCCGTGACCCGTGACCCATTACCTAATTGATAAGACGGTAAGACCCGTCTTCAGATATGTAGGTACTCCCGTACCAACGTACAAATTATTTATAGCGTTACATATTTTTTATTTTTATACGGACCTTCGAATTAACCAGATTAAGCTCATATTTCAATGCTTTCCGACGAGTTAATCGGAGTCGAGGTGGAGCCGAGTTGATGAAATTTGCACATAGGTACATACCTTACTATTACAATTACAACCTATGCTATTACTTAAGGTTATGGTCCTGTTTACTCTAAAAAATCATTGGTATGGCGCGAGGCCACAAACATGGCTTCAACCCATTATTGACCCACTTCTGAGCACGTGTCTCTTCATTGAGAGGGTCCACAACAAAAGATTTTCTTACCGACCGAAGGCCTCTAACATAGCTTAACGATTGCTATCTATCAATAACAACCGGGCCGATAACTTTTCATAGGTACCCCCTGAAGCACGGAAGCACTCAAGAATTTTTTGCTTCTAGCGGTAACCTATTATACTACCTACTGGGAGCACTTAGAATTGACGCAAGCCACTGGGCTATGAGCGCTTCGTGTGAAACCATTAGTACCTAATGATATTAATGGCTGCAAATAAAACAATTAGGTAAGTATAACTATTTGTTAAATTTACTTCGCACGCTATAGGGGCTTGGCGGACACCATGTCCATGACATGAACCTAAATTGTCTCGTGTCATGTATTGAAATGAAAATACGACCGAGAAAAATAAAACATAACCACCATACTTTGTTAGTAACGCTACTTTTCGTCCCAAATAAGTAAAATAGGATATCGACAAACAATGTTGCAGCTCAGTAGTAAAAAAACATTTTTAAACATCAAGGGCTCCCATTAAAGCCGCAGTTTTGAGCACGGATCTCCTGTGAGGAGACCTAGAATATACTCCACCACGCGGTTCCATTGCGGATTGGTGAAGGAGTCAAGGGCCAACACAAGTACCTCTTGGAAGTTTTTATACAACGAAGACCTAATACTCCTACTTGTAGACTTAAAAATAACCTAATACTTAACAATTGCCATAACTACATGCTTCAACGCCTTCAACGGCTTTAGGTACGTGACCTACGAAAAACAGAAAAGCTCAAGAAAGGTTTGCTACGAACGGTCACCAATCCAGCTATCTACTGACTAACCGACAGACAAAAATTACAGTTTGATTACCTATATTGTAATGGAATTTCATACTTCTACTAAAGAAGCAGGATCAGCAAGAGGTAGTGAGATGAGATGTGGTGAAGCGAGGTCTGAAGTAGAGAGGTGCTATAGATAGGAGAGGTGCTTTAGAGGAGAGCAGAGAGTAGGAGAGATGTGATAAGGAGGCATTTTGTGGCACAATTTTGCAAAGAAGTTTTAATAAAAGCAAAGTAACAGAGTTTCAGTTGTCAATTTGTTCATTGAATTAAATGGGTCGGAAAATATACCTACCTCGCTCTATCAATTTGTTTTGTTTGCCCCATAAAATAGGCATAGATGTTCTTAGTACGTATAGATGATATTGTAGTTGTTATTGTAGTTTTAATGTTAAATTGAGCAATATCTCAGAATGCATTAGTCGTAAGCGGATTTTCGAAAAACCCGCAAACATTATTGCAACATTGTACCTACCTACATACTGAGCGGCCGCGCCGCGAGGTGTTTTTGGTTACAAGACTACAACATGGTATGATCGTCGTAACAAAATTACCCCACGGCGGGTTTCTATAACACTTCTTTCCCTTACTTACTGTAACTACTTACTGCGTATTTTCTTATTTATTCATTGATGGTTTTCTCCGATAAAAAAGTCGCAAATAAAGAACAGATAGGTTACAGACATCCACCGTTTTAATATAATACTTTATAACCACTACATAGTATAAAACAAAGTCGCTTTCTCTGTCCCTTTGTCCTTAAATCTTTAAAACTACGCAACGGATTTTGATGCGGTTTTTTTTAATAGATAGAGTGATTCAAGAGGAAGGTTTATATTATGTATAATAACATCCATTAAATAGTTATTGCACCCGTGCGAAGCCGGGGCGGGTCGCTAGTAAAATATAAAGGACAAAAGTAGGTAGATTTTTATGAACTACATACCTACTGCTGAACCATTGTCGTGCCATTGTGTTACTTACGGCATTTTTTGTGTAGATGTCGTGGCCATATCGTAGATTTGCTCACATCATGAAATGTCATATTATCATGAAATAGTCGCATTTCATGTAATGGTCAACTCAATTTGGCCAGATCGTAAAATCGTCTACGTTTCACGATTTGGTCATCAATGTTTGGCTGGATCGTAAAAACGCGGAATATAGGGCATAATTTCGAACCGTGACGTCTCCGACGCTGCGGAAGGTGCAGCCCCTTCGCCCTTGCGTAACAAAGCACAGACACCCACGCTCGCCTGCGCAGCTTCGGCTTGCTGGTCGCCTTTGGCGACCAGCCTCAGCCGCTCCGGCTCGACGGGTGTCTGCGTTTTGTTACAGCGGGCGGGGGCTGCCGTCCCTCCGCGCCTCCGGGTTCTAAAAAACACTCTAGGGGTAGGGCATACAAGACTACGTGGAGTAGGGGTAGGCTAATTCGGTTCTGTAACCAATTCGACCTACCTACACCTTGAAGAATTTGACTGAGTAGTAATGGAAATGATTATTCATTGTTTTATATCCAAAATCAACTCAATTTTTATGCTTCCGTTCAATGTTACTCGTTTTTAACAATTGACGTGA
Organism: Hesperia comma; assembly: GCA_905404135.1. Taxonomy (NCBI): domain Eukaryota; kingdom Metazoa; phylum Arthropoda; class Insecta; order Lepidoptera; family Hesperiidae; genus Hesperia; species Hesperia comma. The sequence goes on along the minus strand of FR990031.1, from coordinate 10,389,445 downwards.
ATTGTATTCTACAATTCGCAATTTTTATTGCTACTCTTTTACTCTAGGCCGAATTGACAAGAGAAACAACATTTACGCCAACGGCCGCCATCTTTACACATAAACAAAGCGCTTGCAGCGCCTCTACCGGTAATTAATGTAACAACTTTACGATATGATCAAAATAATCTTGACCATTTCATGAAAAAGCCGCACGTTTAGTTGCCCATATCGAGAAACGATTTCTTATCATTGATCTGCTCAAACCACATCATGATGTGGCCAATAGACAGTTGACCATATCATGAAACGCGACCATTTCATGATATGGTCGATCATTTCATGATGTGAGCAAATCTACGATGTGGCCACGACATATAAATATTGCTATAGAATTTCTAATACCTACGTATTGGCTTATGAGTTTACTCAGTTATTTTTTGCGACATTGTTTAGCGAAGACAGTCTCGTGTAGGAGGCGACTGTATCTCGAGAGTCGAGACTAGTTGCCTAATACGCGTCTGTCATTGAACTTGTTAAATCGGTCAAGTACGAATCGTTCACGAACAGAGATTACCTACAACGTACTTTACTCATACCTACATATTAACGACATAAAAATGTTATCGTGTCCTCATGTTTAAAAATCAAGGATCGAAACTGATATAGGTAGGACCTTTGTGTTCCTAAAATGAATTTGAGATAAGAAATGTAAACAAGGGTTACCAAATGGCAGATTTAATAAAAACAATACCGCACTGAGCATGTGAAAAGACCCTAAGAACCATGTTGCCTTTGTTTAATATTATACGGCCTTTTATCTAATCAAGTTGCTTGATCAGTAGATAGAGATACTTATTAGATAAATTTGGTGATTTTATGGCAGATAAAGACCCAGACTAGGTACAGATAATACTTACTTAAGTAACTTTTACTTTTACTTCTAACGAACACAATACCTATTATCATGACCTACAAAATTACCTAATAGGTACTTAAGTAGAGGATTACTTACGTAAAACGATTTAATTATGTATTCTGTTGATACAGAAAATCTGCATAGGTAGGTACCTACTTCAGACATTATTCTCAACAAGAAAGAAATATTAATTTAAATAGATACATAATTATACAATGTGTTTTTTTTACACTTGATCAAACGAAGTGTGCGGATACTAGACAAAAAATTACCGACAAAAACATTTTTTTTTTATTTTTTTTTATACACTCGAAAATAAGAGCAATTTAATTTTTTTTTATTAAAAATCTTTCTTTTTGAATTTCTTTGTCTGGGAATGGTGTATTTTCGTCAAAGTAGTCTCTTTTGAAAGCTAAAAAGTGTACCTACCTAAGAAAATAAAGTGAATAACAATATCGAACATAAGCTTCGAGAAAAAAAATAAACTATTTGAAATAATAGAAATAAAACTTGATTTTTATTGATTTTTGACCTCTAACTTTAAAATGAGGTCGTTAACATAGTCGTTTTTGCACATTTTATTAAAGTTCATGATCTAAGGAACAAATTCTTTAAAGTAACTATTGCTCTATCTATTTTCGTTGTTATGATATTCACCGTCAAACTTGTAATCAAAATTGTTTCATGTAAACATTGTAAACTTTTTTTTTCAAATGCAAGCAACAGCTCGTTTTACTAAAGCGTCGATGACACATGACACAAGTCTACACTATTACTTACCTACTCGTGAAACCATTCTCATAGATATTAGGTACGTACCTACGTGTGACATGCTTTTAAAATTAGATACTTTTTTAAAATTGCACTTCATCAAATGCTTAGGTACGCTTATAAACTTAGGATAAAAGTAGACGAAACTAATTGACAATCCAGAGCTAGACAGGCCTAACGTTCTAGGTGGTTCTAGTTTCATAGAGCACAAAAGAGTCCGCGACAGCCAAGCCTTTATTTTGTAAAACATAAAGTTTCTCTGAGCATGTCCCCAACACAGATGAGAACGTCGTTCTCAGAACGATGAGAGATAAAAAAAATACAGAAGATATTAAAAAACTTAGCTTTAAACTCTTTAACCAACTTGAGGTACTTACCTATCTTCTACTTCTAAACATACTAAGTACCTACATATTTTTTTTATCTTATTTTTGCCAAAGTAATCATCATCCAAGTTTCATAATCCCTGACCGTTTTGATGGGTAGGTACATTTTTCAAAATAAACAAAGTTTTTCAAAATAACGAAGGTCTGGCAGTCGCGGGCTCTTGGGCTATTAGGGAGAACTAATCAGAGACCTGGCGCTGCCAATCGGAATTCAATTCTTAGATAGTTGACCACTGTAATCCCTGCCAATAATAAATTATAGGCTACATTTTACGACAACAATCCACGTATGTGCACGCATTAAATACATTTATTATGCCATTATATTTCAGGAAATACATCGCTACGCGACTGTTTGATGCTGTCCAAACTAAGGCACTTCTCACACTACGCTATTTATGAGCTACGCGACTGCAACGCAATCCAAAATTTCCCTGTATCTGACACTTCTGACTGACAGGAGACGCATCGCAATTTTGTTGTTTCGTTGTGTGAGAAGTGCCTAAGTGCTCAAGAAGCCAGCTGTCATCCACAAAACTTCTGGACGTACTCAAACATAGAAAAACTGCAACAAGAATGAAACAATAGTTTAACAAGTGACATACTAGAACTTCGTATTTAATTAAAAATCATCCTTTTATTGATCAAGTCAAAACTACACTTTATTTTAGACCTAAGCTGAGGAAACTAATTTACGCTATACACTCATAGCCCCACACTAGGATTCCCTGTGTCGTGGGTGCCATGCACAACACACAAGAAAAGGACACACACCCATAACGAGAACGGAAAGGAGGATGGGCGTTTTGGTACCCATGTCCAATCAAAATGACTTTACTGTCGTTTGATAGGTCTTTTCAAGAGTACAAAAAATTACTATGGCTACAAACCCGTACGAATTGTCCGTTTTGAAATATAGCCTTTAGAAGACGAAATATTTAGTTCGAGTTAGAATTTAAGAAATCATATCTTTGGCATAGTTCGACTGATTTTCATGATGTTTGCACAGATTTTGAGCTTATTCAATTAACAAATAAAAATCATCATCATCATCACCATCTCAACCCATCATGGTCCACTATTGAGCACGGATGACTACTGAGAGGAGTCTCAGAATAAGAAGGTTAAGGCCATACGCCACCACGCTGGCCAAGTGCGAATTGGCGGACTTCACACACCTCTGAGATTTGCGATCTCTCCGGCTTGCAGGTTTCCTCACGATGTTTTCCTTTACCGTTTGTAGCAAGTGTCATTTAAATGCTTAAAACGCACATAATTCGACAACATTTACAATGCCTAAATGTAAATCCTAAGATTCATCAAATAAATGGTAGTAAAAAAAATATCAACTCGTGTTGGTGAATCTTACGATTGACTGGTAAGTAAATCTTAAAATTGACCGGTAAATCTTAAGAGGCACCGTGGTTCGGGCTTTTACAGTAACATATACGAGTATATACCTATAGAATAAACGATAAAACTTATTTCGAATAGCTTTATTTATAGATACTGATAATTAAAAATATTTTCAAGTAAGATTACTACGATCGGACAATGAACCGGGACAAGCGCCATGGTTATTCACAATCTACACAAAAATACCTATCCAACGATGTATCACTCACTCCGATTGGTGCCGGTACCAGATTCCATACATTTGTGCCCATCCTCCTTTAAACTCACCATTCAAATTTCCGCCTCGCTGGGAATCGAACCCAGGACCCTCGGAACAGCGATCCGGCGTGTTAACCATTGCGCCATCCGGGTCGTCAAACTGTCAGCAAAAGGAATTTGTATAACGTCGAACAATGCTTACTTTACACTTTACATAGGCTAAACACGAGTAATAAAGAAGTCGCCTGAAACTACTTTATGGCAACAATATTTTACAATATTCAAAATAAAAAGTCAAAGCCCGGTCAAAACCTTCCTGTGAAACGAAGCATGAAATGTACCTTCTCGAAATATTGGCATTGGAAGTCTGTACCTACACTCGTCCCTCATTGTATGGTATAGTAAACCCAACTTAAGACTGAAACGAAAGAGGCGCTGTCGGACGCATTTGACATTCATTTGACCAATCATTGCACACTAGTAACTGACAGATGAATGAACACAACGTACTTATGAATGACTTTTCGTTAGTTCCAATTTTTGCCATTTCAGAGTTAAGTTGGGCGGACTGTAAGTAGACGATCCAACCACATTCACACGTCAAGCGCTTTCTGACAATCGACAATAACCTGCCATAGACATGATGGTTCGCCTTTTTTGGCAACCAACTGCCTACAACAGCCGGCAAAAAACAGCTTTCAAAATTCAAAAAAAAAATTCAAAGATCTTTATTTGTCTATATGTAGGTATACATAATTGTTTCAGTAATTAAGACTACTTATAGTCGGCACAATCATAAGATTCCGATATGACATCTGTCATGTATGAACACAAACTAACCTTGTATGGACGTCTTCAACTTACTTATTACGGAAATATTTTTTTTTAATTTGAACCGCTGGTAATGATACTATAAAGTGAAGATATTTCGTAGTGAATGATAGGTCACTTTAGTTAAATTATGCAATGCACTATTTACTGTGCATATACAATACACAGTTGATATTTAAGTATTATCAATGCAGCTTTATAAGTAGGTACATAATGTACTTGTGAATCCACCTCCTCTTCGCTTTGGAAAATTGTTTTTATGTTTACAGATAATAAACACTTCTTCCCATTTTTGGAACATATTTTATTGGTACATCGCTTCTATTGCTCGTAGCATGATGTTATAAAATTGCCCAGTTTGTTAAATATTTTAATTAGGCATTAGTTCGTAATATTAAACGCAAGTAACTAGCGGGTTAAACGAATTGGAGTAATATTGTTTACTTACTACGAGTATTTAGATAGGTACTTACTTACTTATACGTACTTACATAGGTAAATACTAGAAATTCTGGCGAAATATGTAAACCATCCCTGCTTGTTTTTTATTTGTGTTATTTATAAATTGTTTAAATAATTTTATTTTATTTTAATCAGTTTACATCATAAATTGTGAACAAATATTTAAGACGTCACTACAATGTTTTATAAGGAGGCTGGATTTATAGTTATGTGACCTCTTGAAACAATTTATGAATCGACCATAATCGATACATTACTATAATCGAAAGTATGTGCTACCATGTCACACCCAAAATAAAAATAGTTATAGATTCCTTAATATGTCTAAAGCATTGCGATTTTTCGTAGCTATTATAAATTCCCGATACATACGTTTTTAAGCCTTTTCCACTCAAATCGGATAATTATTAACCGTTTAATAGTTTCTTCGTTTTCACCAAATTAATGAAATTTCCATTTTAATAACTAATATAATTTCCTCACCTTAACTTACTTGTCGAATTGTCTTATTATCCCTTTCGGTGTTAATCTCAACGCTACATATGTTTTTAACTGATTTTAAGAAAACAATCAGAGATCGGTTTATAAATTATCGTTCCGAACTTAATTAATGAAACGATTAGAAAGTCTTATTACTTATAATCGGTTAAATTTATAAATCGGTTTATTTAATGCATCGATTTTTGTTGTACTTCACTATTGTCACTGTGATGACAGCCTTCATATCGGAATCTTCTGATTGTGCCGACTATAGTAAGCATACGCATATGCTTGTGTCAAGTAGTCTTTCATTACCAACATTTTGTATCTACCTACAGTTTTTGTCCTTTAATCTAATGCTCTTTTTTCGTAGAGACCTACCCTCTTAATTAAAATACCTAAATGGAATTTATAAACCTGTATTTACCTACTCTAAAAATACTCAGATCGTTATAACTTTCACTGTTCGATCAAAATTTTAACGCTTGATGAAAATAGATAGGTATTGGATAAACTCTAGGTATGAATAAAGAAAAACATTTATTTCTTCTATTTATGAAAGTAATCTGGACAATTGTTACGAGGTCCATGCAATTAGGTACCTACTTTGGGAAGGCATTGTTTGTGTTTGTGTATAAAACACAATACATATATTGTTTGTGTGTGTGTGTTTGTGTACGGTAAAACTCAAAAGAGTTTATGTTTACATCTTTAAAATTGTGATGTATTGATTCTGGTTATGTATTAATAAATAAATAAATAAATAAATAAATAAATAAATAAATAAATAAATAAAAAAAAAAACACATTTCAAACTTATTATTCTTAATTAGAATTTCACGGACCTAGTCTACACAATGATTTCATTTCTCGCTTCTCTGCAAGAAAATCACAGAATGATGCAAATTGAAAATAAATCTATCCTTTTTCTTCAAGTAGGTATAATGGTTTTTCTTTTAACTTTATTTTAAAGTTTTGTATTTACTTATTCCATAACAAATTTATAAAATTTGTATGAAGAGTGTGATCTTGATGACCTTAAAATTTAAGTAATTATTATTTTTAATAATAGGTACTTATAAATAACTAGCTGTTGCCCGCGGCTCCGCCCGCGTGGAATTCAGTGTGTCACAAAGTTATTCCTGCGTTAATCCCGACCCCACACATATTAAGACACACTCCACACATCTTAAGAACAGTTGATTTTTTACTACGTTTTAGTCATACCGTACAAAAATCCGTTATGTAGATCTTAAGAAAATCGATAAAAAGACTTTAAGATATAAACGTCGGGGTTTTTTCATTCCAAACTATTATATTTTTAAACTACATTGGTAGTTTTTCATTCGGGTGCCAAAACATAAAGACCAGCTAAAGCGATGCTGACCCTCGAAAAAGAAACATAAAGTTGATCATGAGAAAAAAAGCCGGTTCGATTCCCGGTATATTATGTATAGATATCCCGATATATAGATATTAATGAGCCCGCGACTTCATTCGCTCATGGAAGCTTTTCCCGCGTAAATCTCGATCCCGCGGGAAGTCAGGAACAAAAAGTAGCTTATATAATGCTCCATAACCTCCTCTACCTCCCACTGAAAGTCCCATAAACATCTGAACCCACGACCTCATTCCCGGGTATGAGTTTTTACCGCGTGAATCCTAATCCCGCGGGAATTCAGGGATAAACAGTACCCTATATGTTGCTTCAAAACTTCCTCAATCTCCTAGTAAAGGTCGCATAAAAATTTAAGCCCGCAACTACGCGCAGGAGTTTATTCCACGTAACTCCAGATCCCGCGGGATTTCCGGGAAGACAGACTTGTTAGTTTTATATTTAGAAGCTATTTATACCCCATACGCGAAGAAGGTTTTCCCGCGTAAATTCCGATCCCGCGGGATTTCTGGGATAAAAAATATCCTATATGTTAATCTAAGTTGCCCTCTATGTGTGTGCCAAATTTCATGAAAATCGGTTCAGTACCCCATACGCGAAGAAGGTTTTCCCGCGTAAATTCCGATCCCGCGGGATTTCTGGGATAAAAAATATCCTATATGTTAATCTAAGTTGCCCTCTATGTGTGTGCCAAATTTCATGAAAATCGGTTCAGTAGTTTTTGCGTGAAGAAGGTTTTCCCGCGTAAATTCCGATCCCGCGGGATTTCTGGGATAAAAAATATCCTATATGTTAATCTAAGTTGCCCTCTATGTGTGTGCCAAATTTCATGAAAATCGGTTCAGTAGTTTTTGCGTGAAGGAGTAACAAACAAACAAACAAATACACAAACTTTCACATTAATTTATAATATTAATAATAGGATAGCAATTGTAATCCACCTCGACCACTGTGCATGCCGTGGTAGCCTATAATTAAGACGACATTAAATTCTTAGCTTAAGATAGATTTAGGTAGTCGTACATACAATGTATTGTCTTGTTGCTTTCTCAAATAAAATAAATAAGTAGGTATGTATAACATAGGTAGGTAATTTTATATCTAACACTGGTTACACTAGATGAACTAGATCAGGTTTTACCTATCCAGTCGCTACAGTTTTGTTTCTGTTACAATATTGTTAAAGAATAGGGCATAGGTTCACCTTTAAATAACTAAAACAAAATCGATTACACCTATAACAACAGACCATTGTTCTTCGCACGTTCTACATTTGTAAACATTGAAATATCGGTGCTTGCTTACGGCAAACCTTTTAAAAATTGTATTTTCAGGGGACGTCATTATGTTGTTATAAATAATCACCGATGAACTTACATAATGCCCAATTACACAGACCATGGTCACGGCGAATTCGTGCTATAATTTGTTAACTTTAACTACGCGTGACGGAGCACTTAAGCTTCCTTTCTATACAGATTCCTTTTCCATATTCCATTGTACTGCATCAGTCAGAGTTATAAGGACCAAAAGGAATAGGTGCTTATCTATAGTTTTTTTTTCGTATACTTAAGGTAGGTACAATTATCTGGCCCGGTGGCCAAAATTGGAACTACTTAATACAAATGTTATACTTACAGTTGTCAGACAAAGACACTAGCACTTCCCTTACCGGGTCAGATAAGTTTGTGGCACTGTAGTTTGTTACCATTGTTGTGTAACCATGTTTTATCTTTTAAACTGTCCAGTCCATGGGTTTTCTAGAAGAAAGCTCTGTCTTGCGACAACACCTTTGTGTTGTGCCTAATCTAAGCTGATGATGTACGAGATGTTTTCTTGTGTGTAGATTAACAATTAGTTATTCTTAGTTATTATTGTAAGTTGCTGTCGATGGGAGATGGTACTTAACTGTTATCAGACGTTTCGTCTGCTCTTGTCGACTAATTTGTTATAATTATTTATTTATTTATTTATTTTAAACTTATTGCAATACCTACTAATCTAGGTTTACAAAGGGCGGACTTAATGCCTACAGGCATTCTCTCCCAGTCAACCCTGGGCGACGGTGAGAATATGTGGCAGGTGTTAACAATAAATAACACATTAAATAAATACAACATATAAAATTTTTACCTATTACATACTATAATTATAATAAAAAATATACATATAAAATACCTAAATATTATGACAAATTCCAACAAAATCCTTATCAATAAACCAACATAACGATAATAAAAAAGTTCAGTGATATTAATACCTACTTATCTTTGTCTTTTCTTACTTAGTTTAAAATTGTTTAAATTAATGTATCTTCTACCTAGGTACTTAAGAACATAAACACTGCTAAGAACTTGAGTGTATTTCAAAAATACAAGAAAGTTTTAACCCCCAGCTATATTGTTAGTGTTAACAAAGAGATCGATTTTATACTTAAGAATTTATAAAAATAATTTTCAACACACTTGCTCGTAAAGTTGCTATTTTTTCTTTAGTCTTACGCCCGGAATGCGGTTTATTACACAGTAGTGCGTTTTACTTTTCATTGCCGCACTAGTGTTTTTCTTATTCCACTTTTTTTTTAATATCCGTAAAGAGGTTGTTACCAAAAGATTTATTATTTTGTAAATAAATAAACTTGTTGTACTTAGTCAAAATCTGATAAGATAAGATTATACTTCATCTAATTATCTATTAAAGCATTTAAAAAATACAATATTTTAAATCATTAATTACCGTAAATTCCTATTAGAAATACATAATTATTTAGTTTAATATATTGTGGCTGAAAAGCGGTGCTCTTTGCCTCTGGACTTAACCTGCGCGCCTGCGCGCGCATAGTTATTCAACCAAAGATACGGCGCGCGAAAAAATAAAATAAACCTCGGCGCCATTTTGTGCAAACATTTGTTCGTTTATAATTTGCTGATTTGTGACTGAAAAATGTCGATACCTAATTGTTTTTTTCCTCGCAAGTGTGTTGAAAAACGTCGTATGATACGCGTGCGCTTTGTTCACTACAGTCTTGGCTCTATTACAGCCCTCGCCTAGCGGCTCGGGCTGTGCAATACCGCCTCGACTGTAATGACCAACTTCGCGCACTTATATCATAATGTACTAATTCAATCGCATCGTTATGGTACAGGCGCATTGGTGCCGGCCCCTTCGCAGGCGACAATGACTGATGGCCCCCATTCTTCGTTCGAATATTTATTACGAGTCGTGTGTCATTGACTTTACACACGCTGTATTTCTTCATAAAACAAAGTTTCACATTTTGAATATAGAACTACGAGCGCGTTTTTCTTTTATTTTACGCTATAAATTTTAATCTGTTGACAGTTCATAGTTTGCTACAGATCAGTTGCTGAATAGAAGTAACTGGGCCTGAGTACCTATGTAATATTTTACATAAACAAATGAATTGTCTTCAAACAGGGAGGTATTTAGATAAGCAGCGTAGAACGAATACCTCAAACAGATATTATAGGTATTTTTACTTACAGTTGTGTAGAAAAAAACAAAATGGTCTCCTTTCGCCAGTTACTTTTAAAAATACAGGTACATTTTTGATTATACTTATTCAAAACACTTTAAAGCAAATGATCTATACTTAAGATTTTCCACACGTAAGGAACTTATTGATTGCACTTTTCAGCGTGTTAAGTATATCACAGTATATCGTCTGCTCAATGATGTTTTAAATATCTAGATTGAGCGTCGCCCTACAATGAAAACAAAAAAAACAAGGCAACATTATCAAGCATGTGTACGTGTAGGCGATGTTTTTCGCGTTCATTAATTGTCTAAAAAGCTAAGCTACAACCCACTAATGGCCCACTACTGAGCACGGGTCTCTCCTCATTACTGAGGAGGCCTAGAGTATACTCCACCACGCTGCTCCAATGCGGGTTGTTTATACATCTTTGCGTCTGCTATATTAAAAGTCCTATGACTTGTCTATAATTTTGATTCCTATGGTTACAACACTATGGAAAATGCCACCACGAAATTATTAGAATAGTGGTTAGAATTCTTTGTTGGACTTACCACAAGTTTCATTTCAAATAAGGTATTTGATAACACATTCCGCGTCTTAAATATAAGTAATTACATTACTTATGTATATGTAATGATATTCTTTCTCTAAAAATCACTGTTTTAAATAACTTTATCGACATTTATTTATTTAATCTTTATTATACCATTATACAAAAGTGGTACAAGTGGTACCTATACATTCATAAGTACTTGCCTACCGATGAGGATATAATTATGAGCTCAGACCAATAAAGTCTGAGTCTATGAGTTGTAGATACAGCAGGTACAAGATAGGTACTAACTATGAAGTTAATTTCAATGAACAAGATGATTCATATAAAAAGGAACTTAATAAAAAAAATTGTGCGCATATTAGTGAGGATCATAGCAGTGATCACAAACACACGTATGAACTGAATTTTTTTAATAACATAACATGTTTTTGTTTCCTATTTAATTTAAATTGTGTTAGATCCTTAGAATAATTATAGTATGTATAGAATGACAGTAGTCATACAAGCTCTAAAACAAGAAATGAAGCACTAATCGATTTTTTTTTTAATTAAAAGATACTATGATATTATATTGAAAGCTAACCTGTGAAAAGTGATGTTAATAAGTAGATTTGCTTTTCGGAAGTTTTGTGACAAAATTTAACAGCACAAAACGTCATAATTATTTTTTTTATTCGTGCATTGACATTGAATAGGTACTACGGAGCGGAACGGCTTTTGGAGCCAAGTTGGCTCCAATGAAGGTGCTACAAAACGGCCGCGCTGACTTGGTTTCTATACTATAATTATTATTCTAAGGTTAGATCATGTGTTAGATATTTCTTTTTTTAACAGTGTCTCTAACTCCAGCTTTAAGTTAAACTTTAACTCAACTCCTCAATTCAACTGTATTCTTGCCATTTTTATTGTTGATGTGAAGTTTCACTTAAAAAGTTTTGTAATAGGTACTTTTTTTATTGACCAAAATGTAAGATAATGTGGTATGTATGACCAAATTGAGAGTATGGGTGGGAGTTTAACAGGTAAGTTGAAATTTATGTAAAGTTCGAACCGTATAAGGGTGCCTTTCCAACAGAGCTAAGCAAAACTATATTGCTAAGAAATGCGTTTGACATCCAAGTCTTCAATCGCCTTACGGGGGCCGCTCTAGGTTCTAGACGGGCCAATGAATGTGATTAAAGAATTGGATGTCCTGTGCATCCTTAGCAACATAGCTTTGCTTAGCTGTGATGGAAATACATCCTTTGTAAGTAGGTACTTATGTCTGAGACGTTCATAATTCATAAGTAGGTAATTATGTAGCTTTACCTAAATTTCACAAATAAAGTTATTAACGAGCTAATTTCAATTCCGAATCTATAAATGCCACTCAATATCAGTTCTAGATTTATTCTTTCACTAAATTTTAAATTCATATAGAATTTTATTTGATTAGAATTTGATTTAAAACAAATAATAAATTTGCAAGCAATATAAAAATCTGTTTATGAACCAATAGTGAAAATAATTTCAAGCTAGTTACAATGAAACCTATAATTTTCCTTTGTGATTCTGATGTGTTGTGCCCTGAGCCCCAACTGTAACACTAATGGCGCCTCTACACGATAGCCAACATGTTGGCCAATGTTGTGGCGAAGATGATTGCCAAGAGATTGTGACGGCGTCCACACGTTGGAAGGTCGATCAGTCTGCGTCGGTTCGGGCCAATGTGCGGACGATATTAATATTTTCTTAAAATGTATATTGAGGTTCTAACGGCTGCTGCGGTTTAATTATTCTCAGCATACAATACAATAAAAATGTGTATAAAAATTATTAAACACATTTATTTCATTATAATACACATTATTATACATCTATATTACTCATAGTTGCCATATTGTAGACATAATTTAGATATCGACGTGTGAATAAAGTGCGTGCGCTCAGCGTGGGCGCTCGTTTCTAACTGAAATCGTGGCCAACGTGTGGACGCTGCGCCGATAACTGTGCCACAATCACGCCACAACCCTTTGATCCGCGTTGAAAAACCGACACCTCACGGATCTTGCGCCAAGTTGTGGGCCAACGGCCCAATACCTACCAAAGTAATCACAAACACCCCCTCTACACGATGGCCATTACCTATTGGCCATAACCTTCGCCAACATGTTGGCTAACGTGTAGAGGCGACATAACGTGTAGAGGCGACACGAACTAATCAAGCCAAGCCAAGCAGGTTAGTGTGCTTGTGTGCGTGTATCGTATGCTTGTGTTGGTAACACGTGTTACGAAAGTGTGCGCGTGCGCGTATGGATCTTGTTCTTTGTCTTTGGACAAAGGTTGATGCACAGATAATACCTACCACCGGCCACTCTTTCACATACAAATTTGTATTACAATTTTCTTTGTAGCATTCTGTAAGTACATAATACCTTTTGTTAAATACATCGACGTAATGTTAGTATCGTTTTATTGTCAGAGAATCGCTATTAATGATCATTATTGAACTAGGAACTAGCAAATGTGAAAATACAACAAGATAAGTAAATTCTTAACAAATTAGGTTTTTGAAAATTCTCATAGAACCTGAATCTAAGACTGTAATCGTTGTCTATATAGATAACAAAACATCTGAGCATAACAGAAATTACTGAAAGATCTAAGATAGGCTCTTTCACTCAGAAACGGATCTGTAACCAGGGCAAAGGCAAACTGATGTTATATGAGGTCAGTTCCAACTTCAATACCTACAAGTTGACATTACCTCTACGTATGTAGGTACTTAAAATCCTCCTAAAGTCTTGCAGTGGCTGCATTATTTGTGCCTTTTTTGATAACAATTAACATAAAAATATTCTCCTTGGAAGTTTCTTGTCGCTACTTCCGGGATTATTTTCATAGCAGACGTAAGTAAATATTACAGCTTTTTAGGGTTCCGTACCCAAGGGTAAAACGGGACCCTATTACTGAGACTTCGCTTTAAGTCCGTCCGTCTGTCACCAGGCTTTATCTCATGAACCGTAATAGTTACACAGTTGTTATTTTCACCTTAATCTATGTTTCGTGATTTTCACATACTTTCGACGCCTCAGCTATAGCTTAGTTACCTTTAGGTCCAAGAGATGGCGTTGTAGCTAATATGTGGCTACATGAAACAATAGTCACAGTGGCTTTTGGGAAAGCGACCATACAGACTAGATTTTTTGGCGTTTTTATGGTACATACATAATGGTACGGAACCCTTCGTGTGCGAGTCCGACTCGCACTTGGCCGGTTTTTATTTATTCATTCTTCATTCTTATACTTAACGTGGAAACCAGATATTAAATCTAAACAGACTGTGAATGCTGTAATATTACACTTACTAGTTCACCTATTACCAAATCTAGTTCACTCGATAGTTCACCCGATTGAAACATGATGAGATCACGGTCGATGTAAACTGATCACAGACTACTAATTAAATGAAATGTCAATGCAGGCGTGCATTTGTCATCTATGACAATCTAATTTGGCGGGAACGCCTATAAGTCAGGAGGGGACGGAATATAATGTAGTCAGAGCGACTATTTTAGACCATTTTAATAAATTATAAAAGAATCTATATTATGAAACATAATTAATAGGTGTAAGAGCCTAGAGTTCACCCGGAGTTGTACACCCGCCAAGTGCCTGCTTAGTAAGTATTAGATATTTCTAATATTTCTATCGTGTAATGTGTAATAATTATTTAAAAATGGTGTGGTTACACTTTTTAGAGGCGACTACCTCAGTCCTCGAGGGTAGCAACATTTTTGTGCCCGAATTAGAACGAGACTATTTTAGTTACATTATCTAACTGGACTATTAATATTAGGTACCTACTATTAAAACTAACAAGAGCAACTGCCATAGACAGTATACATATCTGTGCTACTTATTAACAAACTAAACACCATCTAGTCCTTTAACGAGCCTATATTCTAGGTCAATCACAGTCATCATGGACCAGCAGCGGAAGAGTCGTGCTGCCTGCTCGTTTGCTATCTTAATTCCATAAAAAATGAATTAGTTTTGTGGAGAACTTTTAGGTATAAGACTAAAATTATAATAATACTCTGTGGCATGGAATATGGAGCTTGGATTCCTAAATAATAATACTTATTAAAAAACTAGCACACGCGACGGAAGCTTAAAAAATGGAGTAACTTCTCCCGTTTTCCAAACATTTCCCTTCACTGCTCTGCTCCTATTGATTGTAGCGTGATAAAAAGTATATCTACTATAACCAGCTCAGTAGTATGAAAAATAATTGTACCAAGTTTCGTTAAAATTCGTCGAGTAGTTTTTGTTTCTATAAGGATTATACAGAAAGACAAACAGACAAAAATTTTACTGATTGCATTTTTGGCATGAGTATCCCTAATCATCCCCTATAGTTATTTTGGAAATATAATTATTTCATGTACAGAATTTACCTCTCTACAGATTTATTATAGGGTATAGAATCTATACTATAGATTATGAAATAGTAGGTAAACTGAATTATTTTATGTTTTTTAATTCTTAATTAAGTTGTAGAGTCAGATAGGGATCAAGTTAAGTTTAGTTACTATTTAGGTATCCCTTACACGAAAGACTTATATTTTTAAATAACTATGATACATAGATAGGTATTTAGAGTACAAAGTAACGCATAACCAAACACGAGTTAAGTGTGTCAGACAAGTCTGGCGCGCCGGCCCGGCGACGGCTGCTATGCTAAGAAGATAATACCTGCTTAACAAATAATACGATTTAGGTCATTACGTGAATACTTAGGAAATTCCGAGAAACTTCGATAGACCTAAGTTAACATCTGTCTATTAATAATAATTTAAATGATGTACGATTGAATACAACATTCAGAGATAGCGTACCTATTGGTTACATTATCGCAGAAAGATTAGGTACATTCATTTATGAATAGTATAAAATAAAGTAAAAAATAAAGTAATAAGTTAAGTAAAATCACTTTAAAAGGTAAATAAACCATAAACTACCAATGCCAAGTACTTACATAATTTTGTCCTGCTCTCCAGTCGAAGCAAAACATAGGCACTTCACACGTCCTGAATGTCTTCCTAATTATTTAGCGGATAACAATCCAGGATGGATGAAATTCATGGATGCATTACCTACGTGAATGACCGTTCGCTCAGGAATCCCAGGATTCGAAACAAAGAGTGATCATTCGGTAGTGAGGTCACTACAATCTTGGCTTGGTGGTCGTTAATTAGGTAATTGTCATTTTTTGCTATTTCACTTTTACTTTCATTTTTATTTTAAGATTTTTTTTCCAGTGTGTGTCCTAAGCGACGTAAGTAGGTACGAGTACAGGTTTTCCGAAGCGAATCGAAGGCGGGTTTACTATTAATATTATGTTGTATTTAATTGCCAATAATGCGATTGCAATGTCTGCAAAAGGATCTGGTTGCAGCCTTCGTGTAAACAATGGAAGAAAGTGTGTCAGGAGCGACTTCCGCGCGTTGTGAAACCTGTAGAAAGCGCCCGATGTCCGTGTTACCTACCTACCAATGTTTTTGACTAAACTAAGAAATCCAACTTGAGCAGAAAATGCTCTTAAACCGAAAACTGTAAATATTTTAAAAAGTTTAAATTAATTTCTAATTAAACGACTGTAACGTGATGATGCTTTAATGTTACTTATATAATTCTTGTTGATATTTAATAAGATTTAAGGGAACCTCTAGTGTAGAATAAAATATTTATAATAGTTTAATTTAAGTATGTCAACTAAACATGTAGGATAAAAAAATTAAAAGCGTGGACAATGAAACGCGAAACCAAATGAAGCTGATACAGAAGCTAATATTGCACAATAAATTTATTATTGCATAATAATTATTATTTATTGCGATCATGTAGGTACCTATCTACTTATCTTTTACAATTTGTTTAATAATTGTGGGAATTTTCGTCAGACATTTTCAGCATGCATATTTTCATTTTGTATGGTTATCAAATATCTCGCATAATTATACGAGTATATATACATACTTACTGTCTTAGGTATATACCCACTTGCTTCATGATACACACTTATCATTTTTATATCGTACCTCACGTGGAAATGTTTCATTTTGTCTGAATAAGTAGCTGCTGTAGTGTTTGGCATATAATTCTAGAAACTCAGTAAGTAAAAAGTCCAAGTTTGGGAGGTGTCGGGGATCTTAATCTCACACTATCTCGTTTCTGTATCGGTCAGTGTTGTTATGGGCGGCAGCGGAAGAGTGGTACTGCATGCTTGTTTGCTGTCTTTATTCTATGAAAAATGTAGGAAGTATAATCTTTGGTAACTATTTATTATAATAAATCTTTCTACACCTTAAAATACCAACAAATGGGTAAATTACTTAAAAAAGCAACACCAAACATGTATAACGTTAAAAGCTTTTTCGTACTGAAAAAGCTTTCAAAGCCGGTTTGAATTTCCTAGAAGGCCCTTGGCGTCGTTACCTTGTTTGAAGGTTGCGAAGTGATGCAGCATATTTCACTTCGGAATAGTAATACGTTAGTGGTTTTTTAGCATCCCGACTTTGTTACGCTGTTTTCCCTTTCTGTCTTACCGCTAGGATGAATCATTGCCAGATGATCTACGGCTAGTTTAACTAGGGTATTGACGCTATTGTTGTGGATATTTAAATAATTCTGGGTTTCATTGGGATTATTCCAAACAAGATATCGAGCCTAAATAAATTATGTATACACTAGCTTTTGCCCGCGGCTTCGCCCGCGTGGAATTCGTTTATATCGCGATCCGGGGAAGTGGGGAAGAAGGTACGTCATCAACTATCTTCCTGGGAAAATTCATCGAAATCGGTCAGGCGGTTTAGATTTTTCATACAAACTTTCATCCCCTATTTCAAGCCTTTAGGGGTTGATTTTTGAAAAAAAAAAGTAGCCTATGTGTGACTCTGGGTCTTCAACTATTTTCATTCCGAATTTCATCCAAATCGGACCGGTGGTTTTGCCGTGAAAACGTCACAGACAGACAGACAGACAGACAGACTTTCGCATTTATAATATTAGTATGGATGTTTGCAGTATCTCTTTATCAGTCTAGGTATATCTATCTATCCTTATTCCCATACCAACACACGACACTTCTTCTCGTTTATCGGGTATTTGAGTATATGAAAAAATCCTAAAGCCTGTTTAAATTGCAATTTATAAACTTTAACTTACCAAAAAAATAATAGGTAGATAAAATTTTCATGAATTTCCCAAGATTTACCTGCCTGCACAAAATTGCACTAGACTAGTTACACGAGAGGAGATCAGAGTAAGTGACGTTAGTGTAACGGTGGCAAGCAATCAGTCAATGAACGTGATGGTTATTACGGGCTCGGTTCGCGATATTATTGCGATACAGTACCTACACAAATGTTCGTTACATAATCTATTTATACTTTGAGCCGTACGACATTATAACACAATGGTAGTGCAATGAATCTGGCTGATTTATTTTATCGAACGAGACCAAGCCGGCACGTGCGGTGATTGGAGTGCCGCCAAACGATTTCTGAACGATAGGCATAGGTGTAGTTTTTTAAATATTAATTAGTTTCATAAATGAAAATCTAATGGACTGTATAGAACTTCACACTGAAGTACCCAGGTTTAATTAGCTGGAAGATACCTACGTATTGTGTGATGTCATCACACCAAAAAGCAGAAACGCGAGTCTCCACATTAATTTTATTTTTACCGTGTGATAAAACAATCTTTAATTAATTTCTAATCCATGTATGATGTGAGCTAAGTAATTTAATCGAATGCCAGTATTTAGTAGTGCCGCCAAACGATTTCTGAACGATAGGCATAGGTGTAGTTTTTTAAATATTAATTAGTTTCATAAATGAAAATCTAATGGACTGTATAGAACTTCACACTGAAGTACCCAGGTTTAATTAGCTGGAAGATACCTACGTATTGTGTGATGTCATCACACCAAAAAGCAGAAACGCGAGTCTCCACATTAATTTTATTTTTACCGTGTGATAAAACAATCTTTAATTAATTTCTAATCCATGTTTGATGTGAGCTAAGTAATTTAATCGAATGCCAGTATTTAACTTTAAAATATCAAAATAGTCTTTGTTCACCCAATCGTTTCGCATTTAATGGAGGCCCTTATATGTAGGTACACCAACATTATCATAGTTTTTCTGTTAAATCCTATCCTTTCTATTGAAATGACAGACGCCGATTTTATTTAGGTAGGTAGGTATGTAATATTCTACGAATAATAGGTATTTTAAGATTTAAAACATGTGTGTCAATGAGAAGCGAACATTGGACGACTGTTACACAACCGTCGTCCTATTACGACGTGATTAAAAATACAGCTTCAACCTTCGAAGATATCGCCACTCGCATGTCCCATATTATTAATTATCCAGCGAAAGAGAAGCTAGAAACAAATCTTTTAACAATGTCTTCCCGCCTCTATCCATTAATTTCCATTCACACATTGTCACAGGAGATTTAAGTTTTTTTTTACAAGTGTGAGTCACTCAAGCAACTGTTCGGCCACAAACGACCGCACATGCTGCCGGTAGTTTCCTTGGAACTATTCCAACTTTAAAAGTTGAAAGCCTGTGCGAACAGAACAAAAAGTCTTATCTAATGTTATATACAAAACATCCTTCTTCACTCTCCGTTATTTTTTGTTTGCGTCTAAATCTAAATTATCACGTTTCCGAAAATTTTGTGAAAGTGGACCTCGTTAGAGCCAGGTCATAAATCGCTGGAGGACCATAATAGTAGGCCTGTAACCGTAGCCCAAACTTGGGTGCGGAATGATTGGCTTTACTAAATAAAAAATAAAACTCGAAAAACAATAATTTTTACATCCATTAATACTCAAATAGAAAGTAGGAAGTTTATAACGAGCGCTTAACTTAATGCGTCGTTATATTTAATTCTTTATGGATATTGATGTTACCGTTAATTTGCGTAAATCAGATAGAGTGCAGATTAACGAGGTATTCTGCAGATTATCTGGCTGAGTCAGTTAAAGTGGAAAAACTATAATTGAGTTCCTACATTAACTAGTTAATCTGCAGACTTCCTAGCAAATCTGCAGACTAACGACCATGCATACGGTAAAGTCTATAAAATAGGTTCTTGTTTGAACGTCAATTGTTAAAAACGAGTAACATTGGTCGGAAACATACAAATTGAGTTGATTTTGGATATAAAACAATGAATACTCATTTCCATTACTACTCAGTAAAATTCTTCAAGGTGTAGGAAGGTCGAATTCGTTACAGAACCGAATTAGCCTACCCCTACTCCACGTAGTATTGTATGCCCTACCCCTAGTGTTTTTTAGAACCCGGAGGCGCGGAGGGAGGGCAGCCCCCGCCCGCTGTAACAAAACGCAGAACCCGGGCGAGCCGGAGCGGCTGAGGCTGGTCGCCTTCGGCGACCAGCAAGCCGAAGCTGCGCGGGCGAGCGTGGGTGTCTGTGCTTTGTTACGCAAGGGCGAAGGGGCTGCACCTTCCGCAGCGCCGGAGACGTCACGGTTCGAAGTTATGCCCTATTTTCCGCATTTTTACGATTCGACCAAATCTCGATCGATCGGCCAGATCGATCATTTCATGGTGTGAGCAAATCTACGATGTGGCCACGACATCAACACAAATTGGTACTCAGGTAGCCAGTCTTCCGTAATTTAACAATGTACCATCCGTTACTGTGCAGACTAACTGGGTAAAGTGCAAATAAGACCTTTTTTTACACTTTAACGTATCGTATCAGTGTATCTGCAGATTACCTAGTTAATGTGCACATTAACTTATTATGCATTTTAACGGTAACATTGATACTAATAACATTACGCTAATATATTCTAGAATATTCCTGCCCGTTAACATGTTTATGTTAAAAGCGCGAAGTATAAATATGGGTGTTTGAACAACAGCGAGACGAGGTATAATCATACAAGTACGGGTATTGTATAAATACGGGTTTGTTAGTAAATATCCGCGATGTTTCGCAACGAACAATGCCTCTAGCCTCCTCCCGGACACGCGCTCAACACTGACCCATATTGCAGGGGCATATAAACGTGATTAACTTTCGACAAGAGGTGATTTATTACTTATTTACAAAAACATTACAAATATTCTTAGATGTTTTTACTATTTACTAATTATGTAGATTCACTTTTGAATTTTTCCCTCTCCGGTCCCACTGTCCACTGTCTTTCTAATCTACTTACTTACTAATAGTAATAACATAATTATGTAGGTAGGTACTCAATTACTTTAAGCGATAACTTCATTGCTAAATAAAAACTTATTTAAAATAGAATCTAAGCCGATATTAAAACAAATTTGATCTGGTTCGAAATATTTTAAATTTTCATCAAAAACAACAACATATATTTTTCGGTCATGAGTACAGCAACGGAACTGAACTAATTTCCTAAACATTTATACAAACAAATTCCTGAAGCGCTCAATTCACGTAGTCACCGAGTATTCGGATGTCCGGTGAATACAATTAGTTTTGGCAACGTTTCCATGACCTTCATAATATTGTCATCATCATAACATATTATACGAGATATACCACGTAGATAAAACTCTCTCGTATGTTCTAACTTTTTGATGCATCAACCAAAAAGCGTATAAATAGCACTAAATTTGCATGAACAATATCTACTAAATATTTGTACACTCTGAAGGTCAAATTAACGACGGTAGTGGCAGGTAGGTTTTCTTTTTGTTTGTCTAACTACATGAATCAAGGTTAGGTATATTTTTTACTTCTACAAGCCATAAATTGGAGGATTTTTTTGTTTTCTTATTCCGAATTAGACCAGAATTTAAATTTGAAAAATCATCAACGTTTTGCTCCCGACTCTCGAACTGAATTGGTAGATTATTATTATTATTAAAAAAATTATTTATTTATTTAATATTTTGTAACATCTAAAAACTAGGGTATACAAGGGCAAAAACTTAATGCCTAATGGCATTCTCTACCAGTCAGCCCTGGGTAGATGCAGAAAAGACAAAAAGTAGGTGTTTCAAAACAAGAAAAGAAAAAGAAAAAAAAATCCCGTTTAAAACAAAATGATAAAATAATAGAGGTGTAACTGAATAATAAAAATACAACAGCAAATAAATAATTTATACAAAAGAAAACTATACAAATAAGCACTAAAAATAAATAGGATAATAAAATATATACAATATAAATATTTTATGAATATATAGTATAAATATTAAAGAAAAACAAATGGAACAAATACCTAAGAATTATGTATGTTATTCAATTATTTTTAGGTGCACTATTATATTACTTAATTTAAATTAAATGTGTCTATCATTGGCATCAATTTAAAATGTTTTACTATTTTCTTTATAAATTTAAAGTATAACATATAAGTAGTAGTTACTTGGAATTTTAAAAGTGAATAAATTTATTTTGAAATCGCGAGATAAAATGTAAGCCATGTTATATTTAGAACTTATAATTTAAGTTATCCTCGTTTGTGGTTTTCCTACTGAAACGATTCCACGCACAAGCAAAGGATTATTTGTTGGATTTGTCACTGATCAGCGCTTGCCAATTGGCACAGGAAATTCTAGAATTCACAGGAAATCAACAAATGTCGCCAATATCCATGGTGTTAATTGAAGGCCGAAATCTGTTTTGGTACTGACCGTCATCCTTGCTCTGATTCACAGTTGTTTTGCTTGTAGCATCCGATGTGCGATATAATAATACATTGCATAATCGCAATTTTTTTATCACAGTCATCGAAGTGAATGAGTATTGTCATCATGTTGTATTTGTTATAGTATTACCCGACCTTTGTTACGTAATGCCTTCGTAATTATCGTAATGCCGTCTGATATACGATTACTATTGATTTCATTATAAGTGTCATTGTTTAGCAACATAATTACTAGTTATTCCTATAATCACAGCGAAGCTTGATTTTGTGCTTGACATTAATAATTACCAGAAATTTATGAAAACGTATTATAATTAATGATATGAATTAAAATTATAATATTAATTTAAACTCATTACACTTATTGAGGTGATTAAAAGTAGTAAAGTAGTAAAAGTAGAAGTTGAGGTGATTTGAGTAGGTAGGTATCGACTTACTTTACTTTTTCTGGATGTTTTAGGTACAGTCATTCGGGGTAACTTTGATACATCATCGGCGTATTTTCTTAAAAAACTTTTACTACGTCGCATATGAGATAAAAGTTATGAGGTAATCAGTGCCCCCTTGCTGGTTTTCATACTGTCAAATTGTAAAAAGTCTTTAAAAACGACAAAATATATTAAAAATTAGCAATTTTGTTGTGTGTCAAAGTTACCACCCCTATATGGGTAACTTTGACACCGATGATATTTATCAAAAAATCTTCTAAACTACGTTACTTATAACTTTGATGTAACATTTATTAATAAGGTGATAGCCTGTTTTATGACAAGACAACAGAAAAAAGTAGTTTGACGGGTTAGTTTTCATGTAAAAGCCACTAAACTAAGAAAATTCAACGAAAAAATATTGAATTTTGTTTTTTAAATCCTTTTTTGGTCTTCTATGAAAAATATATTAAATGAAATGTATCATCAATTGATTACCTACATTGTTAGCTTTGAAATGAGATATATTTCGGCTTCCTAGGACGTCTACATCGATAGCAATGATTAAAACAGTACAGGCGCCCGAGCAGCTTCGAGGTTGAAAACACAAAATGGCTGCAATTTTTTCATTTTATTTCTGGTAAAATAAAGAAGTCCCGGGGGCCCTGGGATGTTTGACTAACACTAAAATTGGTAAATCGCAAAAGTCAGAATACATCTAAGGGATAGGTACATATGTACATTGATACTGTCAAAGTTACCCAGAATTTGTTCAAAATCTGACTTCCCGGTATTATTTGTAATTTTAACGAAGATGCAATTGAAAATTAATAAAAATTGTTTATGTATCGAAAGTAGACATGTAAAAGATTGTATTATATTATAACACACCTTGATAGCATTAAAGTTTTGAGATATATCTAAAAAGTTTTACGTCGGAAAAAAACACGAATAGTTACGCACGTTTTTGAAAGAAAGTTTTTTATATTAGCTTTGTTTGAAAACCATTTTTTGTTTAAGATTACGTTAACGACGTTCATTATGTACATAAAATGTAATAAATAAATTTTATGCGCCAAATGCTTTTCACGTAAAAAATAAAAAACTATTTTGGGAGCCGACTGTCAAAGTTACCCCATAGAATCAAAGTTACCCCGATTGACTGTACCTATTGACCGATCTACCTTCATACTATTGAATTTCTGGTGTATTTTCGACTGTTCTCTTACAGTATGGAAGTAAGGACCGAAATATTTTCTGTAATTTAAATAGGTGTAATGCAGGTAATTTGGGAAATGAAACGGAATATTAAATGGTATAATAATCTTCATAATTTATTTTCTCTTCATTCTGTTTTATCATACAATATATGTATTCAGTATAAAACAATATTCTTTGTTAAATTCATAGAAATATATTATTTTAGTATAACTGTTTTACTTTATTTTTTATAAACTTACAAATTATTGTTAACATTCTGAAGAATCATTTTTGTATAAAAATAATACAAATAGGTTCGCTTGTCGCTTTTCCTGGCAGTTTCTTTATATTCACTGAGGACATCGTTTCGATGAGACAAGCTCCCCCATAATAGTCTATAACAATTCAACTTGTTAATTGGTATAATATTACTTACAATAACCTATACAAGACAATGGTACAGAACATTTCACTGTCGCTCATTTAATGGTAACAAAAACAATAAAAACATACGTATAGGCTTCAGTTTACAAAGCGTAGGCACTCGAGATTGCTACTTGTTCCTAATAGGTAAACATTCTCACTAATAAATACATCGCACTCATTCTCTCTCTCTCTCCTGGTAAACATACTATCGAAATGCGCTCACATTCGTCCATCAATAATATTTTTAATCGGACGGCCTCATGTTACAAGACCTCTAAAGAGCACCGGGTCAGTTCTGAGAAAACATTTCTATAATTATTATCAGCAACACATACTTCTCGCGACATTCACATATTTTATAAGATTAACGCCCTACACATGCACTCCATCAGTCTTTCACGCAAGCAATTTTAACCATCGCATCGAGCAAATCGAACAAATCCGACAGGCATTGAGGCGCCATTGTCGTGTTGAAAAACGTTAACCTTGTGCAACAAAACGTGATTCGGAACGTCCGACTGCCGAACACATGGCCGCCATTCCGCGAGGGCGGCGCAGGCGGAATTTTAATTAGCAGAACATCCGCTCGTCACTTTGTATGATGCGTCGTTGCCAGCTTTACCTTATATCTATCCCTTTCGTACCCGCCCGAACGGCATTAACAAAATTATTCGCCGTCTCGCTCTGTTTACGAAATTGTGCATATGTTTATCATACGATTGGGACCCGACGGAAAATATTTAACAATTATTGTTTAGCCATTCCGCCGGGTCACATCATACGAAACGAACAATGGAAATCCCACTTCAGCGAGTAGACTACGGCAACATCGCTGAAACGGGAAATTCGTCGTGAAGCTGGCAACGTCGCGGTAACAGCGCTCAGCTCAGTCTGCAATCGAATGACGTTGCACGATTATCCTTTCTAGTTTCTACACTATTCTATGAGACAACGCAATACTGATACAAGGAAAACGATAACTGCGACTTACAATGGAAGCTATAACTTGTGACTCGCTAAGTACATCCCTCGCCCAGCGCCGAAGGCGTCGGGCTCACCCGAGCGGAGGTTCTGCTGTCACACGCGACCCCTCAAACTTAACATCACATCCTTAACGTAGCTTCACCTTACACTAGAGTTAACTATATGTTACACAGTAAAATTAAGATCACAAATCGCTTTGTATGCTGCGTCCGAGCGGGCGCGACTAGCATGGAATGTGGGGGAGCGGCGACGGCGGCGGCGGCGCGATCAGAAATGCGAATCGATGTGGCAGCCACCGTTCGCGTGCTCCAGCACCTGCTGCTTGAGCTTCGCGACGCTGTCTTTCAGTCTCACGACCATCTGCGCCAGCTCCGCGTTCTCGCCCTTCAGCAGTTTCACCTTCTCCTCCAACTTGGAGATGCGCTCCAGCTTGCGCCGTCTACACTTGGACGCGGCCACTCGGTTCCTCTGTCGCTTCCGTTCCAACTTGATTCTCTCCTGGGTGTCCATGTCAATGGGGGAGAGGGGCGGCGAGCTGGCGGCGCTCGGGACGGTCTGAGGCTCGTCTTTGACGACGGGTGTGGGGTAGCGGTCGACGGGCCGGTCGAGGTCGGCGTAAACTCGCCGACCGAGCGGCGCGGGCTCGCTGTGATGCAACTTGTCCAGCGCCTCGACGAATGGTCGCGCGTACATTTCCTGCTCCTCGGTCGGCGCGGCCGCGGGGAACAGCACCGGCGCCCCCGGCGTCGGCGTCGCCGTCGTGATCATGCCGTTTTGCATTATTAACTTCTCCAGCTCCGGCGACCCCAACTTTAGAAGTTGGAGGTCCGGTGATGAGAGAACGGGCGCGGAGGATCGCACTCGTTTCACGCCCCGCCCGAACTCCAAGTCCAAAGTTAAGGTCCGTTTTAGGTTTTCCACCGGGCCGCTGGGGTACTGCTCGTCATAGAAGGTGGTCTCCATCCCGTGGCCGGAGTGCCGAACCATGTGTTAGCACCGAACGCCTCGGTATCACTGAACTTCACTGCACGAAAGAAAACTTTCTCATGCGACAACGCACGTCCACTGCCCTCGACGTTCCACTTGTTTCTAAACATTGTTAAGAAACAACCACTGCTTTTATTCCATGACTCAGATAAGCTATTTTTGGCCGTCGCGTGATAAGCGCGAACGCTCATTGGTTAAACATGACGTGATATGACGCGATAAATGCTTGTGATTGGACGACGTGATCGTAACGAAGCGCGAGGCCACAGCGGGCTGTTTACGACTTCGTGCGATTACCGAGAATCGGTGGCACTATTTCCACGGTATTAACGAGACAATAAGTATTTATGTTGAAGAATTTTTTGGGCGTAAATCATTTTAGAATTTTATAATTAAATAATTGGACGACTTACCTAAGGAAGTCCGATTATAATTTTATGAAGTTTAACTCGAAGCACATATACAGTATACAGTGTAGTCCATTCTCCACCCGGCCTTGTATCGCGCTCTTTTAGAGAAACCTTCTAAAAAAAAAAAATAACAACCTTGTCTATGGACTAACTGTCGAGACTTGTCACTTTTTAGAGAAAGAGAAGATATTTTTACCCATTCGACTTGGGAATGTTGTTGGAAAACAGCAGGCTGCTTACAGCAGCAGGGAGGGAAGGGTAATTAATATGTGCTTCGAGTTAAACTTCATAAAATTATAATCGGACTTCCTTAGGTAAGTCGTCCAATTATTTAATTTTATTTCATTTACTCGAAGCACATATACAGTATACAGTGTAGCTGTTTAGAGAATTATGTCGAAATGGGTATCGTAGATATAATAAGAAATATTTTTGAGATAATCATGTGCCTGCATAACGTGATCATCCAATATTTAGGATAAAATACGTACATAAAATACATGACTCTATTTTTATAAATATAGTCTCGGGTTAACATCATTTACATAATATAATTATAACTCAAATAAAGATCCAGTTGTGTATATCTTTAGTTTGCATACAACCATATATTGTTTTTGTATTTTGCTGTGTATTTCAATAAATAAATATTTCAAATTTCAATTTTAAACATGCATATTAATTTATTTGATGTATTTGTATAATAACCCTCTAAATAAGTTTCATTTTAAAAAGGTGATTGTTGCATATTATATCAATACCTACAGCATTAATAAAATTATTTTAAGCTGTATATTGTCATATTTATCATTAACTGACTTATTAAAAATTTTGATGAATGAAAGTGAATTGTAAGAGCAAAGACTGCAGATTTTTTAATTGCATTCATTGATAATCCTGCTTAGCAGCTAATTCAACTTTTACTGTAACTGTAAAGATGTTTTAAATATAATTATAATTATAAATTATATTATTCAATTTTACTTAAAATTTTAAGTTTAATTTTATTTTATTTTATTGCATTGTATGTATTTTGCTATATGACCCAAGAGGTTGCAATAAATGAATTATTATTATTAATATGTAATATTATAGTACTTTAGTACTTATAGTGCAAGATTATACTTGTAGCAGTCAACAATTTTATAGCAAGAATTTTTTATTCTTATGAATACATGTTTGTTACATAAAATCCTTCTTGACAGATAACAGAATATATATTGAAATTGAGAAAAAAAAAATGTTGTAGAGACTAGGTACTATAAAATATTTCTGCTCCCGAAGATTGCAAGTATTACGATTATTTTATGATTCAAAATAATCAATATCTCTACAAATTAATTACTTGTATGGTGTGCACTCTTAGCGCTGTAGCAAATGCTAATAATGTCTTTCTTTTTTTTTTTTTTTTTTACAAAATTTGTCACTAGGTAGACATTAACTGCAATACAATTTAGGGCCCCCTATAATTATGTAAGGCATGCCTTATTCTCTGGAGGCCTTTAAAGTACTGCTAACCCTGGCAGTGCTTCCAGTGCTTCCCTATTTAATATTTAACTCTTAATAGGAGTGAAGGTGATGCCGTTATATTAAAGCCTTGCTGTTATAATTATTGAACTATGCAAGTATGCAACATATTTGTATTACATAAATCAATGGCTAAGACTTCTGGTACTGAGGCTGTGTAGTAAATTCCTTGACAATGCAAAATCACATCTAACAAGTACTGATATAAAATTTATTCATACCTGAGGAGATTGATGCTATGTTAAATGAACATTGTGCCAAACCTCTGCATCCGAGTACTTTCTGTGAAATTACTCTTGCTGCCATATTAACCTGTTGATCCAATCTATGTTCAATGCTGAAAGGAGATAGTATAATTTTTATTGACAGTTTTAACCAAGGTTAGTTGTGTAACCACTAATCCTTTGATTGTTGAATACCCTGGTTGAGAGGTCAACCGTGAGTACAGCAGAAATTCTTTTGCTTTCCTTTGTTTGATTTTCTGTAAATATTAGGCAAAACAAAAGATTAAAATTATTTTAATTACACTGATTTAATTTAATCTAGTAACAAAATAATCATTTTATGAATACAACTTCCTTTCAATTTGATTTAATGCATCAAAAGAAAATTCTCATTCAATGACTGTGTTTGTATTTCTTATTATTATTCCTCCAATTAATACCATTACATAATTATATTCCTCTTGGTGGCCTTAAAGTGTTGAATACTGTCTATTTTATTTATGCAATCTATTGTCCATTTGCAATAAAACATTACAGTTACTTATGTATTCAGTGCAGTATTTTGGCCCAAAATCTGCTGTCCAACACCAACTGATGAATAATGTTTGCTCTTGTTAATTGTAGCAATCCTGACAATACAGGATTCTCGTAAATTTGTAATTTGTATAAGGTCTTCTTAATATAAATGTTTACATTGAACCATTTAATTACTACTTCGACAATGAAGTTTCAGCTGCGCCTCACCTATTAAATAAATGTGAATATCATAAGTATGGTTGAAATCAATCAATGTCAAATATTTTATACAGCTTTTAGTGTTTCATGCTTATAATGTGTAATACTGAACAAAAATTGTTATGGTATATAAGCTCAAATAAATTGGTTGACCATATTCAAACAATACATTGATGTTGAATTTATTACAGATCCAAGGAATTCTTTGCATTTACTGTACACCTTGTATTTTCATCACCACAGTATTCATAAATAAATCATATAATTTAGGCGCTCGGAAATATTCACTCGTTCTTTGCATCCATTTTATGTACAATCAGTACATAAGTAATCATCTATAGTTGACAGATACTTGAGTTCCACGTATAAACCTCTATTGTATAAAAATGCAAAGTCCATATTATAGTATGCTGTTACTTCACAAATAATGTAATGAAATTCAAAGTTGAGACATTTACTATACTCATTTACTATAGGCATGTATATAAATATGATTCCTTGAGGTATATGGAATGTAGGTAAATGATTAGATACCAAACTACAATTTGAATGTCAACTTCATTTTTGAAAGTGATTTTTATGTAAGTATTTAATTGTTACAAATATAATATTTAACTTTATTTGCCATTTGGTTTTTGTATCAGAAAGACCATGGAAAATATTCTTTGTAAGTGTCACCATGATTTCAGTTTCTAACTAGAATATTTTCATTAATTCATAAATCATTATTTTTAGGGACATGATACTGAACCTAATAACTCTGAATGGAATGTGACGTGCTTGGACCCACTATAGTAAATTGGAATCATTTGTTAATGATTACCAACAGATGAACAATCTTTTTAATTGTTTAAAATTACCGGCATATACAAGCTTTATTTACTGTAATCATACTGTAATGAGCTCTCTTGATTCTCTCGGAATGCTGGAGAAGGCGAATAAATTTGTGTGATGACTGTGCAGCTCTTCACCAACCTGCTCTGGTTACCCAAGTGGAGTTTACTCGAGGTTCCTCAATGATGAAGAGAGGTCCATGCTAGTGAACCATTAATTGGTTTGACATTAATTGGCAGCCACAGTGCATCTCAGGCACTAGCCTGAGCTAGTACTCTTACTACTAGCTAGACAGTTTACCACTAGCTAGAGTGACTACTAAGTCACTCTCATATCATCGATGAACTGGATGGTTTACCGTGATGGGCTGTTCTGGTTTCTCAAATAATTTTCAATGGTATTATTAGTTGTTACTAATATTGTTGGTTATGGAACCATCTTTTTGATGGAATTAGAGCTTTGTGGCATTTTTATCTTTTCACACAATGGATATTTTGTCCAATTTTTATTTTGTATTATTCCTGAAAATGTTTGTTTCATTGCGCATTAAGTGAGTTCCTGGTTTAAATGGTGATAGTATATTATGCTTCATATTAAGCATATAGCCTCACTCAAACAAACTTTTAACATATTCATTTCATTAGAAAAACATTGATATAACACACTGATGCAATCCCTCTTAGTCGGTTTACTTACGGCCTTGCCTTTGTTCCTCCCCCTTTTAGAGATATAATTGCCTCAATTCCATAATTTACATTAAATTGGAACATAAAAATAGATTTGTAATTCTATCACAATATGCTATCTTGAGTTAAGATCTTGCCAAATCTTTTGAAACATCTTTGTTTATTGCACATACTTAGGTATATTTTAAACTTCAGCAAGTGCCTGTTACAATTTTGCACTTATTTGTACCATTTCCAGAAATATAAGGATTTGAGCTTGTTTCTCCTGCTGGGCCTCAGGGGCTCATTTCAAAGGAATTATAACAATACCCTAGGTATTTATTATTTTAGCATTATATCGTTTCTCGAACGTAATGCTATTCATTAAATTCCAACGACATGAATTCATGTCACGAATGCCATAGTACGTTCACTTCGCTGGAATCCAAGTATTTGTCATTGCTGCACTCGGGGAGTAATTTCATATGGATAAAAATATCATAATATATTTTTAGTTTTAGCATTAAATCGTATCGCGTACGTAATGCTCATCGTTAAATTGTTGCACTTGTCATCGGGTAGGTACAAAGAAAGACTGTATCGCGTACATTGTCAGACTTTGTAATATAAATATATCAACTAATGTATCTCGTACAAAAGTTGATCTTCGTATTCGGCATCGCGTGCCGGCCACGGAAACTCCCAGCAGCATAGACAGATTGGCCTTTTGTTGATTTACGTTACTTTATAATCCTTTGGCCAATACCATTTTAAGATTTTGTGCAGATGTAATTAAAACATACTAGTACATCGATTTATGATCTATAGATCACTCCGATTGAATTGAGGTTAACATGTTTACTGTTAAATAAGTCAACAAGAAAGTTGTACCTGTTTACTTGAAGAATATTTCATTACTACAATATTAACATGTAGGTACAGGACAGTCCATTATCAGTTAACTTACCTTCGATTTCCAAGTATCACATAGAACTTCAACTTATCCTCCATCCATTGATTTTTATACTTTTGAATTGTTGTGTCACTATATTTCTCATAGATTTAGCATACACTACAGTAAATCTATGATATTTCCACATCTTTATAAATAATTTCCTTAAGGACACTGAAAATTTGGTGCGATACTAGCAACCGCGCGAAAAAAAGTGACAAGTCTCGACAGTTAGTCCATAGACAAGGTTGTTATTTTTTTTTTTTAGAAGGTTTCTCTAAAAGAGCGCGATACAAGGCCGGGTGGAGAATGGACTACACTGTATACTGTATATGTGCTTCGAGTAAATGAAATAAAATTATTATTAGATTTGGCTCATAAGTAACATGGCGAAGTTTAATAGATTGTTGAGTTATTTTTAAATTCAAAACGCCGGCAAACGGACTACTCTAAATACCTATAATATTTTTTTTTTTTTTTTTTATGGAATTAAGATAGCAAACGAGCATGCAGTACCACCCTTCCCCTGCCGCCCATAACAACTGTGACCGACCTAGAACTAGACTCAAAGGGACTAGGATGGTTAGTCCAGTTAGTAGATGGTGTTAGAATATTAGTTGGTTAGTTTGTTAATAAGTGCGAGGACAGGGTATGTTAGTGATAATTAGTCCTGTTAGTTAATGTTAGTAATAGTCCAATTAGTTATTGTTAGTATGAGTCTTGTTCCAATTCGGTCACAGATGCGTTGCTACCCTGAGGTCTGAGATGGTCGCCTCTAAAAAAGTGAAACCGGCTCCACAAACCTTCCTATCCGGAACACAATTGCTCTTAAAAACAATTATTATGACGGTAGGAATGGTACTGAGTACCTTGGCGGGCGGTGGTCCTACCCCGGGCGAACTCTAGGCTCTACCACCTGTAGTACCACCAAGAGTAGTGTTACAATTACAGTTCCAAATTATTGTGGTAAGATAAGTGTACACACCATAGACATACATAATATAGACCGGCCTTGCACGTTCGAATGTGTGTCAAGTTGTAACAATCCAATTTTGAATTGAATCGGTTTGTGCGTGAAGTTGGCGCAATGGAAATTTGTTACTATATTTGAAAACGAACAGATTACATAGTGATATCTCGCTTCCGCGTTTGGAAGTTTTAGTCGTGCTGTCTCTGTCACTCTTACATATGTCACGCGCCATTTTACTAAAGTTATTATTTTAGAAATAGTGAAAATAATTTACAATTGAATGTTTACATAATGAAATGTGATTCCTTTGGACTTTATTTGTGTTTTTTGAATTGTTAGAATATTTTTGAAGGCACAGGAAGACATATTTTCTACATTTGCGGACGTAATTACTGAAATCAATTTTGCGTAAGGAAGATGTGTAACTCGCTGCTGTCTACAACAGACTGACTTGATCAATCACTCAATCACACAACCTAATGTTGACCACTCGTCGTGCGCCTTATGTATGTTACGGGCGCATCTTTACTTTCTACATCCATGGTACACACATAGGGTTTCTCTAGAAGATAAAAATTGTTTCAATAACTTTCCTGATCCCGATTAGAACTTAATAAAATTTATGAAGGTACTGAAAATACCATCGTTAACACTTTGTTCAAAACAAAATGCTTATAAAGCACGACAAAATCCATCAAGCCATTATTCTTTTCAATTGAACTGATAAAGGCTAACGTATAGCCGTAAAATAATTGTTACAAGTTCTACTTCCGGCACTCCGATATAACCCAACATTAATTATTAATTACAATAACTATATCATTGTGTGTATAATAATTCTGTGTATAATAATTTATACCTACGATTTATTAATAAATTCATTTATTGTTTGAGATTATATAAGTGTTATTGACTTCCGATTTAATTGTAAAGTGGGGTTGAGAGTAGGATATAAATATGGCGGACTAAGGTAGTGCAGGTCATTAATTTTGTAACGGTTCTAAGGGGAAGTTCTGCCCGAATGTATACTTGTAAAGATAATTGGTAGTTAAATGTAATAATGTACAAAGTGTAGAGAATAATGTGTATATGCTGTAATAAACTACGTGAAAAGATGTTGCTGAAGTTTATTTTTGTGAAATAACTCATCGATAGGGAAGTTCATCGTCCTTGCTGCAGCCAGTGTGATAGCCATCATCACATAATATACCAATTACATTTTCTTTTCAAGTTACAAAAGAGTGACAAAATATCTTCACTTTTAAAATGCATCGTTTTGTTGAACAATGGAAACAAGTTGATTTGGGGGCAAGGCGGAGGCGGGGTAGCCGCTCCGAGCAGCGGTGCAAGAAAATATATGTAGGGGGAGTGCGGTGCGGGGGATACGACAACACGCAGGAAAAAACAAGACAACATTATACACCCATCTCACCTCCCAAACAGATAAAGTCCAGCAAAATAATAACAGAGGGAAAATAAAATTCACGTAAAAGTCCTCCGTTTATGAAACTCGTGTTGTTGGCTGTTCTCGTTGAAGTGGGCGCTGTCAATCCTTATTTTACTGTCTCAGAGCAAAAATGATATATAGCGATTATAACGGTTGTCTTTGAACTTCGAAGTTTTGGAAATAAAGTTGTGTATGTTATGACCAAAACACGTACGTCTACAATATTCTATTTATTTTAGACACTGTCTCCTCTTAATACCTATGGATTATTTTTAAATTTATTAAGTATGTACTCAGTAAGTAAGTTTTGATGAAGTTATGTTTGGATACCTAACGTGCGGTCCGAACTGCGATAAACCGTTTAGTTTGTCCGGAAAAAATGGATTGGACAAGTACATAATTATTTTAAACGTCGATAGCAAGCCGACCTATCTATGGAAGTTTCAAGATCACAATCATAACTAATAACTTACCCAGTTGTAAAAACGCATAATAGTGTGCGTGTATAAAAAAACAAAATGTAAAACAAAGTACTTAGGAAGATAACCTAAATTTTGTAATTTTAATTATTGGTCTCTACTCTCTTTTTATTATGTACTTTAATAATATATCCCATTTCCCGTTGCGAAACAGCGAATACATACATAATTATACATAAAATGAAAACAAAAATAAAATAATTACTATTCTGTACTCTGAAACAATTAAAGATAGTAACGACATCTATGTGTAAAGAAGGAACTATGACAGAACTCGGTGCTGTAAGTTTAGCAGTTACAAAAACAGAGGACTCTGTAAATGTAAAAAATTTCAAAAATAAATTATGATAATATTACACAAAATATAATTTAATATCTTTGATATTTATTTTTACAACTTTTCTATTTCTTGTAGTTTTTTTTAATAAACAAATATTTTTTGTAAATAATTTTTGGCTTCTAATTATTGGCCCTTTGAAGACCCTTTCTATTATATTTTTTCTCGTTTATCTAGTCTTGCGCGTAATGGGTCCCCGAGACGATCAAGTGCGCTTGACAAGTCTACGTGATTGAAGCGAATATTGATCGTTTACGGCGTTGACTTGACGCATTCCTTCAAGCGATCTACGGCTTGACCAGAATTGACAGAAATTTTGATTGACGCCGCTTGATGCACCTACGCTTGATGCGACTTGACAGGACTTGACAAGCTTTTTTCATTAGCAGCCGAAACTTCGAAGATGGCGGACATGGCGAATGACGAAAACTACCGAGACGTGGCCTTGGCAACAAGCGCTGACATAATTAGCGAGCGCGATTTTGTGCTATTGCTAATATCCCTTTACAGGGATTATCCTGTACTTTGGAAAATTAAAAGTAAGGAGTATGCTGACAAAAATAAACCTATAAAAAAATAAAAATACCCCATCGCCTCTTTCTTGTTTTTTTTTCCTTAATAGATACCGCTAGAGTTATAGCAAGGAATGCCATATCTGCGTTAGAAACCATTTTTGTTTTTGCGACCACAACTTTCATGGGCACAGGCTGCATGCGACTAAGGCACACGCACTTGACGGGACTTGATGGCACCTTCAGTAGGTGTCAAGTGCCTCGTCAAGTGAAACCGTCAATCACGTGAGACTTGTCCAGTGCGCTTGATCGTCTCGGGGACCCATAATAGTTCGCAATTGAGATCGAACGACTTAGCTCGCTGCTCCGAAACGAACTAGTTCGCTCTGTTAGTTCGTGTTTAGTATTTCGTTCCCCGCTCTTCGCAGCAGGAGCTGTTTTCAAAACGGGCGAACTAGGTATCTGCCTTGAACTGAATGAATTTCGTTCGTTCGTTCGTTTTGATATTGCTCCTGCTGCCACGTGATTATTGAACACAATACAAACATCGCTACAATCAATGGACAAAAAATTATATTTATTAATCTATGAATCATAATATTCATAATTTCAGCCGATTTAATTTTATCTATAAATTAATACGTGAAGCAAGAACTTTGGACCCCTTTTTACGAAAATTGCGAGGACGGAGGAGTATTTGGCATACTTATAGTTTATATGTAGGAGAAGTGCGAACGGATAATATTTTTCAATAATAATGCTTATAAAGTACATTTAACTATCAGGGGGTGATTAGGGATCGATACTGATGCCAAAAATGCAATCAGTAAAATTTTTGTCTGTCTGTCTGTCTGATGTATAACCGTTATAGAAACAAAAAGTACTCGACGGATTTTAACGAAACTTGGTACAATTATTTTTCATACTCCCGCGCTGGTTATAGTATACTTTTCATCACGCTACAATCAATAGGAGCAGAGCAGTGAAGGGAAATGTTGGGGAAACGGGAGAAGTTTTAAACCGTCACCCACCTCATTCGTCACGAGTCACGACTCCCGAACGAGTGAACTGTTTAAGCGGGAAATGTGGGGATCTAGTTCGCGTAGTTCGCCTGTGGCAGTCGTTCTGCGAACTAGTTCGTTCGCGAACTAATCTCCTCTCCAAAATAAAACTGGATTAAGTCTGTGAATACATAACCCAGTTACATTTTTATTGCATAATTATATCGTATCAGGAAACCGAGTAGATGGTCTCTTGTATGTTTTTCATTCCATTTTACTGTGTAAAAAGTAGGTACCTACTCTTGACAAACTACGCATATAATCAAAGCTACGCACTGTGGGCTTGTTTTCATGTCAGGACGGCAGCTCAAGATACAAAATGAAACATCAGGATCTGGATCAAACACACAACTCATTTATTGGCAGATCTATGTTATTACGATGTTTGATTTACTCCGCGTACGCGGTATCGACTATATCGATCTAACCATTCGCTCACGCTTATTCTACACACACGCGTATGCTATAGGAACTTTAATTATCAACAACAATATTAGAGAGCTTCACGGAATTTTTACAAGATCTTTCTCTTTCCGAGCGCGCTAAACATACTATTTTTTATGTTTTTAATGATTTTTTATTCACTTCATTGATGCTTTATTGACATTTGACAGCTCTCCCGTGGCCGCGCGAACCCCGCGCACAGATAACCGATCAACTAACAAAACAATCAGTGCATTGTGCATACAGCATACCACAGGCAGGGTTGGATTCAGAGCTTCAGAAAATTATTGTCTACGGAAATTAAAATTATACTACTTTCCAAAATTTATACTACGTTTCTTGTTTTGTGTTTTGTCTGGGATTTAATAGAAATCTTTTGATAATTACAAATGATTTACTACTTATACTTAGGTAGAGTTTGGTTAACCAAAGCTGAACCCAATGTTTTTTGTAGCGGCCACACTGTGACAAAATGTCAACAATCAACATGGCTTCTTATTCAGCTTCTGTGTTCAGCTTATTAGACATTGATCCTATTTGAAGATGGATAAACTCAAAAATTATCTTCTTTGACTAGCTGTACCAATCGTATTTTTTGTCGGAGTGATTTACTAAAATTATTTTCATACACTCTTTCCTCATTGCCAATATCACATACACGAAATCTCGGAATATAAATGACATTTATAATACGATTTCTTACGAAAGTGTATATTTACCTTCGATTTTTAATAAATACGTTAAACTATTATTGTTGAAATATGATTATTTTAATGGACATGTAATTTTTTTTCTGAGTGTTATTTTTTGTTTCATGTACCAGATATAAAAACAGATATATCACATTACAGATCAGATATAAAAACATTATGTAGGTAATATAAATAATTTGAAATAAACGGATCAAATGAGATCCCTGCGGTGCAGTACCCAATTTAAATATCGTTATGATATTACATAATATTATTACCGGAACTGCCGGGGAAACGCGCTGGGTTTAGTTGCAAACATTGAATTAATTTATTCACTAGACTACATATTTTTGTTTTCACGTTAAATCCATATCTATAATTTTATTAACAAGATCCAATTCAAGACCATTGCGGAGTCGTTAACTCTAAGGCTAACGCACACATACATAACCCAAATCGAACTTCTGTTATTGCTTGGGCTTCTGTTCTTTGTTAGAAGTTGATGCGGTACCTTCGTACTTTTCGTCGGATTCGATGAACCGACCAAAGTTGGGATTGGAGGCAACTCCCAACAACTGGAGGCAGTCATATGCATATTACTTTTTCATATTGATTACATATACATACTACAATAATTCAAGAGTGTTTACAGCAGTTTGACATTTTATCCTTGCTTTTTATCATGAATAACAATGAAAGCCAATTTAAGGTTTAACCGCTAATGGTAATAAAACAAGGTTGTTTATTTATTTACTTAACTTTACTTAAACAACACCATATCCTCTATAATACATCACTTAATCCGACAATAGGTACCATTACATTTGGTCAACAGAGTGAATTGTTATTGTATTTAAACTTTAACTTTGCAAAATTCAACAAAGTTGTTATATGTAACCTAAACAATAAAAGTCCATTCGAACCGACTTAAAAAAGGAGGTTCTTTGGTCAATATCTATATTTTTTGTTTGTCAAGCGATTTCTCAGTTAATATTGTAAACCAATTTTAGATTATTTTTTCTTTACTTGAAAGAGCGCACTTCCAATGTGGTTTCATTGCCACCAAGTCAGGACCTAATCATGAAATCCTACGGAAACAGACCTTTGTATTTAATATAATTTCTTACATTGTACTAATAATATAAATTAATATGAATAATCAATGGTCCACATTTTGTTAAAATTATTAAGTACTCTTAGCGAACAATAACAATGCAATCAGTTAACCGCTGCTGTGGGGTACGGCGGCTGTACGGCGGTTGTGCAGCTACTTGACGGTGACGGAGACGAGGCGGATGTCGTCGTAGGGCTTGTCGGTCTTGGGGTTGGTCTTGGCGCTGCCGATGCTCTGTACCACCTCCATGCCGCGCACCACGCGCGCGAACACCGTGTGCTTGTTGTCCAGCCATGGCTGCCGATATAATTACGTTTAACTACATACTTAAACAACATCATATTTATTTAACAGATTATTTATTTATTTCTTTATTGTACACCAAGAACAGAAAATTACACATAGAAAAAAACAATAATACAGTACAAAAGGCGGTCTTATCGCTACATAGCGATCTCTTGCAGGCAATCTATACTAATATTATAAAGCTGAAGAGTTTGTTTGTTTGTTTGTTTGTTTGGTTGAACGCGCTAATCTCAGGAACTACTGGTTCGAATTGAAATTTTTTTTTGTGTTGAATAGACCTTTTATCGAGGAAGGCTTTAGGCTATATAACATCACGCTGTAACAATTAGGAGCGAAGAAATAATGGAAAATGTGGAAAAAACGGGGAAAATTATTCATTCTCGAGGGCTTTCGTTGCATGCGTTGCGAAAACGATTCAAGATACCAAAAATGTATGTATGAAAGAATTATTCCTCTTGAAATGATCTAAAAAAATGTCCACGACAGTATATGTCTATCTTTTAAGATTAACACACTAGAACCGTTTTTATGGTAATCAAATTTGGTCGAACCCACTGCCATACGAAACTTGCCGCGTTTCCAAGTTTAATCTGAATTAATCTTGCTGTGATCCTTTGCTACTTTGCTATTATTTTGTCGTAAGCTTTATTTCTAAGTTTAATTTAATTTAACCTGAATTAATTTTGGTGATAGTTTATTATCTTCCCGAAATTCCTACGGGAGCGGGACCTACGCGGTTGATAGCTTGATACTTACGGGTCCCGAAGCGAAGCGAGGGCGGTTCGCTAGTCTTATGATATGGAGGGAGAGACAGTGTTAGAAAGGTAAAGGCAAGGTGCACGAGAAATGAATAGTAATTATTAACAAAGCATACACTATTACAACTGAAGATATGGGCTTTAACTTGCTTTATGAAAGAGTTTAATGTTCTTGCATTGCGAATACTTTTGGGTAGGGCATTCCAGAGACGGATTACGGTTAAGGGGTCAGTTTTAGGGTGGGGTCAGAAATGTTTAGTGTCTACGATGATACAAGTTAAAAATCAATCACACGACGTCACATGACGTACATTTGTAGGGTCATTCATCGACGCGGGTCAACCGCGCTGTCGGTAAGCTTGACTACACAACCACCCTAACATGTATAGCACGTACCGTGGGCGCGAGCGTGATGAAGAACTGGCTGCCGTTGGTGTTGGGGCCGGCGTTGGCCATGCTCACCGTGTACGGCCGGTCGTGCTTCAGCTGCGGCCGGAACTCGTCCGCGAACTCGCCGCCCCAGATGCTCTCGCCGCCGGTGCCCGTGCCTGCGGAACAATTTCATCATTATCGTACATTCTATACTAATGTGACAACCCTAGCAAACTACGAGAAACGAGAAGTACTTTCTACAAGCGCATTATCTGCGACCTGCGGAGTGTATTTACGAGTATATAATTATTGCTTGACGTTATAATAGTCTTTGTGTTCCAATTTGACATTAAGTATTAAAACTGAAGAGTTTGTTTGTTTGAACGCACTAATCTCAGGAACTACTGGTTCGTATTTTGTTGTTCTGAAGTTACGCGTTACTGTATCGAACGATCTTCGATTATTGAAAATTGGAAAAAAAATCATCTTTCAAATACAAAGAATCAAGCACACTATCAGTCACTATCCTTCTTACTAAAATTCTCAGTACCGACAGACACTAGGATCAAAACCTCACTTACACCATTCACCATTGTGTAATAACACAAAATCAAAGTACACCCAACCACAGTCCACACCGACCTGTAGGATCGCCAGTCTGTATCATGAAGCCCTTGATGACGCGGTGGAAGATGTGCCCGTTGTAGTAGCCGTTGCGCGCGTGGCCGCAGAAGTTCTCCACGGTGCGCGGCACGTCCTTGCCGAACAGCCGCATGTGGATGTCGCCTAACGACGTGTGGAGGATCGCTTGCTCGTATAACCGTTGGACGCCTGCCACAAACGTTGGTTTATTTACATCGGGTTATCCAGAGGTTTCTTCTAAAACGGTGTTTTGATACTGGGAATAAATCTGCTGCCCTTTTTACCATTTATTTTCCCACCATTAATGTATGTATGTCTGACAATGCATTCTCAATTGCATGCGAAAAATTTCAACAAATTTCTAAGTCTCATTCATTTAAAAATTTGCACAGGTTAAGTTCGGATGACAATGCACTTTCAATTGCATGCAATGACATCGTTGGTTATTTAAGAAAAGGGACCTACCTTGTCCCTCAGTAGCAGAGATAATATCTTCCTTCGAGGGCTTCTCATTGAATATGTCCCGGTCAGCATCAGGACTCTTGACGTCGTCGGGCCCGCGGCGCGAGAACATGTAGAAGCGGTTCTTCTTGTACGCGCTGCAGAACAGCGTGGGGTCCGTCTTCACGGTCAGCAGCGCTGGGTTCTCCGAGCCCTCCATCTCGAGGGTAGTCGCTACCTTCGATTGGTTTGTGCGTCCCTGTAATTAGGGTTGGTGGCTTTACTTTTTTCGAATGTTTTTATGTTCTTGCTAAGAGATTCGCTCAGTGACCAAGTTAAACAACGGTGGGGGCAGTCGGGGTATTTCTTTAGTATCCTGCTGCACGATTTCCTGGATAAATTTGGCTTTTATCAATAGGTATTGATGCCCCGAATCATAATCTAATTGCATTTTGTGCGGAAATGCATATGTTTTTTTTAATCTTAATTTAAAGTTTTTAAGGTTATTTATAAAATTTGAAGACAAGTATTGAGCGTATTTGGGTGATTTTGGCTTTAATTGATAGATATTGAAGGCTCCAATCATAATCTAATCGACATGAAAAAATGTCGAGGGAATGGGCGATGGGGATGGGCGGGGTTCCCCTTTTTTTCTTGAATTAAACTGTCAACGTAACGAACCTTTTTTTTTTAACGTGTGGAAAGACCCTCGTTTCGTCTATCCGGCCACGGGAAGCCGGACAGGTATGTGGGACTCGAACCCACTAAAACCACACGGTGTCGACGCCTACCGCTTTGGTGCCGGGACAGTGTGCTACTCTCGCTCCAAACCCAACCCGTCTGTTTGAAAAGTTTATTTTTGTTTCTTTTTAGGCGGGGGGCTTCGCCCCCCGCCATCCCCTATTTTCCCTATAAGCCCTCCTTTTTAACGGATCTATATTTATTGGAGACTATATCAAGCTCTTCCCGCTTCATGGGGATATTTTACCCTCGTGCGGACGCATCGGTGGCGTTATCCTCGGATGAAACAGAAATCGCCGAACTAGTCGCTATTTTTTTATTGTTTTTGGACAAAACACAATAAAAATACGAACAAATACGGATCGCTTGCCGGCACGATTATTAATAGTTGACATAGCACAACGTAAAAATCACGGATACCCTCGTTTTTAAGATTTATTTTTAAACTTTGAAGGTAGATTTGTAAACTACTCAGTATTTGTCTTATCTTTTGAAAATAACAACAAAAATTAAAATTAAAATAAAACAACGCATTTCCGCAACAAATGCGATTAGATTATGATTTGAGCCATCAATATCTATTAATTAAAGCCAACATCACCCAAATACGCTCAATATTTGTCTTCAAATTTTATAAATAACCTTAAAAACTTTAAATTAAGATTGATTCGGGGCATCAATACCTATTGATTAAAGCCAAATTTGTCCAGGAAATCGTGCAGCAGGATACTAAAGCCAACCCGCAGTCGGTAATCGGATTGTGGATCGCTAGTGGGAAAAAGTTCATGAGCATTGTTTCTCCGAAGAGTATGTAAAGCTACTGAGGAACAAGACGTCTTCTAACTAAAAATCACATTATAAGCTACCTGGAAGAGCGCGAGATGCAGCGGCCGCAGGTTCTCCGGCTTGCCGAGCAGGGCGGCTACCGTATTGGTTCGCAGGTTGACCAGCTTGACGCCGAGCATGGTCGCGTACGCCACGAAGTGCCCGCTCGCGTCCCACACGATGTTGGCCAGCTGCGCCGCGTCCGACTTCTCCAGATCGCGCTCGGTTGCCATCCTGTGGGGTTTGTGGAGGGTTGAGGGTCAGAAGTTTTGAGTGAGGGTTTTGTTTAGATGGTATATTTTGGTATTGAATGATATATTATGCTTTGGTATTGAGTAGCTTTAGTGCTATGTTCTTAGAATAAAAAAAAGAATAATAAAAAGGTAGAACTTGAAGATAACACTGACCTCCTTTCCTTTTTAAGAACAATACACATTATTATGTCAGTATGGCATTTGACAATGAACTAATAACATTCTGTTGCTGTGGGTGAAATTAGTAAAAACATACTAGAATAAAAATATGTATATAAATTGCATATTAAACTACAATAGGATGCAGCACTTACTTCCTAACTATATTCTTCGCTGCTGCAAAAAAACTGCTCTATAAGCAGTATTGGTTGTTCCGATATTAAATGCCATCACCGTGGGAAATTCAGAATAAAAATATACAAAAATGTTTCTAAAAAAACACTACCTTACATAAATAATTCATAGAATGGTAGTGGATAACCCATCAACTATTTTTTCGACGTCAATAAACACACTAAAATTGGAACTTTTATGCACAGATATGTTTATTTATGCCACAACTAATAGTAAGTGCCTGTCACCTGAGTCTGTCACTGAGAAAGAAGCCCCTTAGGAGTTTTTTTCCGCTTCTTCTTCCAACACTACTCGCTCGCCGTAGGGATTTGTTGAAGCAATGGCGTAGTTTGACTTTCGAAAAGTGTTTGTAAGAACCTACTTCAAATAAACTCATTTCATTCATTCATGTAGACTATGTGAGGTGGAGCCACACACTACGCTACCTCCTACCGAACTCCATGTTGGGCAGCTGCTGCGTTTGGTGCTGCAGCTCCTGGAAGCGCTGCAGGCTCTCGTCAATCACCTTGTGCAGCTTGCCCGACAGGAAGTGGAACACCCGTACCTGGGCATACAGACATACTGGTTATTATCACTTACACTTAGAGGCCATTTATAAATTAGGACACACGTTTTGGGGGCGAGGGGGTCGATTAAGTGTTGCAAAGGGGTGGGGGGAGTCATAAATATCGTGACGTCTAATATTTCAAAATCTACAAGTCCACAAGTTAGATTTGGCCTTTCGTGCGCCATAATAAATTTATGTCAAAGTTTTGGTAAAATATGCCAAGGTCAATGCTCCATTATGTCCAAGTTTCTAGCATTAAGAAATTTATTTATAAATGATTGAATTTAATGAGTGTATAAACACTTATCATCAACCAACCTTCCTATCCAAACTGATAGTCGCCATCTTCTTTCCATCGGGCGAGAAAGCCAGCGCGGTGGGATAAGTT
This sequence comes from Hesperia comma, assembly GCA_905404135.1. Lineage (NCBI taxonomy): Eukaryota > Metazoa > Arthropoda > Insecta > Lepidoptera > Hesperiidae > Hesperia > Hesperia comma. Next base: position 10,344,777 of record FR990031.1, on the reverse strand, counting down.
TTGTTCTTGACAAAATCAAACAGATCTGTGTCCAGTTTCGACGTGAACTTGACTTGCTTGGGGAACCGGTACTCATGCTTTGGCCCCGTCCAGTACTCTACAATACCAGCGCGGTCAACTGATACAGCGGCCTCAAATACTGGGTTGTACTTGATGGTGGCTACAGCGCTCCGATGTAGTTCAAGCGTGTGTAACGGAGTGCCTGTACTCTGTGTGCCGTCGAATATGTGGATCTTGTTGCTGTTCTTGTCTGATCTGGAAAAAATGTTAAATCGTTTTAAGGGGTTGTCAATTGACCTTCAATGTAAAGACTCTTGGGATATGGGAGAACCTCAAAGCAATACTTACACAGCTAATGCTGACAGAGGATCCCCAGCAGAGTGAACCCACTCTGCACAATATGGCTCAAACTCTATAGTAATCATATTAATCATATCTGTAACAAAACATAAATATAGAAGAACATTTCGAAATTGCCCATAAGTTTCTAGAAGCCTCACACATATTAAATGGTGATCAATGACGGAAAGATTGACACTCAATAAATTATGTTCAATTTAATTTAACGAAATAAATAAAATGAAATTATAATTGGTATAAAGTATAAATATTGCTTGCTATACATATTTCTGAAAATCAAGAAATTTTCTTTGAATTCCCCGAATGTGGCACGTTGTCTAAAAGAAAAAGCTAATGATCGACATCAATAATCATCAATACAGAGCTTCAAAAACTACTCACCAAAATTAATAACATCAAACACTTTGATAGTTTTTTCTGTAGACGCAGTGCACAGGAGAGTGCCTGTGCTGTTGGCAGACACATGGCTGATCGGTGCCAAGTGGCAGCGAAAGTGCTTCACAAACTCTATGCCTTCCTCCTGAAACAACACACCACATAAACCAAAGTTGGAGACTTACAGCACTAAAGTGTGATAGATGCTGCCATGACCACAATCCACACAACTCAATCAACTTACACAAACTAAATACATAATATTATCATACCCATATCATGCTAAAATGTGAATAATGTCCTCGCAAATACAACTCAACAGTACTAACATACATACTTTTCTTGCATACCATCAAACATAACATGCTTTTCTTAGATACCATCAAGGTTCACATGCTACTATCATCCATCTATTCATACCGTCCAATTAGGATTCCTTATTAGACAACTAGATAATAATTTAATTAACTGTTCCCAAACCTGCTTTTTCCAAAATTTGAGATGTCCGTCCTGACTAGCTGTGATCACAAAGTCTGTTTTGGTGACAACAACATGCGTGACGACATCCCGGTGCATGTAGCTTCTTTCATAGGTTTCCGATGAAGGCAAATTTTCCAGGTAGAGAGATTCAAACTCCAAAACTATGTATGAAATAAAGGATAATTTTATTTTAATTCAAAACAATATTTTATATAAATATAGTATTTAAGGAGTATTATTAGTTTATTAACTAAACAAACAATGAATATGAACAGACCATATTATTCTACTCAATACATATGAATCAAATTAAAGCGAATAAATGAATTTGATTTGATTTGACACACAATTTTAAAATTTATGTCACTCTTTCTGTTTGTCTGGGCTGATATCTGGCTAACCGATTCTTATATGAATTTCACTGAAAGATAGAGGAGAATATGGAGCATCACAGTTATAGGATTTTGATCCCGGACTTTGCGCGGGAGTAACTCCCACGAGCGATCGAAGTCGCGAGGACAGCTTATTTTAAATAAGAAAATACCTTTTCGTTTTTTAGGCTTAGGTTGAACCGCTTCTGAAGGCATTGGACCTATCCAACCTTCTGCTTCCTCTGCATCTTCTGTGTGCTCCTCCACTGCAGGACTACTAGGCCTCTTTTCACCACTTTCACTAGACATTATTTACACTAAGGTTTATGTATGTTAGAGATATAACAGTGATTACTTAAAAAAATTGCAGACGCAGACGAATTAGAAAATACTACATATTTTTTGTTTATTTTATTTTAATCAATTCAAACACATTCAGTATTCTTTAAATGATTTTCTGATCACAAATTATCAAAAGTTATGATTGATTTTAATAAAAATATTGAAATTTTAACAATAACGTCAATAACAATATCAACAAAAACATAAAATATCAACATCAACCACTACTAGGCTTGGGCAAAAAGTATCGATATATCAAAATATCGATATTTTGACGTGATAACGTCTTATAAATTGGATTACCGGGTGGCACTTCAAGAAACTGTGTCACGCTACGCCGCTCACGTTATACGCTTACAATGAGAGCGAGTGAGAGGCACGCGTCCCTTCCACTCGGGCATGGTTAGCCCGCCTAAGAGCGAGAGAGACAGACATAAAAAGTGAAAGGCACTACAAAACGATAATCCTTAACATTACTTATGGTAACTACGGCGTACACACGTTGGCGTGTTTCAGAAAATGGTACAGCGCCATCTCTGAAGAAGTAGAGTAAGTAATCTCGTTTCTTACCTCACTTAGTTGTGACTAATGGATGGTCTAACGGTTAGCAGCGCTAGATGGCGGATGGTGTTACAATGTTTTAAATATAATTCTTTGTATAAATAAATGTTTTAAATTGTTACTATTATTTCATCCTTCTTCCTACTATACGAATGAATATTCACATTAAAATTATTTTACCACTCAAAGTCGTTGTCACGTAAAACTTTCGCCCGTATACCGACTACAGGCAACCAATTTTTTTGTCATTTACTTTTTACGACGAATAATGGCTAATTTTCGAAGCGATTTTAACCAATACAGCATTAATCCTTATCCAATTAAATAGCTTAAATACATTGTTGATTTAATATAGATCTATATGGTCCTTTACAGCACAAGATTTAATCGAATATTTTCGAAGATATTACAGATTTAAAATTGCGGGACGTAGCGCTTGCGGCGGTACTGGCCGGCCGGGGCGAGTGACATAGGCCATACTTAAATGGTATACCCGTGCGAACCCAGAGCGGGCCGCTATGTTTTTTTCAGAAAAATATCGATATTTTTTCAGAAAAATATCGATATAATTCAGCGATATTTTTTCCCACGATATATCGATTTTCGATATTTATTTTCAGATATCAAAATCGATATATTTTTAAAGCTCTGCTGTCTAATCATGCGTCACATCATGTATTTGAACAATCCGATTTCTTAAATTTAGAAAAAGAGTAGGTATGCAGTAGGCCGTTTGGGTTTAGTTTCTTAGTTTTAAATTTAAACACAAAAAAAATTACAGTCTATGACCTGCTTGTCAATGACAATGACACTGCTTGTTGGTTTGGTTGGTATGTTGATTTTTTCTTGGCTACAGGTTTTAAACCTGTTTTTTTAATAAACCTGATGTCAAAACAGCCAGAAGTGTATTTACATTAAATTTGGAATATTTTGGCAATATTTATAAATAATTGCATATTGGGCTAAAAATATCGATATATCGAAATATCGATATTTCTTGGGTGATATATATCGATACATTTGAAAAATATCGATACGATAAATAACGATATTTTTTTCCCATTTGCCCATCCCTAACCACTACAACACGGAACAGCAATGATGCAAGTTGCAAGTTCCTTGGTTCCGTCCGTCAGTTCCGTGTACAGTGCGCCCAACTTATCACTGAAATGGCAAAAACTGGAACTAACGCCGCCATGTTAAAAAGTCATTCATAAGTACGATGTGGTCATTCATCTGTCACTTACTAGTGTGCAATGATTGGTCAAATGAATGTCAAATGCGCCCGACAGCGCCTCTTTCATTTCAAACTTAAGTTGGGTCTACTATAACGATGCCGCTCGATAGGCTACTATCGATAGTCTATCGATAGTGTGGCAATAGTGAGATGAATCGATAGTACTATCGATAGTATTGAAAAAATCAATACTATCGATAGTATAAAGTATGGTAATACTTTTGGTTATCTGCAATAGTATCGATACTATCGATAGTATTTAAGTTTGATAGCCGATAGTATCTATACTATCGATACTATCGATAGTTTTGGACTATCGATACTATCGATACTATTATATGTCAATAGTATAATACTATTGATAGTATCGATACTATTGCAGATCATCAATAGTAGTACCATATTATATACTATCGTTACTATCGATAGTATTGATTTTAGCAATACTATCGATAGTCATATCGATATCCTAACTGATTTTCAAGGTCAACAATCGATAGTGTAACTATCGATAGTTCAGCATCATTAGTTCGTGCACTACAAGTTGACCACAGACGAAGTAGAAGTTGACGTTGACATAACAATTCATTTGTTTTTGGTTTTAGTTCTGTCACAAAATAGGTTCTGTGGATATTCCTATCTCTATGGTTTTAAAGTAAGGCCATTTTAATCATAGAGATATTACACTAGAGGGCAGAAGCCAGGCTTCAGAGCGTACCTCGGATAAAAAGAGACGAAATCTTTAGTTAGTACCTAATCACCTTTCTCTTTCTGGCGATGCTTCAGAGCGTCGCTAGGATAAAAAGAGACGAAATCTTTAGTAATCATCTTTCTCTTTCTGGCTCATCGGGATCGGAGAGAGATAGGTAATTACCGTTATCGTTGTTTCTCTTTCTACCCGGGGACGATTGCAATGTATGTGCAGCCCTATGGCTCACCCACTCTAGTGTAATCATAGAGTTAGTATAATAGAGTGCAGAAGCCAGGCTTCAGAGCGTACCTCGGATAAAAAGAGACGAAATCACTTTAGTAATCACCTTTCTCTTTCTGGCGTTCCCTTCGTGGCATTGATCGTCTTGACGTTTGATTTTGTGGTTACCTAAATTTCTACTATTTATAAAATGACGAAATCATGCATAATTTGTAAAAAAGTGTTCATTCCTGGTGATTTGACTCACAGTTTTCATAGGTATGAGTTATTTATTTAGTGTATATATTTTATTATTTGACAAGTTCAATATTCGGTCGAGTACTTAATATTATTGTTTGGTTATGTTTATAACAGAGTCAATGTTAACCATATGTTAAGAGAATAATAATAATAATAATAAATTTAAATTGCAGTTTCCCGACAAACAGTGTACAAAGGGAGAAATGGGTAAAAGCGATTGGGATCAAAGATGGAGAGATCCGGCATGGTCATTGTATTTGCAGTGACCATTTTTCTGACGACTCGTACTATCATATTGATCCCAATACGAGGAAGAGACGACTTTTACCAATGGCAGTACCCTTAACTGGTGCCACTCTAACCGGTCCTGGGCCTTTTGAATCCAGCGGATGCCCGCCGTCTTCTTCAGGTCGTCAGTCCACCTGGTCGGGGGACGCTCTACGCTCCTTTTCCCAAGACGCGGTCTCCATTCGAGGACTTGAAAAGTAAGTAAATAAATATTTCCTATGATGTGCTGTGATTAAGACATTTGGAACAATATTTTATATTTAAATAATGATTTCAGAAAACGATCAACATCTGATGACAACCTTCAACCGAGGAAAAAATTTCGTTTTATGGATGGTTGGCAATATACTCAGGTGTCACGAGAAGATTTTGTTTCAAATGAAGCATGGGAGCGTTTCATGAAACTTATGGAACATAAAAAAAACTCCTTTCAACGGCAAATCATAAAATTTGCAGAAGGGAGAAACAAATATCGGAATTAAAAGAACTGGTAAAGAGTTTAGAAGAGAAGGTAAAATTAGGAGCATCTGAATATTTAGAGGTTATATTTTATTTCTTCAAACACTTACAAATATGTAGTGTAATTTATACAAATATGAAGTATAATATTTTCTTCTCTATTGTAACAATTTCACATGTAACAATTTCCATGAATTCGTGAACAAAAGCGTGAAGCCGGCAAAAAGTCAGCTTAGCCTTGTAATACACACGGCGGCACTCACACCAAAACGACTTTTGTGTTCTAAATAATAAAAAATAAATGAAGCTTCGTGTTCCAAAAAATAAAGTTTAAAGTTCTAGTTCAAACTGTCAACATAGGGCATTCTATTAGTTTCGATGTGTGCTTAAGCTGACTTTTTGCCAGCTTCACGCTTTTGTTCACGGCGCGCAGTCTATAGTTTATTGGTCTGAGGTTATAATATAATGAGTTTCACACTGATGGATTATGGATAAAATATAGGAAAATGTTTAAGCAAACAAGAATGAGCACATCAGCACATTGAACAACGAATAACAGAACAAAAAGTATCTGCACACAGACATTTCAATGGAAGAGAGTACAGATTAATTATATAAATGTATTTTATTTATACACAGATAATATATTGCTCTAAAACACTACCATGCAGATTGAAATACACACTGAGAAAAGATATTTTATTGTTATCAATGTTAATTAATTAATTTATTTATAATCAATCTAAAAATAAAATCTAGCTGCTTTTTGTAAAATGCATCAGTTTTTCATTTACCAAGACAGACTAATACAATCACTAATTGGACTATTACTAACAATTAACAGGACTACCTATCACTAACAGTTCCTGTCCTCACATTTATGAACAAACTAATCAGCTAATATTTAACACCATCTACTAACTGGTCTATCCATCCTAGTCCCTTAATGGAGTCTTTTTCTAGGTTGGTCACAGTTGTCATGGACGGCAGTGGAAGGATGGTGCTACATGCTCTTAGGTACCTTAAATTCATAAAAAGTATACAATACTATAAAGTGTAGGTATATAATATTTTAACATTTTTTTATTTATTCACAAAATCCATAGCTTGTAACAACATAACTTGTTATTTTTTTTTGTAAAAAGCAATAATAACTTATACTTATTAAACACCCACGGTCGCCGCACCATGCGCGGTGGTCCGAAATACCTATTATTTAATTAATTTATAAGTAATGATCTTACACTATTGATGTGCACTATATCTTGAAATAATAATTAATTAGGTAATAGGTCTTTACATACTTACTAATTCCCAAAAAATATATTTTTGGATAAAAAAAATTGGTATTTCACTCGTTAGGTGTATTGGTGTATTATTCACGTGAAGATCTTAAAATCTACGTAAAGTTCGTCTGTGATTAAATTTCATTGTTTTTGTCATTGATGCTATGTAAGTGTTCCTGATATAATCATTGAATTGAAAAATGAATAATAAAATTATATACTTAAGTTTCTGATTTATTCTTTGTATTTACCCAACTACTTTGACGAGTACCAATTCCACTCATCCAATATTTTTGTCCAATATTCTCTTTGAGAAAATGGAGGAACTCTGAGCGGATTTTTGTGCTGCTGTTGTTGTAAGATGTTTTAGCAAAATACTGGACGAATAAAGTTTGTACTGAGTAGATACGGCGAGTGGAGACATTTGGCGGCAATGCTACAAAGTAGGATCTAAAAATGTAGTCTAGATGAAGAGGAAAATAAAATAGCGTATAGTGTGGGATCGAATTATACTTCGTTTAAAGGAATGGAAATGGAGTTTTATCACAACATCAAAATCTTTGATCAATTATCACTGTTATTCGTAAACAGGGGCGCCGAAACCGGGCGTGCAAGGCGTGCGGCGCACGAGGGCGGAACCCTTGGGGGGGCAGCAAATTCATGGTAAATGGACCCCGGCGGGGCGACATAAACAGAATGGAATGGGGTATTCCACTCCTTATAACGGAGAAAAATATTATTACTCCTAGTTCAACATACAAGTCGAAGAAAATATTAGTTTTATGTAAATTCTTTTTTTTATTAAAAATAATCGTATTTTTTTAATATCTGTGATTTTTTAATATATCTATACACTATCCAAGTGAAATGCAGGTTAATTTCCAGTTTCTAATAAACCTGGAATTGTATGAAAACCAGCCAAAAACTACAATTTTTTTCAGATGGATGCACAATCTGCTTGACCCAAATTTCTACTAAAATCGTAGAATTCTTTTAAATCTGGTCACACTGAAAATACTTTTCTATTGTCATTTGATCGTCATTCCTCGGGCACCCTCGGGATCAGAGAGAGATAGGTAATTATTCTTATCGTTGTTTCTCTTTCTAACCGGGGGCGATTGCAATGTATGGGCAGCCGTATGGCTCACCCACTCTATTATACTAACTCTATGAGTGTAATATTTATCTCTATGATTTTAAAAGGCCACATTTGACAACAGTGTTTGTTTTTGCTTTATAGTGAGGTAACCTGCTGAAAAACATCGATTAATTTAATTAATCGATGAGGACTTCAAACATCTGTAAATTGAATGTGATTGTTATAAAAACTATTTTAATGACCGCACAGTTCAAACAATTACTAAAAAAGCGACAAAAATAATGCGTCTATAGTAGGGCCATTTTAATAGGCCACATTTGACAGTTCGTCAAAATTTTACAAAGTAACCTTGTAAGGGAGGCACTCCATATTATTTAATATTCCCTACTAGATATTGTTAAAATTTTTACACTTTTAAGTAAGGAACTGACGTCGTTACAAAGTTACGTCAGTGAACTCTTTTTCTTTTTAAACATGAGGGATGGTACCAAAAGAAACACATCAGTAGATAAGTTGAATTCAAGAACTCGAACTAATCGTCAAAAATTTTTTCACGATTACAAAATAAAATATATTTTAATGGGAACAGAATTAATTTTCTTACATTTTAGGCCAAAAAATACGTAATCATTCATTTAAATATCTAACGTCTGGCTCAAAAGCCAGTATCCAGAAACGTGAAATGTTACAAAAAAGTCATGATTTCATTTCGCGCCATTATTAGACGCATTATTTTTGTCGTTTTTTTAGTCATTGTTTGAACTGTGCGGTCATTAAAATAGTTTTTATAACAATCACATTCAATTTACAGATATTTGAAGTCCTCATCGATTAATTAAATTAATCGATGTTTTGCAGCAGGTTACCCTCACTATAAAGCAAAGACAAACAGTTGTCAAATGTGGCCTATTAAAATGGCCTTACTTTAATTATGGCGCGAAATGAAATCATGACCTTTTTGTAACATTTCACGTTTCTGGATACCCTGGCTTTTGAGCCAGACGTTATATATTTAAATGAATGATTACATATTTTTTGGCCTAAAATCTAAGAACCTTAATTCTGTTCCCATTAAAATATATTTTATTTTGTAATCGTGAAATACTTTTTGACGATTAGTTCGACTTCTCGAATTCAACTTATCTACTGATCTGTTTCTTTTGGTACCATCCCTCATGTTTAAAAAGAAAAAGAGTTCACTGACGTAACTTTGTAACGATGTCAGTTCTTTACTTAAAAGTGTAAAAATTTTAACAATAATATATCTAGTAGGGAATATTAAATAATATGGAGTGCCTCCCTTACAAGGTTACTTTGTAAAATTTTGACGAACTGTCAAATGTGGCCTATTAAAATTGCCCTACTATAGTTGTCGGTTGAGACACTTGCTGCGTTCCAGTGATCGCGCATAACGATTACGCCCTCAATGTCTGTATTTCGCATAGAAAATATCCCTAATTCCTACTGTGGGTAGAAAGATCAATACAGCTGCGCACGTCGATGCGTGCAATCGATCAACGATAACTGTTAAATTTACGGTAGAATAAAAAGGAATATTATACTCCAATACTATTTAATCTATCCTTTACATTATTTGTTATATTTTGATTGTTTAAGGGCTGCAATAAACGTCCGATTTTTCTCTCCGATAGTCGGATCAGATGGTCTGAACAGACAAATTCAGACAATTGAATCGGACGACTAGCGAATCGGACGTGTATTGTGTAATAATGTGTTTATACAAAATGTATGGCACGAGTGCCTTCCGATTGTCTGATAAGACTATCAGAACAGACTATCGGAGAGAAAAATCGGACGTCTATTGTAGCTCTCAATCCCATAAAACTATACTCTATAGTCTATGGATGTAGCGTTGCGTTCAAACTTTTTTTATTATTGTGTCTATGCTCAAAATGTCTTTTACGAATTCGTAGTGATGGTGGCTGGCTTCCTTGCAAACGCAACGTCGTAAATTACATTTAATTCATTAAGTTTAATCTTGTTTTCGTCATCCGGCGACTTAAATATTAGTGTTTTAAGTGCTCAAGAAAGTTTCTTAAGTAATCGGTAAGTGTAAAGTGAAAGAACGATCTTTGAACCGCGCGCTACCGGTATCCTACACGTGGTTAGGCTAAAACCGCGTACGTAACTTGCAAGTGTGTTTTTCTATTTTCACAATGGAATGTGATCACGAAGCGCATTCCTGTGGTATTTTCTAGTGCAAACTTTCTGTTTTAAAGTAAGTTTTCTGTGTTTAGGTTGTTTATTGAACGTGGTCTTTTGACAGCGAGTCTCCTGACACACATAGCTATTAGAGGTAAATTATTGTGGAATGTGTTGCTTTTACCATGTCTCGGTATCTACGCAAGTAAATAGTCACGAAGACAATAATGTTTCAATAGATTTCACATGCGCACAGTACTAAGTCACCGCGTACCTAGCGTTTCGTTCGTTTTCTTAGTTTGCGTCGACGTAAGTATGACGCATCTCGTTGTCATAAAATGTGGGAAAGTTCAATAATTACGACGAAATCATTCCCATCATTTGTGTATGCAAATAAACACCTATAATAGTTAGGTTAATTAGAGCTTCAGCTTGTATGTTGTGAGGCTTCCATGTTTAGTGCCTGTTGCCTGCTACTCAACAAACAAAGGAATATCCATGGAAATCCGAACTTGTTATCATCATAATTTTTATTTTAATCACTAATTTCATGATATCATGAGACTTTAATTGTGTAAACTGTATAGACACACCATTACATAAAATTTTCTCACTATCACAGTATGTATGTATCATGCTTTCATATTCAGTTGATGCACATTGTAATGCTGGTGTTATCAGTATCACAGGTGCATTCGAAGATCGAAGATATTATATTGTGGGAGAAAAGTCATGACAGTTGTATGTTTCCATAAGATTAATGTATAGTCTACAGCTTTGTTTAAAAAAAATATTGCCCTAGCAAATTTTTTTTATCTTATTTGAAAGTTCATAATGCATTGTGTCAGTCCTGGTAAAGATTCATTACATAATACTGAACCTTTATCAACTCTAGAATCATACATATACTGGCATGTTGCACTATTTTACTCATATTCTAACTAAACTACGTTTAATAAATGTACCTATAATTAAAAAATATCAATTAGTTATCTATTTTATCAATTTATTGTAGATTAGCTTGGAGATGAGATGGCTGATAAGACTAGATATGACGATACAATATTTAATAAATATATCTCTGCCTTGACTCGTAATTTTAAATAATTAATTGATTTTCTATGATGTGGGTTCATAGTAAGTAATTTTTTATTTTAAAATTTTGTTGCTGTAAAACAATGATAAAAACATTTTTTGGTTAAAACAAACAAGCTTAATTTCCAAGTTCAATGCCAGTTCAATTTTCTTGATATAATTTGGTAAATGAATGATCTTTGATTAGGGTGGATGTTTTGGTATGATAAGTTGTAGTTGTATTAATGAATGTAACAGCAATTTGTTTGTTGCTGCTTGTTTCTTGAAGTATAATATAGAATAGACTTAGTACAATATTAATTTTTGCACTGTTAATAGTAAATTTGTGACTTACTAGGTTTCCCTACAATATTATTAGTATTATTTGCATCTTATTATTAGCAATTTTCCACTTTCTAGATTGTAATGAATGTAACATTCTTTAGTGAAAACTGCTGAGGTTGATAGAGAATTATTTAAATGATCTTGCTATATGAATATTCCAATTTGGAAGATATGTCTAATAAAAAAACATTATAGCCATATGGCCAACATCCCAAAATAAATTTATGCATGGCAATGCATGTAAATATAACATAATTGATTATGTTTCTGAATAATATGATGTTGCTTATTTTCTTGTGTAGATAAACATTGCCTTACTTAAAATGTAAATAACTTATTATTTTGATAAAAACTTGTTGCCATTTTCTTATCAAACTCAATTAGATCTTATGCATTGAAGCACTTATATTTTTTCATAGTCATTAGAAAGTTAAATAGTCCTTGAAGTTATGTAGGCTTGGAGAATACCTGACAATGCTGTGTCAATGCATATTGGTGGAATACACACATAAAATCTTGTCGTTCAAAAATTCAAACTTTGTTGTAGATGTTGCAAGAGTTTCATAAACATAGATCAATCTTGTGAAATGAGTATGATTCATAAATTCATAACCAATTTTTTATTTGTGTTAACCAATGGCATCTAGGGCCACAGATAAGATCAGTTCAATAATTTTATGTCTTATGTACACTTTCAAAACGAGTGACCTACTGACATGGTTATTAAAAGTTTTTACTTTTTGAAAGTGTAACATGACCAACTAGAATATTCCAATATTTTTTTTGTATTTTTTCTTATAATATTATATTATATTTTGTGTTGAATTCAATTTATTAAACGAAACTTATTTATTGATTATTCACATGGTGAGATTTTACAGTTAATAACAATACTTGCAATCATACAAATACGCCAAGTCCATTTCTAATTCTCTTTTCCTCCTCATCATCATGACAATGCATAATTTTACCACTATTGAGCTTGATCTTCTATATTTTCTATAGTAATTTTTTGCTGTTCCACAGTGGTTTGATTGTCTATTTTTCTTTTTATAAATTGGTGCTTGAATATAATTCCACTTTATGTTAAGTGAAGATGTAGTCTATGGTAGTAATAATTAATAGTTCGAAAAACTAAATATGTGCTTGTATAATGTATTTTCAAGCAGACGCATACATTATCATCAGATGGAAATACCCAACAAAAGGCAATTATTATTCTCGTTTAACATTTATTATATTAAAAACTAAACATATTTCATGCTTCTGATTCGAAGACTTTACTTGAGATAGTTTTACACTGGTATGCCTAACAATAATGTAGAACCATTATCATTTTTAACAAACTTCTTATTGTAATTTGCTCTATAATGGCTTTCACAGTTACTTTCTCTTTCTCTAGTCCCCTACTTGTTCAGCCTCAATGAAATGATTGTAGTGAAAACTTTCATCATTACATGCAAATTATTCATTGTTCAAATAAGTTACTGAATTAACATACTTTGCAAGCATAAACCAAAGATTTCATGCTTTTTTGTGTTATAAGTTCCATGTTTGCCTGTTTTCACACAGGAATTCTCACATTATTATGTTTGTTATTGCTACAATTTTTTCCTAATTAGTATTAATTCGTTCTAAAGGTGTTGTTATTTCTTATAATGAAACAAGAATGCCTACTTTTAGTTAGGGTAATGTAGAAGTGTTTTGTATTTGTACCTATAGTAGGTATTAATATTCCGTAACCAATTTAGTTACGACTTGTTATTACGCAGTTTGTAACAAGATCTAATAGCGGAGTATAAAGTCGTAAAACGTTGTTGCTCTCAATTATTAGTTTGTATTGGTCCCTTTCCTGTATCGTCTATATTGCTCCGTACTGCGCGTATCAATCGACGACAATCTAACCGCTCCGTCCGCGCCCGCGCCGAGTTCCGCGCCTCATTCGACCGTTATCACGCTCAGGGTCAAGACGTCACCAGTGTTGCCACTGCAAATGCTAAACTTTCGTTCGAATTATGAAATGCTTTTATTGTTTTAATTTAGTGAATATAACACCATTATATTTAATTAATCGTAAAACCAAAATGTCTCGGTCACGACTCACGATTTTTAAAGTAACATCCGTTGCACAGCGGGTCGCGTCGAGTCTCGAGTCGAGTTTTGCCCTTTTTTGCCGCTCTCGAACGCGCAAGTTTACTTTCCAATCAATGGCAGCGGCGCCTCACGTTCTCACGATCGTTGGCCCAAAGACGCGGCAGGGGAATGACCGTGCGCGTTTTCAGTTGTAGTCATTTCAAGGTCAACATTACTATCACGGAATTTTGTCAAATGCACGAGCTCTCATCACTTTGATCACGTCTATTTATAAGTCTACAAATCTTTCTTATCAACAAACATAAAAATTAGTAGCTCACTTATTATTGTCAAGTGGGTGGTCATAACAAGGTGAATTTTATCGTGAAAGATATCCAGATAATTCACAATTTGGTGTTATAAGCTCATGTTTACCAAACGTTTCGTAAAATATTATAAGTTATGATAACTTTTAGTAAACCCAAGACACTATATATCTATCTATCCATACTACTTGTCTATCCAGCATCAAAACTAGTAAGAACCTAAGGGTAAATTGATAAAATAAGACTAAACGTGGATATATGTGTATGTTATATTGATATGTATGTTATAATTATGTATCCCGAAGCGACGCAAATTGGTTAGGTATTTATTAGTAAATAATAGTAAACGGTAAAACACTGGGAAAACATTGCTTACTAGCTTTCACAGAGGAGGTAGCTAACTTGAAATCGCTATGGGAACTGTCTATTCTTTTACAGATAGTATTTGAGTTCGGATTAAGTGCTTCATTTATGCCATTATACATATATCTCGAAAGAATTATTAAGGCTAATCTTCGTAAGACTTTAAGTCATTCCCATGGTTTCCAGCTGATGCCTTTATATCCATTGTTGCTTGACTCATATTTTTAATATTTGCCTTTCTCCCATCATCTACAAAATACTATGCAGAAGTCGTATCGTGTAATACGGGTCAATGACAAAATAATGGACATAAACGGAGCTCGCCAGCAGCACAAAATTTTAATTTAGAACACCGAGACAATAAAAGTACATTATGCACCCTACAATAAGGCAAGAGCTGCCTTTGCACGTAATTAGCACAGTATAAACAGTAAAGGAGCTTCATACAAAAATCTGCGGCCGCCGGTTTTAATGTACGCGTGAGCAGCGGGCGCCGTGTACGCACGCTCTTTTCTCACGCACACATTCAAACAGAATACCGGGGCTTACCGTGGCCTCGGTAGGCCTCTTGTAGACACACGTTTTTTCGGCGTAAAAATCTACGGTAAATTCGCCGTGTGTAGGCACGGTTGTCAGTGTTGTATGGATTACTATGAGAGCTTGTAGACAGTCGCGGCTGCGTTACGGCTCATTCACACGAGTACGAATCGTCTTTTTTCACGAATCGTCTTTTTTCACGATTCGTTATTTTTTTTGACGGCGGCAATGCTTTTTAAATACTCATGTTCACACGCTTGACGAATCGTGAAAAAAGACGAATACGGATACGTCTTTTACAAATCACGAATCGTGAATGTGTTTCTGAACCAATTTGAACTGAGCTAAATCACGAAATAAATGTGAACTTCAATGCGGATATTTTGACGAATCGTGAAAAAACACGATTCCGTATTCAATGTGAACGTCCATCCGTCAAGACGTATCGTGTTTTTTGACGAATCGTCAAAGACGTATGCCGTGGGAATGAGCCCTTACGGCACGGCGCCACCGCCGTATGCACCGTGCGTCCCCCTCGGCGTGCCGCGTCTACGCACGGCGTGATTTTCATCAGTGTTGTATGGCAGTCTTCGTGAGAGCTCTTGTACATGGCACGTTTTCTTGACCGTACGGCGTGTTTGCCGTGCCGTAAAAAAAACGTGCTATCGTGTACATGGCACGGCAAAGCTAACGGGCAAGACAACGGCCAGGTGCCGCTCACTTGGGATCTTTCATGAACTAATGTAATTAACAATATTCGTTATTTATTTATGTTCATTTTACTAAGAGAGAAATCAATTCAGTCAAAAATCATTACCTTAACTACTAGTTGCATCTATTTCTTTCTTATTTATGTAACTTGTCTTTCAAGCTTATAATAGTATGTTTAAGTTTTAGTTGATTTCCAAATTTTTTTTTGGTGTGTATACTGTATAGGTACCTCTACCCCTTCTATTTGTATTTCTTTCCTAAATCTTACGTTGCCTGGAAGAAATCGCTATATAGCGATAAGGCCGCCTTTTGTGTTGTGTTGTTTGTACCCATGTATTCTGGTATACAAACAATAAAGTGTATAAATAAATTAAAAATAAATAGAAGTCAGTTAAAAACAGTGTAGCCAGCCGGTCACTAAACCGTGAAAATGTCCGGCGTCGTCGACACACTCACGAAGACTGCCATACAACACTGATGAAAATCACGCCGTGCGTAGACGCGGCACGCCGAGGGGGACGCACGGTGCATACGGCGGCGGCGCCGTGCCGTAATGCAGCCGCGACCGTCTACAAGCTCTCATAGTAATCCATACAACACTGACAACCGTGCCTACACACGGCGAATTTACCGTAGATTTTTACGCCGAAAAAACGTGTGTCTACAAGAGGCCTGAGTGTGTCGACGACGCCGGACATTTTCACGGTTTAGTGACCGGCTGGCTACACTGCCGCAGATTTGTAGAAGTTTTTAACTGACTTCTATTTATTTTTAATTTATTTATACACTTTATTGTTTGTATACCAGAATACATGGGTACAAACAACACAACACAAAAGGCGGCCTTATCGCTATATAGCGATTTCTTCCAGGCAACGTAAGATTTAGGAAAGAAATACAAATAGAAGGGGTAGAGGTATACAGTATACACACCAAAAAAAAAATTGGAAATCAACTAAAACTTAAACATACTATTATGAGCTTGAAAGACAAGTTACATAAATAAGAAAGAAATAGATGCAACTAGTAGTTAAGGTAATGATTTTTGACTGAATTGATTTCTGTCTTAGTAAAATGAACATAAATAACGAATATTGTTAATTACATTAGTTCATGAAAGATCCCAAGTGAGCGGCACCTGGCCGTTGTCTTGCCCGTTAGCTTTGCCGTGCCATGTACACGCTAGCACGTTTTTTTTTACGGCACGGCAAACACGCCGTACGGTCAAGAAAACGTGCCATGTACAAGAGCTCGTACGGGCTGCGACACACACGTAATCGCGCGCATTCAAATACGTGCCACATTGCTCTCTCGCTCGGATTTGATGCTCTCACTAGCCACTTTAGTATTTAATTACAATGACTTCATAAAAAAGGCAAAAAATATTGTTGTCTTGGGGTGCCTCAAAAACAATTCAAACCCGGAGTTATCATTCTTCGAAATAACTACTGAACGAGAAACGTAAATACCAACCTTAACATATAATTAAATTATAATTGTGTACCTATGTATGCTAATAGACTACTTACCCCAGGTATAGGTATTTGAGTTCACAGATATGTAATCGTTCCGATTATGGGTGTGTTTACTATATTGTAAGTAGGTACCTATGTATTTATTTACAAACAAAATCTTTACAATGTGTTTGTTACACGACAGTAAACTACTTGTCATACCAGGTGCTTAGATAGGTAAATCGCAATACTACTAAAATAACGCTTACTTAGTATTTTAAAAAAAAGGTATATAAGCTTAAATTGTGAAGTACCTATTCAGCGCGGTTATTTACGTTGGATAAGAGCGGCAACAATGCGCGCGCCCCGCGCCGCGGTGTGTTGTTAAAATGGAGGAGTAGGTCGGTACGGCATTAACACCCGAATAACACAGGTTTTAATTTCATCACTTACTAATATTGTTGGATTGAGTGATTAATGTTTAATATTTGATTTCCATTTTATTTGGTAAGTTAGGTATAGCTGCGCTGCGGTTATAGTTATAGTTTAGTTTCTTTACATACGTAGTTATTTATAATAATATGTACTTCAGGGATGTTATGTGGGACTGACATATAGACAAAAATTCTAACCCACTACACTAAAAATAAAAATGACAACCCTATGCATCCCTGCAAGAGTAGGCAATTAACTCGCCGAGCGGCCGTAGCTATCCTACTATTCTCATTGTACTATGTAATTAGTCTACATCATTTTCCACATTATTAATGGGAGAAAATAAACCGCAACCTCTTTATACCGCAGCAAAACGCCACGTACCTAGATGTTTTATTTAACGTTTACGAAGTACCGTTAAAGAATGATTATAAAAAATTATAATCGAAATATAAGTACTATTACTACAGTATTATAATTGTAGCACGCATACTAAAAACCGGCCAAGTGCGAGTCGGACTCGTGCACTAAGGGTTCCGTACCATTATGTATAAAAACGCCAAAAATATCTGGTCTGTTATATGAAAGCCTCACTTAAATATTTAATTGTTCTATTGTAGCCACATATTGCCTACAACGCCATCTCTTGGACCTAAAGGTAACTATCGCTGAAGCGTCGAATGTATGGGTGCCCACTTAAATATTTATTTTATTCTATTTTTTAGTATTTGTTGTTGTAGCGGCAACAGAAATACATAATCTGTGAAAATTTCAACTGTGTAACTATTACGGTTCATGAGATACAGCCTGGTGACAGACGGACGGACGGACAGCGAAGTCTCAATAATAGGGTCCCGTTTTACCCTTTGGGTACGGAACCCTAAAAACAATAGTTTAATGAATTTTTACAATTTCATAAATTAGAAAGATGTTAAATTAAAATTACGTTGTTAAATTCAAAGCATTACTTAATTGATAACTTTTTCACAAAACCTCCGTACTACCAACTACATTATATCACGCTACGGTAACAAATCCGTTTTACGCCGAAAAGTTCTCCGGATATGCCAGTTGGTGACCCCGCTGTACCACATAGAGTTTACATGAGACATACTCATAATGTTTTTATATCATCTATACAATTGTTTTTAAGTACATTTAAAGTACTGTATAAAAAATAAAAACAGAACCCACATACAAACGCAAGCTCAAAAGAACTAAGCAAAATGTTTGATTTGAATTTAAACAATAATTTGAAAAAAATGTCGACTGGTACCGACAGGTGATAAGCCAACTGCCAGTCCTGTTCCATAACCGCATACTAACTGCTCGCGCTGCTGCACGCATGTCGCCCGCCAGCATTCCAACTGTATCTCGATCACCAATGTGTGTTAAAACAAGTTCTAACACAAAAAACACACGACTCAATTTTGCATCTCCATTCGGTAGGACCATTGTTTGAATCCGCCGGGGGCGACATCTCTCCATTTGCTAATTTTGCCGTGAAGTTGCTTGAAACGACCTTGCGTCTTGAAGGGTGTGGGGTTAGCGACGTTTATAGGGAGCGAAGCGTGAAATGAGGCGCGCCCCTACATTTCAATAGATTACTATATTATTAAATATTAGTAGGTAATACATTTGTGACGTGAAGGTTAGTTTAATTTTTATTGAGCTGTAGCGATTGCATGAACTTATAATTATTTGGTCTGTACAGTAACAATAATCGAAATGTAAAGCGATTATCAAGCAAGTAAAAAATGACAAGGAAAATGATTACAGTCCCTGGTTTTTTTCACGGCTTCACCTTATCATTTTATGTTAATTAAAGTATAGTTTTTGTCTTCTTTATTATTTAAATGTTGCATTTTTAACCTCTGAAGTAGTTATGAAGTAATAATAAAATTAACACTAATGATGTGATTTTTTGTAGATAGTATTTATGGAGAACGTAATTCATGAGCATACTTTTCACAGCGTCCAAAAGATCTATCAACAGATCAACACCAATCAATATACAATAATACGTAACCAACACTAATACGCTTTGGCGAGTAAAACGTTTGTTTTTGTTCGTAAATAGGGTCATGTGAAGATTAGGCACACTTTGTACGGCATCGATATCTTGTTAAAACCGATCGTGTGTTGTGTTACAGCAATGAGTTCGAGCGTATGCTACAAGTGTAACCGAACGGGACACTTCGCCCGCGAGTGCACTCAGGGCGGAGTGGTCTCACGCGACTCTGGATTCAACCGGCAGCGCGAGAAGTGTTTCAAGTGCAACCGCATTGGCCACTTCGCGCGCGACTGCAAGGAGGAGGCCGACCGTTGCTACAGGTTGGTTTGATACAGACAGATAGACTTGAGAATGTCTATCCATTGTTTATTTCTTATTATCTCACCTATCTCGCCTTGGCGAGGCCTCAAACTTAAGGCTAATTCGTTAAACGCTCGTTCTTTCTCACCATTTCATTTTACACTCGGTTTCCTCTTCTTTCGAACTTTTATTGGAACGAAGTAGGCATGAAAGCTAGAAAATGAAAAGTGCGAGATTTTTGTGTGACGGTAATCGGAATGTATGCTATTGGTTCAGCCCAATCGTAGATGCGCGCTTTAAAGTGCAACAGCCAACAATACAACTTCGTTCCATCCAAGTGTTCTACGACACTCACGAATTATATAAAAGTCGATGAGTCGTATTTTAACAGCATCATAATATTAAAGGTTTAGTTATAACACTTAGGGTGCGGTTCCACTGAGGCGGAGCGGAGCGGAGCAGTGCGCGATTCACCAATCACATGGCTTGAAATCCCAGCTTATTGCGCCTCGTGCGGATTTCAAGCCATGTGATTGGTGAATCGCGCACTGCTCCGCTCCGCTCCGCCTCAGTGGAACCGCACCCTTAACATTGTGCTGGCCCTAAAACTGATTTGTGGGAACCTAATCAACTCTGAACATTTGTCGTGTTTAGGCTACAGTGTTAGTCACATCACATCATCAAATTAATGTCACTATTCTCGACTCCAGAAAGAGAAACAGTCTCTTATTTTGAGCCAATGAATAACCATGAAAACGCTTTAAAAATGCAAAATGTTGAATGGTAGCCATCTCTACATAATGTTTTTGACAATAAATTAAATTAGAATAAATTATCCTTATCCTTACTAATATTATAAATGTGAAAGTGTGTTTGTTTGTTTGTTTGTGACTCTTTCACGTCGCAACATGGCTATTCTATGGTATGGTTTATGTGTGTGGGGATAGTTAGGAGTGTGGAGAGTGACGTAGGCTACTTTTTACCGCGGAAAAACATCTCATTCCCATGGGAAGATCCATGTTTTGTTGCTAGATATTTAGTTCCGGAGTTGTTAATAGATGGCGTTAGTAAAATTCATTTGCAAGTTCTGAATTACGCTATCAAATACTACATGTAATTTACTTATGTCATTGGCAAATGTTATAGGCTACTTTTTAGCTGAGATTCCTATGGGAGCGGGACCTACGCGGCTGTTACCTACGGGTCCCGAAGCGAAGCGCGGGCGGTTCTCTAGTATTATAATATAAGTGTTGGAAAAACTATCACTAAGGGCATTTTCGATGGAGTAAGCATTATTTTCACGTGACAAAGTATACATGCCCGCCGCACTTAAGCACCTGTCTGTCTCGCCTTGACCTTAACTCGGTGTTTCGTGACCTCGGCCGATCGAACCGAAGAGACCTTACACTTGTCTAGTATACAATAAATATTGTTATGGCCACGTCGTCAACAATGATGCGTCGGTAGGGGGATCATTGCAGGAGCAAAAAGTGGTCTCAAAGTCACCTTATCAATGATTATTGTTTTTATTGATTAATAGCTTCACCAGGTGTTTTTATACAAAAGGCTGTTACGTAAACATGCTATACAACGATGATATACCTACTTATTTTGTTATTTGACATTGACCGTTCGCCGTTGTTTGTGCAGGTGTAACGGCACGGGGCACATAGCGCGCGAGTGCGCGCAGAGCCCCGACGAGCCGTCGTGCTACAGCTGCAACAAGACTGGACACATCGCGCGGAACTGCCCCGAGGGAGGGCGCGACAACTCTAGCCAGACCTGCTACAACTGCAACAAGGCCGGCCACATCTCGCGCAACTGCCCCGACGGCACCAAGACGTGCTACGTCTGCGGCAAGCCCGGACACATCTCCCGCGACTGCGACGAGTCGGAGCGGAACTAACGCGCCCTCCCCCGCCCAACATGCAACATGTTAACAAATAAACTTATGTATATTATGAAGCCACGCACGGACTATAAGCAAAGGACGCGATACGCGACACTAGATCGTAAGACCACAGACTGTATGAAATTAATTCAACGGAATTTTGAGACAGATGCAACAGCGGTATCTCGTGAGAGACTGAGGAGTATGATTTTTACAAAGTTGACTTGTATATAGTCTCCGCCGCACGGGCTGCGCCTGCGCTCGCCGACGCGACGCCGATAGGTTAATGTTTGTTCTTGCACGTGAAGAGTTGTGTTTTTAAATCATTTAATAATCGTGATTGAACTATTGATGAGGTAGCGTTACAGTTTTTAGCATTACAGAGTATATATTTAATATATTTTGTACAGATTTATTTGTCAAAAGATAAATTGGATGCTGGCGTACGATGATTTTTCAATGTGAGGAGTGGAGGCCCCAGAGCTCCCCGTCCCAATGGACTCTCTTGTTCGTCTCAGTACAGTAGATGTCGCTCTCGTTGATCGTTATGCGGTCTGATGAGTTATATCCTGTCACTCTTGTGATTTTTTTTATCAATCCTTTGTTTATGAGATCCTGCTAACTTGTGGAGAATTCAGTGGTTAATTAGAATTTCATCAATCAGAATATTTTTTATTTTGTTATCCCTGTATGTGCCTATGTACAAACACACTCGATTGTAAACCTTGCAGTGGGAGATAATAAAATCTTGCCTTATTTTCAAAGTTTCCATCATGCCCTTATTATTTGTTTCACACTTCAAACCACAACCATGGACACAACGACACCCATCTCCCTTAGCGTTTTGAGTTTTATTTTTATTTTGACAGAACAAGAGGGCAAAACCTTTCCTTTAACCAAACCTATCTGTAAAAGAACGTTTTGCGAAACGTAATGATGTACTTTATATATTTATTCTTATTTATTATTATTTCATATGCAGTGCCGCATTAAAACTACCCCCTTTATTGCGAGTCGTCAACCTGATTTCAGCAACACCGAAATTTTAAGTTGGTCACAGAAGCTGTTTTTTATAGCTTCATGTTGATTTTGATTACTATCACCATGACAAAAAAAACCTGTTTATATAGCATGCTCTACCGTATATCATAAGAAAATACTAAGGTTACAATTATGTCATTGTGATAACCACTAAAGGATTATGAAATAGGAACATAATTTTATTATATAAGGATTATTTTAAGCTTCAGGCAACCTAAAGATAGTAAAATGAGTGATAGTAGTGTCGTGCTGGTGTCGTGACAGAAATAACCAACTTTATATAGAAAAATAACAGACTTCAAAATCGATAACTACAGTACTCAAAAAGTACTCGTCAGATGCAGCTCAAAATGGGATAAGTCTAATCATTAGACACAAATGTTAGGTACCATAGTTGTAATGATACAATTAATGATTTCCTAAATGGAGGAACTGGGTTATATTCAATGTACTGGTGGCAGTGAGCAGAAAGCTGACTGGTGGCTAATTTTTGGTAAGTATATGGATAATCTTGGATGACCTAGAAGCCTAGCATCTACACATTATGACAACGATGTGAGTACAAGACGGCGTTTTCGAGCGTGAAGGCGAGGTGTGATGCAGTTTTGTTATGTATGCATTATTGTATTATAATCTATCAACAAATCTATTACCTATTAAATTGCATGGAAATTATGCCGTTTGTAGAATAACAAGTATGGCTGCGTTCTACTAACCGCACAATTATTTATCTATGACCGCTGTGTCGGAATAATACTCAATTATTTTTTCCGCCGCCAAACTATCAAGTTTGCATAGGGCGCTAAATTTGTTTTTGACAGCCCTATACCTACTAAAATGATGACTTTACCAATGACATCATCGGTAGAATGATCCTGTTTGCCTAATGGAACCTTTGAAAATCATTGTGATCATTTACTGAAACGCGCACAAGGACAACCATTTCACACGGGGAAAAGTATCCAACTGTGAGCAGCAAGTATCAGTTCTAACATGGTACTATACTACTAAAATACTACCTCAAGGTAGTGGGTTGTGATGTGTTCGCCGATTTGCGAGTTGATGTGTTCGCCTTTTTTTTTCTTCAGGAAATGCAGTTACGCATACCGTCCGCTCCGGAGGGAACGAACGGTGATGTGGGACTCTCACTGCCGTAAGAACGGCGGTGACCTACCCACTAAAACCTGAAAGTGCCGACGCTGCCGCATAGTGCCGGGACTGTGTGCTACTCTCGCTCCACGGTCCCGGCGACGCGGCCGCTGCCTTGGCGGCGGCCTCAGCACGGGGCGCTCAATAAATTGAGCGTTCCGCCCACTCCGTGATTTTTTAACGAGGTTGTCTTCCTCCTCAATTTTTTAACGAGGTTTTCTTCCTCAAGGCGAAATCGCCTCCACCACGGGGGCATAAAGCCCCCATGATCCATCCACAGTGCCCTCTGCAATCAGAGGGACACGTGGAGGATCACGCCGCCCGCTGGCAGCTGGGCCGTCGCCGGCCCCCCCCACCTCTACATGAGCAGAGGCCCAAACTGGACCCCCGCTCCCCCATTTGGGAGTCTCTTGGCTTCACCGTGCACTGGCTTGTGCACGGCTACTGAGCCCCGCCACCACGACAACGTGGACTCCCCCGGCGGGGTGATGTGTTCGCCTACCTCAACGTCTTAGGCCGGCTTAACGATGGGCGATTACTACTAAAAAGAATCGAATTAGTCGATTGTTCAGGTTAGTCGATAAAAGTCGATAACAATCGACGTTATTCGATTGTTGTTAACAACTAAAAGTTGCGGGCTGCGGCGGCGAGGCGATAGACGCGGCGCAGCGTGCGCCTGCGGTATACAGAGTACTTTTGTGTGCGGTACTACTAAATTTATCGAATAATCGAGGCGACCGACGCGGCGCAGCGTGCGCGTGCGGTGCTACTAAATTTATCGAATAATTGCTATACTCGTGCGTAGTTCATTGCGTACTACTACTACTTAAAAAGTAATTACAAAAGATGGTGCGGCGGGCGGGGGTGCGTTGCATATTGCGATTCGCGCTATATAAATTAGGTTATTTAGATGACTATTTAGTAGCCAAGTATTTATATTGGTATCACTGATACACTTATGCACGTAATTTTTTTTATTCTTCCACCTTACAAAGCCGGTATATACATATATACACATAGCCAAATTATGCATCCTTCTTATTAAGTAATTATAACAGTCGCTGTTTTTTTTCTACGTATTTATATTATTTCAAGCAAAAACTATATAATGTACTGTGAGCTGTGAGGCTTCTGTAAATATGCCTAATTGTTTAAATTCCCGACACCTTAATTTATAAATAGCTCTAATTACCACTTTCCTGTAATACAAAGATTTGTTATGTATCGCTTGCTTTACAACAAAGTAAAATGCCATAAGACATTATACTTACTATGAAATTAGGTATGCGAAGTAAACAAGCTAGCAGTTTCTACGTCAGTAAAGTTTCTTATTTTTCTACCGCTTAAGCGGTTTTACTAAATTTTATCGCGACAAATTGTTAAATGCGCGCCAAATTGTAATTTGTGATTTCACCGATCGCACGAACTTAGCGTGCGTACAATTAGTAATACAATTAGTAGTTAGGTCGATTGTTATTCGAATAAGCATGGCGGGGAATTACTAAATCGACAATCGAATGCACAGTCGCACAATTTTCGATTCAGTCGATAGTTTTTTTTGTAACAATCGCCCATCGCTAGGCCGGCTCCACACGCGTTCGCGCCAACGTTGGCGCCAACGCCATTTTCTAGCTCCACACGTTGGCCGAGTAGCGCCTGCCAACTCCCAACGCTCGCCCCAACGTTGGCGCCAACGCCATTTTCTAGCTCCACACGTTGGGCGAGTAGCGTTGGCGCGAACGTTCGCGCCAACGCTACTCGCCCAACGTGTGGAGCTAGAAAATGGCGTTGGCGCCAACGTTGGGGCGAGCGTTGGGAGTTGGCGGGCGCGTGTCAGTTTTATCAAATGCCGCCTCTACACATAGGCCAGCGCATTCGCCAACGCGCTGGCGGTGCGCTTGCCAACGTGCTTGTGAGTTAATCCACAAATTGGAAGGTCGTTCAGTATGCTTTGGTTCGGGCCAATGTGCGGACGGATTCAAAATGGATGTTGAGTTGGTAATAAAGTAGTATAGGCGGGAAAACGTAACAAACAACAAATACACTTATTTTCATATTTATAATATTAAAATAATAATAAAGTAAGATGCTCTTACTTTGAAGTAAAATATCGTAAGGAAAACGGAATGTCCAAGAACCTTATTTATTTAGCATTTTTAATACTTACAACATTTTTATTTTTATGGTAGGTACTTATTTTTTGGATTCCATAGGCAATTTTCACTCTGATAGAGCTCAATAAATTTAAAAGTATTACTCATATTATACGCCATTTTGTTAGGTTAGGTGTTAATACGCCGCAAGAAGAAAATATGCACTCTTGATCGCTGCTCCGGGCAAACTTATCGCGCGGCCAATGTGTGGATGGTGCGCCAAGCTTGCGACAAGTGTTCTTTGATGATACCGACACCGCGCGGCAAGCTCGCAATCGCGCCGGCCAACGTTCCAATGCCTACCGCCAATGCGCCAACGCCCGTTCTACACATTGGACCAGTGGCTGAGCCAACGCACTTGCCAACGTGTTGGCCTATGTGTAGAGGCAGCAAAAGGAATCTGCGCCAACGTTCGCGATCCATCGGTCCATCCACACGTTGGCGCTTCGCTCAGTCTTGTTCTCTTGTTGCAGCAGGTAACGAGTACACACGTCTAGAAATCGAGCGACAATGGCGTCCATATGGGAATGATTTACACAATTGAATTTTAAGTTATAGTTATTATTATTTCTGTTAATTATTATCTGTAATAATATTTAACTAATATTTCTGGGGTAGTGCACATCTATTAGCCAAAGGACATTAGATTTTGTTTTATTAATAAAACATAATAAGGTATTGCTTGACCAGAAAAATAGAAAACCTGTCATGAGGGCGCTAAAGTTTCCTTTTTTATGGCAACAGCACAGACAACAGTACCTAGGTAACGCTCGTGTGATTATTGTCATTTTGACAACTACCGTAAAACGGGGTGAATAGAAATCGTGGGGTGAATAGAAACAGATCCGGGCATTTGTTTCTGTTATCTGTATTTGGTTTATAGTCTGCTTACGTAAGTTTATTTCTAGTTTTTATTATACAGCAACATTTTTACTTTAATCTGGCAACCGTAAAATTTATGTCAAGTTGGAGGATATCACGAAAAAGGCGGTAAAAGTAGACGTCTGCGTACTCGTGATTTTTGACCGTCTAAAAACTTTTTCAAAACTTAAAGTTCTTCAGTGATATCCCCTTGTCAATTTGCATAATTGGATAGTTAAGTTTCTCATCTTTTATTGACACAAAGGAAAGTATCAATTTCAGTCATTTTGTTCTTATTTGTTAGTTAGAACAAGACACTGGTAATTTTTCCTCAATTCGAGGTGAATAGATACGAGCGGGGGGTGATTAGATACGTCTTTAGGGTCAATAGACACGTAGAAAGGGGTGAATAGATACGAGCGGGGGGTTAATAGACACGAAAGAGGGGTTAATAGAAATATCATTTTCAAGGTTGTCAATCGAGTATTATTTCATTAGCTTTACTTTTAAAAAATGTTAACTAAATTCTGTTTCAAATTAAATTTAGATTTTTTACAAGCTGGATCCTTGTGGGAAAAGGCATAAAAAGTATTCCAAAGAAAAATAGTACTCATTCGTACTTACAATAATAGTTCATTTTGACATCCCTAGCATTTCTCTATTCACCCCTCTGTCGTTTCTTTTGACCCCAATTTCCAGATCAATAGAAAACGCCTACTTTTTCCTATTTTGTAAAAAAGTTTAAAGTTTTTGTATATTTTAGGCATTAATATTCGGTAAATTACAACGCGACTCACATTTTCACAAAGATGTAATAAACACCTTGCATACAAAATTTACAAGAAAATCAGTGTAGAAGTTGAAAATTGTATCTATTCACCCCGTTTTACGGTATGTCGGAAAAAGGAAATAAATGTTATTTTATACGAAATTTTATTTAAACACATAGAAACCCATAGATGTAGCATTACACTGACGTATAAATCTATGTAGAAACCCACTATTATTTCACGAATATGAACAGTTTTTGCTCAAAGTTAAAAGACAAACATTAGACAAACTGTGACATACATTCAAACTCACTGACAAGCAATTTACGATTGACGTTTAGAAGCTAAGCGTTGCCAGTAAAACAAATTAGTTCCATGAGTTTACCGCAATATGGCGAGGGTTTTTATATAGGGTACTTTCGGTAGTGAAAAATAAACTTGATTTTCCTAATAAAAAGCAACAAAAAATATATTTCGACAAAATAAACACGCTTTCTCGCCTTAAAATAAAATAAAATACTAATTCTTTTTTTATTTCCGGTAACTTCAGAACTTGTCAGCCATTTTGATGACGTAATAATGGCAAATTGTACAGTGCCACAAACTTATCTGACCCGGTGGCCAAAATTGGAACTAATGCAAATGTTAAACTGTTGTCAGAAAAATACCAAGACAGTAGCGCCACCCCATGGAGGATAGAACTAAGGAGAGTCATCTTATATGGGAGAAAAGTTGAAAAAGTGTCCAGTTGTATGCGCTAAATAACAGTTCCAAAATCCTCCACTGGTGGCGCTGGTGGATTCACAGGGTATGGTATGAATGTAGCAATCGTAGATGAATTGATTGAATTAAAGTATGCCGAGTTAAAAAATTTAATGTCATTATCGACTAAAGTAGCATGGAGGATATCCTCCATGTAAAGTAGTTAATAATACCATACCCTGTGAATCCACCAGCGCCACCAGTGGAGGATTTTGGAACTGTTATTTAGCGCATACAACTGGACACTTTTCATATACACAGATGACCCTCCTTAGTTCTATCCTCCATGCGCCACCCTTACCGGGTCAAATAATTTTGTGGCACAGTGGCGCCAATTCAGACTGACAGGCGCGCCCTCTGGTGAGAGAAAAAGGTACCTAGTAAAACCATGGAGATTTCGGTAAGTTGTACCATAGATATCTAGAATTGGCTGATTTACATACTGCTTTCTTGAAAACAATGCTGTGTGTTTTAGCGAGACACATAATATGTATTCAAACATAATGTATGGCACGAGTGCCTTCCAATTGTCTGATCAGACTATCGGATCCGAGTATAAGAGAGAAAAATCGGACGTCTATTGCAGCCCTAAGGGCTAAAAATTCAGACAATAGAATCGGACAACACTCGAATTGGACGTGTATTGTAAACAAAACTAAATGTACCTATGGCTCGAGTGCCTTCCGATTGTCTGATCAGACTATCGGAACCGACTATCGGAGAGAAAAATCGGACGTCTATTGTAGCCCTAAAACATTTGCATTGTAAGTGCCACAAACTTATCTGACCCGGTAAGAGGGGTGCTATACTCGGAATTTTAATTAGATTCCAGATTTGACAATTTCAGTGTTGCAACGTTATTACAACTACTAAATAGTGACGTTGCCGAAATTATTCGATACGGAAATGGAATATTTCCGACTCGATTCCTCTCGTTTAGGTATAATAGTATCTAAACAACTACTACTTTAATAGAAACTAAATATATCACGAAATTAAATATTTCTGAACGCATAATTTAGTTATGACGATTAATTGAGAATATGAGAGTTTTTTAAATAATTGTGTGTGAAATTAATAAAAAAATGTGATCATGAGGGAACATGAGAAATAAAGCAAATTGGTGTATTATGGTTATAGGCGCATGGGTTGCCAATACAGAAATCTATCTCGGCTCTTTTATTATAAATTTTATTTTTAATATAAAATAAAAAAAAATACTTTTTATATTACTAAATTATTAAATAATTATTTTGTATAAATGTATTTGTTTCAATAAAAAAAACTCACTAAATGATTTTAAAAATTGGCACACGAATATTACAATATTACAAGTAAGTAATGATTAATTTCACCTTTCGGTAGCAACTGGATGACTAAAAAATTATAATGTGCAATTTAACGTCGAATAAAAACAACCACTAAGATATTAATTATAATTTCTTATCCATTTTTAGGAAAACTATCTTATTTGTGTATTATAAATGTCATATTGCTGCCAATAACAACTGCGTTCCGAGTTGTCCGATATGTTCCGACATTTCATGTATGTGAACGGTGTCTATGTGTGCGTTGCTTTTGCGCACTTTGTATGAAGCTTAACATCTGTATTATCTAGTTTGTAGTTCATATAACCTAATAGCAGGTTATATGACGTGGTATCATTATTTTACAAAATGACAGTAGCTAATGTCAAATGAGGAATCGAATTATAATTCAGAGTATAAAAGCATATATTATGTGCCGGTGTTTAATATTTTTCGTTTACTATATAATTTTGAATAAATAACCTTTCCGTATTGTTCTCTGATTTTTATTATATTTTATTAAAACACATTATAATAGACATATCGAGTAAAGAAAAATCGAATAATCAAAACATCATCAAACATCGTTCATAATCGTGTGAGTAATCACTATTATTGAAAAGCTGGCAACATAATTTTGAAAAGTGACATTAGCTTATGTCAATTTAGGAATCGAATTAAAATTCGGAGTATAGGTACTGTCTTTGTCTTTTGTAACAAGAATAAGAGTATATAACATTTGCATTACAGTGCGCCCAACTTATCTCTGAAATGGCAAAAATTGGAACTAACGAAAAGTCATTCATAAGTACGTTGTGGTCATTCATCTGTCAGTTACTAGTGTGCAATGATTGGTCAAATGAATGTCAAATGCGTCCGACAGCGCCTCTTTCGTTTCAGTCTTAAGTTGGGTTTACTATTTTACTATAGTTCCAATTTTGGCCATAGGGTCAGATAAGTTTGTGGCACTGTACCTACTCTATGCTTGTACTTTACGTCGGTGAATAATTAATATTTCGTCTAGGCATGGGCGTTTTTCGTTTTTATCGCAAACGGATATATATCCGATTTCAAGTTTCGAAAACGATTTCAAAATCCGATTTTAGAAATCCGATTTCTGTTGCGCCTTGGCTCATGAATGAAATCGCTTGCGTAGATTATTTAATACCAAATTCGCTTTTTCTCTTTTCATTCAATGGGCGAGAATGAGAGGAAGCGAATTTTTAATACGAAATTCGCCCTTTCTCTCTTCATCCAATCGGCGAGAATGAGAGGAAGCGAATTTTTACAAACAAATTCGCTCTTTCTCTCTTTAATCAATGGGCGAGAATGAGATGAAGCGAATTTATATTTATCAATGAAATATTCGCTTCCTTTCTTTCTAACCTACTAGTAAGAAAGAGAAAAACTGAATTTGGATTTCAGATACACAAACGATTCGTTTGGTGAAATCCATTATCCAGTGATGATATTTGTCGTTTGTCGGAATCCGAATCGATCTCTACAGATCGTAGCGTTTGGTTCGGTGAAGTAGATTTTTGAAATCGGATTTTCAGATTGTGAAATCGGTTTGAAACGATTTGTGTTTGAAATCGGATTTTAGATACGATTTGATATATCGGACGCATGCCTAATTTCGTCTGTGGTAGCAATAGCAATAGCCGGGCGTGGTGCGACTGCGCGAACGAACGGCGATTTTTTTTGTGTATGAAATGAGTAAAGAGATTGTAGTACGTTAGTTGTTTGTTTGGAACAATAATTAGTTAAAAATTCAATGGATTGTTTTAGGCGGTATTCAATTAACTGCTAGTGTTTAATGTGAATTGAAAGTAAAGTATTAAAACACATATTTATGTGTTTTTTGTGGTAAACAACAAAAAGCAGGGCTTTCCATGGGCGTTAACTCCAGGTTAGGTAAATGCACGGTTTATTAAATTAAAAATAGGGTTAATCAGGTGTTGTACTCATTTTCTGCGACTTTAAATGACAACCAATCTGATATTACAGTGTTTACTGTATGTTCGTTGGTAACAAACGTAATAACTTACTTTTAGTAACGTTTATTTCAAACTGGCTATTTATTTGCAAATTTTATCAAAGTATTGTATGTTCTGCCATTTATAGTTAGGTGTAGGTGATATTTATCGTAGTTAATTGCACAATAAACTTTATGTGACATAATACTTGGCATTAAGTCAATCTAGGTGCCTGATATTTGAGTCCAGTTTAATCTTGTAGCATCTAATTGCATTAACTGTACCAAGGTGCAGGAATTGTTTAGTGTAATTCGAATCTGGTGTGATCACCCCGGTTGTTGGTTGACTGAATTTAAGTGCATTGAAGTGTGAAACCAAGATTGTTAAGGGACCTGATTCAAGGTTCAAAAGGTTAAAGCCTTGTCAAAGTAAAAATGCCCTACTAGTTAAGTGTTATTTTTAACTGCACCTAATAAACAAGTTTAGTTTATGTTGGTGTGAAGAACTGTAAGAATGGTCCTTGTGAATAGTGCTGCACTTGTTTTCGTTGAGGTTTGAGTTTATTCCGTTACTATTGTAAGTTAAAAACTGCTGGTTTTTTTCAAAGTATGTACTATCAAGATAAGCAAACACTGTATATTATTGTATGTTCTATGTGGTGAACACTTAACTCTTCTGTTGTGCTTGTTTATTGAATGGTATATTTAATTTCTGATGTTTTTGTTATTTGTTACAGGCAACTAAGAAACAAGACTGAATTATGAATCTCATATTTTTACAAATAAGTCTGTTAGCAGTATTCATACAAGTATGTGTTGCACAGGACTACTCATTACCTACATACAATCCAAACAATCAGCCGAACCCAACAAATGACTATACTAACCACAATGATCCACTATATGACAACCCGTATGATCCAAATAGGAGGTTTCCGAATAGGAATCAATATGACACAAACAAATACGATCCAAATCGGAATGTGTTGAATCAGGATCAAAGATACAATCAGTTTGATGGTCGGAATGATCCATCACTGAATAAAAACTATGGTGCTGATAACACTCCAAGGCCTACTTGGGATACTGGGCGCACATCATACAGCTCTTCAGTCAGACATCCTGAGTTTGAACATGAGAGTGTCATTATCAATGAAGCGTGAGTATTACATATATTTTTGTATGCATTCATAATATCTATCTTGAAAGGATGTTTCAATTCTTGCATAATGGATGGTACTTTCTTTGTTGTTCTATTGTTGTATTATTGCTTTATAACTGAATGGTTTACTTTAATCTTATATGATCAGCCCCTTTAAGTAAATAAAGAGTCTGTTAAGTCATTGATCCCAGTAATTGTTAATTAAGCCATGTACAGAGAAATAACATCAGTTTTACTTTCTATAAGCTAATAACCCTGCTATGAATTTGACTGAAGTAGGCATACAATCAAAATCAATGTAATCATTTGCCATATAATTGAGCACAAACTTGCAGCACATGGATTTTGTGTATCATATCCTATTTATTTTAAATTAGCCACGATAGGTTACATCAAATGTTTAAAAATATTTACTATTTATTTTTAGCACATACTTCATAGTAGCATCCCGCATGGTAAGACCGGGGCAAATCTACAAGATATCTGCCAACATCCTGAGAGCCAGGCTGCTGATGACAATCAGGGCCTCCATATCTTGCAATGGCGTAGAAGTTTCTGATGTTACTGCTAAAGTTAAGGAGGGTGTGCCTGAGATTTTGAACATGAAGGTTTGTTATATTCCAATAAAACACATTTACTACTAGCTTAAGAAAATCTTTATTTTGTACCTTTTGGGACATAGTCAATATTTAGGCCACACTGGGGTGGAATATTGACCACAATTCCATGCTAACAAACAAAGTTGCTGAAGCCCTGCTCAGCTTTTAGCACAAAAAATTATAGCTATCTTTATATTATAAACAAACATAAAGAATTTCTTGCAGCCTTATTATCCACCAAGACATTACTTTACAAAAGCAATAGTACATTATGATACAAGTGCGCGAAGTTGGTCATTACAGTCGAGGCGGAATTGAGCCCGAGCCGCAAGGCGAGGGCTGTAATAGAGCCAAGACTGTAATGAACAAAGCACACGCGTATCATACGACGTTTTTCAACACACTTGCGAGGAAAAAAACAATTAGGTATCGACATTTTTCAGTCACAAATCAGCAAATTATAAACGAACAAATGTTTGCACAAAATGGCGCGGTTTATTTTTTCGCGCGCTGTATCTTTGGTTGAATAACTATGCGCGCGCAGGTTAAGTCCAGAGGCACCGAACATTCAGCCACAATATATTAAACTAAATAATTATGTATTTCTAATAAGAATTTACGGTAATTAATGATTTAAAATATTGTATTTTTTAAATGCTTTAATAGATAATTAGATGAAGTATAATCTTATCTTATCAGATTTTGACTAAGTACAACAAGTTTATTTATTTACAAAATAACAAATCTTTTGGTAACAACCTCTTTACGGATATTAAAAAAAAGTGGAATAAGAAAAACACTAGTGCGGCAATGAAAAGTAAAACGAACTAGTGTGTAATAAACCGCATTCCGGGCGTAAGACTAAAGAAAAAATAGCAACTTTACGAGCAAGTGTGTTGAAAAATTATTTCAAACACGCACATTATATACTTATAAACTTTGTCACAACCAAAATGTAGGTTTACTCTGCTGGAAGGAGTTCACACTATAATGGTCTTGCTCTTTTGTATAGTACTAAAGAGAGAGTTCCTTTAACCCAGATGCCACAAACCTCGGTCCCCGGGAACTACAAGCTGCGAGTGGAGGGGCTGTACCTGGACGACCCGTTCGGTGGGCGCGCCTTCGTCAACGAGACCCAGCTCACCTTCTCACAACGGTTCATGACTATCTTCATACAGATGGATAAGCCCGTGTACATGCAAGGGCAAACAGGTTTGTGGCGACTGATTGTTTTTGTTAAACAAATAAATAAGGTTCGTTGATAAAATTATTTATAATAAACAAACTTAAGGTAAGACATCGCTAATACTGCTGGCTAATTAAGAATTAAAATATTTGGTTTTCACTCTTTTTAACAGTCTAGTCTGTTGACCGTAAAATATGCACCATGATTCCGGAGATTAGCTTGGCTATACAGACCTATGATGGTCTTAAAAATCATCAAGGCTGCGTGTCATGAGTGATACAATTTTTAAAAAGTGCTTTTCACATCCACACACACACACACAACACACACACTCGCACACACACACACATACACACACACACACACACACACACGCTTAAGCATATTTTTTATTAATATTAATAATAACATACTTTAATCACCTACTTAATTGGGTACATCCCATCCGTCCTGTATGGCAGGTATAGTTTTATTGTCCGTATTTGTTTTAGCGCCAGTATTATTGATTTCCTTTAGCTTGGGCCTGATAATCACAAATATATATATAGGTACCTAAGTATAGCGTATTGGTTTGAACCTGATAACTAAGTATTTGTTCTTGTATGTTCTTCTAGTAATTAATGACGTGTACTATATATTTATCTTCATATTCAATTGGTACTGTATTAAGTTAAGAAATTCTAATGTAGGACTCACTGAAAATCAGCGCCGTAGCCTACCCTACGGCATCAAGCTGAGTGGGCTCCTTTTTCTAGGCCACTGAACACATGCGAGCATAATGTAGCAATAACAGTGTATTTGTAATGTACTAATAATACCTTTATATTTTTGTTTAGCTTTGTTTAATTTGTTGTTTTTATTGTATATTTCTATTTTTATTTTACTTCTGTGTTCCTACATTTAATCTTTGTTTGTTTATCCCTGATGTAACAATGTTCATGGCCTTAGAAATAAAAATTTTCTATTCTATTCTATTCTATTCTAATGAAATTCGAAATTGCAGACGGTCTTTATACTTTATTGGCACGTGTTGCGCCGCTTACCGATCTACGCGCGAGTGAAGGGCGTACTGAAAAATCAGAGGTCGCGTTTATACGCAGCCATAATCTGAGTGCGTCCCTATTCTGTCACGTTGGCACTTCTGCAAATTCGTATTTAAACAATTTACTTTTACCTCTCTATAATTATCTTCTGCTGCTTTTGTTGAAGTGTTAATGATGATGGAATAAATGTTTCTTTCTTTCTTTCTTTCTTTCTTTCTTTTCATTTACAGTTCGGTTCCGAGCGATTCCGATCAGCACAGAGTTGAAAGCGTTTGGGCGTGCGATCGACGTATACATTTTGGACCCCAGCCGACGTATCATGAAGCGATGGCTGTCTAGACAGGTATGTATTTAAATGTTGAGTTTTTAATTTTTACTCCCCTGCCTTTCGTCCAAACGCGAGTTCAAATTCTTCCCAGACTTTTTTAGTTTTGATCATATCAAATTATTCATCTGACCAAAATGTGCACCTTGCTGTAATCGAGATGTATATTGCTATTGCCCCTAATATGTTAAAACCTTCTAAACCTTCTGTCTGTCATAAAGGAAACCTGGTAGAGTCAGAGTAGCTATAAAAGCAGTCTTTGAGTACAGCAGACATGTTCAGACTTATGCATTTATTAGGGTTTTTTATATGCAATTTTATATTTATTTAGATGTACCAAAACATGTTCGCACTAAATTTTGTCTTACCTCCCATTATATTACCTGGAATGTTTTATACTATAGTCGGCACAATCATAAGATTCCGATATGAAGGCTGTCATCACAGTGACAATAGTGAAGTACAACAAAAATCGATGCATTAAATAAACCGATTTATAAATTTAACCGATTATAAGTAATAAGACTTTCTAATCGTTTCGTTAATTAAGTTCGGAACGATAATTTATAAACCGACCTCTGATTGTTTTCTTAAAATCAGGTAAAAACAGATGTAGCGTTGAGATTAACACCGAAAGGGATAATAAGACAATTTGACTAGTAAGTTAAGGTGAGGAAATTATATTACTTATTAAAATGGAAATTTCATTAATCTAGTGAAAACGAAGAAACTATTAAACGGTTAATAATTATCCGATTTGAGTGGAAAAGGCTTAAAAACGTATGTATTGGGAATTTATAATAGCTACGAAAAATCGCAATGCTTTATACATATTAAGGACTCTATAACTATTTGTACTTTGGGTGTGACATGGTAGCACATACTTTCGATTATAGTAATGTATCGATTATGGTCGATTCATAAATTGTTTCAAGAGGTCACATAACTATAAATCCAGCCTCCTTATAAAACATTGTAGTGACGTCTTAAATATTTGTTCAATTTTACACAATTTATGATGTAAACTGATTAAAATAAAATAAAATTATTTTAACAATTTATAAATAACACAAATAAAAAACAAGCAGGGATGGTTTACATATTTCGCCAGAATTTCTAGTATTTACCTATGTAAGTACGTATAAGTAAGTAAGTACCTATCTAAATACTCGTAGTAAGTAAACAATATTACTCCAATTCGTTTAACCCGCTATAGTTACTTGCGTTTAATATTACGGACTAATGCCTAATTAAAATATTTAACAAACTGTGGGCAATTTTATAACATCATGCTACGAGCAATAGAAGCGATGTACGAATAAAATATGTTGCAAAAATGGGAAGAAGTGTTTATTATCTGTAAACATAAAAACAATTTTCCAAAGCGAAGAGGAGATGGATTCACAAGTACATTATGTACCTACTTATAAAGCTTCATTGATAATAAATATAAACTGTGTACTGTATATGCACAGTAAATAGTGCATTGCATAATTTAACCAAAGTGACCTATCATTCACTACGAAATATCTTCACTTCATAGTATCACTACCAGCGGTTCAAATTAAAAAAATATATTTCCGTAATAAGTAAATTGAAGACGTCCATACAAGGTTAGTTTGTGTTCATACATGACAGACGTCATATCG
This sequence comes from Hesperia comma, assembly GCA_905404135.1. NCBI lineage: Eukaryota > Metazoa > Arthropoda > Insecta > Lepidoptera > Hesperiidae > Hesperia > Hesperia comma. The sequence goes on along the minus strand of FR990031.1, from coordinate 10,307,080 downwards.
GAATCTTATGATTGTGCCGACTATATTTGTATAAATATCTATTATAGACCATTAGGTGGCAGGGTATTCAGACTGTCGACAATGAATCAGATTCCACACAAAGCCAAGTGTCCTAATCAACTTACAAATCTAATCGCGTAGCAGCATCAGTATTATATTTCAAGTGTAACACAATGTGCGAAGCGAGACTGTGTTTATAAACATACCGACGCGCGTTACGATATGTGATAGCTACCGTATGTGAAACCCATATGGAGCACTGTCTGATACAACAATAAGCAAGCCGACACCATTTATGTTCCAATCGCCATGGGGCATGGTGTATGCCGCATGCGGATGAAACTATACCTAAGCGGCCGGGTATACTGAAATGCTACTCCACGCTAAAAATAAATTTATTACTCGTGCTTACAGTTCAATTTAGCTTGTAAATAAAATTTACTTGCGGCATTTTAAATTCTTGCTACCAATCTGCAATGTACCTTATTCATAGGGACGGAAAGTAGGCATTTGTGTGAGATGCAATGAAAATGAATTCTGTATCAAACGCGAACGCAGTGCAATGTAGATCAACTGAATTATTGTAACGTGTCAGTAGGTATGCATAATTAAATATAATCATCTACACATTATACATATTCCTTTTGTTAGGTTACGTACGTCAAAGTTAAGCTAGGTAATTCGTGATGTTTTCTAATAACTGAAGAAAAGGATATCTTTAAGGAATGTTTTGCAGAATATAGGAGATTTCTTATAGATATCAATGCTTTAAAAACCTCTTTAGTCGGTTTAAAACTTTTAAAAGCATATCATATTAGTAGTTCTCCATACTCGATAATGTATACTTTATCTCAATATTTCCGATTAATAATAAAATCAATTTTGGTTAATTATATGTAGCAAATACTACATCCCTGGACTACCTTTCAACATTGGTAATTATTCTCAGGACTACCTTTCAACATTGGTAATTATTCTCAAACAAAACCGCAATCCTTTGGTTACAGTTTCATTTATTACAAATGATTATCTTATAGGTATAGATCATATTCAGGCCTTACTAATTCTTCAATGAAATTGTAATATTTTTTTTCATTACCATTCCAAAATGTGGTTAAGCTCAATTTAGTTATAGACGAGCACTCGAGGCGTCATCTGCCTGTCTTGATTAATCATCTCAGATAGGTTCGAAAATACACAAGTTCGTATCTTTCATTTGAACCCCCTCTGAATCCTCTTGGATGTCTATTTATATTCAATAGGTACTTACTAGTGAACTTTACTTTGCTTCGCTTCGGGAAACTTGTCCCTTCGTAGCCACATTCGGAAATTGTGCCAAGTCGTTATTCTTTAACCTGACACAACTTTTTAAATAATGAACCGAGTGAAATAAAACAAAAGCTTTTATTTAAGTAAAGTTTACCCCAATACATACTTAGTGAAAACCACACCCAAATCGGCTTCAAGATTAGCGCAAACAACATCACAGACGAACAGATACTTAAACGACAAGTAGATTTTAAGCTCCCGGGGGAACTAATACTCTCAATTACTCTCGATTACGACCGCCTCGTATTTAAGAATTTGGCTTTCCTTTGGGGTTTCGGTTTGGAATCCCAGGGTATGCACTTCTGACTTTGAGTTACGTTCGTTTTAAGCATTTAATTGTCACTCCTTTAATGGTGAAGGTAAACATCTACTGCCTTACTTATAAAAATCTACTAATCAACTTCTTAGCAACAAATTAGTTAATCAGTAATTAACTCCTTAAGTAATGATTAAATATTTTCTACTCATAATCGTCACTTAAGCATAACTTAACTAATGAACCGTTAAGATCCCAAAATTTATTTTACTCTGTAAACACTGTCAAATGTTGACAGTATTAAATTTTAATTTTTGCTACAAATGTCAATGCTAACGTTTATAATAGCAACATTCCATTACTAGAAAAAATTCAGCTGTCACAAAGTCATTTTGGCGGCTAACGGTTACAGCATCTTGAAAGTTTTACCGTGATTTTATAGTTTATTTATCATGATATTTTAATAAATTAAGTAATCTAAAATGGAAAATGCTATGAAAAAAGAGTGCGGTCTGCTAACTGAGATAAACAAGAAAAGGTATATTTAAATATTATATTAGTACATGAAGGCTTTTACCTATTTTTTATTTGTTCTATTTCATTATGAAAAATACTTAATACTTTCGCCTTCAAAAACATCCATTTTATTAATCATTTTCAAGCCACAACTCTGAGAAAATAAATTATAACGACAAAACTTTAAAACGGCACGAAACGAAAGTTCACAATACTTGAATCCATATGTATAGATTTCAGATCTTTTTAGACATACGTCATACAGCAGCTGATAGAAAACCGCCATTTTGTTACTTAGGGCCCTAAACAATGCCTAAACATGGGTGCGCCATTGATTAACTTGACAGCTAATTAATACGCTGCTAAGAAACTGCTTAAAGTTAATCAACGATTATGAGTAAGAAATATTCTTAAATGATAACTAAGTATTACTTAAATTTTAAGCAACGTTTATAAGTAAGGCCTCTACATACCAGAGAGTTCGCATAACTCAAAGGTGTCATTTCGCACTTAGCCAGCGTGGTGAACAATGGCTTTAGTCTTCGAAATCTGAGAAGATACCTGTGCTAATAAAAATACATAGTAGGTTGACAGTTGACACGATGAGGAGTCGATATGAATGTGTGTGTGTGTGTGTGTCGACGGTTAACTATAACTTTAACCTTCTCAGACTGATAAGAAACCTATACTCAATAGCAGTCAATGGTGACTCGATGTGAATGTGCATGTGTGTGTGTGTCACCAGAGCAACTTCGGCACGGTGAGCCTGCAGTACCAGCTGTCGGACCAGCCGCAGTTCGGCGAGTGGACGGTGCGCGTGGAGGCGCTCGGCCAGCTCGAGGAGGCGCACTTCCTCGTCGAGGAGTACTACCAGACCAGGTTTGAGGTATGGGTCTATGAAGCATCGCGCTGTCATAGGAGTACAAAGTAAACTTGAAGTCATTTTGTTATTGTGCTAGTAAAACCGTCCTTGCTTCGGATTTTTTTTACTTTTCCGTTAGGCGCGGACAAATCTCCTCCCTCCTCGGAAGCCATCGAGTGCGGACGTGTTAGCTGTTGTTTTCTTGTCTCTAAATAAAAGTTAAAAAATCAAAACTAAAATATCGTAAATAAAGACAAAGTACCAGGATAGTAGAACCGCGCAAGCGTAATAATAAAACAGAAGAGGACACGCATATCCCGGTGAGCGAGCACACTATACATCACTCGGCTTCGTCTAGCCACTAGCAAGTTGCTGATAACAGCGCGAAGTTCCTGTTTCTTTCGCACACACAGAAATCATCATAAAACGTTGTGCTATTTCATGCACTGATGCAACGTGATTGCGGCGATAACTCAATAAGAAAAAAATAAGGTGTTCGACCAATAACGTGTGAGCAGTCAACAAATAGGCCTACGAAATCTAACTGGAAGAAACTTTATAATAGTTTTGCGTAATTATAATTTATAATTCGTAGCATCTCATTTACAATAAAACACACCATACTTAAAACATGCCGCTTCAACATTCTCCAATAACATCTCCACTAAAACAATCTGAGTCTGCGCCTAATTTAACAGAGGAAACAGACAGGATACAAGTGGACGAGCGGGTAGCACATGTTACGCAACGTTTTAAACGGAAACATGTTGATGACCTTGAATATTTTTCGAACAAAATGGAATCATTGTTTAACGAATGGACTACAAAACAAGATATAAAATTCAAAGCTTTCCTTGAACAAATAAAGGAACAATTTTCACAAGTCACCATGTCGATTGATTTCGTATCCAAACAGTACGAAGAAGTTAATGATCGGATTGATATATTAGAACGGGAACGCAAAAATTACACCGCTCAAATCAGTACCCTAGAGGAAAGGATCGAAAGTCTAGAAAAAACCGCCAGAGCTTTTAGTCTTGAAATTCGAAATGTGCCATCCAAGCCATCCGAAACTGTAAATGATCTGTTAAACATCGTTCAAAAATTGGGACAAGTTCTAAACATCGAAGTAGATCATTCCCATATCAAAAACATATTTCGTATAAACTCTAAACCTGGTGAATATAAATCCATAATAGCGGAATTTTCTACAGTTGCTATGAAAGACAACTTCCTCAGTGCATTGACGGTCTTCAAGAAGAGAAATAACGGGAATTCTTTAAATACCACCCATTTGCAAATAACAGGACCCCTAAGAAAGATTTATGTATCTCAAAGTTTAACTTCAAAAATGAAAAGACTACATTTTCTTACTCGGGACTTTGCCAGAAATCACAGCTACAAGTATTGCTGGATAAAACACGGGAAAATTTATTTACGAAAGAAGGAAGGTGACAATGCCATACGTATTCAAAGTGAGTTAGACCTGGACAACTTAAAACAAAAAATATGACTACTTACGTTTGTTTATATATATTTGTTAACCATCTTTAATATTAGTAAGTTTTGCAAAACGTTGGAACATCGGTTGTTAAATTTAGGATATTGTAGTTATATAATTGTTTGTACTTATTTGCTACGCAGTTATCACACTGTCAAGTTTTGTAAAATTATAGCATATCTATTGATAAAGGTATTTATTCGTAATTTTATACACAATTATAACTATTTGCTAAACAACTTTCAAATTATCAAGTTTTGCAAGACTATAGGTTACTTGTTTTCTAAAACCTATATTAGCATTAATCTAAACCAAATATGTAAAAGAAAGATAAATGTACTTCTTAATTATAATTTCATAACTATTATGCTCAAATATACACACACACCTCCACACTATATATACCACACTAAATTATATATATTAACTACATCACTTACGGAACACATAGATTATATTATTTATATCGTTATACTTAAACAACAAACATACACCTATTTAATAAAATTAACTCAACAAAATATCAAGATACTATACAATATTTCACTACATAATTATTTTACATACTCCGGTCATGTTTATTTATGTATATTACTTGGAGCAGTACATTATATATTATAATTCCGTTAATAAAAGGTACTGTAAAACGTTAATAATACAGCCCTACTCAAAAGAAACGATTAATATACTTAACATCAAAATTCGCGCAAATCAATGATCTTATTGAGAATGTTGACCAATATCAGATATCTGAAGTCATAAACTGTGATGTCAATCAATGTAAAGGTTTGTTACCTAACATAAATAAGTACCTAAACATCATATCACAAAATATTCGTAGCATTAACCGAAATTTCGACGCTTTTTGTATATTACTAGCTGATATTCACATTGAATTTGACATAATTGTGTTTTCGGAATGTTGGCTATCATATTTAAATTTTTTGCCATCTTTAGAAGGGTACAATCACTATGCCACAACTAACAACTTTAATCAAAATGATGGTGTAGTAATGTACCTAAAAAATGAGATTAAAGCAACCGTTGAAGAAATTCGTATGTTGGATGCAAACTGTCTGATGATAAAAATTTTTGAGGATACAGTTATTTTAGCTATTTACAGACCCTGCTGTTTTAAAAATACTGACAATTTCCTTTCCTCGTTGCAGATTACGCTCTCAAGTCTAATGTGTTATAAAAATATAATAATTATTGGAGATATAAATATAGACATTTCGGACACAAACAATGATAACAGGATCATAGATTATTTGGATCTTATAAACTATTACGGGCTACATCCGGCATATACGAAACCTACCAGGGATAAAAGTTGTATTGATCATGTGATCTTAAAGACAAAATTATCCTCGGTCACCTGCATTCTTGACACATATGTTACAGACCACCAGACGGTCACATTCCATTTAAAAACTAAACGAATTAAATCTACTTGTCACTCTAAATATACCCAAAAAATCAACTTACAAGGGGTATTAAATGATTGCATAAACTATAACTTTTCTGAACTGTATAACTTAAACGACCCAAACGTTGCAACTGACTTTTTCATAAGCTCATTGAATAATATAATTTTTAAACATTCGTATTTAACGTGTACCTCAAATAGAAAAACTATCATTAAACCTTGGATTACTTTAGGAATCCTACGATGTATTCGAAATAGGGATCGTATGCATAAAAAAGCCAAGAAGGAACCTAATAATACAATTCTACAGATAACATACAAACGCTACAGAAATTATTGTAATAAAATACTTAAACATTTGAAAATGCAACATGAAAGAGAGAAAATACGATTAGCAGGGAATAACACTAAGAAACTATGGGAAGAAATAAAAACAATCACAAACACAAACAAAAAACATTTGCACCCATCTAATCTTCTTTCTATTGAATCTACACCTTACCAATCAGTAAATAAAATAAATAATTACTTTATAAATGTTGGCAAAAAATTAGCTGAGGAAATTCCTATGACGTCCGCAGACACTACCGAACTTGAATACTCAATGTGTACTCAACAAAATAATTCATTTGTACTTTTGGAAACTGATTGTCATGAGATTGAGAGTCTGATTAAAACTCTCAAAATCGATTGTGGACCAGGGTCCGACGGTATCCCCCCCAAAGTGTTAAAACACGTTAGCTCTGTCATTTCACCCTTATTGAACTACATTTTTAACTTATCTTTAAAAACCGGTAGTTTCCCTAAAGCATTTAAAAAAGCTCTAATCTACCCTATTTATAAAGCTGGAAATAAAGACAACATAACAAATTATCGTCCTATTGCAATGTTACCGTCTTTATCTAAGATTTTGGAAAGAATAATTAATAATAGACTTATGCAGTATCTTGAAAAGAACAAAATTCTATCAAACGCGCAATATGGCTTCCGTTCTGGTCGTTCTACTACGGATGCAGTACACGATCTGACAGATTTTATAGTGAAAAAATTAGATGCAAAACAAAAATGCATCACAATATTTATAGACTTGGCTAAAGCATTCGTCACAGTATGTACAACAAACCTTATTAATAAACTGGAAAACATAGGCATCAGAGGGCTTCAGCTAGAACTTTTCAAAAGCTACTTAGATAGAGTGCAATGCGTTAAATTAGACAAGGTAATAAGTGATGAATCTCGTATCCTATACGGAGTGCCACAAGGAAGCATTCTAGGTCCCAGCCTATTTTTAATTTATATAAACGAGCTGTGTTGTCTGAAACTTGGGGATTGCAAAATCATTGCCTATGCTGACGATGCTTCTCTAACTTTTTATTCTGATACATGGCCTGAAGTTTTCGATAAAGCACAGGCAGGATTAAACTTAATAATTAAATGGCTTAATATCAATTCTTTATCCCTCAATGCAGACAAAACTAAATTTATACCTTTCACTATCAGAAATCCATCAGTAGATCTAACGAAAAACTTCAAAATTATTGCTCACAAGTGTTCTATGAATTTCTCTAAGCCTGATAGCTGCTCTTGCGCAAGTCTAGAACGTGTTGATAAAATTAAATATCTAGGAGTTATAATCGATAAAAATCTAACGTTCCGAGATCACATAAATTACACCTCTAAACGAGTAAATAAACTGACATATATCTTCAAACAATTACGAAATGTAGTTGACAATAAAATATTAAACATGGCATATAAGACCCTCTGCCAATCTATAATTACATATTGTATAGAGGTGTGGGGTGGAGCATGTAAAACACATTTAATACAATTAGAAAGAGCTCAACGAACAATCTTAAAAGTTTGTTTGTCTAAACCTAGACTTTACCCTACCAAGCAACTATACAAGGATGCCAAGGTACTATCAGTTAGGCAGTTATTTATTTTAAATATATTGCTAAAACAACATAAAATGTTATCATATGATGAGACTCACTATATGAAGAACAAAAGACGCAATTTTGCTGTTTGCGATTCTAAACATTATAAAACAAAATTTGCACACAAATTTTTCTGTCATTTGGGTACGCGATTATATAACAAGGCAAACAAAAAATTAGCAATCTTTTCCGTCTGCAAAAATAAATGTAAAAAATTGATCACCGAATGGTTATCAAATCATACATATGATGAAACTGAAAATTTACTATAAAATATAATCTACTAACTATCAGACCTGTGTTGCAGTTAAGGTTAACTGATCCCAGGATTTTATTATCGTAGGGCAACATAGGTCACACACATGCACACACACACACACACACACACACACTCACACTCACACACACCCACACACGAACACATAAACTTTACGAGTATTAGTTAATAGGATGTACTAAATAGCTTATTTATTGTATAAGTTTATTACTTCCGAGGGTGGGGCGCTAATGGCTATAACACAGGATCTATCCTAGCATAGACATTAGCTGCTACATCACGTAAGAGAAATTGGTAATATAAAATAAGCTTAGTATAAGATACCACTTGTACTGAATATCTAAGAATTAAATAAAGATTATTATTATAAATAAAGATTATTATTATTAAATTTAAAGTACTTACAGAGTTAATATTGTTAATTAATATCTAAGTTTCTAAGCGGTAAAATTAGATGATACTTGTGCCAGTTTTTAAATTCAATTTGAAATACCTAATCGTTTTTTTTTTCACAACCTGTTCCTGCACAACATTGAAAACCGCATTAAAAATATTTAGTTTTTTTTTCTGATACAACCCGAACATACAAACCGAGGGACAAACAGACAGACATTTCTGAAAATGATCATTTTCGCTTCTGTCACAACTATTTATCCGTACCACCTCAAAAATTGTCATCAACATCATACTCTAATATTATTATAGCAACAAAAATCGTGTTCGATATTAAACCCGTCACGTGATCACCAGGTGAACGTAACAATGCCGGCGTTCTTCTTCAACACGGAGCCGTACATCCACGGGCGCATCATGGCGAACTACACGTCGGGCGCGCCCGTGCGCGGCAACCTCACGCTGAAGGCCACCGTGCGGCCGATCCCGCAGTACCGGCCGCGCCACTACCTGCAGGGCCAGTTCAATAACAGAGGACACTACCCGTCTGCGTATGGTACTACCTCGGATCAGTACACCAGAGGTGAGATTTACTTATAACGAGCTGTATCTTATAAAGTTCGCGCGTGGGAAATTTTCTCGCACAAATTCCGATATATTTTTCTCTACAAATGCTTCTACAGTGGAGTAAAAGTCCAATAAAAATCGATCCAGCCGTTCCAGAGTAGCCCGGACAAACAGACAGATAGACATCCAAGTTTTTGAATCTTTTGTTTGTGTTTTAGCATCGTGTAAATAATGTATATGCACTAGAAAGAACACTGCTATACTAACTGAAAATTAGTATTCTTTATGAAAAGTTATTGATTTGTTGTTATTCAGTCCGTCCGAACTACAACCCGTATCTGTACAACGAGAGCGGCTACTCGCCGGAGTACCCGACGTACCCCGGCGACGACCCCGGCCGCCCGCACCGGCCCGGCCAGCCCAATCAGCTCGACCAGCCCGACTGGTGGTACGACCCGCAAAAGGTCTACACTAGGATGTTTAACTTTGTGAGTATGAGTGTCAAGTATTATTGTATGATTTGAGTGATATAAAGTGATCGTCTGTCGTTGATCTGATAGAATTCTTGTTGTCTCATGGTACGTGAAGAGATTGAAGTAAGTACAGTAAGGTCATTAAAACTCGGCTCTCTGAACTTTGTTTTCCGAGATGTTTGCGCAGGTACAGTAACTGACCAATCAAAACACGGTGGCCATAAGAGTGTTCTGTGATGCGCTACTTCGTATTGGCGTACCTATCCTACCGCCCGCACTCCCCGCCTCCTACCACCATTTTGGCCTTAAAATCGACATTTGCGCAGACACTCGTAGCTATATTCAGAGGGGCCGAGTTATAATAACCTTTATATCATACTTGCTCAGTAACTAGGGATTACTATGGTGGAAAGTCTCCTTGTAAGTTGGTGTTTGCAATTCAAGGCAACATTACGTCGCACTATGCTTGAATTGTAATGTTCACATTACAGTTCAAGCTATGCAAAACTCCTTGGTAAACAATCTCTTTTCTTATAAAATGGTAAGAAAACTTTTTACTGAAAAAAAAAAACACTGAACATGGCGGTATTTAATTTCCATACATTTCAAACTATGCAAAACTCCTTGGAACTCAGAGCCGTAAAAAAAATAGAAAACTATTTACGAAAAAAAATGGAAATGGCGGCATTTCATTTGATCTGAAAGTTTGTGAAGTTTGTTCGTAAAGGGATTTAAGTTATTTACAACAATGTCAAGCACTTCATCAGCAGCAATATTACTATAATTAATTATAATAAGTAACCATTTTTTTCAATTTTTTCTCTAAATTTGCTAATTATTCTAATTAAAATTTCATTTTGCATTACCAATGTTTTATTTACCTCACAAGAATGATATAAAGTAGAATGCTTACCTCGGTTGCAAGTTGCTATTACACCCTCGAACTATATTCACCCTCGCTCGCTGCGCTCGCTCGTGTGACTAAATATCTCGGGTGCACGCGATCCATTAGCGCCCTATGCGAGCTGCGCTTGCACTGGCGCCAAATTGGATCTTGTTCTGTAATAGCTTACTTACGTCCCTTGTGTAACAATCTACTATTACTGTTGTATAACTTGGGCGATATAAAGTGATCGCCAGTCGTTGATCTGATAGGGTTCTTGACTTGATGTCTCATGGTATGTGAAGAGATTGAAGTATGTACTGAAACAATATACTATGGGGAATTATTTATTTCCGGAAATTTCTTCAGTAGTTGCGATTATTTAGATGCCATGACTTGTGTGTTGATGTGTTTCTAATTGTTTTTTTCATGGTATTAAGGTTCCAAAACTAAGGACAGAGACTGTTTGGAATAGTAGGTCCTCTTAGTTATTGTTATGTAATAATCCAGTTAATAATCGTTAGCAGAGTCTAATTCGGTCACTTGGTCAATATAATGTGATGTATTATCCAGGACGAGAAGTACCCGTTCTGGATGCCGAAGCCGGACCCGATCCAATTCGCGATCCAGAACCAGAACCAGAACCAGGACTCCAGCAACTCCAACTACAACACGTACAGCACGGCCAGCACCTACTCCAACTACTACAACAATCCGAATTACGACCAGCTGCCTTACTTGAGATATGTAAGTGTTTGTGGGTTTTTATATCTGTGGTTTGTGGATTCTGAAAGGTTAATTGTATTATGTCCCAGCAGCATATTTCGTCGACTATATATACTGATAGTTCTTCGTATTATACTTATGTGAAGCACTCATTAATTTTATTTTTGATGTTTTCACATAACAAATCATTTACTTCATTTACATCATATACATCATTTGTTTAATGGAATGACAGTTAATTGATTCAGGCGTTACTTTGCGGAACTCCATTATTACAGATTAGATGTTAATCTACTTTGCAACAATATTTATACTTTGGTATTACTACAGCGTTAAATCACGTGAGGTCCTTTATATCGAGCCAGGTAAATTACACATAAACGCTACCTAACAAAATTGCCAACAGTTCAACGGCACCTACGACTTCAAATATCCGATGTCAGAGCTGGCCCAGTTCGTCCCAACACTGGACGGCGTGGAGGTGATCATCACGGCGGCCGTGGGCGACCCGTTCCTGGACGAAGTCATCGAGGGCTACAGCATAGCTAGGATCTTCAACTCCTCGCTCGCTGTGACCTTCCTCGGAGGATCGCTGCAAGTGTTCAAGCCGGCTATGCCGTTCGATGTTTATGTGAGTTTAGACATTTTCTTTATACTTCATTACTGCATGAAGTTTGCTATTATCGAATGAGCTGAAGTTTTTTTTTATTTATTAATGTGAATAAATAACAGAAAACAAGCGATAAGTGAATAATTGTTGTGTATTTTTTTATCGGCCTAAAACACTCAATACTGTATTCACAATCAATTATTGTGATATATGTACTGTTTTGAAATTAAATGATAGCTATGCTAAAATTTTAAAATCGTTAGTAGGTATTTATCGTACAAATAAAGGTAATCGTATAACTCATTGATTCTTACGATGTCAAAAAAAGCACTGGCCAAATAAGTCACGTTTCCATTTCCTTCCACCAAATTAACACTGTACTTGTTGACAGATGGTGGTATCGTACCACGACGGGTCGCCGCTGCCGCGCTGGCAGGCGGCGGGCGTGTCGCTGCTGGTGTCGGTGCAGGTGGAGGGCCGCGGCGGCGCCGTCGAGCCGCAGCGGCCCACGCTGGCGCCCGGACACGACGCCGTGTGGCATCTGAAGCTCGACTTGTATAAGTTGCTCCGTGAGTATACAGAGATCGTTTGAAGGTCGTCTGCAGAGTTGGTGAAATATTGCGGACTGTCCTATTGCGCGTATCAGGTGGCCCATTAACGGGAGCCGCAGCGGCCCACGTTCGCGCCCGGTCACGACGCCGTGTGGTGAAACTTGCTGACTTTTCTCACGAGAGGCATATGTCAGCGAGTACTCGCGGACTGTTCGCATAGTTCGCATAGTTCGCTCGCATATGCATCTCTTTTGTTTACGCGGAATGTTATATCGACCGACGACTCGACGGCGGTCGGACACCTGCCTTAACAACGTACATATTCTCGCAGGACTCGACAAGGACCCGAACTACCGCGAGGTGCTGAACGGCATCACGGGCGTGCGGCTGAGCGCGCAGCTGGCGGACGCGCTGGGCGGGCGCGCGGCGGCCGACGTGCACTTCGTCGCGCACCACTCGCCCGACCACCGCCATCTGCGCGTCGCTACCAGCACTACTGATGCGCGGGTGAGTTGCTTGTGTGTTGGGTGGGTCGGTATTTAGACGGTTATGGATAATTTTTTTGTTGTTGTAAATAAGTGTGTGTCAAATAGTCAAAGGTATCATGATGTCGGTTAACATGACTGGTTGTATCAATTGTCTATCAGGTGGGCGAGTACATAATATTCCACGTGCAGAGCAACTTCTACATGGAGTCATTCAACTACGTCGTCATGTCTAAGGGCATCATTCTCACGAGCGGACAAGAAATTATGGAGGTATACTAATAAAATATTTAATCTAATATTTTGCTGTCTGTCATGTGACTCTAAATAGGACCATTGTACAGACTTTGCATATTGCAGTTCTAAACATTTACTGCTAACAATATAAGATAGAATAACGTCAATGTGAAGTCTTTATGTGGACATAAGGCCATTTAAACATTCTCATCTGCATTCTAAACTGATTTTGATAGCTAACTTTAACTATGGACGGCATCACTGAAACGTCCGTATGTACAACGAGATAAGACTAGGTGGCTTCAGTTATTTTCATCTTTTTACTCTGTGTCTGCCGATGCACTTCGGTGACTACATCAACCTATGGTCAAACATGTACATAATTTACTGATAATGTAATAATTGACAAAGTATCTGTACCGGTGATGCGTGTAATGTGTGGTGGTGTGTGTTTGGCAGGAGGGCGTGCGCACGTTCGCGGTGGTGCTGTCGGCGGAGATGGCGCCGGTGGCCACGCTGGTGGTGTGGGCGACGCACCGGCGCGCGCGCGTCGTCGCCGACTCGCTCACCTTCCCCGTCAACGGGATATCAAGGAACAATGTGAGTGCTTGTGCTTTGTTGGGGTGACGCGTGCTAGCGCGTTCAGTAGTAGTAAAAGCAAATAAGGAATCTTAGACTTGGCTCAACTTGGCTTAGTGATTTCGTTACTTTTTAGAGAAAGCCTTGGCTATTTTTTACAGAATGTATTTGGTGGGATTTTGATAACATCTTACTTCACATTCCGTTTAGCTTTATGCTATGGATATAAACGTGAATTGATTTATTTATTTTGACTATTGAATTATTGTACATGATTAAATAAAAGTTGATACAAGGTTTTATCGTTATAAAAAATATGTTTATTTTTGTCATGACATGCGATAGTGGCGCATCTCTGTCGAAGCACCCACCGTCTTGGTCGCCGTTTTTTGATTGGCCGATGACTATACATGCGCCAGTGCTCCTAAGATAAGTCGCACGTATTTTACAAGAGTTTGTTGTGTTGTGTGCAGTTCACGGTGTACATAAACAACCGCAAGCACCGCACGGGTGAGCGCGTGGAGGTGGCCATCTACGGCGAGCCGGGCGCGTACGTGGGGCTGTCCGGCATCGACCACGCCTTCTACACCATGCAGGCCGGCAACGAACTCACTTACGCCAAGGTACGTGGCTAGGCTATACATTCACGTATCGATTTCTTCCATTCTGTCTCTGTTCCTTAATTTTTAGGCAATAACTCGTCGGTGATGCATTTAGAGTTGGTGATGTCTATGGGCAATGCTGATCATTTACCATCGGGAGCAAGTCTGCATGTCAATTGGTTATTCAGCACTGTGAATTATTAAAACGCTTTCAAACAGGCATAATAGTTAAAGTATTCATAACATACTATACTATTGTGAAGTTTACTTTGTTTACACTAAATAAATAGTTTATATAATTATGTGCAGATCAATAAGCCTAGGAGAGACCGATATATTAGTGATAATTTTGTTTGTTACCTATAAATTTGTTTTATTTACTTGTACATTAAAATAATTGTATTTGAATGTGTTCAACAGGTGATTTCAAAGATGGCGTACTTCGACGAGTCGACGAACGGTACGTTTGCGTACACGTGGCGCTCGCACTTCGGCGACGCCGACGAACTGGTGTACTTCCCTTCCTCCAGCTTCGGCATCGACGCCAATCGCACCTTCGAGTACGTAAAATAACGTTATATAGTTAGTACAATAAGTTTTTACACATTTATATTCAAAAATCAGTCCATAGCCACGTGTTAAGTTTAAATAACGGTAATAAGCGCTTATATATTCCTAACGTGTATGTTCAGCAACGGGGTTTGTGGTTTTCCTCAATGAATGCGTATATTATTTTACGATTTTAAAAACGTTTCATTCGATTTAAATTTACAAAACATAAAAATGTATGTATGCAACGTATGCGCCGGTAGCTCGTGTGTTCGAATAGTGGAGGCGTCCTGCACCGGCTTCTTTCACGCGTAGGGACTTCCCCTTTCGTCAATAGATGGCGCCATAGATAGCGATCGCCGACAGTGTACTGTAATAATATTGTCTACGTAATTTGGTGACCAGGTTTGCGGGCCTGGTGGTGTTCAGCGACGTGGCGGTGTCGCGGCGCTACTCGAACTGTAACGCGTCGCTCGGGCTGGCCGAGTGCCTGGACGGCAACTGCTATCCTATGGAGAAACGCTGCGACGACGTGCCCGACTGTCCCGACCGCACCGATGAGGCCAGCTGTGAGTTTTGGCTCCCGGGATTGGGAAGTTGCTTCCTATTTGAAAAGAGTAGGACCTATGGATTTGACCTATGGAAGACGTGACGAAAAGGGAATTTGACTAAAATTTCATTTTGACAAAAAAAGGACTTGACTGACAGCGACTTTGTCGAATAGAACCGAACCCGATAGATGTTTGTTCTTGGGTCGTAGGTGTTAACTGTCAGCTAGCACGTGGTACGAGTGTAAAATCATTAATCAAACCCCATCCTTCCTAGGCGAGAAAGACACATCACACTCGCTGGCCCACTTCCGCAAGTTCCGGTTCAACCGCATCCAGCGGCAGTACGACAACGTGTGGGTGTGGCGCGACGTGAACATCGGGCCGCACGGGCGCTACGTGTTCACGGTGGACGTGCCCGCCGGCCCGGCGCGCTGGACCGTGTCCGCGTTCAGCATGTCGCCCACGCTCGGGCTGGGCATGGCGCCCGCGCAGACGGTTAGTGATGACGTGTGTTTTATAGAATAGAATAGACATGGCAACGTATATAGTCTTAGCGGTATTTTCATGTGCTCATACTTGCCAAAACACACAACTAGCCAAAGCCACCGCTAGGCGTTTGGCTGCCCGCGTGCGTTGCACGCCTTGCACGCCCGTTTACGGCAGCCCTGCAACTAACCTAACTAACACACAATATTAAGCTACATGTACATCAGCAACCAAATACATAAAATATTACATATACAAAACTTCAATTCTACCAACTAACGTTGATCTATCGACGGCAGTACGTGGGCATCCTGCCGTTCTTCATCAAGGTGGAGGGCCCGGACCGCTGCCGGCAGGGCGAGCAGCTCGGGCTGCGCGTGGCCGTGTTCAACTACCAGCCGCAGGCGGTCGAGGCCGTGGTGGTGTTGGCGGCCTCGCCCGACTACAAGTTCGTGCACGTCGAGGAGAACGGCATTGTGAGTGAGCTTTGAAATTTTCCATAGAGTAGACTAAAATGTTGCCGCATTGTGAAGAAACCGGCATAACTAAGACTGCTACGTAGGGCTTTCGAAAGTGTGTGAAGTCCGCCCATCTGAAAGAAAGAAAGAAACATCTGCACTTATTTAGTGCCACAGTTTGCTCAGGGACAACCCTTACGTATGAGTTGCGATGAGTATTTAGTATGACGTTAGGCGAGGAAGTCATAAATGTTGCATATTTAATTTATGTGGGAGACTAAGGATCAAGGTTTAGGAATATAGATAAGTTCATTTTATTTAAAGTAATTATATCCTTCTATGATGGAACATCAATTTTTTAAAGTACTAGACTACATACGGTAGCGCTCGCGTGCGTGCGTACGCATACGATCGCAAGAAGTATCGTCTACGTACGTGCACGTAATATCTTCTCACTTACACTAACACTAAAACCTATAGGTGCGCTCATACAACCCGCGCACGTCGTTCGGCGAGCACCAGTTCTTCGTGTACATCCCGGCGGGCGACGCGACGGTCGTCCACATACCCGTGGTGCCGGCGCGTCTCGGCGACATCACCGTGCACATACACGCCTCCACGCTGCAGGGGCAGCACCGCGCCGCCAAGACTATTACTGTTGAGGTGGGTGCTGTTGTGCTGGTTGTTCTAGTGATGTTTTGTGATGGTGTAATCTGTAATGGCTGATGATGTCGTGTTACAGGTTAATTTATGTGGCAGTCTTTTTATTTTTTGAAAGTTATCTCAATTCTATGTCAATGTTTAAGTTTTTATGATGATAATTTTGTTTTGGTGCTACTGTATATAGGAAAGTTAATGTGATGTTATGTAAGTATTTTTGTGTATTTTAATGAGCGACCCTGGTAATACTCATCGGTCTAGCCTATTAAGACTATTATCTAATGGCTCAATCTAATTTGTCGGTTATTTACACGACTGCGATGTAGTCAAGTATTAAAAAAAAGTGTTCAATATATTTGACATCCTCCAGGCGGACGGCGTACCGCAGTACCGTCACCAATCGGTGCTGCTAGACCTGTCGAACCGCGCGTACGTGTTCCAATACATGCACGTGAACGTGACGGACACGCCGATCATCCCGTACGAGGTGGACCGCTACTACGTGTTCGGGTCCAACCACGCGCGCGTGTCCATCGTCGGCGACGTGGTCGGCCCGCTGTTCCCCACCATGCCGGTCAATGCTACCAGTCTGTTGGATATGCCTATGGTGAGTGGGTGAGGATTTGAGGGAGAATGGATGTAGTTAGGTGGAAAAAAAGTGGACATAATGGATATTTTGTTTGCAGTCTTTTAATAAAAGTCGGAAATTATGCTTTATTTTTGGGAGTGTCTAGTGGGTTGAAAATTGACCTTATCAATTTACGTCTTTTGTTTTTGTAAATTTGTTGTGATTGTAGAATGCATATAATCGGAGGTGGACCGATCATAGTTTGTAATTTGTATAATTTATTATATCAATGAGCTATACGTTCAAAAGATACTTCAACTTTGGGGCTAGGTTAGTTATGGAACATATTCACCAACTCAAATCTTAACTAATAATAACTGTACAAAAGAAACCATTTCAATGATCCGATATTGAGTATTAACTACTAATAGGGTATCTATTGCTTCATGGTTTCCCATAAAGCTAATGACATATTATTCTCTCCCGTGGTCAGGAGTCAGGCGAGCAGAACATGTTCAGTTTCGCGGCGAACATGTACCTGACGCTGTACATGCGGCTGATCAACCAGCGGAACCGCACGCTGGAGCGCGAGGCGTTCTACCACATGAACACGCTCTACCAGCGCCAGATGTCCTTCATGCGGCCCGACGGCTCGTTCAGTTTGTTCCGGAGTGACTGGTAAGTGTAGTATATTAGTATGTGTGGGTAGTGATCAAACGAACATGTACCTGACGCTGTACATGCGGCTGATCAACCAGCGGAACCGCACACTGGAGCGCGAGGCGTTCTACCACATGAACACGCTCTACCAGCGCCAAATGTCCTTCATGCGGCCCGACGGCTCGTTCAGTTTGTTCCGCAGTGACTGGTATGTTGGCTACCGATTGATAAGTGCGATACAATACAGTAACACTTTATTGTACAGTTAGGAACAATATTTACAAATGTCACTACTCACTAGTACTAATATAATTCTAATAAGCATGCCATGAAATATACATAAATGTTTAAGATTACCTACCATTACTGATGTGTAGCTTATGAAGATTTTAGACTGTAGATTAAATTAAATGTATCTATTGGTATAATTTTTCATATTATAAGCTGATCGGTTCTTATGTTGCTAATAGCAATGTTGTATGTGTAGGAATCAGTCTGCGAGCAGCGTGTGGCTCACGTCGTTCTGCGCGAAGATATTCCAGGACGCGTCTTTCAATGAGTGGGAGAATTTCATTTATATTGATCCTGATGTAAGTTACACTAATTGTCTGCCCTGCATAAATACACAGTTTATTATGAACATCCGGTTTTCTAGGCATAACTTGATTTTCTAGCGTAAGTTATCCGTCATTAGGTACCGGCTGATGATTTGAGATTTCATCTTATTTTCATAATTATTTCTTACTTTTCCCCTCTTTACTATCCGATAACATGCATATCAGTGATACAACATATTACTGATGTGCTGTGATCACCTTTCAGGTGGCTGATGTGCTCGTTTGTTAGCGTTTTTTTTTTTATTGTATTAAGGTAGCAAATTGAAATGTTTATTTGAAGTGGGTTTTCTGCAAACTCTTTTCGGAAGTCAAACTACGCCATCGCTTCAACAAATCCTTACTGCTACTTGCGGCTAAAATACGAAACTCATGTCGAAACTGTTTCATCTTTAACACAGTTGGAAATTAGTTAATTGTAATGTATCGACGTTGTCCTGGTGTCAGGTGATATCGATGGCAGTATCGTCTATATCTTTACTGTCTTACTAATAAACGCTGTATAAAGTTATTCAGTGTTTAAATTTTTTTGTCTCTTTCTTACTTTTGACTTCAGAGAATCATATGACAGGGACGAATAATTTTAAACATGGAATAACTTTATACAGCGTTTATTAGTAAGGCCTGTAGTGTACAATATAGCGTATTATTATTATTATTAAGCGAGTGTATCGACAATGTCCTGATGTCAGGTGATATCGATGGCGGTGTCGTGGGTGCTGGAGCACCAGACGGCGGCGGGCGCGTTCTACGAGGTGACGTGGCTGCCCAACCGCAACGACAACTCCACCATCACCGTGCCGCGCGACAGCGAGCTGTACCGCCAGGCCGCCGGCCAGCTCGGCGTCGAGGGTGTCGAGGTGTGTACTGGAGGCTAGGAGAAAAATTGTGTAAATTGCGCGATCGGTAATATCATCGATACAGGAAATTACGTAGTGTTAGTGTTTCAATGTTCTACCGACAAGTTAGGCTACTATTAAACGTTATGATTTGTATGCTGTGATTTCAAATACATACATAATTAATTGATTTCACAACATTACAGGTGAACAACTCTATAATACTTCAGCGGAATATAACACTCACAGCTCAAGTGGTGATAACTCTTGAAACAGTCAAGAATCTCAAGGACATTGGTGTGAGGGAGGTAAGTCACGGTTGTCATATATAGCAATGTAATAAAGCTGAAAAGTTTGTTTGTTCGAATAGGCTAATCTCGGGAACTATTGGCTCGAATTTAAACATTATTTTTGTGACACATAGTCCATTTATCTGAAAATTATTTGTGCACACAGTTCAATTTAACTTGTAAGCAAAAATTATTTAAGGCTTTTTAAATAGTCGCTGGCATTAGTGTGAGATGCAATTAGAACGAATCAGATATAGAGTATAGTTCGTTTATAACGTGGAAGGATTGCCCATTGGTCAATATAAGGCTGTAACAATAATATTTGCCCGTGTATGTGTGTATGTAGGGTCTGAGTGCGCGCGTGGGCGCGGCGCAGCAGCGCGGCGTGGCGTGGCTGGAGCGGCACCTGGCGCTGCTGCAGGAGTTCGGCGAGCCGTACGCGCTCGCGCTCGTCGCCTACGCGCTCGCCGCCGCCAAGGCGCCCAGCGCTGAGCACGCGTATCGGCTGCTCAAGCGACGGCAGCGGTCTGAAGGTAATGCGAGAGTTGCATACTGGAATAAATTGTCCTCGGTGTGTGGTCCGAAGGTGTGTTAATTAATTATGTTTGATACTTGAAGTATTTGCCCCTGGTGTTCAGTTTCGATTATTAAGTGGGTTTCTTCAAATCAATTAAAAGTTGTTCGATACTGGAATAAGTGTACCCCGGTATTCTGTTTCGATTATTAACTGAATGATTCAAATCAATTAGTCTTCTACTCTGTTAATGCGCTTTGCTATTGTCACTATAAAGGTTGTAGTCGAGCGCTTAGTTATAATTAAGTAAAAGTTATAAGATATGTTGGCACATGTATTAACCAAGTAAAAATCTAGCAGAATCCTGACGATGTGTGAATGTAAACTTAAATCGGTGTATCGAAGTTTACTACACCACTAGCATACAAAAAAGTTCGAAATATGAATAATTCGAGCAAGACCACTCTGGGTATGATCATCATGGCGGGCATAGCGCGTATTGTTCTGCTAAACTGGTATCAATAAGTGTGAATGTGTGGCGCAGGCGGGCTCGTGTACTGGGGCCGCGAGCCGGTGCCGCCGCCGCCGTACAAGATGGAGAACCAGAAGCCGTTCCTGCTGCCGCGCCTGCCCTACACCTACGACTCCAACAACATCGCCGCCACCGCGTACGCGCTGCTCGCCTGTATGGACCATCAGGTCGGTTTTACATAAAGTGTCTCTCGTTATTTCCAAGATGGCTACCATACAAACTAACTCATTTTTTTTACTCTGCGCTAAAATAAAAATTATCAATAGTAATTTTGACTGTAAAGCCATAAAGATATGTAATGCGTAAACATTTTTGATGCAGGACAACAATGAGCCCATAGTGATGTGGCTGAACGCACAGCGACTGAAAGATGGCGGATGGGCTTCTACACAGGTTCGGATTCTTATGTTATTTATAATCACAAGTATCAAATTATTTAAATTTAATTTTTTTTTTAGAAGATAGTATTAAATTTATTGTCGTTAATATTTTTTCCACAATTACACATACACAATATTAAAACTGTTTTAAGTATTGAAATAGTCTTGAGACGTATTTCGAGGTTTATTGAGAACTATTTCGAGCATTGAACATCCATACACCAACCAACACGATCGCACCGCCAGGACACGTACATAGCGCTGCGCGCGCTGATCGAGTACACGAACCGCAAGCGGCTGCGCGACGTGTCCGATCTGACGGTCACGGTGGACGCGGTGGCGCTGCGCGGCGACACGCGCACGCTGCGTGTGCGCAACAACAACCTCGCGGTCATGCAGCATATTGATGTGAGTATTGGGGTACATGAAAAAAACTTGGTCCTTCGAGCTGTTTCTCAAGGACGGGTTTTTGGTTTATATCATTATGTTAACGAATCTAATATATATTTTTGTGTGGTTTGTGTGATTAATTGGTCAGATTCCGGAAGCGTGGGGCACGGTGAAGGTGACGGCGCGCGGCGCGGGCTTCGCGATCCTGCAGATGTCGGTGCAGTACAACGTGGACATCGCGCGCTTCCAGACGCCGCCGCCCGTGCCCGCGTTCGACCTGCGCTCGCACGCATTCTTCTACGGCAGGAATCAGTCGCACATCGAGTTTCAGACTTGCGCTAGGTTGGTACTACGTCGTGGGTGCAGGATGTAATTGAACCGTCATCTCGATTATTTTGGACTTATGATCCCATATCGTCTGATCTTAAGTGACAATGTAGCCCTGAGATGGTGGGTGCAACCCATTTATGACCCACTATTGAGCACAGGTCTCCTCGTTATTGACGAGGCCTAGAGCATACTCCACCACACTGCTCCAGTTCGAATAGGTAGAGCCTGAGATACTCAATCGCCCTAACTTTAAAAATAGTAGTTTCTATAAGTTAGTGTGCCCTGGGACCGTAGTGGGAGATATCGTAAATCATTGCGTGACAAGGTCGTGGGTGAGATCGTAAACGGTAACATGTAAAAATGTTTTTTAATTAAATATTTTTTTTATATTTAGAATGTGACTTCACACTAGCGAGCTAGGGGATCTTACCCCTACAAATTTCCTTTCACAGCTGGTTACAAATGTGACCAGATGTGAAAGGACGGAGGAGGTCAAAAATCATGAAATTCGTGTGATTCATTTAATGGCCCCTAGCTGCATACAAAATTGTACCGGATCGTATCCCCCCAGTTGGACGCTGACGTCGGAGTCGCCGCGCTCGGGCATGGCGGTGCTGGAGGCGCCGGTGCCCACCGGCTACATGGTGCAGCAGCAGCGGCTCGACTCGTACGTGCTGTCGCGGCGCGTGCGCACGCTGCAGCGCGCCAAGTACACGCCCGCCAAGATATACTTCTACTTTGATTATGTGAGTGTTGCCGTTTGCAGTTTGGTGACGGTGTAGGGTGGGGCAGCGAGCAGGAAAAGGTGTGGGAGAATATCGACGGAACAATTTGTAATTGATGCAATTTTTATACTAAAGTAAAAATGTTCAGTGTTCAAACTGTCAGTTCAGAGAAATGAATTTTTGAGCGTACCTTTGTTAAAGTGTTAGGTATTATGTAGTTAGCCAAGAAAATATTACACCTAAACTAATTAAGGTTTCATTTCTTAAAGCTATTGCGTTTTAATACTTACTGACTGTTTTACATATTTTCATAATTCAAAACTGTTCTACTTGAATTAATGCGTATTTCACAAGTTAACGTTTACCAACGCCAAAACCGATAACAAATTATGATTATGAGTTCTTTTGCGGTGCAGCTGGAGCCTGAGCCGACGTGCGTGAACTTCACCATCGAGCGCTGGTACCCCGTGGCCAACATGTCGCGCTACCTGCCCATCCGCGTCTACGACTACTATGCTCCCGGTGAGTAGCGAATCACTTCGTTAATTTGACTATACTCGGAATTTTAATTAGATTCCAGATTTGACATTTTCAGTGTTGCAACGTTATGACAACTACTAAATAGTGACGTTGCCGAAATTATTCGATACGGAAATGGAATATTTCCGACTCGATTCCTCTCGTTTATAGTAGTATTTAAACAACTACTGCTTTTAACAGAAACTAAGTAGATATATCACGAAATTAAATATTTCTGAACGCATAATTTAGTTATGACGATTAATTGAGGATATGAGAGTTTTCTTTAATAATTGTGTGTGAAATTAATAAAAAAATGTGATCATGAGGGAACATGAGAAATAAAGCAAATTGGTGTATTATGGTTATATTTTATTTTATAAAACGTCGCCGTCATCGCTATCGCTATCGCTGTCACTTTCTGTGACATTTATTATCAATGTGTCTGTGATGTCGTCTATTAACATATCTAGCCTACTCATTTTTTCTTCTTTGGGTTGCCAATACAGAAATCTATGTCGGCTCTTTTATTATTTTTATTTTTAATATGTATAAAAATCAAAAAAAATTTACTTTTTATAGAATAAAGCAGTGGGGTTACCCTTGTTTCGTATAACAACTTTTGATATAACTTTAATAAATCGAACAACGTTTAAGATAATAATCAGTTTGTATAACATCGTTTGACATAATTTTCATTTCATCAAATATTCATTTTGTGTAATATTGATTGACATAATGTTCATTTGATCGAATATTTATTTTATGCAATGTTCATTTCATGAAATGTTCAGGTTATAAACGCCCTAAAGTCGGTTCTGGCACTCGCCGGCCGCTGCCGCGGCACGCTCGCTTCGCTCGCTCGGCTCGTGCGATGGTTCCTGTTAACCTAACATGCTCGTCGCTTCGCTCCTCGCTAACCTAACCTTCATACTTACGATAAAATAGGAAGTCTCAATATTGTTCCACTTGCATCAACTAGATGGCGTCAGAAGTCTAAATTAAGTAGGTGAAGGAACAATTTCAACAATAATTTTTCAATTAAATATGAAAGGAAACCAATAATTGCTGAACCGAATATCCAACACGATCTTTCGACTAAATCATTATTAGTCTAGTTTACATTACTTTAATTAAAATTAGCGCATTTGAACATTCGATAAAAAGATATTATTCGAAACAAATGATGATAAGAAATAAAATTATGGCAATCAAATATTCGATCAAATGAATAATTATGTGAAATGACTTTATTCCAACTAAAATTAGTCGAAGCGATTTTAGACGAAAAGTTGTTATACCAAACAAGAGGAACCCTAAAGCGCAGTGGTTACTAATTATTAAATAATTATTTTGAATAAATGTATATTTTGTTTCAATAAAAAAATTCACTAAATGATTTTAATAATTGGCACACGAATATTACAATATTATAAGTAAGTAATGATTAATTTCACATTTCTGTAGCAACTGGATGACTAAAAAATTTTAATGTGCAATTTAACGTCGAATGAAAACAACCACTAAGATAACAATTATAATAACTCCATTTCTTATCCATTTTTAGGAAAACTATTTTATTTGTGTATTATAAATGTCATATCGCTGCCAATAACAACTGCGTTCCGAGTAGGGCATGCAATTATCCGCCCGAATTTACTATCCGGATAATACGGATAGTTCATTTTACTATCCGGATATTATCCGGATAAAACGGATAATACGGATAGTTAATGTTTTTCTAAAAAAATCAACCATAGTATGTATTAATTTTACTTTTTCTGTTACCTATAGTGGAACGAATCATAAACCTTTGCATATTTTTGACTTCCTCTTAAGAAAATTCAAAATTATCGAAAATTTAAAGTTATTTGTCTCACTTAATCTTCCGAAAATCGAGTTTTCTTCAGATATCTATGTTTTGGGATCATAGGACACTATTCTGACTATCCCCGCGATGGTCTATATATTGTGTGTGTCTATTTATGTGAACCTCTCATAATTATTTTTTGATGGCTTGACCAATTGAATTGCGGTTGATGCCATTTGAAAGATATCCACTGATCTTTAACTTTCTGCAAATTGTATTGAATTGAAAATGAATTAAAGTGATGTTTATGTCTAATAACTTCCAAAATACTGTAACGTTTTGTTCTCGTTTAATCTCTCAAATCCGCAAAGTGCTTAAAAATTTTAAAACTGTTTTTGACGTGTGTGACTGTGTTCTGTTTTTCGTGTCATATATTTTTCCGGGTTGATGCATGAGTTTGCAAAGTGTCCGATATAAGTGCGAAGCAGAAAGCCTTTAATTTCCCCGTCACATCCAAAAATCTTGGTTCGAAATTCTGTGATCAACCGCGTGTCTATTGCCACAGATCCATCTGTGGATGCTAGAAATAACGTATGTAGCTCCACTAATACCTCATTAGGGTACCTCTGAGAGATTCGGTTTACTAAGAAAGAGATTTTTTATTTGGATTCCAGCGAAGTGAACGTACTATGCATTCGTGACATGCATGCATGTCGTTGGAGTTTAATGAATTAAAGGTATCAAGGTAGCAAATGAGCAAACAGCACCACCCTCACGCTGTCATCCATGATAATTGTGACCAAACAAAGATTAAATTAAGGGTTAATTAACTAGGTTGGTAAGTCCAGTTAGAAATGATGATAGAATGTTAGTCGGTAAGTGTGAAGACTTGGACAGGGACTGTTAAAGGTTCTCAAATCCTTACAGTGTCTAGACGTGAAAAAAGCCAGTGGTCTTGAGGGTGTTCCAATGAATGTACTAAAAGCCTGTGTGGAGGAAAAGGGGAGATCTCCCGCCAGGCGATGTCACTGCCTGGGGACCGCAGTATGAATGTTAACTCGGACCATTTGTATATATAGTTTGTATATCTTGAAATCTTGATAGCGCGGTTGAGGATGCGTCTTCTGATTGGCCAGTTCAGTATGACGCGTATGACGTAGTCTATTGTTTACTGCACTCGTTGCTTGTGGTTGCGTGGTCAGCATTATGTGCGGCGCGCGCTCATGTTACTGTAGGTATGCGCCGCTACAGGACGATACTGAATCTTCTGAATCGTGTGAGATTTAAAGCCATATAAACAGACGTATCAGTTTACCACCAAGAAGTGCTCATTCATCATGGTTTCTGCTTTTAAAATATAACAATTAAATGCTCTGACCGCCTTTAGTTGTTGGGAATTATAGTTACGTCGCACCTCAACATTGGGCGGTTCTTATGCACTGTCGTTGTCTGTCGAGCACGTAAGCTAAGCAATGCTTCCGAGACGTAGGCTAAGATAAAAAGGTAGTTGAAAATTCAGTCAAACTATTTTTTGGGTCATATACCATAAAAAATGTGGTAGAAGTTGCAGAGGCAATCTCCAAATAACCAAAATATAAAACATAAAATATTATATTTTCGTAATAATTAGCAAACAAAATGTCTCCAAATGGTCAAAATAGTATAAAATTATTACTATCCGTTTTATCCGTTTTATCCGGATAATAGGTCTTCTATTATCCGGATAGTATTTTCGGGCGGATATCCGGATAATACGGATATCCGGATATCATGCCCTAGTTCCGAGTGGTCCGATATGTTCCGACATTTCATGTATGTGAACGGTGTCTATGTGTGCGTTGCTTTTGCGCACTTTGTATGAAGCTTAACATCTGTATTATCTAATTTGTACTTCATATAACCTAATAGCAGGTTATATGACGTGGTATCATTATTTTACAAAATGACAGTAGCTAATGTCAAATGAGGAATCGAATTATAATTTTGAGTATAAAAGCATATATTATGTGCCGATGTTTAATATCTTTCGTTTTATAATTTTGAATAAATAACCTTTCCGTATTGTTCTCTGATTTTTATTATATTTTATTAAAACACATTATAATAGACATATTGAGAAAAGAGAAATGGAATAATCAAAACATCGTTCGTAATTGTGTGAGTAATCACTATTATTGAAAAGCTGGCAACATAATTTTGAAAAGTGACATTAGCTTACGTCAATTTAGGAATCGAATTAAAATTCGGAGTATAGTCATATTTGAAACTCCCCACGCGCGATGGCATGCGTACACAGTTTCCTAAGAAATAAAAGAAAGAGCAAATAATTAATATTTCGCACAGAAAGATTGCCATCCCCTAATACTTGCACACAATCCGAGATATGAGCAAAACATTTTTGGTCCTTCGAGCTGGATTATAACTGTGACTTGTATTGCAGAGCGATTTAACGAGACGATCTTCGACGCTCTGCCCACGTACCTGCTGAACATCTGCGAGGTTTGCGGCTCCTCGCAATGTCCGTACTGCGCTATCTACAACGCGGCGGTGCGCGGCGCCTTCGCCCCCGCTCTAGCTCTGCTCGCCTTCGGAGCCCTACTCGCCGTCTACATACGTCCCCTGTATTACGACATAGATACGTAGCGATAATTTATTCTTTAGGTTTCATGGGCGTAGCCAGCAAGCGAGCTTCCCTAACGAGATCTTACAAACGTTTCGCAATTGACTTTAGAGCTGTTGCCTATCAATTACATCGCAATTAGTGAGGTAGGTATATGATTGCAATAGGAATGATAAAACATCAATAACAAACGCGACTCGTAACAGTTAGGGCAGTGGTGTCTTTGTCGCTTTTATTGTAATCATAGTATATGTTATGTAAACGTTTAATGAAAGCCGCGCCTTTTTAGCTACGCTCATTGTACGATTTTATCCTACAATGGCGACATGTCCGTCATTTTTATACGAAGTATAGAATTTACAATTTTGGCTGTAAATTCGGACTGACCAAAATCATAAAGGTTGGAATGAGGATACAAAAACAGAAATCATGAATATTTAAGGGTGAGTAAATAGTTGCATTTGAATTAAAATTTTTGGCATTAAAAGAGAATTAATATGCTCCCTTTCTTGACTACTTAAATGGAGAACTACCTACAAAGATGATATTTTTTATATCAAAGTATTATATACAAAGTGGTAAACAGTAACATAAAATATTTGACAATATCTTCATATATACATATATGGTATGTAGCTAATCATATCAATAAATTTGAAAGTGTATTAATTTATTTACAAATTGTATGATATACCTGTATTTTATATGTACGTCCAGCTTTATTAACCACCGTTAGTTTTAGGATGACGATATGGAAGTACTTTTCTAAGACTCCATTGCTTTATAATTTTACTTTATTGATGGTCCAGTGTGATGTAAACCACACATTAAAGCGTAGTTTCGTGTAATTTTTATTCTTTAAAATGCGGAATATCAATAATGTTTTTAAAAGAAGCATTAAAAATTTTCGATCAGTATCTTTCGATGTAACTATGTATTTTTCTGAATTTCGAATAATAAAATCATATGTCAAGCATTTCTAAAGATGCCTGCGTGAGCGCAGCGAATATTATCTTCTAATACTGACAATAACTATTTTAAATTTCGTAACCACTACTTATAATAATAGTAGATTATACACCAAGGGGATAAAGCACTGTTTTATGTCACGGGCGCTATATTGAATCCTGAACGTAACGAAGGACTCCAAATTTAACTCCCGAGCGCAGCGAGGGTGTTATAAGTTAATTCCCGAGCAAAGCGAGGGA
Organism: Hesperia comma; assembly: GCA_905404135.1. Taxonomy (NCBI): domain Eukaryota; kingdom Metazoa; phylum Arthropoda; class Insecta; order Lepidoptera; family Hesperiidae; genus Hesperia; species Hesperia comma. The sequence continues at coordinate 10,278,161 of FR990031.1, read as the reverse complement.
ATTAAGATTGAGTCCTGAGTGCAGTGAGGGATTCAAGCGCCCAAGAAAAAAACAGTTTTATTCCGGTGGTGTATACTCTACTTTTCTCACTTTATGCGAGACAATAGAGTAGTTTCTGGGAGTCGATTATTGACAATGCCTATGGCATCTAATTTAATAGCTTCTGGAGTCAAAATACTTTCATCACTCGACATTTTTGATATTTTTTTTTAAATATTTATAGAATCTTCTAAAGTACTACTAGCTATGGCTATAGCAACTTCTTTCAGCTGGCGTGGCCTACTCGATTTGACAAACAAATGAAGTTCGTCTCAGTGCGAATCTAGTGGGCCACGGCTTCGGTCTTCGAAAATCGAGTTGGCCGCGCCCGCTGAGGGCATTCTGTTTAGCGAAATTAGACTTTATGCACATAGCAATAAGAGTTATGAAAGTGAAAATCACATTATTGACCAGCGGGTTATAATGAAATTCAATAGAACATTATAACCCGGCTAAAGCCAAGAGGTATAATGTCTTGCTTTCGGTAAGGTTTACATGACATATAATTCGGCATTGTCGAGCATGTAGTGTGAAAAACTACTTACCTTTTCAATATGAAATTCTAAATTAATTATGTAATCAATAACTTTAATAACTTTGTATCATTTATTTGTTGATAAACCAATATTGTATACATTTGTATTACACGTTTTCAATAGGTACTATTCATACCATTTAATTTAATTAGTCCTTAGCTTTACATTAAAATGTTATGTCACCCTGGCAGCTTCATTTAATTTATAGCTAAACAGTTTTTAGTAGACTTACCTTCATTCCAGTGTAGTTTAGCTTTGTTTGAATCGTGAGTGTTCACATAGCCTAAGAGATGACTATATGGAGGGTCATTGATTTTTTATAGTTTTAATTGTGTATAAGATTTCTTATTTTATCTTTAAATATGTTTTATTTAGGAATGAAATAAAATGGCAATGACAATAAATTAGGCGCAGGAATTGATATTGGTTGACACAGCTGTCTAGATTTTGTTGAACAAATTCAGTAGGTATTTATATGAAAGGCAAAATTTATCAATTGTTATTCATAAATGTCATTTTACGATAAGTATACCTTGTACGAGTAACAAATACAGGACAGTAGGTATTAACTGAAATCCCCGTCCTCAAATTATTTAATAAAATTCAACATTCAAAACATTTTGCTACAATCCTCATTGCCCATTAATTTATTACCACTTTTAATTACTGCCATTTACTAAGCTCTAAAAATACATCCCTGTATATTATACTGTAGAAGGGTAGACAAGAATTTTTATTATTCTTGTTCAATAAATTTCCAGTTTGGTTTTAATGATTACCAGAAAACTACTTTTACTTTATGAGAAATATTTATACTTTACATTGAAATATGTTATGTGATCTTTGTAAAATGAAAATTTTTCTTTAATGTGTTTAATAACAACCCTTTGCATTGGAAGTAACATTGAATTGTCATCGTTGGTTATGTAAATGTAACTTCTTATATATTTGCGAAATATAAAAAAGAACGTTTTTTCTTCAGGAAATATTAATGTTGCTACCAATGTAATACTTCCATTTTTGTTTCCTCAATTGCATTTATACGTCATATACTTAATATTTTATTTTTTACTTGGGTGCTGTTGTCGCTTTTCTCTAGATTGCCATTATTTCACCATCTTGCTAATATGTAATAAATTACCAACTTCCAATAAGAAAAGAGAAATATTATTATCAGTAGCATAGAATGCATCCTTGCCTTGACAAAATAAAATGTAAGATTCAATATCAGCAGATGCAATAAATCATTTTAAATGTGTAAATAAATTTAGTATAGAGTTTGATGTAGGCGTAAGTGGATTTATACATAAAAAAATTTAGAAATCACGCAATACAATATTTAAAGACATTGTCAATCAGTATGCCTTATTAGGAGAGTACAATTTAGACCAGTAATTCGAATATTTTATACATGTAGAAATTAACGCAAATTATACTTTATTTATAAATTAATACATGACAAAGAACAAATGTCAAGATCTGAAATATTTATTAATGGACGGTCCATTATGGACCATATTTACTCTGAAAATTTATGAAACTTTTAATAAAAAAATTATAAAGTAGGTACATTATCGGAAATCATATCAAAATTTAAAATCTGGATTAGCAAAATTATGTACAAAAGCCGTCCAAAATTCAGATCTGAAGAAATATTTATTTTAATTTACACAATACATTAAAAGATACTGTGTTAATGAATCTCATAGATGTGTTAAGCAACATACTTAATTAGTTTCCGTCCAAATTTACCAATGACTGATTTTTTTACTTTTTTAAGTGTCATGTACTTGTGTGTAAGTTAGTTTTGCAAGTGACTCCTTAGTGTAAGACAGTGGTAAATGTAATTATTGACTCCCTGTATAGATCTATATCCAAATAAAACAATCCTTTCAGAAATTGGGTTTTTCTTTATTTATACATAGAACATCTGCAGTAAAATCACCAGTATTATAACAGTGGCCATTCACAATCAACAAAATATCTTGTACATGGGCGTACACAGGTAGGGCCAGGGGGAGACTTCCCCCCCCCCCTGCATCAAGAGGTAGATGAATATTCATTACATTTTACATAAAACAACCAACCTTAACATCGACAAGCAGAGATAAATCAAAAACTAGGTGCCAGATGTTGCCCAAATGTATATTAAATCACATAGTAAGCACCAGTTTGAAATAAAACAAGAATCGTCAAATCTTGTTCACCCACTCGAAAGTTCTGGGGTAACAAACATTAATAAACCTTTTTGAAGTCTGTTAAAAAGTCAGTTGAATGTGATAAGTTGCATTAGATCACTGGATTGATGCAAAAATGAACATAATCTTTTGTCTGTTTACGAAAATAATGTTAAGTCATACAAGGATCTTTTGGCTTGTCTATTAAACATTATGCTATATAATGAATACAGTCCCATTACAAAGTATTTGACTCTCCATTTCCATAATAAAGAACCTATTACATTTATTAACCTACTTTTTAATTAATGTTCATTAATTTGAACAGTTCATGGCAGTAGACCAATGAAGTAAGTGCACACTGCATTTTACAGTTAGATTTTAAAGGTAATTTTTATTTATTTTTTAATCAAACATCAACTGCACAAGATGTATGATATCATTATGACCACACCAGGTTACACCTATGCAAGCCATGCCAGTGAGTCATTGCCCGTCTCCCTCGCACTTAATTTGTAAAATTCTCTGTAAGCCTCAAATGTCTTACCTACTTTGGACAAAGTACAAGTACTTTGGAAAAAAATATTTAGGGATTAGAAATAAATAACTTAATACTAGTAGTACTTATATTTACACCACTAAATAATATGAAATATACACAATAATCATGCATACAAAGTAATAAATTATTGTTTCTTCTTAACTTGCTTAGATTTGGTACTGGTCTTGGGTACTGCACCTCTGTTGAACAGGTTAGTAAACATCTCCGACATCTCGGGCAACTCCGTCATCTTTGTCATGTTGGATATCTGTTTCAAATCTTCCTTTGTTTCTGGATCGTTCATCATTTTAGGCAGCACCATAATAAGCAGGAGTGGTAACACCATCATGATAATCATGGGGTTGAACAGGAAATCTGTAACCCGCAACTGCTCGCGGACCTGGAAATACTTGTATTTAAAAGCCGTCTTCATGCGCAATGGGTACGGCACTTGGACCACTTGAGACGTTTGGACGTAGTTCACTTTACGTGCTCTGAATTTTCCTTTAGAATTGATTTCTACTCGCACGGGGTCGTACATGAAATCTGGGTGGATGACCTCCACGACGTAAGACCCTGACGGTACGTTGTGTATTACGAATGACCCATCCTCTTTTATAAAACCGATGTACTCGCCTCCGTTCACATGGATTCTGGTGTTCACTTGCCAGTTTTCTGACACATCTTCTTCGGATGGAAATACTCGCCCTTCGATCGCGTATCGGCCGATCCCAACTTCTTCCTCTTGTGTATTCACAGCGCTCAATACATCGCCATACAAAGATAGAGTTACCAAGATACCTGATAGCAGTTTATTCATTGTTGTAATCAATACACTTAAAAGTGTAATGTATGTTAACTATATATTATCACGAAGTTAAGTTTGTGTTTAAGTTTTATTGATAAATTGAGATCAAATCGAGAGAAAACTGAGAAAATGAGTATTAGGAAATTAATAATGACAGTATAAAATTGACAAATTCAAGATTGTTGGAAACATTGATCTATAAAGGACTATGGATTAGACACTAAAGCAAAAATAGCGTGCCTGACCACGTGACAGAAACTGCCTGTCAAAATTTTAGTGAAACAAGATGGCCGATTCTACTAGTGTTGTGCGCACTACGTGGACGGAAACTATCGATATTTAGTTTAATGACTTACGATATAACAGCGATAATACATGTCGTTCGTCTTCTCAGCGATATTAATATTAATTTTGATACCTACTGCGATGAACTTGTCATGTCATATCAACCAAAATTTTTTTGTAAAAACCAGCTATCATGATGATCTGCTAAACAAACGAGGACACAACGACTGCTCCCCCTTTTTAGATGATCTCAGCGATAGTATTTTAAACTCTGCCAGTTAATTAGGTACCACTCTCTTGCTTAACACAGCCGCCAAACTATTTGTCTTGTTCCAGTTAGGAAATTTAGGTAGTTAAGGCCTTTATTTATTATATGCATAATGTAAAATTATCAAAATAGAGTTCCATAACCGAAGTTTAACCATCGACAGCAAAATACTTATATCTCTACTAGCTACCCGCTCCGGCTTCGCACGGGTGCAAGTTAGATTTACCATAGCAGCGCCATCTATTGATTACTTACTCAACCCAGTCGAAAGGTATCGACATCAGATCTGTTAGAATCATTTGGAGTTAACAGATAATTGTGACTCTCAAATAATAAGAGACAAATAATTAGCAATTACTTAAATTAAAATTGCGACTATAATTTGAGATTTAAACTATCCTATCTCTCAAGTTGGATCGAACTGCACATGGTGTGCGAATTTTATTATAATCGGTTAAGTGGTTTAGGAGTCCATTGAGGACAAACATTGTGACACGAGATTTATATATATTAAGATTTGGCTGTATTGTATATAACTAGGTCCAAATACAGGCTTGAAGTTATGTTAAGTTTTATATCTAATATCTTTAAACGAGCAATTCTTGTATATTTATTTATTTATATATAATCACGATCTCGGAAACGGCTGCAAAGATTTTCATGAAAGTTACAGATTAGGGGGTTTTCGGCTCAAGGAATCGATTTATCAAGGTCCCAGGTTCGAGAAAAGCTCGGTTCCCGAGATAAAGAGATTTTAAAAACATCATACTGACGTCATCTATGAAACATTAGGATAACTTCTATGAGGTACTGTTTGTAACGTGTTGAACTGACGCCATCTATGAAACATTAGGATAACTTCTATGAGATACGGTTTGTTTGTTTCAGTAGTATGAAACTAGATGGCGCTCGAATATATTTTTGTTCGGCTAATACTAATATTAATATTCATTCTTACGTTGAAGCGCTATTTTTGCGTTATACCTACCTATTTTCTGTTTGAATAAAATTAAAAATCAGTGCGATTATCTCGCTTGACCTCGCAGGACGCGTAGTGATAGTTTAACGTGCGTTTGTGATATTTACGAGAATATTTGTAAATAAATGTTAGTTTTGTTATTATCGATTTAATAATATATTTTAATAAAGTTTTAAATAAATAATGGTCAGATCGATGAAATTACTATTGTTGTAAATAGAATCAATAAAATTTTAAGTACGCCTAACAACTTGCTCATTAAACTAAAAGTATATTTATTTATGTTGTTTAATTATCATAAACATTCAATACATTTTATCGCAAATAAAAATTTCAGTCGGGGACTGCCTAAGCCTGCGAAAAGTACGAAGGAAAGTTCAATGAATTTATCTAATTAAGTATGTACCTATTTAAAATGCAATTAATTCGCTCACACAGTTAACTTCTATGAGGTACTGTTTGTAACGTGTTGAAATTTCAGTAGTATGAAACTAGATGGCGCTGTACAACTTTGTGAAACACGCTGTTGAGATCCTTTGGCCGTAACATAAGTAAAATGAATTTTGTGCTCAGTGAACAGTTGTATGATTTGACTCCTGAATAGATGGCGGAATTCCTCGTATTTCTTGCGATTCATACTAAATATAATTTTCAACCGAGCAAAGCTCGGTCAACCAGGTACTCCAATATTAAAAATCAATCCTTTCACCACCAAAAACCAGTCCGCCTACTCCTAAACAATGCCACTTTTACTGATTCTGAATGTACCCGCTGAATCCAGAAAAATCGCGATAAATACTTACATAAATAAATAAGTCATAATTATGTACCACTACGATGAATTTAATTTTAGAGTTTATTCAATAAAAGGGTGAAGATAGTACTGCTGTGTGATATGACTGACAATTTTCATCTGATCACCCATGATTGTGTTATAACCCTTAGTGCATTAATATTGTGAAAATGGGACCGAAATTTAAATAAAAAACATGTGTCTATGTACACAAATTTTAATTTATTTGTTTATGGCTAACCCTATAATGTACAGCATAATTACAAAAATACAAATAAAATTATTACAGCATATTTATTAATTGGGCACAAAAAGCGATCGTATCGCTAACTAGCGAATTCTTCAAGAGAAGCTTTGGGCAGATAAGATAACACAGGAATAATTATAATTACTTTTTACAAAAAAAAGACTTCAACATCGACAAGCAGAGGTAACTCGAAGTCTACTCACCAGAAAGCTCAATTCAACCCATCTAGATGAAGTTCTCGTTGCTACAAATTAATCAACCCCAAACATATAGTAATTGCTGTAAATAGTTGAGAAGTTCCTTCGACTATCTTTTGGCTTCATAGGATCGACTCAGACCTTCATTAAATTGTCACCCCCATGAGTAATTAGTCACCCCTACAACTTTCGAAAGTTCCCTTCGATTTTTCTAAGATGCCATCATTGGATCCTGGTGTCCTTATCATTGTACCACCCTTGGAATATCCAAATGCAAATAAAAAAGAATGATCAAAATCGGCTAATAAACGACGAAATACAACATAGACGAAACATACATACGGTCGAATTGAAAACCTCCTTGTTTTTTAAGTCTTTTAAAAAACCAGAGAGGTTGGTAGAGTGAATAAATATATATATTTACATATATAATGTGTATACTATACATAAATATAACAATAATATGTATAGGCACACATAAACAGTTGTTTTCATACACATGAGCAACTAGAGAACCGCCCGCGCTTCGCTTCGGGACCCGTAGGTAACAGCCGCGTAGGTCTCGCTCCCGTAGGAATTTAGGCTAAAAAGAAGCCTACTACTCGCTCTCTTCACTCCACCCTGTCTGAGGTGTGTGGAGTGTCTTTGGGGGTGTCTCTCGCGGCCCGATAAAACGGGCCGGTCCTTGGGTTGGGCCCTAAGGCCCTTGGTTGTCCATCTGTGGTTAACCAATAGGTCAAGTCCGGTGAGTGGTGGCCTTTTTACAGGCCACAGAGTCTTAAACGGGATGGGGTTCATCTTCGCGCCGCCCAGGCGATCGAGGCCCTACCGGGTGAATCCCGCTGGTGGGAAGCCCAGCAGGAGCCGATCAGCGCCGGGCGACGACTTACGAAGCCCCAGTATCAGTCAGTGCTAGCCCCGTCCCGCGCAACCAGCAAGTCGCGCGGGAAGGCCCAGCGGTCCGGTGGACGGGTGTGGAGCGGCACCAGGTCCTGCAGATGCGGGAACCGCGACGCGTCGACACGCCCGAACATGTTGCGTGCCAATCTCTCGATGAAGTCGTCCAGGCTCTCGACTCGAAGGTCCCTCTGGATGCGGGCGTTCCTGACGTACCTCGGCGCACCAGTCAGCCGGCGGAGCGCAATCGCCTGAACCGCGCGCATCCTCTTGCGCTGCGGTTCGCTGGCGAGCGCGTACCACGCCGGTGCCGCGTACGTGAGGCGGGATCTAATGTAGGTCTTGTAGACCCCGAGCTTCAGTCCAAGAGGGAGGCTCGAGGAGAGCACTGGTTTCTGCCATCGCGCTTCTGGAATTCGCGACGGCTTTCGTAACCTGTGGCTTCATCGAAAGTCTTCCGTCGATTTTGCCCCCAGGTATTTGGCCTGTGGGGCCCATTGGATATCTTGTCCGTGAAGCTCCAGAGTAGGGTCCCGCCTGTTGAGGTATCCTCCTATGTTCACGGCCTGCGTCTTCTCGACATTCACCGACAGTCTCCACGCGGCGAGCCATTCGGGGAGGGCATCAAGCGCACGCTGCATCTTGACGATGGCGTGGGTTCTATTCAGCGACGTGGTGATGTACGCCACGTCATCGGCATATAGGGCAAGCGACGCCCCCCTGCCGCCGGGATGTCGTCGGTGTATCAGGCGTAGCAGACCGGGGACAGGCAACTCCCTTGCGGGACGCCGGCTGCGATCGGACGCTCGGTGGATTCGGCGTCTTCAACTACTCTGAAGCTTCTATTTTCGAGGAAACTGGAGATCACCTTAACGGCACTCCGGGGCGCCGACGACTGCGAGATCTTGTAGAGAAAGCCGTCGTGCCAAACACGGTCGAACGCCTTTTCCATGTCGAGGAATACTGCACACACGCGTTCTCTCTTATTCAGAGCCGCGGTAACGGTGTGCAACACCCTCGACAGTGTAGCCGTGCTGTTCAGCGGCATCAAAAAGTAGCCTTCCAATTCTGTTGGCAGCTAGGCTATTCCACCCCGGATGCTTGCAGTTCCAGTCGCCCGCGCCCACCACCGGTGTCGGCGAGTCCAGCAACTTGCGGACATCAGCCAACAGGATAGTGCCAGCGGGCGGGCGGTACACTGAATACAGCCGGAGCGGGGAGTTCTCGAGGCAGAGCTAAAGTAGCCTATTATATTTGACTTAAGTAAATTACATGTAGTATTTGATAGCGTAATTCAGAACTTGCAAATGAATTTTATTAACGCCATCTGTTAACAACTCCGAAAATAAATGTCTAGCAACTAACAAAACATCGATCTTCCCATGGGAATGGGATGTTTTTCCGCGGTAAAAAGTAGCCTACGTCACTCTCCACCCTCCTAACTATCCCCACACACATAAACCTTACCATATAATAGCTTTGTTGCGACGTGCAAGCGTCACAAACAAACAAACAAACAAACAAACACACTTTCACATTTATAATATTAGTAAGGATGTCGTAAATGCAATTAATAAATTTGAAAGTTGTAGATAATGGAGCAATCAAGTAGGTATTAAACTTAAAGAGTTTGATGATAATGTTCCTTGGCATGATTTTTAAAGGAATCTTTAAAGGACAGGAATTTTTATTTAAAGGAATTTTGACGTGACAACGTCTTATAAATTGGTTTGCCGGGAGGCACTTCAAGAAACTGCGTTAGTAAGCTCCGCTCACGTTCCTTGGTGACAGTGTACAGAAAATGGTACAGCGCCATCTCTGGTTAAGTAGAGTAACTAGTTTGTTACCTCACTTAGTTGTGACTAATGGTTAATGGTCTAACGGTTAGCAGCGCTAGATGGCGGATGGTGTTACAATGTTTTAAATATAATTCTTTGTATACGTTTACCCCATGAAGATACGGGAACGCAGGGTCAACTTCACAAATAACCACAACTGCTTGCAAACCCAAAATAGCAGTTTATTATAAAACCAAAGAAGTCGACACATTGCCCTTTATAAATTTTTCTCTTATATAAACTCCACGTTACACTCGTTAGCGCGTTTCACAAATTGGTACAATGCCATCTTGTTTACAAGTGAGGAACTATTTAACAAAAATAAAACATTAAACTTAAATTGCTTCCGCCTTCACATGACGGTTAGACAGTATAAATAAATGTTTTAAATTGTTACTATTATTTCATCCTTCTTCCTACTATACGAATGAATATTCACATTAAAATTATTTTACCACTTAAAGTCGTTGTCACGTAAAACTTTCGCCCGTATACCGACGTTACAGGCAACCAATTTTTTTAAAGGAAAGGAACAGGGAGGGAGTTCCAAAGTTGGACAGCATAGACAGAAAAAAATATTTATATAATAATTACTAAACGGTGCCGCGGTGGCCAACTTCCCCTCAGTTTAGGGTTCGTGTACTCTATTAACTTAGTTCAATTAAATAACATACAGACCTAATTTTAAACTTGTATGAGACTCTCTTGTTCTATAAAAAGTAAGAAAAGCTCACCAAAATAGAAGGAACAGCGCCGTCGTGTAACCTTACCACATTAAGCGTTCTGTTGAAACTTGCTTCAACAAAATGTAAAGAACACACAAACAAATTTTGAAGGCCCGGGTTTATGTTTTCTGGGCCAATTATTTCTAGCCACTTGTTTCTTAATGATTTATTTGAAGGGAATCTATTGAATAAAAACAATTATTTCAACTTTCTTCAGCGTCATTTTAATTATCGATATATCGAATATCGATATTTTAACACTTTCTTACCCTAAGTGTCATTGAAATGTAAACAAATCGGCCAATCAAATATATAAAATAATGATGTAAAACCCAACAAAACATTAACAGGCCCACAGAACACTATTACTCAGGCCTACGTAACCCTCGCACAGATCTTCATGCAGCAAAAACATATATATCAATATCATTCAGATATACAACGAAAACTAATACTTACCTGTGTAAAGTTAATTTTGGGTGTAATTTGTTTTTCCTTGCTCCGCATTGTAGTATACAACACTTCATTGTGTTTCAATGTGTTTTTCTTGCTTTAAAGGACACCACAACACCTATCAATGCCTATTTTATTAATATAATGCATTTTTTAATATTTGTTTATTTTGTTTCACATAAAATGACATTTGTCAACTGTTACTATAAATGGCCGGCCTGCTATAACGTCAACCAGCTAATTTCATAGAGGTTAAGGATTAGGGCGTCTCTATCTAAGTAGGTATATTATTCCTATCTCTATGGTTGGAAATGTTGAAATGACAGTTGATGTGAATCTATGGAATCTTGACACTTGCTTGACATTAGCACCAGTCATAGACTACATTTTGGCCACAGATTCGGTAGGTCACTTTAAAAATATTACGGAAGTCGAACAACAAGACAGGGGTGTTTTCTTCCGGAACATTCGAGTTATCTTAAACCACCTTTATAAATACACAAACAAAATGTACTTTAATAATTATAAGTAACTATAGCTGGCCGAATGAATACCACAACAAATACACACTATACGCCTAAACTTAATTATTTATTTATTTCATAGAAAACAAATTAAGTAGGTATAAGTAAAATATAAAACTTACTTAGCTAATGGAAAATTTAAAATTACGTGGTAATTGTTTTTTTTTTGTAGCAGTCATCGGACAAGAACCTTTTTACCAAAGGTCGCTTTTCAACAGATTATGCGAGTGACGAGTTCGAATCGCACTGGACTGTTTTCATCCTCATCATAGTCATTTCGACCGATCATGGCCCAATAATGAGCACGGGTCTCCTCTCAGAATGTGAAATTTAAATGTATAATTTAATGTAATTACTTAATTTCATCATCATCATCGTCATCTCGACCGATCATGGCCCACTAATAAGTAGCGGTCATACGGCATACCAAGATAGTTTTTGTAGTTATGGCCAAAGACGTTGGAACATCCGATTTATCATTGTAGCTGAAACACATAAAAGCATTTTAAAAGGAGATCTACGAGTATAATAATTAGTACTAACCAACCTCTCGTATTAGTGTAATTAATAAAGAACTGTACTTTAATTCGTGTCTACCTACCGCGGCTTCGCCCAGCTTATTTTATTTTTTCATTTTTGTCCCCTATTGCACCCCCTTAGAGATTGGTTTTCGAAAAAATAAGTAGCTTATGTTTGACCTAGCATCATCAACTAACTTCCTAAGAATATTCATCGAAATCGGTCAAGTGGTTTATACTCCGACTTTTAATTCGATTCGTAAAATGACATTTCCAGGGTTACCGTTTTTTATTATCACAAAAATAGTGTTGTACGCAAATGATTCGATTTGATAAAAATATTAATCGGATTATAATCGTTTCGCATAATTTAGCAAATTGCTAAAATACTGTATGAAGTTATTACAGGAGCAATAACTACACATAAAAAATAATTATTATCAATTTTCCCCTACATTTTTAATTGTTAAGCGCTTTTCGTGCATGTATGTACTAAAAGCATGCATGTACCGGTGTTTAATATTTTTCGTTTACTATATAATTTTAAATAAATAACCTTTCCGTATTGTTCTTTGGTTTTTTATTATATTTTATTAAACTAAGTACATTATAATAGACATATTGAGAAAATAAAAATCGAATAATCAAAACATCGTTCGTTAATCATGTGAGTGATCACTATTATTGAAAACCTGGCAACATTATTTCGAAAAGTGACATTAGCTTACGTCAATTTAGGAATCGAATTACAGTCCGCCCAACTTATCTCTGAAATGGCAAAAATTGGAACTAACGAAAAGTCATTCATAAGTACGTTGTGTTCATTCATCTGTCAGTTACTAGTGTGCAATGATTGGTCAAATGAATGTCAAATGCGTCCGACAGCGCCTCTTTCGTTTCAGTCTTAAGTTGGGTTTACTATAAAAGTCGGAGTATAGTTTTTCATCCCTCAAACTTTTATTCCCTATTTTAAGTCTTTAGCGGTTGATTTTTGACGTGACAACGTCTTATAAATTGGTTTGCCGGGAGGCACTTCAAGAAACTGCGTTAGTAAGCTCCGCTCACGTTCCTTGGTGACAGTGTACAGAAAATGGTACAGCGCCATCTCTGGTTAAGTAGAGTAACTAGTTTGTTACCTCACTTAGTTGTGACTAATGGTTAATGGTCTAACGGTTAGCAGCGCTAGATGGCGGATGGTGTTACAATGTTTTAAATATAATTCTTTGTATACGTTTACCCCATGAAGATACGGGAACGCAGGGTCAACTTCACAAATAACCACAACTGCTTGCAAACCCAAAATAGCAGTTTATTATAAAACCAAAGAAGTCGACACATTGCCCTTTACAAATTTTTCTCTTATATAAACTCCACGTTACACTCGTTAGCGCGTTTCACAAATTGGTACAATGCCATCTTGTTTACAAGTGAGGAACTATTTAACAAAAATAAAACATTAAACTTAAATTGCTTCCGCCTTCACATGACGGTTAGACAGTATAAATAAATGTTTTAAATTGTTACTATTATTTCATCCTTCTTCCTACTATACGAATGAATATTCACATTAAAATTATTTTACCACTTAAAGTCGTTGTCACGTAAAACTTTCGCCCGTATACCGACGTTACAGGCAACCAATATTTTTTTTAAAAATAAAATGAATAATGTGTGACCCTGGGTCTTCAACTACATATTGGATTTTCATTTCTAATTTCATCCAATTCGGGCCGTTGGTTTAGGTTAGAGTGTAAAAGACAGACCTTCGCATTATAAGTATAGATTAAATCAGTGTGAAATCCTGATAAAATTCATGCGTAATAAACATTACTGTATCGTTTTATGCATTTATTATTTTATTTTTGTAATTAGTAGATTATAGTCAATAGCTTTACGGTCTTAGATTTACGATATTTATTTTTCTTAACTGGTTTCGGGTACCTAGCTATCTCGTGCATCCTGGCTTTGAATATCCACTTTATTAACTCTGTCAACCTAATTTTGCCACACGCTGCCGGGGGGACAGCTGTCACCTCCTAGACCTCTTTAAATAAATCCCTACTAGTACATAATATCTCAATGATCCCTACCTAGTATCTACGCTTGTTGTACTATTTTAAAAAGTCTGCCTCGAAAACCTGATTGCACCCTATATCAGGAATTCAGGACCCTGCCCCTGGATCGGAAGCTGCTTACCTATGCCAGGGTGTCTTTTAAAAAAATACCATTTTATGTAGAAAACATTATGAATGTCCAGGGTTTGGCCACGACAAAGTGCAATGAAGCGTTCAGAGCCCGGCGGCTTGCGGAAGTGCTCATAGCCCGGCGCCGCGGCGGCTTGCGTCGATCTCAAGTGATCAAGCAACAGCGAGCACGGTCGGTAGTTGGATGATGGGTGACTGCTAGTGGCATAATTTCGTGAGCGCTTCCATGCTTCGGAGGTTACGTAAAGCCGTTGGTCCCGGTTGTTATCGATAGATAGCAGTCGTTAAGCCATGTCGGAAGGCCTTCGGGCGCCCGGGCGGCTCGAACACTTCTGACACTGGGTTAGCCATTAACACCTCCACCTATCCGCACTGGAGCAGCGCCAGCGTGGTGGAGTATGTTCTAGGCCTCCTCATTCGTGAGGAGAGACCCGTACTCAGTAGTGGGCCATTAATGGGTTGTAGCCAAGTGCAATAGCGGAGAACCTCTGGAACTCGCATCCCATATCGTAGGACGACGAAGCCCCGCTTGACAGCAGCAGGGCGATACCGGCCGACGCTTATAACCGTATGGAGGAGCACACGTGCCGCATGATCCGGCGCGGCATCGACGAGCAGCCGCCCTCCGGCCCCGGGTTTTGTGTCATATAAGTTACTAGTTGACCCGGCAGAGGTCGTCCTGCAACATTTATTATTAAGTAGACGCCCTCGCTTCTTCGCCTTTCTTTCGGGAAACTTGTTGTTCCGCTCCTATTTGTCGCAACGTGATGTAGCCTACTTATAGCCTCCCTCAATAAATGGAAAATTCATGACAAAAAGAATTTTTCTATTCGAACCAGTAGTTTCTGAGATTAGCACGTTCAAACGAACAAACAAACTCAATTCCGCTTTATATTATTAGTTTTGATAGTATAGATTTGCAGGGTCGTCGCTACGTCGCTAGTAGGTAGTAGAGGGCCCACGTGGGCGCTCTTATAGCTAGCGGCGGTCCAACCGGTACCACCGACAATACCGTATTCCCTTATCGTTGCGTATAAATCTTTTAATGATTAATAAAATGACAATGTGCGTGATCATTTAATTTTCCGAAAACCCCCTAACGCCCTCCATCGAGCGTGTCGCCTTGTGCACGCCTTGCCCACTCTGGTTATTTATTTGTTATGCAGTAAACCAATAGATATAATTATGTAATTCAATGCACATAATCAATAAATTATAAAGATGCATGTACCTATTATGCTTTTTTATCTCATAAAAAACGCTTTCCAAATTCTAGTCAAGGATTGTTTGGAGTTGCAGTAGGTAAATAGCTCAGCGATCGTGCGTTTATGCATCAAAGCAATTTAATTGCTTACGATTGGTTTTCCTTATTTTAAGTTAATACGTATATTAGTCGTTATTCACCGTAGTACGTGACCAGCAGCCACTCAGGCGCATCGTATTCGAAACCAATAATAATTTCACCATTAATAGTAGTTTTACAGTTTTAGTTTAATAATAGTAGTTTTACAGTTTTAGTAAGCAAGCACCATCATTATAATAACTTGTAAGGTCTAGTGTAAAGTGAAAAAGTGTTCGTTAAACCATTCAAATAATACATCTTTAACTGCCTCTTATAATACATAATATTCGTTACAAACTTTGGTAAAAGGGGTAATGGTGTATCGGTGGTAAAGGTGTAAGTCGTCTGCACCATACTAATAATCGAGACGCGCCCTTTACATTTGGTCCTTCGAGCCGAATGTAAATAGTTTGGATGAATTAAAAAATGCTTCAATGCAATAGCGGTACAATTTTGGAAAAACAGGTAGAAGGCTAGCAAGTGAGGCTAGTACAAGAGAGATTTATGAAAATCTGGAGAAAAACCGCACAATCGAAAATACAACAAGCGGTGTAGGGAAGCGTAGTGATACTAGATATATTCATAAATTTTTTTCAAAATAATGATCCATCAAGGTCCTGAAAACTTTTTAAATTTGGTACTCGAATCTTTAGCGTAGTATTAAAAAATATAATTTTGTATATGTACTACAAAACAATATTAAGTATTTGACATTTTGTTATTCACGGGCATTTTTTTACTATCGGGTAGTCTGCGGGTCATCCTATGACATCAAGGTTGACTTGACTGCCATCTGTCACAAAAGATGTGACAAAATTGACAACAAAGCATCGAAATCTTTTAAAATCATAGAGCTTACTTACCTCTACCTATAGAACTTTAAACTTTAATGCTGCGCTTGGACGTCATCATTTTTGCCCCTAACTCAGACGTCTATGAGTCATCCTCGCGGCGAACGAATAATATTTATGTTTTTTCCACGTATTTTGTACTGTTGTCTTTTAAACATGATCAAATTTTTTTTCGAATTATTTATTACAAACTTTAATAATGTAACTATTCAGAAATATTTCCATAACTCAGTAAAAATGAAACCGTAAATCTAGTAGGTATACCTAAACAAATTAATTTGAACATTATAACCAATAGGCCCTGCGTAGAATAGGTATAATGATAAGTAGGTATGTATCTTAATGGCTCCTAGAGGAATTGTCTTTTCTAATCGCACAACACAATGATGTTTACATAACATGTCATTGGAATCACTACTGAATCTAATGATCCAATTTTATTGACTTAAATATGTTTAAAGATTACACTCCCTAAAATTATTAAAAGAAGATGTACGTCTAAGTGACAAGACTTCGAAAGATTTCGAGGAAACCCTTGCTACATTATGAGCTAGCTAAAGGTTATCACTCTGTATGAAATCCCGATAAAACTCTCGTGAAGTGGAGTAAACAACATTTTATCGCGCTATGTATTCACTAAGTAGTTTTTAAACTTATTCTGCAACAGCAGTTGATGTAGTTCAGTAGCCAATGCAAAATAGATAACAATTATGAATTGTTTTTAATTGTGTATTGTTGAAAGTATTAGATGTTTACAAGATATACAAGATGATAAACAAATATTTTATATTTATAATGTTAGGGTTTCTTTTTTAAGCAATGAACAACAATGTGATTCGTCTAGAAAGAAAAGAGTTTTATTTATTTAATACAATTGGTTTTACAAACATTGAACTATGAACTAATGAAATATTTACTTACCTAGAAAGAAAAGAGAATCAACAACTAAATGTCCATGCTTTCCTTGTGTTCATAACATAACTTTTAACAATACCTTTACTTATTTAAATTATCGTATTAAAATATTAAACAAATTATGTCTTAGTTTTGACATGAGGAAAAAGATATCTGAAAAACGTTTTTTATTCTTTTATCTAGTAGCTCCCTCTATACTCATACGAAATATCAATGTCAATGCCGAAGGCCGAAGGTTTCATCACCCCCCATCGAAATGCAAATTTTTCCAACAAGTTGTGTAAAATTTAGCTGTAAGACTTATTCAACAAACATAGGGATGAGCTTTGTTACATGATATAGTCCAATAGATCTTGATCCACGACCGGTATTTATTTTATAAACCGAATCCGATATTTTTTCTTCAATTTCAAACGGACCAATTCTTATTTCATCCATTTTCTTTTTGTTCAATTTGTTTCCATAATCAACATATACTTTATCTCCTTTTTTAAATTCGTATTGTAATCTATCCTTGTCATATAAACTTTTATTATATTTGTGTGATTTTATTGACCTTTGTAATGCTATTTTCCTGTCTTCTTCCAAATTTTTTGTTAATAACTGTTTTTCTTTTATTTCATCTGGTAGCATATCTGTAGATTCCCCGGATAGCAAATATTTAGGAGAAAACCCTGTTACAGAATGATTTGTTTCATTGTATCTATTTCTACATTCTTCGGCTATTTTTGACCAATTTGTTTTTCCTTTTGATTCATTCATTTTGCATCTAATTTTATTTACAATAGTCTGGTTAAGCCTTTCATTTAAACCGTTAGAGAAGGGTGCATCTACAGCTGTAAGTATTAATTGAATATTTCGGCTCTTCAGATAATTTTTGAATTCAGTTGAATTAAAAGCTGGATATTGATCAGACAATAAGATTTCTATTGCTTCTTCTTTAGGAATTTTATCTATGAGTTTGATAAAGTCTCGAGCATGTTGATTCTTAGAACATAGGATATATGCATACCTAGTGAAGTGGTCCACTAGTAGGTGTAAATATCTTTTTGTGGAACGTTGACCCCCAAATCCTCCTATGGTATCCAGTGACATTATTTGAAAGGGTCTGTTAGCTGGCCCTAATTGCGACATCAATCCATATTTTCTATTTAATCTTGTTTTATTCTTTATGCATATCTCGCAGTTTTTGCATATATTTTTAATATTTTCTGATAGATGTGGTGCAGTATAAAATGGTTTTATTTTAGATTCTGTTTGATTTATTCCAGTATGACAATATTTTTCATGTGTCTTTTTTATTAATGCTCTGCTGTAATCTTCGCTTAGAATTATTTTTTTATTTTTTCCACTCTTCTTATAATAAATTCCATCTTCTAATATAATATTATTTTCAAGTTTTATCAGTTCCATATTTTGAGCTTGATCATATTTTATGTCATTAATATCAATAGTATTTACCGTTCTTAAGTTATCTTCATTATTTTCATTAATGTTTAATACCGGATTTCTGCTCAGACAGTCTGCTTCTGTATTATTTTTTCCTGGTAAATATTTTATTTCGCAATTATATTGTGACAGATAAAGTGACATATCACCTAGTTCATCGTCAGGTCTGTTTCTTATATTTAACTTCTCTAGAGGTTTGTGATCCGTGTAGACAGTAAAATATATTCCAATCAACCAATGTTGCCAGAACTTTATACTCTCTTTTATGGCTAAACATTCTAAGAATACAGCTTTTTTATTTTTTTGTGATTCATTTATCTTTTTAGAAAAGTATGCTACCGGTTTTTCTTCGCCATTTTGTTGAGTTTGTTTCAAAACAGCTCCAATTCCTATAGCACTAGCATCTGTATAAATAAATGTTGGTGCTTGTGGATCATAAATAGCTAGTACAGGTTTGGAACAGAGATAGTCTTTAATTTTCTGGAATGCATCCTCACATTGTTCTGTCCAATTAAATCTTTGATCTTTCCTCAACAATTTATGTAAAGGATCCAGTACTATTGAGACATTTGGAATGTATTTCCCATAGAAATTAATCTTCCCTAAAAATTGTCGTATTTGTTTTCTATTTTGAGGAGCTGGGAACTCTTTTATTGATTTCAAATTATCTTTCAAAGGTGTAATCGTATTTTTTTGTAATATGTGACCTAAATATTTAACCGAATCACATGCAAACTTACATTTCGTTAATTTTAGTCTGAAGCCTTCTTCTCGAATAGCCTCAAGTAATCTTTTCAAGTGTGTGATATGTTCATCAAATGTCTTCGAGAAGATCAATATATCGTCTATGAAATTCACTGCAAATCCTGTCAGACCATTCTTTCTTATAATATTTCCCAAGATCCGTTGAAATATAGCCGGTGCTGTCTTCAGGCCGAAGGGTAAACAGGTCCATTGATAGTGACCTTCTTGAGTAACAAAGCCAGTTTTGTGTCGGTCTGTTATCTTTAAAGGAATGGACCAAAAAGCTGAATTTATATCCAGAGTTGTAAAATAATTACAATTAATTGTCTTTGTTATTAAGTCTTCTATCAGCGGAAAGGGTTGTGATTGAGGTATAATTATTTTATTTAACTCTCTGAAATCAATGCATAATCTACTCTTTCTTCCTTCTTCCCTTTTAAACGCTAAGGTAACAGGTGCTGCAAACGGACTGTAAGATTCTTCAATTAATTCATGTTTTAAAAGTTGAGAGATTTGATTTTCTATTTCTACCTTGTCTTGAACCGAACATCTATATGGTCTTTTAGAACAATATTTTTCAACTTGCAAATCTATACAGGCTTCATACTTCTTCACTTTTCCAGTGTCATATTTATTTTTAGCAAAAATTTCCGAATAGCTATCCAATAATATGTTTATCTGTTCCTTTTGGTCGGTATTTAAGTATTCTGTGTCTATATCAAATTTAATTGTATCTATACCGTCATTAAAATTTACTGCATATTCTTCTTCCATACTTTCATTCTGTTTATCTTCTAACGTATCTTCACTTATTTTGAATGGTTCATTTTTTTGTATTTGGATATTTAAATTCTCATCATGAGTCAACCCAAATTTCTGTATTGAATCTAATCCCAGTATAAGATCATATTCAAAATTCTCATTTTCAAAGATAAATGCATTTATTTTAATCTTCTTTTGCAATAACTCTGCATCCAGTGTAATTAACCCTTTAGTTTTTCCCCCTCCACTTATTGTTTTTATTGTGTCATAAAAATCATTATTTGGCTTCATATTTGTCACCTGAACTAATCTTGAATTTATTAATGTTATTCGTGAACCAGGATCATATAACGCCTTGGCTACTAATGTGTTATTCAACATCACTGCAATCTCAATTAGTGGAGGGAATGTTAGTTTTTTGAATCTTCATTACTTAGTTCAACTTTTAATATTGGGTTAGAATTAAAATGTTTGTCATCGGTTGTTCGTTTTTCTTGGTTGTACCAGCAAACATTCTCAGGATGAAATCTATTTAGTTTCCCTTTGTTCTCACAAATCTTGCATGACTTTTTTTCAGTTTGTTTTATTTCTTTTTTATCGTATCTGCTTCCCATGCTTAAATTTCTCTTTGTGTCGTTCTTTCTTGTTAAACTTTCTAGTCCTCTTATGTAGTTAAACAAGTCATTTACTTCTTTAAGGCTTTCTCTGTCTATTCTGTCCATTACGAAGTTTGGTAGACCAGTGGCGATCAAATAAATAAGGGTTTGTGTATCTATTGTTTTGTTTATTTCCAGTAATAGTCTTTCTTTCTTTAGAGCATATTCTAACATTGATCCCTGTATATATTTGAAATTCATTGCGTACCTAATCGGTGACCAGCCTTTATCAGCGAATGTTTCACTTAAACTTCTCTTCCAAACAGACCATTCTGAGTCTATGGTATGTTTGATTAACATTGAGGTGTACCAATCTTTACATGTATCTTCCAGTAGCAATCTTAGAATTTCAACTTTTTGTAAATCTGTATCTATTTGTAAACGAGCACATTCACTTTCAAAAGTATTTAACCATTGTTGAACATTTGATGTATATCTTGAAAATTTTTCTATTGAAAACTCTGCTGCTAATCTAGTCTTATTTTCTGTTTTTTTAAACAATGTAGCTTCATTTGACGGCACGTCATGAAATTGTTCCATTTTTTCAAGTAGAAATCCATCAAATTGTATGTTGTCATCATCTAGATATATTGATTTCATTTCCCTGGTTAGTGTTATCCATACCTGTCTTTTATCGTGCCTTTTTTGGAGGGACTTCTTTATTTTTACAAATATGTCATGCTTTAGTATTTCTTTGTGTAAATGCACTGATTGATACTCATTAGGCACAACATAAGTTTGGTTTTGTGTATCCGTAATGGAGGTTATGGCATACATATTCGTCTTGTTATCGTCTGGTTTTGCTTTTATCGTAAATTCAAATTGTAATTTCTCCATTATTTAAGCAACGACTTTTTTCTGCTTCACATGTACGATAATTGTTGTTGATTTATAATGTTAGGGTTTCTTTTTTAAGCAATGAACAACAATGTGATTCGTCTAGAAAGAAAAGAGTTTTATTTATTTAATACAATTGGTTTTACAAACATTGAACTATGAACTAATGAAATATTTACTTACCTAGAAAGAAAAGAGAATCAACAACTAAATGTCCATGCTTTCCTTGTGTTCATAACATAACTTTTAACAATACCTTTACTTATTTAAATTATCGTATTAAAATATTAAACAAATTATGTCTTAGTTTTGACATGAGGAAAAAGATATCTGAAAAACGTTTTTTATTCTTTTATCTAGTAGCTCCCTCTATACTCATACGAAATATCAATGTCAATGCCGAAGGCCGAAGGTTTCATATTTTTTTGTACTTTCGGAGTTTTTATGGTTTCTGGTATGTACATTGTGAATCCTGGCCCGAAATATCCCCCAACGAATGGAGAAGTGTGGCCAAAACCACAGCAAGAAGTAAAGGAAACAACCTACTATACATTCGATCCAGTGCATTTTAAAGTCGTGGTAAGTGTTATAAATACCCTAAGTTTTGTTAATATGTGCCTAATCCAATCTTTCCAGCTTCCAACATAATTTTTAACGCCCTACAGTCAGTTGCCATTGTTGTAATTATTGATTTTTCGTTGCATGGCTTGAGTACCTACCGTGAAGATAAACATGATGTATTTCAGGTTAAGTTGTTATTAGTATAATAATTTACCGTGAAAAGGTAAATTATTCATAATTATTGTGTTATATGCATACCTATATGGTATAAAATACTTGATAGCCAATTTTCTAAGATACGTTACCCATCTAAAAAGCTCCCTATAGCTACGCGACGTACCTACCCTTTCAATTTATTTTTAGCAATAAGTGCTTTTACAAAAAAAAAATAACCGATTTCAACATCGACAAACAGAGATAACTCAAAAACTACTCGCCAGATGGCGCTCAATTCAACACATCTAGGTAAAATTCTCGTCTCTACATATTAATCAAGACCAAACACAAGGTAAAAAATTGCTGTAAATCGTTGAGGAGTTCCGTCGACTGACTTTCTGCTTCATCAGATCGACTCCAGATTTACATTTAGTTTTTTTTTTTATTAAATCGTGACGTGAAGCAGTTTACAAAAATATTATAAAGTACTCTGTGATCGACATTCACGAAATTGTGGTGATAGTCTAGTGCTTAAGAATTCGACCTCTTACTCGGACGGTCCCAGTTCAAATCCAGTGCGCGCACTTTTGAGGACTTATAAGCAATTCTGAGGACACTTTTTGCGGAGTTATGAGCGTTTCAAGCCTTTCAATGTCGCTCGCTGTAACGGTGAAGGAAAACATCGTGAAAAACCTGCATGCCGGAGACTTCGCAAAACTCAAAGGTGTGTGAAGTCCGCACTTAGCACTTAGTAGATTTCTCATTCTGAGAAGAGTCCCGTGCTCATCAGTGGGACACTTATAGATTGCGATGATGAGTCCTAATCATTTCGAAATAGTGACATAGATACGGATATGTCTTTAGTTTTTTAAATACGTATTTTCAATATTTTTTTACCGTTTAATGTCCTAGCGCCTTATAGTCTTACCGTGTGCTGCTGTGGTCCATAAGCTCTTTAGTTTTGAATAGCAGACATCCGAGTCTAATATTATTAGTCAATCATTTCAGGTAACAAACCATACTTGCGAGATCTTATCCGTTGCGGTCCAAAGATACTCGTACATCGTGAGGCGTAGTCTACGTGTTAGAGCTAGAAAGAGTAGACGCAGCAGTCACAGGGTGGCGGGCAACGCTGCCTCGCTAAATGGACCGTACCAGGGTCACATATCCGAACTGAACATAGTGCTGACGTCACCATGCGAAGAGTATCCCTCGTTCGGAATGGACGAAAAATGTGAGTATGTTTATGTCTGGAAACTCAAAAAAAAAATTACCTGTCGTATTGTATGGATCAGAATGCTGGGCAACAAAGAAGAGATGATTGTATGTGGCGGAGATGAGAATGTTGAGGTGGATGAGTTAAGTAACGAGAATGGATAAAGTAAGAAATGAGTATACCTATCAGAGGAAACCAGAAAGTAGCACAAATAATAGAAAAGTTGAAAGGGAGACAAAGGAAACGCATGTGACGAGAAGAGTGATTGATATGAATGTGGATGAACGAAGAGGACGAGGACGACTTAAAAAAAGATGGATGGATTATGTGAGACGCTATAAAAGATGAGGAAGTAAGTGTGGAAGTGAGGGCTAATAGGGAAGAATGGAAGAGAAAAACATTTTGCGTCGACGCCAAATAAAGTTGGAAAATCGGCAGGAGGATGATGATGATGATGATGTTTATGTCTGGAACAACAAAATTTTCACACGTCCCAAAATATGCCCTACTACGGTTCCATAAGACTGTCCCTACTGACAAATAACTAACTGTGTAACTGGAAAACGAAGTCATGATTCCTCGCTTGTAGGGTTTCTAAGGTACGATTCAGACCAACCGGCTCGCATCGGGCCGGGCCGGGCGGCATTTTGCAATGCGGTAAAGAACTTAGAACATTGAAATGTATCAACAGTAATTACAGTTCATATTTGCATGCAACGCATAGTTATCTCCGTCGCGCGACGCGTCGCAGAAAGCATTCGGCTGTCGCGACGGCCGATCGGCCCCGACCGGCTCCGAACGGCGCCGTTTGTGACATATTAAAGTCAAAAATCGATACGGAAGAAAACTAATTTCTTTAGTTCAGACATATGATTGGCACGCGTACGGCTACCGCATATATATATATGATTGGCAGCCGTACGCATGCCGCGTAGCGGTACAGCTCCGGCGGACGCGTTCGGCTGCCGCGGCACGCGTACGGCTCCGTTCCGATGCGGCCCGATGCGAGCCGGTTGGTCTGAATCGTACCTTAGAAATGTGTTACAGAGTCCTCTGATGTAGATCGAGTAATTTTTACGTCAATGTCCTTTTGTAATAAATGATATTGAGTGCAGTTGTTATTTAAAATCGGTCAGTGCACTTAAGATAATATCACATTGATAGGTACCTACTTTGATTGAGAAATACAAAATGCAGTAGGCAAAGAGTATACCTACTCGTAGTCCTCGAGAATTTTGCAATATGTAGGTGGGTGAATTTCAACAAACACGAATTTTGCCTAATTCCAGTGGCGAATTTTATCTTGCTGTTTCTGATATATTTTTTTGGTGTAAATAATAGCTTAATTGTAGTTATATTTGGTCATACCTAGAGATTATAAAAAAATATATAGGTCATGAGATATGTCCATTTGAAGTTACCAAATGCCACCGAAACTGCGTAAGAACCACTGGAATTAAAATCCTATTCACCGAAATTGATTAATGCCACAGGAATTAGAAATAAGAAGAGTATGATCGTTTTAATACAGTATTTTTAGTAAAAAACTTTAAGTTAGCAACAATTTAAGCACCCCAAATTATGATACGTATATTTTACTTTTATAAAAATTTAATTTGGTTGTTGTTTAAACATTTATTAAGCTCAAAAAACGACTAAATCGCTAAAGTAGTCTGCATTACTCTCATTGAGAACTTTCCTCGTTTTACCAGCAGTCCTAGAAGAGACCCTTGTTCTTTATTGTTATGACCTTGCGTGACAGACGACAGAAGAACCTTTTTAAAAAACTTAGTGAGAAGAAAAAAAAAGAATACAGAGCTACCCCGTTCCTAATGCAATATTAAACGCAAAAGATAGGCAATATTAAATTATATTCAACTGATGGTTACTGGTAATCGTCGTTTATGGACACGAACAACACCAAGGGAGTCGTCAGTGCAATGCCGGCCCAGGAAGAGAAGCACCTTTCACCTTTCTTGAAAAAAGCCATGTTATGGCGCTCTGGGAATACCTCGGAAGGAAGTTCGTCAAAAAACAGTTGTGAGAGTCAGATTGCAGAAGTTCTCCAAGAATCCAATGAATGTGGACAGAAATTCAATCTTAGGCGTGTGGTGTGATGACGGGAGGGTGAAGAAGGTCCTGGCTAAGGTGTTTTAGTGGTACTTCACACCGCAACAATTACTAATCTTACGTATAGCACAGGTATGGTCATGTGTGGCTGCAACATTTGGGCTGGCGATGCGAAATGTCACCTATCACCATTGGATTCAGCAAAGAATCGTGCTAAGAGGTTTATTGGTAACCCTGGATTGGTGGAGACTAAACTTGAAAGCCTAGAGCATAGTTGCAGAGTTGCCAGCCTCTCCGTATTCTACAAGAACGCCTTGGCAGACAATCGGGGCAGTCGGGACAGTTGGAGCCAGCCGCCCTCCAGACATGTCTTTCGTCTGGAGGGGGATCTCCCTTTGCAAAAATGGTGACCCTTGGACAAGAATATCTCCTTCTAAGCACCGATAGCGGCTCAGGCTCATCGTTCACACCCAACGGACACATGCATGCCAGGCTTATCGAAGCATAATTATGTTGCAAGTAAGCACTTCCTTTTCTAGGATCAGCTACTGTTCTGCACACACGACAACTGAAATTCACATTACTCGCCCTCCACATTTATCGTATTACTCTCCCGACTCTGCGCGGATTGAGGCATATCAACGAAGACTACCAACATCGAGGACACGGACAGACTGCAACACCGGATAGAACTCCGGTTTGAGCAAAACCGGGTTGTGGTGACATCGCACACACGTCACATGATGACGCCATGAAACATGAATCACGCTATAGAAAATTAGTTACACCACTCGCAAGTATACAAAAAAGCCTCGACAGGCAGGCATGTCGACTCGCCTGGCAGGACATATTCGTTTGTCAAAAGTTCTTGATTTCAGACACAAGATTGAGTCTGCCATCCTCCACTTGGAAATGATAGTATTTCGGAAGGCCTGTATAATAGGTGTAGGCCTGTATAATATAACCAGTGTGATATATGCAACCTCTTTACTATTGTTATTAAGTAGTTTGACAACGTTCGATATACGTTTGTATAAAAAGCAATAATGATGTGCTGTCATTATGGAGTAACCAAAGGAATATAACTATATTAGTTGTATTAATGGGTTTTATTGCAATATCTTCCCAAAAGACATGACATTTTGGCGACGAGTAATTTCACGCGTGTTTTGTAAGTGGAAGCGAGCAAAATGTTAGGAAATACAACAACAATGTTCGGTGGCAGCCTCACGTTTGACCATCGCACACAAGAATGGGGCATTTTTCGCAGTCGTTTTATCCAGTACTGTACGGCGAATGACATCGATAGCAACACTGATAAGTCTGGAGTGAAGCGGTGGGCCTTACTTCTGACCGCGATGGTGGAAGAAAGATACATATCGTGTGACCAAGGATTTGGTGTTTCCAGCTGATCTGGATAACATCGAATATGACACGTTGCTACAAAAATTGACGAACCATTTTCAGGCCAAACGCAGTACTTTTGCGGAAAGGTTTAAATTCTATAAAGCTGAACAACGCCAGGAGAAGATCTAGCGGATTCAGAGCCAAAGTAATTGTCACATCACCGGAATCTATTGTTGAGTCCTCCGATATTTCTAACCGCAACGTAAGCGATGGTAGCGCGGAGTGTTCTTCAACACCCGTTCAGGGAGTTTCTACAGCAGATGGGGAGGAGGATGGCTCCGAAGACGAGTTTTTGGATCCTGTCGATCAGTTTGAAACTGCTGAAACTGCTAATGCTGAACCTGAATTTGTACGCCGGAATCCGATTAGGTCTACGAGAAAGATTGTTAACTATAAGTCTTAAAATAGTTATTTTGAATTTAGTCGCGGAGGGATGTGATATAATATGCAACCTCTTTACTATTGTTATTAAGTAGTTTGACAACGTTCGATATACGTTTGTATAAAAAGCAATAATGATGTGCTGTCAATATGGAGTAACCAAAGGAATATAACTATATTTGTTGTATTAATGGGTTTTATTGCAATATCTTCCCAAAAGACATGACACCAGATACCTCCTGTGACGCCATCTGTAAAGCAATGAATGCCAGTAGCACGCTGTAGCATGTCATCGACATGTGAATAGTGTAGGAGATAGCCCAGACCATTGGGGAACATTAGTACTTATAGGTTTCATAACTGAGCAGGAGCCACCTATTACGACCTTTCTTTGTCACTCCGATAGAAATCTGATTATCCTTAGGGAGACACAACCTCTTAGAAGACCACATGTTGGTTCACAGGTTGATGGCTTCGCGTGAAAAGCCCTATTTCGCCACCGAAACCACCGAGATTGTGCCACCGGACTTAGAAATCGGAGTCAAAACTTGAATTTTTAAGAATACTATTATTTATTCGTTAACTTTTATTTTAATATGGTGTCTGAATACCTTTAATATAAGCCTCCATAAAATTTCTTTTTAATCTGCTTTAAACTTTTAGTAATGCACATGTCACTGATATTAGATAATTTTGTATTCCTGTGCCACCGTGACAAGCATTTACGTGTTTAACGGGAAAAATATTCAGTTTATTCATAGTCCACATACACTGATGAGAAGAGCACAACTGGGCCGTGCAGGGATTGATAGTTAGGGGTTTTCGAAATCCTTTCGTTAAAAGTAATGAAGCATTCAAAATGCACCAGCGATATTGCCTTTTTCTGCGGGACAATTTTGAAGGACATTTTAATAGCTATTATACTCACTTAATATCCTAAAATATATAATTAGTTAGCTTATTTAATATACTTCTAAATGACATTACTCTATAGGTAATCTAATTATTTCACGGGAAAAAAATAAATTACAAAAATATGCAAAAAAATGTAATTGGGACAATGCACCGTAATTAGATTAGATTGGGAAATTCAGGTAAATAGCAATGTTGCTATGTTATATAAAACCTATCTACCTACGAATTACGAACGAGCGGCAGTGGCGCGATACATACGCATATAAAATTATTATTATTTTTCGTATTCGTATCTATTCAATACCACCTTACCGGCCAAGAAAGGTTAAACACTGCTTTTTTAATACCAAGCCACAATATCTTGTCTCAGTTATTCTACGTTATTAAATTCGGAAGCCAGTAGTAATCCGTTTTACTCGCTTCTTAATTCCATTTTGGCTTCGATGTTTTTAATTGTCCTTAAGTAACAATGACCTCTTACAATCAAGTGAGCAGTCGGCTTATTTGTCGACTACGTAAAATTAATTTTTATTCACATCGTTTACAAATATAATTATAACGATTTCAGATAATCTCAAGGTATCCAATGTCTCGATACTCAAGAGCGACTCGATATGGGGAATCATACGAGGACTGGAAACCTTCGCGCAGCTGTTCTACCTATCTCCTGATTACAATGTAAGGACACACAATACATATCGCCTTTAGAATGCCTATTAAGACCATAGAGATATTACACTAGAGGGCAGAAGCCAGGCTTCAGAGCGTACCTCGGATAAAAAGAGACGAAATCTTTAGTAATCACCTTTCTCTTTCCGGCGAGGCTTCAGAGCGTACCTAGGATAAAAAGAGACGAAATCTTTAGTAATCACCTTTCTGTTTCTGGCTCTTCGGGATCGGAGAGAGATAGGTAATTACCGTTATCGTTGTTTCTCTTTCTAACGGGGGGCGATTGCAATGTATCGGAAGCCGTATGGCTCACCCACTCTAGTGTATATCTCTATGATTAAGACTCAATTTAGCCAATAATATAAGTTAAGCGTGATCGTAGTATTGGATTCTTTTGAGTTGCGTCTATTATTTTGGGTCATTCAGTACTTGGGACAGTCCTTCAGATCCCTCGCCAAGATAAAGCAAATGCGCATATTCGTGGAGTTTAAAACAATTGGTTCAGTAGAAGTTGAAAAGCTTTCACAATTGCAATGTATCATTCAGCTTATTTAAAAGCGTTAGGGTGCGGTTCCACTGAGGCGGAGCGGAGCGGAGCGGCGGCGTGTGATTCACCAATCACATGGCTTGAAATCCACACGAGACACAATGAGCGGGGTTTTCAAGCCATGTGATTGGTGAATCGCGCACAGCTCCGCTCCGCTCCGCCTCAGTGGAACCGCACCCTTAAAATATGAGATGTAGGTATGTCGTGTATAAACGTTATTAATCATACAATACAATACTCTTTAATTGTACACCAGATCAAGAAAATAACAGACAGTGACATTTACATTGAAGTTGTACAAAGGCGGTCTTATCGCTAAAGAGCGATCTCTTCCAGTTACTTATTAATCTCTTCCAGATGCTTATTAATCATAGTTTCTTAAAAATCAGGAAATTCGCATAAACACGACGAGCATCACGGACTTCCCGAGCTACTCGCACCGGGGGCTGCTGCTGGACACGTCGCGGCACTTCGTCTCCGTGGGCAAGATCCTCAAGACCCTGGACGCCATGGCTATCAACAAGATGAACGTCTTCCACTGGCACATCGTCGACGACCAGAGCTTCCCCTACCAGAGCGAGAGGTTCCCTGATCTTAGGTAACTTTTCTAAATGCTTACCTATAGTGTGTGTGCACTTTTTGGTAATCTTGTCTCATTACTTGATTAAGTATAAAAGTGTTCCTTAATTTTATTTCAGCGAAAAAGGCGCCTTTCACTCGTCGATGGTGTATACGAAGGAGGACATCGAGAGAATTATCCAGTACGCACGAGGCAGGGGCATTCGAGTTATACCCGAATTTGATATCCCTGGTACGATACTACTACTATTACTAAGCGTACTAACATAATCTGTGTCTGCAGTGAAAACCTTTGAAGGTTGCACTGCAGACGTTCGGCGATTTACCGCACCGCAACGTACCGACGCGACGCTACAAAATAAATGAATACTGAAATGATCTTCAACGCAGGTCACACCCGCTCGTGGGGAGCCGCATACCCCAGCATCCTGACGCAGTGTTACTCCGCCGACGGGAAGGTGGTCGGTTTGGGGCCCATGGACCCCCTGAGTGACGTGGCGCTAGACCTGCTCAGGGACCTGATAGCCGAGGTCCAGCAATGGTTCCCGGACAAGTTCTTCCACGTCGGTGGAGACGAAGTGGATCTCGACTGCTGGTAATGACTCTTGCCGCTATCTTCAAAAACCTTACTTTTTTCGCGCCTCCCAAAAAGTCCAAAACGGACATTCTCACGTCAACTGTCACTCGATAGCCTGTCATGTCGAATCATGTCGAATTTATCCATAGAGGTAGGTGGGGATGTTATAAGTGAAATAAAATATCGATATTTATTAAAATATCGACGCCAATAATTTCCAAGAAAAAATATCGATATGTCGGTAAAATGCTAAAGTACAAAAATGCATTTAGTTCATTCTGAGTCGATAATATCAATAGTTTTGTCTTTTTTTCTCAACATATACACTCGTATGAAAATTATCTGTGTTACCGATGTTAATATATTTTTATTAAATATACTTATGGTAAGTGGTAATGTACCTACTGGACGCGACAGGTCGACATGGCTGTCGGGGTATGAGGTGAGACGCGGGGGAAAGGACACCCCGCATGCCGCACGTCACCCGCGCGCGCCTTAGTAATAGTAATGCGCGAGACTATATCGACCGCGTTTATCGATTTTAATTTCACTCACATTTTTGTTTGTTGTTATGTTTTAAAATAACTTAGGTCGCTTTAGATTTTATCATAGACTAGCGGACCGCCCGCGGTTTCACCCGCGTGGATCCCGTTCTCGTGGGAATATATGCATGTATTATACATAAAAACCTTCCTCTTGAATCACTCTACCTATTACAAAAAACCGCATCAAAATCCGTTGCGTAATTTTAAAGATTTAAGCATACAGACAAACAGACAAACAGACAAACAGACAAACAAACAGACGGACAAAAATAGCGACTTTGTTTTATACTATGTAGTGAAGTCGGAGATACTAGTGACGAAGAGTCACAAAGTGCCTGTAGCGATGATAGTATGAGCTCATTTGATATTGATTGCGATGAATGAAATATTATAATTCAATAACAACATAGTTGTTAATCCTCTTACTAACTCATTCCTTATCTACGTGAAAATTATTTAAATTATAAAAGGGCAAAATAATACGACTCGTGTTACAACTTCAGTTACAATTTATTGAATGATGAAAGTATTGACAACAACAAATCTTCCTTTGCTGTCGTCGTTCCATTTTCAAATAGGTACCGGCCAGGTTGCTGGCCATTAACATTTTAATAGAAAACCTGAAAAAGAAATTTGACTCCTCTCCTCTCCTCTCCTCTCAAGTCCACTAAAACACTACTCTGCTCAAAAGCACCGCTCCTCTCAATAGCACCTCTCCACTCCACATCTGGCAACACCAGTATGCCAAAACTGCCCTCGCTTCAGCAGATCTCATTTATCAACACCTCCTGCAGTCGTTGCTCCGCACAGTTGCTATAGCACAGGCATAAAATTCCTCCGTTACAAAATATTTCTTTATCTGTCTATCAACAATATTATTTTAATGTAGTCATAAGTGCTAGTACACCACAAAATAGCCTAAACTAAAATTTTACTTATAATAAACCTTATTTAATTGATGTTACTCTTATTTTGTTGCGTGAGAAAACATCGATATAAACTATATCGATATAAGCCACATCACTAGAAAAGTGCCACGCCAATCTGTCGCGTACTATATAATGTAGTAAGTATATAGTATTATAGTATACTATATAATTGTAGTATAGTTTAGTTTAGTAAAGCGCACTTACTTTGTAGAAGCCTATTCACTCTTTATTTGAAGACCATTACCCAAAGGCGCGTTCCAATAAGCAATTACAGTGCCACAAAGTTATCTGACCCGGTAGCCAAAATTGGAACTAATGCAAATGTCATACTGTAGTCAGACAAAGACAAAGACAGTAACGCTTCCCTTACTTACAGGGTCAGATAAGTTTGTAGCACTGTACAACGCCCAAACAACTCTTTTTCTATAGAAAAAAAATGTTTCGAGTGATCTCTTATTGAAACTCTCTCTATAATCGAACGGAAACACATTTACAGGCGTTCAAACCCGAAACTTGTAGAGTACATGCATCAACATTCCATCACCGCTACCGGTCTCCACGCGCTGTTCATGAGGAACGCCATCCCACTTCTGGGTAACGACAGCATCCCGATCGTCTGGCAGGTAAACTTTGTTATATTAGGTACCTAACGTTACTAATAAGGTTACAGGATATTATAAAATTAACGGGTTAACACGTTCACTGCGTTAGTCTTCAGTTGGTGCGGAATGGGGTCTATTATATCCGAAGCACAACTTTTTTCTGGTGCGTCGATGGGTCGAAAAGATCCGTTTGACTTCCATCTGTTTAGGAGGATTTATCTTCATAGGCATAATGTTTTAGAGCGTATTTTTTATAGCAATATGTTGACAAATAAACACTAAATAAAAGGCTGAAATCGTAGGTAGATACACTGCATGGTTTGTTAGTAAATACAGGAATTGCTTGGAGGATCGTAACGACCCGTTCTCCGCACTGGTTAAATAAAAGTGTCGATATATTTTTAGTGTTGAGCATGATAAAAAACATCGATAGCGATAAAATAATATATTTTTCAAATCCAAACTTGATTTTAGGCTGGTTGAATAATCTTGTGTTCTAATATTTGTATTTGATCATTATGAGCTACAACCTACTGGTAGATGGTGTGGGTGAATCTGGTAGCTGGGAATTGATGGCTGCAGTTCGCAAGATTTGTAATGTGTGACCAGTTGACGGGCTAGTATATATAAATTATCGGACATATTCCACTTACCGATCATTGTTTGTTTTGGGGAACCTACACTTACTTTATTTTTATTAGGTTTTTCACATTCACATGACTTAGACAACATTTTCCTGGATTGTTTCATGTTAAATACACTGTCTTTTCTTTATTTGCAAAAAACTTGTCTAACCATATGGACGTTACTAGCTCAACTAGCATATAATCTAGTGCGGCTATAGGGTCATCGGGAATCGGGTCGTTAAGAACCGATAGACGCACTAGACGTAAAAAATTTAGCTTCAGTCGGCATCGGGTCGTAAGAACCCGATGCAATTTTTTCGCATTTATATTATCTATTTAACGAGGCAATTCCAAAACACTAACCATCTCATTCTTATTCACATGGAGACCAAATATATCTGTCCCGCACCAGCGGTAAGTACAGTAATTTTTACCCCGCACCGGAGGAAAGATGAGCATCGGATATAATCAACCCGATAACGCACCGAACGTGTTAAAGCTAATGAGGCCTACAGCCACGCTAGAATTTCATTATGTTGAGTTTAATAAAGTACTTAATAGCAATGTAAAACAATTTTACCTTTTCTAATATACTTGTAAACTATAATGAGATCAAGAGGTCGAACAAGGAAAATAATCGTTATTTCATTATTCATATCTCATTATTTTCGTTGTCTATAGGAAGTGTTCGATGAAAACGTCCCGCTGTCCAAAGAAACAATAGTTCAAGTATGGAAAAGTTGGCCAACGACGGAAATGATTAACGTAAGTTACATAATTAGATTAAGTAATTCAGGTTTATTAAATTTATTAAATTGTCTGACATTTTCATTAAACCTTTGATATAGAAAGAATGTTTGTTTTACAGCTGTTAGAAGCTGGCCACCGGGTTTTGTTCTCCTCCGACTGGTATCTGGACTACCTCCGCAGCGAGTGGACGCAGTACTATAAGTCGGACCCCAGACAGATGGTGTACAACGTCATCACCAATGATACCATATTGTCGAACATCGTCGGCGGCGAAGCATGCATGTGGGGGGAAATGGCAGACGACAGAAATGTTATTAGCAGGTACATATTATACATATTATGTAGATGCATTTATGTTTAAAAATAAACTCTAATTTATTAATTCATATAGCTAAATAATTCTCGTAACTCTATTAATTTCGTATGATGTACCTACCTTACCGCGGTTATTCACATGCGCATGAATGTTTGGACATTGTACGAATTGCAACAGGTTTGACAGGTGGGAAACACTGCTACACAGCCTACACTCGTGTCCGCATATTCTTGTGAACGTGAGTGAACGGCCTTAGAAAATTTTGTACATTTAGGATTTTTTTTATATTTAAAAGATAAGCATACCTACGTAGAAGGACAAAACGGACAGCGGGTGGTTTCGTTTTAAATTTTTGAAAAATATCTCCAATATCTAGGGTCATAATTTTGTTGTCTTAATTATATTATGCATATTATACCTAATGTTCAATGATGTATTCAGGGTGTGGCCTCGAGCAAGCGCAGTAGCGGAGAAGCTTTGGAGTTCAAACCCCGTGTTGTGGAACCGGGAGTCATCGCGGTCCTACAGGAAGGATATTCCTGACGACGCATACAACCGCATGGAGGAGCATACGTGCCGCATGATCCGGCGCGGCATCGACGCGCAGCCGCCCTCCGGCCCCGGATTTTGTGTCACATAAGTTTTATTAATTAAAGAAATCATACTAGATAAGGAGGTTATTTTACTAGTAAAATGTCATAAGCAATCTATTAATTTGTAATTTTATTTCACTCAATGTGTCGCTCAATTTTTTGTATTAATATGCCTTTGAATATTAAAATTTTTAAGACTTTAGGGCGCTTTTAGTGTCATGCGGATTTGCTCACGCACGCGGGATTGGCCCGCATGCGTGAAATTTCACGCTGCGGATCATACGCAGTTTAAGTTTCAGTCTTCTGTTCTGCGGGTTGCGTAACGGGTTGCGTAGACGATTAGTACAATACGGTGCGTGCGCCCAGTCCGACACTAAAATGGGCAGTAAAGTTGTAGGGACGCTCACGCATGCAGATGCCCCGCTCCGGGATGACGCTCCGCACAGCGCCCCGCGTCCCGCGTGCGTTTATCACGCTTTATAATAAATTCAGATATGAAATTGTTCTTTGCGGGTGCTACGCATGCGGGCCAATCCCGCGTGCGTGAACAAATCCGCGTGACACTAAAAGCGCCCTTAAAAGATCTTATTAAATTTAACTCTTTTTTTTATGGAATTAAGATAGCAAACGAACATGCAGCACCACCCTTCCGCTGCCGCCCATAACAACTGTGACCGACCTAGAACTAGACTCAAAGGGACTAGGATGGTTAGTCTAGTTAGTAGACGGTGTTAGAATATTAGTTGGTTAGTTTGTTAATAAGTGCGAGGACAGGGTATGTTAGTGATAATTACTTAGTCCTGTTAGTTAATGTTAGTAATAGTCCAGTTAGTTATTGTTAGTATGAGTCTTGTTCTAATTCGGTCACAGATGCGTTGCTACCCCTGAGGTCTGAGATGGTCGTCTTTAACTATCACTATTACTTGTGTAAAGAAAAAAACCCTGTGTTCGTTAGGGCTATTGCAATTTAGGGTGCTTGAAATTGATGCGTTTCGTGTCGTACGGCTGCCGTGCGTTTCTTGTTGCGTTGGTCGTACGGCGCACGGGCAGTCGTTTTTTTTCATACAAAGTGCACGGTGCGGCAGCAGTACGGGGTCGCTACCGTGAACATACGACGGCACGAAACGCATAAATTGAAAGAGCCCTTACCCCAACAAGAAAGTAGCACCTAGAGTGATATGAGTGGGACATATAATTAGTGCTCAAACTCCTGTAAATGTGCGCCGAATAAAAACGTTACGTTGTTATAGAAGGAAAATACTAAACGAATTATTGGAGAGTTAAAAATTGCGCATGAGCAGAGCTTATATTTTGTGCAAATTTGTGCGCTAAAAATATAATTTGTGCGTCTTCAGGATTTCGAGATATGTATTGCGATTCCCGCTGCGGTAACGTTTTGCAGCATCGATATCAAATACTAATGTATGTACGCCTATAGAATAAACATGCACAAATAGCTCTTTAATTTGTGCGTATTTGTGACAAAATTAGATTTTAATAATACTCGTAGGAATTCGTAGTATTCATGTAATCGCAATTTTTTCGAAAATCAAAAAAGTATCTTAGCGCCTAAATAAGAAAAAATAAGATCATCGAAAACTGTATTCGGACCTTCTTGTCGTGTATACTTACTATAAAAATTTTCAAAAGTGTACATACGTCCGTTTTTGAATAATATGAATTAGAGACAAAAAACGGCGGCCTAACTTTGACGTCACCATACAAGAAACTGGCTCAACTTAAGATGTTTAGGTGTTAAGAATTAGTATTTTATATTAAGGCAAATAATATGAAAGATAAATATACAGTGTTAAATATTTCGTACCTACCTATTAATAAATACAAACAAAAATGAAAACAGACACAAACGCTGGTTATCTGACCAAATTCGAATGCCTACAAAAAAGCGGCGGTCCTTCTCATCTATCAATCGGTGCGTCTTCGATATCTATCGATAT
Source organism: Hesperia comma (assembly GCA_905404135.1). Lineage (NCBI taxonomy): Eukaryota > Metazoa > Arthropoda > Insecta > Lepidoptera > Hesperiidae > Hesperia > Hesperia comma. The sequence goes on along the minus strand of FR990031.1, from coordinate 10,241,179 downwards.
TTATCGGTTTTCCGATATAGTTATCCATCCCTAGCGAACCACTTCGGACCATTTCGGCCGCGGTTGTCATTAGCAGCATTGTTATTAATAAATACTTTTCTAAAAAAATGGACAAGAAACCTAGTTATTATAATTGTTATGTTAGTGGGTGTTTTCATTCTACGTTAAACTGCACATTAACATTTTTTAAACTTCCAGTTGCTACCGAAAGGTAAGTAGATATTTGCTTGTAAGTCAATGATTTTTGTACGTTTTTAGGGTTCCGTACCCAAAGGGTAAAACGGGACCCTATTACTGAGACTTCGCTGTCCGTCCGTCCGTCCGTCCGTCCTTCTGTCACCAGGCTGTATTATCTCATGAACCGTAATAGTTACACAGTTGAAGTTTTCACAGATGATGTATTTCTGTTGCCGCTACAACAACAAATACTAAAAAACAGAATAAAATAAATATTTAAGTGGGCGCCCATAGTATACTTACGACGACGCCACAGCGATAGTTTACCTTTCGGTCCAAGAGATGGCGTTGGGCGTTATATGTGGCTACAATAAAACAAATATTTAAGTGAGGCTTTCATACAACAGACCAGATTTTTTGGCGTTTTTATACATAATGGTACGGAACCCTGCGTGCGCGAGTCCGACTCGCACTTGGCCGATTTTTTATGTGTATATATACCTTAATATTTATTAAATGAAAATATTATTGCACACATTGGACATGTAAATGTATTATTTGCTGTGTGATATTTGAAGTATCAAGGTTATTATTTTTCTTTGAGTAATATAAGTAATTATAAAAACATTATTTATTGTAAAGAAGTTGAATTAACCGGATTTAAAGATATCCTTTCGATGCCGTACCTATTAAATAAATTTAAACATTATTATATGAAAACATTATTAATATTTCACACTTAGGGCTCATTCCCACGGAATACGTCTTTGACGATTCGGCAAAAAACACGATACGTCTTGACGGATGGACGTTCACATTGAATACGGAATCGTGTTTATTCACGATTCGTCAAAATATCCGCATTGAAGTTCACATTTATTTCGTGATTTAGCTCAGTTCAGATTGGTTCAGAAACACAATGGACGTGAATACTACAACGGATCTGTCATAATCATAAAACATTCACGATTCGTGATTTCTAAAAGACGTATCCGTCATAATCATAAAACATTCACGATTCGTGATTTCTAAAAGACGTATCTGTATTCGTCTTTTTTCACGATTCATCAAGCGTGTGAACATGAGTATTTAAAAAGCATTACCGCCGTCAAAAAAAATAACGAATCGTGAAAAAAGACGATTCGTGAAAAAAGACGATTCGTCCTCGTGTGAATGAGCCCTTAGGAACGGAAGAAAAATAGAATTTAGAAATGACATTTTGACAGTTGACATTGCCATGCCACTAAAGTGTATTCCTATCTCTATGAAAGTGTATGATCTATGGTTGCCACAGATAATTTAAGATAAAATATCTTTTATTTATAGTATAGCGTACCTACATAAATGTCTCTGACTAACAAAGATAATAAATAATAATAATGTTTTCTTATAATAAATGTTTTCATAAAATAACAAAGATAATAATAATGTTTTCTTGGTTTACAGTGCTACAAGTATCTTTTGGCTCACGGATGACATTGACAGGGGGGCGACTCCGTAGAATAGGGGATACCAGTTTAAAACATTTTCTTATTTTAGGTCAAACATTGAAGCGCAAAAATATTTGAATTAATTAAAATCGCTTGGGTAACAAATAAAAGAAGTAATGGGTAAATATTTAGATAATTTGGTATAAGCCGTGTTTCACACGTACCGTAAACTGTCTTAACTTTGCCTGAATTTCGAAAATTTTGTCCTATATTTCAAAGTTGATTGAATTAAAATGAACTTTGTTGAGGAAGAAATAAAATTTAAAGGGACTGTACTTTAAATTCCTAATAGTTTTTACGTATACAACACAATACAATACAATACACTTAGCAAAATGGCGGCAATAGTTCCGATTTTGATCGCGCGCCAAAAGATCCTTGTCGCAATATACCTTTACTATTTACATGTGACAATTTAATGACAAAGATATAATATTTTGTTTCAGGCGCACTGAATGGTTAAAATTAATGAATAGAGAAGATTTAATACTCTCAATTTCCTCTCGTGCCCGTATCTGCGAAGCTCATTTTAATCCGGAAGTTATAAGAATATCATCTAACCGAAAGCTTTTAACGAAAAAAGCTACTCCACAATTATTTCTACCAACAGCGAATAAATTTTGTAATAAGGAAACACAAACCGATGGAAATAAACAGTGTGAAAAATGCAGTCAAACAAATGTACACGCATAGGTAAACCACGAATATAGAAAACCTCGCCATTTTGCGGTAAGCTCATGGAACTAATTTGTTTCCTTGGCAACACCTAGCACTTACTTTCTATACGTCAGTCGTAAACTGCATGTCAGTGAGTTGTATATCGTGGTTCATATTTTTCTTTGAGTGATTATTTTCTGCTAAGGTGCCAAAAAATATTCATAAAGGAAAGTGGTTCTCTATGTGCTAAATTAACATTACCTTTAAATTACATTTTTTCCCCTTAAATTACATTTCCGGCTCTGATGTCAAAATGACATGAGCGTTACTATAACTTACTACTGTTGCCATAAAAAAGGAAACTTTAGCGCCCTCAATGCAGGTTTTCTGTATTCCTGGCCAAGCTATACAAACGCCATTACATCTTTCTAGTAATAGTCCACGAAAAGAAAACTTATAAATTAAATTCAAACGTCCAGAAAGAAAAAAGATAATTATGTTACTGAAAAAATCCAAAGCCAATTATTTATTTATTATAGTCGGCACAATCATAAGATTCCGATATGAAGGCTGTCATCACAGTGACAATAGTGAAGTACAACAAAAATCGATGCATTAAATAAACCGATTTATAAATTTAACCGATTATAAGTAATAAGACTTTCTAATCGTTTCGTTAATTAAGTTCGGAACGATAATTTATAAACCGACCTCTGATTGTTTTCTTAAAATCAGGTAAAAACAGATGTAGCGTTGAGATTAACACCGAAAGGGATAATAAGACAATTTGACTAGTAAGTTAAGGTGAGGAAATTATATTACTTATTAAAATGGAAATTTCATTAATCTAGTGAAAACGAAGAAACTATTAAACGGTTAATAATTATCCGATTTGAGTGGAAAAGGCTTAAAAACGTATGTATCGGGAATTTATAATAGCTATGAATAATCGCAATGCTTTAGACATATTAAGGAATCTATAACTATTTGTATTTTGGGTGTGACATGGTAGCACATACTTTCGATTATAGTAATGTATCGATTATGGTCGATTCATAAATTGTTTCAAGAGGTCACATAACTATAAATCCAGCCTCCTTATAAAACATTGTAGTGACGTCTTAAATATTTGTTCAATTTTATACAATTTATGATGTAAACTGATTAAAATAAAATAAAATTATTTTAACAATTTATAAATAACACAAATAAAAAACAAGCAGGGATGGTTTACATATTTCGCCAGAATTTCTAGTATTTACCTATGTAAGTACGTATAAGTAAGTAAGTACCTATCTAAATACTCGTAGTAAGTAAACAATATTACTCCAATTCGTTTAACCCGCTAGTAACTTGCGTTTAATATTACGGACTAATGTCTAATTAAAATATTTAACAAACTGTGGGCAATTTTATAACATCATGCTACGAGCAATAGAAGCGATGTACCAATAAAATATGTTGCAAAAATGGGAAGAAGTGTTTATTATCTGTAAACATAAAAACAATTTTCCAAAGCGAAGAGGAGATGGATTCACAAGTACATTATGTACCTACTTATAAAGCTTCATTGATAATAAATATAAACTGTGTACTGTATATGCACAGTAAATAGTGCATTGCATAATTTAACCAAAGTGACCTATCATTCACTACGAAATATCTTCACTTCATAGTATCATTACCAGCGGTTCAAATTAAAAAAATATATTTCCGTAATAAGTAAATTGAAGACGTCCATACAAGGTTAGTTTGTGTTCATACATGACAGACGTCATATCGGAATCTTATGATTGTGCCGACTATAGATTACATAAGGTGTCAAATGCTTAACTAATTTAGCAGGTATTATTGAAGATCAGACCAAATTAAAAGAAAATCATAGCGTGGAAATACATTTAGCACACGGGGTATTTTAAAACGCGCTGACAACGCGCGTTCAACGCGATACAAACGCACCTATAAAGCGCGTATGTATCGCGTTTTAAAATACGCCGTGTGCTGGGGCTCTTAGTGAGTATTAATTTTTTTTGAATTTTTATTACTTTAGTTTACAGTTATAATAATCTATTGAAAGACACTTTATTTTCACCGAGTAAACCAATACAGCAAAAATTTATATGCTAATAACTATAAAAGTTGATATAACCATCTCATGAATGTTCTTATGACAAAAGTAAAATTTTATAATTATGAGAGTATGGACAGAAATTTTACACTTAATGTTGATGATAATATGAGTCTTAAAGTGAACTTATTTTACAGTACTATGTAAATAGTAGTTTTTTTTGCTCATTTAGTTTATTTTAGTTGTCGTTAGACTCAGTTCAGTCAATATTTTCTATACGTAATACTCAACCACATGTTCTTTCGATAATGAGTAATATAACCTCGCCAATATTTTGAGTTCACGCATTTTATTATCATTTCGTATAAAAAGTATATTACTACAGATAACCTGAATTACCATTTTTTTAATTTCTAATGTAAGGACTCCAAGGATGTAAGGACTTAGTTTACAATGTTAATAGAAATAAAACCAATGGTTAATAAGTAACATTAAAGTCAATTATTATAATCATAGACTTTTATTTTTGTTCTTGCCGATTAACTCATAACAATATTTAAAATACAAAACCCAATCCAAGGACATTGCAGAATCGACAACCCTAGAGTGAACGCATACTTAAGGGCTCATTCCCACGGCATACGTCTTTGACGATTCGTCAAAAAACACGATACGTCTTGACGGATAGACGTTCACATTGAATACGGAATCGTGTTTTTTCACGATTCGTCAAAATATCCGCATTGAAGTTCACATTTATTTCGTGATTTAGCTCAGTTCAGATTGGTTCAGAAACATTCACGATTCGTGATTTCTAAAAGACGTATCCGTCATAATCATAAAACATTCACGATTCGTGATTTCTAAAAGACGTATCCGTATTCGTCTTTTTTCACGATTCGTCAAGCGTGTGAACATGAGTATTTAAAAAGCATTGCCGCCGTAAAAAAAAATAACGAATCGTGAAAAAAGACGATTCGTGAAAAAAGACGATTCGTGAAAAAAGACGATTCGTCCTCGTGTGAATGAGCCGTAAGCCCTTACGGCTCATTCACACGAGGACGAATCGTCTTTTTTCACGAATCGTCTTTTTTCACGATTCGTTATTTTTTTTGACGGCGGCAATGCTTTTTAAATACTCATGTTCACACGCTTGACGAATCGTGAAAAAAGACGAATACGGATACGTCTTTTAGAAATCACGAATCGTGAATGTTTTATGATTATGACGGATACGTCTTTTAGAAATCACGAATCGTGAATGTTTTATGATTATGACAGATCCGTTGTAGTATTCACGTCCATTGTGTTTCTGAACCAATCTGAACTGAGCTAAATCACGAAATAAATGTGAACTTCAATGCGGATATTTTGACGAATCGTGAAAAAACACGATTCCGTATTCAATGTGAACGTCCATCCGTCAAGACGTATCGTGTTTTTTGCCGAATCGTCAAAGACGTATTCCGTGGGAATGAGCCCTAAGGCCGGCCGCATACATACGGAATCCTGATTCGGTTTCCTGATCACGAGTTCAGATTCGGAAACCTGAATGCAAACTTTTCATATGAAATATTTGACAGAGCGCACACGTTCGTTTTTTCCGGACGGAAAAAAACTTATAGTGCCACCAACTTATCTGTTCAGTAGACGGCGTCGCTAGTGCAGCGTTCAATGTTACCGTATAACAAAATTTGCTGACTGTAAAGGGAGCTCAACAACTTTGAGACCTATGATTTTTACCAGATAAAGTATGTTGAACATAATTCGATGGTAAATGATGACAAAACCTTTCCGTCGAATATAGATACACAACTTGGGATGTGGCTACTAACTTAAACTACCATGCAATGACTGCAATAACATAGGATGTTATCATTATCTCAATCCATCTGGGCCCACTATTAAACATAGGTCTCCTCAATGAGAAGGTTAAGGCTATAGGTTCACCATGCTGGCCAAGTGCAGATTGGCAATGGCCTTTACCGTTATAGCAAGTGACATTTAAATGCTTAAAACACACATAACTCTGAAAAGTCAGAGGTACGTGCCCTGGGATTCAAACACGAACACTCCGAATGGGAGGCCAAATTTTTAATCAATTGGTTATCACCGCCCTAAAATAGGATATTATAATGGCAATGAATAATTCTCAAGTGTATTTGTCTATTTAAAAAAATAAATTTCGTAAACGTCCAAAAATAAAAGAATTACGTAGGCCAATTAAGTCAAATTTAACTTTTTCATATAAAAATTAAAATTTCAGGACAAGAGAAATAAAAAATCTATTGCTATAGCTATAATTATTTTGTATTTTACAAAAATAATTGTCATCGTGATCTCTAAGTTTGAGGGGTTCCACACGAGAAATCCCTGTGGAAAATGATGACGATGCGCCAGAGAGGTTTCTTCAGCATTTTTCTTTTCACTCATTAGCTTGTAATCAAATCGTTCACTAACTCCTGTAACAAATATATAATATTATTTGAAGGAAAAAAAAACCATTAGATAGGTACCTACCAAATATATTCAGTGACACTTTAATCGATTAAGCAAACATAAGTTAAATATTTAAGTGGGACTATTAATTAACTTGCAATAGCAACACTAACCTGTCGCAGTTGCGACGCGTTTTGCCACTTTTTCAAACGTTATTTTCGGAGTTAGCAGGCGATTTTCTTCCCTCATACAATCTAAAACTTTTAAAATAACTAATCGTGCATCACGTCTGAGAGGTTTAGGCGTTTTTAATCACTTTTTGCAATTAAAATCGAATTAAAACACATAGAGCACTCGCACTTCAAAGAATTGACAGCTGACATGACATTTCAAAATTGACGTTGTCTTCTTTTAGTTCCATTTTTATCTACTGAACAGATAGGTAAGTAATTGGTGGCATTATATAGTAAACCCAACTTAAGATTGAAATGAAGAGAGGCGCTGTCATGTCGGACGTATTTGACCAATCATTGCACACTAGTAACGTAGTAACTGACAGATGAATGACCACAACGTACTTATGAATGACTTTTTAACATGGCGGCGTTAGTTCCAATTTTTGCCATTTCAGAGATAAGCTGGGCGCACTGTACTTATGAATGACTTTTTAACATGGCGGCGTTAGTTCCAATTTGTGCCATTTCAGAGATAAGCTGGGCGCACTGTTCGTAGAAACACCCAAGGAGTTTTTTTTCCAACTCACAGTTAGGTACAGAGAACACTTATCACTACTGGCTATATTTCAAACTCATGTACAGGCTGTTTCATCTTAAAAATCTTGAAAGTTCGTTTGATGGAACACATTCTTCATACCACAATTTGTGCCCATACGTATCCATATTTTGTGCTACAAGTGCTACAAAATACAAAAGTACTCTGTGAGATTTTAATACTGTACTCTGCGTCTGTGTACATCCGTTACCATTTCTTATCTGTCACTTTGATTTTTGTAAACAATTTTGTTTGAATACATGTGTTCTTCGTGTTTTTGAAGCTCAAAATGTCAATTAAATTGTGATTAAATTAGACCTAAGATGTCTGGGTACCTGGAGGTGAAATACCCTTTCAGGTCGAACCTCGGATTGAATCCATTCAAGGTAAGTTTTGTTTCGGAAATCGAAAGCGGTCAGTCTGTCGTAGCGTAATAACAAATAGTGTTGACATTGATGTTCCTGGCAGTCATGGAAGAGACAATGGTGTATATTGAGGCCGAGCGCGACGTGCGGCGGCGGGTCGCTGGCGGTGTATTGCAGCGAGGCGGGCGCTGCGGCGGGTACGGTGGAGTTGCCGTCGGACTGCGTGGTGAAGAGGGCGAAGTCGCGGTCGCGGCCGCACGCCTTCGCCGTGTTCTCAGCGCGGGAGCCAGGCAAGCCGCGCGTGCTGCTGGCGGGGCAGACGCTCCAGGATACCCAGCATTGGATGGATAAAATCCGCGAACTGCTCAATGGTGATAAGTTATTGGGTAAACACTACCTTCATTTAACATTTTTATTAGCTACTATCGAAATTATTCTTATGATGCATTGTTTCTGTGCTAACAATAATCTATCTTAATCATTCCCCTCCGATAAATAATTGTTATATTATAGAATGCATAGTAGTAGTTACATTGATTAAAATTTTTATGAGAAATTTCTGTTTATTTCTGTTAATGAGGTTTATTATCAAGTAATTTAAGCCATTGCTACTCTAAGTTTGAAAACCTTATGAAATGTACACCAGCCGAAGAGCAGAAGCTTTTAATGCGGGCAATCAGTTCTTTAAAGAATCAGTTATTATTTATTTCAGTATGAAGTCATAAGTAAGTTTATATCAGAATCATTAAAGCTACATAAGGCCTTCCTCATGGTTAGGCAGCCTTCGTCAGTCAGGACTAACGTCAGTTCATTGAATGCAAATAATGCAATGTATTTAAAATTGTAATACCAAGTATATATACATGTGATTTAACAGACCATTGTTATTGGAGGGCTTCACATATAAACAATGATGTCATGTTATTTTAAACTACTCATTATAGTATATTGGGGTGTATAAACATTACCAATATTTTGGGTTAATGTCTAATTGTTGAATTGTAGCAACATAAGTATTTTGGTAGTAATCATAGCATAAATTATATTTGCTATCAGATATACATAATGAACAGGGCAAAATTACATTAATTTCTATTGTCTTAACAACTCCATGCTCCATTGTCTTAACAACTTACATCATTTCATTTTGCCCTTTGTGTTCACCAGTCATAAATTTTATATGTGTATGTATAATTTTATATTTATATGTTAATCTGTTTTACTTCTCAGCATTAGTAATATTAGTATGTGGTCTGCGAAATCTGCATATTCTGCACAGATAAAGATTGGGATTATAAATGGTACCTCCTCTTAACTATTGATGACCATAATTATGTTTTGTTATGGAATTGCAAGCCGCCTATAGGGTAGTTGTATAATACTTATGAGGACATGGGCAGAGAGTGTTGGTGATACTATATTCAACTGTTCATGGCTGAATTTAATTTTATTTGTACTGTTATTGGCATGAGGAGCCACCATAATTATCTAGTCCCATTCTTTGTCTGCTCGGCTAACAACATGCTTTCATATCATGCAGTCATGCTACATTGTGTCATTCATTGCAGGCACCGAAAAGTTACTCAAAGATTCATACTCAGTGTCAGTGGTAGCGACCGATCTGTCTCGCAAGTGTCACCTGCCAGCGGAGAGTGTCCTCACTCTCTCGTCCACTGGTCTGTTGATCTCCCGCCCCCACTCGCTCGGCACGTTCATGGAGTGGAAACACATGAGCAATGTCCTTCTGAGCAGAGAGAACGGAGATAGGCATCGGACCTGTACTATTACCGTGGATAGGTTTGTGGTTTGAAACTTGACACCTTAGTGCACTGAAGAGTGGTTTGGCATGGGGCCGGCGTTATATCGATTTTGCATGGATTACTTATTTATATCCTCTGCAATGAAAGTTTATGAGTAGAATGTTTGGTGCAATACAAATAGTTTTGGTACTTCTTTATTAATATCTGTTGGCTACCATCATAATTTCTAATGCATGAATACACCAACATTTGATAAGCAAATTCCAACAGTAATTAATAAAATAGATGCATCATTATAATTTCCTTTTTTTGTATAATAATAAGATGAAAAGATTAAGTTTGCCTTTGTCCCACATAGGTTTAATTTAATAACTATATAGTTTAATTTTTAGCAAATAAAAGCAGAAGAGAACCCCCTGTCTTGCACCATTGCTCACTTGGCTTGTTTAGTAGTTGTTAGGTTGTGTGTAGCTAGCCTCCCCCGATATGGTGTGTAGATGTAGAATTAAATTGTTTGTTTTTACATTTTAATTTTATAATAGTCACTCATATATGTTGTATAATATTGATACAAGCTGTACTTTTGATGCTGCAACCAATATTATTATAAATTATGATGATTGTGTAGCTTTCATTTGACCAGATAAAAATTATTCTTAAAATAGATAGCTTAATGTTATGAAATAAAAATCAATGGCCCAGTTAAAATATCGAATTAACAAATTAGAGATCTATGTGAATAACTTCTTTCTGAGATATTCCTAGAATACTATGCAATGGGGTTCATAACAAAGGATGAGAAAGAGTTCTCCATCCAGGTCAGCGTTGAACTTTTGTAACTCTCGCCCAAGGACTTCTGTGATCATAAACCTATGTCTGGGTGGCCTATCTCCTTAAGAAAGATATTAAGTAAATGAGACAGTATAACAATATATTAGATATTGTTAATGATTAAGATACTACAATGGGTTCAATGATGTTTACTAACAATAAAAGGAAAACAGGTAAATAACGGTTTTAAACTTAGTCGGTGGGTTTTTGTTTAGGAAATTACTCACATTTCCTTATAAACAAATTTATTTCCATGTGCACTAATAAGTCCCAGTCCCAATAAGGTGTTTGGTGTCACCAACAAATTTTTCATAATGTTGGTCAATCTACGATTTGTGAAATATTATCAAGGGACTGTGCTCCTGTATACAAACTGACATAGGTTATATTTATTAAATAATATACAAAGTACTGTCCATATTTATTGATGATATATCACAACAATGGGTTGACTATCTACCAATAACGATATCATTGGCGGTATTAACTGATCAGTGTCTTGAATAGTCAAATTTCAAATGTTGAAACAAAACAAACTGTTTGTTATAGTGTTTTAAGTTTTAAGGTATTCATTTTTATAAACCCAATTGCATGTTTGCTAACTTTTTCACCTTCATTCATCTTCATCCACCAATTCAGTTTTATGTGTATTTAGCATTGTGTTGATTACCCTTCTTAGTAGCATTTAGTTATTATAATCCTTTACAACATTATTTATGTAATTTTAAACAAGCGGGTATGTCGCGGTTACCATTTACCATTAAAACTCCAGATTTTTTTTGTAGCTTGTTGACTTTATATTGGTTTTGGATAAATTTTTTACTACGCATGGAGTCGCAAAAAGTAATGTTATATCTTCATACTTAAGTTTTGTAACGCCTTTGGGGTTGAACTTTTTTCAATTTTATTAGGTTGTTCGGAAAGTCATTTCGTTTTTTTAATATGAAATTGAAAGTCAACTTTCGTATGAAAAAAATATTTCAGTAAATTCTACATTAGCAATTCTGGATCAGCATCATTTGCCATCTTTCTGGTAGAATACCATCTTTCTGGTCTTTATTGACAAAAAAACTGATACAGGTCATTTTTTACCTCTTCATTTCAAGTAAAGATTTAACCGTTCAAAAAATTTTGCAGCGAATGGAACAAATGATAATCCGAAGTAACAGTTCTGGAGAATATGTTGGAAGTGGCATTACATTACATCCACATCGAAAAACGAAATTACTTTCTGAACAACCTAATAATATTTTTTAAATAAAAACTTTGTGTTTGGTGTAGTGGTTGTAGAAACTATCAGGGGTGGATTAAGGGTTGAGAGCACCCTAGGCAGAAGACTCCATCGGCGGCTCTGTAGAAACCAAATATTATAAACTTTCATTAATTGAAAATTAGCACGCTCACCCCCTTATAACTTCGCACGCCTGGGCACGTGCCTATGCGTGTAAAACGACGCAACGACAGCGCTTGCAACAACGCAACGCTGTCGCAAAGCTCCCTTAGTAAGGGTCCCCACAGACTGACTTCAGCCACCGGTGGCTGTGGCGCTTCTTTTTAGAAGCGCGATCCGGCCGACAGCCGCTTCAGCTGAATTCTGCTCACTGTTATTGGAGCTATTGGCTGTTGGCCGGATCGCGCTTCTAAAAAGAAGCGCCACAGCCGCCGGTGGCTGCAGTCAGTTTGCGGGGACCCTAATAACCCTCCACTGGTAAATGTTCCAGTGGTTTTTCGGAAGGGCCGGACGCTCCCTTAGTAACAACCCGCGACTGGTCTGTTTCCAGTGGTTTCTCGGAGGGGCAGGGCGAGCTGAAGTTCAGCAGCGCGCTGGCGAGCGAGCTGGCGGGCGCGGTGCGGCAGGCGCTGCGCGAGCGCCGCGCCGCGCGCCGGCTCAGCCGCAGCGAGGGGGATCTGCGCGCGCAGCCCGAGGATGCCGGTCTTATGTTTTGATAAACTAGTGAACACCCGATTCGATTCGGGAAACTTAATTGCTTTTTAGTTGCGCTAAACTTTGTCTCCTCTGAACTACATCCCTTTTGAATCTTGCACATTTGAAGATGTGATGTGATTTGAATGACGCACCTCTTGCACATTCCTCCCAGTGATATTCGAAAATTACGTATAGTGCTGCAAATTGCGTGTAATCAGATGGGTCATAAACTTTGGGATTTTTTGTTCATGTGTGCAGTATTGTATTTTTAATGTAATTTACGCAGGCGAGGTGCGCCGCAGTAGCTGGTACAGCGGCCCTTCAGAGATATCCCTGGACGACACGGACTTGATTATGTCCAAGGTATATTCATATTACGGCGGAAAAGTTTTATACTGTCCTAGGGGACTGCAGGGTTGTCCAAAGCAAATACCTAGAGAAATCCCTGAGATAATGACCGATTACATTTTAGGTCAAGCGACTCTTTTATTGTGATATCTTTTATGAGTGTAAATATAGTGGTGTCTATCTATAATAATCTTATATTGTGTATGTGATATTGCACAAAAGTAGATCAATCTTCAAATCTTTCACATCTAAAATCATCGAAAGACAACCTAATATAACAATTCATTCAAATTACTTATTGTTCAACCATTGCTCCAGTAGGTATCAGTTACTTTTAATTAAAGGATACTTGTCACTTGACTAGCAATAGGCATATGAAAAGATGCTAGCAACTTGTAGTGTCAGAGTAGAATATTCGAGAATATCGTTTCCGCTCATTGATCCCTATAAATGAACGTCCCTGTGTTTAGGAGGCGCAGCGCATCCCGAGCGGGCCGCTGGCGCGCTGCAGCGGCGCGGGCGACCTGGCGCTGCGCGCGCGCGCGCTGCTGCAGCTCTCCGACCTCTCCTACGACGACAGGTATCGATTCGTGGCTAATATCTACTACGATACACCTACAGGCTAGCGCGACGAGCGGTTAGTTATTAATGGCGTCAAAGACCCGAGGAAACTGGCAGAGTGGAAAAAAAAACTAAGCTGGCGGTAAGCTTCACTATACAACCACCTTAACGTCATTTATGTGTTTTGACATTTAAATTTTTATTTTTTAATTATTTATATGCCTGATTTTATGTAAAACAACAACAACGACTGCGAGATAGCCTTACTTAGCCGTGACAGATATTTGACATTATCTCGCAGCGCGTCCGATCGCGTATCGCTAGTGTCGGTGTCGTCACTCGCCTCCGTCTCCTCCGGCGTGTACGAAGAGATCCCCGAAGCGCCGCAGCAGCCGCAGCCGCAGCCCGCAGGAGCGCGCCGCGCCGCCGAGCCGCTGCGGTGCGAGCTGCGCGACCTGTGCGACGAGCCCACGTATGAGTCCGTCGCCGAGTGTATATACGCTACCATGCGGCGCTCGGCGCGCAGGGCTGCGCCCCCCCTGCCGCCGAGACACCCCTTTGGGTGAGTGTTTATGCGTTAAAATAGGTTTTAGTGTTAACATTGCGATTGGATACCTACTTTTAACGTGTTTTTGTTTTTGGTACAGTAAGATGTAAAACTTATATGTAAAGGAAAAACAGGCCGAGAGGGAAGCTTAAAGGAAGTTGTCCGTTATTCCAAGAAGTAATTAACATTATTTATAAGAACAATTTTTTTGACACTGTTAAAACCTTTATCCTCAGCAAGCAAACTTTCTCCAGTAATAAATAATTACTGGAATTAATCAATCGAACCTATTGGCGCAGCTAGCTTGGAGAAGGGGGGGGGGGGAGCGATTGACATCATGATGACTGCACCGGGTGACACCCATATTAACTATGCCATTAATCAAATCGTACTATACATTTCTTACACTATACTACCCGCAGCACGATGAAGCTGGGCGAGTCGTGGAGCTCGCGCGTGAACACCGCGGGCGGCGTGTGCGGCGGGTGCGGCGCGGCCGGCGCGGGCGCGGCCGACGCGGGCGTCACGCGGCACAGCTCGCTCGGCTCGCTGCCCAGACACTGCAAGCCGCTGCCCAAGACGCGCCAGCCGTTCAGTGTGTTCAGGTGACGTCACTGGCTAAGGGAGTGTTCATACGACGCGTTGCGTTGTGTCGGGAACTTTTAGCTGCGTCGATGGACCGCATCGTGTGAACACTGGCTATTACGACGTAAAACGACGCGACGCGTCGTATGGACGCTCCCTGACTGCATCACATTAATAACCCACTACTGGGCATTGGTATCTCATAATCATTGAGAAGGCGTGGCGTTAAGCATACTCCACCATCCACCACATTGCTGTAGTGCAGCATGATGGAGGGGTTAGTAGCCTACCCATCGGAGCCTTCGAAGCCTTTCGAAGGCCTTCGAAATCGTTTAACGACTGCTGTCTATCTATCACAATCTCATAGTTCTTCATTTTGTTAACTTCTGCTTCATATAAAATTATTACATATCCCAAAATCGCATTGACTTTACATACAGGGAACATTGAGCTATATTGAAACATGTGGGAATGTAGTATTTTCACTTTCAGAAAAAGACTGAAAAGTGACTCGCGGATCGCAACGTCACCCAAATCGGAGACCGCCAAGGAGAATAAAGACTTGGAGACAAAGAAGAAAAAGTTTGACTTCCCACCCCCACGAGACATTTTTAAAAGCTTTAAGGTGCGCAGTCATCACTATTATTAAGAAATTATATTTGCTATTTTATGTGTAAGAAGCTTGTTGGCATACAATTGAAACCGATTACTAAATACGAAATCAATTATTACAAACATTTGTACCAGATCTCTGACAATTCTTTAAAAGTGCCCTAATGTATTCTGTTTTAATGGAAGAAGCGGCAAGCAATTCCCAAGATAAATAAATCTCAATCCGCAATTATAGAAGCGTTGTCGAAATCGAAATAACAAACACAAAAATCCGTTACAGGTGAGTCGCAAGATGAAAAACCTGAAGATAACGCAGGGCTCGCTGGGCAAGGGCGAGACGAAGAGCTGCGAGTTCCTAGAAGACGGGCTGGGAGCGCGCGCGCCGGCGCGGCAAGCCAAATCTGTAGAATGCCTCGAGCGCGACGAGCTCGACGATCTAGAGCTAGCGCTGGAGCTCGCCGAGCGCGACATGACGGCGCTAGCTCTGCCGCAGGAGATCCTGCAGCTCATCGTGCGCGGCCGGGACCCAACCCGCGGCTGCCAGGGGCCCGCGCTAGAGGGCGACTACGTGCCCATGTCCCCCCTGGTCCCCCCGCCTGACCTAGAGCACCACTACATAGTGATGTCCCCGCGGACGCACCTCGCTTGAATGCCAGGTAAGTTGGGTTGTGTGTGTAGTGCCATCGGACATTGCCGCCGGCATTCAATTTATTGTGAAGGAAAGGAAAAGGCTGCCAAACCTTGCCACTAGATTTTGAGACATCATGATATTAAAAAAATATATTCCTTCCATATTTTATTTTTAAATAATTGATTTTTGTTGGTTTGATCGCGTGTTATGCATTACATATTTCACTTGATCATAACACAATGGTATGTCATGTAGTGTGTTTCAATGTTTTTTCAAGAAGCGTTTCAGACAGTTCTGAACAGTTGAAATCTGAAGATTTCAAATTGCATTGAATATATTATTGCTGTCTCAAAGTCTAGAAGCGTCATCTTTTCAAAGCTTTTTGGCGTCTTTCCTACTAGGCTAAATGAACCAAAAGTCGTAGCTGTGACGAGGTTCGGCTTGCCTGTCGCTAGACGTGATCTTTGCCACTCACACCATTTTATATCATAACCGTTAACTTATTAAGCACGGGAATGAACTGCGATAGCATGTTAAGATGTTGCGGGCAGGGTATTTTGATAGTATTTTAATGTCTATATCTATATTGAAGTATTTACGGTCATAGTATGATTTGGTTTGGTTGACAAAGAGCTACAAAACTACAATAATAGTCCTCTTGTAGACCCCTAGTCGCTTATGACAAATAGTGTTATCTGGTTAGATAGCCGGCTTTGGGACAACTGCCTTACATTCTATACCCGAACCAAACTATGGGGTGTCTTTGTAACAAGGCGTATAAATAAACAAGGTACGTTTTTGTCAACACGCCCGATAAACATTTCAACCCTCAAAAATAGAAATTAGTTGACGGAGTATATTTTACTCTATGGTCAGTAAACAACGGTATACTATCAAGGCGTCTAAGAAATATGTACTCATTCATACTGACTCGCGGGCGTGGTGGCGGGCGCGGTCACGAAATATCAAACATATGGCGTAATATCCAAGTGTTCACACAGGAATCGCACGTGCGGTCTAAGTAGCGGGCACTACGAAAAACGAACACAAAATCACTATTATGGTACGAAATTCAAAGTACGAAAGGCGACGTAACGTATGTCAACGTGCGTTTTTCGTAATAGGCCTCCTAAACTCTCGCGCAAAACGCCTGGCGGTCAATGTGAACACGAGCTCGCCATGTCCACCGCGACCGCGCCCGCCACCGCGCTCGCGTGTTCAGTATGAACAAGCACTATAAAGTGTTGCCCACATATAAAATAAATAATTGATTGCAGCGCCTTTATGAAATAGACGAGTGGCCTATATAGATGGTGGCCTAATTTTTTTTTTTATTATTTTTTTTTCTTATAAGAATAAGTGCTTGACAACGATCCCACCTGATGGTAAGTGGAGATGAAGCCATAGTGATGAGCGCACTAACTTAGATAAAGCCTATTCACTCTCCTCTTGAAGACTCCCACGTCATATGTATGCGGAAACACTGACGCAGGCAAGTTGTTCCAATCCTTCGCGGTACGTATAACGAAAGACGAGGCGAACCTCGACGTTCGGACCGGCGGGATGGTAACAACGTATGGATGGATACCGGCCGTGCGTCGTGTCGTGCGATGGAAAAACGGGGATGGGGGAATTATATCAAACATTTCCTGCGCACACTCTCCAAAATGTACCCTATAGAAGACAGAGGGCTGGCAACTCTACGCCTGTGCTCGAGGCTTTATAGATTGGTTTTAACCAGCATGGGGTCACCAATGAGCCTCGAAGCACGCCTCTCCATCGAATCCAAGGCCGATAGGTGTGACTTTGCAGCACCAGCCCAAATGTGACTGCAGTACTCCACACACGGTCGGACTTGGGATTTGTACAGTGCTAAAAGTTGATGTGGTGAGAAGTACCGTCGCACTTTCGCAAGGACCCCAAGCTTCCTTGCAGCTGCCTTAGCCTTGGATTCGATGAACCGCCCAAAGTTGAGGTTGGAGGAAACTTCAATACCCAGCAACTGGAGGCGGTCAATACATTCTAGGGGCACATTCTGGAAAGTAGGAACCAAGGTGAACGGGCTCCTTTTGGCGGTGAATAGACACGTCTGTGTTTTTGTGGCGTTGAATCTCACAAGATTGGCATCGCCCCACTCAGACACTGCCCGAAGTGTGAGATTCACACGTTCCACCATAGCCATATCCTAATGAATATAGGATAATTAATATATGCAATTATTTAGACACAGCACCACAATATTGCCTTAATCACATTTATTATTATTGATATTATGATAAACTCGTATAATAAGCTGTCTTGCTAGTGCTCCCAACCGCAGTTGCTATCGTAAACGATATTCGAAATGATCTCGAAATGAATTTATCATTATCTAAAAGAGTAAGACTACATTTAAACTATAGCAACACGCGGTTGGGACACTGCATGTATTCTAAACACTATAATAGTATTTTACTCCTTATTCGTAATTTCTGTAGATCTTTTACTGATCGAAAATAATACGTACCTAGTATAATACATATTAATATAACAGAATCAGATAATATTATACGCATTCCACTTACTATTTGTTAGTCACGTCATCCAACAGAATACGAATTTTAATAGTTTGAAACAATATTTTTGATATCTATTTTACATAGTTCAGCATTCATGTACCTACAGTGAAATTTTTATTCATGCTGCGTTCCACTAACCACTCATAATGATCACGCCTTCGACTTCTGTATTTCGAGCTTTACTAGCTCCGCTGTTATAACCATTACAAATGGCGGGATTGAAAAATAAGGCGGGAACTTAGAGGTTGGATTATAATTTGTAATTCCTAACAATAACCTCAAAATCTATTAGTTCACTTCACTTCACTTTTTCCACTGTAACTCTTCAGAAACTACCGTTTCAAAACCTTAGTAAAATATACTTACCGTCGCCATCTTACATGTTTTAAAAGCGCTCCAAATTTGACAGCGCCCACAACGCCTCACCGATTCGGATGAGTCATGTGAATGGTTACTGGAACGCGCCCATGGCGTGTTGAAAATAATATCTATGTGAACTTATGTCAATAGAACGAATCAACGAATTTTATCAGTAAGGATTTTGCATCCAAGTAATTCATTCATCTAGTAATAAAATAGTAGGTAGGTGGTACCTATATTTATTCCTCACAGTATTTTACTAAATAAATTTGTTTTCATTATAATAATCTTAGTAGTGCTAATGTTTCTCAGAAATTACAGATATGAGGCCCAAAAAGTTAATTTGTATTGTTAATTTGACTCTCATATTGCGCTTGGATTTAAATTAGATGATTCTCTTAACCTTCAGCAGATAGACAAATTTTAGCTCAATTAAAGGTTCATTGAGACTGAAACAATTGTATTTAGATGTGTACTGAAACGCGAGAGATATGACTGTTGCGGGGAGAGGAGGTTTATATAGACTGACTGGGCCCGCTTACAATGGTTGACTGTCTTTAGCAAGCAAATATTTTCAGTTTAGAGTAGATATCACAGTGTGTTACATTAAATTATGTACCATATAGTATTCAGAAATTGTAATGTGCTGTGGTCAATCTGAATTCAAGACTATATTTCTGTTTCAGAACGTTAACAAAACGTTTATGGGTTGTATAAGTTAGTAAGCCCATTTACAACTTTTATGACAATAGAAAGACTGAGATCCGTTGGGTGTGGATTAAGTAGAGAATCTGTATCACTAGGTAGATTTTGAAGACTGAAGTGACTGATTTTTCATTATTAACCTTTCCACCATTGCCTCAGAGCGACTCGATACAGTCAACCATTGTAGGCTGCGGCCAGTAACTGCCTTTACCCGGGTTTACCCGAATATGACCTTTGAACTATAGTGTTCAATACCGACTGATGAGCTCAGTGATATAAGTGGAGTGTCGATAGAGTAATGTGATGATTAGACTGATGTTATCCCTGTACGTCTAATTTTTTTCCGAAAATAATACATTTTGCATTTTGTGTGGATTGTCAAGTGTTGATGGACACTAATTATTGATATCCTATTAAAGCTTTTTATATGCTGTAATACATTTAACATAATATATTATACTATAATTATTCTAAATATTTCTGTATTTGGTAAACATTGAATGGTATAATCACATTTGCAATGGTATGATGTATACCAAATTTTATTAAAGTGTCAATAAATTATGCTGTAGCAGGAGGTTGTCAAAGTAATGACATAATGTTCAAGCCCATAATGGCTATAAAGGTCTATTGTTTCCATCGTATAAAAGAGGCCGCTAGTCAAATGATAATGTAGTTATATTAAAATAGCGGTTTATACAATTAAGGGTAATATGATTTGTCTATACAGCATGCGAATAATTAATGTTTGTTTGTTCACATATAATATAGAAACGGCTAAATCACATAAGTGTAGAAGTGGCGAAAACTAATGTATGTAATTTATTTTATATAATAATGGACTTGCCTGTTTGCTCAGTATTGTACAGTAAGCTCTTTAAGCATTTGTACGCGGCACTCGGTTTTCGCTCGTGCCCGCGTAGCTCACGCTAGTGTGTATTGTATTGCACTGAAAGATAATAAGGGGGGCGCGCGGTCGCGGGGGCGTGGCTTGTATGCGGATGAGGGGGCGTTCGTGCATAGTAGGTGCGCACTTAGCCGATATAATACATCTATCGCAACGATTTCAATCCATTAACGGAATGTATTTTACATTATATTTCATTTTAAATAATACCGATAAATTGCGACCGCGCAGCCTAACAGCGCCTATTCAAGCTATGAGCTGGAAAATAACTCGTTTCCGATATATTGCAATGATTAGCGATATAGGCGTTTAGTTATTATAGTATCATAAGAATGAAGTCCAATGTAGCTTAATATCATATATTTTCTATATTAATATGTATATGTGCGAACGAAAAGTAATATACGAGAGATGGATTGATACGCGCGGTATTTATAAACGTTTGTACAGAGCAGGAGCGAGAAGGATTATATTAGGTAATAGGGTTTGACGACTTTGTCTGAGAAGGATCACTGCCAAAAGTGTAGGAAATTTATGATAGCTTAATTAAATTAAAATGAGATGAGGTCTGGTGGTATCACGGAAGACTGAAGATGGAGTCTCGAGCCAGTATTAGGCCATAAATCGAGTATCCCACTTGAGCTTGTACTTGTACTAGGAAAATATTTATTGAATAAAATTTTTAGTTCAACCCCCAGTGGTAGAACTGATTCCCATCGAATATACACGCCATAAATGTGGATGAGAGATATAAAATTGTAAACCTTATGAATTTACCCTGATTGAAATTGAATCTTATTACCAAGCACATTGCTTCGTTTGCTATAGTTATGTAAAATTATAGTGAATATCAGTTGACCCTTGTTTTGGGCATGATGATCAGGATGCCTTGGTCAAGGTCAGTACATAAATTGTAGTATCTACCGAGACCCACAACCTAATCGTTAGATTAGATTGAGGACGACCCATGCCACAGATCTGATAATGGTGAGATAATCAGAAAATAAACAGCAGAATAGCTGTATGTATCAGGCATTGTGCTTCATATTTATCTATTGTATTTCTGAGGGTGGCCCAGTACTGATAAGTGAACGAACATTTTGCTTCGCATCAGGGTGTGACAGAAATGATAGAATGATGTCTTCAATCTCTGCTGTATTTATTTGGGTATTTGCAAAAGCAAAAAGATTTTTGTTGACAGTCTAACGTTTATGCGATTACAACGCTTGAAACGACTATTTTTCTACAGAAAAGGGAAATTTTTGAGAGTTTCGATCGCTAAGTTGAACGCGCCAAATGTTTAATGTGTAGGCATCCATTTTGTCACTATGTTTACTGTTCCCATGCTCTCCCTGGGGTCCCTCAAGCAGCGTTACGTATACGGCTTGGTTTGCGCGATGTGTTGTGATATTCTATGTAATGACTTGTTGATGATTGTGTATTAGTAGATTGTTACACAAGGGACGTAAGTAAGCTATTATAGAACAAGATCCAATTTGGCGCCAGTGCGAGCGCAGCTCGCATAGGGCGCTAATGGATCGCGTGCACCCGAGATATTTAGTCACACGAGCGAGCGCAGCGAGCGAGGGTGAATATAGTTCGAGGGTGTAATAGCTACTTGCAACCGAGGTAAGCATTCTACTTTATATCATTCTTGTGAGGTAAATAAAACATTGGTAATGCAAAATGAAATTTTAATTTCAGATCAAATGAAATGCCGCCATTTCCATTTTTTTTCGTAAATAGTTTTCTATTTTTTGGAGTTTACTCCTTAAGAAACGATTTGAGTTATAAGGCCCGGTATGAGATTTTATGAGGAGTAAAATCAAGTTTAGAAACACGAAAAGTTCAGGCGTTACGTAGAAAGAGACAAACATATAACTATCTCAAATCTCAAATCTCTAATCTCTAATCTCAAATCTCAAATCTCTAATCTCTAATCTCTAATCTCTAATCTCCAATCTCAAATCTTTGCTTACCATTTTATAAGAAAAGAGATTGTTTACCAAGGAGTTTTGCATAGCTTGAACTGTAATGTGAACATTACAATTCAAGCATAGTGCGACGTAATGTTGCCTTGAATTGCAAACACCAACTTACAAGGAGACTTTCCACCATAGTAATCCCTAGTTACTGAGCAAGTATGATATAAAGTGGATTTATGGCTTTTGTTGATTCTCGATGGTCGGAGGTGCACGTATGGTACGACCACCGCGACTGTTGAGAAATTTAGTTAATGTTTAGTTTGTACGTTTGTCTAGTGAACTTTTACACCGAGTTATAAAAATCTAAAGTTACTGTTTCTTATTTCAATAATTATATACTTCCCAGCATTACTTAATAATGTGTTGAGGTGTGACTTGGTTGATACATACAGACTTACCCGCTGATTATTATGAATTGAACATTGAATTAAATATTTAGAGTGTATTTAGCTAAATTGTTTACTCGGCAAAGCCATAACACGTATGGCGCGGGTAGAACTTTGTATGTAGAATCTCTATGTTATTATTTAGAGAGATAACTTTGTACTCTTTTTAACAATAATGTACGCAAATAGGAATATTTGGCATAGCTAAAGATTACATCAGTGTTAATGTGAAGTAACCCTACGACAAATGAATATTAAGGTCGAATTTCGACCGCAGAGCAAGGGCCACTAGTAAGTACTTAATATTCCTAATAGGTTTACTGCACTCGCCCTTCAAATTGAACGATCTCCTTAGATATTGTTTGAGGTATTTATTTTTGTTATAAAAGAATTATTTTATCATTTCAGTTTGTTTTAGTTAACATTTTCGCAATCATTTAACAATATAAAATATGTTACCGCTTTCTTAATTACTTATATTAAATTGTACATGTAAGTCATACATCACAATATTATTGTTACGATTAGTGTTGTCACATATAATTTACCGTGTTTTGTCCAATTAGTAACTTAAAAGTCTGGACAAAGTAAAAAAATAGTAGTCATATTAAATTACTTCGCTAGTAAGCTTTACAGAAATTCTTTGAAGCACCATAACTATAATTATAATAACGATATCAATTGTTTTCTTGGAGTAGCATGAGTTTTATTTTTGTATGTTCTTTTGATTGTTGAAACAAGAAATTGTGGTTAAAAATTGTATTTTTTGTTTATTTTGACCTGCATTCGGTTGTAGGAGAGGTTCATCCGTCGAGGAGGACCAACTGTGAAGTGTTTTGTTAATTCCATTTATTTGTTGAGCTGCTATTCAGACTGAGAAACAATATCCCGCATTGTGTAATAGAAATAAAGTTTGTATGTGCAAATAATTGTTTCATTGCGACTAAACCCCTCTCGTGGGTGTGGGTGATGGCTAAGTGTTGGTATAACACAATTTAGGGATAGGAGTTAACAATAAAAATCAGTTTAAGGTACAAATATTTTACTGGCAATAAAAAACTACTCGCAATATACAACGTGTCCCAAAATTCAACGATAAGCGGGAACTGGAGGGTTTTTTCTTATTTTTCCTGAAGTAGTCATGAGCAAGTCCACCCTCCAGTTCCCGCTTATCGTTGAATTTTGGGACACGTTGTATACAGGACACAACAAATCATAATTTCAGCTGCATAAGTGTGCACCTTTTAAAATTGAATAGAAATGCAATCTGTTCTTTGCGGCTACACGTATAAGTGCTACAGTCACCTGCCTTATTCAAACATAATTTATTATGATCATACATTCCCTACAGCCTCTTTTGTAACTATACATAATAATTATACTGTATGATGTACAAGATTATGTATCAGGAGTTTCTCATTATCCTACTATACGTTAAATATTGTTTGCTATCATAATTATACCCTCCATATCATATACCTGATACCTGGAATATCCAACATTTAATTCATTAAAGGAAACATTAAAATGAGCTACGTTTTATTAAAACAAAAAAAAATATTAAAAATACCTTATTTTTTCAAAAGAAAAATATTTCAATAAATTAAATATGTTAATTTGATTCATCATTCATATCATATCACAATCACAATGACGTTTTTTACAATAATTATTTTGTTATAATAATATATAAAATAAATTGTAAAAAATAACTGCATAACAAAGGAATTTAAAAATTAAAAGTTAATGTTAAATACTGGTACCACTTCAAAAATTTTACGACTACTCATAATCTTGCTCTTTCGATGATATGGCATGACAAGAACCAGATTTCGAATATAAAAAGTATCATCGAAATGTCGCATTAAACTCTGGGCATAAAAATATAGGTGTCGAACACAAAAGTCCTTTTTTTTAATACTAACCCACCAGTTATCATACTCCCAACTATTATGAAGATATTATACTAGTTTTTCCTTATGAAATCTAATTTGGGGGAAGGTGACATTGAAAATATTGTTATACAATCTAATGTATGGTTTCTATAGCAGCTTTATAATATACATGAAATACAAAACAGTTCATACATTTTTGTTCACAGTTTGTCAAACAACATAAATTAATTTATCAATATAAATGTAGTTAAGTAATTCATCAACTAAACTGGGAACTTATTCCAAAAAGCCCGTAGGAATGGAGAATTTCAAGGTCTTAGGTTTTACTTATAATTTGATGTAGTTGTTTGGTCTCCCTTTGCTATCTTAACACTTGCCATAGTAAAAGCGTGGACAAAAGAAAGAGCTAAATGTACACTAATGGTGTGTGTAATTATATTTCAATCAGCCTATTTACATCAAATAAATTATATAACATGGCTTGCAACACACATCTCATACATGCATCTTACAATTATTATATCACAGTCCCCAAATACAATTCCTACATTAAATTAATTTCATTATAAAATATTTGCATGCTATTAAATTTCATAATAGTGCTTTGTTCATGCATAAAATAGCGTAAAGCATTCATTTAATTGAAAATCCTTCCCAACACTTAATAAGAATAAATTTAATCACGCATTTGATTTTTCTATATTATAATGTTTATATGTATTATTTTCAGATCTCTTACCTCTAGGAACATCGGGCGTTTAACTTACATTAGTAACTGGATACATGCCGTAGACAAAGTTACCGTAAAAAGGAAGCAAAGTTTACAAAATTTTATTTCATTTATTACATTTCCAGCTAGCGTTCTGCCTCGTGGCTCATAAATGCATCAATAACTTAAAATTCAAAGTAATTCTACGTGTAAAATACATACGATAAATACTTTTTAATTTTAATATATTATGTTGTATAGGTGAATCTCTTTAGACACCTAATTACATTCCCATTTATTTCGATTGCATGTCACTCTGATGCCACTATAAAAACCATTATATGCATGTGTACGTGCGCTATTATTGAGATATTGTTAAAAATATAGTTTGTCTTAAGCGTAATATATAATTTGTTAACATACATGCATATACTTTCGAAGCTGGCGCATACAATACAACACACTCACGTTTTATTGCAAATTTGTAGTATCTCTAAATATCCAAAAAAGGATTAAAATATAAAAATAATTCAAACATCAAACAATTCTTTCAATAAGCAAGCTACTATAATTGCATTGCATCATTTGCAAACTGAATGTGCCAGGTTTGGATAACCACCCTAAAAATGCTCATTTAATTCTAATTATACTGTACATTATATTAGTACCAATACAATTTAAATATTATGCCTTTTAATTGCAGTGATAGTGATGTGATTACATAATCGCAAATGCCTACCTACCCTATATCACTGTGATGGTAATAGACACATGTCTGTGTGATTAATACGTAGTCTTACTTATGAGAGCAGTATAAATAATTTATAAAAAAATCTTATCACAAACAAAACCTGGAATATTCATTTTAACCTAGCAGAAAAATCGAAGTCTAATACAAAAAAAAAATGCTTTAACGCATTACGAAACATTACACATTCCGAGAGATCGTGTTAATAGTGTATCTGTAATGTCTACCCATTTGACTACCTTAAAATATGAATACCTTAAATGTTAAGAAAATCGGGGTCACAGTTTTTTGTTGCCCGAGTATTTGAGCCGACTAACACATCACATACGACAGTGCTACTATTTTGAAAATGACCGCGCATGTAATATTTTTGTTCTTTACTTTCTGAAAGTAATCTATCCTCTTAACAAAATTTATTATTTATTTACTTTTTGCTCCCTACAATTACTTGTACCTTGTAAGGCCTGCTACACACAAGTGCCGTATATCTAATTCAATTGTTTGATTTACTAGAATAATGACAAATACTGCTTTTTATTTAGTTTCTTTCCTCGTTTTTGATATTATGCATTAATTTAATATTGCAACATATTATATGTGAACTTTTATTGACATCTCTACGATACATTTCTCTCTATTACTTTTTGCAACAACACGACCACTATTCAAACTCGAGACGCATAATGCACAGTAAATGTATTTGTTCGTAAATGCGACTAACCAAAAACCTAACTAACCTCTAAAGCACTCTCAAATGACCTCCCACTCACTGTCCAAGTTATCATCTGGCGAAATAAGACCTGCCGCCCCCCGCGCGCCACCCCGCAGCCCACTCTTCATATCCAACCGAAGCTCGAAGTTCTCCAAATTCCAATTATTGGGCAACTTCACGACCTTGGGAACTAAATCGACTATCGGTTCGGGTTTTTTTTCAGGTTTGTCCTGTAACTTACTTTTGTTTTCTGTTGTCTGTCTTGTTTTGTTGTCTGTTTCAGTATCGGACTTCTTGGTTTCAGAGTTACCGTTGTAGTGTGATATGAGGTCTTGGGGCTCGTACGTTAGGTAGGTGTCGTACTCGGGCTCCGCTGGCGGGTCGGGGCTCTTGATGCTCAGCGACTCCAGGTTCAGCATCTTCGCCAGAATCTTCTCTTTCTCCTCTATCTGCTGCTCCAGAAGGTCGTCGTTCTCTTGAGGGATGTTCCTATTTAAATTGATCGGTTGTTAAAAAAATATACTCAATTTGCACACGTGATACTGAGTTAGTGTTACGAGTATTAAAAAATTGTATTTGGTTATTTAGAGGGTATGTTTAATTTGTTGTATCGGAGGAATGCCCCGTATGAACATCGAAAAACCGGCCAAATGCGAGTCGGACTCGCGTACGAAGGGTTCCGTACCATTATGTATAAAAACGCCAAAAAAATCTGGTCTGTTTTATAAAAGCCTCACTTAAATATTTAATTGTTTTATTGTAGCCACATATTACGCCCAACGCCATCTCTTGGACCGAATGGTTTAGTTACCATTTACGTCGAATGTATGGGCACCCACTTAAATATTTATTTTATTCTGTTTTTTAGTATTTGTTGTTGTAGCGGCAACAGAAATACATCATCTGTGAAAATTTCAACTGTGTAACTATTACGGTTCATGAGATACAGCCTGGTGACAGACGGACGGACGGACGGACGGACAGCGAAGTCTCAGTAATAGGGTCCCGTTTTACCCTTTGGGTACGGAACCCTAAAAACCACGTTCACGACACACACACGGCAACATTCCTACTGCCCAATACTTTACCCATTAAAAACTTCCGAACAAATTATCCCCGTACGATAACAACAATCGACATCATCCATACTACGTACCCAGGTACGTAGTCGGGCATGACAGGCAGCGCAGTGAGCTGGCTGGCGCTGCGGTGGCGGCGCGGGGCCGCGCCCGGCGCGTCGCGGCGCCGGCTGCGGCGGCTGCTGTGGATCACCTCCTCCGCGTCCTGCCTCGACATTATGCTGTCGTACACCTGCGGAAACGACACGCTAACTTCGCTGCTATGTCTAACGTGTAAAGTTGAAATTCCGCTGAACGTGTCAAGACAGCGGAAGAGTGCTTGTTGTTGTGATTGTATGTCACAAGGTTTCATAGCATTTATTGCATTGATTTGTATGCGATTTCGATAACAACTGCGTGCCCTACCTATCACATTCTGCAGAATCTCATTATAATGTAATAAGTACTGTGTTAGTCGCTGACGTATTTTCAAAAGTCAAATTAAATCGTTTATCATTAGATAGTAAAAAACTAATTACAGTCGTATCATAAACTAGGCAAACCGTTTATTTATCGTGCATCGAGTGTTCAATGAAGAAACTTAAAGCATAGAAAGTAAGTGGTAAAGTTTAGAAAAGTATGTTGTAATCATAGTCGATCGTAATGCGGCTTGTGTCACCATGGAACACAAACACCTGCTACCAGGATATCATGAACAGACCTGTAGTTCATCATGCAGGTCCCGCGGCGCGACAACCGGCGAGTCGTCGCGGAACTCGCTCACGATGGACTGCAGCACGTCTTCCGGCAGCCGCTTCACCGGCGGCAGCTCAAAGCACTCCTCCGCGTTGCATACTGCGCCTGCACAATACACGTCAAACATTCTTAAGGTCACTTATTTCATCTACCGCAAGACCACGTTTTATTCATACAATACTAACACCGGTTTGGGAACGATTGAGTACTGAACCAATTTGGCTACAACCCATTAGTGGTTCACTGCTGAGCACAGTTCCCTCCCATTATTGAGGAAGCCCTACCACGCAGCTGCAGTGCGGATTAGTGGAGGGGTTTTGCCACTACCGGTCACCATTCCAAATAGCGACCGTGGCCGCAGTTGCTTAACTTGAACCACTTAATATTATCTACACAAGCCGCCGGACTATGGGCGCTTCAACCAACACATAATTATAGACACAATATCTAGTATCTACTCGTAAACGCGCATACTCGTCTCCGCTCCAAACAGGCGTAACACACACCCGAGCGTCAACCAACAATCACCTGTATCACCAGCATCGAGGGTCTCATTCCCAGTGAACATGGAGATAGGGTGTTCGAGCACGCCAGCGATGTAGGGCACGGTGTCTAGCTGCGTGAGCTCGCGCACCGTGCTCACCGCCGCCTGCAGCGAGCTCGACAGCGACTTGCTCATCAGTGACGGCGGCTCTTCTGCAAGGACACACAACCACTTATAATCTTCCTTAAAAATTCTTACTGATGAACATGGACGTATCTAGCTCCTGATCCCCGTGGGAAGGGGCAAAGCTCTTGATCCATGAATTAGATTTGTAAGGCAAGCGTTTAAATGGTAAAGCAACTGTACAACTTCATTCGAGGTTCATTGGAGCAGCTGTCTCCATCCCATCGGGTTACGCAGCATGGGTGATGAATATTATGGTCAATTAAATTATGTATAATCTCTGTCGCTAACACATACACACTTGGATACGGTAGACACACTGCAGTTTTAGTACCTACTGCAGTGACGTCCTAACAAAAGTTTTAATTAAGCTGCTACTCTCGCGAATTTTTGCATGAAGTGGGTGGGAAGCCCCTTCGAATTGCTTTTCACTTCCTATTTTTCTCTCCTTTCTCTCTCCCTGTTCAACCAGCAACGCATCGGTATTGTCTTTGTTGTTACTTGTGTCTCTAGTTGAGGGTGACCACTAATAATATAGGTGCTTATCTGCTAGTTTGTCACGCAAGTAAAAATATTACTTCTTATTATTCTTTGCACTACTAGCGCCATCCACCATGGCGTCAATACTAGGCAAGGCGAGGACGAGTCATTACATTGCTACATTTTCCTCTTCCTCATTTTCCTCCGGTATTTGAAAGGCTTGTTTTGCTTCACATTGAATTTGATATTTCAATAAATATTGTGACAACCCTGGCGCATCGACTTCGCTACGCCGAAAACAATAAACAATAGGGGCCATAAACATGTCGCGCAACAATAGAAACAATAGGAGCGCGGCTCTCTCAAAAGGACGCACGACGCTTCGACCATTACGGCAATAGTCATACGGGCGAAAGTCGGTTGCAAGGAACGTTCTCGAACTTTATTTCGACGCGGGTCCGGACTTCGCGGGAATATTCTCGATTGTCGTGAATGGTGGGTGAGTGGTATATAAAGGGGCGATCGGCCAACCACGGACATTCTAGTTTCGGAAGCGGAACCAGGAAGATACCAGCGATACCTACGAGCGATACCAGTGAGAAGTTAAGTGATTTCTACGAGTGATACATTGTTCGTCGAGTGTGTTTACGAGTACCTACGTGCATAGTGTTGTGGTGTGTACTGTGTACAGTGTGTAATTGTGTTTCTACGAGTTCAATAAAGTCTTTGTGGTACATTTTGGCATTTTCTCGAACCCATTACTCCTGACACGCAACAATTGGTGACAGAAGCGGAATGCCTGTAGTACCGCAGAGTGAAGAAGGGATTCGTACGCGACGGCAGACGGCATTGGATGCCGCGCGGATGGAGCCGCCGGGTCGTGACCGCATGGAGACGGAGACCACCGCTGGACCACCGACTACATCAGCCGCAGCAGCACCGACACCGAGTGCATTCGATATGGCCTCCTTGTTAACCGTCTTACAGCGCATGGAAAGTAAAATGGAGAGCCTACGCGAAGACATGAAGAGCCAACGCAAAACCATGGAGACGGGCCTAGAGACAATCGATGCAAAGCTGGATAGTTTCCAGGGTGATTTAAACGTTGTGAAGGAAGACCTAGAATTGGTAAAGGTTCGTACAACCGAGCACGACCAAGCCCTCAAGACCCACGACGCTATAATCAACTCCCACGAAACTAGGCTCGTGGATTTGGACAACAAGCTGCAAAAAATGAAGGTTTTGGGCACGGCAGCAACCAGTTCAGGCCCTGGGGCCCCGAAATTTAAGGTCCCAACTTTCGACGGCACGACCTCGTGGACGGCGTTCAAGCACCAGTTCGAGGTAGTTGCAAATGGGAATGGCTGGGAAGACGAGCACTCGTTGGCGGCACTTACCTTAGCTCTTCGAGGGGAGGCACTGCTGGTCCTTGAGAACCTGCCCGCCGAGCGACGCACCTTGGAGTCGCTATTTAAGGCATTGGAAGCTCGATACGGGGAGAAGCACCTTGAGCATGTATATCGTGCGCAGCTCAAAGACCGGTCACAGAGGTCGAGCGAAGGACTGCAACAATGGGCTACGGAGATCGAGCGCCTCGTACGCCGAGCCTATGCGTCGAGTTCCACACCCGTCGAAGACAAAATATTAGAGGCCTTCGTCAGCGGCATACGGGATCCTGAAGTGAGAGCAACGGTGCGCTTGGGTCATCACGCAACCTTGGAAGCAGCTTTAGCGCACGCCCTTGAAGTAGAAGCGGTACGAAGTGACTATAAAGGTTATAAGGTGCGCGAAGTGGTGGCAGCGATTCAACCTCGTACTGGGCCTATCTGCTACGGATGCGGTGAACGAGGCCATATAAGGATCAACTGTCGGACTCGGAAGCAACCGAAATCGGTGTCGACCGCTACCCAAGTCGACACCCAGGAGCCGTTAAACTAAGAGGCGCCAGCGCCGCGGGGCGGGCACTGGCTAGACTTCGTCGATCCCCTACTGTATTGGTATCACAAGCTTGTGACGGGAACAGCCTCGTAACTACTGGAGAAATAAATGGCATACCCTGTCGCTTTACTATTGACACGGGAGCATCGAAATCCATCGTTCGACCGGAACTACTGAAGCGGACTATCATGTGGGAAAATGGACGACCATCATGCAATCTGCAGACAGCGACAGGCCAGCCAGTGACCGTCCTAGGAGTTACGGAAGCAAGACTGAAACTCGGAAGTGACATTTACACGCAGTCTGTTTTAGTAGCAAATATAACTGACGACTGCATTATCGGACTGGACTTTCTACGGACACATCACTGTATAGTTGACATAGCCAGAGGAGTATTAAGCTTCAAGGATCAAGAAGTCTTCTTGGACGGTTCATCTTCAGGAGCAGTGTACTGTTTGAGGACAGTGAAGCTGGCACCCAGATCGGAAACCTTGGTCCAGATTAGGTTTCCAGAAGAGATAAAGCTGGATCGATGTGTCGTAGTAGAAGACTACGGTGATCATCCTAGTTGGATCACGGCAAGGACACTGCTCATGACCAAACGTGCCGCCAAGTTAAAGGTCATCAATCTTAGCAGCACGCCGATACATCTCGCAAAGAATACGGTTATCGGCCGATGTGAAGCCGTGGACAGCTTGAGGAAGGTCCAAGAATACTCGGACAAACCTGGATCAACGGATCACATGACATTTTTGCTGGAGGCGACAAGGAGGAATTTGAGCTCCGAAGAATATACTCAGGCAGCAAAGTTGTTAATGGACTACAAGGACATCTTTACCAGAGGAGATAGCGACCTTGGAAGAACAAACCTTGTCACTCACCCAATAGATACCGGCAATACTTCACCGATCAAGCAAAGACCGAGACGAGTACCATTGGCAAAGGAACACGAAGTTGCAGAAATGATCGAGGACATGGTGCGCAGCAAGGTGATCGAGCCGTCAACTAGCCCTTGGTGTTCACCT
This sequence comes from Hesperia comma, assembly GCA_905404135.1. Taxonomy (NCBI): domain Eukaryota; kingdom Metazoa; phylum Arthropoda; class Insecta; order Lepidoptera; family Hesperiidae; genus Hesperia; species Hesperia comma. The sequence continues at coordinate 10,208,521 of FR990031.1, read as the reverse complement.
GTGGTACTCGTGAAGAAGAAGGATGGCAGTACTAGATTCTGTGTCGACTACAGGATGCTTAACACCGTTACCAAGAAGGACAGCTATCCTCTGCCTCGGATTGACGACACGTTGGATATGCTTGGTGGCATGAAGTGGTTTTCGACGGTCGACCTGAAGAGTGGTTACTGGCAAGTAGAAGTCCGGCCAGAAGACAAGGAGAAGACCGCCTTTACCACCGGAACCGGAAATGGCTTGTGGCAGTTTCGCGTAATGCCTTTTGGATTATGTAACGCTCCTGCCACTTTTGAGCGTCTCATGGAGCGAGTGTTGGTGGGACTTTTGGGGGACGCTTGTCTGGTGTACCTCGATGACGTCATAGTCATGGGACGAAACTTCGTGGAACACAAGCGAAATCTGGAAAAGGTATTCAGACGATTCCGTGAGTCCAACCTAAAGCTCAATCCGAAGAAATGTGACTTCTTCAAGAAGGAAGTATCATTTTTGGGACACATCATATCGGACGAAGGTGTTCGCACTGATCCAGATAAGATAAGAGCTGTTCAAGAATGGCCGACACCAAAGAACAAGACCGATGTTAGAGCGTTCTTGGGACTATGCGCCTATTACCGTCGGTTTGTGAAGAATTTCTCTGAGATAGCCAAGCCGTTACATCGTCTCACGGAGGACAAGAGAATCTTCAGTTGGGATTCCGATTGCGAAGATGCGTTTGTTCGCTTAAAGGAACGTCTGTGCTCGGCTCCGATTCTTGGCTACCCCAGAAGGGAAGGGAGGTTCATAGTGGACACGGACGCTAGCAATACTGGCATCGGAGGAGTATTATCCCAAGACCAGGACGGCCAGCAGGTGGTCATTGCGTACTTTAGCAAGACCCTTTCGAAACCTGAAAGGAACTATTGCGTGACTCGGCGTGAATTACTGGCTGTGGTGAAGACCCTTCAGCACTTCAACAAGTATTTGTTGGGACGCGAGTTCACAATAAGAACGGACCACGCTGCTCTGAGGTGGCTTCTGCAATTCAAGAACCCGGAAGGCCAGGTCGCGAGGTGGATCGAACAGCTTCAAGAGTTCAACTTCGTAATAGAGCATCGCAACGGAAGAGCTCATTCGAATGCCGACGCCCTGTCACGACGCCCATGCTCCGAAGAATGTCGACATTGCATCAAGCATGAGGCCAAAGAAGAGGTCAGGGTGATAAGGATGCAGGACCTAGACGAGTCTTGGGGAACGGAGCAAGTAAGCCAAGCTCAGAAGGAAGACAAAGACCTCACTCTGATCATGGAATGGAAAGCCAAAGGACAGAGGCCACTGTGGAGTGATGTATCAGCCTCAAGCGCAACTACTAAGGCATACTGGGCTCAGTGGGACAGCCTGGTATTAGAGAATGGCGTGCTTTACCGGAGCTGGGAATCACTCAACGGAAAGGAAAGAACCCTGCAAATGGTTATCCCCAGGAGTAAAGTGGCTGATTTGCTGAAGCTTGTACATGATGGCACTTCTGGTGGGCACCTCGGCATCAAGAAGACCCTCGTAAAGATACGAGAACGCTTTTATTGGGTGCGATGTCGAGAGGACGTTGAAGATTGGTGCAGAAAGTGTACAGTGTGCGCTTCAGTGAAAGGGCCCCGCACTAGATCCAAAGGGAAACTACAGCTGTACAACGTCGGAGCCCCTTGGGAGAGAATCGCCATAGACGTTGCTGGGCCATTCCCTCAGACGGAAGACGGGAATAGATTCATCATAGTGGTTCAAGACTACTTCAGTAAATGGCCGGAAGCGTTTGCAACTCCGAACCAAGAGGCGAAGACCGTGGCCAAGAAACTTGTCCAGGAGGTAGTATGCCGCTTTGGTGTACCATTGGAGTTACACAGCGACCAAGGCAGGAACTTCGAGTCGACGTTATTCCAGGAGATGTGTGAACTTTTGGGAATAAATAAGACACGTACCACACCGGCGCATCCTCAATCTGACGGCATGGTGGAGAGATTCAACCAAACGTTAGAAAATCACTTGGCCAAGGTCGTCGAGGAACATCAGCGAGACTGGGATCGGTACATTCCTCTGTTCCTGATGTCATATCGGTCTGCCATACACGAGTCTACGGGATTTACACCGGCTAAAGTTAACTTCGGAAGAGAAATGCGTCTGCCGTTGGATTTGCTTACCGGAACACCGCCAGATGCCCCGAAACCAACCGTTGAATACATCGCGGACTTACGGAAACAATTGGATGAGACACATAATCTTGTAAGAGAGCAATGTTTGAAGACCAGCGAAAAGATGAAAACCCGCTACGATCGCGATGCTCGGAAACATGGTTTCAAGGAGGGAGATTCTGTATGGTTGCACAATCCACTGCGGAAGAAAGGGAAGTCTCCGAAGCTACAAGCACGATGGGAAGGCCCTTACACAGTTGTCACGAGGATTAACGACGTGACCTACCGGATCAGACAGGGGGACAGAAGAAAGCCGAAGATCGTGCACGTGGACAGATTGGCACCATTTCATGGATCGAATAATGCTCGGGACGAGCATGACTAAGAGGGGGGCAATGTGACAACCCTGGCGCATCGACTTCGCTACGCCGAAAACAATAAACAATAGGGGCCATAAACATGTCGCGCAACAATAGAAACAATAGGAGCGCGGCTCTCTCAAAAGGACGCACGACGCTTCGACCATTACGGCAATAGTCATACGGGCGAAAGTCGGTTGCAAGGAACGTTCTCGAACTTTATTTCGACGCGGGTCCGGACTTCGCGGGAATATTCTCGATTGTCGTGAATGGTGGGTGAGTGGTATATAAAGGGGCGATCGGCCAACCACGGACATTCTAGTTTCGGAAGCGGAACCAGGAAGATACCAGCGATACCTACGAGCGATACCAGTGAGAAGTTAAGTGATTTCTACGAGTGATACATTGTTCGTCGAGTGTGTTTACGAGTACCTACGTGCATAGTGTTGTGGTGTGTACTGTGTACAGTGTGTAATTGTGTTTCTACGAGTTCAATAAAGTCTTTGTGGTACATTTTGGCATTTTCTCGAACCCATTACTCCTGACACGCAACAATATGAATAAAATCATTGTTACAACGCGCCAACAATATCAACAAAGCCATTAGTCACATCTATAATCGACAAGCGCACAAAAATTAAGAAATTCGTGACCACACAAGCGTGATGAGTTGGAAAAGGCAAATAAAAAACAAAAATGTTTTAAAAAAATATATTCACGAAATACAATGGCTGTGCTGACATTGAAACAGAACGAAATTAAAATAAAATGTGCAGTGAATAAAAAAAATTGGCATCGGGAGAACTGGGATTCAAAATGGACTGAAAAAAAAAACTTATGTATCGCAAATTTTCACGATTTCAATAATATTTTTTAAGAATTTCGAGGTATTTTATATCCTTTCGGATTGTCGCAAATATTGACGAGCCATTCACAATCCATGTTAATTCCCAGTTCAACGAAACAAAATTTAAAATAAGATCAAATTATTTGCAAAATTTAAATTTATATCCGTGAATAATGTAGTGTAAAATAATTATCATAATATATATCAAATACATAAATTATAATACAATGTTAAAGTGGACGAGTGATAGCAGACGACATTAGTTGTCAGGTACAATATAATGCTAAACAAAACATGTGCAAACATCAGTGCACGTAATTACATCCCGTATTCACGAACGCATACATAATATTATGTAGACGTTTTTTTTGACAAATGCCTTGTGATGGATGGAATTTATATTGTTCGTGAATACGAGATAGTACGTGTGTATACTCTGTGGTAACTAAAAGGTAATAATAATAGGCACTACATTACTAACCACCAAATACTTTAATACTACTCACTCAAGGGTAACTACTATATAAAAATAAAATAAAATTGAACTAAACACAACCCAACTACTCTTTTAACAAACTAAACTAACTCAAACTAAATTGGAAGTATTCGAACATAACACCAAACCAACGTCAACTCTATATCGGAGCGGACCGTAAGTAAACGAGCGGCAATCGTGAGTGGTCAAAGATGAAAATTTGAACCCAACGACCGCGATATAAAGGTTAAATCAGAGTGAAATTGACGTTGAGTGTGTGTAATGTGGTCCTTTAGGGCGCCTATCGAATTTAATAAAAAAAATACATAATATAAATGGAATCGAATGCGTCCTTATTCTGATTAACTCGGTTGGAATCTTGAACATCCGAATTTAGACGCAGAAGCCAATTTGTGGTTTATTTCTTTTTTGCCTGTTTGTCGAAACGTCGAAACACTCTTTGAGTTTATTGAGACTACTAATAGTCGTAGGTCAACATTCGATACTCGAGTTCGATTTTCTTGAACACTATTTATTATTTATGAACAATATTGCCTACCGACGTACTGACGTGTAGCACGACAGCAAAATTTTAAATGTCACAGATTTAAATCGTTCTCACGGAATTGGGTACAAAGTGATAATTATAATGGTAAAATCAAGTATTTTTAAATTAAAAGAATTGTGAAGAGTGATTTAAACCTGTGTGATTTGGGAATTAAGTCCCATAACGATTGATTAAACCTAAGGCTTTCCCTTATATTACATTACTTACGTCGCATACCCTTTTTTTGTTTTACTTTCCACGACTTTAAAAATATTTCATAAAATATTTTTATTATAGCGTAATCTATAAAAATAATATCTATATAATCGTTACTTAATAAACTGTTAGTTATTTTAATGTTAAAATGGTGTTTGGTCCACAATTATTATTGTTTTTGCTTACACTAACTTTAAAATTAATTTTTAATTCAATAACAATATAAAATGCAATAGGCAATATAAAATTTGAATGTTAAAAATGTCTTCCAATTTATTATTGTCCTAAGAGGAATTAATAAAAATGCCGAAAATTCATATATGAAAATGAGTTATAAAACCAATAAAACATTGTTATACGTATTTTGAAGCAATATTTTGGCTTTAGTCATTTGGTTTAGACTTAGGAAAAATTGTCGCTTTTATTAAATGGATAGTAATAACTGCAAAATGTTCATATTCCCTACAATCCGTCTACATACCTAATACCTATAAAGCATTTCTAGTCTTGTTTCGGTCAATTTTAATCGCACATTCAACTCACTAACATAAAGATAATTATGTAACGTTTTCCACAGTAAGTACTTTTACTCAAAATATATAAATTATATAAGTACTAAACTCAAGTCAACTGATACAGTCATATAAGTACCGCATAAGTAGAATTTGGTTAAAATACAAGCTAAGTAACTCAAACATTCAACTAAAATAGCAGATCTTATAACATACTGACAACTTTTAGTGTGATTGCATAGTCAAGCTTACCGCCAGCGCGGTTGACCGGCGCGAGCTACAAGTCTCTTGTACCGTTTTATAGTGAAAAATACCCGCACCGAAAACCGCGCGCGCCGTACGTCATATGACGTACATTTGTAGCGCGATTCATCGCACTGGCGGTAAGCTTGACTACGCATACAGCCTTATACGGACTTATGAGAAAGTAAAAAAAGTAGTTTATATTCATGTTACTTAGTGGTGAATGATGAGTTTTGATAACACTTACTTTATAATAAATTTGGTATAATACAAACAACAAAATTAAATAAGCTATAATACATAATTTAAATATAAATTCAAAAGAGAATGGGATCCATATATAAAGTTGTAAGGTTGTGTCTACTATAAAAGACACATGACTTAGAACCACCAACGCACGAGTCGTACACACCAACACTTAAAAATACTAGAGATCAGCGCACATTACATTAAATCAACTCCAATTTAGGTCATAGTATAGTAAAATATCGATCATAGTATATGTGGGAGTTCCTTTAAAAAAAATATTAGGGAACCATAATTGTTAGACAAATGCTGGCTGAAAACGACTCGTAGGTGTGTGTGATATAAAATATAATGAGATTAAAACTATTAAAATGACTAAAGGGCACTACAATTAAATTAAAAACATTAATAAATTCCAATTCCATAAAAAATATAAAATACATTGGTCCTAATTTGGTACGTGTTATAAGGCACTTATTTCTATACTAGCTTTTGCCCGCGGCTTCGCCCGCATGGAATTCGTTTATATCGCGAACCGGGAAAGTGGGGAAAGGGGTACGTCATCAACTATCTTCCTGGGAAAATTCATCGAAATCGATCAGGCGGTTTAGATTTTTCATACAAACTTTCATCCCCTATTTCAAGCCTTTAGGGGTTGATTTTTGAAAAAAAGTAGCCTATGTGTCACTCTGGGTCTTCAACTATTTTCATTCCGAGTTTCATCCAAATCGGACCGGTGGTTTAGCCGTGAAAACGTCACAGACAGACAGACAGACAGACAGACAGACTTTCGCATTTATAATATTAGTATGGATAATTAATATTCGGATTTTTTTATAGGATAGTTAGCAAGAATCTGTTGATCTACATCAAGTTTTATCCGAATATAAAGGTCGAAAAAATTTTTTTAAAGGTGGCGAGACGGTGGCTTTATCCACCAATAATTAATTGATTTTCGTGATTAAAACATATAAGTCATTAAATCTAGAGTCTACAGTTATAAAAGAAATCTGACAATGGTTAATATTTAATGGGAAAACTTATATTTAATTTCTAAGTTCTTAAATTTCCTATATTTAAATAGGAATGTATTAAACTCCTGTATATCTATTTTAACTCGTCTGATTAAATTTCAGCTTAATCGGATCATCTCTTAATATTTGTATTAATTCAGAGACCAAAATATTAACAATAAAGATGTGATTTTTTTATTTTAACTTGTGATTATTTACGAGTGAAAAAAATGTAAAAAATATATTTGTACTAATAAATAACCCATAGGTATGTATAACAGCTTAAAACTGTTACAAACTTTTTTTATTGAAAACCAGTGAAAGCATATCAACAAAATATAAGATGGCACCGAGAAAAAGTTGAAGTTTTTTAACAATATGACACGGTCACGACTTTATCATAGAACGAAATGATTATCTGACTTAAATTCTTAAATAATCTAAGTATACCTTTAATGTTATATACCTACCACCACCCACTTTAGTTGTTAACTAGTTACTAAACAAAGCTTTTTATTAATTATTGTAAGGTAAATTCTATAGAATATTAGCGTCGATGAGATTTATAAACGTGTACAGTGTCACGACATAATATATTACAAACAAATTCATCATAATTATTAGCACCGACTACATAGTAAGTAAATACTTTTAAACATTTATTGTTCACTGCTCTTAAATAACTATAAAATGTTTAGAAAAATAAATTGATAATGTGGAAACTTTGATCAAAGTCGATAATCTCAAAAAGTACAATTCCATTATCTCAACAACTTCCTGACACGAAATATACACTCATATAAAGACGATATACAACACACGACAGATCATAGTGTTGTATCAAAAAGATATCAAAATTAGTTGTAATGACCGATGCCGTATGGGTTGTGTTGTGTTACCGAAAATATAACGCCTAAAGATTAATTAAGTTAATAAATAAGAAAAATAATACTTGAGCACAACTTTAATATAGAATTTCCTATTTGTAAGTACTGAATGTCATTAAGTATCTCGCCAAGATAATAAATGAAAATGATAGTGGCACAGTCTTAAAGACCTAATTACGCGTTTATATAACTGTCGTTTTAAGTACAGAAGTTAAGTAATTAAAATGTTACGACAAGTCGTTTTAAGTACAGAAGTTATTTAGTCAAATCAAACATAAAAAGTCAAAGTAATAATACTTTATCAAGTGCGTCTATAGATAAAATTGGGTGTTTGACACAAATACTGTTGAGTCTACAGATAAGTCAGAATATACTCAAGTGAAGGATATACGTACTGTGCATCTGTAAACTATATTCCCTACTAGTTGGCAGCTAAGGGATATCTAACCTACACATCATGCATCTACACATGCATAAGGGCGTTTTTCCACCAGAGCTAAGCTAAGCTACGTTGATAACGATGCGGTTGACAGCCACCAATCATGTTTTTGGTCCGGAAGTGTCCCCCCCCCCCTTCCGGTCTTTGGCACCGCTTTGGCCGGGCCCGGAGGAGGGTTCCTAGACAGGCCAATGATTGTCAAACGCGACCTTAGCCACGTGGCTTACCTTAGCTCTGTTGAAAAGTAGAAAGCCACCCTAAAGGACTGCGCACATGTAACAACCTGTTAACCGACAAACTTAAACGAAAGAATTTGATTATGATCTTTATGCCTTAGTTGTTACGGTTGAATTTCAATTCTACGCTTGGTGTCGGTTCGGAGTTGGTCAGGAGTCCGCCACCGACTCCTACGTCTTTCAAGTATACAACCGTAATTACCAAGACATACTTAAAGATCATAATCGAATCCTTTCATTTCAGTTTGTCGGTTATCAGGTTGTTACATGTGCGCAGTCCTTAAGTTGTGTGGACGGCGGTATGTGACCGAGTCACGGCTGGGCTACGCGGGCGGGGAGCGCGGGGGGCGCGGGGGGAGCGACGGGGGGCGGGGCGCGAACAGACCTGGCGCGAGCGCGGCGGGCTCGGGCGCGTGCGCCAGCCGCACCAGCGAGCGCGGGCCCTCCAGCACGAAGATCTCGTCCTTGTTCACGCTCACCGACAGGATGCTGCCAACAAACATAAATAAGTGCTTATTGGTAAAATAAACAACACAAACACAAATGTTGGCTTGGGTGTTTTTTTTTTTGGTGAAAATTTTTTTGGGGGCTTCGTCGTATATCTAGTTTTTATTGTTTATTATTAATTTTAATATATAAATATTATGTAAAACTATACATACAAAATTATGAATTCTGCATTTTTTGTTACTGGTATAATTATTTTGCTGTGAAATTTCTTTGGCTTGCTTCAGCCACTAATCGAATGGGCGTTTTTGAGCAAAGAGATTGAGTGAGAACCTTTATTGTTTCTTTCTCTTTCCTCAGATTATAGAACCAAAAGGCAGATGTAGTCGTTCTAGTATAAAGTGAAGCTACCAAAGCAAATACAAAATAAAAAGCTAATACAATCTCGTGTCAGTAGTACGGAAAGCGTCAAATAGCATAAACGTCGCAAATGTCAAATTTTTTAAAATAATTTTATCAGTTATAATGTGTCGTCTTGCATTATTAAATTCTCTAAAAGTTGTTTGCAAAAACAAAGAAAAGAAGACGGAATATCTTTTCACAGGTAATTGTTCATTATTTTATTATTTATTTATAATAATATTTTTTCGGTTCGCTCGGAACACAAAACCTCAACAATCATTCATTTGTACACCAGTTCAAATGAAAATCGGTTACCCTAAATTTGGGGAAATATGCATGGACTATTTGGACATTGGTCGATTTATAAATTTATATCGAAAAAAAATATTTTGAAAGTAAATAGTTTTATTTATTTAAACCTAAAAGTCAGGCAATACAGCCGATAAAATTAGCATTCTAACTGCTGAAAATGTCACGTGTGCCAATAATATGTATGATAAATATTATATAATATTTTAGTTTCTGCTTAGCCTACTAATAAATAATAACTATAATTTTTGCAGATTTCCGACAGATGCTGTAACAAGAGAAAATGGGTTCATATTATTCGGAAAAGCAGGCAAGATATTAATTGGCTAATTAATTTTGCGTGGTTCGCTCATTACATTTTAGTGAGGATGACGTGTACCTATCTCACTAAAAAAGGACATTGGTTGATTAAAAAATCATCAAAACCGAATTTTTGTTATAATAAATAAGTATATTGATATTTTGATGTTTTTTTTGATTAAAAATATCTACCCAAAGAGACAAAAATCCATAGGTTAATTAAAACAATTAAACATATTTAAAATATTAAATTAAATAGGTATATTAAAAGAACATTTACACATAATTATTATATAATACTTTTTGATAACTAGTGATATGGCTACAACCCATTAATGTCCCACTACTGAGGGTCTCTCCTCATTATTAAGGAGGCCTAGAGCATACTCCACCACGCTGCTCCAGTGCGGATTGGTGGAGGGGTTAGTGGCCAACACATTGTCGAAAGTTTTCAAGCCGCCCGAAGGCCTCCGACACGGCTTAACGACTGCTATCTATCGATGTATCGCTATCGATATCAACCGGGACCGACGGCTTTACGTGCCTTCCGAAGCTCGGAGGCGCTCAAGAAATTATTATCAGAAGAAATTAAAATCAATTATTATTATTACATACAATAAAACTTTAATTTTTTGTCTGTTTTTCTGTGCATTTGTTCCGCCTAATCTCAGGAACGGCTTAACAAATTTAGATGCAGTTTTCACTGACGTATTCAAATGAGCTTGGGTTAACATTTAGTTAGAATCGGTACACAAATAAGAAATCACGTCAATTTAAAGAATACCATCCCTCATTTATCGATTATGGGCTTACCGAAGCGAAACAAGGGCGTTCACTAGTAATAAATAATTTGCCAATTTAATTGTGCATAATGTTTTAAGCTGAAAATATGGCGAACAATGTTTACAAAATTGCGGGAGATTATGACTTTTCACTTGGCAACCTCACACACACAAAGAATTACGTATCCATACGGTGCAATTGCTAGTTGACATTAAGGTTGTCATGCACACATAGGGAAAAAGCGGCTTCACATTATTCGTCGCTTTTCTTTGCGAATGTTCTATCTGCCTTTTGGTTCTATAATCTGAGTCTCTTTCCTTCTATTACCTACATTTACTGCCAAAGGTGACCGATTACTATGAAAAGGCACTTCTGCTAGACTGTTGGTACATCTACGACCAACGGTTACCGCTTACCTTGAATTGTCCCTGCTATACTGTCGGGTACCAAACACCATGACAACGTCCTATTATGACACTACACTATTACCACTAACCGTCTGAGATCATCAACAACAGCGACGGCGGTGAGCGAGCGCGGGTCGAGGATGTAGAGTGAGCGGGGGTCGTGCGCCACGAGGAAGTGGTCGCGGAACACGTGCAGCGCGCCCAGCTGCCGCTCCACCGCACCCCCCGCCCCCGCCGCGCCCGTCGGCCGATTCGACGGGTTCAGTAGCTCTGCCACTGTCAGCGGGTTTGATATCGCGTCCTGGAGCGGGAAGACAGGTCATTAAGTGAAGAAAAACATAGGCACCAAACGTTATCCTCAACCAACCATCAAGCGAAATGAACTCATGAACAACAGCACATCAGTTATCAGTTTAATCATTCCTTTTACTGCGAAGTCAGTTGACACCGCCAACAGCCCAAGTTTAATGTGAAAAATCACTAGTACAGTTTACTCTGAAATGTTAGGTTAAATATTGCTATGCACACTATGTATATTTTTATGTAGGCCAACACACTATGTATACAATAAACGCAAATAAGTAAACATTCGTTAAAAAATTATTCAACTGGCGCAAGATGTAAGCGTGATTATAGTCATGACAAAAAAGGATTACACATCAGCTTGTGTCACGAGCGTGCGACCGTACGAACGTACAACCGTACGAGCGAGCGACCGTACGTGCGCACGAATTAACGACCGTACATGCGCACGACCGCACGACCGCACAACCGTCAAATGCCATACCTTAAAGAGCAGCGTCTGCAGCACCTCGCCCGAGCGGTCGGCGCGCCACAGCCGCAGGCCGGGCCGCGCACAGTACGCCGCCGCCGCGCCGCCGCGCGCGTACGAGTACTGCCACGTCGCGCCCAGCGCGCACAGGCTGCGACGGACAGACACACGTGAAATTATTTTATGTATGTAATAGTTTAACTTGTTGCCACAATATAAGCGACTTCAACATTGAAAGGTAAACTGAAAACATCATCAACGTAGTCAAACTAAATGAAATACGAATTTTTGGAGATATCTCAAAAACTACTCGTCAGGTGCCGCTCAAAATCCTATTACTACAATGCAGTGCTAATGTTGATATTGTATTAGAATTTTATAAACTACCTACTTAAGAGGATGCCCGAGTCTCGTTCAGCCCATACAAACGTAGTAGTCTGTTTCCTCGCTGGATTTTAACACTAGAGCAAAGATTTTTTGGAAAACAATACATCACTACGAGTACCATGTCGGTATGTTTTGCTTTTTTTGATAAATTAATTAATATAGAAGTTATAAAGCTTCAAAAACGTCGAAATTGACCATTTCTCATTGTTCATTTTCGGACGTCGATCTAACCAAATAAAACGCAAATTCAGAAAAAAATCAAAACATACCGACATGGCCAATATCTTCATCTATAGAACGCTGAAAAAATTTTCAAAATCCGTTCAGTTTTCATGGAGGAAACAGACAAGAGCGTAATGCCGATTTCATCAATTTTCTGTAGGTTTTTTCAGTCCGAGCTGCAGTTGTCCCGCTTACGGTTGTGAGGGGTGAGACGGAGGGGTCAACTAATACGTATACAAATAGTGATTCGTCGTCGTAGTCGATAAATTATATATCGATATAGTGTTGTTCTTCATTATCGATGTGTTTTTTATATCAAATAAGTTAATGTTTGACCAGAATCACACCGGATGGGAAGTGAAGATGTGGTCCAAGATGGTCCACATTAACTTAAGAAAAGCATATATTATTCACTCTGATCTTGAACTTCCACGTCATAGTCAGGGAAAGGGGGTCTGTAACCACTTCCACTAATATTCTTCTTGCCTTAGGTACGTTTAGCATGCGGCGTTTCTTAGGTATGTTTAACAAGCGGCGTTAACTCTGTAGTAAGAATTCGGCTTCACACTCGAGGGGGTGTGGGCTCAAATCCAACTAGCACGTAAGTAACGATTTTTCAAAAAAATAATAAATATTTCACTTGCTAAGACTCGTTGAATAGGTATTTTAAAAACATTATGAGGTTGAGAACACCATTTCTCGATTTAGGGATCCGTTTCTGAAATATTTGATTTTAAAGTTAACTTTTTTGTTAGGGGTAAGTGTCCCCCCCCCCTCTATCTGCTCAACGGCTTTATGGAATGCTATGCTATGTGGATTCGTGAAAAAAATTACAGCAATAGTATATATAACGAAGTTTAAAGGAAAACTATCAGAGCTGAGTAGTAAATAAAAACTAATAAGTTATAGGCGACCAACTTAATGTAAATAAATATATATATATATTCCTATGCATGATAAATAAATAGCTACATTTACACTAATTATTATAAAGCTGAAGTTTGTTTGTTTGTTTGTTTGAACGCGCTTAACTCAGGAACTACTGGTCCGATATGAAAAATTATTTCAGTATTAGATAGCCCACTTATCGAAGAAGGCTATACGCTACTTTTTATCCGAATTATGCGAAGTAGTTCCCACGAGACGCGGATGAAACCGCTGGCAGTAGCTAGTATCAAAGAAACAAATATCTATGTTACGGCTAGTACCCGAAGTGCGGCTACACCTAGTTCTAGCCGGCTACAACTAGGTGTAGCCGGCCACGTGCGGTAAGAACTAGGTGTATCCTATTTGTCGTCGGCTAGAACTAGATATAGCCGTACACCGGTGGTTATCTTTTTATCGAATGTTCAAATGCGCTAATTTTAATTAAAGTAATTAGGTTAGCGAGGAGCGAAGCGACGAGCGTGTTAGGTTAACAGGAACCATCGCACGAGTCGAGCGAGCGAAGCGAGCGTGCCGCGGCAGCGGCCGGCGAGTGCCAGAACCGACTTTAGGGCGTTTATAACCTGAACATTTCATGAAATGAACATTGTATAAAATAATATTCGATCAAATGAACATTATGTCAATCAATATTACACAAAATGAATATTCGATCAAATGAAAATTATGTCAAACGATATTATACAAACTGATTAAATATGATACACCTAGTTCTAACAACACGTGGCCGGCTATATTATATAAATTACGTGTCACGTTGTTTGTCCGCGATGGACTCCTAAACAACTTAACCAATTTCAATTAAATTTTGCACACTTGCGTAGATTTATCCAGCTTGAAAGATAGGATAGTTTATAAATCTCAACCATCTGACCCAGCGCACTTCGTATCCTAGCAGTCATTGAATGTTATCCTATACATACGAACTTTGCATGGTCATTTAGTAATAATATATAAGTAATAATAAATAAAATAATAATAATAAACGCCACACACTCATACCCCCCAGTAGAATTTAACCTGTGTCGTGGGTGGCATGGACGACACATATAACACACCACAATAAATACATACAATACAATATAATATATGGCACCCGAGAACATATATTTGTCTTGTCCGTCACACAAATATCTGCCCCCGCCGGGTTTTGAACCCGGGACCCCTTCACTTACTCCCAGGTAGGATCGTTACCCACTTGGCTACGGGGCCGTAAGTAAATAAATAATACACATATTTTTGTGCATTATATTCAAAATATATAGTTATTAATAAACAAATATATAAGAAACAAATAATCACAACAATTTGTGTATTATTTACTTATATATTTGTTTATTTAATACACAACAATACAAACATTATGAGTGGACGAAAGTTGCTTTTACCAATACGACGCCACGCCGGCCAGCTTAGTTATTTTTACGACTTTTAAAGTCTTTATTTATTATTAGATACAAATATAATAAGGCTGGTACTTACAATATTTCTTTAATGTAGTTGGTACACGAATTCACTATCAAGTTTCCCGAGTCGGGCGGGCGATCTACTGCTACCTGCTACACGCACACACGCGTAGCTCGCTTACCCACACATAGTAGCTCTCTCGCGCGGGGGTACAGCCGATATCGAGACGGCAATAGAATTGGCTGATAATGGATTTCGAAATTTTTCGCCACTGGGGCATCCTCTTAACTACTTAATTATATGGGTGAGAGACGTATACTATACTTCACAGAACTTTAATTTTATCATTAAGCTCGTCATTCATACTATAATATTTTTATTGTGGTCATTAAACTTTACTTAAATAAATAAACTATTGTAGTTTGTACTTTTGTAGTTACTTGTATTTTCAAACAAATCACTTGTAATTGATAAGACCGCTCATTGTATTCGAGAATTGATAGTAATAATATTGTACCCTCACAACATATTATATTATAAGGAAAATGAAAGTGAAATGTGTGAAGATAAACGGAATTTCTCACGATGTTTACCTTAACCTAAGTAGTTGATAAGAAATGTATGGACTGACGCTCGAGTCAAAGGATCGTCGCTATTATATCTTAATTATTGTACTGTAGCAGATAAGTGTGATGCATTTCAAATGGTTTATTAATAATTATGTGCGTTTTTACTAGGCGACGTCACTAATTTAAATATTTGGCACGCATTTAAAAATATAAAAATGGCGAGGGGTAAAAATTCTAAACAGGAAAAAAATCTCAGAGACCTCAGATGAACTTCCTACATTGGAATTCTAACTAAAATTACGAGACCGATATACCAAACATAGCTAAAACCATGAAGCAAATATAGAGAGTAGACAGCCTAAGCAACTGTGCACTGTGACTTAACTAGGTCCTGACGTCATCACAGTAGGCGTGGCCTAAAGTCAGTCTACCGTCGGCGCCCGTCCTGTGCACAGCATTATGGACGTTCACATTCAAAGAAAACACTGGCGACACTTTTCTTATATTTTGAGTTCGTCCCTGTTATATCCTACATAGTGAGATAGTTAAACTACATAGTAAAATCGATATAGAACGAAACGAGTAGTTTTGCTATTGACCGTTAGTTGGAAAATAAACAAGTGGGCGGATGGTGGGCGGGATCTAATACCCCCTCGCCTCGCAAAGTGTCATGCGTTTTTTCTTAGGAAATCTACATACAACGTCTCCTCTCTATATTTGCTTCATGGCTAAAACCCACCACAATGAACAATGCTTTCTATTAAAATAACCACAATCAAATCGGTTCATACATTCAGGAGCTACGGTGACACAGACAGACACACAAATACACATGTCTGATAAAGGTGATATAGGTTTGACCTAACCAAATATAACACAGACATATGCACCTATAATGCTCTACATGCTACCTCGAGACTTAAAAAAACCCCTCACCTCCGCCTCTCCTTCTTGCCGAGCTGCGCGACGTGCCAGCGGGCGTCGCGCGCGTCGCGGCGCTCGCACACGATGCAGCGGTACACGCTGGACACGAGCAGCGCGCCCTGGCAGTAGCTCAGCTGCACGATCTCGTGCTGCTCGTTCACTATCTCCATCGATTTGCACAGGTGCTGGAATAATGTTGTTGTTGTTGAGCTTGGTTGTTTATGGGTTGACGTTGCCACGAAGCAGGAGCAGTTTGGGGGAGGGGAATTCGGTGGGAGCAGTCTGTCCCGGGTGACACCAATTTGAAGGTGACACCTAGTGGAGTAAAAAGATGTTGGACATACGTGAAAAAACCCTATTATAAAAATTACAGAGTTAAGTACACTGCAAAATAGTATTTCTGCTCAGTTATCTAAACCTATGTCAACCTCGTAGTAGTAGCAAGGGGAGGGGAGAGGTGGCAAAATGGCCTCGTGGGGTGATACTGCCCCGGGTGACACTCATGCTAGCTACCTGGACATTTGGCGTTTAGAAAAAGGGTCTCCATTATCTATCCCTACCATTTTGTGCAATATTTGCTTAATCCCTCCTCATCCAAGATCAAAAATCACATTGAGAAAACAAAACTGGCACAGTCGATAACCTAATTGTAATTCTGAACAGTGATGTGTTATTTTTGTATTGATAACAGTGTTATTTTTCCTGTCAGTATTGTAAAGACATCAATATAGTAACAAGAAACCGAGTGTTAAATAACAACGGAAAAAATCGATAACGGGCGGTCGGTCGTTACACTTTGATAACAATGTAACACAGACCTTGCTATTGTCACACAATAATATCGTTCACATCCTCTATTATAATTTTTATTTTTATGCTAACAGCTGACAAACAAGCCAACACATGGAAAGTGGTGAAGAAAAGGCATCATCGATGCTAATCCGAAGTGAATAGCAACACAAGCAGGTATAATAAAAATAACAAGTGCGTCTCCTCTCGGAACGCCCGACAGGGCCGACAGTGATAACTTAAAGTATTATATAATATATGATAAACTAATTATGTAATATTGAAGTTGTTTAACTTGAAAAATGATTAGGTTATTTATTACTTAAATACGACTGCTAGTGCTGTGGGCTAGAGTGAGAGAGAATTCCGCTGCCGTATGCATGAGAGAAAGGGAAGCCAGACAGACTGGCTCCGTAACGCGTTACGTAACGAAGCTGTTTACCGTCCTATAAATCACTTCAAAAATTGTAACTACAGTACTCACCATGTAGAAGTCTATCTCTGTCATGATGATAACGCCGTCCTTGTCTCCTGAGAACAGCCGCATGCCGTTTTTCGACCATTCTATCGCCGTTATCTTGCTCTTGTGCAAATCGCCTATCGTGTACCTGGACAACAAATATGAATATAAGAAAAAACTAAAGTAACCAAATCAGACTTAACAAATAAGTATTTACTTTTCACTCAAAAACAAGTCTTCGAAACTTAACACATAACTTGACTAACTATCGTCGGCAGCATTACAATTGCATATGAAACATATATCCGCTCTCCTAAGTCGTACAGTTGGTCGTGATACTCGTGGTCCTGTAATGATGACCGTGGTGAGTTATCTTTGTCCTCCTTGAGAATTGTAATAGCTCTCGCAATGAGTCTCCATTGAGTTCTGTTCATGGTATTAGGGCAACAGTGGGTTACGGAACATTTCATTGGCGTTTTGATACGTTTCCGACGCGTGGTTGCTCTGCCTCATCGATGGAATTCCCTTGCACACAATTGAGCATTTATATTGCATGAAAGAAGAAATTATGTTAAAGTAACTATTGTTCTCGATCGACTGTGTATTGTGGCCGTGCACCATTTTGGCATGCCAATGTGACCATGTTCGCGTCTTACTGAATAATAATGTACAGTGTTCATTGTATCGGTCAATATAACTAAGCCGTCCCAAACAACAGACTTCGAATAAGTAGGTATTCATTTTCCAAGCAAACAATCACACTCCCAAGGTCAGTTAATAATGTTTTCTGCCATTATCCTATATTGAAATGACTCTATATATAAGATCCCTTATGATTACACTACATTCTTCAATCTACAAAGTATTTACTGAGCTACAGTACATGAGATCGTGTACAAATAACATTATTTATTTATTTAATTTAAACCTACTTTATTTAAATTAAATAAATAACCTACCTACCCACCTATCTACTTTACAGTCATCTCCAATTAAGTCGTTGGTTAACATGATGTGTAGCAGCAAAATTATGTAATTATAGCTATACTCAGTTCTCCCTGATTGGGCCTAACAATGTCAAATGTGCTTTTTTGGAGCCAGTCAGAGCCAATTAAACATTCGGGTACCACTTCAAATGTGACTCAATGCGGCGGCTTTAGATAACATGAATGGATAAGACGCCCACCAAGGGAAGGGGAATTACATAGCTACTTGAAGGAAATTATCCTTTCCTTCTTTTTGTATGATACTGCTTTGGAAATGAGAATGAAAATGTTTATTTTTCAAAAGGCAAGCAACTCTGTTGCTAAATACTTTAAATGTAATGGGTACCTAAGATTGTTACAATTTATACAGTGTGTACTGGCTTCAAATATCAGTATCGAAAAATTGTCAGTACCCATACCAATTGAAAAGAATAACTAAAGATTAAAAAGAATAAAGAAAGACAATTATTGGTTAATATAAAAAAATTCTCACCTTTCTACCTTTGGCTCCACTTTAGGTTTGAAAGTGTCTGGAACATTCTCAGGGTGCTCTTTAGGGATTTGAAAGACGGTGACTTGTCCTGCAGCATTGCCGGCACCTACCATGTAGTCCACAGTATTCACTATCTTCACATAAGTGATTGGGGATGTTGAAGCCTGGAAACAGTCTTTTAGTTAGTAGTTTAGCATTAAGTACACTTGTCTGGGGGTCCTACGGAAACTTGGGACCAAACTTGGACGCAGATTGTCCAGAGGAAATGCAAATCAATCCATTTCCTGTTTCTTTCCTTTTCCTTGTTTCCATACAAACAAATCTGATACATTGTAATAACCAGTTTGTTAGTAATATAATTATCAGTTGTTCTTTTAAACAAAAACAAGTTGTCTTATCTTAGACAATCTAACCCAGTCTTGTTTGCAGACAGGAATGAAAAGGACATAAACAAGTACAAATTAACAAGATAACTGGCCTGATTATCAATGTTTACTAACTCATTATCAGCTTGCAGTTCTTGGTCCGTTAATTGTGTGAACAACAAACTACATATTCCTTTTAAAAATCCAGATGGTTTCCCATTCCATTTATTAATTTTCTTTTTATTTTACAGTTTCATGTCTAATTATCTAATTAATGAAGAGAGGATCACAGCCCAGCAATGGGATAGCTAAGGTTTGTGACAAAAAATGTGATAAAAATAAAATTGTTTTGCAACAGAAAACCATATCAATAGTTTGTGTGTAATGCCCAAACAAACATAAAGATAGACAAAATATTTTATGTGATATTTTTGGCTTCTATTGGCCCAATTAAGAGCCTCCTATGAACAAACATATCCTAGTTACATTTCAATTTTATATTGAGATGAGATTCAGACTTAGAAGGAAGGTAAACAGTTTTGTAATTTTTATTAGATAATATATACAGTACATAATCAAACATAATTGTACGAGTTTGATATAGAATTTTAAACAAAGTAATAGAACTATGTCCATGTTTATGGGGAGCAAAAACAAAAAGTAGTCTGTTGGGGAATTACATGCTTCTCATAGCTTTGTAGTGTAAGGACCCTTTGAGGAAAAATATATGAAGAACTTAAGCATGCCAAATGCCAAGCCAAAGTAGTTTTTGCAGTGTGACAATATGGATATAAATTATTGATTACAATTCTTAATGTTTTAAGTTAATGCTTGACAACAATCCTATCTGATGCTAAGTGATGACAAAATCTAAAATTATTATGTAGCTAAATTCGAACCCAGGCAGGATGTTGTACGTATATTTATAAAAGACGTAAGGATAGTAGGTAGTGTTGTAAAATCTAACTTCCAGTACAGATTTCTCTAAGGAGAATGGACTCACAAACAAAAAGTAAGTGTTACAAGGCTGTCAGAAATCTTTTACGGAACAGATGGTCCCTTTTAGAATTGAACTTCGCTTACCTCGCATCTCAATCTCTGAATATTGCCTTTCTTCCGATCATACCAGTAAACTAATCCCACGTTAGTACCCAGGGCAAGGTACTCACTCACGGCATCAACACAGGTTAAACACAACTCGTTAGAAAATAAACCAGTTTGAATACGAGGAGGAATTAAGTTCAAAATATGTGAACATGGGGTCCATTCTCTTACAAAACCTTCCTCTGCGCCGCTTGTAACTTCCATTTCACTTTACTGTTAGTTAACAATACTTCAAATAATATAACACATTAACAAACTTTTCACTTTGGAAAGCAAAATACATAATACATTATTGGTAATCCCTTTCCTTTGCTTTGAAAAAAATCTGTGACTCTGATGTACTATTATAATGTGTTCAGTGTAGTTCAGTGTTGTGTTGTACAAATTCAATACTGACTGATTTTGAAATTGAATTTGAAGTTGACAGTTGACAGCTGTTTGTGTTAATACATTGTCATTTTGCACTTTTTTATGATCACCACAGATACTAGGACTGTACACTACGACAATACCCAAAAACGTGGTATCTGAGGCTTAGTTTAAAAATATATTTCTTACCTACGTGTACATGTTGTCATGTCATTAGAATTTATTGTCAACGTCAACTATCATCCTTACGACTCTTACGAGAGAAGCTAGAACTCGATCTTCAAAGTTTAATGAAGTGGGTTCTGGTAAGTGGGAGGAAATATTAGAAAAAAAGGAATACAATCCAAAAATACAACTATGGCAGACGCTGTACCAGATATTCCTATAAACATCGAAGAGAGTGTTAGGGAAGCGGTACAAAATGTGACGGAGAAACCTCCTACGAGTATCGAAGGGATTGCTATAGCATACCTGAGTTTGGTTGTTATGGCTATTTTGCCCATATTTTTTGGTTCCTTTCGCTCCGTGAAATATCTAAAGGAGCAGAAGGTGAGTGTTCTATATAATCAATAAGAAAACATTTTTTTTCTTAGCTAAGTTTTTATAAATTTTGTTATTACATGAATGCGCTCGATTGTCATCGTGGCATTAAGATATACATACGTTTCGTACACTGTCGATTACGCAGCGTATTATAAGCGTGAATAATTTAAAATTTAACATGACGTGTATAAGCTTTGGTTATCAATGTAATAAGAACAATTTATGACTCCAAAATAATTGCCATATTGCTGTGAAATTTTATTTTAACCTTCTGTATACTAAATAGTTCTTTTGTTGCAAGGTAAAGAGTAAGAGGAAAAAAATATGTATTTTTTTTCAATTCATGAATAGGTATCTGATACTTGTAGACTTTGTACAGAGAGGTTGACATCTTAAAAGCTGACAACACTTTTAAGGCCTACTAGATACCACTTTGCTTCTCAAATCAACAGAATATGTTTTGTTGCTGTTGTGAGAATGTCCGTCACATACATGTCAACTTACCTACATAGTTGGTAATATTTATTTAATACCTTTGGTTAGTGGTAACGACTCACCATCAGGCAGATTCAGGCAGCTAGTGTACATTTTACTTTTACATAGACTTATTTTATTGAAATTGTATAGAGAGATATTAGTATATATTTTCACCAATACTCTACATGGACTAGGTGGTCTGACCACCAGAATTCAAAGAGCTCAGGACTGGTCAAGGTAGCACAAGTTAGGGGAGGCCTGTGTCCGGAAATGGATATAGGCTGATGGATGGATGGATGGTTTCTACTTGTACCATTTACCACAACAATAATGTTGTAAAACTGTTTGAAGCTTTGAACTGTCAATACTTTGTTTCTCAGTGGTACACTTTAAGCTATAATATACCAGCTATCTACTACTTACCATTATATTCTGCAGGACTTGAGCCATATACCTCAATATTGATATAAAACTTTTTAAATTTTTAATACTCTTGTTTGTCAGTGGTACTTGTTAAGCTATAATATGTTGTACCAGCTTTGTACCACTTATCATTATATTCTGCAGGATGCAGGCGAGCGTCCCGAGACAATGTCCCACAAAGATGCTCTGATGTTCCCGCTCATTGCGTCATGTGCGCTTTTTGGGCTGTATGTGTTCTTCCAGTTCTTCTCCAAGGAGTACATCAATCTACTTCTCACTGTATACTTCTTCTTCCTCGGTGTGTTAGCATTGAGTCATCTTCTCAGGTGAGTGAAAAGTATTTATACAGTATAATATAAATAGTAATATATGATAATAATGTTAAAATCACATTTGATAATTAATCATGAATAGATATCAAAATTTATTAAAAAAATAAATCACCCTTCTTGACAAGAATTTAGTAGACCTCAGTTTAAAAATTCTGGTTTGAAAATAAAACATTCTATCGTATCTTCTCTATGCATAACTAATAGTAAATGCTCTATTTTTTTTGTCGGTCAGGGTGTTGTTCTTGTTTGTATGTTATCCATGGCACCCACAACACAGGAAGTGTAAGTGTTAATCCTAGTGTGGGGTTATGAGTGTGGGGCAATATTTATAACATACTAGAGAACCGCCCGCGCTTCGCTTCTTGACCCGTAGGTAACAGTCGCATAGGTCCCACTCCCGTAGGAATCTCGGCTAAACAGTAGCCTATTATATGATATACCTACTGGTACATCAGATATAACATTTTCCTATGACATAAGTAAATTACATGAAGTACACGTATTTAATAGCGTGATTTAGAACTTGCAAATGAATTTTACTAACGCCATCTATTAACAACATCCGGAACTAAATATCTAGCAACGTAGCTACTAACAAAATATCGATCTTCCCATGGGAATGAGATGTTTTTCCGCGGTAAAAAGTAGCCTACGTCACTCTCCACCCTCCTAACTATCCCCACATACATAAACCATACCATATAATAGCCATGTTGCGATGTGAAAGAGTCACAAACAAACACACTTTCACATTTATAATATTAGTATGGATTGTTTGTAGTGAATATTTTCCACTGGCAGTAGATGCCAAAATGTTTTCCTTTTTTTGGGTTACACAGTAATATTACTAATGTTATGCAGTGTAATTTTGATGTAATAAGTTTATGTTTGTGTTTATAATAGTGTACAATGATTACATTTACTATTATAATATTACATTAGAACTCGTTTGAATAGCCGTTTTTGTACCTTCAAGCGCTGAATGTTCTATGGCATAATTTGTTAAAGGCTTGAGTTGATAACAATTCTAATACATGTTATTATGCATGTGATATTGAAGCTTAGCTCGTAATATGATATGAATAACGAATATAAAGGGTAGGTGACAGCTCCACCATTATTAAGTTACATAAAAAAGAACATTCTAAATCCTACATAAATAACAGAAACTTGGTTCTACCTTTTTCTTACATAAATAGAGGATGGTTACTTCCAGCAAATATGATCCTCCTGGCCCTTTCAGAAACCTTAATAGTAATAATTGTTTATTTATTCGCAGTCCTATAATCGCGCTGATAGTGCCCGCGTCAGTGCCTAACGTGCCCTACCACATCCACTTCACGCGCGGCGAGCGCGACGCGCGCGCGGTGCTCATCAACTACAAGTTCACGTCGTACGACGTCATCTGTCTCATCATCTCGCTCTGTCTGGGCGCCTGGTACTTGTTTAAGAAGGTGAGTGTCTAGGTATCTTATTTTTATAAATTTTCGAACTGCATCGTTGAGAATAGTATTATCAAGAGAGCCATGGATTGCAATGGTTATTGCTAAGTATTATCAGCTTTCGTCAAAAGTATTGATACTGGCTTTGTGAATACATTTTTATGATTTTCGAAAGTTTATGCTTGTCATGTGGACCCATTTGAAGAGCAAGATCTGACAAGTAGTTTTTGAGTTATCCTTAATCATCTGTATATTTTCGTATGTAATTCCAGCACTGGATCGCGAACAATCTGTTCGGCATCGCGTTCGCGATCAACGGCGTGGAGCTGCTGCACCTGAACAACGTGGTGACGGGCTGCATCCTGCTGTGCGGCCTGTTCCTCTACGACATCTTCTGGGTGTTCGGCACCAACGTCATGGTCACCGTCGCTAAGTCCTTCGAGGCGCCGATCAAACGTGAGTAGTGTTATGGTTGTTTTAGTTTGTGGCCGTGTTGGGTAGGCGTAGAATACTGGATCCAGTTTCCGCAGGTAGACTAGTGTCGCGGAAGGACGGAAGTTAGCTTGATTGGTGGTAGAACTTCATGTAAGAATTATGTTATCTGGGGAGTAATTGATATTACTCCTAGTGTTTTTATTGTTCCGATTACTATTTTTTCTGTTCTCGGTCGGAGCCTGTGTGCCCTTGTTTCGTGTGTTGTCCATGGCAACCACAACCCAGGGAATCCTAGTGTAGGAATATGAGTGTATAGTATAACGAATTATTTATTTATGTTAATGATATGAAAGCTTGACCTGATAATAACATGCAATTAACATTCAACAGTGGTGTTCCCCCAAGACCTGTTGATCAACGGTCTGAACGCGAGCAACTTCGCGATGCTGGGTCTGGGCGACATCGTAGTCCCAGGCATCTTCATAGCGCTGTTACTGCGCTTCGACAAGAGCCTGCAGCGGAACTCGGAGCTTTACTTCAGAGCGACGTTCACCGCATACGTGCTTGGGTTGTTGGCAACGATCCTCGTGATGCACGTGTTTAAACACGCGCAACCTGCGTTACTGTATCTCGTGCCCGCGTGTTTAGGCACGCCGCTGACGCTCGCGTTGCTGAAAGGGGATATCAACGCGCTGTTCAAGTTAGTAGTGTGATGTTTTGGAATTTTGTGTGGACAATAAATTGGTCAAATAATTTGTTAAAACAGATGAAGTAGGGTTAGTTGTGAGTTAAAAGAATTGCTGAAGTTAATTAATCCTTTAACTTTCAAAATTAAATTCACGGTATACATCGTTTGTTGGTTGGACCAGTTATATTATGATATGAATTATGAACATAATTACGTCGTCGTACATATTCAAGTTTTGTAGACGCACTGGCCCCTTTTGTCCTGAAAAGTTTAGATGTTTTTACCAAAGATACTGTAATATTCGGTACTTAAAATTTCGAAAAAATGTTCCAAGATCTTTTTATCCTCATTACGTAATGTACTAAGTTAACTTTTATATTCCAGCTACGAAGACCAACCAGCCATCATAGAGCCTGCTGCCGACCCCAAGGTGAAGAAGTCGGAGTAGGGTCGCGGCCCGCGTACCCCGCAGAGCACAAATACTGCACACCTCGTGGTTAAGTACATACGTCACCACCGCTAGGGACCACCACAGCCTGAACGGTTAGCCAGCGAAACTACCATTGTAATGTAACTCCAACAAATTGCACTGCAATACTTCATTTGTCAATCTATACTAATAATATATAAAGCAGAAGAGTTTGTTTGTTTGAATGCGCTAATCTTAGGAACTACTGGTTCGAATTAAAAAAAAAATTGTGTTGAATAATCCATGTATTGAGAAAGGCTATATAACATCACGCTATAAATAGGAGATTCTTATTAAGATAATTATAACATAACATCTCCTTAATAAGATAATTATGTTGTGGGACGACGTCTGCCGGGTCAGCTAGTAAGAAAATAGTAACACAGTAACAACATTCTTTCTGCTACAATTCCTTGTATTGCAGGCAACATTCATAATACTTACTGAATATATTATACAAACACAGTAATAATTATTATCACATCGATATCCGTCGCTTAGCAGGCTGGATTGTGAAGCCAAGGTCTCTCTTATGCTGTAATCGAAAAACTGCCTAAACAACTTAAACTGTTAAAGTGTTAACATTGGTGCTGTATTGCATTTGTTTGGAATTACAATTAGTGTCTGCTCACATGTACGACAACATACAACACAACGGCAATTTTACTATCACAATTTTCTCTTCAATTAAAGCGTGGGCGATATCACTCAATGACTATTATAACGAAGTCGCTCTCGACAGTATGTGCAACTACAGCAAAATCATTGTAGTATTTTTCACAACCAGTCTTCGGTGAGGCACTTACCAACTTTTGTCGTTGTTGTGTTATCGCACATGTGAGATGACTCTATTATGGCGTTTTATCGGTTTCCAAGTTTATATAAAATATGAGAATTTGTGTACAAGTTCAATTTGTTCCATTAATTGTGGTGTTTCTGTTAGTGGGTCGTGTCGACTTCCGTACATTCTTCCAGCTAGTATAATTGGATATATAGTATGTGTGCCGATGCTTCGTGTATGTAAATTTTGAAGTTAGGTAAATATATTGAAAAATGTTTCGTACGGCAATGGGTATCGTCACTGTTGAAGCGTTGTTCCCTATGTAAAGTATGGTGACTTAATATTTTTTACAGACATAAGATTTACAGGAATTGTAACTTTGCGTTGTATATTTTGAGTGATCATTGTATAGATAATATTTATTTGTTTCGAGTATTTTTATATGATTTAATTTTATTTTTGTTACGCGATGCCTTTTTATTTCCGTTTCTAAAGGTTACCAATGGTCAGTGTGTACTTACTCGTTAGAAATCTCTTTTATACACCATCTGTAGTATATCATAAGTATTAGGTTGATTGTGGCGGAGCGACAGTAATTGTCGACAGTGTACAGGGCACTTTAGGATGTGGTGTTATTTTAGAAACATTGAGTTTTGATTGGCTGACAAATGTGAATGCCTTATAGAATAAAATGTAATAAATATTTCAGAAATATTTTCATGTATCTTTTAATTGATAGTCCTTACATTATGTAGTTAGTACCCTCGATCCTAGTAATTAAATGTTAAATGTCTGGGTGTAGTAAAGTTTTATTGGTATGGATTATTTGAATAAAAAAAAGTATCAGTCTTAAATCAAAATATTTAATGAAAACATTACATTATAATATGTATAACATAATCAAATATTGCATTTTTAATTAATTTTGAACAATATTTACATTAAAACTATAATGTATAAGTAAATGGCCGTTGTAGAAATCCAGTCACATATCTCTAGCAATATTACTGAACAGTCTTAGTACTTCATTAGACTAGAAACAAATTATGATGCAGATCAAAATAAATGCGTTCCTATCAAATAATATTCCTGATTTATTACGAGCTTTACTATCCAGGTCTGGGGTCTTATTATGATCTCTTAATTCCAGGCAGTTCACGTTCACAACGTGTGGGTGACAGAGACAGCGCCTTATTACCTGTAAAGCGCTGTCTCTTTCACCCACATGTTGTGAACGTAAACTGTCTGGAATTAAGAGTTCATAATAAGGGGGCTGTTTAACACTGACCAACAAGTGGTACTGTAGTCACAATTTTTATAAAAGTAAAACTGTATTGTCACATTTAATCAACAAACATTATTTATCAATATTATTATGTTCTTAAATACCAACCACTTACCTACGCACTGCTAGCAGCAGCAGGTAAATTTTCATCTGAATTTTATTGTTAAGCATAATGTAAATGCTAATTGCAATTTACATACTACCATTAAGTATACACAAATTGAACACATAGACGCTTGATATGATCTATATATATAAGGCCGCGGCCTCGAATCTTGCGGGCAGCGGCGCGGCGGCGGCGGCGGCGCGGGCGCGGCAAGATGTTTTGCGTGTTATCAAATGGACCGACCCTCGAAAACAGCGGCGCGGCGGCGGTGTGGGAGCGGGTAACGAGCGGTGGTTGACAACGTCAAGCGGTGACCGCTCTCGCGTCGTGTGCGTCAGAATGGCGGGTCTGCTCATATTTAACGTTGATGTAGATTTAGAAAAAAAAATCCTAAGTATATTCGAACACAAAAAGTTCTTTTATTTATACCGTGTATAATTCAAAATCACAGATAACTTTTCATTTAAAATTTAAGACTTGATATCGACTACGATACTCTCTCTCTCTGTAGTCGGTCCCTCATGTCTGAGGATCGTGGTCAGCATCAGGGTTGCATCTGGAGCGGATGATTTGCTTCCACCGGTTCCTGTCCAGCGCGTCTCTTACGACCATATAGAAGTTGGTGGTGGTCGTGGTCTTTATTTGATCGGTCCACCTTGTTGGTGACCGACCGCGCGATCTTCTGCCTTCGGTGTTCCCAACCACAATCAGCTTTTCCAGATTATGGTCACCTCTGCGCATCGTGTGGCCGAAGTATGACAAAATGCGTTGTTGACATATAGTAGACAATCTAGTTTTTATTCGGAGCTGGGTCAGAATCGATGCATTGGTGCGTTTTGCAGTCCAGGGTATTCTCAGCATCCGTCTCCAGCACCACATCTCAAATGCATCGATCCTTTGTCTTTCTCGGGCTAGGATTGTCCACGTTTCCACTCCATACAAGAATATAGGGAAGACTAGGGTTCGTACCAATCTGATTTTGGTTCTGATACCGATTCCTCTTTTCTTCCAGATGTTGTTAAGACGGGTCATAGCATCTTTTGCCATCCCTATTCGTCTTCTTATCTCAGGGACACAGCTGCCGTCATTGCAGACTAGGGCGCCAAGGTACGTGTAGCGATCGACGATGTCAACGCCTGGGATGTTGAAGGTGACATTTGTCAGTTTTCCGGCTCGATCTACTATCATGACCTTGGTTTTTGCTCTATTTACCGCGAGACCGACATTTCCACTTTCTAACTCCAGTCTTTGGAACAACTCACTCATATCTTCCATGGATGTTGCAAGAAGAATGGTGTCGTCGGCATATCTGAGATTTGATAGTCTCTTACCACCTATAGGGAAACCTTTCTTCCAGTTTTCGATGGTCTTCCGGATTATGTACTCTCCATATATGTTAAAGAGTCCGGGAGACAAGATACTCTATAGTACTCTATACCGTACGCTAAATGTACTCGTATATAGGGATACTAGTAAACCCGCCCTCGCTTCGCTTCGGGGAACCAGTCCCTTCAAAAATCTCTATAAATTTTAACAAATTATGTTATTCCAATGTCTAAGCTATATTACTGCAAAGTTTCGTGAAAATCCGTTCAGTAGTTTTTGCGTGAAAGAGCAACAAACACACACACACACTCACTCACTCACATACATCCTTACAAACTTTCGCATTTATAATATTAGTAGGAGTAGGATAGGATTTTATTTTGATAGTTCATATCCCTCTCGCTGTTCTTGCTAGGGTAACGCACACGGTGACAGCCCGCGCAATCGCATTGTAGTGTTGTGCAATTTATTTAGGTGTCGTACCTATACGTAATATTTATTTTATTTACTTCTTTACTCCTTGTCTGTCATCTTTATCCTCTTTATCTTCTTCCTTGTTCACTTCCTTTAATATCCTTGCCTTTCTTTATGACTTGTTCTTTTATGTTATTTTACAATTGTCAATACTTTTACTTTCTCTTTTAACTGAAATTGTAAATGTTTTAAGATTATATTGATTACTTTGGAGTTAGGTATTTTGATAATTAATCTAATTATTACTTTGTTATTTATTTGTCGGGACATTGTCTCTGTTCTTCACAATTTCGATAAAACTCGCCTTTTATTTTTCTTGTCCTATAGTAGGTATTCACTTCTTCATTTGCCCACAATAAAACGAGTGTAAGAAATAAATTTGAATCGAAAAGATGTTGTCTCCGTTGTTCAGACATTTCGTTCGCGAATAAAACAAATATCTCAGCGACACAACACTACGCCGCTATAGCGCCGCCGCGAGTTTCGAGAACTAGCCTGCGTTGCCCGCGCCGCCGCCGCCGCCGCCCCGCTGCCCGCAAAATTCGAGGCCGCGGCCTAAAACTCTTGCGTTACTGGTGATTGACTGTCAGACAACGGACAGCCGAAACTACTGAACGGAAGAAGCTGAAATTTGGCATATGTTCCTTGGGGAGTGTAGGGGAGCACTAAGAGAGGATTTTTGGAAATTCCATCCCGAAGGGGGTGAAATAGGGAGGTGAAGTTTAAACGAATTCCACGCGGGCGAAAGCTAGTTTGGTATAATAATGTGCATAAATAGTACAAATGAGGCCTTGTTATAGTGATAGTAATAAATAGGTATTCAGACGATATACATACAATATAGAATATGTATAAATAGCCGCGTATTCTTGTAGATACACATGGTTATCATATTTTCATTGAAAAGATTCTATTAAAGTGTTAATATTGTTATGAAAGCATTATAAATGGTTCCGTAACAAAGAAACATGGAGTTTTAGTCATTCACTAGACCTTCGTTGACGATGCCGCGGCCATCACACTGTATCACGTTTTCTTCACTTAAAGGTATCACATTGAATTGGACCTGAAATAAATAAAGTATGTACAAGTGTTTAATATGGTTTCATAGCACTTTTATGTACCAAATACGCGGTACTACAAATTTCAGTCATTTATTATGCATATACAACATTTACTACAATAGAGAGGGAGAGGAAGTGGAAAAGTATTACACGCAGACATTTTCACAGCTAGCGGCAGGCCTGTATGTATGTATGTATGTATGTGTGTGTGTATGCGCGCGTGTATATGTGAGTGTGTGTGTGTGTGTGATCTTACATTGGCGAGCAGCTGCGCGACGTGTATGGCGGTGCGCGTGTGCAGCGTGAGCGCGCCCGCGCGCACCGACGACTGTCCGTGCGCCAGCGCCATGTACACGATCACCTGGTCCTATAACACGATGACAAGACGTAACTTTTCAATTGAATCGACTACGAGACCCATAGATACCTAATTTATTTGTTCTATGAATTTATTAGAGCTTTGATAGTTTTTAAGCTTAAAAATCGCCCCCAATTAAAAACAAAAGGTAAACTACTCTTTATCTATGAAACTCTTTTTCTTTTACCATTATTTTTCTCTGATAGCAGGGTACTATCGTAGTTTTTATTTCATTTATACATTTCATAGCTGGTATGATGATACCAGTTGAGAAATAAAATTACTGTACTCGTAGACGTGAAATAATTATCGTACGGTTGCAAAAACTACTACCGACCTGTGCATGCGGTTTCGCAAACGGAACGCGACCGCAATATCGAGCGAACGCCTGCGCGCGTCTACGTCTACCACAAGACTGGCGAGACGAGTGCCGTTACCGGCGATACACAACTACCCACCTACCCAGTACCGACCTGCGCGTACGGATCGACGCAGGCGCCGGTGGCGAGCGTGTCGCGCAGGCCGGCGGCGGCGGCGTGGCCCACGGCGGCCGGCTCCGCGCCGCGCGCGCCCAGACCATCCGCGCCCAGCACCATGCCGGACGACGTCTCCGCTAGCAGGCTGCACACAGGATATTTTTACATGTATAGTAGGAAAATTTTTAAAAATATAATTGACATAGATTACATAAGACCAAGTCGGAAAATGGTACTTTTAGTTCATAAAATAACTTAATTAATTTTCAATATAATCCGTTTCAAAATTGCTGCACAGATAGCTAGCGGAAAATACACCCCAGCATAAATAAGTACCGTCAGCAAACTGAAACTGGTAAGTAACCTCCAACAGTACAGTCAACAATATAGCCTCATTTTGTTCATCGCAAAAAGGGAAGATAGAAGAAGATATCGCAGAGTTCGATATTCCAAAACTCTTCATCAATTTTGTTCTATCAATACTAACACAATGCCCCAGCCGTTGTCACGGGCCACGTCCTTGCCCTCGCGGTACGTGTAGATGTCCACGGGCGCTTCGCCCTGCAGCTCCTGCTTCGCTGCCTGCGCCATCTGGTACGCCATCTATCGACCAAACGCTCCATCTAGAAATAGTGCTATACCTAGATATAACATTATAAATGCGAAAGTCTGTCGGTGACGCTTTCACAGCTAAATCACCGGCCCGATTTGGACGAAATTCAGAATGAAAATAGGTGATTACGCAAGGTCAAACAGCTACTTTTTTCAAAAACCAACCCCTAAGAATCTGAAAGAGGGGATGAAAATGAAAAAAAAAACAAATTCCCCGCGGACAAAGCCGCGAGCGGGTAGCTAGTAGTGCGGTATAGATTTAAGTATCATATAGGTTACTGTTAATTATCATATTGCTATGGCATTTGGGGCAGACTGCGAATAAATGTTTTCCTTTCATTCTTTCTTCCTAATAAACCACCAACAGTCCAACAGTCAACAAGCCAGCACCGACCGGCATGGGCAAGTTCCCAGCGACGTAGCTCCAGCCACCAACCCGCAGTAGGTCCCCGCGGTCCATCAGCCGTACGGCCCGCAGCCGCCGCGCCGGCGTCACGCACACGCGCACGTGCCCGCCGCCGCGCGGGTAGTACCTGACACACGGGTATATCGTAATAAATAATAAAATCCATATTAATATTATAAATGCGAAAGTTTGTCTATTTGTGACACTGGTATGAAAATAGTTAAAGACCCAGGGTCACATGTACAGGCTTTGTCAAATTGGGATTGCACAAAATTCTCAAAAACTTCGTATAATCATTTGCGAAGGTCTTCTCTACACTTTTGGGTTCCCTATACGAATATGTGTGAGCGCCATAAGAATTGAAACAAAACTCACCCTCTCCTAATGATCTCAACGCAGAACTCAACCCCAAAGTTCCTGAGCGTGGGAGCGAGGACCTTCACCATGTAGTCGATCTGCGGCGCCATGGCCGCGTTGGTACCACCTTTCAGTTCCAGCGTCACCGGCTCGGGTGCGAACACCGCGCACGGCAGCGATACTTGCAGCAAAAGGCTTATTGAGCTGCAAGCCAATGGTATGGTAAGCCATTGGTAAGGTAAGGTAATCCCATTGTAAGGTAAGCGGAGCTGGACAGAATCTAATTATTCCATGTGTATAGTCCGTTTTTTTTAGAATAGACTTCAAAACAAATCACTG
Source organism: Hesperia comma (assembly GCA_905404135.1). Lineage (NCBI taxonomy): Eukaryota > Metazoa > Arthropoda > Insecta > Lepidoptera > Hesperiidae > Hesperia > Hesperia comma. The sequence goes on along the minus strand of FR990031.1, from coordinate 10,175,512 downwards.
AGTTTCCGAAACATCACATTTCCACAATATTACACGCGCAATATTCATGCTGGCGGCGGCTATTTGAACGATCTTATATCTCACCCAAAATGTCATTGATGAGGCTCTCAAATAAACATAAAACCTTATTGATATCGCTTACACAACTTGTTTTATTCAATTTTAAAATCGACCCGCCCTTAATGGAAAACCCTGTATATTTTCTAGCATTATACCAAATATAAAATAATTTAATGGTAACATTTTTCAACCAATGAAAATAACAATGATTGTTATTTTAATCAATTCACTTCAAATTAATAATATTATTTAACGCTGAGTAAGACGCGTACAGACATTATTTTTATTGATAAAATATGCAGAAAAAATATTAAATTACTCTGGTATAAATGACGTTTTAAGACGCTACAAAAAGTAAAAAAATAATTGTTCGCCCTTGTTCTTTAAATAATAAATATTTATTACATTCGAAAAATTTCGTTAAGTACAATCAATATCGATAGGACTCAATACAACAAATTCGCGGTAATGTCAGTATCTTATTCACTACCTATGACTTTGACAATTATTGGCCATATTTGTTTTGTAGTTAAGTCTATTCTAAAAAACAGATTATATATAGATTACGTTCTCGTAATTTTTTTGGATTCGCTCGGCTAGTTTCAGTTGCAAGCAAGCTATCGTAACAGGGTCTTGAGAGAGGACCTTTAAAATGGTCTGAAACATGTAAACTATAAAATGAGACTGAAAGCTAAACTTATGACCCAAAGCATGCAAGTCTCAAATGCTAAATAATTTTTTTGCCTATTTTATGACTTTAGTTTGTCATCTTGGTTGATTATGATTAAAAAAAAGGCCATCACATGATGTGCACTGCAGTGTGCAAAACACTAAGTATATAAATGAAAAACAGGTCTTAGCAAAGGGAGATCTCCTTCCGTTTAAGGCTGTCTGGCCTGGCTAGCGGCCTAGCTCCTCCTGTTCACAGTGAGAACAAGTAATATGCGAGCAATGTACAAAACTTCAATAGTGTGATTCAGGGTTTATAACATTGTGTGTGCATTTTCTCCACAATTTGTACACATTACCCAGCAGTTTGAGTATCAGCATAAAAAGTGCCTCCTCGCAGCTTTCCAGGTATGAATTCAATATCTGTGGACCCCGGCTGCACACCCTTCAGCCTGGCCTGGCACATCTCTGCCACCAACTGGATTCCTGGACAACAGTCAGAAATAACTTGCTCAGTATTTTTATTATTGTTAAATTATTCAAAAAATTATGATAAATAGATAGTAGTCGTCAACATTAGGGCAGTGATAAAAATGAGGATGATTTAAACTTAAGATTTTTTCTATCTGAGAAGGATAATTTATAACTTTTTTACTATGGGATACAAGATATTTTGAATCCCAGAAAATAATTTTGTTACTGGGGAAGAAAATTATATTCTGGGGATACTTGACAAGATAAAAAGTTTTCTCTTCACTTTCAAATCATGAAACCATAATAAACACCTTAACAATGAACTGAAGCAATCATGAGATTTATCCAATACAATTGTAAAAATTACCCAAAAAATTATTAACTTTTTAAAATTAGGTACCCTTTAGATGCTGAGCAGCAAGACCTGGCTTAGGTCTACCGGACCTGATATTTTTTACCCTCACTGGTATTCCCAAAATTGCGCTGAGAGAAATTGAAATACGAAGTATTTGGCCACCCTGAAACAATATTAATATTAGAGATAATACTTTCCATACTACATTCTTCAAAAAATGTTACCTATAAACTTACTCCTTCCAAAACACTGCCATCTATTTCCAATATTTCCGACGTAGCTGCCATTTTGGCCTGTAGATATTGGCGTTTCTTTCTGCAAATCTTATATTCCCTAATTAATTCCTTTTTATTTAATTTATATAGCTTTTCGGTTCCGAATTACCGATCATTTTCCAATTTTCCGGCACCGAGCAATCGTCAATATCGTCATTGACAGCGACAGCTGATGGATGACAGCTATCAACAGACTGACTAGTGATGGTTAACTCGAGTCCCTAACTCGAGTTAACTCGAGTTGGGCGTAACTCGAGTCCACTCGAGTTGTACTCTCTCTAACCCGAGTTCGAAAACCGAATGGAACCGACATGGAGCGAAGTTTGCCGATAATTTGAGTGAGACTATATTAATTTCGTTCATTGATATTTATTCATTCACACATTCATAGCAAACAAACAAGTGTCATTTCATTACATTACATAATTTAACTAAAGTAAGTCCATTTTAATAGGCCACATTTGACAACTGTTTGTCTTTGCTTTATAGTGAGGGTAACCTGCTGAAAAACATCGATTAATTTAATTAATCGATGCGGACTTCAAACATCTGTAAATTGAATGTGATTGTTATAAAAACTATTTTAATGACTGCACAGTTCAAACAATGACTAAAAAAACGACAAAAATAATGCGTCTAATAATGGCGCGAAATGAAAACATGACTTTTTTGTAACATTTCACGTTTCTGGATACTGGCTTTAGAGCCAGACGTTATATATTTAAATGAATGATTACATATTTTTTGGCCTAAAATGTAAGAAAATTAATTCTGTTCCCATTAAAATATGTTTTATTTTGTAATCGTGAAATACTTTTTGACGATTAGTTCGACTTCTCGAATTCAACTTATCTACTGATCTGTTTCTTTTGGTACCATCCCTCATGTTTAAAAAGAAAAAGAGTTCACTGACGTAACTTTGTAACGACGTCAGTTCTTTACTTAAAAGTGTAAAAATTTTAACAATATCTAGTAGGGAATATTAAATAATATGGAGTGCCTCCCTTACAAGGTTACTTTGTAAAATTTTGACGAACTGTCAAATGTGGCCTATGGCCCTACTATAAGGAAAAAATATCTTTGTGATACTAATTATCTTATTTCTTTGAAAATATTGTGATAAATAATTATGAGCCTGTAAATGTACCTATGTACATACTTGCATCATAATGTTAGTCTGATTACCCGACTGCGTCAGAAGGAGGGTTATGTTTTTCGAGTGTATGTATGTATGTATGTATGTTTGTATGAATGTCCATTTATTTGAGCGGCCCCACAGCCCAAACGGTTGAACGGATTTCGAAATATGAGGTATCGTTGAATTCGTCAGAACTGTGTTAGTGTCACAGGCAATATGAATTCAAAATGGCGCCCGAAAGTGGAAAAAAAGAGGGGATAATCTTGAGTTTTTCTCTTATCTTAGCAATATGGGTATCAAATGAAAGATCGTGAAAGTGTGAAAAGACCTTTTCAAAAATATATATATATCATATAACGTTTAGGCACACTTTTTAACACAAATTGTCACAAACCATCCCAAAAAGTAGAATTTTTCGGCGAAAACACTAAAAAGTCTGAAATAAAAATATTAAAAAACAAAAAACCTGACTGCTTATAAAAGAACTCAAAAGAAAAAAACAAGTGTCACAATATCAACATAAAATACTTCATGGTGCTGCAGGCGGGGACAAACAACTGTTACCTACGGGTAAAAAAAGATTTATCACAAGTACTACGTCAGCATGAAGTATTTTATGTTGATATTGTGACACTTGTTTTTTTCTTTTGAGTTCTTTTGTAAGCAGTCAGGTTTTTTGTTTTTATAATAATATTTAAAAAAAAAAGACTGCTAAGTATATAATTTCATAGTTTAATTGATAGTAAATATTATTTTTAATTAAAATTCGAGCCAAAAATACTTAAATAAATTATTTCATTTCAAACAATGACTTTTTTGTTTCTTTAGTTAGTAGGTATAACTCTCCCATTATAAATAAATAATATAAAAAAATAAAGAATTGCAACAGATAAAAATATAATTTGTCTGTTCCAATTTTTTAAAGTATTTATGCCAAGTTGAGGGAATAATTAGCAAAAAAACTCAAAAAAATATTTACTTGTCCATCCAGTTAACTCGAGTTACGTAACTCGAGTTCAACCCGAGTTACGTGGATTTTAACTCGGGTTAAATCGAGTTATGTTTTTTCCGAGTTGGCACATCACTAAGACTGACCCGCGAGTGCCTGAGTTCCACAAGCTTTTTGTGACACGTTGGCGCCAACGTCGGCCCCAACGTTGGGCAGGGCAGTTTTTTCGTGAGGCATCCACACGTTGGCTATTATGCCAGTTCTGTCCCGTCAGAGCCAATGTAAAGATGTCTGATACAGAGATCGAAATTGCTGTTAGCGCTTTTACAGTACTGACTGCATAATTATAATACCTTATGTTTTATGAAAAAATGAAACGGCCACGTCAAAGAACGTGGTGGATGTTGACACATGTTGAAACTATAATACTTAATAATAATAACCAATAATAATAAATATAACACCTCGAATACTTAGTACAGGACAGTCTAAAAATATTATACAATCATCCTTCAACGTACATACATTCTTCTGTAAAAGGCGACATGCGACAATAGTTAACACTTGCGGAATATGTAGTAAGATTTTTTTAAAACTTGGACGAATAACTATTTTATTAATAAAACAAAATCTAATGTCCTTTGGCTATATAATAGATGTGCACTACCCCAGAAATATCAGTTAAATATTACAGATAATAATTAACAGGAATAATAACTATAACTTAAAATTCAATTTGAATAGTGCGCCATGTATTAGCTATTAAGTTTTTATTTTTGTGATCATTCCGACTTGCGGTTCATAATATTGGATGTGCCTGGTATATTTCTAAAAATTCTAAAAGTTTTTGATGCGGATTTTGTTGATATGGACGCCATAGTCGCCCGATTTCTAGACGTGTGTACTCGTTACCTGCTGTAACAAGACTGAGCGAACCGCGGCCGGCACAGAACACTATACTCCTGTCGGGCGGCCGGCTCCACACGTTGGCGCCAACGTCGGCCCCAACGTTGGGGCCGTTTTTCGTCAGGCATCCACACGTTGGCTATTATGCCAGTTCTGTCCCGTCAGAGCAAATGAAAAGACGTCCGATACAGAGATCGAAATTGCCGTTAGCACTTCGCTGTTTTGGCGCGAAATTCAAATTGAAAGGAGAATAGGCACTTTTGTATGGGGTGCGTACCAACCCTTGTAACAAGTTGCGACTTGTATAAACATGTTGTCCTGGGACTGTTATATGGTATGCATACAAAAATATTTAATAACTGAATGCAGGTAAAGAATTATTTGCATTCAATGTTTTAAAAGTTTTGTAATAAGTAAGCCCTATTTTAGGGTTTCAATGAAATAAAAATATGTGTTACACACATGAAGCAAAAAAATATAGATAGGAGACGGCCTAAGCAACTGTGCACTGTGACTCAACTAGGTCCTGACGTCATCATCACAGTAGGCGTGGCCTAAAGTCAGTTTACCGTCGGCGCCCGTCTTGTGCACAACGTTATGGACGTTTACATTTTCAAAGAAAAGGATGAAGTGCTGTCTACTCGACATTAGATGGCGACACTTTTCTTATATTTTGAGTCCGTCCCTGTTATATCCTACATTTATTGACATCTAGTGTGAGATAGTGAAACTACATAGTAAAATCGATATACAACGAAGCGAGTAGGTAGTTTTGCTATTGACCGTTATGCCCGGGATACACGAGGCTAGTTTTTCAAGCTTGGATAGCAAGCTAGTGTCAGTAAGTTAGCAAGCTAGTACTTCTGGCTTCGTGTAGACAAAACTAGCTTCATTTATATATAAGAGGTGGTAGAGCCTAGAGTTCGCCCGGGGTAGTACCACCGCCCGCCAAGGTACTCAGTACCATTCCTACTGTCATAATAATTGTTTTTAAGAGCAATTGTGTTCCGGATAGGAAGGTGTGGAGCCGGTTCACTTTTTTAGAGGCGACCATCTCAGTCCTCAGGGGTAGCAACGCATCTGTGACCGAATTGGAACAAGACTCACACTAATCATTACTAACTGGACAATACTAATATTAACTAACAGGACTAACTATCACTAACAGTCCCTGTCCTCACACTTATTAACAAACTAACCAACTAACATTCTAACACCATCTACTAATTGGACTAACCACCCTAGTCCCTAAATTGGGTCTTGTTCTAAGTCGGTCACAATTGCCATGGGCGGCAGCGGAAGGGTGGTGCTGCATGCTCGTTTGCTACCTTAATTCAATAAAAAAAAAAATATTTTATGAAGCTAGAAGCCAGAAGTACTAGCGTGCTAGCTTACTGACACTAGCTTGCTATCCTAGCTTGAAAAACTAGCCTCGTGTATCTCGGGCATTAGATGGAAAATAAACAAGTGGGCGGATGGTGGGCGGGATCTAACACCCCCTCGCCCCGCAAAGTGTCACGCGTTCTTTCTTAGGGAAATCTACATACAACGTCTCCTCTCTATATTTGCTTCATGGTTACACATGATTAAGTTTTTTTGTTAGTGTTATTACTCGTATATAAGTCGTTTACATATCTGTAACCATACCTAAGGTAAATAAAATTAAGTAAAAGAAAAATTCTCCAGCCATTTTTTTATTGTTCATCAATAATAATATCGTCTAGAGCAGTTACACAACAAACGAACGATCGTGCACTACTGAGTAGTCAGCCACAACTCACTTGACGATATCGAGAAACAACGTGACAGGGTTAATTAGCCAATCATAAAGCACATTATACTCGTATTAGACAATAGCTGCGGGTAGAAGTTTATTTACCTCTACCCGCAGCAATACAATTTAGCTGCGTGGGACCATCGACTGGTGAGTGCGGGGCGAAGGGGAGTGAGGTAGCGGCGGTGCGGTGCGGTGCATAAATGCGCGATTACGAAGCGCGCTAACGTGCTGAATTGCATGATAGCGCGCATCATAGAATACGCTATATCTTTTTTCCTGCACTAGATCCAGACTTGCTGCCATACAAAAAGTTTTAGTACTTTTTAAGACCTTTTTAATGACATGCATCATAAAGTGTTACAATACTTGGTACGAAACCGCCCATTCTCCTTTTAAATAAATCTTTTTAATTTTTAGTGGTTTGAAAAATTATTTATCAATATTTTGGACTATAGTAAGTAATGATACGTCGATTTAAATACTTTCCCAAAATTAGTCAACATCCCTATTCCTTCAATTAGATTCAGATTAATGTTACATAGTAAAAAATGAATTGGCATATGCCCGTGTTATTTGAGTATAGGCACCTGGTAAATCCACAGAATATGTATGAATAAATTAAAAATAATAATTATAATGAAAACTAATAATAATAACTATAACATTTAATTCAATTGTGTAAATCATGCCCATATCATTTTGAATAGTACGCCATATAAGAGCTATTAAGTTTTTATTTTTATGGTCATTCCGACTTGCGTTCCATAATAATGGATGTGGTAAATTTCTAAGAATTCTAAAACTTTTTCATTTGTCTATGTGGATTTTGTTGATATGGACGCCATTGTCGCTCGATTTCTTGACGTGCGTACTCGTTACCTGCTGCAACAAGACTGAGCAAACCGCCAACGTGTGGATGGATCGCGAACGTTGGCGCAGATTCCTTTGATAAAACCGACACGCGACCGCCAACTCCCAACGCTCGCCCCAACGTTGGCGCCACACCCATTTTCTAGCTCCACACGTTGGCCGAGTAGCGTTGGCGCGAACGTTGGCGCCAACGTGTGGAGCCGGCGCCAACTCCCAACGCTCGCCCCAACGTTGGCGCCACACCCATTTTCTAGCTCCACACGTTGGGCGAGTAGCGTTGGCGCGAACGTTGGCGCCAACGTGTGGAGCCGGCCTTACAATTTTGTACTACAGTGAAACGGAATACGGATTTTAACGTTGATGGCAGATGATGGGTGACAGGCTGACAGCATTACTAATAGCCATAGAGATAGGAATATACCTAATAGCAGGCTTGAAAAACACACAGTTACAAATTTTAAGGCCAAACGACATACCTTAACATGTTATTATATTATTATTTATTATTTCACGGACAAGGATGGCATCATCCATGACATCTTCACTACACACAGAATGACCACGATCATCAAATGGAACGGGTTGGGTGTATATTGTACTAACTCTATGATATTTTAAGCATTGTGATCACCACTGGCAGCGCCCAATGTTCCGTAGGCCCTAGACATGTAGGCCGGTTTGTGGCCGCGTTCCGTAAAGAACTAGCCTAAACAAAAAAATCTCGCCATCAATGCCTGTTTTTTGAGTTCCATTAGGTTTTGACATTCAGAGTATTATACCCTAATGGAACGGATTTGAGCGTTGATGTTAACATTACAACGCTCCATTGATCCAGATGGGTCGTTGTGATCGAAAGTGATGACACAATCCATTACGTCACAATCGCACAAACAAATACCAAATTCCACGACCGTAATGCCCGTAATCCATAATGGAATGCTTTTTAGAGACGTTATGAGTGTAATGGGCTCGTTACGGAACGCGGCCTGTAAATATAGTAGTGTTTAAAAAGTACTCTGTGCTTTCCCTACCTCGCCTGTGCTTTTGTCTGTTCAAACAAAATGTCAAAATTGTCAAATCAATTATCAAATTGTCAAATTGTCAATAACTAGGTACTTGTTACTTGTTTTGTTGAGATTGCAAATGCGAATTAAAATCGGAGGGTTTTGCAATATTTTGATATTAAAGACATCTTTGCTTAGTTTTAATGCGAAGAAGACATAAACCTGTGTAAATTAATGGGTACGTGACTTTTATGCCGAATCACGTCAGTAAGATGCAGCGGAAGGCCGGATATCCCGTAGCGAATTGCAGCATTAAAATGGTAATTAATTGTGAATTATATCTGTTTAGTATGTACCGGTTAAAGTTTAGTATGTGGACCGTTGAATTTAGGGGTGTGGGGGTGGGGATGGGGTAGGGGGGGATGAGGGGAAGTTCCACCCCGAAGCCTGAGACGCGGAGCCTTATAGTTTTTTTTTATCGAATTTTAAAATCTTTACCTAAACAGTACTAAAACGACTAAAACACAAAAACTATTTCCTCCAAATACAAGAAAAGGGTATGGGGATGTAGGAGGTTGATTCCCGGTTACATTGATGCCACCCACAAAGCTCTGCGACGCACAGTTTCTGAGAAAAACAAAAAAAACGATTCTAATCTCAAAGTGCTAACATTAACACTGTACACTACAGCTACATACATGGGGTCAGTTTTCTAATACGGTCTAAGTTTAAACTAGCTAATCCCTACCTATTAGGGCAGAAAGTGTTGTAAAAATATGTCGACGGGACCCCCATCGGGGGTCCCTTTTTTCTGCGTGGTTCTATTACAGTCGAACCTAACCTATACCCAACTAGAGTGTGGTTGGCTTTTTGTTATATTTTATATGGCGGGGGGCTTCGCCCCCCGACCCCCCCTTTAGGGGGGCCTGCGGCCCCCCCGCTACCCCCATTCTCACCGCTATTTTTTCGTCATCCTACTCTATTGACCTAGTAAGTAATTGCAACACTTTATGCCCTAATAGGTAGGGATTAGCTAGTTTAAACTTAGACCGTATTAGAAAACTGACCCCATATATGTAGATGTTGTGTGTGTAGGTTAGAATCGTTTTTTTGTTTTTCTTATAAACTGTGCATCGCAGAGCTTTGTGGGTGGCATCAATGTAACCGGGAATCAACATCCTACATCCCCTTACCCTTTTCTTCCATTTCAAGGACCTAGTTTTCGTGTTTTAGTCGTTTAAGTACTGTTTAGGTTAAGATTTTAAAATTCGATAAAAAAAATACTATAAGGCTCCGCGTCTCAGGGTTCGGGGTGGAACATAGGAATAGGAAAGTAGGTTTACAAAGAGTATCAAGGTCCTCTTCACACACCTTTTACTTTTCTAAAATCTATATCAAAGTTATATCAATGATCCCCAGCCGGATACGCCTCCATCGTCAGAGGCTTTGGAGGAAGAAGAGCCGCATCAGCGCCGACAGCAGCTAATAAACTTTGGCCATGCTCAATGGGGCTTCAATAACTGGAGTTGGGCTGTTACTAAACAAGATCTTGGTGAGTTACTTTACAGTTATATTAAATCACTCAAAGTCCAGCAGCTTGCACCAACCCAATGTGATTGACTGTGAAAATACAGATGCATGGTCAGTAGTTGAATGGGTGACATCTAGTGGCAAAATTTATTAATAATTATGAAATTACTTAAGACGGCACTTGAATATCCATCTCTCCCATTCTTTATCATTAGCCCTCATTAAGCCATACCAAAGTCTTTAGAGTGGCAAATTTAACTCAGTTTAAATTTGTTGTCAGATTTCGTGGACCTGTCGTGCGGCAAGTACACGGCGGGCGTGGCGGCGTTCGTGTCGGTTACGCTGAAGACGTTCGACATCCACCGCGAGAACGTCGGCTACGGCACCGCGCTCGGGCACTCCAAGGGGCTCGCTATACATCGCGCCAGAAAGGTTCCTATCGCTTTACAGGACTTTTTACAGACATTTTTGTTTTAGCGATGAGTTCTTGTTAACTTAGTTACTGGATGCATATTTTTTATTGGGTAAAATTTACCTCTAACATTTACCAGGTTTTCTACTTAACATTCAGTGTTGATTGGTAAAGAATGCCATTAGGCATTTAATCCACCCACTGTATACTCACATTTTTAAGGTGTTGAAATAAAAATTAAATACCTAATTTAAAAAATCCTGCATATAGTTGGATGGTTGTTATCAAAATTTTTAATTTTTATTTATCAAAGCAAAGCAAAGTTTGACAACTACATTTTATAATACAAAGTTTGTTTTCTTAAAAAGTATATATTTTATATTTCCAGTGTGCTGTGACAAATGCTCTGCGTGAGACATTGCTCAGTTTCGGCGGCGCCGTCGCCACCGATCTATTGGAGTTGGACGCGCACAAGGAGCCGACCGCGGCGCCCGAGCCAAAACAGCAGGCCGAGAATAACATGAACCTGGCCAACAAGCCCTCCGCGCCGCCCTCCGTGCCGCCCCCCGCGCCGGCCCCTGCACCGCCCGCAGAGCCCCTCGTAAAGAACACGCGGAAGGACGATGGCCCCCCGATGAGACCCGCTGGGCCTCCAGTTAAGAATGCCCCTGCCGCGCCGCCGCCAGTCGCCAAGGCACTCCCCATGCCGGCCAACCTGCCGCCCGCTGCCAACCGCCCCCCGGCCCCGCGTGCGCCGCCGCCGGCCGCCCCCGCCGCGCCGCACCCCGCCGCGCCGCACCCCGCCGCGCCGCACCCCGCCCCGCCCCACCCGCACGCCGCCCACCAGCGTCCCAACTCCAACGTAAGTTTCGTGGTGCCCGTCGTCGGCGGCGTCGTCCCCCCGGTGTACGCTCCCCCGCGCCTCGCGCATCCCCCGCAGCACATCTTCCCCAACACGTACTACGAGTACGCGGGCCCGTGGCACTTCGCGTACGAGCCCCACGGCAATCTCAACCTAAACTTTAACATTCCGCCGAAGAATCTAGTGGTGAACGGCCGCGCCGGCTCCGTCGAATGCAAGAATGCGTGCAACCGCGAGGGCGAGCCGCAGTACGCGGGGAACCCGAACCGCGGCTGCTGGATCAAGCCGACCATTTTCTATGACGGGTTCTGGACGGAGCAGAAGGTGAAGAAGTGGGTGGCGGAGCAGGTGGAGAAGCAGTTCCCGGACGAGCGCCGGCCGGAGCCGCCCGCGCCGCCCGGGCCCGAGCCGCCCGCCTCCAAGCCCTAGGTCGCCGCCGACCGTCCGACTCGTGAGGGTGCCTTCGCGATGGGCCATCGTGTATAATCCGCCTATATTGTGACGCACGCACGTGTGTGACCGTGAAGACGTGTGTAGTGCGCAAGACAACGAAACCGTTGTAAATTTATCCTCTATGGAGATCAGTAGTACGGCTTGTACCTTCACTTTTGGCCAGCTGACAGTGGTCACCGAGCGATAAAAAATTGGTATGTTTGAATTGCCTTCGGCAGTAAACGATTGTATGACGTGTTGGAGGTCGGAAGCGATGGCTGAGAGAAGAATGACCACTAAGTGATGACTAATGATGGCCCATCGTGAAATGGTGTCTTGGTCTTAACGTGTGATTAGTGCTTTATCGCCTGCGGCCGCACTACACGTTCAGCAGGCTTCATGCAAGCGTTCTCTACATAAGTGTATACAAATAGTTTGTTGCATAGTTTTTATGGACTATCTATCTATCCTTAAATGTGGTGAACAATTTGCATTTATATCCTAATTTTCAATAAACGAAGGACGCTGGGAGCTATAGATGAATGTCGCAAGTAGATTTATCTTTGCTTATAGAATCGTAGCAGCTATATAGTACGATTTTTCAAAGTAAAGGATCAAAATTGGTTGGAAAACAAATCGACATAGTATCAAAAACCAGTACTACTTAGAGAATTATAGCAACACACTGAACGTCCAAAAGTGGGTGGTTTTATTTTGACGAAGAGATTTCCTCGTCGCCAATTTTAAAGAACGCTTGCGTGTAGTTGGCTCTGTGTCGTATGTCGCGTCACGTAAGCGTAAGGAATGGGGGAGTGGTCGAATACGCGGTACACGCTTCCGATGTAAGTATATTTTAAAACTTTAAAATGGTACACTATTTTTTAAAGTTTTTGGACGTTACTAGTTTTACGTGTAGCCTAAGTGTGAATGGTTGAAAGTCAGTTCAGGCATAGTGCGTCACTGACGAAAGTTTTAGTTTGAAACTAGTGACAAGCTTCGTATAATAATATCGGTAAATAATACAAATATCCATTAATGGATAATTAATCCATGGTAAAAATACATTTCTCTTTGAAGTAGCATAGAAGTAGATAACGTTAAGCTGATTGAGGTACTCTCAATAAATCGTGAAAACTAAAATATTGTCCCTCTTTTACCGGCTAAGGTATTGTATGAAGGCTTTTTAAAGTAATCCAAATGCTGCTTCAATTGAAATTGGGAACAATAATTGCAAAATGATTAGTTTGAAAATATTTTTAGGAAAGCGAGCAGACGAGGACCTGACGATCAGTGGCGGCCGTCAAAAATAATAGTCAACGTTTTGTACTAGTTTTTAACTAAAGATCTTTTTCAGCGATGCCTTATGGACAGCGTACATTATAACGACCCGGCAACGGACCTACTAAAACGAAAGCATTCGATTGTAATCTTTATGTCTTAGTGCTTTCGGTTGAATTTCGATGCCGTGCTTGGTGTCGGTTCGGAGTTGATCAGAAGTTGTGGCGAGTAGTACGTCTTTCAAGCATACAACTGTAATAACCAAGACATAAATATCATAATTGAATTATTTCGTTTTAGGTGTTCCGTTGCCGCGTCGTAATAATGTACGCAGTCCTTTATGCTATTATACGTTAGTGTGAATGTAAAGGTGAATCGCGCAGGTTGCATGCGTGTGTGCGTCGCTAGATGTTGTTGGTGTCGATCGCAAGACGATTTTCGCTTGCAAGTTTCGTTACGGTAGTCGTATGTCGTAGGTTTGGAATCAGTACTTTTAACACTAGCTCAAGATATCCAAAAAATTGGAACACATACTGCCACTTAGGTATTACTTAATCGATGCACCCTTCGCTGTATCTGTATTGCGCTGTAGTTATGTGTATAATTATTTATTTAAAAGGATTATGCCCAGCGCACACGTGAGAATGTTCAATATCGTGTTACGGATGGCTTAAATGTAGACAAATGGAATCTGAAACTCTTCGGTGGCAGGCAGGGTACTCACTATCAGAATCTCACATAGATCGTTAAGTATGTGCTTAATGTGAGTTACAGTTTAGTATGTGCTTAATATACTTGCCGTTGCATTACCATTTTTATCACTTCGATATTTTTTATCATCTGTATGTAAAAACATATAATTTATTAAGTATGAATTTTTAATCCCATAAAGACTGCAGGTATATCGGGAGTCTCATTTGTGTTTTTTAGGATTCTATTCTCTGTAATATTAAGTAAGATTTTTCCCTGTTGGTCTAGAATTTCTCAGACTTTGGAGCAGTGACGTAGCGTGGGTTCGTGCCGCCCGGGGCAGAGAAAATATGCCGCCCCTACGTAAAAAAATTTTTTACTAACCCCATAAAGTGGGATAAAAACCAACTTTTTTGTGTACCTACATATACTTACCTTTTATTTAAAAATAAGAGACATCATACTGAACGCAAAAAAATAAATAAAAAAAATAATTTAAAAACTAGCTGTGCACGCGGCTCCGCTCGCGTGGAACTCAGTGTGTCACAAAGTTTTTCCTGCGTGAATCCCGACCCCGCGAGAATTCTAAGATAAATAGTGGCATATATCTATATTGCTCCCACATATTAAGAACAGTTGATTTTTTACTATTAGTCATACCATACAATAATCCGTTATCCGTTGTCCGATCTTGAGAAAATCGATAAAAAGGTTTAAGGATATAAACGTCGAGATTTTTTATTCCAAACTTTGAGCATAAGTTTAACCACGATAATTAAAAAATATATATTTTAAACTATACTGGTAGTTTTTCATTCGGGTGCCAAAACATAAAGACCAGAAGCGATGCAGACCCTCGAGAAAGCAACATAAAGTTGGTCATGAGAAAAAGAGCCGGTTCGATTCCCGATATATAGATATTAATGAGCCCGGACTTTATTCGCTCATGGGAGTCTTCCCGCATAAATATTGATCCCGCGGTAAGTCCTGAACAAAAAGTAGCTTATATAATGCTCCATAACCTCCTCTACTCCCACTCAAAGTCTCCCACTGAAAGTCCCAGAAGCATCTGAACCCACGACGAACGCAGGAATTCCGGGATAAACAGTAGCGTATATGTTGCTCTACAACTTTCTATATCTCTCACTGAAAGTCCCATAAAAAATTTAAGCCCGCGACTTGGCGCACAGGAGGTTTTCGCGTGTGAATCATAATCCCGCGGAAAGTCCGGAAGAAAAAGTAGCCTATACGTTGCTCCATAACAATAACATGCTCTAAAAAAAAAATTGCGAATAGGAGTTTTTCCCGCATGAATCCTGATCTCACTGGAATTCCGGGATAATAAGTAGCCTATGATTGTGTTGCTCCAGATCCTCCTCTATCTGCCAGTGAAAGTTCCATGAAAATTTAAGCCCGCGACTTCGCCTATAGGATATTTTCCTGTGCTTAATCTTAATCCCGCACGAATTAAAAAATAGCCTAAATGTTGCTCAGGAATCTCCGCAATCTTCCAGTGAATGAAAGTCCCATAAAAATCCGTTCAGCCGATCTGGAGATAAGCACGCAAACAAACTTTTTTTAATTTTTAATTTTTTTTTATATTTATGTTCTAGTGGTGTTTCTTAACCCCCCTATATATTTTGTTTTGTCAATTTCGTAAAAAGACACACGACTTTTCTACACTCTTATTATACCTATAAATAATAATACAAATAATCCTACTAATATTATAAATGCGAAAGTTTGTAAGGATGTATGTGAGTGAGTGAGTGTGTGTGTGTGTGTTTGTTGCTCTTTCACGCAAAAACTACTGAACGGATTTTCATGAAACTTTGCAGTAATATAGCTTAGACATTGGAATAACATAATTTGTTAAAATTTATAGAGATTTTTGAAGGGACTGGTTCCCCGAAGCGAAGCGAGGGCGGATTTACTAGTATTGCATAAAATTGACTGTTGAATTTAGGCATTTGACAAAAACAATAGAGTACTAAAAAATCGATACGTCAATGAAAGTACACACATCAAAAGTGTCTAGGGATCAACATATATTTTTGCAATAACTTTTCTCCTCATTGATATTAATTAAAATTTTCTTTAAGGATTCATCAAATAAAGTGTTTTCGTTTGTCACAGTAACGATAAACCAAGTCACCTTTGCATTAATAAAGAAATTTGCCATTTTCCTAATAAAGGGATTTTTGACATTTGAACCACTAACATTAAAGTTCGAAAAAAAGACTGAAATAACAGTTTTCTTTAAAATTTTATTGGGTAACTTAAACAATTAATAATCCGTGTTTCTACCGCGAACACTAACAACACAAGAACATCGGTTTGGCATACTCAAAATGAGTTCATCCAAATCACGCTGTGGAATGGCCGCCCATGTTCGTTGCAACAACAAAAAAAGGTCTTCTTGCCACTGGATACCCTCCATATTCGGCAGAGCTCTTCTCTGTAGCATATCCCATGCATGCTCAATCGGGTTCAAGTCTGGCGACTGAGCAGGCCAGGGCAGGACATTGATGTTAGCTGCGGCGAGAGTCTGTCTTACAACTCTTGCGGTGTGCGGTCGTGCATTATCATGCATTAACTGAAATAAGGGACCGATTTGCACTTGTAGAGGAACGATGACGTCTGATACAATCGTCTCAGCATAAATTTGACCGTTGAGGTTGCCTCTGATCCAAATCAACTCAGTTCTTCCGCCGATCCAAATACCCGCCCATACCATGATGGTTCCACCACTATAAGGATGGACTTCCTGGCAGGATTTTAATCGCTGTTGGCGTCCAGGGGTTCTCCAGTGTCGTATACGTCTTGTATCCGGTCTCATACCAAAACGAGACTCATCAGAAAAGCACACGAAACGCCACATCTCAATCTCAAGAAATCCGCATAAAAATGCTTGATCCCTAGACACTTTTGATGTGTGTATTTTAAGGACACCGATTCTAAATAGTAAGGCTTTTTAATCCATTCGAGAATTAAATTAGGATATTTTAAGATCGTTATATTTGAAAGAACTTATTTCCAAATAAATTCCTCGAAGCGAAGCGAGGGCGGTCAGGGCGGGTTCACTACTTCTCAATAAAGTTCATTTTTGTTTTTTTTTCCCATAACTTTTGACAGGGTGTTTGGGTTTTGATGATTCTTTTTTTGTTCGAAAGGTAATGCTTATAAATTTGAGCAACATCTGGGGAGTAGCTTTTGAGTAACTACTACTTGTCGATTCTCAAGTCTGTTATATTTTGTAAAAAGTTAGTTAATTTTATAAAATTAGCACGCTTTACCATCTTAAGGCTGCGTTACCGCTTCACATCAGGTGGGATCGTGGTCAAGGCCTAACTTATCAGGAATAAAAAAAATCGGAAGACCGCGCCTGCGCTGCCCCTGGGCTGCGTGCCGCCCCCCTGGACGTGCCGCCCGGGGCGGGCCGCCCCCCCCCCCCCCCCCCCCGCCCCACCCACGCTACGCCACTGCTCTGGAGTGTGTACTATTTATTAGGATTATTTATACTATTTATTAGGATTGGATTGGATGTAGAAGTATTTGTGTGTGTATGTATCGTGGAGGTTGTGTGCTCGGTGTATTGCTGTGTGCGCTGGGCTGGGAACTAAAAGACATGCATGTATTCTATATTTAATTATTGTTACGTGTTTCCTTTATGAATTTACAATGTTTGTATTAGGAGTTTTACAACGTGATTACATAATCACGGATAAGGAATTGCATAATAATATGTTGGACATAAATTTCACTTAGATATTGAAGTAAGCCAAATGTGCGCCGCAGGTCATGATTGTATTGAGAATAAATCGTTTGAAATGTAAATAATGTTTGATTGTTAAGTTTTATGTTTTGTTTCTACCCATTTTTTTTACTTTATTTCACTCTGCCTTACTATTCTAGGCACTGAAAGTTTCTTTATTGATACAGACAAGCAATGTGGTCGAAAAAACTGTTTAATCCATTTGCGTAGACAGACACATAATATTGCCCAGACTAGCCGTTCCCTGATAATATAATGCAAGACAGAAGCATTTCGATAAAAAAATGGCAGGCGGCTTTTACTGGATTCAAGGCATATTTTAAACAATCGTAGGTACTTACTTTATCCGAGGTCTGGGGAGCCTCGTCTCTACCTGGTTACGCCCATTACAATACCATTTCATTCAAAACCAATATCAAGTTAACAAAACTACATGACGGTGCGTGGTGGCAGGAGGCGCGCGGGGACAGCGAGGAGGCGCGGGCGGAGCGCAAGCGGCGGCAGCGGCTCGCGCAGGAGGAGTTCCGTCTCAAGCAGCTGCAGCGACAGGGCCAGGGTTAGCCCACACCACCATTTGTCAGGCAGTTTCCAATGTCATCACCACAATCCAACCCTCGCATTGCTTGTCGGGACACTTTACTATGCGAGTGGGAAGGAATCTTCTCGAATTCTTGCCAAATTCAAGGCGGTGCAGATTAGGCAGTATGTGTTTTTATGTCATATTCTCTCACGGAGCGGTATAGATTTAAGCTTCTGTGACCGAGATAAGACTAACTACTCACCAGCCACTAGCAATCGAATAGGATTTTTTAAATTATATTCTTTCCAAGATCTAAATATCAATGGCTAATGTGTTTAGTAATGCTTCTTATGCAAAAGTTCAATTTTTAAACAGACTAGGCTAGGTATTATTGAATGGTATAACTGTTTTGAAATAATAAAATTATAAATGGCGGAGCGTCCACAGATCGGTATCGTACGCATCGGACGCATCGCAGTATCGAAGTTTGTATAGAAAGTACGACCGTACGATGCGGATCGGTGGACGCACTTGTATGATTTTCTATACAAAGAATACTACGATCCGTTTAATGCGATGCGTCCGATGCGTACGATACCGACCTGTGGACGCTTAGCCTAAATAGCCCTGACCCCTCGCATTGTGAGTGGAAACCAGAATCCAGCAATGGAACAGTTATGGATTGGAATGATGATTGTCAAAATTATTAATAGCTAAGACTTTTTGGGTCACAAACCAATAAGAATTACGATTTAAAATATAACCTATTAAATTTGCTATCGATCATATTCAGTTTTTTTTTTGTTAAATTTTCCTCCCTGTTTATTTTAAAATTATTGTAAAGAGAAATATAAAGTTGATAATTTGCAAAGAAAAATTAACTATAAATACTATATTTATCTGTTTTCTCCAGAGGAAAAACAAGATCTTGATAGTATCAGCACTACTGTCGATAATTTACTGTTGGCAATACCGACACAAGAGGTTGACGCCAAACTGAGTGGCAACACTGAATCATCCACGAAACGGAAGTCGCCGGTGGCCGACGGCGGCGTCCCCAAGCGGAGGGCGACTCCACTCGGCAGGCTCGATGTACGGGACCCATGATCCATGGAAAATACTCTACCGTTATGTACCTTTAATTTTTTTAAACTTTACTGATTTACATTTAGAACTTACGTACTTATTCTTGTGGTGTTAAATAAAAAACAATCGTATTGTGAAATCAATTTATTTATAATCACTAACAAGTTAAGGGCCTTAAACGCGAGTATATACATGGAACACTAAAATACGCCTAACGTAAGGTTATTGTACTCAGGTAAAGTAAGAACAAACAAAAGAGACACCTCACTTAGCAAGAAACTTAACCAAAATACACCTTAACGCGAACAACTTACAAATACGAAGTAAGACAAAATTAAAATGTAATAAGTCAAGTCAAACCACACTTACATCAACCGGACGCCATACCTCCACAAGTTAACCCTACACAAGTTTCAAAGTTGCCACTCGACAGCACCATTCACCTGGTGACAACTTTGAAACTTTTTAAAAATAAAATTGAACTTTTATGATTAGATAATCAACAGTGTTACAGGCGAATGAAAACTGCATATTTTTGTGTGTAAAATTAGCTTATTTTTAGAGTATAAAGTGATTCTATTGACTTAGGACTTATGATGTAATCTTTTTTAAAGATATATTAATGGCCTAAAGTCACTTATGTTCTTAACGCCATTCAGCATTCAAATACATAATGATAATATATCAACCTGTATTAAATATAATGTTATCATCATGTACCATTAAAAATATGCAGTAAGTTCAGACGCGACACTACCGAACACAAGTAAATATAAGATACAATATAAAATAATAATAATATTACACAAAATTGCACATCTTGTTTGAACAGAAGTAACGAAATAAGACAATATAAAATATTATTACATATATAAATGACGTTCAATTATAATTAACTCGAAAACCACTGTTACGTGTTGTTTTCAATGTACTTCCTAATACAAAATATTAAGGGGCCATTCATAAATTTCAAGTCTTGCGGTAACGTGGGTGGGGAAAATAAAGTGTGACATCTTGTTAAAAGAACTAAACTAGAAATTAAAATCCTTGCCTTTGTTAAGAAAAACACTAATACTTTGTCACTCTAACTGCTATGTTAAAAATTTCAGGGACATAAATTAGAGAAATTTGTGTAAAGTAATTCATGAAAGGTCCCTTACATGTTTTTGTCTGTCTTATGTCATTCCTTTATTAAAGAACCATGAACCATAGTTACAAACTTGAAGCTAACCTCGTAGAAAAATATAAAAAAAAATTATTGAACCAAAACGTTTAATATTTGACAAAAATATTTGGACACAAAGTTCAAATTATTTAAATGCTTTATATCTATTGATTGATATTACATGATTACAATAATGATCATATTTGCAATTTAAAATTGTATACAGTTACTTCTAGTGTTTATGTTACAGGGCAAATGATAATATGGATTTTAGTGACCAGGGGTTTAATGTTATATTTTACATGTTGTGGAGAAAAAAAATTATAACATAAACTATATGAGTTTTGGCACAATTCGGCCAAAGAAATGCAAACTGCCTGGACACTTTAATCCAATATTTACCACCGTCCAGAGATAGTACGATAAAAATACACGCTATTGTGTCGAATTTGCTTAATCAATTAATCTGACGTGGGGCGACTCACGCCCTGAAAACGCTCAACCCGCGACCTATGACTGCATATGTAACAGATATTATGAATGTCTGAAGTACAGTGTACGTCAAGATACGCAGATGTAAGTTAAAATTTGCCAAATTAAATAGTATAGTACTGTTTATTTTATCATTTTAGTGACGATTTCGATCAGTCATCGGTGAAAAATAGCACACACTGACGATTTGGTTGTTTTTTTTATCACAATTAAAGACATACACAATTGAAATTGGTGACTGACGACATACACCGGTGAATCTTAACATTCACTAATATCGAACATTCACATAAAATATTATATACAAAGGTACAAGAACATGTGCTATACAAATTCATATTCACATTATATATTATGGTCTTTCGGAAGAACCAGCTCCTTTAATTACTACTAAACTTCCTTTATAGAGTTACTTTTAATAGCTCATAACACTATTACGAGTATAGCACACTATTGAAGCATTTATTTTTAATCTGTTGTGTGTTAATCATGACATATATAAAATTAGATTCCGCCAGGTGGTAGTATTCTCATAAAACATCCTCTTTATAAAAAAAACTACAAACTTGTTGAACCAATCAATTGGATTAGTTGAATTTGAGACTAATAAAGTGTAACACTTCCTTGTACCCTTGTATATCTGTAGTATAAACACTCGCTACATTAGCTATCACTACATACATTACAATATATATAATGGACATTATTCGCAGAGTTACACTAAAAATTTAAGGCATACATTATCGTTTATAGTGATTCGGAACTTATCCGTATATAATATACATACGTATCAAATAAAATAGTTGTGTCGTTGACAACTCGTACAAAACTATACCTATTATATATATGTATATCCGCTCAACGATGAGGATTTAAGGGTGGAAAAATATAAAAAAATCCTATCACAGTACGAATGTATAAGACCTGTGCACTTTGTGAACTTTAAAGCGATTTTAAAGTCTAATTCCCGAAGCGCAGAGGAGTCCAGAGTTGGATTTGTGTTGTGACAAGTATTTTTTGTATATTACTATGTGATTTAATCAATTAAATCAGTGATTCAAGGCCAACTCAGCCAAATTGATTGAAGTCTCATAAACCATTGATTGCTCATAAACTGATGGTTTTTCAATCGGCAGATCTAATTGAGCAACATTGAGCTCGAAAGTGTGGCTGACTGGGGCGATATCGTAACCACAACGCTACGACGATAACTCTTAGTAAGTTCGTACTATACAGATATTTTAACGACAATGTAGTATTACAAGTCGCTGACCATTCTGTCGTTACGCTGTTGTGTGGTTGTGGTACCAATGTCAAACATTGGTACCATAAAATATATAGCATAAAACTTTACATACCTTCGAGGGTACGAAACCCATATTTGCGTTTTCTTATTCAGTATATCTGCGATTAACCAGTCTGATTTTAAATCGAGAAATACAACCATACTTTTTCCATTCGTTTTTTTCCCCTGACGCATCAATAATGTATATTATTTTGAAAACCTATTCGTACTGTGCAAATATTAACTGTACATTACAGCATAGTTGTATTTTATTTTTATTATATTGCTTGACCAGAAAAATAGAAAACCTGTCATTAGGGCGCTAAAGTTTCCTTTTATATGGCAACAGCACTGACAACCAACTGACAACAGTAACTATAGTAACGCTCATGTTATTATTGACATTTTGACAACTATGTCCGAAATGTTATAGGAAATAAATGTTATTTTACACGAAATGTTATTTAAGCACATAGAAAGCCACTTTTCTTTCACGAATATGAACAGTTTTTGTCATTTTAGCACAAAAAAGACACTCAAAGTTAAAAGACAAACATGAGACAAACTGTGACATTCAAACCCACTGACAAGTAATTTACGATTGACGTTTAGAAACTAAACGTTGCCAGTAAAACAAATTAGTTCCATGAGTTTACCGCAATATGGCGAGGTTTTTTATATTTCTGGTCAACCTTTACATATTATTATTGACTATAAATAGGGCAGTATCGTTACAAAGGACCTTGAAGGAACATCTAAAAAATAAAAAATGACGCTTTAAAATACTTCTGTATTTGTATTACTAAAATTAATTTCATATTATTTGTGTTTATAACAAATAGTCAAAATATTTCTTTTTGATACAAATCAATAAAGCATACACCTCTTAATGCTAATATACTTAAAAATAATCGTTTTAACCTAAAAATCTTAATACAATAAGGTCAATATTAGCCTACATAATATACTTCATACATATATTTTTATGTTATTATCAAGAGCAACAATGTTAAAAAATCAACAAAGACCCTTTAAAGTGTTTCTTGAAGGTCCTTCAGTAAGTATGTGTGTATAAAATGTATTGGTCAACTGCTTTCCTTGTGCTATGTTCAATGACATACAGAAGGGCCACAAATGATAAATACTTGTTTGTTTATACTTGTTTCTGGAAACGATTCAATGTTATTCAGTAGTATGTGAGTTTCAAATCCGTATGAATTCCGGGATAAAAAGTATCTTATATGTCAAGTTAATTATTTTCTCTATGTAACAGAGAAAATCACATTAAAATCGGTTCAGCCGTTCCAGAAATTAGTCTGGACAACCACAAAGACAGACAACTGATAAAGGTGTGTTTTAGTATCGAATGAATATCAATAATCAATAATTATTGCTTGAAAAAAAAAGCTAATTTTATAATAGATAAAAAAGAATTAAAGATGTTTTCACGAAACATAAACCAACCAAGTTCGAATTAAATGTAAATCCGTGATCTTGTATTTCACGTCCACTACATTTGAATTTTAATACCGGACGTTAATTGTCGGTCAGCCGGTAAGCCACGTTAACGTAGTATTTAGACATTGTAAACAATACAGTAAGGAGTATGCTGTTACATACATTATATATGTTAATGGAAGTGTAACAGATATAGTCACCGCAATGCACAACTCCCGAGCCGCCGCCGACTGATAGACGGTACGACCATTTCTGAAAAAAAAAAAACAATTCGAATTTAGCTGCCTTAAAACTTATTTTTCATTAATATAAAATGAGAAATTAATGTTTACGTAAAACAGACCATACAAATATTATGTTTTATTTAATAGACCTAAATATTTTTTCCTTGCGGCCCGGGATCGCTCGGCTGAAATTATGTTTGTGGCCCCTATAAAAAAAGGTTGAGTACCGCTCTGAGTTGAGTTGAGTACCGCTAGTTTGGCGAGATATTAACATAGCGAACACGCTACGTACTCACCGTACGCCGGTGTCGGTCGGGCTCGGCGTGGCCCGCGGGCGGCTAGACCCGCACGTCCTCCTGCTCCTTCTCCCGCTGGCGCACGGCCACCGCCGTCTCCACCAGCAGGTACAGGCACTTGAACTTGTCGCGCTCGCCCTCGCCGCTGCTCGGGACCACCTGGCGAACACACTGCCCGTTATATCGTGCCTAAATAAATAACGCTACACACTCACCGTCCCATACTAAGATTCCCTGTGTCGTGGGTGCCATGGACAACACACAAGACCCTTGGAACAGCGATCCGGCGTGTTAACCATTGAGCCATCCGGGTCGTGTCGTCAACCATACCATAACAACCATATTATGGCTTATTAAGCGGGTGTGTGGGAGTATGTGTATATATTTATGTGTACTCCGTTTGAATTCCATCTGGAATTCGTTACAATTGCATGGCACACAAATGCTAGCGTTCCGTAATGCGATAAAGGTACATTTAAAATTGACTGCGTTATCTAAAAATGTCATTAGTAAATTTTTCAGACAAGCTAAATTGAACTGTGAGCATAAGTAATAAGTTTGGTTTTGGCGTTTATTTTGGCCGGAAAGGCAGTCAAAAAGCCTAACACTGTCACTAATCCGGACGTCTGGCAACACTAGGCGTGTGCATGTATGTCGTGTGTGCGTGTGGTATACCTGCAGCCGGCGGCGCAGCGGGTGCGGCAGCTGCGGCAGGTGCGCGAGCTGCGGGTGCCAGCCGCCGCCGTCGCCGCCCTCCGCCTCGCCCTCCGCCGTGCGCACCGTCACCACCGCCGCGCCGCTCCTACGACGACACGTACGTAACATTACAATAAGGTTATAAGTTATAACTCGGCGGGCCGCTCCTACCACAACACGTACGTAACATTACAATAAGGTTATAACTCGGCGGGCCGCTCCTACGACAACACGTACGTAACATTACAATAAGGTTATAATTCGGCGGGCCGCTCCTACCACAACACGTACGTAACTTTACAATAAGGTTATAACTCGGCGGGCCGCTCCTACGACAACACGTACGTAACATTACAATAAGGTTATAACTCGGCGGGCCGCTCCTACCACAACACGTACGTAACATTACAATAAGGGCGCTTTTAGTGTCATGCGGATTTGCTCACGCACGCGGGATTGCTCCGCATGCGTAGCACCCGCAAAGAACAATTTCATATATGAATTTACTGTAAAGCGTGAAATACGCACCCGGGACGCGGGACGCTGTGCGGGGCGTCATCCCGCAGCGGGGCATCCGCATGCGTGATCGTCCCTACAACTTCAGTGCCCATTTTAGAGTCGTGCGGGGCGCACGCACCGTATTGTACTAATCGTCTACGCAACCCGCACGTCAACCCACAGAAGACTGAAACTTAAACTGCGTATGATCCGCAGCGTGAAATTTCACGCATGCGGCGGGCCGCTCCTACGACAACACGCACGTAACATTACAATAAGGTTATAACTCGGCCGCTCTGAACTTCGTTTTTCGAAATGTTTGCGAAGGTACACTAACTGACCAATCCAAACACGACGGCAGTGTTTCGTAGCGCTACTTCGTATTGGCGTACCTATCCTACCGTGCGCACTCCCCGCCTCCTACCACCATTTTGACCTTAAAATCGACATCTGCGCAGCCATCCGTAGCTACATTCAGACGGGCCGAGTTATAATGACCTTACTGTACACTCAGTCACATTCGCGCGAATACACTAACTCATTAATGTAGGAAGATCTTCGCGTACCTATGATAATGCGTTTGCGCATGAATATTTGACGAGAAACTAAACGCGAGAAGATATAATTGAGGTGCTGAAACTGAATAGCATAACACAGCATACCTAAAAGTCTTTGCAAGTGGACCAATTTAAATTGTAAGCACTGTAATATGAATTTTATATCGAATTTCATAAGGTTCAATGAGTATCATGTTATTTAAATAGTTGCAAGAAAATTTAAGACTTCTTATACAGAAACTATTAGCTCATATATATTATGTTGAAATTTAACCTTCAATTTTCAAATTTCAAATATAAAATATTTTCAAGAATTCCGTCAAACTATTTTGCATTGGTAATAATCCAACAATAATTTATGTATCAAAAAGTGAATGTTTCTATACTATGTAACACACACAATCTCCCATAACCCACACGTTCCATGACCACATCCAACACAACTACACACAACAATAAAGCGATATAGACGGTACCCCCTCGCCGCGGGGTGCAGCTCGCGGTCCTCGGGCCCGTACCGGATGACGGACTGCCACACGGTGGGGTCGTACTTGACCTCCTCCTCGCTGACCGCGCTCGACGAGTATTCGCCCTCCTCCCCCTCGCTGCGGTACACTAACAGCCCGTCGCCGTAGTCGTGGTCGCCGCCCTCGCCCTCGCCTTCTCCCTGTAGACACACACACAAACAATTACCCCCATATTCACAAACGTAACGTACTCACAAACGCACATTTTCTTCATATTTGATTTTTGCGGCGAGTGTCCAATATTTGTGACATCACATGGTAAATTTTTGCGGCAAATATCGGACTGTGGCTCATTGTGCTCTTGCGGTTTCACTTTAAATTCATTTGTCTCCTCAATCAATAAAATGGTAAAGAAATACCTATATCACTGATGACATTACAGAGCAAATGGCGAAGAAATGAAAAATTTAAAAAGTAATGAAACTGCAAAGTTGTAACTTTGGAAACCCTGGCCCGATTTCGATACAACAAAACCAACTGCACGAGAACGCGCAAAACACATTTCCTTTATAGCGACAATTCGACGCGTTGGTGCGACTCACCTCTCCCTCGAGCCCGTCCCAGGAGGTGACGACGACGCCGCTGCCGGACGCGCCGCCCGAGCCGAGCTGCTTGCGGCCGCGGCGCGAGATGGTATAGTGGAGCGGATCGTGGCCCTCGCGCCGGATCATCTCCGGCAGGATGCGCCGCCGCGCGTTGATGAACCAGTTGCATACCTGCAATGTGGTGACGTAAGAGGTTGTCGGACATATTTTGTCTATCGCCCATATTGTCTTAGTTTTACCACCCTCCCATATTTTATTTTACTAAAACTTTTTTCTGGACCTCTTTCCAACCTCGTCTAGGCGTTCAGTGCACACAAGGGGTGTATAATTTGAGAGTTTGTCTTTCATTAATATCAACAATTTACCTACATTGTATTGTGACTATTATTTGATGGCTTAGTACCATCGATTGAACTTGCTTAAGGCAACACTAACAAACTTAGAATTGGTCAAAGGCAAATGGAATTTTTTTTTTATATCACACAATTTCATAACTTTGGATTGCCATTGTGATGTTACCTGTAAAACTGTGAGGTTGGCTTCCTGGCTGAGTGTTAGTTTCTCTGCGTCACTGGGGTACGCATTGTAGCGATGGTCGTACAACCAGCGCTTCAAGATCTTCACCGAGTGTTTGGGCAGGTTGCCGCGCCGCTTGCGCACCGACACCAGACCCTGCGCATGTGGAATTTGACAATTAAGTATCAGCGTAACACATTTACAATTCAAATAGAGATCCATACCTAATTCTAGTGCTGAAGTCTAGTATAGCAGATAAAACCACTCAATTTCTAGCAAAACATCCGACTTGCATAAAAATATCTTTTTAGGGTCAAAAAATCTTTAACACCCCTTTTAGGTTAGGTTAGGTTAGTCCCATAGCCAGCGAGTTGGCGAGTAAAGCTCGACTATTTTCTCGCTCAATACACATACAAAGAATACGACATGATTAGCATTTAGGGTAAAAGCATCTATTTCGATCCTGCTTCAGACTGTACAGACAGCGTCAGACTGTGTAGATTATCAGGAGGTACATACATGGTATACCGGCGGCGGTACGTGCGGGCCGCCGTGCGACACGCGCCGCCGCTCCGGCTCGCCGTCGGTGCCGGATTCATTCTCGTCCGTCGAGGAGGTGGACGGAAACCGGTCGCGAGCTGAAACAATTATACCGCTGGTTAGTATTGGTCAGGCAAATGGAACAAAAATACTGTATACTATATACTATGTATTTTTTTCATTTTATTTCTTGCTAGATTTTGCCCGTGGCTTCGCTCACGTGAGTTTAGTGACAGACAAACAACAATATTGACTACAATCCCATTGGACGATAAGTGGTGATGTAGTCATGGGTACAGCGAACTAACTTAGTAGCAACCTGTACACTATTGATTTGAAGACATCACATTATAATCGGAGAGAACACCGACGCTGGCAATTCGTTCCAATTTTTCACGGTACGTTTAACGATTGACATGACAAAATTACTGTAAGTACATACTATAATTATGTAAGTATAATATTATTTCAAATCTAAAATTATTCTCGTCTTGTGAAAATATTGGTTCTAAGAATAATCTGTTGCAAACCTGTACTCAATAGCAATGAATGCGAGCGGTCAAGTGTCAACAAAATGTGATAATTATTTAGTCATGCCATTGCCCGTATTTACTGCTCGAAAGCGTGTATAGGCCGCAGCGCAGGACTCTACAGGAAGTAAGCAATTAAAATGGTCTGCATTCACCTACTTAAATAAGTCAGATTATGTTAGACGTAGATAGCATGTTAAACAGTGACGTCACTGCAAACAAGCTGAAGTGATTGTTACGCAAACGGGAGGTGTAACGTGAAATTCCTGTGGCCCGCGGGTTGCGAGGGACGCCGCGGTTGAAGCCGGATCGATTCGGGTTAATGACCGGCTCGCAAACCGAGCCAAGGACATGTTTATTTTGTTCCCGAATTGTCAATGCACGTCTGTCAAACTCAAAAGTCTGTTGGAAACATTGTTGGAAAGTAATCTAACACTGAGTTTTATCCTGAATGTGCTTCATGATCTCAGATTTTTTATGATAATAATGCAATTTTATAGTAAAATTTAATGACCTTACGCCTCCTGTACATCCAAGATTACTGACGACTGCTGAAGTGTTTCCGGCTTAAAGATCAGTGAACAGTTTAACACACAAACTACAAGTTTTAAACAGCTGGTGCGAAAACACGTGAAATACATAGTAGGGTAGGTATATTTGGTTTCACACTGACAACAAACTCACTCAGGTGGTACTACCATGTCAATATCGACGGATTAAAGCTGGATTGCCGACATCAATCAATCTATCTACCTGGGTAGGCCGTTTTATTTTTATCTTAATTTTACAAAGTTCATCGCATAAAATAGATTTCGTTCATGTTATGATTGCCGAAACGAAAGTAGGTAAACAGATCACAAATTGCTATTATCGAACTTCGCTGAGACGTGATAAATAGGTCAAATAAATAAAACATTTCTACAATATCAACTTGTCAGACAAACTAAAACAAACTAAACAAACATGTTGGGTGTTTGTGTGCTGATGTTGTAACTTGTAATATGTAGAAAAGACATGAACATTATAATGCAATTTCCTGACTGTGTAAAATTTAAAAATAAAGGATATCCAGTTCTTTGGACAATTTGGGATTGCGCCTGTGTCCGCAAAATGCAGATTTTGATGGTCATATCTCGTAAAATATGATTTAGCTTTTTCAGTAAATACGAGCAGTCGTAGCTGATATTTATTTTAGTAAAAAGAAATGTATTAGAAAAAAACTGTGCACATTTAATTTACAGCTGACGAAAACCTATTACCCAAGAAGTGAGAAACAAAAAATCCTTCAATTGTACTCTGAACAATTTTGTTTGTGCCTACTTGCAGAATATTTCAACATAATATACTTATTCAATGTGACCTACTTACATAAGGCTTTGTTTGGGCACATGCTAAAGGCCTAGTATCCACATACTGCATGCAAATGACACTGACCGTAATATAATTACTTCAGCTTTATTTCCTCTTCATTAAAAACACTATTGTCCTTTCTGAACATTAGTAATATTAGGTATATTGATATTGGGTGCCCCAACTTTCACAAAAATAGTGTAAAGCTGGAATCCAGAGATACAGCACATAATGGGGTACCGATTTACCCCTCCCTCCTTGAATTAGAGATGGAGATTTTTCCAGGGTAGAATAATTTCGCTTAATCGATCTCAGATCGCTAACCCTACTTTGAATAAAGAAATAATCATAATAATTAAGTTAAAAAAAAACCGACTGCAACGTCGACAAGCAGAGATAACAAATAACTGACTTTTTACAAAAAAATAACCGACTTCAAAGTCGACTTAACTCAAAAACCACTCGCCAGATATCCAAATAAGGGACCACACGGCAAGCACAAGCACTACCTTTCGAACAAAAAAGAATCATCAAAATCGGAACACCCACTCAAAAGCAAGCATAAATTAAATGCTCGCATTATTGAGAATAACTCAAAAAATGACCGTTAGATGTCGCTCAAATTAAAATGGGACCAGACAGCAGTCATTTAGTCATTACCTTTCGAATGTCGAAAGAATTATCGAAATCGGTTCACCGAGTACAAGTAAAGTTATGAGGTAACACACATAGGACAAATAAAAACATACAGACGAATTGAGAACCTCCTCCTTGTTTTGAAGTCCATTAAAAAACTACTCGCCAGATGGTATTATTAGGTTGTTTGGAAAGTAATTTCGTTTTTCCGGACAGAGTTAATTGTGATTCTTGAACCAAACTTCACTCTTAAACCGCGTAACCTTTATAATGTTTTGAGAGCCAATAAAGCAAGGTTTGTGTGTGAAAAAGCTCAATTGAATCTATGCAGCTGTTTTTGGTTGGTTTCCTTTTAAGTATGGCGAGCAATAAGCAGTGTTTTCGTCACTATAGTATTTTTTAGTATGGAAAAATTAAAAATCTTGTTTAAGTCACAATTTTTATTTCGGATGAACTGATGTGGATGTAATGCTACTTCCAACATATTCTCCAGAACTGGTGCCTTCGGATTATCAGTTGTTCCATTCGCTGCAAAATTTTTTGGACAGTTAAATCTTTACTTGAAGTGAAGAGGTCAAAAATGACCTGTATCAGTTTTTTGTTAATAAAGACCAGAAAGATGGCACCAGCAAGTTGGTATTCTACCAGAAAGATGGCAAAGGATGCTGAACCAGAATGGCCGATGTAGAATTTACTAAAATATTTTTATTCATACGAAAGTTGGCTTTCAATTTCATATTAAAAAACAAACTGACTTTCCAAACAACCTATATATTCAACCCATCTAGGTGTAAAGTTCTTGTCAATACAAATAAATCAAGCCCAAACATAAGGTAATTGCTGGAAATCATTGAGGAGTGCTTTTTGCTGTCTTTTGGCTCCATCATGAGATCAACTTCAGACCATGTAACTATTATAACTTGTAGTGCTTTAAAATACCACACATATAGCAAAAAAGCAATATACCTACGGTTAAATTGAGAGCCTCCTTTTTTTTTTTGAAGTCAGTTAAAACACAAAACACCCAGTCAAAAGTTGTTTATGTTGGTTAAAAAGTGAAATAGATTTTAAAAACACTATTCAATCCATATTTTGGTAGGTATATTAATTTGAATGCAATGCTATTTATAAAATATGAGAGTCATCATTAGCAAAGCAACATCGGATTTACTATTAATAAATATTTTTACGGTTTTTCTTAATAGCATTGTATCCAGCTTCACTACTCTAGAACAACACTAAAATTCAAAATTCTTTCTAAGCTCCTTCGTAATATGACCCAATTGTGGACACTGATAACAGCAGCTAATCTGTGTGTTTGTTTACATTGATTTATTAGAATTATGATAAGATGTTATTGACCCTTTTAAGATAACAAAACTACGAAAAACCCTTTTTAGTAATCTTTTTAAGTGCACATAATATTCATTGCACTTTAAAACATAGGGTATATCTATAGTAATTATGTTCTATAATAGGGTACTTTCGGTAGTGAAAAATAAACTTGATTTTCCTAATAAAAAGCAACAAAAAATATATGTATTTCGGCAAAATAAACACGCTTTCTCGGCTTAAAATAAAATAAAATATTAATTCTTTTTTATTTCCGGAAAAACGCTGTCAGAACTTGTCAGCCATTTTGATGACGTAATAATGGCAAATTGTACAGTGCCACAAACTTATCTGACCCGGTGGCCAAAATTAGAACTAATGCAACTAATATACTGTTGTCAGAAAAATACCAAGACAGTAGCGCCACCCTTACCAAATAAGTTTATGGCACTGTATCACAACTGTATGTAAGACCGGCATTCATTCAAGTTGCTAAGCACGAAACTGAACTGACAGTTTGGTTCTTGGAAGAATAGGTTTGCCTTTACGACATCACACACAAAAATGCCTCTCGTGTTTTAGGTCACATGACATACCGATTAAAAATTTCGAATTTTAATATTGTTTATTAAAATAATTATGTGCTTTTATGAGTCAAAATCAGAATATTATTATAATCAGAATATATTTCTACATAGATTTTTATTTTTATCAAATTTCATAGTTTATTTTTCATTACAGAAAGTACCCTATTATCTTTACTGCGTTTAATAGTTTAATTCCGCGTATCAATACTAAGAATATGTCAAAAACTTCGCAATAATAATATATAATAATCGTTTGCATAAGAACTCCTCACTTTGCTTCGTATAATCAATGTTTAAAGCCAACATGGATGTGCCTAAAAAAAGGATTTAAAAAATTAAAGAAAAAAAAGATACTTTCAAACAACAAGAAATGATTTAGCTTTCTTAGTAATATTAGTATAGATGCGATATAATATTATGACATTAATTGCATAATATAAGAGAACCCACCAGCTAACTATAAGAAGAGTAGTAGATAGTGTAGATACATCGCAATATTTTTTACCAACTCTATCACTAATAGTCCCTGCTCCATCATACATACCGATGAACTGATCAACTAATATTCTTAATAACAACCTCTGCTAACTGGATTAACCAAAAAAAAACCATGTAAATACATTAAAAGTATGGAAACATAATGTGGAGTATTAAGAACATAAAAATTCTACTGCAATTTCTGTATTATACCATTTTTTACATTAGAACAGAAGAAGCAAACTTGCTGCAGCACATAGACAATTAACATTCACTAATTTATTCTTATTTGAATTTAGATAATATTCTATGTTCTATTTCTGTTTATCAAGGATTCTTTATTTCAATCATCTGTGCCAATTCTAACTGACTTAGTTAAACAACAGCAGGAATGATCGGTAAATGGATGGGTGATTGCTAGTGGCAAAAATGTCTTAAGTGTTTTTGTGTTTTGTAGGGCACATAAAACTGTTGATTCCATTTGTCATTCATAGAAAACAATTATTAAGTCATGATATGACAGGGACCTTCAGTGACATAAAAATCTTTCAACCCTTTATTGGCGACTAACCCATCCACCAATCCTCACTGGAGCAGCATGGTGAAGTGTGCTCTAAGCTTACACAATAATAAGAGATCTGTAAACAAGCCTGCATACAGGACAAAGGGCCCAGGTTTCATTAAACTATCAAAAATTGAATGGTAGCAAATATCTGTTTGTGCATTACAAGGAACTGTCGCTCAAAGATGTAGGTAAATTCTATTTCCCATTCCTATCTTATAATATATGTATATTTCCTAAATTATGTTTTTAATTGTTATCAAAATTTTTTTTCTCTTTTTAAAATAAATTTAAATGATTCAACATTGTATATGTGCACCTTACCTTCTACATTTTTCAGACAACTAAAATTCCTACCCATAGGTTGTCTGGAAGGGATCGCTGCTGAGCGATAAGACCGCCTTTTGTGTAACATACTTACTATGTCTCTCATGCTTTGTAACTATGTTTGTGCACAATAAAGAATATTTTGTATTGTATTGTATTGTAAACAGGTTAGCATTTTATAGTTATTTGGTATTGATTAATATGGCATTTCTCAGAACAGCTCTACACTAGCGCACACTATGATGGCCGGTTTGACACATTACAACAGTGATGTGGAATGTCAATTTATTCTCGAACAAAAAACAATTAAGTTTTGTTTTTGTACCTGATTAAATAGGTTTAATAAAACAAAAATGTAAATGTTTATTTAATTTATTTGAACGAACTGAATATTTGAATGAAAATGAATATACATACTTTATATGCACACAAGAAACATATGAATACAAAAGATACCAAAAAAGGTGCCACAAAAGGCCATAATTAATCAATTTAGAAAACCAAATGCCGAGTTGTGGTATATATCATATAAAAATAAAAATTTTACCTTTTGTATGAAACAGCTGATATTTTTTTGCGATTTCAGAGGTTTGTCCACATAGTGAAAATTGTTCATATTCACAAGTACATTCACCCCTTAAATGGTGCAAACTGATTTTTCTACACTTGTATACATTTTAGAAATCAATTTAATAAATAAATTTTGAGTCCTAAACCTAAAACTACATTCGATAAAATTTATGAATCTCTGCACATCACTATCGTCAATAAAGTAATACAATTATTTCCTTCAAAGTCGTTATCAATTAATACGGAACTTCATGAGCGGACAAACGTCAAACCGGCCATCATAGCGTGCCGCTAGTTTAGTTAAGCCTACCACAATGATGTAGGAAACAGACATCACTACACAATGTCATACTACATTCGGGACCCTATTGCATTGAACCCATCTTAAGCTACACACATTCATTTAGATTTAATCAGAAAGGTTTTTTTTATTTAAATGACTGTGTTTATGACAATGTTAGGTCTATACCAAAAAGCCCTAGAATTATATCACTTCTCCTTCTCCTGCTTCTCCAGTAAGAGATTAGATTATAAGTGATTGCTACAATAAACAGTACATTTCGATAAAATAAATCACAAATTAAAGGAATAAATAAGTATATGGATACTATAAAAAACATATTTGTTCGATAAATATGGATTTATCAAAAGGTACAACAAGTAACACGTAACCTCTGAGCATGACGACAAGGGTCGTGCTAGGCCCATGTCCTGTTGGTATGATCGTAGTTTGTAGGTAACCGTACCTAATATCTTTATGTGAGATGTCATTATGTGACTGTCACGAACTGAAAATCAACAAACAAAGCAATCGCAGCGCCGCCAAGCGTAGCGCGTGATCAAACACAAGACAGACCGACCGACAAGGGGACCAAAAGAACATCATTGGCCGCCATCTTGTCAAAACTCGTGCTGCTTGACCGCTGTCATTTTTCTGTCATCACGACAGGTCAAAAGGAAAACCGGAATTCAATAACAACAATAAACACATCAAATTATTTAACAAAAAATTACTTACAAGATACTCCTGCTGCAGCCATGTCAGCGTCGACGAACACTATTGATCTATATTACGTAGGCACAGAAGCCATGAGCTAGCTAAAAATAACCTCGGCACGTGCCAGAACTTTTATGGTTCTTATATCAAAATCGAATTCGAACAAAATTATCACACGCACATATAATTCATAACTCGTACTCTACGAAAAATGCAACAAAACAGGACACGTCTATGCAATGATAAGCAATACCAAGTGGCCAATGTGGCGCATTGGCGCCATTTTAGTTTCGTGACTTTCGTGAGGCAGAGTTCACGGATGACGTAACAGGCCTAAATTTCACTTCAAATAATTAACGAGATTTTTTGAAGAAGCTGGAATATGTTTTTCACGATAATTTAAAGCGATTTTACTAATTGTTTCCATATAAATGTCACCTTGACTTGACGTATGTCACGTCAATGTGACAGACATGGCGGATAACGTGGCGTCGATACAGGCCGGCTTACCTCCAGGCGACATCGATTGTTGTCTGTTTGAAATGCGGGCTTCTCGTGCTATTTCTCGGCGCTGCTGATACGCCATTTCGGGCCGGTCACGTTGATCCTGTGCTATCCCGGCCGTAGGTGGTAACATCGTCACTCAATCCATGCGAAAACAGTTTTATAAACACTTAGGTCACTCAAAAATTATTTTACCGTCCACAATTAACAAAACTAACTGTCAATAATGACAACGACGTTCAATACGAAAATAAATCCGCCATACTACACAACAGCGGAGTCAGCGGACCGAAGTAGATCGCGACTGTCTCAACTGAATTGAATGCCGTTTGGGGGACGGCGGGAAGCTACGCTACAGCGCCGCCGCGCCGATTTCTCACTCCCTCGTGTTAAAAATCATATACGTGTCTCTCTCGCACGAACTACGCTCCGTTGACAGAATGTCAAAACAAACTTTTTTAACAACGCTTTGTTTAACAAAGCGTGGGATGCCATCTCTATGGGGATGCCTGGTTGTGTGCGTTATTCAAATGTCAAACAACGGTTACTATTATCAAAGCGACATCTAGTGTAAATTTATTTAACTATCTTAAAAATTGGCACAAAGTGACTATTTTTATTCGATTGCGGCAACGGCAAGTGCAATACAATACATATTGTATTGTATTGTATTGTTATGCTATGGGTTAAGTAATAGTGGTTGGAAAGCAATCATAATTTAATATTATGGGTAAAGTACAGTTTTACTGTACCTACTTATGTAAATTATTATTATCGCTCAAGCGAGCAATGTTAAAAATGTAACGGTAACGTTTCTCAAATATTAATTTTTTAAATAGTTATACCTACTGACAGTATTCTACAATTCCTTTCGCATAGCTAAGTACCTACTTTAAGCTTCTACTTAAGCTAATTTCATAAATTCCGAAAATTGTTTCAGGATTTTTCAACTATTAGGTCTGTACTTACTTACCTACTAGCCAAGACAGAAGACTGCATTCTGCAATCGTACGGCGTACCTACCGCGTATTGTTCCTACCAGTTCCTACCTATCTGAAAAAAGCGTACCTTGCTGCAATATAATAAATTAATAATAAGGTTTTAAGTTAAAAGCTTATTATTAAGTTTTTAATTTTTGTAGTTTTATGTACCTACCTACCTACTTTCAATCTCGTACACACGTCGTGTTTAATGTTTGATGGAGGTTTATTTATTTGTATATAGTATGCTTTTTCTGGATTTATGTAGGTATATAAATAAATAATCATGGTATGATATTTGTGTATGTTTGTGTGTTTTTTAAGACCATAGGTACATTTAGAGTAGTATTTAAAATAATTGAAAGAAAAGATTGAAAATTTTAAATTATTATCATTTCATTTATTTTTATTCATAACGTACCTATTTAGGTAATTGGTTGCTAATTAAATAAAACAGTATGTAAAGCTACGAAATAAAATACTTAGGAAACTATTTTATATGTTACATTATCTAGAACAATAACAGAACTAATAGAAGATCTTAAGTATTACTTATGACATGATACAATGTTCAATGGACGGAAAAGTAAATTTATCTGTACCTTAAAAAACACAATCATGTATTAAATATGAGCAAGTCAGGCGCGACAAAATTATTTTACGACATTAATATTCTTCGTTGAGCTTTCTGATAGATTTGATGAGCCTTTTGTACACGACCTCAGGTGCTTTCTTGGAGAATTGGAAGTCTGTGTGAGTGAATTCCTTTTCGGGAACCTTGTAAGCGTCCTTGACATTGGGTAACTCCTTTCGCAGTCGGTCCACATCATCGGGGTGCGAGAGCCAGTCCCATTCGCTGTAGTAAAGAGCTACCGGCACCCTCACCTTAGACATGTTATATTTAGGTGGTTCCTCCTGTCCATACATCTCTTGGTTGATGTCCGCACCGTAGTCGTATTTTCGGAATTCTTCAGTTGCTGCGATTTGTCCATAATGCTGTACTTGTCTGATTGAGGTACCGGCTGGCAAGTGCTCCAAAATCACTGGAATGCGACTTACATCGACGTCGACAGGGTTGATTCCAGCCATAACGAAGTAGACGTTCGAACAGGTTTCCTTGCATCCGATTTGGTATTCGCACATCTTTCCACCCGCTAACTCGATTAGACTCTTGCTTGGTTTGAATTCGCCTTTACCGAGTAAGTCATCCTTTTCATCGCCGTGGATGCGATAGTTAGCTGCGATCATGCGAAGGAGTGGGCTGCGAACGTTATCCATGTACACCATAGGAGAGATAGCGTACATCATTTTGATCTTGTCATTATACTCGGGGCGAGTCGAGGTTAGGGCGAAGAAGGCGGTCGTACCTTGGGAGTGGCCAACGTACACGAGTTTTTGCTGTTTAGTTTTGTTCAAAACATAGTCGATCATGGCCGGAAGGTCGTGGAGTGCGATCTCGTCGGTGGTGAACTGCCAGAAATCAGGTTGGGCGGGATGTTTGCTGACGTGACGGCGGGAATACTTGTTTCCGCGTGCGTTGCCGAGCCAAACGTCGAAGCCAGCGTCGGCAAGAAGGTATGCTAACGACTTGCTGGGTCCCATGAGCAGCCAATCATCGGCACTTCCGAGCAATCCGTGCATTAAGAAAACGACGGGAGCTTTGCGCACATCTGACCTCCATTCCTTGCCGTGTTCCTTGCTGTCCTCCTTACTCTTTTCCTTGCTATCTTCCTTGCTCTTCTCTGTGCTGTGTTCCTTGTCCTTCTCCCCACTGTGCTCCTTGCTGTGTTCCTTCCTTTTTTCTCCATAATGTTCCTGACGGCGTTCCTTGCTCTCCTCAACGTTGTGTTCCTTGTAATTTTCCTCACTGTGCTCCCTGCGGCGTTCCTTGGTCAACTCGCCACTGTGTTCCTTGCTGTGCTCTTTGCTTTTCTCCCCGCTATACTCCTTACTGTCCTCAGCAGTGTGTTCCTTCCTGGCAGGAATGCGGAACAAAGTGAGGATGTAACCGTCATCAGTCTTCACCGCGTGCTCTTCGACTTTGTAGTTATTCTTCGCCAACAGTTCTGGGGCATTCAGTTTAACGTCTTCGTTCGATGTCTGTACAGCAGTCAGGTAGTCTTCGTGGAATCTTTTTTTCTCCTGGTCGGTCATATGTTTCATGGTGATAAACGAGTCGTAGAAGATTGAAGATTTCTCGTAGTCTTTATCGTTGGTGACAGACGGTGATGGAACTTTGGTGATGGGCTTACCCCTCCAGGCGATGACATCGTCGTAGGACTTCCGCTCGTCGCCTTGTCCGATCACGGTGGAGTACAGAGCTGAGTTCCAATCGTGGATGGGTGCCTTGACACGGCGATATTCAGTGGTGACATCGTCGTCGACAACTCTCTCTTTGCTGTCTTCTGAGCGAGAGGCTGATACTTCGGAGCTGACGGGCCGGTGTCGTGGATGGTGTCTGTTTCGCTGGTGCTGCTCGATGCTCTGCTGTTCGCTGATAAGTTCCAGGGGTTGCACAACCAGGTTGGCCATGCGAGGGTCAAACTGAGGTCGGAAGATGCTGCCCGCAATATCGCGGGCTAGCGTGAGGCAAAGTATCAGATAGATACCCTTCATCTTGCTGCCTGTGTGAGATGTGACTAGAGATGGAAAGTAGCGAGTATATATACGATTATTTGCGCTGCATCAGCTTCTTTGCGTACGCGGTTCGAGTTCGATATTACAGCGTAAGTGATTTTTGTAGAACAAAGTTATACGTGCTAGTGAATAAGTAGGTATACTGAGTTTACGTTTTTTTCAAGATGAGATTAAGTACTTGTTATCGTTCCGTTTGTATAATATTGAAAAATAATATTAACTGAGTTATTATGTACAAATGGATGGCTTTTTTGTGTATGATACATTTTTTACATATTTAATGTGGGGATTGAGATTTTCAGTGGTGCCAATGGTACATACATGTATGTATAGATTGATTGCGAGCTACCAAAATTCAGGAACGATAATATATACCTATATTATCTAATCTGTATCCGTATCTAGCTCGTTCGGCAATCGAACCCGGTACCTACCCATTCATTCAGTAAGCAGGGACAGAGTTACGGGGTGAAATTAAATTTTAGGGTGGTATTTTTTGATTTATTTAATGCCGAATTAGATGGGAATAATGGCATCATGGTTAGATACAGATTATAATTTTATCGGGTGAAATTTGCCGCAAAATATTGAATACCTAACTACTTTTATATAATTTTTATACCGAACAAAATAAACAAGCCAGATGTGTATGCAACTTCAGAATACACCAATAGTCATTGGATCGATTTGACTGAACGGGGTGGTACCCAGTAGTCATGTAGGAATATTTGTCACACACACGATGTCTCTAGTTCGAATTTTACGCATACAAATAAGGTAATTACAAACTATACGAGAAATAAATAATAATAATTTACTAAGGGAAACATCATGAGGAAACCTCTGCACCTAGTACCTACCTAGGTAATTCTCAAACGTAATTGGGTGCCAATGCCAAGGCCAACCCAGCTTTTGATCAGCGTGGTTAAAATCATATCTACAGGACCACGATAAACATGACGGAAGCAAACAATTATACATCTCAGTAACCTTGACTGTATTCATGCATAGCCAGCTAGTAACCAAAAATAAATAAATAACCATAATTATGATCATCAATCTTTCAGATCGATGTATACTTATCTAAATATATTTATCTGAAAGGTGACTGACTGACTGACTGACATAGTGATCTATCAACGCACAGCCCAAACCACTGGACGGATCGGGCTGTAATTTGGCATGCAGGTAGATGTTATGACGTAATGATGGTGTTATGATGTGATTTTTTTAAATTCATCCCCTAAAGGCGTGACACAGAGGGTTGAAGTTTAAACGATTTCCACGCGGGCGAAGCCGCGGGCGGAAGCTAGTGAAACATAAAATGAGAATGAGAACGCTGGCAGGAACGGGGAGGGTGGAGTCAGCCACCCCGCTTGGACCTCGAATAAAGAACCTACAGTTGTTGTTTCCTTGTAGGTATACTTTTAAAAAAATAACCAACTTCTAATTCGAGTTAACTCAGTAACCACTCGCCAGATGTCGTTCAAGTTTCTAAGGGACTACGCGACAAGCACTACCTTTCGAACAAAAAACTAAAGAATCATTAAAATCGGGACACACAGCAAAAAGTTATGAAGCATAAATTAAATTCACATTATTGAGAATAACTCAAAAACTGAGAGTCAGGTATCGCTCAAATTTTATTTTATGGCAGCAGATGGCAGTCATTAGCTTTTGAATGTCGAAAGAATAATAAAAATCGGTTCACCCAGTATACCAATTATGAGATAATACACACATAAGGAAAAAACCTACTGACGAATTGAGAACCTTCTGTTTTTGAAGTCGGTTAACAAGTAGGTATAAATAAGTATCTATAATTATTTATTAGAAAATAAAAAAGCCCGACTGCGACCAATAATCAGTAAAAATCTTATAGGTAAATATGATTTTGATATTTTTGAAATAGTAAGTATTTCCCTGATCTTTCATTTAACACCCATACTACTAAGGTAAGAAAAATTCCCTTTTTCAAAATTTATATCGTCTATCATATATATTGAGATGTTACTACCACAATCCTATGGGCTGTAGCTTCTGATGCAGTCGGGTAAAAATTTGCTTCGATAATCCGATTTGCCCTTGGTATAACAATTTAGGACTCTTACTCCCCTTGTAGTCAGGGGCTGGATACTTCCATGATAACCAGGATAGGTTGAAATTCCCTGTGGCGTGGGTGCAATGGACAACACTCAAAGACAGCACGTAATTAAACCGAGATCTAACCAGTAGCTAAATAAGATGAAATCATTCCTTGATTTAAGAAACATGTTAAAACGCGACTTATACAGAAAGGGTATTACACAGTCGATGAATATTTAAATGACAAGGATGCTTGGCTTGGAAGTAGCCATCCGCGACCAGTTCCGCTCCTGTTAGTACTTACGTATAAAACTGTAGGTAGATGTAAGTAAGTGATCTTTTATGCCGAGGAGTTTTTTTTTTCGCCATTTTTTTTTCTCCTCCATTACAATAGTAGATTGTATGACAAGGGTGCAAAGTAATATTTTTTCGGCGAGGGCGTTTTTTGAATCCAGAGCGAAGTGAGGGATTCTAGAGTAGAATCCCGAGCGTAGCGAGGGATTCTTTAGTAGAATCCCGAACGTAGCGAGGGATTCAAAGTACGTCGCCCGAGCCAAAAATATACTTGCACCCGAGTGATACACTCTACTTTTCATCACCCACTATGAGAAAATAATATATATATATATATAATAGAAAATAATACGTAAAAATGCACGAAAACTTAATTTTAATTTGAAAACGAAATCTTAATTTGATTTCTTTTTTTATTATTTAGCTGGCGGGGCCCTCGCGTCGTACCAGACATTCTTTATTCAAACAATATTTGCGTTCGATTTCTTAAGCGCAAAATACTAAAATGTTCTAAATTCAAAATAGGACGGAAAAGATCTAGCCGGCAGGAAAAGTTGTATGAAAATTCATTCCCGCCCGCTGAATAGAAAACAGCAACTTTGGAACCCCGTAAGTCCGAACCAAGTCGTCTTTTTCGAATAGGTGTGATGAAAACGAATATAAAGCACCTTTGCAAAAATGGCGGTAGAATCAATTAATGACATTCACAAGCGTATTTGTAAATACCTACGTGAAATAAACGATTTTGAGTTTGAGTTTGAGTTTGATAAAACATTACATAGGTACCTACTAAGCACGAGTATAATGATACGTGAGTGACACTCACGCATTTTTAAACTCTCTTTTGTACAAATGTGTACCTATCTGAGACTACTCACTTGCATAACAGTTCAGTAATAGAAAAGTAATTAAATAAAAAATAAAATTCATAGCATATTACTAATATTGCATAAATATATAGGTAGGTACTTATATTACCAATCAGCCTAGCAGAGAAAAATATACATAAACATACATTATTAAATAAAAAAGGAATTGGGCTGGCAAACAGGGGTGGAATTTACTTCTCATCTCCAGTGAAGGTTTTTTTTTGGAATTCTTGACAATCTGTTGACTGAGATATTGTAGGTACGTATTCTGTGAAATAAATAATACGGCAGATTGTAAACTTATTATGGATTAATAAACGTGCCCTCGCCTGACATAGCTAAACCTGTCCCGTCACACATGCACTGGAATTTTGATAATTTGATTTTTTCAACACGACAAAGCTTTTTTTATACTTAGACAGATTTTAACACAAACCCTTAACCCTTTTTAAAGAGGAGCATACCATAAAACATTTGTGAAATTCGAACGCAAATCGGTTATGCGCCGTTTCTGAGTTTAGCATTAGCGTGTACAAACTACAAACACAGGTAAACAGAAAAACATGTAAGTACTTAGATTTTTTTTTATTTGGGTTATGTTACGTTAATAAAAATCCATTTATAGAATAGTTTTTCTCATTATATCTCCATGTACAATGTATATTGTACAGACAGCAGCATAAAAGCAAGCATGTAAATGGAAACAAACGCAGAGATACAATTGTTATGAGATTACTGTCTCCCAGGAACGTGATAACCTGATAACCTGATAATGTGGAAGTGAACCAATTTTGATATTTTTTTATTCGAATAGTACCTACCTAATGCTTGTTGCTTTTACCCACATAAATTTAAACGACATCGGACGGGTACTTTTGAATTATTCTTAATAATGAATATTTAATTTATGGTCGTTATCTCTTAACTTTTGACTGGGTTTTTATAAATCATAGGCGCCTACTTTTTTATTCAAAAGCTGGCACTTATAGTCTAGTGCCATATAAATAGCGACATCTGACGGGACATTTTTGAGTTATCTCTATTATCGATTTTGAAGTCTGTTATTTGTTGTGCAAAGTTAGTTAGTGAGTAGGTAAAAACTGATCTCCTTGCTCGTGAACTCCTGATATAGGTACCTTCCAACCTACCTACATTGTTGACGAACAGACAGAAATATTGCATCCAGGCCCTCATTACAGATGTTGCTGGATTCTGTATCA
This sequence comes from Hesperia comma, assembly GCA_905404135.1. Classification (NCBI taxonomy): domain Eukaryota; kingdom Metazoa; phylum Arthropoda; class Insecta; order Lepidoptera; family Hesperiidae; genus Hesperia; species Hesperia comma. Next base: position 10,131,694 of record FR990031.1, on the reverse strand, counting down.
TCCAGTTTAATTTCTAAAGTACATACTTTAAGCTAATAGTTGTAGGAGTAGGTTTTGGCTTAAGTCAGATGTCAAACGATTGCCCAGCGTTCGCTTTCGATAGGTATAAATCGTTTAAATTGCATCCCACACAAATACCAGCTTTCCGCCCTTGTGAGTAAGATACATTGTAGATTTATGGCTAGATTTTTAAAAGTGGATCAAATAAGGGTTGATACCTATTTGTATGAAAATCAGAAATCAGTCAATTGGCTTCAAGGCTTCCACGTAGTGGCAAAGCCGCAGGCAAGAGCTAGTTTTTAATGAATTATCTCAAATGCAAAGTAAGTCGTACAATAGGTAGGGTACCTACCTACTAATCTAGAAGGCTGTAAAACGTCAGTGTATGCTACATCTATGGCTGTAAGGCATCCGAGTTACATAAAACGACCGAAGTCGAATGATTTTCTTATCTTAGTGCAAAATTATTTTTTTGAGATATTAGGTAACTACTTACGAAGATTTAATTAGTACTTTAGTTAGATACTTTGATGTTTAGATATTACTTAAATGCAACACAATTTCGTAAGTAGGACACGCGTGCATGTTTTGCAAGAAAACAAATATAAATTGTTGATGATTACAAAGAAAGATTTCTTAGCATTTCATTTTAGTTTATTTAAACCGAATCAGAAGACTGGTTCCGTACAATATTTTTTTATTGTAATGAACGCAAACAAATAGGTATAACCTACTTACTTGCATTTGGATTCCATTGATGTAAAAGTAGAAATTTATAATATTTATTGGAACGAAGTTCCTTACGGCAGGCTTGGAGGAGATAGGGATTTTGCTGTGCGAGTCGAGTGCGACCGAACTGAAAAATATGTGATAGTAAAACCGTAAGAAAATACGCGTTACCTAGTACCTACCTTACCTAGTTACCTAGTACTAGTAGTAGTGCGTACCTAGTATAAAAGCGTTATTTCCTTGAGACAGTTTTAAGGGGCATTTGTTACTGTGCCCTAACATTATTATTTTACGTAATTTATTATTTCCTAAAATACTGAATTTTCTAAATACTTTCCTGTACTTAAATAAAAACTAATCAGCAAACTTTAAGAGAAAAATCAAGAAAACCTACATAAAATTGAGCAAGATTTTTTTTGCAAATTGTGTCGATTCTACATTAGCCGAAGGAACTTCGTTCCTACCTGGTGTCCCACGACACCACATTTTAATTTTTATAAATATAATTATAAAATATAATTAAAGTCCGGCCGGTCAAAGTATGCGTTTTTGAGAGATCGTGTTCAACTGGGCGATGTAACTTTGAACAGGCGTACACAATTTACGGCCTAATTTTAAATATCTTTTATTTACTTTATTAACGAGTGATAACATTAAAGTTCGAATAAACAATAAATGTATTAATTTTGGGCCAAAATTATAACAATTACTTAATTAACAAATATAATAAGCTTTTAAAAGTAAACCACGTCAAACGGCGCTGTTTCAAGGTTATATCAACTGTTTGTTTTTGTAGTGATGTGACAAAATAACGAGGCAATGAGGGTAACCGCGTGTGAATTCGCCGCTAGAGGCGCTAGTGCAGAGTGAGGTCTGGCTGTCAGTGCCACAAACTTATCTGACCCGGTAAGGGGAGCGCTAGTGTCTTTGTCTGACAACAGTTTAACATTTGCATTAGTTCCAATTTTGGCCACCGGGTCAGATAAGTTTGTGGCACTTTCACTTCTCACTTGTCTGAATGTCACTTGTCACTGTTTATGTATGGGCGGGCTTTGACAGCAGGACCTCACCTCGCCGGTGGCGCCAACTGGTGAGCACAAAAACGGCCACCCTCATTGTATAGTCCATTTTTTTGACAATTGACACATGCAAATGTCAAATTTCGAACTGTGGCGACACCTTCGGTCGGTCGGTTGGCGATCTTCGGGGCACAAAATCAAGGGGTCACCAACATCGAGGAGCACGGGCTGCAACATCGGTGTATCGACCTCCGGTCTGAGCAAGGGGGTGATGTGGCGACACCGCACTCACGTCACACAGTGACGTCACCGAAGCCTGAATCGCGCTATCGAAGAATTGTGGATCGCCGGCATATATACAACACCCCGAGAGCATTCACTTGGGGCCTCGGCCGCCCACCAGGCATGTCATCTCGCCTGGCGGGAGATCTCCCTTTGCCAAAGAACTAATGTTACCAGCTTTTTAGCAATAGTGTGGGGAAGTTCCACCCCGAAGCCTGAAACGCGGAGCCCTATAGTTTTTTTATCGAATTTTAAAATCTACCTAAACAGTACCAAAACGACTAAAACACGAAGACTAGGTCCTCGAAATACAAGAAAAGGGTAAGGGGATGTAGGAGGTTGATTCCCGGTTACATCGATGCCACCCTCAAAGCTCTGCGACGCACTGTTTATGAGAAAAACAAAAAACGATTCTAACCTCAAAGTGCTAACATTAACACTACAGCTACATACATGGGGTCAGTTTTCTAATACAGTCTAAGTTTAAACTAGCTAATCCCTACCTATAAGGGCAGAAAATGTTGTAAAAATATGTCGACGGGACCACCTTCGGGGGTCCCTTTTTTCTGCGTGGTTCTATTACAGTCAAACCTAACTTATACCCAACTAGAGTGTGGTTGGTTGGTTGGCTTTTTGTTATATTTTTTATGGCGGGGGGCTTGGCCCCCCGACCCCCCCTTATACGGGGTGCCTACGGCCCCCCCGTCCCCCCGCTACCTCCATTCTTACCGCTATTTTTTCGTCATCCTACTCCATTGACCTAGTAGGTAATCGCAAGTATGTGTGAGTAATTGTCACACACACTCGCGCGCACAATCACACACACTCTACGAAGCGGGGTTCGGTCGACTTTCTGTGTTCCGTGGTCGACATATATTATTTATTTATTTATTTAATAATTAATTAGTACGGTTATACACCAATTACACTAATTAAATTTAAACTACTAACTACTTACAAAAAAAATTATAATTAAACAAGAAAATAGAACAAAATTATTTTAGATTAAATTAAACTAAATTAATAATTAAATTAATTATGTGACAGAGTCATTTAATTGTGACATACCGTGGTGACACACCTACTTGCACTTGGATCGTCGTAACTGACCTTATGTAGTTAGCTGTAGTGTTAGTTTAGAATGTTTTTTTTATTTTTCTCAAAAACTGTGCGTCGCAGATCGTTGTGGGTGGCATTTTTATAACCGGAATTCAACCCCCTATATCTCCACACCCTTTTCATGTAGTTTGAGGGGGTAGTTTTCGAGTTTTAGTACTGTTTAGGTGAAGACTTTAAAATTCGATAAAAAAAACTACTGATTTCCGCGGTCTGAAATTTTGCGTAAATATTCCTTAAACTAAACTCTATTAGATATAATTAAAATTTGGTGTCGTGGGACACCAGGTAGGAACGAAGTTCCTTCGGCTAATGTAGAATCGACACAATTTGCAAAAAAAATCGTGCTCAATTTTATGTAGGTTTTCTTGATTTTTCTCTTAAAGTTTGCTGATTAGTTTTTATTTAAGTACAGGAAAGTATTTAGAAAATTCAGTATTTTAGGAAATAATAAATTACGTAAAATAATAATGTTAGGGCACAGTAACAAATGCCCCTTAAAACTGTCTCAAGGAAATAACGCTTTTATACTAGGTACGCACTACTACTAGTACTAGGTAACTAGGTAAGGTAGGTACTAGGTAACGCGTATTTTCTTACGGTTTTACTATCACATATTTTTCAGTTCGGTCGCACAGCAAAATCCCTATCTCCTCCAAGCCTGCCGTAAGGAACTTCGTTCCAAAAATATGGTTACCCAATTCAACGGTCCACATACTAAACTTTATCCTAAATAGGTATTTTTATAATTACAATTTATAGGAAGGTCTTAGTTAGGTTCAAATTTTTGTTTATCTCATGACAATACAGTTTATAATATAATTATAGATTTGTCTTTAAATTATTTAAAGATTGAGGGAGTTCGCTAGTTGTGAAATATCTGTAGTTTTCGATATAATGTTTGCTATGTTTGTTTGGTATATAGGTGCTTAGGTGCGCTTGCCGCTTACCCCATCGGCGCAATTGCCCTGTCTGATCTGACCTACTTCAATCAATTTTAATAAGTTTTTTTAAACATGAATAGATAAAAATAATAGCAGATACGCTGATACATCTCATCTTAACTATCAACGAATCTGTGATTTTGGCAGTGTTGACCACTGAGATAGGTAGGTCTAAGTATCAGTGTAATATTATAGGTAGCACTAGATCGTGAATGGGGGTTCACAACCAATTTTTCACGGACCCCTAAACACGTTGTAGTTATTCGCTAGTTAGCTTGCAGCCAGCACAAATGTGCTGTAAGCTAATATCAGCAGTATCTAAATCAGCAGGTGTGCGAGTAAAATTTGCGTCAGGCATTAACTTATTAAATAAACACGATATTTTATGTGTATGGATGCAAATATGCCAATTTAATAAAAAAAAGTAGGTAATGTATGGGCTACAACCTTGCTCCCGGTATAGCCCGAATCCGTAGTTTACTACGGATGAGGCAATGTCACACCTATTGAAGGTCTTTATAGCAGGGGTGGCGAGCTTTGATAGTCCGAGCCATTTTTTTTAATTTTGAATTTTTTGTGAATTTTTTAAATCTTTAAAACACACGGAACGATAGTAGGTATTTTAACCTTCCTACCTACTACTTAATATTATAAATGCGAAAGTTTGTAAGGATGAGAGTGAGTGCGTGTGTGGATTTGTTACTCTTTCACGCATAAACTACTGAACGGATTTTCATGAAACTTTGCAGTAATATAGTTTTGACATCGGAATAACATAATTTGTTAAAATTTATAGAGATTTTTGAAGGGACTGGTTCCCCGAATCGAAGCGATGGCGGGTTTATTAGTTTTTTAACAAAAATGAAAAGGGCTCCGGCACATTTATCGAAAGCCTCACATAATCCTTCTAAGAGCCGCACGTAGTTCATATTAAAATTAAAATATACATAGGATGCGCGAGTCCCTTTTTTAATCTGACGCCCCTAGATACGGCTTAGTTTGCGTTAGGGATAATCTACATACACAAGGTTGTACCTATCCTATCCATCCATGCCATCTAATCCAACATCTGCTAATAATTCTGAGCTAATTTTGGAATTCGGGGTCGCTGGGATCCATGCAAATGACACTCATGCACGGTGCTAGGACTTTTTCATCTTCCTTCAAAAATCGATCGATTTTTTGTTTGGAAAATTGATTCCCGACCGGATATGCGACTGAGATGTGTTTGTTGTCATGGCATTCATCACCATCATCATCTCAGCCCATCATGGCCAACTTTTGAGCACGGGTCTCTTCTCACAATGAGAAGGTTAAGGCCATAGTCCACCACGCTGGCCAAGTGCGGATTGGCGGCCTTCACACACCTTTCAATTTTGCGAACTTTCCGGCATGCAGGTTTCCTAACGATGTTTTCCTTCACCGTTTGTAACAAGAGACATTTCAATGCTTAAAACGCACATAACTCCGAAAATTCTGAGGTGCGTGCCCTGGGTTCGAACCGGACCCTTCGAATAGGAAGCCGAATTCTTAACAACTACATAGGCTATCACAGATCACAACTGTCATGACATGAGTGATGTGTTATTATGTCACACAGACAATCACTAAAGATCAATTTAAAATATGTGCTAAGGAGTTTGTTTCGCCTTTATTTTCCTCAAAATAAATGTTATTTAAAGAAACTTTAGAGACTGAGGCCGGCTCAGACCGCCGTCGTCGCTTCAAACAAAGCTGACATCAGTTCACTTTTGAAACGAATTCAAATTAACTAACTTTTTATAAAAAAGATAATCGATAAGTAGAGATACTCTAAAACTACTCGTCAGATGTCATTTAAATTTATAAAGGAACACACAATGGATAAGCACCAGCTAATAGCAAATAAAAAATATTCTAAAAGATTTCTATAATTCTTTTTTATTCCAAAGTTGGTAATTGGCATATAATTTTAAGCGAAATCTGAAGTGTAGTGTTTGAATCCGGAAACTACCAGTCAGATGTCGCAATTTTACATGGCATGTTCATGTCATGACCTCATGACACGCCGCGCGGACTTTTACGGTTATTGGTTAATGACTTATTAATCGAAAACTGGTTTTTGTCTTGTGGTTCCAACTAAATTTGAGTAACACCTGACGAATAGTTTTTGAGTTATCTCTACTTGTCGATTGTCGATGTTGAAGTTTGTTTTTTTTATAATTATTATTATTACATATTCATTTTCTCTGATGTACAGTACATGTCTTTAAGCGACATACCTATGTACATTAATTTGACATACGTAGTTACAGTTTTTTGCCAGATCTTGAGAGTTAAAGATAAAATAAAAAGACTTTTCATGTACATTTTTTATTTATAATAAAAAATACATATATATTATTATATTAAGTAGAACTATATGTAATAAAATCGCTTTTATGCTTAAAATTATTCTTATGACTTTTAAGTCTAATATTTGAATGTTATCCTAAACAATACAACATATTTTGTGATTATTACACGGGTACTTCGTATTATTATTGCTTAATTAAATGCTTGAACCTTCTCACTATTCCTAGGTCTGTGGGAAGGGATTTTTATTAGACGAACAACATTATTGTACTTTTTCTTTAGATATACTTTGGGAGACATCAAAGTGTAAGTGTGTTGCTAAAGAATAAAAACAATTCTCTTTCAAGATATATAAAAATATAATTATAAAGATATGTAAAAATAAAAATTCTCTCGATTAGAATGTAAAATAGGTATGATGCTGACCATCAGCCAATTCAGCTAGACCAAGCATCAATTAGCGAATATAGTGCCGTAGCTGGAATGTATCACCCTGGTCGTCTCTGGTGGAGGAAAGTTATCGGCTGGGAATGAAAAGTTTCCCAACTGTATCGGCAACCCTGCCGCCGCCGCCAACTTTACGAAATTATTTAAATCTTCGTCTTTCCCACCCAATTGTATTAGGAATCCACTGCCATTGCAGAGATAGTAGATGATATCCTCGACACTCCACGAGCCAGACCTCAAGTCTATAGCGTATATATCCCGCGGCATCCTCAGCCCAATCACCAAGTCATTGTCACCGACGTAAGTAAAATTTTTAGAACAACTTTCTGCGGTATATATGCATTGAACGTAAAAATCTGTTTTGTCATTTATTGGTATCACTTTTAACATAGTTTTACATCTTTGAGCCGTTTTGAGTTTTGCCCAATCTTTTTGCAATTTTCGTACTTTTTCAATCTCAGGCTTGTTCTCGCACGCACTTAGATTCGAATGGCAGTAATACGCCAAAGAGACCTGGTTCGGATGGCCGATTGAGCCGTACCTGTTGATCCAAACCATCGGAGTTGTGATCCCGAAAGCTATCTCGTTGCTCTCTGACACTCCGTGCGACCAGAGGGATACGCAGAACGGTCGGTAGCGTTCTATCAACGTCATTAGTTCCTTCACGGTTCGGAATGATTCGATCAGTACAATATTCCGCAGATTGGTATCGCTACCGACGTACTCATGAAGAAATGTTTTGTCCTCGTATACGTATAAATCGCTGCAGAGGGATTTCATTTGGGGATCGACCTCCGCTTGTGACCCCGCGCGAGTTTTCCAAGCCAACTCGGATTTGAATCGGTCACACGCGCTCTCTTGTACGAGAATACGACGAATCCCCCAAAGGCCCTGGAAAAATAAGTCATTGCTGATATCGTAATTCGTAATTACACGGCAGCTTTATTCTTACAGTTGTATATTTGCACATTTCATGTTGAATCTACCCTTTCATTATAGGTTTTATTTAATTAACAGAATATTTACATTAATATCTACCAATAATTATTCAAAAACCCACACTCTTTAAGTTAAGATTGATCAGGATTTTACATAGCTTTATCATCTAAGGTTAGCCTACCACCAGGCGGGGTTGTAATCAAGTTAGACATATGGCTAAATAATTTTGTTTACCCCGTTTGGCGCGGACAGAAATACGTCCACAGCTGACTCTACATCAGATTGTGTGGTCACCACGCCGATGCAACCACCATCAGCTAACACTGAAAACATTTAGAAGGACCATTTAAATTTTAGAAAATTTGCCAGTGATACTGATTAAAAAGCCTAGCTTCATTAACATTTCTAAGAACTGTGCAATGTAGCAACGAATTTACACTGTTACAGTTTTCCTTTATTGTAATTTTAAGTTATGAAACATACCCAAACTTTGTGACCCATTTTTTACCATTTTCTCGAGACCAATCGTAATATTTACGAAAACCCCTTCCCCTTGTATGTTCAGTGTTCACGTGGTATTTAATAAATACAATTTTAAATCATATTTCGAAAAGAGGAAATTGTATGTTCCCGTAAGAATAATAAATAATAACCCCCAAGTGGTTTGAGTGTTGAGGGGGTCTGGGGTCGTAACCGGGATATCGCTATGATATATATTCAAATGTGTTATGAAGTCTACAAAATTTGAAGTGATATGGGATGCAATAGTAGAAATACACAGTCAAAACTTAAAAGTGCTTCACCCTAACTTACCTTTGTATTTTGAAATTCCATCCAACTTAATATCTTCGTTTTTCATGAAGCCCAAACATGCTGCATTGGACCTGAAAAAGAAATAAACCAAGTAGTAAGCCCGCTGTCTAAAAGATTTTATTATTTTTTATTTATAAGAGAAACTAGGAAAATTCTACATACTTTAATGATTTTTACATTAATAAAAAAAAATTACCCAGCACTATTACATAACTCTGTGAACAAGTGACACACAACAGCAGTGTTTTCAGCAGCTATTATTGGGTATTCTGGAGTCAAGAGGACAAAGAAGCCCAGATCAAGTAATGGACTGTCATTCTTCATAACTAGTGGTTCTGAAACAAATAATGTGAATTTATAAAAAGTGAATAGGCTTCTAAGTTAGTGCGCTTTACCACCCATGACTATGTTGCTGCTTTCCATCAGGTAGGATTGTAGTCAAGCATTAACTTAACTTATACAAAGTAAAATAAAATAAGATGTGGTATTTAATGGTGATATGGAGCTCATATGTTTGAGTAAATGTATTTTTGGTATTTATTAAGTATGTAAACTTGTGACTTATACTTTTTTATTTTGTGTGCTATATTTCAAACCAGTTGCATAAATTGTGATCACGGCTGAACTGAATCTGTTTTTGTTCTGTATGCTCCGAGTTGGTACCACTCTATTATGGTAAAGATCTGATGATAGATTTTGGAGATAAAGAGTATCAAACCTTAGCACAATAAAAATTTATCATAAGAACACTTACGGCTTCTAGTGAATTTCTTTGGATCCAAAGTAGCCTGGTAATGTAGATACTTAATTATCATGTTTAGTTCCATTTGAGTAGTTTGAATTGGTTTTCTTCTTATAAGGTATTCCAGTTGACAAAACAATTCCATGTTATCTTGAATTGATCTTCCAAGTTTTAAACCAAACATAATATTTTGTGGGGTTTTTGTTTTTAATGCCTCCTGCATTGTTTTATTTATAATATGCAAATTTGAACAATAAATTTTATTGTTAGCTGCATCACATATATGTTCATCTGTTTCCTCAATTCCAATAGAATGAAATTTAGCACTATTTTCTTTTATATATTCCTGAAAATAAAAGATTAAATTTGAATTTTATCATCCAATTTTAGTAAAAATCACGTACTTAAACTTCAAAATGTTAGCTATAATATGACATTCTCAGAAATGGGTAGTGTAGACTGTGTAGAGATGGTTATCAGACAGAGCCAAAATATACTATGACATGGAGTCATTCAAGAAGCAGATCCATGGCTTCCTTCTTGGCCGCCTACTCATTGGATGGTGATGACCCTGTTGCTGCTAATGTCCATGGTGATGATGGTCACTTACCATCAATTGATTAGACTTGTTTACTTGCCTGGTGAATAAAATCGTTATACTCATACATCAGCCGAAGGCTAAAATAACAGAGTATGTGTTCAATATAAGTATAGAACCATTAATTTAAATGTGTTTAAGTTTATAAAGGTGTGGAAGATATCTAGGAAACCAGAGAAGGTACTAAATTAATGTTACCTGAGCAAGTTTGGTATCCACAGTCATTTTATCAAACTTTAGATCTGCTAAAGACAACATCATTCTGAAAACAAAGACATTTAATATTATTTTTTACCCTTATTACCTTGCACTAGGACTTATGTGTTAATAGCATCATTTTGGGTCTGAGTATCAAAGATTACGATTATATGAGAAAGATTATGAAGTATCTACCACAAATAGCAAACTTAATTGAATCTGATGCGAGAAACACAGCTTTGAAACAAATACATCTTTTATATTGTTAATATTTAAATATTTACCTATTATTATAATTTTTTGTTTTGTTTTCAAAGTTCTCCAGAAAGTTACTGTCGAGTGTCGATCATTTCGACCTTATTTTATGTAAGTAATTTCTGGATTTGTTATTTTATTTCACTCTACTTATGTTTAATTCTATCCAAGTTAAAGGATACATACCTAGTGATTAAAGTGAATGTTGTATTGCTATAATTATAAACAGTAAAGATAACTTACGACAAAGATTCAGCAACGAATTTAACTCATACATAATATTTTACTGTCAGTTCTTATCAGTATCAGTTGGTATCAGTACCTAAACTGTTATCACTATCAGTAGTAAACTTGAAGGTTGAAAGTTGAAGGACAAAACAAAACTCAAGATGCAAGTGTCGCTAATTTAGCATTTTCGTAGTAATCTGACCGAGAATCTGACTGTTTCAGTCAGGGTTGCCAGACATCAATGAACTCAATTCGCCCAATTTTTCGTGCCGAGTAGCCCCTCTTCAATCAGGCGAAGAGGGGGACGAAATTTTTAAATGAAGCTTAGCTGTTACGGTTGAGTACAATAATTAAAGATCTGTAATTACCAAGACTTAAAGATCTTAATTGTATGGTTTCGTTTGAGTTTGTCGGTTTTCAAATTGTTGTAATGTGTGCAGAGCCGCAGAGCTATAGCTGAACAGCTGATAATTAAGAGGATACATCCGAAATATGGTAGTTTTAGATCTAAGATTATTTTTAAAGCTTACTGTCTATATCTCCGATACTTAGTTAAACGTATCTTCACTAAATAATAAACAATGTCATAAGAGCAAAACCAGTAAAATGAGAAGTTTCCTCGATAGAAAAAAAAAATAAAGTTAGGTCCGAATATTTTTTTTTTTTTTTATGGAATTAAGATAGCAAACGAGCATGCAGTACCACCCTTCCCCTGCCGCCCATAACAACTGTGACCGACCTAGAACTAGACTCAAAGGGACTAGGATGGTTAGTCCAGTTAGTAGATGGTGTTAGAATATTAGTTGGTTAGTTTGTTAATAAGTGCGAGGACAGGGTATGTTAGTGATAATTAATCCTGTTAGTTAATGTTAGTAATAGTCCAGTTAGTTATTGTTAGTATGAGTCTTGTTCCAATTCGGTCACAGATGCGTTGCTACCCCTGAGGTCTGAGATGGTCGCCTCTAAAAAAGTGAAACCGGCTCATAATAATAATAATAATAATAATAATAATCAAAGCTAAGTTTTCATAAGAATGAAAAACTCAAAAACCGAAACAGTTTTCAAAGAAAAAATTAAAATGCAATTGGCACTTACGTCAATTAATATTGGTACCTAAATTAAAACATTGCTATCTCACTATTTGCCTATAAATGAAATAATTCCATCTCTGTTTTTGAGCTCCACTCATTCGGTTTTACATAATACGGTTGTAGCCCCTTAAGGGACCATGTTTTGGGATTCACAATCAAATTTTATTTTCGTGCTAATAGTTTCATTTTTTTCACGTAAATTTTCTCTAACTAATTCCGTTTCATTTGTCACAGCTAATAGTTCAATTTAAAAAGATCGTTTCGCCAAACCTTACATCCATGCTTTTACTTAATGTAGTAACCAAGTATATGCTTAGTCGGAGGTTTTTTTTTACTTTTTTCCTATAATAATTTCTATAAAAACACGTCATCTTAACCATATTTTACATACTTATTTTTATGATTACAAAGCGACTTGCCTAAGACATGTTTCTTAAATTCGTCATCAGCTCTTAGGTACTCCATTTAAATTAAGGAACTCCTTACTTGTACTATGGCCCTGGAAATAGATGATATTGCTCACTATAGAATTAATAATTGGCAGTCCGGGTAGAAGAAGAAGATAGTTTACTCTTTGCATGTGGAAAGAACCTTACTTGACAAAACAACTGCATACAATTATTATGTAATCTTTAATATATAAAACTCTTACGTTACTGAGTGATTGACTGACAGACAACGCACAGCCGAAACTACTGAACGGAAGAAGCTGAAATTTGGCATGTATGTTCCTTGGGGAGTGTAGGGGAGCACTAAGAGAGGATTTTTAGAAATTCCACCCCGAAGGGAGTGAAATTTAAACGAATTCCACGCGGGCGAAGCCTACAGGCGGAAGCTAGTGATTTCATAAATTTGGGGTAATCGTGAAGCCTAAATCGCTCCTTTCTTTTTTGTAGACAGCTTAAATGCCTAACGGTAGCCGATTGGATTTTTTGGTCGCCATTGGACCCCCTGAGGTAGCCTAATCTGGCTACCATACACTATTTTTTTTGATTATCAAAGTGAATAGTGATGTCCACTGTGTCCATTAAACGACCATTATCCTTATTTTGTGATACGACATAGGGTAGGTACTTTCCGTAATGAGAAATAAACTATGAAATTTTATAAAAATAAAAATTTATGTTGACATATACTTTAATATTCTGATGTTGAGTCATAAAAGCACATAATTATTTTAATAAACATATATAAATAAAAAAGAATTAATATTTTCTTTTATTTTAAGGCGAGAAAGCGTGTTTATTTTGCCGAAATATATTTTTTGTTGCTTTTTATTAGGAAAATCAAGTTTATTTTTCACTACCGAAAGTACCCTATTGATTCGAATTCAAGAAACATTTATCGCATTATTATCAATTTTTCAATTTATAATAAAGCAGAGAGAAGGCTAAGCGAGGCAGTGATTCGGGGCCACCAAGCTCAAGGGGCCTCTCGCCCTCTGACTTATACAAATTATACTTACATTGAATTAGTGAAAATTTGGAACAGGACCGCGGCCCTGTTCCAAATGCAGAAGCAGCTGATACTTCTTATCTACCTACCTTAACCAACCTACTCATTTTGTTACACGGACGTGAACTTAATTACCAAGTCATGGCTTTCCAAAAAACATTGTGTCTTTCCCATCCAAGTCAATAATGTATAAACACGTATAAATTATGTAGCTACATACTTTAAAAAGTCGTGTCTCTGTCTGCATTGAATATGTTTACAAAAATTTACAAAGAGGGTTAGGTAATTTAAAGGTATACAACAGGAATTTAAAACAAAGAAACTTTTTCGTTACATATCTATTAAGCCTAGGCAACTTATTATTAAATATATTTACGCTTTAACTGATTTGGAAAATGGAACACTGGATGCAGAACCACAACAGGGGCGTCGTAAGCTGTATCGGAGTCCACGTGCAAATCTTATTTCGCATTGCATCCCCCCTCATCGTCGTGAAATATTAATCTCTTTTACCATCCCCCATGCGTGCCGCCCGCGTGGAGTGAGGCGCACGCCTTGCACTCCCGCTTACGGAGCCCCTGAATTGAACCACAACAACAGACCAGCTACACTATAAGCACAGTGTAAAAACTTACTTTAACCTCTATAGTTTAAAGGTTATAAAAAAGGCGTTTTTTTTCTTTTTAATGTACCTACATATTTTATGTTAATAAGTTGTTTTTTTCTTTAAGTTATACTCAGTAGATATGCAACTTTCTATTGTATTGCGGTTATTAAAGCTTCGTTGAAATTATAAAAATAATTTATTATGTCAATTTTAAACAATATTGTATATTTTTTTTCGAATGTGTGTAATCTAATAAAACTGTGGCTCTCAAAGACCTTTAATGCGTGCGAGAATTTTACGCTCACTTTGAGAAGCGCGGCCGCCTAAACAGCGACGGTGACACATCGCCGCAAAAATAGGAGCTCTCGTAGTGATGAGTGAAGCCTCTAAATGTAGAATAGAACGAGCAGCTGTTTACCTTCATATATTTCAGGGCGTGGTAGATTCAGAGTTTAACAGAGTGGGTACAATTAAGTACCCACCTAAAGCCTGTAGGCTTCTCTAAGTATTTCTTTAAGCTTCGATATTTTGTATATTTATTAAGTGGTTGTATTTATCAAAACATGATTTCACCAACTCTTTTCTGCCATTGTATGTAGGTACCAATACGCTGTCAATACATCCAATTATTCAACACAAGTGCACTGGCACTTAGGTTCTAGGTGGTCGTTATAAATAGTAGCGGCAAATGTCAGCTCTGTCAATCGTTCCAATTTCGAAAATCAAACAAACGAGAGGCCCACGTCGCAATGACGTTTATCAAACTGATAGTGCAATCCGTTTTTACAAAATACATTGTTTGCTGGATAACAATACCTTGAGGCCAAGTGGACCGCGAAGCCGGGATGTTTCGAAATTAGTGGCAAAAGTTGGCAATGAAAATGGCGAATATGGCAAGGAGCAAGGGCCAAGTGTACAGTGTTGGCAACTACCTGATGACTGGCAAAGTACTTGGCAAGGGTCACTTTGCGAGAGTGGAGGAAGCCACACATAAGATAATAGGGAAAAAGGTAATACACTCTCGAGAGCGACACTGCATTATACAAATTATACATAGGACTGGTAGTGGTCTCTATCCATATAGTTTGTACAGGCATTGTAGTAGAAGTTGATAGGACTAGGTACCATGCGTATTACCTACTAGCTTGTGCTCAAAAACCAATGCGTTAGGATGTGTAAATACGTTGCAGTAATATTTTGAAATAGGTCTAGTTTTTGGACTGTAAAAATATCAAAGGTACCTATTTAACCGTATTAAAGAGGCGGGATGTGGTAGCGTTTCATTTAGTGAATCGATATTAAAATTACATATTGGATTTTAAATATAACGGCAATATTGATGATTTACTGAACATGGTCAAATGAGACAGCTTATCATAATTATAATTAATATGACAAGCGTCAGATAAATCATTGGCGCGGAAATCAAACTCGGGTCTCTTTGATCGACTATACCTAAGTATAATAATTTATTGAAATTACTTTGGTGAAGACTATGTAATTTAACTGTAGTATTGTTACGCTTTAATGTTTCAGGTCGCTATAAAGGTGATCGACTTGACATGTATCAAGGAGGAGTACGCCCGGCGAAACCTGCACCGCGAGCCCCGGGTGATGGCGCGGTTGCGCCACCCTTGCATCGCGGCTCTCTACGAAACTATGATGGTATGTGACTAGGTTGCCATCCATATTTTGTAATAAAGTATTGTACGTTATATCGGGTAAGTATATTAAATACTTGATGAGTATCCATAATGTAGGCGATTATTACGCATGTATTAATTTCTCGGGGTTTAGAATCTTAAATCGTAGGTAACAATTTTTTCGTAAAACGAAAGTTTAAGTATTATATCGTTTCAATAGATTGCCGGCGACAACGAAACGCACGGTTTTACAATTAATTGTTAACGTAATCTAACCTGAAATATATTTTTTAAATATAATAAACGCAATGTTGTACGTTATTTTGATACTGCGCCATGCCTCAATTTGATATCCATTATCTAATTGTAAAAAAGAAGGAAACCTTATCTATCATTTAAAAGACTTGTACGATGCCATTCTTTGGCACTCATACTAAGTACGCCCGTTCATAGAGCCCTAGGTTCGATTCCCAACGAGGCGGAATGAATTTCCATTCTTGGTGTAGATCCATGTGATCGCTAATTTGTTGCGTATTGTTCTTGACACCCTTTCACGACACATAGGTAGAGCCCTAGGCTATGAATGTGCAGCGTAATCTATTTATGCAGCTGAACTTTCAATAATTACATCTGGAATCCCAAAAATGTCATTAAACTTAGTTTTAAAACGCGTAGAATTCTTTTGAATAAGCAGTATGAACACCTATATTTCTGGAGTCATGTGTCAGTAAGTGATGAGCGTTTCCAGTACGGGCCACGGCTGTACGTGGTGATGGAGGCGGCAGGCGGCGGCGACCTGTGCGCGCACGTGGTGGCGGCGCGGGGCGGCGCCCGAGGGCTCCCCGAGTCGCGGGCCAGGTCGCTCGCGGCGCAACTCGTCTCTGCAGTGAAACACATGCACGCGCGAGGAGTTGTTCACCGGTTAGTCTATGATCAGTATGCTTTAGAAGAAACAATGTTGTAAATAGGTTTTTTATGTTAATTATTAAGACTAGAATAATAAGTGGTCACCTTTACCAGGCTTTTAATAGAGCCAACACCACCCAACAGGCAACGCAAACCAGTTTTTAAGTAGATATTTATAAGTTTTACCAGGGTTAGCAACTTGGTAAAGAATACGAGTGCTCCATTTCCATTTTGCGATGGTGGGTGGGTGGATTGGTGATACGTTTGTTGTTCAAGTCCATAACTAAGTGACGATGATCATTATCATACTGTCAGGGGGCTCGTTGAACGATCGATTGGTCTAGTAGAAACTATTGATCGACGTCGACTAATCCATTCCACCATCAATCGATGCCGTCGATCGACGATCGATCGATCGGTTTGGTAACAGTTAACACCTTATGCAGGTACAGTTTTTACCATGCTTAATACCACTAGGACCAGACATGGTGACTTAGGGCTCGGTAAAAACAGAGTAGGCAGGCGGGAAGGTCCATCACGAACACTGAAAGTTCGTTTTCAATTTAAATACCCTATAATTTATACTTAACTAGTAAATCCGCCCTCGCTTCGCTTCGGGAAACCGGGTGATTCTCGGTGGTCATACTGGGTTGTCCTACTGGTATGGCCAGTGAGAATTTGTGTGTTGAGATTTTCTCACTGGTCATACTACCTATTAACACCAGAAATTTATCATTTTCTTTCATCCTGTATATATCTGCAGTGGTACAGTCAAGCTAAAAGTGAGCTATACAAGTCTATAAGGACAATAAACATATGAAATAAATATGCTCTAGGAATGTTTTTGAACAGTTTTTATGGAATAAGAATATCATTAAATATCTTGATTAATTTAAAAAACTGCCTTCAAAGAAGTAATTTAAAATAACTTAATTAGTAATATATATAACACTAGCTGTGCTCGCGGCTTCACCCGCGTGGAACTCAAATGTGTCACAAAATTTTTCGTGAATCCCGACCCCGCGAGAATTCTTGGATAAATAGTAGCCTATATATTACTCCATACATAGATGTACCATACACTGACGTTTAGATAGATTGGAAATGCGAAAGAGCAAAACATAATTATGATACACGTATGGCAGAGCGAGATAGATTAATAGACGAAACCAATTTTTAGACGGCATAGCGGGCTTAGCGGGCACTTGTCAAAAATTGTTCCTCAATTTTCTCAAAATACTTAATTTAGTTTTTACATTTCTGTGTGGAATAACGTTCTTTGTAGTGTTAATTAGTGATAGTTACTTGTGCGGTACCTGGATGTGACTCCTCTAAATATAAAAACCACCAGGAAGGCGTCGCGCTCGGCGGTGACATTGACAGAGGGCGATTCATTTTTGGTTTCGTCCAAGTGATACAATATAGATACAATATAGAATATAGATTTAGATAATTGTTTTTTCATGTAACCTCAAAACTTTACCATGTTTATTACCATGTTTGTCTTTTTTGAAAGTCAAGTCAAATGTCAAAGTACCACATGAATAAGTATTTTTATTTAAAAACTAGTAAATCCGCCCTCGCTTCGCTTCGGGAAACCAGTCCCTTCAAAAATCTCTATAAATTTTAACAAATTATATTTTTCCGATGTCTAAGCTATATTACTGCAAAGTTTCATGAAAATCCGTTCAGTAGTTTTTGCGTGAAAGAGCAACAAACACACACATACATCCTTACAAACTTTCGCATTTATAATATTAGTAGGAAGGAAGGATTAGTAGGATACACATATTTTCCTTCACATTTAATTATATAAAACCCATTTTCAAAAAATGTTTTAAGAACATGATTATTTATTTATCACAAAATGAAATATTCACATTTGACTTTTAGCTTGACGGTACCGCCACAGCTATATATAGGATGAAAGAAAATGCTACATTTCTGGTGTTAATAGGTAGTATGACCAGTGAGAAAATCTCAACACAGACATTCTCACTGGCCATACCAGTAGGACAACCCAGTATGACCACCGAGAATCACCGACCAGTCCCTTCAAAAATCTCTATAAATTTTAACAAAAATTATGTTATTCCGATGTCTAAGCTATATTACTGCAAAGTTTCATGAAAATCCGTTCAGTAGTTTTTGCGTGAAAGAGCAACAAACACACACACACATACTCACTCACTCACTCACATACATCCTTACAAACTTTCGCATTTATAATATTAGTAGGATTGTTACAAAATGCCGGCCGATCTTAAAACAATAAGTCTATTTTGAAGGCAGTATAGAGTGTAGGGGGTAGGTTTTCAATAAATTGATACGATATGAGTAAGTATTTGAAAATATAGTGTAAATGCATCGCCGCGGCCAGTCCTTGCGCGATATGGCGTGTCAGTAGGTAGGTACGTAAGTAGCTAAGTAGGTAATAGTTGGACATGAGTGAACCAACACTAGCCTATTGATAAGATATAATGAGCACTTTAGTGCTTCCTAATGTATGTTAGTAAGAAGAACGCTATTTTCTTAAGAAGTAATTTAAAAGTCAATAACTTTACCTAGGTACACCTTTACAACGTAATGCAAATGATTGTTATTTAAAATGTGAGATAATAGGTAGATATGTCACAATACAGTCGAATTTCCTAATTAGAGTATTTTTCCTTTTCATTCTGTTTCATACGTTCAGTAAATGTCTTTCGCATCCATAGTTTCAATAATGTCTGGAGCTGATTAAAACGTACCTACTTACAAGTATAATTACTTTTAAATATAAAAGTAGTTATATTAATTGTACATAAATACAAAATTGTAAAGTTGTTATCTATTTATTTACCTACAACCTACAAGGTATTAATATCTACGAGTAAAAAATATAGGTTGATTAGATTTTACACTTCGATTGACAATTTATTACCTACCGATCAGCAAGAACTTACAATTTCGCTGAGAAAGCAATACCTACTTATCTACTGTAAGGTTTTGTGCTATTAATTTCTCAATGCATTGGCGAATCCCTGACGTAAGTATGTATACTTACCTAAATTTGCTGATTTAACGTAACAAAACGCTGATGCCATGGTTGAATTACGACATACGAAGAGTGGGTACACCTATTAGTGAATCAGCTCTGTAGCCCGCGTACTAAACAACAATTAATTTATCTGAATGGATCTACTGAGTAATTAATAATTGAGGTAGGTAGGATTTAAAAGGCGATGTTCGTAAGGTTTAATGTTTTCAACATTAATCTTTAAAACTACCCATTCCGTTAAAGAAATTCATCAACATTTGATCTTTAGGGATGGACATGAGTTGTATTATGTTTTCCAGGTTAATAAAAGCAGTTTTTCGTAGAGATGGCGACCCATTTTGGAATATACTTTTAACTAAGATTGACATTATTCATTTATAACAAAAGGTCAATAATAAATTAGGCGCCTACTTGCAGCATTATAATCTCCGTCTAAGAAAGCGGCATACCTAGCTGGGAAGCGGCGGTATAGCAGTCCGCCCCAGTGAACACCAAATAGAGGGGAGAGGGTGACACCCGTACGAGAAAATTATAAAATTAAGGTGTAACATCGACATTTACATATAATTATCGAAATTAGAAAATGTGAAATCGCTAGCGGCAACCTGGATGGTTATGATTAAGTATTACCTACTAAGAACAATCTTAATCGCGTCAGTTAGATATGAATCAAAAAACGGCATTTAATTAGTCGATTCGATTGGAAATTGCGATGCCACAGACAGATAAACAGATACGTCAAACTTATTTTTGCGTGGGGGGTTACAAATAAGTAGATTATGTAGGTACTTAGGTAGTTTTTCCCCTAAATCAAATATGTAACCGGTAATTCATATTTTCAGTGACTTGAAAATGGAAAACATCATGTTGGATTCCACAAAGCAGTTCATCAAAATTGTAGGTAGGTAATTTTCATTAATTAAACACTTACTTCACTTTACTTCTTGCCATATCTAGGGGTTTGTACCATAGCTGTAGAAGAGATGGATGTTATAATTGTACTAGCACAAGAAAAGCAGCGACTTACGCAAATAAAATGAAAAAAAAAAGCAAGACAGAATGATAATGTTTTGTTTCGCTTTATATGCCGGTTTTTCATTGACAGCAAAGTAACATTACTAAACTAACGTCAATATTGATCATCGAATTCGTTGTAACCGCTGTAAACGTTTTAATCAGTTTGTTTTACAATTGTATTCTCGACATAAAATAGGACACAAAAAAGTAACTATCCAGAAAATTAATTAAAAGTAACCATGTGTGCACAGTGAAGGGTTTGGAGTTCGGTCCCCGTCCAGGGCAGACATTAATGTGACAGAGGTTTGTTCTCGGATTCTAGTCGAATGATAAATAATCGTCCTGTTCGTGTTATCTAGACCTCCCATGCTGCCATGACACAAGCACATAAATAAGCATCTTGGTAAAAGGATAAACGCTAACACACCCATACCCCTGCAGTAGGTTTACTTGTGTCGCGGGTGGCATGGACTACACATATATAACACATTACAATTACACCCATGACCTGAGTACAAATATTTATTATCTGTCACATAAATATCTGCCCCGGCCGGGAATCGAACCCGGGAGCCCTCGCGTCGCAGGCAGGGTCGCTACCAACTAGGCTACAGGGTCGTCAAATATAAGTGGGTAAGTACAACAATAATATCTCTGTGGTACAGATTTCGGTCTGTCGAACGTGTGGACGGCAGGGGGAGCGCTGCGCACGCAATGCGGCTCGCTGGAGTACGCGGCGCCCGAGCTGTTTGTCGATGGCCGCCGCTACGGGCCCGAGGTCGACTTGTGGAGCATGTACGTCTGTTTTGGTTTTGTATACTGCTCTAAGGCTACACCTGCGTTTTAATGCGTTAATTAACGCACTAATGTGATGCGTTGATAGCCTAGTGGTTAATAATTCGACCTCCTACTCTAGGGGCCTGGGTTCGAATCCCAGAGCACGCATCTCTGACTTACGGTGTTATGTGTGTTTTAAGCATTTAAATGTCATTCGTTTGACGGTGAAGGAAAACATCGTGAAGGAACCTGCATGTCGGAGAATTTGCATAACTCAAAGGTGCGTGAAGTCCGCCAAACCGTCTCACTCTGAGAAGAGATGTGCTCAATAGTGTACCATGATGGGTTGAGATGATGATGTTGTACGTTAAAAAGAAATTAGATTCATTAAAATTGTCAATTATACCTGCTGTATTGGATGTAGGTACTTATGAGGAATTTGGTTTTAACAGATTATGGCGTTAAAACTTAAGACGTAGGTATAGCCATAGCCTTAGAGGTATACATAAATACTTGTGCATAATATGCGATTTGTTCAAGTCACGGAGGATGATAAAATAACTCCATAATTTCATCTTTTCCCTAAAAAAATCTAGTGATTCGATGAAATACCTGAACTAGTCTAGAGAAATGATAAAAGACCATGCAATTTAAATGGAGTACCTACAGATGGGATAGGTTAGGGTTTGCTGTAATTATTTGCGCGAAAAAACGGAACCCCGCGTAGCGAGTTTCCGTCGACATCTGTGACAGTGCATCAAATAAGCATCGAATCCATTTAATTTGGCGGTGTCGACTTTTCTGACATTTCATTAGATTTCATGTTATTTTTATTGTATTTTTTAAGTCGCATATTAGTATGATTTGCCTCTCTAATGATAATGAACGAGAGAACGCACCCGTAGGGACGGCATTGTTGTATTGTCTGTATATTGTCGACCCTGTAGCCTAGTAGGCGACCCTGCCTGCGACGCGAGAGGTCTCGGGTTCGATTCCCGGCCGGGGCAGATATTTATGTGACAGATAAATATTTGCACTCGGGTCATGGGTGTAATTGTAATGTGTTATATATGTGGTCCATGCCACCCGCGACACAGGTACCTGGTAACCTACTGCGAGGGTATGAGTGTGTTAGCGTTTATTTGTTTATTGTGTGCAGTGGCGTGATAGTGTACGGAATGGTGACGGGCGGGCTGCCGTTCGGCACGGAGGGCGCGGAGGGGCAGTCGCGGCCGATGCTGCGCGCGGCCATCGCGCGCGGCTTCGGCCGCAAGCAGCACGCCGCGCTCGCGTTCGTCTCCAACGGTGAGGTTCTGCTCAGGTTTATCCCACTTCTGATTTTCTAAGATAAGATTGCTTCGGAGTTCACCAGACAGACTACAAAAAAGGGCTGTTTCCTCGTGGTCCTAATATTTTGTCCTATTATGACCTCATAGTAGGACGAATAATAATAATTATTCATTAATATCCTATCTGATTTATAAATACCATGTCGACGATGTTTATTTTAAAGATCCATTGATAAATTTTTTGCATGTTAGGTCAATGAGAGGTAAAATAAAGATGACAATAGCAATATTAACGGGTTTATTAACAAATCAATAAGTTATGAATAAAACTTGATGATTCTGAAAATTCTACAACTTGGAAACTTAATTAACTATACTAGTTCTCTTTAAACAAGGCGATAACGTGGTTAGCTTAAAATTTTAATCAAGTACTTATACTGACAATGGTTAATTTGAAAATCGATAATATAAATATGTATGCAACTTGTCTGTATAGTGTCATCAATAATAGCAGAAAATTATATAAAATGTACACAATTTTAAAGTAACGATTTATCACATTAATTCACAACGTACACACACGCACATAAAAACGTTTACACGTATCCATATTCTGCACAAGGATCCGCACACTATTCAAAGTCTCTCCGCAAATTGAAGAACTCGCGGCCCTCGCGGAATCTGTAATAGTACATTATGATACAAGTGCGCGAAGTTGGTCATTACAGTCGAGGCGGTATTGCACAGCCCGAGCCGCAAGGCGAGGGCTGTAATAGAGCCAAGACTGTAATGAACAAAGCACACGCGTATCATACGACGTTTTTCAACACACTTGCGAGGAAAAAAACAATTAGGTAGGTATAAAATACATTCGACATTTTTCAGTCACAAATCAGCAAATTATAAACGAACAAAATGTTTGCACAAAATGGCGCGGACGTTTATTTTTTCGCGCGCCGTATCTTCGGTTCAATAACTATGCGCGCGCAGGTTAAGTCCAGAGGCACCGAACACCGCTATTCAGCCACAATATATTAAACTAAATAATTATGTATTTGTAATAAGAATTTACGGTAATTAATGATTTAAAATATTGTATTTTTTAAATGCTTTAATAGATAATTAGACTTATCATATCAGATTTTGACTAAGTACAACAAGTTTATTTATTTACAAAATAATAAATCTTTTGGTAACAACCTCTTTACGGATATTAAAAAAAAAGTGGAATAAGAAAAACACTAGTGCGGCAATGAAAAGTAAAACGCACTAGTGTGTGAAAATTCTACAACTTGGAAACTTAATTAACTATACTAGTTCTCTTTAAACAAGGCGATAACGTGGTTAGCTTAAAATTTTAATCAAGTACTTATACTGACAATGGTTAATTTGAAAATCGATAATATAAATATGTATGCAACTTGTCTGTATAGTGTCATCAATAATAGCAGAAAATTATATAAAATGTACACAATTTTAAAGTAACGATTTATCACATTAATTCACAACGTACACACACGCACATAAAAACGTTTACACGTATCCATATTCTGCACAAGGATCCGCACACTATTCAAAGTCTCTCCGCAAATTGAAGAACTCGCGGCCCTCGCGGAATCTGTAATAGTACATTATGATACAAGTGCGCGAAGTTGGTCATTACAGTCGAGGCGGTATTGCACAGCCCGAGCCGCAAGGCGAGGGCTGTAATAGAGCCAAGACTGTAATGAACAAAGCACACGCGTATCATACGACGTTTTTCAACACACTTGCGAGGAAAAAAACAATTAGGTAGGTATAAAATACATTCGACATTTTTCAGTCACAAATCAGCAAATTATAAACGAACAAAATGTTTGCACAAAATGGCGCGGACGTTTATTTTTTCGCGCGCCGTATCTTCGGTTCAATAACTATGCGCGCGCAGGTTAAGTCCAGAGGCACCGAACACCGCTATTCAGCCACAATATATTAAACTAAATAATTATGTATTTGTAATAAGAATTTACGGTAATTAATGATTTAAAATATTGTATTTTTTAAATGCTTTAATAGATAATTAGACTTATCATATCAGATTTTGACTAAGTACAACAAGTTTATTTATTTACAAAATAATAAATCTTTTGGTAACAACCTCTTTACGGATATTAAAAAAAAAGTGGAATAAGAAAAACACTAGTGCGGCAATGAAAAGTAAAACGCACTAGTGTGTAATAAACCGCATTCCGGGCGTAAGACTAAAGAAAAAAATAGCAACTTTACGAGCAAGTGTGTTAAAAATAATATTTCGATATAAATACACGCACATACAAAACACATTTTATACAAAACTATATTTAAGAAGAAATATTAATAAAGGATAATGTGTAAGAAATAAAGAAATCTCTACTAAACTACCAATTGGGCTACGGTTTCGTCATATAAAATACATCGATCCATATTATTATATTTCTCCAACCATCTATAGTACTAAATGTTACATGTAACAGAATGCAAGACGTTCATCCAACACCTGTTGGAGCCACGAGTGGAGCTCCGCATGAAGATCGAGGAGGCGGCGCGCCACCGCTGGCTAAAACGACCTGGGATGAGGATGAAGACGCACCCCTTCGGCAACATCGACCCCAAGCTTAACAAGGAGGTAAGTGCAGATAGATATAACGACACAGCACATAATTATGGCGTACAACACAGCAGGAACACACGTTACGTAGGACCTTTCAATCTTAAAATAGGATGGGGATCAATAAATATGCCCTTTTATGTTAATTAATATCTATTCTAATATTATTATTGCGTTATTGTAAATGTAATATCTTAGAATATTTTTGTTTCAAATACACGTCAAAAACAATGCACTTGTATTTGGTTCACAGCTATACAAGCAAATATCGGAAATGTGCGGCTACACTATAATGGACGTGGTGGCGCAGATAAAAGCCGATCCATTCGGCGCGATGGCCGGTATCTACAACATCAAGACGCATCTCTACCAGATGCAAGCGCCGCCGGGCTCAGACCTGCTGTGGTCCTCCAACAACCAAGAGCCCAGGTCGGTTTCCCCGCCCGAGTACCGGCCGAAACACGAGTTCGAACCGGAGATGCTGCACCACGATCGCCCGAGATTGGTGACCCCGGAGAAGCAAATTTCAGCGAATTCCAACAAACCTCGAACACAGAACGAGACTAGCCCACCCAAGACTGGAGACGTGAAAACGAGCGGCAAAGTCAACGGATTAACCAGGAGCGCCTCAGTGAACACGGTGGACAGACTAGCGCAATCGCAGAGCCCACAGACGCATAGCGAATCCAGGACGCTTGCGAAGAGTAAGATCGCGCAGAGTTATTCAGGGACCAAGCCAATGGCGTCCGGGCTGAAGAAGCCGGTGTTCAGGGTGTTAGAGAGCGGGGACTGTAACGCCAATCAGACGCGGCTGCCGAGCATCCACGAACATTCCAACACGGATTTGAACGAAGCGAGGAGGAATCTGCGGCGGACGGGCCGGCCGCCGTGCGTGCGCCGGGCTAATCTGGAGGAACCATTGCGGTTGAATAGCTGCCCAACCAAAGGCGATGCGAAGCGTTCCGAGTTCTATCGCCGCGCTGGCGATGGCTTGCCGAGGTGAGACTAGTTTCAAACCTTGGCTCACTACTGAGCACGGGTCTCTCTTATAATCTCTCTCGGAATAAGTTCTATAAACGGGCAAAGTTCAATGTTTTATTTGTCATTTTAGTTGGCGAGCCTCCGGCGTGCCAACACCGCCCACTCGGATATTGCTGCAAAGTAACGCAACTGCCATCAAACGAGCTTCGCTTGGGTAAGTATAAATTAAAAGACTAGTTTAATTTTAGATAAACCGGTAAATGTATCAGTTTTATGCAAATAGCAAATTAGTCTTTACTATTTTAATGTGCTTAATTTCTTGATGTTAATCCTAATCTGTCTGTACTCCTTTACGCTTGCTGTACATAATTATTCACATGTAAATAAATGTCTATGGTTTTTCAGGAATATAGTCAGTCCCCATTCCTCTTCAAATAGCCATTGCAAGAGCGAGAGAGCAATGCCGGTAAGAATTTTCGCTTCTAATTAAGTATTTAGTTTTAAGGTTAATAAGAATCCCAATCATACGAGTATGTAATCATTAATTATGTATTTTGTGATTAATCTCTGTAAGACAGATCAATTTTTTGTTTTAACGACAATTTACGAATTTAAATAATTTAGGTACTTGCCATTTTGATTGTTTAACGTTTGAAAGGACCGCGCATATTAAAACGAACCCTCACCAGAACAACAAATACGAAGTCATTCAATTATAATCTTTATGTCGTGGTCATTACGGTTTCAGGTCGGATGGTACTCGACGCGCAGCGCGCTGGGCAGCGAGGCCGCGCACCTCTACCGGCTGAGGAGAACGGCCCCCATGAAGTAACGCGACGACGACGTCATTCAGTTTGTCCATAGTTATTACGTATATGGCATTAATAGGTTTTCATTTTTCATTTTCCGTTATAATTGTTTATTTTTAATTGAGACATTTTTTCGGTTTATCGTGTCGCTAGAGATGAAAATCGTCAGTGACTGATAACCAATGGTTAAGTCTTTACTTCGAAGTATTTCAGTAATTTGTATTGGATTTATTCCGATATGCGACTGCAATTGCATCCAATTGCTGCACGATATGCTATTGCTGTCTGTCGCTGACTATAAATATAAGATGAAGGCTTCCTTCCGTAAATGAATTAGCTTTAAACTTATGATCAAAGTCTGAACTCCCAAACGGTAACGTTGGAATGTGCCATGCTTGTCTCATTCCTAAACTGTTTCGACATGACTTTCTATGGACAAACTGAATGATACCTTATTTTCGATGACTTATACATTATGTATTTATAAGAATTTTGTTTGTTAAATTATTTACGTGCATACCTCCGATGTAATTTTAAGCGAATAAAAAGGTTTTATCACGATAATTTTGTATTAGGCGGCGAGTACAATTTTTGGATGAATTTATATTGTTATGGTTCTAGCTAAATAATAGAGTGATATGCAACATGGATACTCTAGTATTTTATTCAAAAATTAACATTGCATTTCTTAAATGACTGACAGGTTTTTGTTATAAAAATATTATTTTGAAACTTGACATTAGTAGCTAAAGGGGAATGAATTAAAATATAATTTTCGGCTCAAAATCTAATAATTTGCAAAACACATCTTTCTGTATCATTGTTACACAAGACACCAAACATCCATAACTCCTTCTTTTTAAATTAATTCTCATATTGGCTGGCAAAAACGCCATTATTGCTGATGTCCAGGGGCGACGGGTTTTAGTTTCGAATGGCTCATCTGTCAGTTTGTCGGCTATTAGCATGAACAGAAATATCAGCTTACTGAATATTATCCATGTTCCACATAAATGAGACATCACAAATAATACGTATAACTCGAGCCTAGGGTTGCCAACTTTTTTGAGAAGAAAAAAAGTATACAGTTGTCTGAATGGCGGAAAAATAAAGTATATGGAAGAAAAAAAAAGTATTTATCAAATTTTATGTTTTATTGTCTTAATAATTCATATAATTCCTTTTTACAAAAAAAAAAATAGCCGACTTCAACATCAAATAACCAGATATAACCCAAAAACTACTCGCCAGATGGCGCTCAATTCAACCTACCTAGGTGTAAACTCTCGTCACTACAAATTTATCAAACCCAAACACAAGAAAGTGCTGAACACCATTGAGGAGTTCTCTCGATTGTCATTCGGCTTCATCAAATCCACTCCAGACCTTCAATAAATTGTAGTGCTTTAATATACACACATCAAAAGTGTCTAGGGATCAAGCATTTTTATGCGGATTTCTTGAGATTGAGATGTGGCTTTGTAATAAATTTATGATTTTATAAATTTATATGGATCCTTTTTGGTGCATTTCATAATTTGAATCAGGAACTGTCAATCAAATTCGAGTAAAAGATGAAAATCAGCTGTCAATATTTTCCCTATAAAAACATACAACGCATTGAAGACATTATTAGTGCTACTGTTTCCCTACTACTGATTAAAACCAACGTTATTATGGAGCGGCGACGTCATTTAAGCAGGGAAGAAATGCTCAGAGCCGTGGGAATAATAGAAGCTGGTTCCCGGCAACGTACTGTGGCTTTAGCTCTGAATACAAGTCAGAGTGTTATCAGTCGACTTTGGACACGTTACCGAAGCACTGGTACCGTGGCTGAGCGCCATGGAGGACGGTATCGCTGCACCACACGGAGACAAGACCGATACATTCAAATCTTAACTCGAAGAGCTCCAACAATAACCGCCATGATGTTAGCCGTGAGGCTTCATCACTCTTCAGGGAACTTAATTAGCGACCAAACAGTCAAAAACCGCTTGCATGAAGTGAACCTTCATTCCCGAAGACCGCTACGGGTACCACCTATAGCAATGCACAATCGTAGGATTCGATATCAATGGGCTCTTGAACACAGAAATTGGGCAGAAGAACAATGGCGTTTCGTGTGCTTTTCTGATGAGTCTCATTTTGGTATGAGACCGGATACAAGACGTATACGACACTGGAGAACCCCTGGACGCCAACAGCGATTAAAATCCTGCCAGGAAGTCCATCCTTATAGTGGTGGAACCATCATGGTATGGGCGGGTATTTGGATCGGCGGAAGAACTGAGTTGATTTGGATCAGAGGCAACCTCAACGCTCAAATTTATGCTGAGACGATTGTATCAGACGTCATCGTTCCTCTACAAGTGCAAATCGGTCCCTTATTTCAGTTAATGCATGATAATGCACGACCGCACACCGCAAGAGTTGTAAGACAGACTCTCGCCGCAGCTAACATCAATGTCCTGCCCTGGCCTGCTCAGTCGCCAGACTTGAACCCGATTGAGCATGCATGGGATATGCTACAGAGAAGAGCTCTGCCGAATATGGAGGGTATCCAGTGGCAAGAAGACCTTTTTTTTGTTGTTGCAACGAACATGGGCGGCCATTCCACAGCGTGATTTGGATGAACTCATTTTGAGTATGCCAAACCGATGTTCTTGTGTTGTTAGTGTTCGCGGTAGAAACACGGATTATTAATTGTTTAAGTTACCCAATAAAATTTTAAAGAAAACTGTTATTTCAGTCTTTTTTTCGAACTTTAATGTTAGTGGTTCAAATGTCAAAAATCCCTTTATTAGGAAAATGGCAAATTTCTTTATTAATGCAAAGGTGACTTGGTTTATCGTTACTGTGACAAACGAAAACACTTTATTTGATGAATCCTTAAAGAAAATTTTAATTAATATCAATCAGGAGAAAAGTTATTGCAAAAATATATGTTGATCCCTAGACACTTTTGATGTGTGTAGGTACTTAATGAAAACAGTAAGAATACTAGTCACTCCTACAATTTTCGGAAGTTCCCCTTGATTTCTCTAAGACGCCATCATCAGATCATAGTATCCTTATTATGAGACCTCTCTTAGAATATCTACTTTCCAACAAAAAAATTATTGGCTGATAAACGACTCGTCCGGTCAACGAATGTCTTAAAAGACATTCTAGAGTGCGTGAGCGTGACCGAAACTGTAAGCGTTTTCTTCAGAAACGTGTTCAGGGTGCTTAGGGTGAAAACATACTAAAAGTCCTGACGTCTAGGGGGTGAGCCGGGGTGACAATGCCAATTTTTGTTTTTTAGCAAATAACTCAGAAATCATGCGTCGTAGCGAAAAATGTTCTATCGGGGAATTAAAGCTTATAAAATTATCTACAAATTATCTTAAAATTATCTATTATATTTAAAGTGGATTCTTAAAATATAGACAAAAAAGGTCAATTTTCATAGAATTTCGTCGATAGTGACATTATGTCATCTGTCACTGTCACATTCACATATATATTATATGATATGACATTCAGTAATTATAAATCTTTTCCATCATCAGTTTAAACTTTTAAGTATGTACCGTTAAATAATTAAGTAGGCCATAATGAGCCTGTCCCTATTTGAGTTTGTTCTAAGTCGGTCACAGTTGCCATGGGCGGAAGGTGTTAGGCTGATCACAGAAAGGTTGAAAATAAAGTATTTTCACATACTTTATTTGTATGCAAAAGTATAAAGTATAATTACCAAAAATAAAGTAGGATACTTTATAATAAAGTATGGTTGGCAACCCTACTCGAGCCGGCTGACCGGCTAATCGGTCGTGCACGTCTGCTGCAAACTCAGATCAATTTTCTTTCTTCGCAAGCAAACTGTTTTGAGTTAGCCGCTTATTGAGGTCGGCCGACTAAATTTTCCCTTGACTATTGTTGTACGAAGGGAGTGGTTGTGTTGGTCACGATGGATACTTTTGAAGTAATTGGTATCTTTTGAAGTAATTTGGTCAACATTACAATTTGACAATTTTGGCGCCCCTGGTGTTGCCAATGTCCATGGGCGACGGTGATCACTTACCATCAGGTGACCAGTCTGCTCGTTTGCCTGCTTAGGCTATAAAAAAAAAAAACGGATTCACTACGCTCGGCGAACAATCACTTCGCCGCCGCCGACTGCAACCGGTTTTGCTGTGAGTCAGCCGCTAACTGAGATAGTCGGCGTACGTAACGCTGCAAACTGCGTATAGTGAGTGCAAAACTAGCAAACGGTGGACACTCCATTTAAAATATATGGAATGGCGTACTAAACCGATACGTCGCAAACTCAGTCGGTCGCTCACAGTTTGCCTACTGGGAACGCAGCCTAAAAGTAGGCAATCTGCACGCCGCGCGTACCGACGATGCACGGCTGCGTAGCGATGCACCGCACTACGCCGCGAGGCGTTACGAGACGCAGCGCTGCATGAAGCAACGTATTCTGAATTCTCACAATGAAATGTGTATCTTTTCGTGTAGAAAATAAAGTTATATTTTGAGCCGCTCTTTGAAAGACTGCGCGCAGCGTCGCGTCGCGTCTCGTCTCGGTGTGATTTGACCCTAACCGTCAGTACGATGGCATGTGCGCGGGGGAGATGGGCGCGAGTCTCGTGTAGGAGTAGGATCCACGCCTTCTTCATAAGTGAGACCTCGCACACACATAGACACCCATCACGGACACATAGTTTCCTGTAAACACACGTGCGGTCGCCGACCGTAACCGCCACTGACCGTCAGTAGAAGGGCATGTGCGCGGGGTTGGAGATGGGCTCAAGCAGACTATAGGAATGTGTGCATCTGGATTGAGGGCCCATTTTTTTTTTCTTGGCGTAGCGAATTGAAATTGATAAGGGAATTACTTAAAATTAGTTAAAACTTAAAGCAAACACTCATAAATTTCTTAAACGTAAATTAAAGATGTTATGGGCAAATGTTTTGGGCCCTCAGTTCAGATGCCTACAGAAAATGGCATGGTGTAAATCTCAGAAAGTACTACCTCTGTGTCAATAATTTTTATTCCTGAATTTAGTTAAGAATTTCTTAAAACGATTTATGTAATTCTCAACTGACTAGAGAACAACATTACAGATCTATCACACGTTTTACTTGGGCCCTCAATCCAGACGTTTATGAACTGAGGGCCCAAGCGAAACATAGGTTTAAAAGAAGAAATACACAAATTTTCCTTAAACACCGCCTAGATAACATCCCTATGAATTAGTAAAAAAAACAAATAGTGAAAAAAAAGTAACGGCTGAATCGTAAAACAGATTCGAATTTTCGGAAAACGTCTGATCTGAGGGCCCAATATTTTTGGCTTTATCGACTAGGTGCAACCTCTTACTTTGAAATAAATGAGCTGAAAAGTTGTAAGAAATTCTTAACTAAAATTCTACATACGGGTTTTTCTTCAAAATGCCATATTTTATGAGAAAATTAACTTTACATTTTTAATAGGAAGAAATTTTGTAGGGTAACCATGATTCCAGAATAGGAAAATAACTAACTCAGTTTTGTAAAAATCTAATTACACTTCTGTGCTGTTATTTCTTAACCGACTTCAAAAAAGAAGGAGGTTCTCAATTCGACCGTATAATTATATGCTTTTTTTAAGTACGTTCAGCGATTATTTCTTCGTTTATGGGCCGATTTTGATAATTCTTTTTTTGTTGTAAAGTAGATATGCACAGTGGGGTCCCCTGATAAACACACCAGGATCTGATGATGGCATCTCAGAGAAATCGAGGGGAACTTTCGAAAATTGTATGGATAACTAGTGTGTTTGTTCATGTTATCATAAGTACATTAAAGCGCTACCATCTCATGAAAATCTGGAGTCGATCTGATGAAGCCGAAAGATAGTCGAGGGAACTCCTCAACAATTTACTGCAGTTATCTAGTGTTTGGGCTTGATTAATTTGTAGTGACGAGAACTTTACACTTACATCATCAGCATCAGCACAGCCATCTTGATGATTATTGGGGTAAAAGGAGTCGTCGAACTGAGCTATCTTTTTATTTTTATTATTTCGAATACGTCGTAATACTACATGGGTTGAATTGAGCGTCACTGTTGAAGTCGGTATTTTTTTTAAAGTTACTGTTAAATGAGAACACATAGTTGCTGATAAATTTTATGTTTATCTAATTGTAAGAAGTAGTTTTAGTTCAAATAAATACTTACTTTTTTTCTTCTTAATGATGCGTTTTACTAAAACCCTTATTTAAATATCTTCCTTTATAACGTCTTTGACGAAATTAAATGAATATTGGTTATTAATGACTGTTTACATACAATCAAATGTTATAATTATTTATACACGCGATAGCGTGTAGCGATACCTGTGTCCCTTGTAACTGTCCAATAACAGCTAGTTATGAGTTCTGTCGTATGGAATTCCTAATGCTGATATTGAAAATGTAAAGGTTAAGAAATAACAGCACAGAAGTGTAATTAGATTTTTACAAAACTGAGTTAGTTATTTTCCTATTCTGGAATCATGGTTACCCTACAAAATTTCTTCCTATTAAAAATGTAAAGTTAATTTTCTCATAAAATATGGCATTTTGAAGAAAAACCCGTATGTAGAATTTTAGTTAAGAATTTCTTACAACTTTTCAGCTCATTTATTTCAAAGTAAGAGGTTGCACCTAGTCGATAAAGCCAAAAATATTGGGCCCTCAGATCAGACGTTTTCCGAAAATTCGAATCTGTTTTACGATTCAGCCGTTACTTTTTTTTCACTATTTGTTTTTTTTACTAATTCATAGGGATGTTATCTAGGCGGTGTTCAAGGAAAATTTGTGTATTTCTTCTTTTAAACCTATGTTTCGCCTGGGCCCTCAGTTCATAAACGTCTGGATTGAGGGCCCAAGTAAAACGTGTGATAGATCTGTAATGTTGTTCTCTAGTCAGTTGAGAATTACATAAATCGTTTTAAGAAATTCTTAACTAAATTCAGGAATAAAAATTATTGACACAGAGGTAGTACTTTCTGAGATTTACACCATGCCACTTTCTGTAGGCATCTGAACTGAGGGCCCAAAACATTTGCCCATAACATCTTTAATTTACGTTTAAGAAATTTATGAGTGTTTGCTTTAAGTTTTAACTAATTTTAAGTAATTCCCTTATCAATTTCAATTCGCTACGCCAAGAAAAAAAAAATGGGCCCTCAATCCAGATGCACACATAGGAATACGATCTCCGCCGTATTCATAAGCGAGTCATCGCACACACAGACACCGATCACGGCAACATAGTATCCTGCCAGTGTAGGTGTGGAGTGGTCGTTACCGTCAGTAGGAGGGCATGTGCGCGGGGTTGGAGATGGGCGCGAGGCGCGTGTAGGTGGTGTGCGCGCGCGCCGGCCGCGGCCACTCGCCGCCCGCCGGCTCGTTCTTCAGCACCGCCACGCACTTCCACTGGTTCAGGTATTGCACTGCGGATGATGATTATACTGTCACTGGTAGCTTGAATGGAGTTTAAAAAAATAAAAGGAGCTGGAAGAGGCGAGGTGAGGCGAGGAGCAGAGTCTTTAATTTTACGGGATGAAGAACACGCCATCTTCCAGGATAGGCAAATTGTTAATAAAAATTATAGTTTACAATTGTTCAATTTTACTAAAGCCCAAAGCAAATGCAGAAATCTATATTTAAATGTCTTCAAAAGGTAAAAATTCATCAAACAACGATGGTACCTACTTCAAAGACAAACTATGTACTTGTTAAAATATACTTTGCTTTCAATTTTGATTTCTTTAATTTCTTTTATTATTGCACATTATTTTCCATATTATTAGAGCACAACATAACAATAAAAGCTTATTTCTCATATTATCACTACTCATAATGACCATATCTATATAAATAAAAATGGATTGCTGTTCGTTAGAGCCAGAAAAACTCAATAACGGCTAAACCGATTTGGCTAATTTTAGTCTTGAAATATTCGTGGAAGTTCAGGGAAGGTTGCAGCGATGAGAAAATATGGAGAAATTGCGAGGAAAATACTAAAAATGAAAATTTTAATTTCCCATACAAATCTTACCTGTCAAACATTTGATGTTCGCCCCGTCGGTTCGGTATTTTTAGGATAAATACATGTAGATCTCAATTAAATAAGAGCTTGGAATCGACAACATATATCCATAATTGTCGAATTATCGCGTATTTAAGATTTAAAACATGCAAAATAACATAGATATTTTGACATACATGACACAAAATAATGACACTACAACGTCATTTGGATGTTGTGTCGGGTGCGTTCAGAAATTAAAGTTCGCTCTTTATCAAAATCAAAGTCAAATCGCCCCGTGAGGTACTTGAGGTATAACATTATGACGTTACAGTTTTCTGTTATCAAACTGGTTCCTTTTTTATTAGTTTTAAGTATATAAAATTGTCAAACCCTCAAAAAATCCGTAAAAATATTTTAACGATTAATTAGAAAATCACATTGAAATGAAAAACAAAATACAGCCACAAGAGCAATAACGAAACGAAGACTCATCAAATAGGTTAAAAACTTACACATTTTTTTGAGATGTTATTTAGCTCTGACCCATCCCAAACAAAAAAAAACAAATATCCCAAACATCATTGATAACCACAAATATTACGAATGGTTGAGTGAGCGAGTAATCTTGGCAGCTAAAAATAAAAATGTGGATGAACTTCATAATTCAAAATGAAATCATTGGTACCCTTGCATTGGTATCATTGCATTAATTCAAATCAATCTATAGTGTAACCAATGAAGATGAAGCCACCAACTATTTAATTATTTTTTTAAATTCACTGGATGAGCCTGGCTTACCATAATTTACAACTAAAGGTTGGCTCGGTAGTCATCGGTTCGAAACCTAAACCAACCAAAATTATGCAATGGAACGCGTTTGGTGATAAGGAAACTGATGATCAATGTGATCCATGCAACGATTCTAAAAGGAAAATTCAAAGGTGAGGAAGTTCTCATTCCGAGGATACCGATGATCCCAACCGATATGCCGTTTGAGTTTAAACGACTTCAATTTCCAATTTGACTTGCATTCGCTATGACGATTAACAAATCACAAGGCCAATCCTTGAATTTTTATGGTCTGAATCTAGAAAATGCATGTTTTTCTCATGGCCAATTATATGTGGCCTGTTCACGGGTCGGAAAACCACATGCTTCATTTGTATTTGCACCTAATAACAAGACGAAAAAAGTCGTGTAATAACAAGTCTAATAACAAGACGAAAAGTGTCGGTGCTTTACTGAATAGTGCAGTGAAAGCCATGCACGGAAATTAAATATGCATGTCATTAAAATACCCGATTTCATTTCAACTTAGGTATATCTTATTTACTTTCTCCTCTGTTATAATGGAGGAATTTGACTTTACTAAAACAAGGGTGAGGAGCAAGTTCAGTAGGAGGTGGTGTTAAGAGATCTGCAGAAGCGAGGTAATTAGGACGAAACTGAACGCTTTTTCCATTAAAAGGAAGATTTCAAATAGTCATAATATATGACATAATGTGTCAGAACAATTTTACGTGGATGTCCGAGCAACATTGCGGTGGTAGAATCATTTATTGGTTCATGGGTGGAATATGGATTAACAATGTTATGAAATGGTTATGAAGAATCAAGACGAATATTATTAGGCGCTCGAGACCGATTCACCAAAGATGATGTGTCATTATTACAATAGAGATTTCATGATACGGAAGAAAATGTTAAAAAGTTCTGATAAAGCTATATTTCTTGATGTGGAAAGCACTATAAATTAGAATGACACATGTGGATTTTCGGGAAAAAGTATAAGTAGTTATCATTTTTATTTAGCTTAAAAAGGGTGATGTATGCCATACCACATCATTATAGCCCGGTGATTGGCATTGACTTTCTTGAATAATGAATTCTTGAATTTCAGGCCAACTTAAGAGCCCGTTTAGACAGACCGGCTCGGAGAGGAGAGCAGATTTTTATCGCGATGGAATCCAAAGTTTTGAATTATTGTATTAAGGTTTATTTTTGTATATGCACTTATTTTGTCATTGGGAATGCCTGAACGCGTTTAGTGTGAAATAATGAGAGGAGCCGACTGGCTCCGATTGCCTGCTCTTACTCGCTCTTTCTCGATCTATGTGAAAGAGTTGGCGGCTCCGCACCGGCAAATTCCAAGCGCATGCGAGCCGGTCTGTGTGAAAAGAAAAATACGAGCCGATACTCTCCGAGCCGGTCAATGTGAACGGACCCTAATGGAGAAGTTTTATGCCTCTTCTACAACAATTGTGAGGAGCAAAATCAGGTGGTGATATGAGATGCGGCGAGGCGAACTCAGATTTGGGATGCTGGTGAGCCAAAATATAGAGCGGTGCTTTAGTGGACAGCAGTGGAGAGATTTGAAGAAATTTGATCGACGTCAAGGGTCAACATAACTTCGAATGGAGCAATTCTTCAAGAACTACAGCAAGTACATTATCAACGTCATGCATTGGTAAGTATACAAATTCAAGACTGCTTCAGAGCGCATGCCTAATGATAGCTACAATGTGACCTGAGCGGATAATCGACCAGCTGAAACAAACGAATACACTTTTATCTCTGCAACAATATAATTAAGAAGTTGCAATTAATTTTAAAATAATAGGGTTTGATGTTGTCAATATATTCATTGAATAAAACGGATCAAAACACATATAAAAGTATTTTATTTTGCCTATATGTTATTAAGGACTGTGACATTATCAATTTGCATTATTAGGGTTCCGTACCCAAAGGGTAAAACGGGACCCTATTACTGAGACTTCGCTGTCCGTCCGTCCGTCCGTCCGTCTGTCACCAGGCTATATCACATGAACCATAATAGCTACACAGTTGAAATTTTCACAAAAGATGTATTTCTGTTGCCGCTACAACAACAAATACTAAAAAACAGAATAAAATAACTATTTAAGTGGGCGCCCATACAACAGACCAGATTTTTTTGGCGTTTTTATACATAACGGTACGGAACCCTTCGTGCGCGAGTCCGACTCGCACTTGGCTGATTTTTTTTAAATCATAAACCTGCTCTGGCATTGACTGCTTGGCGGAATGAAGTTCGCCGGGTCATCTAGTTATACGATAAAACTTCGTAACGATAAGCCTCCTTTTAAAAATCATTACTTCACAAAACCCCACTTGTTGTTAACACTATCTATTAAAAGCCTACTTTAGAACATTCAACATATATATACACTAAAAAGCCTCCAACCTCCAGTAGGCAACACTCACTCTTCCACAGGCGCACGCAGCAGTCGTCCCCGGACGAGGCGAGCAGCGTGCCGGTGACGTTCCACGAGACGCGCCACACGCACGACGAGTGCTCCTCGAACGCGGCCATCACTTCCACCTTGAACCGCACGCCGCAACCCGTGCCTGATGACTCCCTGGAACCGAATGCTTGGGGTTTAAGGGATTTCTATAGGAAACGCGC
Source organism: Hesperia comma (assembly GCA_905404135.1). NCBI lineage: Eukaryota > Metazoa > Arthropoda > Insecta > Lepidoptera > Hesperiidae > Hesperia > Hesperia comma. The sequence continues at coordinate 10,093,317 of FR990031.1, read as the reverse complement.
ATAGGTTTGACCGTTCATTCATATTCGCGCGAATATGTGAACCCACAAGTGATTATGCGAAGTTTTTGACATACTCGTGATTTTCCCAGCTGTCAAAGTTGTGACAATTTGTACATTATACAATGTTTGCGCGCATGTGATTGAGTGTGGTGAAGGCTTTGTATCCACTATGTATAACAACAATTCACTAGTAACACTGAGAAAAAATATCACACTGATCTGCATCTCTTCTTACATGGGTCTAAAGCTGCCTATCCACCGGAACGGAGCGAGGCAGTGGAGCGGAGAAACGGAGAAATATTAACCAATAGCTAGCACGCAATCCCTGTCGACTGGCACTGAGCGGAGATTTTATGCAATCTTATTGGTTGATTTTCTCCGTTTCTCCGCTCTGCTGCCTCGCTCCGCTCCGGTGGACAGGCAGCCTAAAGCTACATTTAAAGTAACAAGTATGTATGCATGAATAAAGTCGAGAGATCCATATCTAAAAACCAAACGAATCCTTATCATGCTATGTATCTAATCGCAACGTAATTGATCTGCCACGTTAAACAGGTGCGGTCGGTAAGTAATAGCTAGTGGTAAAATTCTTAGACATTTTTTTTATTCATAATAAATGGGCTTTATCGTGAAAACGATCATGCCGCCCTGGTATAATCAACTTACACAGTAGGTACCATTTCATACAACAATAGTAGATTACGATACGGTGCGTAAAGTTGCCCATTTTTGAACGGCGTGAAGTTAGCGCACGAGCGAAGCGAGTGCGATATACGCCGTTCAAAAATGCAACTTTACGAACGAGTATCGTATATTATTTTTCAACACACTTGCTCGTAAAGTTGCTATTTTTTTCTTTAGTCTTACGCCCGGAATGCGGTTTATTACACACTAGTGCGTTTTACTTTTCATTGCCGCACTAGTGTTTTTCTTATTCCACTTTTTTTTAATATCCGTAAAGAGGTTGTTACCAAAAGATTTATTATTTTGTAAATAAATAAACTTGTTGTACTTAGTCAAAATCTGATAAGATAAGATTATACTTCATCTAATTATCTATTAAAGCATTTAAAAAATACAATATTTTAAATCATTAATTACCGTAAATTCTTATTAGAAATACATAATTTTATTGTGGCTGTAAGTTTTATTGTGGCTGAATAGCGGTGTTCGGTGCCTCTGGACTTAACCAGCGCGCGCATAGTTATTCAACCAAAGATACGGCGCGCGAAAAAATAAACCTCCGCGCCATTTTGTGCAAACATTTGTTCGTTTATAATTTGCTGATTTGTGACTGAAAAATTTCGAATGTATTTTATACCTACCTAATTGTTTTTTTCCTCGCAAGTGTGTTGAAAAACGTCGTATGATACGCGTGTGCTTTGTTCATTACAGTCTTGGCTCTATTACAGCCCTCGCCTTGCGGCTCGGGCTGTGCAATACCGCCTCGACTGTAATGACCAACTTCGCGCACTTGTATCATAATGTACTATTATAGCACGAGTGACATAAACCCGCTTTATTGTAGTTATAATAAACAAAAGTTATAATTTGATGCTTTAATTTCATAAAGATTTTTGAGTTGCGATGATGATAATGTAATTTTATTGTGCGAAAGAGCATTACAAAGTGTTCGAAACATGAAGAGACAGATAAAAAAATAACGACAAAGCCTCCTGAAAGGAATTATTACGAAGTTGTTAATGTTTATATTCAAGTTTTGTACAACATAAAACTGAATTTAGGAGAATCTCTAACCTATGTAAATTCTTGCATAACCCGTATTTTAAGCACTAGTTTAGTATACTGAACCAACAATTTGAGAAGATAAGATAACTAATTATGAAATATTTTTTCGCTGATTTCACCAAACAGTGTCCTTTACCCATACTATGTTAAGTAAGTAGGTTATTTGTTTACTCAATAATATTTCCCATTAAAATATGATAAAGTAACAGTTTTCACCAACAATTTCAAACATAGGTTCTAACCTACAATACACAAAACATACTTCAACTGAATTAGTTTAAAAAGCAGTAAAGATAAATATGACTAAAGCACAGTATAGATAATTATAAGTGCAGGCATACATGGTGACTATTTTCTAACCTGTGGTGCGGGTTTGACGCGGGTTTGCGTCACTCAATGTCATAAAGTACCCTCATGTTATATATTTTTTAATATCTACCTTCGCGTTTGCGTCACTCAATGTCATAAAGTACCCTCATGTTATATATTTTTTAATTTCTACCTTCGCAATTTTCAATAATTTATTTTTGAACGGCGTGAAGTTGGCGTCATTTGCCATGTAAAAATGAACTACTTACGCCACTGAAAACTGTGACTTAAATGCGGGTTTAAGTCACGCTGTGCTATAATAGTACATTATGATACAAGTGCGCGAAGTTGGTCATTACAGTCGAGGCGGTATTGAGCCCGAGCCGCAAGGCGAGGGCTGTAATAGAGCCAAGACTGTAATGAACAAAGCACACGCGTATCATACGACGTTTTTCAACACACTTGCGAGGAAAAAAACAATTAGGTATCGACATTTTTCAGTCACAAATCAGCAAATTATAAACGAACAAATGTTTGCACAAAATGGCGCGGTTTATTTTTTCGCGCGCCGTATCTTTGGTTGAATAACTATGCGCGCGCAGGTTAAGTCCAGAGGCACCGAACATTCAGCCACAATATATTAAACTAAATAATTATGTATTTCTAATAAGAATTTACGGTAATTAATGATTTAAAATATTGTATTTTTTAAATGCTTTAATAGATAATTAGATGAAGTATAATCTTATCTTATCAGATTTTGACTAAGTACAACAAGTTTATTTATTTACAAAATAACAAATCTTTTGGTAACAACCTCTTTACGGATATTAAAAAAAAAGTGGAATAAGAAAAGCACTAGTGCGGCAATGAAAAGTAAAACGCACTAGTGTGTAATAAACCGCATTCCGGGCGTAAGACTAAAGAAAAAATAGCAACTTTACGAGCAAGTGTGTTGAAAAATAAATTACATCTATGTAGCAGGTCTCTTATGAGCTAACATGTAACGCACTCTGGCGGAATCTGATATAGGATCCGCCAGTATGCTATTACAGATGCCGGTTTCCGGTTTGACAGCCTAGCATGTTCATTTGCCTTCTACACTGTTCATAACCACAACTCGTCTCTTCATCTAGCTGGTTAGACCATACTCACGGCAAAGGCTCGATCTTGATGATGCGCACGTCCTTAGCGGCGACGGCGAGCAGGTGGAACGAGCGGCCGAGGTTGGGCGCGAACGCCAGGTCGTTGACCGGCTCCACCACCGACGACAGGCAGTCCGTGCGCGTCCAGCGGCGGGACGCCTCGCTGTATCTGTGTATGTGATGATGGGGGTTATATCTCGGATAGAAATAACAGAGTTGCAAATGATGAGGTGAGGTGAGATGAGGAGAGTTAGGGTGGGGTGGGGTGACGGGAGAAGAGGTGAGGTGAGGAGAGGTGAGGTGAGGTGAAGTGAGGAGGGGATGAGGCGAGTAAGAATTTTCACAAAATATTACTGGTGGCTAGCAGGCCATTTTCAGGAGTAGACAGTAAGTTGGATGTTGTCAACATTGTCATGGAATAAAATGATTTTGAAAATTATTCAAGAGTAATTCCTCAACTCCTCAAATTATATCGTAAAAATGCACATTTTTTCAAAGTGTACATTCTGTGTCACACACTATTGATGTCTTTAGCAGATCAGTGACTAGTATATCATCTGGTTGTTCAGTTTGATCTGGAATTATTGTTCATATTTAAACTTTGTTCATTGTTTTACTTATCATTACTCACTCATATATGAAAACCTTGCCATTACACGCGCCACCCTTTTCATTCTGTACGTTGGAGGAGTTCCCGACGTTAGGCTCGTCGCTGCCCACGGCCAGCATCGGAGGGTTAGAGTTAACTCTAGAACATGGGAGGAGAAAGTAAACTAATACATTTCAACGGCTGTCAAATAATTTGTATAAACATAATTATTAATTATTTTTATAAAGCTGAAAACTGTAAACCGTTTTAATTTATTTATGAGAATTCACTGTCAGTACCTTGACAATGATGGATTCCAGGAAAGACAGCTAATTGACACTTTAGTGGGAATTTCATGCTGCAGTGTCCATTGTGCTAAGTTCATGACATCTGGTGCTTCATATATCCTGGAAATATCACATAGATCTATTTGTAACAACCTATTAGTTTGTGGTACTCTGTGGTCAACATTTAAGCATCATTCATTTTATCAAAGTATTATTTAAATTTTTAATAAATATGTAATGAATACACTTCTCATATTAATTAATTATTTGTATATTATATTACAAAGACATGATAAAATTGTGTAAGAATAAATACCTTATAATGCCATCAGCTGAACATGTGACAAGCAGTAAACCAAGGTGTTTGGGACCAAACTTCACATCAGTCACTGAGGTTCTTGAGTCAACCAGGTTAGATCTCTTTACCCAAGTACGAAGCCCTTTTTCGGACCCGGAGACAGTGGTGTCTCCTAAAATTTATAAAATATTACAGTTAGTTTGACATCACAAAATTATATCAGGTTACAGTTCCTACATAAAGCAAATGCAGCTTGGTATTTAAGAAATGAGGATCTCTATTAGGAGCTTAAGGTAACCTTGTCAAAAATGTAATTATGAAGTATGCAGAGGGCAGAGGCTCACTAACAAATATCAAGGCTACCAGCCCCTTGACACCACAAAGTCCTCAATATCAGTGAGAGCTAACTAGAAACACTAGTTATGTGCCTGATAGAACCCAATAAAATGTGAATCTTTATGAAAAAGTGCTCACTTAAAATATACTCTATTTTATTAAATTACTAAATTACTGATTATGGGTAGATTCATAGATTGTATTTTTTAAGCATTTTTGAATGCTTTATTTATATAAAAAATAAAGAAGTTTGTTTCATACATACCAACTTCCTCCCATATAGCAGCTGTGCGGTCAAATGAACATGTGGCCAGAACTTGTCCAAACTCAGGATGTGCCCATGTAACCTTCCACACGGAACCATGGTGAGCCTTCCAGCTGCCAGTGAGTCTCCAACCTCCCTTGCTATCAGAATCCCATACCTTCAATTCAAATGCCAATTATATCATGTGGGTGATACATTTTTATTTCCATAGTCACGGTCGCGAGAGCGAACTCGCCTATTCCCCGCATTCTTGCCAAACTTAACGCTCTTCTGGATGCATACCCTGAGTGTGATTTGTTTGCAGATGAATGGCCGGAAATATTGTCAGTATGCATGAAGTTCTGCGAGCGAGAAGCATAACTGTGGAGTCTATAATTAATGTAATTGGTGTAAACCGTTTTAATTATAGTAAAACAATAAATAAAATAAAAGTATAGAGGTGCATTATCATAGAGAAGAAGCTTCTCGGCATTTCTTCTTAAATGAATAATCAATCAATTTATGATACATCTCAATTATGACTTTACTATAAGTAAGTATATCTTAAATCTCATATACTAAAGTGAACTTTGTGCTTTACTACTGCAAGTAGACCCATACCTAAAGTTGGGGATAAATGCCTGGAACATGCATACAATTTAAAGAGTTAATGCAACCATTACAAAAAAAAAAAAAATACAAAATTAATAAATGCCGATGGCAAGTTCTATTACAAAATTAATATGCATTGCTCCAGTAAACGAAAAACGATATTGTGTTGAAACCTGCATACCTGATAGTACCTTATAATGCGTCAAATATAAATCTTTTAAGTTTGCGGTCAGGAGGTATTATAGCTAAAACATTGTTCATGTCAACAAAGTAATATTTGAATACAAAATCCTAACCTTAACGTATTGGTCGCTGGAACATGTAGCCATTCTTTCCCCATAGAAATCGTACGCTACATCGTGTATCAGGTCTTTGTGGTCGGCGATTATCGTTTGAGATTCAAACAAATTAGTTGCAGCTACGTCTCCCATTATGAGAAGTATTACTCTATTAAAAACAACTGTACGGCATAAAATAATAACCAAAAGTCAAATCAAAACCAACCAAACCAAACTTCTAAAAGTTAAAAGTCAAAATCAAAACATGACAGAATTTGTTAAGCGACGATGACATTGACATAAGGGGCTGCGTTCGGTACGGTAACTCGACCAAAATACTCAAAACGTTATAAAAAATGTCCTTTTGGGCGTTTTGGTCGTGTTGCGGTTATTATCGATATGGCTTTCGGGCAACATGAAAACTTCCGATACTGGGTAGGTCACTATCCCCTCGACCAATCTGTACTGGAGTAGCGTGGTAGTGTGGGCTTCTAGCTGGGCCTTCTCTGTTCTTGATGATGAGGATAGACCCGTGCTCAGTAGTGGGTTACAGCCAGCCAGTCTATGAACTACCTAGGTACCTCGTCTGTGCTATGAACAAAGGTGTTAAGAGCCCTTGTTAAACTTAATTTTTTGTAACTGGTGTAGAATTTGTAAACAAGAGCAGGGTCATGAATATTCAATCATAAAATCTATTAATATTAATAAGTACTATAATATAATATTAATAAGTACTATACTGATATTATCTATTCTATCTATACTAATATTATTGTTACGTGTCAGGAGTACTGGGTTCGAGAAAATGCCAAAATGTGTACCACAAAAACTTTATTGTACTCGTAGATACACAATTACACTATGTACACACCAAAACACTATGCACGTAGGTATTCCTGCCCCTAGTAAAGACGGTTGTATCCAGGTTGTATCCCATCTGGCCCGGCGCCGGGCCACATGGGAAAAAAGAAAAAAACGTTTTAACTGGCCCGGAGACCCGTGGTCCAACTAGTTAGACAGAGCAGTTGGACCCATAGAGATATTACAATAGAGTGGGTGAGCCATACGGCGCGGCGGCTGCCCACACATTGCAATCGCCCCCGGTTAGAAAGAGAAACAACGATAACGGTAATTACCTATCTCTCTCCGATCCCGAGGAGCCAGAAAGAGAAAGGTGATTACTAAAGATTTCGTTATTTTATCCTAGGTACGCTCTGAAGCCTCGCCAGAAAGAGAAAGGTGATTACTAAAGATTTCGTCTCTTTTTATCCGAGGTGCGCTCTGAAGCCTCGCCAGAAAGAGAAAGGTGATTACTAAAGATTTCGTCTCTTTTTATCCGAGGTACGCTCTGAAGCCTGGCTTCTGCCCTCTAATGTAATATCTTTATGCTTGGACCACTGCCCCGCACTCTCGTAAACATACTCGTCGAACACTGTATCGCCCGTAGAAATCACTTCACTTCTCACTGGTATCGCTCGTAGGTATCGCTGCTGGTTCTTCCCGGTTTCGCTTCCGAAACTAGAATACCACGCAGTCGACCAAGTGCCCCTTTTATACCATTCATGACATTCTGGAATGTTCCCGTAGTTTTCGGAATAAGGTTCTAGTATATTACTTGCAATCGACTTTCGACCTTATGACTATTGTCGTAAGGTCGAAGCGTCGTGCGCGTACTTTCGAGTTGTTTATTGCTTCTGGTTTAGCGAAGTACATGCGCCAGGGTTGTCACATTATAAAGAACGAAAGTCACATAATATAAGATTTGATTGTTTGTTTGCATTGAACAGGCTCCGAAACTACTGAAACTGAACCGATTTGAAAAATTCTTTCACTGTAGGAAAGCTACACTATTTCCGGGTGACATAGGCTATATTCAAACTATTTTCAAAAAAATTCGGAATCTATAAAACTGCTATAATAATGTAGCCCAGGCCCAGTGTAAAAAACTAAAGAGTTTGTTTGTTTGAACGCGCTAATCTAAGGAACTATCGGTCCAATTTGAAAAATTTTATGTGAAGTAGTTCCCACGGGACGCGGGTGAAACCGCTGGCAGAAGCTAGTAATTAATAAATGTTACATTTTAACAATGTCAATGTCTCTCTATAGAGACACAAAAGACCACAATGTTATAAAATACATGTACTAAAAAAAAATTCAAAGCATATAAATATGCTTAAATATATATTTCATAACAGGCTAATTAACAATAAACAAATGCAAACATTCACAACATAATTACACATTCACAATCATTTTCAGGTAATAAGAACAAACTGTTGTTAGTAACTAACTAGTTTGTTTAACAATTTCATTGATACATTGGGGCAACATTTATTTTTACATTAATTGGCACTATAATTATATTAAAAATTTTACTGTTGTCAACAATTAGATAAAATGATCAATTGGTATTAAAAAATTATACAACAGTTAGTGATTGGGGCTGTGCCTCATAATAAAATTCATTATTATTTGTTTATTGAGATTCATTTATAAGAAGCATGCTATGTTCTTAGTGATGTTGTTCATTACAATAAACTCTGTTGTTTTTTTAATTGATCTATTTGCAATGCAAGTTTTCTGTTTGTTTCAAGTATTGCCGATTGGTTCTGCATAACATTCTGCATTTGCTCATTCATATTCGCTAGCTGCTTTTCCAAATACAGCTTTTGTTTTGTCAAGGCCATCATTATGTGTAGAAAATAATTCCGATTATCGTCTGCCACTTCTGAAAGTGTCAGTTGTATAAAATCTTTTAGTTCATTGACTACTTTAAGGTCTATACTTGGGGGTACATTACTGTTTAACTGCTTGATATTAGACAAATTAATGTTTGAGCTCTTTGCATCATCAGTGACTCCGTTTGTTATGTTTATTGGTGATGGAAGTAAAAAGTTCTCAGCCACTTTGCTGTTCAATGGGGTTGACATCTTGCTTATATTCTTTTCTGTATCCAACTGTCGGTACCTCATTTCATGCCTATCACTTCTCCGTTCAAATTCCATAGTTTTATTAACATCTTCATCGAAGTCTACATTTGATTCATCAAGTCCTATCATCACAAGAAATGAGTCTGCTTTGTTATCTCCAACCCCTGTTATTTCTACAGTAGGTTTAGGTGGTGTGTCATTTATGAAGAAGACGTCAGAAGTTCTTGTACGAACTGGTGATTGAATTTTTAATGGTGAATTCATATCCACATCCTCCCGAAGACTTACTTCAGTTGATAATGTCTTTTTCCTTACTGGCTGAAAAGCAATCTTTTTCACCTCCTCCTCATGACCTTTTAAAACTTTGTAGGGATTTGTTAAGTCTCGTAAGTCATAAACCAATATGTGACCAGTCTTTGTACCAAGAGCAACTTGGTTTTCGGAGTTCATAGCTATAGAAGTTAACATGTAAGAGGTGCGGATAGTAGAAACAACATTTTGCAGTCTTATGTCGTAAACATGCATGATTTTATCAAAGCCACTGGACAACATGACATCCTTGTTAATGAGGGAGTATGTGAAGTCGCTCACAGGAGATGCATGAATATTCTCAAAAAACGCTCTGTCTTTATTAGTGGTTATATCTCGAAGTACAATGTGGCCTTCATCTGTTGCAAGGCCTAGCAGAGATCTAGTTTCATGGTGGAACTTCATAGCCGAAATACTCTTGGAACAATTCAATTTTATTGTCAATACTGGAATATTGGAAACAAGTCCATAAATAACTGTATCACCATTCTGCAAAGTGCTTGCCAAGCTTGTGTTCTTGGCATTGTAACTGATAAAATTGACACTTGATTGTTGTGATGGGCTTGGAAATGTTTTAGTGATTGCTTTGTTTTTAGTGTCCCAGATCATCACATTGCCACTTTTAGTACCAATTGCTATGTGGCGGTGACCATCTCGGTGGAAGCTGGCAGACCAAGTGTCTTTAAGAGGTATGTGCTGCAAGCTTCGGATATCGTGATCAGCCGGACTCAATATTTCAATCAGACCTTTAGCATTTACCTGAAAACAATGTAATATTTAATATATTTCTTATTTTTTAACTTAAATGTAACAATTTCAATACTGAATGACTTTTTATGTAAAATGCATTAGTTATACAATTTGTATTACAGTTTTGACTGACGTTGGCTCCTGGCGCACCCACTACTTTGATTGATTTGTATTTCATAAAGATGGGTCGACCCATCTTTATGAAATACACTCAGACAAATCGCTCATTCACAAGAAGGACGTCACATCTCAAAAATGTACAATTTTGAGTTAAATATACACAGAAGATTAGAATTTTTAACTTTATTTACTGTAAAAATGTCGTAAGAATCAGCCGTCAAATGAGGGAGTGAGACAGGTTGTGTCATTTTTTATCGATCTTGCTCTTGCACTATGCTTTTTTAAACACCGGCACATTTCAGTTGCTACGAATTTGGAGAAGTGAGAGAATGTGCAATTTTAGTGAAAATACATCATAATACTTGTTATGTCGAGCTTTTTGATAAGGTAAGTAAAAACTCATTTTATAACTTTATAATAGAATGACTTATCAAAATTTGTGTTGTTGTTTATCTAGAATTTTCTACTGATGTTATAGGTTATACTTCGTGTTGTGTCATTATTGATAATATTATACATTTATTTCATTTGAACTATATCCTCTTAACACATTATAAATAATAAGTAATTGTATTAGTGTAAATTCTTTAATGGCATATTTCATACAAAAACATTTTAGATACTAAAAGCTGGTATTGAATATTTAAAGTATATTAAGTTATGACGTTAATAACAATATTTATTTGTTTTTTAGACTGGATTATTACGAACTATCAACTATGTCTGGTAGCAGAGGGAGAAAAACATAAGCGTTTAATTGCATCTAACAACGATAATAATAAAAATAAGACAATAGGTTTTTCTTTATTTTTCATTTTTATGCTTTAATAATGTGAATAAACATAATAATCTTTCTCTTTTTTCAGTGAATGAAGAGGGTTGCAAAAGAGATTCAAATTGTAACAGGGATTTAAATAAAAATTGACAACTCAACTGCAACTCCTCGGTAGAGATCAAGCTACTCTAGCTACTCTTGTTCTTCTAGTAGCACTATTTAGCTCTTTTAAATGCGTGAAAAAATGCACAGTAAGGACGAAGATGGTTTTCTGGGGTTATTATATAAAAGAGCTATACCAAGTTTTTATGCTCCTTTTTCTATATAATAGAAAATAATTCCGTATGATTTTTATAAGTTTCAATGATTTGTTTCATTTTTATACTAAGCTTGTACGTGATTAAATAATTTATAAGAATTGATTTTTATGTTTCATTTTATTGAAATTTTATAGTTTTTAACCGACTTCAGAAAAGGAGGTTCTCAATTCGACCATATAGATGCTTCTTATGTTTGTTCAGCGATTTTTTTCGTTGTTTATGGGCCTATTTTGATAATTCTTTTTTTGTTGGAAAGTGCCTAGGTATTCCAGGAGTGGTCCCGTGATAAGGCCACCAGCATCTGATGATGGGATCTTAGAGAAATCAAGGGGAACTTTCGAAAATAGTAAGGGGCAACTAAAATAGTAAGGGATGTGTTTGTTAATGTTTCCATTAAGTATAATAAAGCACTACAATTTCATGAATGTCTGTAGTCGATCTAATGAAGCAGAAAGACAGTCGAGGGAACTCCTCAACAATTTATAGCAATCATCTTGTGTTTGAGCTTGATTACTTCATAGTGAGAACTTTACACTTAGGTGGTTGGAATTGAGCTCCACATGGCGGGTAGTTTTTGAGTTATATCTGCTCGTCGATGTTGAATTCGGTTTTTTTTTTGTAAAAAGTAATTATTATGACTGACTTATTCATTTTTATTTTCTAAAAGTTCTTTGAATTTTGAAGGATATTTGAAGTTTCTAGTTTTTAAGCATTAGGCTGAGTTTACTACCTATATTATATTATAACTACCTATATTAAGAGTAGTATTAACTTTAGATACCTGTATTATATATTTACTATCATCGCTCCACGATATATCCCTTATTATTCCATCATAGCACCCATATGATTTTTTCAGATCAAAGCTGTTAGTATCGTATAATAATAACCGCGAACTAACGGAAGACAAATACATATTTGTGGTTTATTTTTACGGACTCATGTAAAATAAATGATTTTGCGGTCTAAAATTTATTCCGTCACTTATTTGCATTGGAAAAAATAACGCCGAAATAAAAACGATCGCGCAAACATAAAATTTTGACATTCAAAGACAATGCCGTTACTCTATGGACAATCAATGCACATTGCCAGTTGATAATATTGATAATTATTTCCACAGTTGACTTCAGTGGGCTGAGTGCGAGTTTTCAGTGACAAAACGCGCTCGCTACGTAACTGCGAGTTAGCTAAAATTTGTATGGGATCAAGCTGAGTCATTTACGTCCCGCTAGGTGGCTCTGCTCCGATCCCATACAAATTTTAGGTAACTCGCAGTTACGTAGCGAGCGCGTTATGTCATTGAAAACTCGTACTAAGGCCCCAGTTGACAAAGAAATATTGTTGCCATATTCAAAATAAATTACCATACTGATTTAGGCTACCCGGCACCATAGAGATATTAATAGTGTAATATCTCTATGCCCGGCACCCGCTCATTATGATATGACTTTTTGTCCCGGACACTTTTTGTTGCCGAGTTGAGTGCTTTGAAGATGTATGGGAGTCCGCTGATTATGGTGACGCATATCGGAGAGAAAAACCGGCCAAGTGCGAGTCGGACTCGCGCACGAAGGGTTCCGTACCATTATGTATAAAAAGGCCAAAATAATCTGGTCTGTTGTATGAAAGCCTCACTTAAATATTTAATTATTGTTTTATTATAGCCACATATTACGCACAACGCCATCTCTTGGACCGAAAGGTAACTAAACTATCTCTGAGGCGTCCCAACTTAAATATTTATTTTATTCTGTTTTTTATTATTTGTTGTTGTAGCGGCAACAGAAATACATCATCTGTGAAAATTTCAACAGTGTACTATTACGGTTCAAGAGATACAGCCTGGTGACAGACGGACGGACGGACAGACGGACAGCGAAGTCTCAATAATAGGGTCCCATTTTACCCTTTGGGTACGGAACCCTAAAGATCGGACGTCTATTGTAGCCCTTAAAGTACGCTTACTTGAGGTGACACACGGGCGAGTAAGGTTGTCGAGCCACACGTACGTATACATACTCGTCACCTACATTACATTAATACGGTTCCAGTATATGGTGCGCCCAACTTATCTCTGAAGTGGCAAAAATTGGAACCATGTTAAAAAGTCATTCATAAGTACGTTATGGTCATTCATCTGTCAGTTATTTCCTCTCGATGATTGGTCCAATGCGTCCGACAGCGCCTCTCTTCATTTCAAGGTTAAGTTGGGTTTATAGATGCTTATTTTGTGGTTAAGTTCACAGGGACGCAGATATAAGCCCCGCAAGTTGATATTGCGATGAAACCTTGTCACAATTACAGCTGCGTGACGTCATCCGTCGCAAAAAAGTACAGATAGCAAAACAATGTAATAAAAAGTAAATAAGCTAGGGTTAAGGGTTTATTTGTAATGGGTTTATTTCACGAGCACGACTGTTAATTAATTTCTTACTCATTTTAACGGGTAACAGGTAACAAAACTAAATAACAAAACTCAAAAATAAAACAGGATAACAAAAACAAAAAGCTATAGGTAACAAGTACTCGATGCGCGTAAGCACGTAAGCGCGGGCTTTCCTTGCATACGGTACACCACCGCCACCGCCAATTGCAATATCAACTTGCGGGGCTTATAAAACCATAGAGATAGGAATAAAAACCTACGCGGACTTTCAAAGATAAAAAAATACGTTATAATATCTTTTTTTCACAATATCTATTCTTCTTTTGTAGCGGCATAATTTAGTTCAATTTTTATTATATATTTGTATAATTTTGGCCGCGTTCCTTAACTAGCTCATTACAATCCCGCCCTCAACGCCCGTATTTTGAGTTCCCTTAGGCCGAGATGGGTCGTTGTGATCAAAAGTGATGACGTAATCCATGACGTCACAACCGATCAAACAAACACTAAATGCCACGACCATAAGGCCCATAATCTGTAATGGAACGCTTTTTGAGACGTTATGAGTGTTATGGGCGAGTTACGGAACACGGCCATTGTGATCAGTTTAGCGTGGTTTAGCCCAGTCACAGATAAAGTCGTACAAGGATATTTTGGCGTGTGGGTGACAGAGACCCTCTGCTGCTTGTAGGACTATACCTACTTATAATAAATATATCTGTGAGCCCAGCAAAATCAAGCGATTATAACTCTCAAAACCTATCAGAAACCGTTCCACTTGGTCATTAAGATCCTTTGGTGCACGGCGATGATGTAATGAGGGTCGCCGTTTTTGTACTCACCAGTAATTGGCTTCACCGGCGAGTGAGGTCCTGCTGTCAAAGCCCACCCATACATAAACAGTGACAAGTGATATTCAGACAAGTGAGAAGTGACAGTGCCACAAACTTATCTGACCCGGTGGCCAAAATTGGAACTAATGCAATTGTTATACTGTTGTTAGACAAAGACAAAGACAGTAGCGCTCTTATTACCGGGTCAGATAAGTTTGTGGCACTGACAGCCAGACCTTTCATTTTACTTTGAGTCATAGATAAGGTTTTAAAGTTCTAGCTTTAGTTTTTCAAGCTCGCCATTTGTGATGTTTATATTATCACTGATAAAATCCGTTCCACAAGGGTACAAAATTGTAAGCCATGTGATTGGTGAATCGCGCACAGCTCCGCCTCAGTGGAACCACACCCTTAAGCAACCGGAATACGTAATACAGACGTCAATGGCGTGATCGTTATGAGTAGATAGTGGAATGCAGTCAAGTGAAGTGACTGACATTGTATTGATTGACAGCCATGAGTTATGTCATTGACTCGTTGGCCGCGTTCCGTAACTCGACCAAAACGCCCAAAATGACAGTTACGGAACGCAGCCGTTGAGATTTGACATTTGACAGATTTGACTATTTGTTTGATTTGAGATCAGCGTTACCGAACCTCCCGATTTTACGGGAGATCTCCTGATTTTGTACCTCATTTCCCGATCTCCCGATATGCAATCATTTTCTCCCGATATTTGTGTAGCGTTGAACGTCATGGTTGAACGCAACGCAACCCTGGTAAAATTAACCCACCCTAATCGCCTCATTGAGAAATCTTGGTCGGCGATTTCCCTGTAACTATGGACACATTAAAAAGCAGTAGGAATGTGAATCCATGAGTCATCTCTGTTTAACAATTTGTTGTAGATCAGGTAAGTTTTTGTTTGGCATTCGCTACTCTTCTCTTGCCTTGGTTCAAACTGGTTTATCTGTGTTAATCTATCCAAGTCTTCTTTGTTTGCTTACGTGATTTTTAAGTTTTTTGCTAATATTTTTAAAACATAACATTTAGGGCTTGTTTCACCACTTCCTGATAAAGTGTGAGATATCTGCCAAATAGTTCTATTCGACACGTGTGAAACCAAAAGTTGTAGTTTATATGGCGAATAAGTTCCTGATAAGCTATGGACTTTATCAAGAAATGGTGAAAAAGGCTGTGAATATGACGTCTTTTTTTATCTCCCGTATTCTCCCGATGTTCGAAGCGTAGTTCTACCGTATTTTAAATTTTTCGTTTGGTAACACTGTTTGAGATCGACATCCATGCCATGACGATGACGTGTACTTATGTAGCTTAATCAAATCAATATTAAAAATATTAAAATTGAAGTTGAGCGTTCTTTCCGCTGATATTATTATAATATCGACTGCATAGCAAAATAAGTAAGTAATTACGACATTATAACAGCTATATTATAACACCTATATTATAATCTAGTCTACCAATGTTTTCAATGTACACATCCTTGACGCCGGTGGTTCTTTGTTATTTCTTGTTTGTGATAATACTGTTAATAACTTACTAATTTGCCTTTTAAAACACTGACCAGCATATCGCCTAACGTTTCAGATCCTGCTACAATGATTACCGATATCCAGTTGGCTGTATTCTCGAATATTCTAGGCGTTTCGATATTCTTGCTGGTTATACTCTACCATTACATCAGTGCCAATAGCACCAAGTGATGAAGGTATGAATTTAAGTGGTAACTATGTTAAATGTCAGAGGCATTCGTGCATGAAATCTTCTATACTTGGGTTGGCCACTAACCCTCCATCAGTTTACACTGGTGCAGCATAGTGGAGTATACTCTTCACCTTAATGATGGGGAAAGGCCCCTGATCAGTTGTGGGCCAATATTGGGTTGAAGCCAGCCAATGTAAAATTCATAATATCCACAATAAGTGCGCTATCTATCTATCTATATACCTATCTGTCGGTCATCTTTTCACCCTTAATTAATTCACTGAACCAATTTAGAATACATAATGTTGCATAGAGGCCTAGGATAGAAATTAAGTTTTTATTAAGATATTTATTACAAAATGCAAACATAGCCATAGACAAAAATTGAAAAGATAATAACAAGACTGACCCACACTTAGCTATGGGTCAGAAATAGCTCTAGGATTCAACCAAACTCAGTCTTAGCAGGAACCTTGTGATATATTAACATTGTTTGTATTTGAATTAATTGTAGTAAAAGGTAACATACAAATGTTACTCAAAGTTTACTGCAACTATGACCAAATCATTATTTAACCAAATTATCATTATTATTAGTAGGGACAAATGCACAGACAGAGAGAGATATGCTTAATTGAAATCATTTAATTACTCTCTGCTATCCATCAGTCATCTGCAACAAAGTTTAACTGAACCAATGAACTATCGCTGCTATAACTATGAATGGTCATGAATTTGCATCAGGTGTTTGTGGAATTACACTATTACAGATTGCATTTCACCACTGTAGTCTACATACTCTGAGGATGCCCTATTTTGGGGCAAAATATGTGTTGGTGGTGTTATGTATGTTGGTGTACATTTTCTTTGTTTCATTGCATGTTCCTATGTGGAAGGGAGGAAGGTGCTAATTGCACGACAATAAACTACATTTTTTTTTTTAATAATAATGGCATTCACATCTCTAGTGAGTGAGACGTATTTGGCCAATTACAACGTTAAGTGAGAGTACCACGTAGGGAGAATGTTCGGTGTTTAATTTTGAAATAAGGCAGGAATTTGGTCCGGGGAATCTAAAACAAACAACATTAAATGACGACACAAACATCACAACACAATAACGGTATCATACAAAACAAAATAAGCCTTATTAGTAGGGAATGCGAAAGATTAGGAGGAGTAAAGAAAATAATCATAAGATAATAAATAAAAAAGAACCTTTAAAATTTTAAGTTATGAAAACAAATATATTTCATTAAATATGCTATAAAAGAAGAATGCGAATAAGTGAGAAGAGACTGAAAGTTGATAGGTCGTGGTATATCTGGAGGGAGAATGTCGTATAAAGAGAATGACCGTTTAGGACAATTGAAAAAAATATGATCTACCGTTCCATCGTCCAAACCACATTCACAAAGTGAGCTATCGCGTATTCTGATTTTGGCAAGGAAGACCGATGTGCATGCATGACCCAAACGAAGGCGACATATGGTAGATGTAGCTTGTTTTCCTCCTTTTCTAAATCGGAAGAACCAAGGTTTCCGTGGTATCAAAGGTTGTATGTCCCCATAGTAACGTCCTTTAATAAGTCTTGAGGAATCCCATAAATATTGCCAGTCAGTCAGTCAGTGTTGCTATGTGGAAGGGAGGAAGGTGCTAATTGCACGACAATAAACTACATGTTATGATTGCTTATTGATTGTTGCAATATAGATTATTCTTTCTATACTATGATGACCCTAAGATGTGGAAATAATAATTATTGTTCAGTGCATTGTTTGAAACATAGAAGATAAACATTTGAACTGCCACAAAATCTTTATTACTCATTACAAATAGTGAAAATAAAATAAAGCTAAAAATGAATGGAGACGCCATATATAAAACATGTTTTTACTAAGCATTCCTAGATGTCACTAGTAGTAGTAATCCTGCAGTCAAGTTATAAACCCAAATAGCTATTTGGGTTTATAACATACAAAAAGTCAACTCATTAATTGTCCATGGATGAGCAATGGTCTCCTCATTATTATTGAAGAGGTCTAGAGAGCACATTTCACCATGCTGCTCAAGTGTGGATTGGTGGAGCGATTAGTGGCTAACCCAGTATAAGAAGTTTTCACCTGGGACCGACAGCTTTACGTGTCCTCCGAAGCATGGAAGCGTTCAAGAAATTTTGCTACTAACGATCATCCATCCAACTACCGATTGCACCTGCAGTTGCTTAACTTTGTCAATCACTTATTATTAACGCAAGCTGCTGGGCTCTGAGCTCTTCAAGCTTACCTACCTAATATGTTTTTTTTACAAAGTATATACATAATATAGTGTAATTGCAGCCTTTGTGTGTTTTAAATGCACTATTTTTGGAAAATATGTAGCCATTGTTGCAATATTTTTGTAACTGTGATTTTACAACTTTTTTTTCATTGTTTCAGATCTATGTACGTCATTATATTATTCTGCAATGTAATTTTTAAGATGTAAATATAAAGTTTTATTTACAATTCGTTTTTTTATTGCACATAATATACTTTGATGTTACTTAACTAAAAGGTAACTTCTGTAATAAGATAAGGAGGGCCATATTGTACTACTGGTCTAAGATCCCGCGATACATTTACTACAGTCATCGGTTGTTTGATTGTGATCTATGTACAACATGGTTTGCCTGGTGTGCATTTCGAAAAATGGCCACTAGTAAGTTTAATTAACGAAAAATGCATGTATGTGTTATTATTTAAATAAAATCTACTCCATGCTCAAGATATACACCTAGACGACCTAGAGGACCTGAAAAGTCGGGATTGCCATTCGGCACGTGGCCGCAACCTGTTGGCAACAAGCCATAAAGAGGTGCTATTCTGGTGAAAGTTTACGTCCATCTGATAATTGCATCATTTATAGCTCAAATTAAAGCTCACTTTTTTCTTTACAATCATGATAAACTAGGTGTGCCTATGGAAAAATGGCCGCAAATCAATAATTTTCCATATAAAGCGTGTTTTTTAGTTGTTCTACACTACAATTTATTTCTTATTATTTTTTAGAACTATAATATGCAGTGAAAACCACCGTAACATCATTGAATGTAACCATGGACGTATATTGTAACAACCTAGTAACGCCACCTAGTAGGAAACTTTGGCAACTCTTCTTTGTGAATTTTGACTGAATACCATTTTAATTTATAATGTAGCGGCGATAGCCTAGTGGTTAAGAACTCCGCCTCCTATTCGGAGGGTACGGGTTCGAATCTCAGGGCACGCACCTCAATATATAACTCAAAAACTGACGAATTGAGAACCTCCTCCTTTTTTTGAAGTCGGTTAATAAAACTGCAACTGGTCACTGTCTGGAAACATATTTAAAAAATCTCAAGGGGAGGGGGGGGGGGCATTATAGATATAATTATGTAAGAGAACCCAAAATAATTATTTTATCATTGTCTGTTATGTCGTTAAATGCATTGCGAAGCCGGTGGGCAGAAGTTAGTTCGTATTATAATAGGGTAGGTAAGTACTTTCCGTAATGAAAAATAAACTATGAAAGGAGAATGGGCACTTTTGTATGGGGTGCGTCCCAACCCTTGTAACAAGTTGCGACTTGTATAAACATGTTGTCTTGAGACTATTTTATGATATGTATACAAAATAATTTAATTACTGAATGCAGGTAAAGAGTTATTTGCATAAGTTTCTTAGTACAAGCCATGTTTGTTGTTTCGAAATACATGATTTAAACACTTGATTTATTATAGTTGTTTTTTTTAATAATAGCATGATTGTTATTTACAAAGTACGTGTTAAAAACACGATTTATTATTTTCTCGTTTCTAATACAATACATGATTGTAGTTACATGATTAAACCTACATGACATGTTCATTCAAAAGTTAGTTTACAATGAATGTTGCGTATGGTTGTTGTTAGATATAAGACTCTAAAAGCTAATTGGTACATGTTGTAGTTTTTTTTATTGCCTGAAGGGCTTACGTAAAAGCAGACGAGCCACCTGATGGTAAGTGGTCATCGTCGCCTATAGACACGAGCAACACCAGAGAAGTCACAAGTTCAACGCCAGCCCTGAAGGAGAACTCTTTTTATACCTTTCTTGAAGAACCCCATATAATAGCTCTCCGGGAATACCTCAGAAGGAAGCTCATTCTACATCTTGCACGTTCGTGGCAAAAACGATTGTGAAAAACGGACCGTAGTCGTTCGCCACGAGTCCAAGCGATGCGGATGAAACTTCAATCTTCGGCGAGTTGTGTGATGATGGAAGGGTGAAGTTGGCACCAAATCGAATAATTTCTCGGAGCACTCACCGTTGTAAAGTCGGTAGAACACGCAGAGGCATCCCATGTCTCTCCTCAGACCTGATAGTGACTCGTGGGTCGTTGACAAGTCGAACCGCGCGCTTTTGTACGGCGTCAAATGGACTAAGCTGGTATTGTGGCGCCCCTGCCCAGAGATGAGAGCAGTACTCCATGTGAGGCCTGACCTGTGCTTTATAAAGCATCAGTAGGTCCCTTGCAGTGAAGTACTGTTTCGTTCGGTTTAGGACACCAAGCTTTTTGGAGGCCAATTTGGCCTTAGCTTCCAGATGACTCCGATACTGCACGTCGCTCGAAATGTCAACGCCCAGAATCCCAACACTTTTACCAACGGTGAGCGCGGTACCCTGAAATTGAGGCGCCATGACAAATGGGGTTTTCTTAGCGGAAAACGCGCAAACTTGTGTCTTCGTGGGGTTGAACTCAACTAAATTGAGTCGACCCCATTCAGCGACTTGCTCCAGAGAGTTCTCTACTTCAGACACAAGTTTGATTCTGCTATCCTCCACTTGTGACCGAGAGGCATTTGCAGGGCCTCTATAATAGGCATCTCCCGTGCTGTCATCTGCATAGCAATGAATGCCGTTTGCACGCTCAAGCATGTCATTGATATGAAGAATAAACAGGGTAGGAGACAGCACAGACCCTTGGGGAACACCAGCGTTTATGGGTTTCAAATCTGAGCAACAACCGTCGACAAAGACCTTTATATGTCGCTCAGACATAAAGCTGGCTAACCAACTGTATAACCTCTCAGGGAGACCGTAATATGGTAACTTCGCGAGAAGAGCCCTGTGCCAGACCCGGTCGAAGGCCTTAGCGATATCTAGGCTGACTGCCATGCTTCCCCGTTGCTGTCTAGGGCCTAAGCCCACCGGTGCGTGAGATAAACTAAACGATCACCAGCTGAACGACCGTGACGGAAACTGCACTGTCGATCATTGATTCATTATATAGTGTCATTATATAAGTATTTTTTATCTGTAACCCTACAAAGGGTAAATAAAACGTGTGATTTTTACAAAAACATCTTACGAAGCGCGCTAACATACTGAATTACATTAAAAAAATATCTGAAAATCTGCATTTTTCTTCATCACAGAATAGGCTATATCTTTTTTCCTGCACTAGATCCTGACTTGCTGCCATACAAAAAGTTTTAGTACTTTTTAAGACCTTTTTAATGACATACATCATAAAGTGTTACAATACTTGGGACGAAACCGCCCATATTCTCCTTTGATAAAAATAAAAATTTATGCCGAAATATACTTTAATATTCTGATTTTGAGTTATAAAAGCACATAATTATTTTAATATGTAATATTAAAATTCGAAATTTTTAATCAGAATGTCACGTGACCTAAAACACGAGAGGCATTGGTGTGACGTCATAAAGGCAAACCTATTCCTCCAAGAACTAAACTGTCAGTTCAGTTTCGTGCTTAGCAACTTGAATGAATGCCGGTCTTACATACAGTGGCACAAACTTATTTCACGCGGTAAGGGTGGCGCTAATGTCGTGGTATTTTTCTGACAACAGTATAACATTTGCATTAGTTCCAATTTTGGCCACCGGGTCAGATAAGTTTGTGGCACTCTACAATTTGCCATTATTACGTCATCAAAATAGCTGACAAGTTCTGACAGAGTTTTTCCGGAAATAAAAAAGGCGGTAAAGCGTGTTTATTTTGCCGAAATATATTTTTTGTTGCTTCTTATTAGGAAAATCAAGTTTATTTTTCACTACCGAAAGTACCCTATTCTTACACCGGCTTTTGCCGCTGTAAGACGACTTAGACGACACAGACCAACTGTCAAGAGTTTTCTTTGACTAGTAGATATGATGATTGAGAGCTGAGGAATCGGAATGGCATGGCAGTTTGGTTCCAGCTTTTAATAATAATAATTAACCAATCAATATAAAATCCGCATAGTGATATTTTGTGAGAATAGATAATAATTCAAAGGGTCGTTTTAGTCAGATATGAGTCAGATCATGTAAGTCCCGTGATTAGAAAACTGCGTGAACTGTGAACACTCCATTGAGATTAAGTTATATCGTTGCACTTTGTTATAGATTCATTTTTGATGGATTATAGGTACCTACTGCATGTTTTAGACTTCATACCCAAATAAAAACGAATTTGTGGGCCGTTTAAGTACCTCCATAATATATCGCGATCACACATTGATACAGGCAAAGAGTGAGTTCAAACACATTAAATTAAATTAAACACTGACGAAGCTATTTTATCCATTGAGTAGGTAGGTACCTAGGTTTTTCATCTGTTCATGTAAATCAGACTGCTTGTCCCTCGTGGTTTAATGCGAAGTGCCTACACAATACTCATTTAAAATTTTCAGTTCATTACCACACCTTGTCGGCTGTGAGAGTTCGCCCATAAATTACGCACGACACAGCCCACGATGGGGAATCGAAGCTGCAATTTGGCTGCGTGTGTTAACACGCCGGCCGCGTCCACCGACATCGGTATTAAGGACCTAACTCACTGTGTTTATTATTCATAATTTTATCAAAAACAAAGCCGATTTCAATGTTATCAAGTAATATGAGAAAGTGAATGAAACACATGGGTACCCTATAATTTTAAGGGTTCCTTAATCTTAACCTTGGAACTGCACTTTTTCAAAATCGCTGGATATACATAAAAAAATATTTGAATCTTAGACTTCCGAA
The DNA here is from genome assembly GCA_905404135.1 of Hesperia comma. NCBI lineage: Eukaryota > Metazoa > Arthropoda > Insecta > Lepidoptera > Hesperiidae > Hesperia > Hesperia comma. The sequence goes on along the minus strand of FR990031.1, from coordinate 10,070,279 downwards.
TATTGTGGTCTGAGAAGTCCTGCAAGTTGCAGTTTACTTAATCAATGTCGTCATACAATATAGGTACATAAATGTAAGATTATCAATAATTATCATATTATACCTATCAGTTTCATCATTAAATAAAAATAGTTGCAGACGATGTAATTTGCAACCATATGGGCAATACAGGTATATAGCCCATAGCTTCAAAAAATAAATAATTGATTTTATCGGTGAGTGCATAAGCTCCGTAGGGCTCGAGATTCGGCCGAGTAAGAGTAGGATTTATTGGACCCTGGGATCGTAGAAGCATGTTCATTCTAATAGCTACCCTGCCGTTGGTAAAATGCCATTAATTGGCCGCTACTGTTTTTCTTTCGTTTGAAAAGTTATTGGACCTTCCGCACTCGTAGTAGATACCTTCATACTATACCCAAGACTCCTACACGCTGATTCTGTAACGTCAATATTTTCTTTCGTTTCTCTTCGTTCTTACGGCCGAAAAAGAATCAGTGATGCCTTGGCTTTACTGATGTCCAATTTCCATGGGTAAAGGCGACTACTTACAGTCAGGTGGTTTGTTTGTTCATGTGTCGCCTGTTAATATAAAACCTATATATAAAAAACGTGTTCTTAGGTTCACGTATCATCATCATCATAATCATCTCAACCCATCATGGCCCACTATTGAGCACGGGTCTTCTCTCAGAATGAGAAGGTTAAGGCCATAGTCCCCCACGCTGGACAAGTGCGGATTGGCGGACTTCACAGTCTTCACACACCTTTGAGTTTTTGCGAACTCTCCGGCATGCAGGTTTCCTCACGATGTTTTTCCTCAGCGTTTGTAGCAAGCGACATTTAAATTCACGTATATACTATTTTACAATTTTAAATTGTAACTAATTTATAGGATAGTTTTATACTTACAACTAGACACCTCTGCGGGCACAGTGGGCTTCACGAGAACCTTTGGTTTTCTGTAAAGTTTTTTCCCAATATTCCAAAAACTAAATCTCAAAGGAACAATAATTACTTATTAAGCTTTCATCGTTTTATTCAGTAATGAATGAATGAATGAATGAATATTTTTATTCGAAGTACTTAGGTTTTTTACAAACTCTTTTCGAACGTCCATTTAGGTACGCAATCGCTTCAACAAACCCTACGGTGAGTGGTCTTGGAAGAAGAAAGGTAAAGATGTAAGCAATCAGTGTTATCTCAAATCAAAAACTTAGATGTTCTGATTGAAATTACCGCTATCTCTCTTTCCATATCATAAGGTTGTCTGGAAGAGATCGCTATATAGCGATAAGGCCGCCTTTTGTACTCTGTTGTTTTTGTTTTTTTTTCCTGTATGTAATGTTCTGTTCTTGGTGTACAATAAAGAGATAAAATAAATAAATAAATTTTATAAAACGAGATATTGCTAAATACCTACCAACTGTAACTAAATGTCCGGACTTTTTAAAAATATCAGCATCTTTTTATTACATTCAGCTATTTGGGACTATTTAAACTTTGCGATGGTTCAAAAGTAGGTAGGTACCAACTTCTTACTAATCATTTACTTAGGGATTCTAACTACCTTAAAATGTTCTTAACAGTTACGATTGTACCGTGCAGAAGAATTTAATAGTCGTTCATTTCAATCCGAGCCAGAAGTTCCCAATATTAGCCCGTCCAAACGAACTAACAAGGTTTAGCTTCATTTATAACAAAAATTTTAGTATAGAAGACAACATGAGCAGTAGGTCTGTCGTATTTGCTCTTTCCGTTTAAAAAAAGATAAGTAAAAGCGAAATAAGGCATTTTATGTTCAAGTAAACATCTTACTTTCTGGCTCTTAAGCGAAACTTGTTATTGTAGAAATTGCTGAGTAAACAGTGTTGTAAGCTTCAAGATAACTTCATCTTTTATTAGTCATAAAGGATACGTACCGAGCAGGCTCCGCTCGTATAAATACGGTAAACACAACAATCACCCACTCCAGTAGTTTTACGTAAACACCAGTACAGGATATATAATTAATTGGGTTAATGTTTGAGTACTTACTGTTATTGACTCTGTAATTTATTATTGTGCTATAAACTATTAAATGTGCTATATTATTATACTAGTTGGCGCTAATTTGCCTTCTGCATGCGACTATTTAATATTTAGCGATATCTCTGCGAAGGCTAAGATGGTGTACAGATTTATGGTTGCGATTGGTCGATATCAAACGCATCCTTAAAAACGAAGCTTAGCTTAGCTCTAGTGGAAAGGTACCCTTATTGTTTTGAGCTATGAGGTATGAGGTTTTTTACACGATGGAGTGCCTTCTGTTAGAAAACACACACATCTGTTGACTAAGCTCTGAAGAAACTCTAATAGCTTTGGGGGATTTGTGTGTTTTTACTTACACACACATGGCCAGATTTTTGATCAGCCCAGAAATGTAAATAATATTTAGCATTTTTTTTACGGAAGATATATTATCATATCATATGAGTATTTAAGCCTTGTACATAAGCCTAATAATAATATGACTCCAATGTCTATTGTTTATTTCACAGCTCTGTCTTTTGAACTGAAATAGGTAGACATCTGAAATTTTCACAGAACGCGTGTTACTGTGTTATTGAGTTAAATTAATAAATATGTTATTAATTTAATATTGATAGATTATTAGATAATATTGACTAATGGATTTCACTTATTGTCGAAAGTTGTGCGTCGAATCGCACTTGACACGTTTTATTAAAGTGTATAACAATTATTAGTAAGAAGTTTTGACGTGACAACGTCTTATAAATTGGTTTGCCGGGTGGCACTTCAAGAAACTGCGTTAGTAGCTCCGCTCACGTTACTTATAGTAGCTACGGCGTACACACGTTGGCGTGTTTCAGAAAATGGTACAGCGCCATCTCTGGAGAAGTAGAGTAACTAGTTTGTTACCTCACTTAGTTGTGACTAATGGTTAATGGTCTAACGGTTAGCAGCGCTAGATGGCGGATGGTGTTACAATGTTTTAAATATAATTCTTTGTATATGTTTACCCCATGAAGATACGGGAACGCAGGGTCAACTTCACAAATAACCACAACTGCTTCCAAACCCAAAATAGCAGTTTATTATAAAACCAAAGAAGTCGACACATTGCCCTTTACAAATTTTTCTCTTATATAAACTCCACGTTACACTCGTTAGCGCGTTTCACAAATTGGTACAATGCCATCTTGTTTACAAGTGAGGAACTATTTAACAAAAATAAAACATTAAACTTAAATTGCTTCCGCCTTCACATGACGGTTAGACAGTATAAATAAATGTTTTAAATTGTTACTATTATTTCATCCTTCTTCCTACTATACGAATGAATATTCACATTAAAATTATTTTACCACTCAAAGTCGTTGTCACGTAAAACTTTCGCCCGTATACCGACTTTACAGGCAACCAATTTTTTTGGTATTGAGGGTACTAACTCCTTCGATGAGATTTGAACCCACAATTTTCGATTCCAGCAAAGGAGTCTTTCCAGTAGGTATGGGGTATGTTTAATGAGCTAATACGAGTAAGACTTAAAGATAAATCTTTTTAGTTCTTTTAAAGAATTATGCACATTTGTAGAAGGGTGATAGATTTGGTATAGCTATGAAGATTATTTACAATTTATAATTACATGGAATATTTTTCTTTTCAAAAATTATTCCTTCCATTTATCCCCTACTTTACACTTTTAGGGGTTCAATTTTCAAAAACGTTGAAAGGTAGGTATGTTTCTTCGTCTCTAAACAGCAAGACTAACTTTGATTTCCAATAAAGTTTGCTTTAAATTTCCGTATACACAGTGTAATATCCCCCACGAAAAATATCTTCAAACATGGTTCTGTTACCTTTCTCTTTATTGAGAAGTTACATATTTTGTATCAAAGACACATCGTCACGTAACCTACTGAGGTGGTCAATGATGGAACGGTTTTTATTTAATGTTAATTTAATATTATCGAAAACTTTTGTACTGATGATAATATAATGGGAACTATTTACATTAAGAACGTTTCAATTTGTTGGAAGCGTAAAGTTTGACAAGTTTTCTAAGTTCGGTTACATATCACCGAGGTTCTAATAAGGTTTTACTTGATGAATCTTCTCTGCACCGCATACCGCAGCAAAACTCATTCACTTTGATCGTTACCGCGTGGTCTATCATGCTCGTCTCTTAAAACATGATCAGAAATATTATCGAGGTCTTCCACAAATTACGATAAGACTTGATGAAGTTTCGAGAATATTCGAGACTGGTAAGATCTCGTATTTTATATGCAAGGTTAATAAAACTAGTGCAACCATGAACCATTTTTCTCGAGCTAAAGACCTCGGCATTTTTTTTGTGGAATTACTTAATGTAGCAAACGGGCATGTAGCCCTTCCGCTCCCTCTCATAAGAAGCGTGACTAACCTAGAACAAGATTCAAATAGGGACTAGGATTTGGACAGGCACTGTTAGTGATAGTCAGTCTTGTTAGTTGTTGTTGGTTTCGGTAGTGAAATATAAACTTGATTTTCCTAATAAAAAGCAACAAAAAATATATTTCGGCAAAATAAACACGCTTTCTCGCCTTAAAATAAAATAAAATATTAATTATTTTTTATTTCCGGAAAAACTGTCAGCACTTGTCAGCCATTTTGATGACGTAATAATGGTAAAAAAACAGTCGCGTGTACAGTGCCACAAACTTATCTGACCCGGTGGCCAAAATTGGAACTAATGCGAATGCTACAGTGTTGTCAGGCAAAGACAAAGACAGTAGCGCCTCCCTTACCGGGTCAGATAAGTTTGTGGCACTCTACATATATGTATGACCGGCATTCATTCAAGTTGTTATGCACGAAACTGAACTGACAGTTTGGTTGGTTGGTTTTTGTTTTTGCCTTTATGACGTCACACCAATGCCTCTCGTGTTATAGGTCACGTGACATACAGATTAAAAATTTCGAATTTTAATATTATATATTAAAATAATTATGTGCTTTCGTGACTCAAAATCAGAATATTAAAGTATATTTCTACATAAATTTTAATTTTTATCAACTTTCATAGTTATTTTTTCATTACGGAAAGTACCCTATTGTTAGCAAAAGGCGTCTCTAACTGCGTTGCTAACTTTGAGGATTGTAATGGTCGTCTCTAAAAAGAATCCATTAATCTTTACTGATATTATAAAAAATACATCGACACATTTCGTCTTACTTTTAAACCCGCATAGCTTAGGCAGACCTAAGTCACCGGCGCTAGACTACATTTGGACGTCGGCGAAATACATACGCGAGGCCCCGCGCCGCCCCGCGAGGCCTTTTTTATTTCCCAGTCAAAAAAAAATTAGATTACTTACATGAGTCGATTTATAGTGAAAGTAATGTATGAGTAAACGAGTGTTATTGCTAATCAAATGATGACAAATATTAAACAAATAGAAATTAATCAATTTTAACTTTGAGAAGCTTCTCTCAGCAGGTAGAGCCTAGAGTTCGCCCGGGGTAGGACCACCGCCCGCCAAGGTACTCAGTACCATTCCTACCGTCATAATAATTGTTTTTAAGAGCATTTGTGTTCCGGATAGGAAGGTTTGTGGAGCCGGTTTCACTTTTTTAGAGGCGACCATCTCAGACCTCAGGGGTAGCAACGCATCTGTGACCGAATTGGAACAAGACTCATACTAACAATAACTAATTGGACTATTACTAACATTAACTAACAGGACTAATTATCACTAACATACCCTGTCCTCGCACTTATTAACAAACTAACCAACTAATATTCTAACACCATCTACTAACTGGACTAACCATCCTAGTCCCTTTGAGTCTAGTTCTAGGTCGGTCACAGTTGTTATGGGCGGCAGGGGAAGGGTGGTACTGCATGCTCGTTTGCTATCTTAATTCCATAAAAAAAAAAAAAGGTAAACATTTGATATACCTAGTTATTTCTTCCAAATTATTTACTTAATTGTCCTGTATGAGTTGTTTCGCGTCGTTCACAGGGTCAAGTGAATTCCTAAAGTACCTACTACTCACTCACTTGAGTCGCGCAATTGTACGAAAATAAATAAGATTTTTTTTTAATAATTTGTAAAACTTTTGCGAGGCCCCCTCAGGCGCGAGGCCTTCGGCGGTCGCCGACGTCGCCGACGCCTAGCGCCGCCACTGAGTCACAATTTGAGATTCAGCCACCACGCTGGCCGAGTGCAGATTGGATGACTTCACACAGCTTTCAAAACATTACGGAGAACTCCCAGAAATATGTATTTTCTCACAAGTTATCATTAATTTCTAATGCTCAACTTTTTTTTATTTAGACGACCATTTACAAGTACAACTTGTTTACAGGTCCGCAAAAACACTCGACTAACACTGCTATCAGCAATTGAACGGTTATGTTGGCAGAGTTATAAAACGCACAGTGTCATTTGTCCGGCTTTCATACTTTTGGTTTTAGTATCGAAATATAGACAAGACAGAAAGAAAATAGATTGATATCGAAATGTAGGTACTTTTGACTCGCTTACCTATAAAAATTCCCAGGGTGCATCTTGAAGTCATAGAAAGCTGAAATTCTTAAATTTAAGTTAATTCGCGACCCCTCCCGCACGCCCGCTTACGGCGGACCTCTTTCATATTACAGTTTTTATACGTAAGATTTCTATATTAATTCCACATATACATTTACAAATACATCTATACATCGTACACTGTACACACAGCCCCTTTTGAGCCCCAAGGATTACGCTAACGCCAAACGCATCGTAAACCACCGACGCGTTTAACGCAAATACTGGAGTTTACTACCGTGTTATAATGAATTGAATATTAGATTCGCTGAATACGAATGTTCGTGAATTTACTTTGAAGAAGGTCGTTTTATTGAGAAATTTAGTTTCGGTTGAGGTGCGCGTGTTATTAACTTTGGGGAATATGTGTAGATATTTACTTAATACTCGTAACGAAGTCGGCCGGTGCTGCGTTGGCAGAAATGAATATCGTGAAATCATCAAAAAATGTTTTAAGGATTTTATGCCTTTCCGCATCCATTAGCTGGTAAAGATCTGTCTGATCTAATTGATTGTGGAACAAAAGTATTAAATACATTTTTATAACTTGGATTTAATAAGATCTACAATTTTGAACTAACTCTCCGCCCGCGGCTTCGCCCGCTTGGATTTTTTTTTCATTTTCGTCGCCTACATAAGCACCAAAGGGGTTGATGTTTAAAAAAATAAGTAGCTGATGTGTGACCCTTGGTCTTCAACTATTTTTATTCCAAATTTCATCCTTCCAAGCTGTTATATTGGTATGCATAAGTTTTAGATGAGATGTCTACCCAGTAACTCCATCCACATCTATGCTCTATACTCTATGGTCATAAAAACTTAGTTGCCACAGATTGAAAACCGTAATGGTGCAAGGCTGGCCGATTACAAACAGTGAATTAGCACGGTGACCTTTTATTGGAGCTATTACTGCCATTCCGTATAATTTACCGATCGGCCGATCTCGGCCTTAGGGACCGATTATCGAAGACTCACTACACATAATATTATATTGCTTCTCTCTAATATTGAGCACTAGTAACCGCCCTCGGGTCTCTTCGGAAATAATGCCTCATCTACACTGAAAAAAATGTTTAGGATTATTTAAACAGAAATTACAAACTATCTCTAAAAACTACTAACAAATGTAGAAACTAAAATATCTCTAAAATTTTTAAGTTTACAATAATAAGTCAGTAAACGTCGCATACAAATCACTGAACCCATTTCTGATATTAGCGATAAACAGAGATAAATTACCCTTATCTACTAATAGTTTTACTCGTTATTTATACTAATATTTCCGTGTTTAAACATTGATACCGCTATATGTAGTTATAGAATTATTACTTATGCAGTGAAAGCCTTCGTAGTTTAGAGGTTCGTCTTAGGCCCAGGAGGACCTGAGTTTGTACGTACAATTTTATGTAGGTGTACAATTTATCAATTATCACTTGCTTCGGAGAGGAAACCCCACGAGGAACCATCGAACCTAAAAGTCCTAGACAAGGATCTCTAACATTGAGGAGAACTAGGCCATACCTACTCGACCACGATGTCTAACTGGATTTTCGGACTTCATACTTTCAGAACATTATGGAGAATTTTCAAATGTGTAGTTTCCTCACGATGTTTTTATTCACCGTAGGTTTGTTTCTTCGCGATGTAATTGATGCGATTACAATGTATGTATTTTTTAAATGCGTGTAGAATTCGAACCCAAAATCTCGTCTTCGATTCCCGAGTGGCATTAAACTTTTTGATATTGTTTTTGAATATTTAAATTTTACTTGCCTCTATAAATTATTGACGCTATAGCTTACCTAATTTATAAAGTCCACTCTCTATTCCTTTCGTAATCATACGTTCTATCGATCAAACCGTTCAGATTCAATAAAAAACGTATTTTCGCCGCTCCCGGCTTGCGGCCGCTCCTGCGAGTACGTCGGCGTTTCCCGCAAATGTACCAGACTGGCATTTTTGTAAGCTTGCATTTCGGTATCCATAATTACTCCGCTCACGTTCCCTAGGCTTTTAATTAAGACCAAGACTTGTTTATTATCTTTTTGTAACTCCATCACGCGACGGTTTTTTCCAACCGAAACTGAATTAAAGGGATTAAAATGTTTCGTTTTTAAATGGGAACGAACGGGAGCGTTTTTAGCGTGGCGGCCATTATGTTTAACTGGTGACCTGCTCGCTGTAATTACTTCTTAAGCATCTGCAAACCTTTTCATCTTGAAGGAGAGAAAAGGAGAAGTTCTGTTTAAAGGAGAGCGGGTCCCGGAAGGTTCGCTGCTTTTTGTGCGTTTTGTGTGGCGTGAAGTTTTCTTCTTTCTGGACTGCAATTCACCGGAATTTTAATTTGAAATTTTTATGGTGTGTTTAATGGATATCGCATTCAAACGATATTACGAGTACTATAGACTAGGTTCATGCACTTTATTTTTCATCATGACTAATACTTATTTACATCAGAAAAAATACAAAAATAAAATAAGTAAGTCGCTAAATTATAGACTAAAATGTAATGTTATGTGCTTATTTTTATAGTTTTTGAACATAAATTTGACAAAACCACAGATCGATTCATGAAAGTAGCAAATTAAACCTACCTAAACCACTTAAAATTATTCATAGTAAGCAAAACAGTAACTACTTATACCTTGACATTATACAGTTCAAACTAATTCTACTGAATTCTATTCCCTTGTCCGTTTCACACTTGACCACTTTTTTATTTAGATTAAAACATTCATCTTTTCATTCCCCGTGAATTGGCAATAAAAGTAGTATTTTATATTTATGAGCTATTCTACGAAAAAACTTGCTAAATATCTGTATAAAAATTCTCTTTGAGAAAATGTTAAAAAACCAATTTTCTCACGCGTACACGTATAGCGGCTTGATAAAGGTCGTAATGTGTTTTATCTCGGCGCTGTTTATAAATACTTTATTATTTGTACTTATTGGGGTAGAATATACCGTCTTGCTGTAGACCTAACAGGAATTTACATACTCTAAATATTAATACCTGATGAGAAAACCTTTATGTAATACACCAGGGGAAGGTTGTATGGATGTTCATCTGTTTGCTAAAAACTTCTAAACTACTCATCATACATAGTTTGATAAATGACGTAAAGTTGGAAGTATCTTGATCGTCCGCAGGTTTTAGGTTGTGTGATGTCACATTAAAATAAACATAAGGCCATTTAGAGGACATAAAGTCAAGAATAAAAAAGATGCTAATTGTGTTTCCAAAGAAGTAAATTGAGGTTAGTTGTTGCTAGTGACTTATTAAAATAAAATTAAAAATATGAAACGACAAAATATTCTCATCAAATTTTTGATATATCTACATACTATTAAATTTTTCTTATACAATCGACGACATGTTAAGACGGTAGAGACGGACGGGATTTAGTTAGCGAGGCTGATGATAAACTCTACCACCAACACCTTGCATGAAGGTTGCCAGGATCAAACTACGTCCCCAGTGACATGAGAAAGAAGGGACCTGGAGCCTAGCCTCTTCCGTAGCTCGGCAGGTCGCATGTGCTCACTTGCTCCCTAAATTACATAATTCTTGAGATCAATATATAAAAAAACATTAGGCGTGCTTATTGTCATACAATAAGGTAATCAAAAACAAAAGATTCCTTACAATCGAATTTAAGGACGAGTTGTTCAGGTAATTGATGATCCTGAAGTTCAAAGACAATTGAGAATGTCTTATGAACAAATTTTTTTATTCGAAATGTTTTTCCGCGCTCATAATCCATACTAATATTATAAATGCGAAAGTCTGTCTGTCTGTCTGTCTGTCTGTCTGTGACGTTTTCACGGCTAAACCACCGGTGCGATTTGGATGAAATTCGGAATGAAAATAGTTGAAGACCCAGAGTCACATATAGGCTACTTTTTTTTTCAAAAATCAATCCCTAAATGCTTGAAATAGGGGATGAAAGTTTGTATGAAAAATCTAAACCGCCTGACCGATTTCGATGAATTTTCTCAGGAAGATAGTTGATGACGTATCTTCTTCCCCACTTCCCCGGTTCGCGATATAAACTAATTCCACGCGGGCGAAGCCGCGGGCAAAAGCTAGTATCCTATAATTGTGTATTATGAAAGTCATATCGAAAGTCATGTAATCATATCGTAGTTGCCCTGCGGGAAAGGTTCGTGGGGTCGATTTCCTGCGGATTTCCGGTCGCTGCAGACTTTTATGTGACAGATTGGTACAAATATTATGTATTAAATATTATATATTGGTGGTACATTACATAATATTTGTTCTCAAGTCTTAGCCGTTTGTGGCGCCCTATTGTGTACGTCTTTTTCACAGGGACTTTTAATTCAAGAGTGTGAGTGTGTTAACGTTTATTTATATTTCTTTGTGCTTGTTTAGCATATAATGACCAGACGTCCTTGGTTAAATCGTTCGACATAATTTGACGAGGTCTTGTTTATCCCAAGAAAAATATGAAGGCACACGATTATTGTCACGGGCAGAGCTCGTTACCAATGCAAATGAGGGTCGTTTAAAGCGAAATTAAGAGGGAAAAAAGCAATAATTATTTGCTACTGAACCGAATTTAATTTCGCCACAGCCGCCATGCTCTTCGCAATAAAACAGTAATTAATCGCCCCGATTCTTTTTTCGCGAAATTAAAATGTCCGCGCGTAATGGTCGTGGATATTTGCGGAGTAAAATATTGGGGTACATTCGCTTCATATCGGGCAGCGCGGCGGGCGATCATTTCCTAGCGTTCACCAGTCTCCTAACTTTGAAGCGCTTATGGGCCATCGTCGTCAAAAGTTATCGTCGAGCGCGGCCCGGAGTTTAATAGGGACTGTTAGTGGGGTATTTTACGACCCTAACTACGCTTGGAAGAAACTAGAAAAAAGTACCTATGTTCTAATAGACGCATTCTTATAAAACGTGTTATCCAAGTTACATTATTCTACAAAGACAATTAGCTTCTTTAATGCAAAAAGGTACCACCGATTTGCCTATTTTACAACGACATTTCCACTTCATCATGCTGGGGTCAAGCTCTCAGCCAAGACGTAAACCGTAAATACATATCATAAAACTGAAAAAATTGATCGTACCTATGTTTATTTACGCTTATTTCAGAAACGGCTGAATGGATTTTTATGGGACTTTTACAAGGATATAACGGAGGTTGTGGAGCAACATATTTATCATATATTATAGGCTACTTTTTATCCCGGAGTTCCCGCGAGATCGGGATCCGCGCGGGGAAAACTCCTATACACGAAGGTATTCGCGGGCAACAGCTAGTAAATATATTTCTCTTATAAATTAATCGCAGACGTGTTTTCTTCAAAATTTCAATTCATAGAATTGAAATAAGTACCTCTTCTGTTACTAGCTGTTGAAATCAATATATAGCTTCAAACCATTAATTAATTTTGAGTAATGGTATTTATATTAAATATTAATACTAACACTTTATGTAAGGTAAGTTATAATTAACAAATAGTATGGAGAAATCCGAAATAAATTGATATTATTATTATTACTCATGACTTACTACAGAGAAGCTGTTCTCTCGTCATAACTACTGTTGCCAGGCGTCCGGATAAGGCCGGACAGTGTTGGGCTTTTTGAGTGCGTGTCCGGCCAAAACAAACGGTGTCGCCTGTCCGGCTTTTATTAGGCTCTTCATATTAGTAACATAATCACTTCGCAAGTCGCAAGTCGCGCTTGGATACCAATATATGTAGTAGTCTAGAATGAAATTCGTTTCACTAATGATCAAAAAGGGACAAAATAGTAATTTTGGGGAATAAAGTAATAAAAGAGATAAATAACAAACAAGGTTTAATTTAAAATTTGATTTATTTCACTCATAAAAATTGTTTACCCCCCACCCCCTAACAACTAGTAACATTATCCCCCCCAATACCATTATTCTCCAAAATTAATATTTTGTCCCTTTCTTACTTCCACAATACCCAAAATGACATTTTTTACCTGATTCCGCATGGAATTTGGAGCTCGGTCATTAATCAAATCAGAGAGCACAATGTTCAAACAACGATTTTTCGGTTACCCATTGTCTCAGAATTGCGTTTTTGGTGTCGTTATTTAGGTAAACTTAACATCTGATAGACGAGTTAATAAAAAGTAATCATGCCCGGGGCTATTTTCTGAAAAATATTAAAAAATAAAAAAAAACTGTCATTTTTATCATAAATTCTACATTTAATTAATTTTTTTGATATGTAGAAGCCAGTTTTTTAATTATTTTAGCTGTTAAATCGATGGCCCCTACCAGTGAGTAAAAACTAATTTAGTTTTAAAGAAGATTGGACCTAAACTTCTTAAGTTATAGTACTTTTACTGTGCATGGTCAAAAAAAAAAAAATTAAAACATTAAAATGGCTGTAGATCGAGAGGAGCCGGGTTTAGACCTAGTATGTAGAAGAATTTTAGTCATACATTAAATCATACTACACGCCCTAAAAGTTTGTACAGACAGAAACCGGACACACTGTATAAAATTATGTTTGTAGTTAGGACCTAGGTAAAATAAGACATGTAATGTCTTATTTTACCTAGGTCCTAACATCATTATAACAACATCATCATTATAATCGAACAACATCATTATAATTTTTTGCGGAAACAATAGATCCGCTTTGGTATTAATGGGTACTAAGTTAAGTGCCTTATCGAAATAAAGGGCAGTTAGCACAATTTACGAGTACGTAGCTCTATAATATTAATATAGTTAGACAACATGAGCTAGTATTTACATACGATACACTACGCTGAATAAGCATGTAAGTAGCAGTATCCGCGAGATCTCAAATCCCTGCTCGTTGGAGTCGCGTCGGGGAATACATTGAGTGCCTACCTGGCTTAATATCGGCTACGGTACTGCCTTTGCGACTCCTGCCGCTCCAGTCCTCCTGTGTCGAGTGACGAGCGATTTGCCGGACTGTTGACGCTTTATGGTGTCATTAAGTGGATTGTATTAAACTCTTTTACTTAATGATATTAAACAAGTACATTTTAATGAAGGTGCCAATAAGGCCTGTATATTTTCACGTTGCTATGTAAGTACGCACCGTAGAACGAACGAAACGAAAAAATTTGAACGTTATAAAGCCTTTTAAATGTAACGTGCTACGTACTACTTGTTTGGTGAGTGCAAAAATTTTACCATCCAAGACTACATCGTCACTCAACGTAAGTAGTCGTCAGTAGATTGTAGTCAAGCAATAACTTATACTTAATAAAAAAAAACTTTGCTTTGTCTTACCCCAAGGTTATTCATTAATAAAAATAAAAACAGCGCGGGCGGGCAGACAAACAAACAAAAACTAAAAAATCATCGTTATTGGAACTATGGGGTATTTTACCCTCAATAAAAGTTTCTTCCAAACCGTTTATGTACAAATATCGATCATGTAGCTCCATTAAAATATATAAAAATCGCTTTTACTTACATATTGCGGCAGCGGCTAGAAATAGAGACGTGGAGCAGGCAGCGGATATGAGCTAGGGGCGGATATTGCACAGTCACAGGTACATTCGGTTTCAGTGTAAACTACCCGCATTTGGTTATGAATGCTGTTCAGACGGGACGCGGCGGCTTGTAAACGTTTTATTTTATCGACTACTTTCGTGTTTGTTGACTTCGTTATTGAGCAATGTTTGAAAGATGATGGCTCGTCTCGAGTTTTGTTAGGTTTCGACATATTGTTGCTTTGGGCGATTGTTGAATTTTCGTTTCAATCTAAATTGAATGCAATCGCAAGTGTGTATCATGCTATATGCACAATCATTTGATATCAACTTTTGTTCATAGGAATTATAAAGAGATATTATTTTCAATTTAGGTATCTCACATACACTCACACACATACACACACACACGTTCCATAAAAAAATATTACCGACCAATGAAACAAAAATTATGTACTCAATGATTTTAAATAATTATCCTAAATACTCGTATTTGATGTTCCCATCCTGTCAAACAACGGAAGAAATTATGACATACCTCCTTTCTCCTGTTGAAGGTACTTGGGTTCTATACAATGCTGATGCTACTTTTCTGTCTGATGGTAGGGCTTATTAGCTGCCACCACCCGTGTCAAATCGACTCTGAAATGTTATAATTACGTGTTTTGGTTGTCGGGGCGACGACGAATATGAATTGGCTGGCAACGCGTCCATGATGCCTCATACTTGAGTCGCCGAGGATATGGAATAGCAACTCCTCGCTAAAAACAAATTTATTACGTGTGCTCACAGTTCAATTTAGTTTGTAAGCAAAATTTACTTGAGGCATTTTAAATCTTCTCCGTTAATCTATAACAAACTTTAATTACAATGACGGAAAGCTAGCATTGGTGTCGGTTGTCATTCAAACTACATAGTTTCATATCGAACCCGAACGGAGTAGCAACTGCTCTCATACCCCGAGTGAACGCATTTACATTTGCATATCATTTTTTTAAATTGTTTTACTCAATCGGTTCATTATGGAAGGAAATATTAAATTTAAATCATCTCGTCTAAAAAAATTTTCTACCGTGGGTACTTAGGTTATACAGTCCTCAAGTCAAGCGAGGGCAGCTCCTAATATAAAATACGAGTTAATGGAGTCCAGTGTCCTGCCAAAACAACATTGGCACAATCAAAAGGCGTGCCAAGAGATGTATGTAATTCCGTTTTCCAATTTGTCGAAGGGCAAATAGTTTTCCAGTAGGCTGTTAGGTGGCGCTTGCCAACTATTGCTTTTGAAGGTTGTTTTTTGTGTTATTAATTCTGGGCTTTAGCTGGGGCGTGTTATCCTCTATCAGATGACCTCTAGGTTTCTCTATACTTTTTACATCTAGGTTTAAAACCAGTGAAAGCCACGGGGTTTGAACGTTGGAGTTCCGGATATAAGCTTGGGTTCAGATTCCTCTATTTTTGAAAGAAAGAAAGAAAAATCATGGTACAAAGTAAGGAAAATTAGGAAATCATTATTATCTACTTGCTTTGGAAAACTTCGCGAGGAAACCCGTTCACTTAAGAGATCTTCATAATGTTCGCAAAGGAGTGTGAAGTCTGTCAATACGCATTTATCCGGCGTGGTGCACAAGCCATATATTTGAGATAGACCCGAGAACATTATTGGGACAGTTAAAGGTTGCGATCATATTGATGATGATAATTATGATTCGGTCAATCGATTTTAAACAACGAGTCTGTGACCATCTAGAACCTTTGTATTCGACAGGCAAATATACAAAAATCTGATGCCTATAATGATTTCCACCAAAGCGTCTAACTTACCATTTTGAACCTTTGTTAGTCGATACAAAAATCTAATTCGTATAATGTTAAATGTCGTACATACGAGTTAACTGTAATGACAATTGGACATGTGGAGATCATACCTTGCCATAGTAAATATTCCAATAGCAGACCGTTGGCGTACCGGTGTAAGTCAACATTGAGCCTAAACATGGGGACATTACCGTGAAATACGGCCTGAGAACCATTCGGTTCAAACTCCGCTTCGCAATTTATAACCTCGTAAATCAAGCTTATTCATAGGTGTTTTGTACATGTGAATCTCATATCACACGACTAAACAATCTTTGCAGAACGTCCAGTTTGTTTGAGCGCGACGATAGTGAATAATTGATATTAGTTAAGTTTTTTATTGTTTTTTTTGCATAATATATGACAAAACAAGTTGTGGAAGCTAATGGCATTTTTTGGTGTTTTTAGCACAAAAGTTCTTTTCATCTTGTTTTAGACTAATCGTGTACTTATTTCGTAGGTAGGTACTATTTTGTTAAGTAAATCATGACAAAATGTGCAATTTAACTTTATCTGTACAATTTTATCCATTGTTTTAATTAATTTTAGATATCTATACAGCATTTATTAAATTCAATTTGATATCTACTCATTTTAAGCAATTAAACTCATTTTTGAACACCATCTTCTGCAAGATATTATTTCCAGATATCCCGTGGCCGAAAAATGGTCTATGACTATGATACATGTTTCCTGCAGTAGAGCTTGGGACGAAAGGTATAATATTCAAATACATTAAAAGACTTCTCTGTATCGTCGTTTAATCGTTTTACTCAGCTCATATAACGGCCAGCAATGGTCATTAGTCGGGTCGGGACGAATTGGAGAATGTTGAATTAAAAAGGACCCATCGGGAAAAACATGGCCGTCGTTCGACGATTTTAAAATTAAATTACGTCCGAAATTAAATAATGATTCGCTCCCGGTCTCCAGCGAAATGGAGATGACGCCGTTTGTAAATTCTAACTCACTGGTTGAGGTTTTTTTGAATTTTAATGTCCTGAGCTTCTAATTTAACGCAAACCTATTGCATCGAAATTCATTTGCATTTTACTATTTCTGTACAAGTCCGAACTGCAGTCGATGGAACGGGGTTTAGTGTTCATTTGAGTGAGTGTTATGGGTCTTATCATTATAATAAACACGGTTGATCTTGCGTGAAATGATATAAAATTTTAGGTTTTTATTTATTAAGATATTACTTTATTTAGACTTTTTTGTATTGCAATTCAAACTCAAACTCAAAATCGTTTATTTCACGTAGGTATTTACAAATACGCTTGTGAATATCATTATTTGATTCTACCGCCATTTTTGCAAAGGTGCCTTATATTCTTTTGTAATGGAGGAGAAAAAAAATGGCAAAAAAAAACTCCTCGGCATCTTTTAAAAGATCACTTACATCTACCTACAGTTTTATACATACTAACAGGAGCGGAACTGGTCGCGGATGGCTACTTCCAAGCATCCTTGTCATTTAAGTATTCATCGACTGTGTAATACCCTTTTTGTATAAGTCGCGTTTTAACATGTTTCTTAAATATTTGTATGGGCAAATCAGTAATGGACTTTGGCAATTTATTATAAAAGCGTACACCGAGCCCCACAAAAGACCGCTGTACCTTACGCAGGCGGTACGAGGAAGTTACTAAATGGTGCATATTTCGTGTTTGCCGATTGGTAATATCGCTTTTTTGTTTGTAAAGACCTAAATTTTTCTTAATTAAAACTAAATTACTGTATATGTATTGGGAAGCTACGGTTAGTACATCTATTTCTTTAAATTTGTCACGCAGTGATTCACGTGATTTTAGTTTATATATTGCTCTAATAGCACGTTTCTGTAATACAAAAATTGTATCGATGTCCGCAGACTTACCCCAAAGTAATATACCATAGGACATAATACTATGGAAGTAGGCAAAATAAACAAGCTTTGCTGTTTCCACGTCTGTAAATTGTCGTATTTTTCTTATAGCATAAACAGCCTTACTGAGCTTACCCGCAAGAGTCGCTATATGGATTCCCCACTGGAGTTTACAGTCTAGGGTTATTCCTAAAAATACTGCTGAACTTTCAAAGTTTAATAGCTCATTATTCAATCTAATGTCCTTAATGCCGACTTTTACATTAGGCAAAACAAATTCTACACATTTAGTTTTATTGGCGTTAAGAACTAAGTTATTAATGGAAAACCAGTATGAAATATGGGCAAGAGTACTGTTCACATCGTCAAAATTTATTTTATCTCTATTAGTTTTAAATATTAGAGATGTATCATCTGCAAACAGTACAACATTAGTAATAATAATAATAATAATAAAATCTGTTTATTGCCAAAATATCCACATACATTACACTGACATCGTTATAATAAAAACTGTATTAAATAGTATTCCAAAAATAATTTAAATGAAACAAAATGGCAATAGGAGCCGGCTCAGCTTCTGCTAACGCGGGGCTGGGCTCCCGTGTAGCGCTGGTTTTCAGCCAGTCCTTCCTCCCTAGGATGTTGTGCGGGAGTTAAGATAGTCAATCCCCCAATTACCAGCAGATATAACACTTTTTGCCAATTTTTTATATAATTACATGTCACAAGTTGTAAATTAAATTAAATTAGCACGAAATAAATACATTAACATTAATTAAAAAGGAAAAAACCTCAAATTACATTAAATTAAATAATAATCACATTAAAATAATATCACATCAAATTAAATAATAAAAAAATAATAATAATAATAGTACATCAAAAACAAAATTACATTAAATTAACAATTTAGATTACAATAAATGAAATTAAATAAAAGGTTATATTAGACTGAACTATGTTAAAATTTACATTATATTTACATTTTATTAACTCTTGCGCATGATTCTGCTTGTGTGTGTGTATGTGTGACGTGTGCGTGTGTGTGGTGTGTCCGTAAGTGATTGTTGAGGGTTATTTTTGTGTTTTAAAGAAATCTTTTAAATTTAAGCATTTCCAATAGGCATGTTTTAAGTTTTCAGCAGCAAGCTGTTTCCTAAGCAATGCATCTTTATAGTGGGCTTTAAAACATTGGGTGCTTAATTTATTCCTCAAAGGAGGGGGCAAGTCATTCCAGATTCTTGCTGCCGTAAACTTGAAACAACCTCTAAACCTTGTCGTGCTATGTTTCGGCATATTTAATAAACTTTCTATGTTTTTCCGACGACTTCTAAGGGAGTGATCTTTAACCCAGTTAAGTTTTTCGAAAAGATATTCCGGTTTCTTGTTCCAGATTATTTTATGTACCGTACAAGCAAAATGAAGATCCCGTTTAGCTTTCATGTTAAGAATGCCTTTCTTGTTTAGGTAGGGGGTTATATATTCTCTCCTTGGAACATTAAAGCAGAACCGAATGCAAGCGTTTTGAACCCGCTGTATTGCTCTTTCTGATTTATAATTTAGTCTTGGCCCGAAAACGGTACTGCAATAATTGAATTGGGAAAGAACTAAGGAATCACAAAGCCGCAAACGTAACTCTTCTTTAAGGTATGGCCTTATTTTGTACAGAGTTTTTAGTTTTAAAAATGCTGCCCTGATTTTATTATTTATATGTTCCGTAAACCTCTGTTCTCCGTCTAGGATAAGACCGAGATTGCGCGCCGAGCTTAGTTTTTGAACATCGGAGTTGTTTATTTTTATTTTTATTTCCAAATCAAGCACTCGTTTTATTTGATTTTTCGTACCTAGAATTAGCATAGAAGATTTGTTAGGATTAAGGACCAATGAATTAGCTTGAGACCAAGTATATATATTGTCTAAGTCGCTATTAATTTTAGTGACGGCTTCCTGTACATCTTTACTATTGAATGAATAGTATATTTGTGTATCATCTGCATAGAGGTGATATTTGCAGAATTTTATTTGTTGTACTAAATCAGACGTATATATTGCGAAAAGGATCGGACTTAATAACGAACCTTGTGGTACGCCTCGAGAAACTGACCTAATAGATGAATACTTTCTTGACCCATCGATATTATCAGTAACGACTATTTGGTGCCTGTTTGTAAGGAAGGTTCTGAACCATTGACACGCATTTTCGGAAAAACCGTATAGCTCTAATTTGGATAGAAGCAGTTCCGGGTGCAAGCAGTCGAAGGCACGCGAATAGTCAAGCAGGACCATGATGCTGCTCATCCCCCTATCTGATGCGTCTGTAAGGTCATCTGTTACGTGTAAGAGAGCTGTTTCGGTACTGTGGTCTTTACGAAACCCGGATTGAAATTTAGGTATAATGTCTTTATTTTCCAAATATTGTAATAGTTGATTGAGTACAACCTTTTCTAGGATCTTTGATAGCACAGGCATTATAGATATGGGACGTAAGTCATTAAATTGTGTTATAGGGTCTTTTTTCGGAATAGGCCTTATCAGTGCTGTTTTCCAACGAGACGGGAAAGATTTTGTCTCAATGGATTTGTTTACTATATTCGTTATGATTTGGAGAGTCGCCTCTAGTGTTAACTTAATCATTTCAATGTCGATGTCATCGTGTCCTGCCGCCTTTGTCTTTATATTTTTTATGATTTGTAACACTTCGGTATCAGAAGTACATTTTAATTCAAATGTATCTTTCTGTGTGATAGTAACGTTTTGGGTATTTTTAGACAAGTTTGTCACGTCAAGGCACGGTAAGTTCAAAAAGTGGTCTGCAATTTTATCAGGGTCGTTTAAAAAGTCAGGAATTAAATTATTTTTTGAAGATTCAAGATGTATTGTATTTTTTATGTTTTTCCATAAAAGAGTGGGATCATTCAAATTTTTATTTATAAAATGATTAAAGTACGCTTTTCGTTCGCGGTCAATGGTAGCGGTTACTAAATTTTTTAAGTCTTTGTAGTAAGTCTTTGAGCTATCTTTTTTATCAGTCTGCGCTTTGATTAAGGCTTCATCTCGTAAAGTCATCATAAACTTTACCATATTCGTAATCCACGGTTTGGGTTTGTCTCTGTTCACTACTCTACGGACAGGTGCATGCATATTAAAAAGAAGTATAAAATAATTATTAAATGTCTCTACCATTTCGTCAACGTTATCTAAAGTTAGTATACTGTTCCAAGGAATGTGAAAAAGGTCTCTCCTAAATAAGTCTAAATCTATATTGTTTAACGTCCGTTGTAGCTTTACTTGTTTAATGTATCTAGGTCTCTTTATTTTAAACTCTACTAGAACTATTGCATGGTCGCTCAAGCAGCGGTTATGAATCACTTCAATTTTTTTGCATTTGGTGGGGTTGTCACAAATTACCAGGTCCAATATAGTTTGTGAGCTATCAGTGATTCTGGTAGGTTCTTTAACCATTTGCTCTAGGCTGTGTTGATATAAGAACTGTTGGAGATCAATAGTTTTTGCTGAATTTGCACAGGACACATCTATATTTAGATCACCTAATATACAGATGTACTTGCATCGATTCATACAGGTTATTGAGTCAGAAAGAGCATCAAGCGCCTCCGTAACACCTATATGTTCAGGTCTATATGCCGTGCCCAGCGCCATAGTTGACCCCGGTAATTGTAATTCGAGCCACATTTGTTCGAGTGCGGAAGCTGGATGTTTAACTATTTTTGTGTTTATTTCTTGTCTAATATAGAATCCAACTCCACCGCCTCTTTTATCTTCTCTAGCCCTGTGAATGAATTTGTAGTTAGGTATTAGTGGTGCGAGTACCTCTTCTCCTTTTTTTAGCCAAGTTTCATTGATAGCTAGAATGTCAGGTAAATATTTAGTTACAGTTACGCCTAACTCATCTTTTCCCGTGTTTAGTGATCGAGCGTTTAATAACCCTAATTTCAAACAGCTTTTCTTTGAATCAGCCATTAACATCGAACATTGTTAATATTAATCTTGTGTGATTCTTTTGGTTGGGTTTGTTTGTGTGTAAAAGTGTATTATGTGAGTAACTGTTTCGTGTGATTGTGTGTGTTGCAAGAGTATAATATAAATCTGTCCTACATAAAAATATTTTAATTAAAGACTGAGCCATTAAATCGCAAAAAAGCAGAAAGAGATACAAAGTATGTTCAAACGTTAGGTTTCCCAAAAACCCTCGACAAGTCATTTTCATTACGCAACCGGTAACGTGGCGTTCCTTCATCTCGTCTTGCAAAGATTTTGCCATCGCGCGTCCATATATATTTAAATCTCATTTCGCGTGCCAGTGTGCGCGCTTTGTGGAATATATGCCGGCATAATTACTAACATGGAATGGGAGATCGTTTATATAAACTAAAAAAAGAAATGGACCTAAAATTGAGCCCTGAGGGGAGGAAGGGAGGGGGAATTAAATAAGTAGTTCATAGTTTATAGGCTTGTGTCAATCGTAATAAGTAATTGCTTAGTTCTGTACGGAAACTACTTTTGGAGAGTGGTATTCGCTATTATTTTTTTAAAACAGCTGTTGTTAATTGACGTTGGTTGCTATTAGACAGTAGGTATTTGATCTTCTTATCTTCTTCTTTACATGTAAATTTTTGTCAAGGCTCTTTGTCAGTATTAGGTAAAAGGCGTGTTGTAAGACGACAAAAAATCTGGATAATTGGCAATTATTTTCTTATGTTTTGTATCAACATTCATTCAATACGGTTACATTGCCGAAAGCAAATCTACGTGTTTGAGACTTTTAAAATGAGGCTTTGAAAAGTATTATTTTGTGGGTCAATTTATTCATCGTATAGATATAAATTTGGAAGTCCAAAGTTATTCGTTCGTATAAAAATATCATGATAAGTTCTTATGTATTTCAGTCAGTCTCACTCAAACCGTATTTTTTGGATATTATAAAAGTTTAGTTGAATGTGCGTTTAGAACTGGGTCTGAAACGTAACGAGGTCAAATGCAAAAGTTGGAAGTTTGTTCAACCGCTGATCGCTTTATTTAATAAAGCGCTTCACCCCCAAAACCTATCAGCGCTGTGTTCTAACAACGAAAAAAATAGGACCTTCACTTTTACAACACCCACTAAAACTTTTTTATGGGTGGCAACACTCGTAAAAGGTATAAATAAAATATACCGCGCGGCAACACTGACAGGGTGGCGGGTATGGCAATAATTTTCACGTTTTTGGCGATCCGAGAGCTTGCCTCTTTTCGATTATAATTTATAGCGGGGAATGAGAGCCGGGCTGGTATCGTGCTTATACTGAAGCGTATAAAATGTCATAAATAGTGTCGTAAAATTGTTTGCTCCGTTTCGTGTAATCAGATCACGTCGGCCGCGGGTCCCGATCTCCCGATCGACGCGACGCTGCTCGATAAACAACGTCGTGGATAAACAAGAAGTCGTTAATTACATCCACATCCACCGATATCTGTTTGGGGATTAGCTAATGTTTACAAAAACATGCCCCGCGTACGTAATCGGTAACTACTTTCCACTTTGTTTACACGAAGTTTCGTTAACAGTGGCCCTACGGCTCGATTTAATTATAAGTCGGTGATGGACTGATTGAACTGACCAGAATGAAAGAACGAATGAACGAAGATTTATCCTTTATATTTTGATCAAATCATTCATTGATTTTGATATCAAAGGAAGAATGATCAGCGGAACTGCAGTTTTTTAGTCGTTTTGAAACAAATTAAAGCGACATGAAAAGTATTCGCCCATACTTAGTCATTGTAATATCGAACTGAGTCACGCTATTTCTGTTTAATCGTGTGGCCTTAAAGCCATCGCGAACCATGTAGTATAGGTACAGGTTTACAAAATAGATGTTTAACGTAATTTTAAAAGAGTGAACGTAGCAAGCCTGTAACATGCTGTCGCTTTGACTGTGAACAAAATTTTGCTTAAAAGCACCTAATTAGCGGGTAATGCGGTTGCCGTGGAATTGAATAGGGACCAGTTGTAAAGAAAACGTCACCATCACTCGGTCCTCGCTGTACTCACAGCGAGGGACTAACAAGAATTTTATGCATAACTAGAGAACCGCCCGCGCTTCGCTTCGGGACCTGTAGGTAACAGACGCGTAGGTCCCGTTCCCGTAGGAATCTCGGCTAAAAAGTAGCCTATAATTATGATCTGGAACATCAAATATAACGTTTGCCTATGGCAAGTAAATTATATGTAGTATTTGATAGCGTGATTAAAAACTTGCAAATTGCAAATGAACTAACGCCATCTATTAACAACATTCGGAACAAAATATCTAGCAACTAACAAAATATCGATCTTCCCATGGGAATGAGATGTTTTTCCGCGGTAAAAAGTAGCCTACGTCGCTCTCCACACCCCTAACTATCCCCACACACATAAACCATACCATATAATAGCCAAGTTGCGACGTGAAAGCGTCACAAACAAACAAACAAACACACTTTCACGTTTATAATATTAGTATGGATAAAATGAAATGTAATTAATGCAATTAAAATTTTGCTTTCTGTGTAGTGTTACTTTCTGGATGTAAGATAGCAAAAGAGCTTGCACCACCCTTCTGCTGTCGCAAATGACTCACATAGGTAAAATAGTTTACCATTGAGTTCATCATAAGTAATTACTACGTGGAAGGAGAATTTTGTTTTAACTTAATAATTCTTTTTTATGTTTTATATTAGGGCGCTTACAGACCAACGACAGACAACTGTGGAGGTCACAAGGGCCCTTAGTAAGTACGACTTTTAAGTGACATAACGCGCTCATTACGTATCTGCGAGTTACCTAAAATTTGTATGGAATCGAAACAGAGCCACCTAGCGGACGTAAATGGCTCAGCATCGACCCATACAAATTTTAGCTAACTCGCAGTTACGTTCGAGCGCGTTTTCTCACTTAAAACTCGTACTAAGGCCCCAGGTCGTGGTCGCCAGGTTGTGTCGTTGCAGTGTCTGTCCGTGCAGTCGGCAACAATTAAGTCCAGAATAGGTACGCACGCAAATTACGAGTAGAATGTGTGACGACGAATTAGTGTCGATTTATTAATTTCTTAATAATGAGGAGAGACCCGTGCTCAGTAGCGGGCCATTAATGGGTTGTAGCCATACATATTAATTTCTTCAATTAAAAAACAAGATTGTATTTGGAACTACAAAATTAATACAATTATACTACTATAAAATATAAAAATAATACAATTAGATCTAATTTTACAAAGATTTTGCTCGCATTATAGATTATAAATTAGAGCCTTTTATACTGAAAACTCTTACTTCTATCAATATAATTAGTCAGCTGTACGTTCACTTGAAAACTCGTGGTGTATACTATACCTGGCGTAATACATTAACTAAGTGTTGTGTTTCCTTTACGCTCACGCTGTTAATTGTCACAAAAACATCATGAATGTCCGAAAATCACCTACTAAACGTTCACCTACTAGCGGTGGATCACTACCTAATGTATCTAAAATGAGTGAGCTGATGGAGGACCCGCCTAATATTCTTCGGAAGAGAAGACAACCGAAGGACAATGACTGCCGATGTTCCGATCAGATGAAAGAAATGCGAACGGAACTCAGCCGTATAGGTTCTTTATTAGAAAAGTACATAAGCACAAACGAAGACATTAGAAGTGAAATGCAAGCAAGTATCCAAGATTTAAAGGGCCAAATGTCCGAAATTAAATTATCTAACGAGCAAACTATTAACTTGTTACACAATAATTTGTCTGAAGTAAACACGCAATTAAATAAAATTAAGTCAACAACATCTGATATAGTAGCAGAACAGAGCAACATAAAAACACATGTGGCCCGGTTAGAAACCCGAGTAACTCAAGGTGAAAGTAAGATAATGTCGATTGAATCTCATCTTAAAAATATTCAAAATCTCCCTAACTCTTCGACTCCAACTCCTAAGACAGAAAATCAACTACAAGCAAATGAGCAGTTAATTCGAGAGATGCAGGAACGCAAATACAGAGAAAACAATATCATTCTTATCGGCTTGCCAGAACAGGTATCTTCCAATACGCAGGAGAGAATATCCAAAGAAATGGATGACGTTTTGAATATTACTTCATCCATCAACAAAGACATCCCGAAGCCAATTAAAATTATTAGAATTGGAAAGTACATTCCAGGTAAATCTCGTAGACTTAAAGTCTGCTATGCATCGTCTGAAACTGTTAGACACCTTCTGCGAAACAGAAATAAGTTACCGGAGCATATAAAGATCTTTTCAGACCAAACACCTGCCCAACAAAAATACCTCAATAATCTTAAACAAGAATTAACCACTCGTCAAAATAATGGGGAGAGAGATTTAACGATAAAATATATAAATGGGATGCCTACTATTATAACTCAACAGTCAAAAAACTTCAAAGAATAAAATATACTAACTCAGTTACTACAATCACCAACACCTACCAAATAATTAATAATTACGAATGCATTGAAACCAACAAGTCTCGATTAACTTTCTTTTATATTAATGCACGAAGTATACGAAGTAAGGGTAAATTTGATGAACTTCAGTGTATACTGAAATCGATACCAAAAACTGTACATGTCATTTTATTGACGGAAACTTGGATAAGCACTGAAACACAGGCTCAAGAACTACAAATACCGAACTACACGCATTATTACAACTGCAGATCTGATTCAAGGGGAGGTGGAGTCTCAGCTTACATAGATAATGATTTAAAGCATAGTCTTTCTGAATCAAGGTATATAGGAGGTAATAATTACTTATGGATAAAACTTAATAGATATGCTCTTGATATAGGACTTATTTACAATCCCGGAAACACAGACTTTAAAGAATTTATAGAAGTATATGAATCTCAATTACAGCAAAGAAAAAGGACAATCGTATTTGGGGACTTCAACATCGACCTGCTTACGAAAGACAATAGATGTAAGCAATACAAACAACTGTTAGCAGGAAATGGCTACAAAGTGATAAATAAGATTACAAATAAATATTATACCAGAGAATGTACAACAAAAAAGTCCATCATAGATCATGTCACTACTAATTTGAATAAGGACTATTTTCATATGGCATTAATAGACTCATCCCTAACAGATCACAGACAGATATATATAGAGTTAAAAAAATTCAAACCTCCACCAAAAATGCGTGTAAAATATATAGCAATAGACTACGATAAATTAAAATTGTCACTTAATAAAGGTAATTTTGCTGAAATTAAGGACGATTATATTGAATTGGAAAACAAAATCAAGAATTTAGTAGATGAAAGCAAAGTGATAAAGACCAAGGTTCTTAACCTCCCCCAAGAAGACTGGATTAATTCTAAAATAATCACGGCTATAAATCAAAGAAATAATTTGTGGACAGAACTTACGAAGAATCGAGATGATGACAACCTGAGATCTGAATATAATAACTTTAAAGAATATGTAGCTAAACTCATTCAAGATACCAAGAATACTTATTTTTATGAACAATTTATAAAGTGTTGTAATAAACCAAAAAAAATGTGGGACCTAGTTAGCACCCTATCAAAGAATAAAATTAAGATAAGCTCTGCTCCCTCAAAATTAATAATAGAATCTAATGAATTAACAAATTTAAACGATATCTGTGAAGCTTTTAACAAATACTTTTCAAATATTGGGTGTAATCTAGCAAATCAAATATCCTTTTCTTCTCACAATAACGTACAACCTTCTTTACCAAATCCCACTTCTTCAAATGTAGAACTGTCCACTTTTGACTTCTGTACCAAGGATGAAATAATTAAAATAGTTGACAGTCTTGAAACGAATTGTAGTGTAGGTGTAGACGGTATAAATACAAAAATAATCAAATGAATAATAGGTAAAATAGCAAATAATCTAACAGAATGTTTTAACACACTACTTATCGAAGGACAATTTCCAGATACTCTAAAAACGGCTAAGGTTACTCCAATATATAAATCAGGGCCAAAGACAGATCCTGGTAATTATAGGCCTATATCTGTCTTACCCGTGTTATCAAAAATTCTTGAGAAAATTCTATACAACAGATTAGATAAATATTTAAATTCCATAAACTTCCTTTCTGAACGACAATACGGTTTTAGATCAAAAAGTAACACGCTTGCTGCAACAGTAGATTTGGTAACCAAAATAAAGCATAACATAGATTGTAAGAATGTTGTACTTGGTATATTCATTGATCTGAGGAAAGCTTTTGACACCGTTAGCCATAAATTACTATTACAAAAGCTACAATCAATAAACATCACTGGTTCTGCCTTAAAAATATTTGAATCTTATTTGACTAATAGGTCTCAAATTGTAAAAATTAATGACTTCGAAAGTTCTGCACTACCTATAAAATATGGTGTTCCCCAAGGATCTATATTGGGTCCTCTATTATTTCTAATTTATATAAACAGTATTCAAGATTTGGGATTACATGGACATATCACACTTTATGCTGATGATACTTGTCTTTTTTATTTTGGACCTAATATTCATGCACTCATCTCACAAGCTCAATCTGACTTAAACACACTTCATACATGGCTACAACATAACCTACTCACAATCAACACTTCAAAAACTTGTTATATACTATTTAAATCTAAAAATAAAATAATTCCAACTCATGCCCGTCTCGTTATAAATAATATACCTATAGAACAAAAATATGAAGAGAAATACCTCGGCTTAAAATTAGATCACAAGTTAGGATGGAGTGCACATATAGAACATGTTAAAAAAAACTATTATCGCTTCTTGGATCTATTCACAATCTTAGTAAATGCATACCTCACTCAATAAGACACATAATTCATAATTCATAATATTTTATTGCATTATTACAGGTACATTTCGGTGGTACAATACACAATATTAACAAGGTCTCTGTAATATACCTCTAGTAGAGGTGTGCAACATATCAATTAAATCACATTTACAATGAAATTAAATAACAATTAAATTAACAATTAAATTAATAAACATACAAATTAAATTAAAAATTAAATCGATAAACAATCAAATTAATAATTATTATGAAAAATATACGACTTGATTTAATTATTATAATAAATGTCATTTTTTTACGTCAAATAGTTGTCATGTCATTGATAAAATAAAAGTCAGTTAATAAAATAATAATTATAAATAATACATCAAATTAATAAATTAAGATAAATAATGTTATAATATTAGTCTAAATAAATTTGTCACTAAAGTAATCTTCAATATTATAATAACATTTGTGCAATAATAATATTTTTAATTTATTTTTAAAACATGTCAAACTCAAGTCCTTTAATTCGTCTGGCAGATGATTAAAAATTTTAGGCCCCATTGTATATATACTTTTACTAAACCAGTTCGTTTTTGCGGGTACATGAGGAATTACATAAAATTTTTTCCTAGATTTTCTCGGACATCTGATAGTCTTTATATTGTATAAATGTAGGTTTTGTTTTACAAAACAACAGACTTCTTGTATATATAGTGATGTCAATGTTAGTATTTTTAATTCAATAAATAATTGTTTACAACTATGTCTTTGACTTAACCTTAATATAGCACGTATACACTTTTTTTGTAATCTAAATATTGAAATAATATTCACTGAGTTGCCCCAGTGAATAACTATATATAATGCCTTTATAATATAATACACTATATATTATAATGCCTTAGTTAAGCCACATCTGTTATACTTAATTGAAATCTGGGGTTGTGCTGCTAGCACCAAGTTAAATGAATTACAAGTAATACAAAATAAAATAATTAAAATACTCTTTCGTTATCCCTACCTAACACCTACAAATAAAATTTATAAAGAAACGAATATTATGAGCATCAGACAACTATATATTTTTAACACTTGTATATTTATAAGGAAATGCCTAAATAAAACGATACATACAAACATTAAATTTACAAAAACAAAATCCTACAGTAAACGTCGTCGAGCCAGCCTTCTTATTCTTCCTAGAGTAAGAACTAACTATGGACAGAAAACTATTACTTTTGAGGGAGCCCAGCTTTACAATAAGTTACCAGATTTAATTAAAAATGTGCACTCATTCAAAGCATTCAAAATCAAGTTGGCTGAACATCTTATGCTAAACAAATGCTTAGGATGAGTACTGTTTATAGAGTTATATAGTGTACCTTCTTATTTGTATAGTCTGTTTTGTTTGGCGGACCTAAAAAAAAATGTATTCACTAAATTGTTTGAACATTGTTCTCAAGTAAGTGACATAATTTTTGTTTTTTTTGAGAATAAAAATCTTTAAACCTAAACCTAATTATATTGGTAACCTTTTGGAGTAAACAATAAAGGGTAATCTATTCTATTCCACAACAAAACTTGTTCACTCTTTTATCGCCGAAGGTGGCGATATTCCAATGTGGAATACGTTGGTTCGTTTAACACTAATTAGGCGGATAGCAGTGTCAACCCTTTCAGTTTTCTGAAGGTTGTATAGCGGGTGGCGCGCAGCTTGCTGTATTTATCACTTTTCAAATGAAAAGGAATAGCAGCTACGTGGATCTGAATTATACATTAAGCGGGAAAGATATATTTAGTGTCGCTGCAAAAGCGAGCAAACAAGCTTTATATTGAGATGACCAGGCAGATATTTCTTTTGAATCCTCGTTGAATTCTAGTACCGTTAATTGATAGAGAATGCTTTAAGCATTTACTTGGCTATTTGTACCGTAATGATTAGTTACGGTCGGTGAAGTCTGAAGTTTGGAATCCAAAAATGATTAGTACCAAAATCGCTTCACCCAGTGCAAAGTTATGAGGTAACACATTAAAAATACAGTCGAATTGAAAACCTTCTTTATTGAAGTTGGTTAATAATATTTATGAATTATAACGTGATTTGTAGTATTAAGTTTATATTGTCATGTATGTTAGCCTGTAAGGTATTTATGTTAAGGACCTCTGTACATAGATAGATAGCGATATTAGTTAACAAAAGCAATGGAAGTAGAAGTAACATATAGGCAAATAAAAAAATGATATTAATAATAAAAAAAATAGATAGATAGATAGATATACTGTTTATTGTTTGTACACCGGGAATAAAAAAGAAAGAAACAAAAAAGCATAACAAACAGCACACAACAATAGGCGGCCTTATCGCTAAATAGCGATTTCTTCCAGGCAACCCACCAAAATATAGGAACTACAGAAAACTACTTTGTAAATGTATGTATATTGTCTGAAATAAAGATTTATTATTTTTTTTTCATTTACTTATATTACAGATTCTCTGGATTCACCATTTCATAATTATTATTATTATAACTTGGGCCTCCATGCACTGTCATGGAACTACAAACATTCAATTCTAATCCCATAAAATCTTCATAACGCTAAAAGGTATGCCAGTTTCGCACTGAGCGGTTTCAAACGTTCTGGATAACTACTTACCTATTTGAAACCGTTGCACTCCGCACGCGGCTTATAAAGCGATTACTGATCCTACAGTTCCCTACAAACCCTGAATGGAATGAAAAATAGGGATATTTCCACAAAAACGCTCCAAACACGCACCGCTCGCCCATAATGAGCTAAAACCCTTTACGCTAAAAGGTCTAAGTAGTTTGGACCCTTTCTGTTTCAACCCACCTCATAAACGATGGATAGGGCCGATTTTTGGGAACGGGATAAGAGAATTGCATTGGAACTGCCTTGGAGGATTTTAGGTTGGAGTATTTTTCGCTTTCGTACTAGTACCGAGGAGGGAGGGGGTTCGAAGATAATGGAGTCTGTAATATGGGATTTTATTTACTGATAAAAATATTTATCAATGAAAATGCACTCAGACTGATAACGATTAGACATTGGTGCCTAGAATGTAGTATTGACGTAACGTTAGTAAATATTATGTATCATTCTGTAAAGTTGACCGGGATAATAAAAACTATTAATTTAAATTACAATAAAATTCACATTTTTATCAAAGTAAAAAATGTAGGTAAGTTATAAGTGTCATCTCAAAGAATCGACTTATAACTTCTAACTTCTAACTCAATTAAAAAAAATTCAAAGTCGAAGTAAATAGACGTAAAATTTTATTGCCTTAAATGATATTTGAATTGCATGACCAGAGTTTTTTAAGAAACCTCAGGATTTTTTTGCAATGTCAAGACATTTTTATAATGCTTATCTATCTAATTGCCCGGAACTTTCAAAATTCGAGGTGATAACCCTAACCGTACGCCAGCTGAACGGCACAAAGCTTTCACCTGGCAAAGTTACATTGGCATTTCAAAGAAAGGTCGGATATTATTCCATAAAAATATTCTCAAGTCAGTACGTTACGCCGCGGCCGCGCCACTGGTATAGAGACCATTAAAAATGTTTTCACATTTGTTTTGCATTTGCATATCATAAAGGCACCCGTTCTCGAGACGTCTCAAAGCAGCTTCCTTTTTTCGAAACCTTAGCCAAAAATAAACAGGTTAGCGCCTAACGCTGGAGCAAGCAAGGCCAAGCGTTTTCTCTAATTCGCTATCGAAACGATATCTTGTGACTTCATTTTGACAAACGTTTAGCTCGTGGTAATAGTAGTAGTAATTAAATAATGGATTTTGGGGTCGACTACAGGATACTACATAGTGGGTTTTGGGGTTGACTACAGAGCAAATACTTATCTCATAGATTATTTCTATATACCTAGGTTGGTTACTCATTCAGTTCTGTCCTCATACCTACTCATAATTGTGGAGGATTAGAGCATAACTTCAATTGGTGGCGAATTGTCTAGCATCACGCAAACACGAAGAATTCTGTCAAAAGGGAAAAGATGTGTGTGTTGCATATGTTAACGGAAATGTGTGTAATCCGTCATTGTATAAAATTCCTAAATTCCATTTCCTAGGAATTGTATAAAGTTCCTAGATTTCATACATTTCCGGTAACATAATATACAAAAAAATAAAAAAATATTACCTATATAACAAAGCAAAACAAATTTTACCTATGTGTCGATACATAATGTGTCATATAGGTACCTAATTATCATAAGATTCTAGATGTTCTTACTTAATTATGATTGTAAGAAAATTAATTACCTACGTTTCGTTTTATTTCGTTAACTCAATATAAACTCACGCTTGGCCTACAGGAGGTGTATTGACTTTGCAAAATAAATAAAAAGTATCCCTAACGAGGTTCAAAGTGGCGTACCCCGGGTCGGTCTGGAGGCGAGACTCAAAGAGTTTCCGATCGCCAGGGCAAGTGCACCAGCGCCACCTATATCAGTTTGTTATGTACTAGTAAACCGCCATCGTATCGCTTCGAGAAAACGAAACTTAGCACAATAAAAAAATTAAGGCGTGATTCTTTAAATTGATATGGCTTTTTACTTTATAAAATGATTAAAATAAAGCATCAATTACCTAAATGTTAAGTAAAGCTTATACAATATAATATTGAAAACCAGACTCAAAATGGTAAAGCTGTTTCTGAGATTAGCTCGTACAAACGAACGGGCAAAAGACCACTTTGACTTGATGATGAAAAATGACATTGAAACTTTTGAAAATATAAATATAAAAAAATATAAAGAGTTCCACTTGCCACATTTTTAATTTATATGATTTATATCTTCAACATTTGATATCTAGATACCATGTAGCTAGAAGGGAGTGCATATAGGGTTACCGCGCAAAGCTGTTCGACCTGTAGGGCTGCCACTTGAATATTTAGCAGGGCGGGTTCAGTGGATAAATGGGATGTGTCTAGGAAATTCTAGTGCATTCGAATATACGACAATGTCTAAGCTTTTTTTGTGAAACTGTACTACTAAACTCTAAGATCTGGAGATTCAGGAGACTTGGATTGAAAATTGATGAATCCCTTACACCCCACAAATACATTCAACATAGCTCTCTTTTCTAGACTATAGACTTACATAGTTAGTGCTCCTTACCATCACAGTTTAACACCCACTAGGTGGATTTTAACTAAGCGTTAATTTCAGTGGCGATTCCTGGTGTTTATAATTGGGGTGGCTCCAGCTTTTGTTATATAGGGTGTAGTGTTAAGTGCGCATAACCGGAAAACCATTTCTTCAGACGGACAATCTAACAAACTTGCAGTCTTTCATTAAGAAACCTACTTTGAAATCGCAAGTAATAATTGCTTTTTACAAAAAAAAATAACCGACTTCAATCTGGATAAGTAGAGATAACTCAAAAACTACTCGCCAGATGGCGCTCAATTCAACATGTAAGTGTAAAGTTCTCGTCGCTACAAATTAATCAAGCCCAAACACTAGATAACTGCAGTAAATCGTTGAGGAGTTCCCTCGACTGTCTTTCGGCTTCATCAGATCGACTCCAGATCTTCATGAAATAGTAGCGCTTTAATGTACTTATGATAACATGAACAAACACACTAGTTGTCCATACAATTTTCAAAAGTTCCCCTCGATTTCCCTGAGATGCCATCATCAGATCCTGGTGTCCTTATCACGGGACCCCACTGCGCATATCTACTTTAGAATAAAAAAATAATTATCAAAATCGGTCCATAAACGACGAAATAATCGCTGAACGTACATAAAAAAAGCATATACTTATACGGTCGAATTGAGAACCTCCTTCTTTTTTGAAGTCGGTTAAAAAGAAATTTCATACAATTTGACATTTTTATTTTTGTATGAAATAGCTAATGTTTTTTCGCGATTTTAGGGTTTGTCCCATAGTGAAAGTCCATTTTCCACTATCAACCGTTTTTCGGCAAACGATCTCGTCGTGAAAGGTCTTTCTAAAAGTTCTTGTATCACAGATTTTGTTGAATCACTCATAATTTCATGTCATTTCATTATAAACTAATTACCTACTAAATAAAAAGTAAATTAAATCAATAGAAAGATAGAAACCGTAATCACAAATCTACACTATCACGAAAAACATGCGAAAACTCGTTAGGTAATGCGCCATTCCCAGCGCCAGACCCGCGTTTCAAACTCAGTGATACGCTGATACCACAGTATAATTTTACTATGGTGATACTAAGCGATCGAAGAGGCGCGGGCGGCGCGGGCCAACGACTTTGTATGGACTAGGCATGCGCTGGCTGGAGCGCATCGCTCGCCTCGGCCGCGCTCGGCGCCGACCGAACGCGAAGACAATCGCCGCGAGTCGCGTTCGTGATAGAAGACCGCAGCGCTCGTAAAATGTAATTATTGTACTTGGGTCTAAATAATTAGGTTGTAAATATATGATTTTTTACATTTTATTTAATGCTTAAAATTTATGGTATGGCGCCGCCATACGCGCCATCTTAGAGAAATCGCGTCTGGTTAATTTGTACTTTGTAAATAATTTCAAGTAATCGGACACTACCAGTTCATAGGTCGTTATGAAAAGGTCTTTTTACTAATAGGTCAATTTAGGACCTTTTGACACGTAGACTTCGTATTTATACGTAATAATATTTGGCACGTCACATCGTTATTGTGTCGGCTCCCCTGCTCTCCAGCGATTCAGCGTCAAGATGCTGTGACGGCTCAAGAAGTCTGTCTAAGGACTCCGCTCTCCGAGATCAGTTTAAAACGTCCAGGATAAAGCTAATTCTTGTTTAAAAACCAATTATATGTACCTAGATTTTTATGCAAGTTCGTATTAAAGAGTTTTAATTGTTCTACCGATATTTCGACCTCGTTTATGATCATGGATTGATAAAACATTTCAAAATCGTAAGTATCCGTTTGCATTTAAAATATGTTTAGTGTCTTCTATGATAGGTAGATACGTATTTAAAGTTAAAGTTAATATCAAATAGTTCAGAAAGTGATAAAAACCGTAAAATGAAAGGTTAATAAACAAAAGTTAATTACTAGCATTAATGAAATGATGTTGCTTATTTAGAAGCATAAATTTGTTATTCAATTATTGCGCTGTAATTAATGAATAAAGTAATATAAGTAAATTGCTCAGTGAATAAAGTAATAAGTATTAACATCAAAAATAAATTGGTGAGCTATTTAAATTAAAGTATACCTAGTGTTACAGCAGGTTCGATGAAATACATATAATTTATTTAATAAATTGTCTAATTGATGACTGAGGTAATTATTTTTAGTGAGAAAAGATTCTTATTGGTTTAAGTAAGTTATACAATTATAATTATTATTATTTATCTGAAATGGTGCTATAATAATACAAGATTTTCCCATAAGCTTCCATAGCTCAAGGGAATACAAACAAGCAACGGACCGTAAGCCGAGAGGAAGCTGTAAAAAATTAGAGGACAGACAATAATTGACTTTGGGTAATAAAACTACACGCGTGTAAGAACTACTCCAACTGCCCCTAAACACTGAGCTACCACGCTCGTCTAACTGCGCCATAAACTATTCTAATACATTTGCAATATACCTGCCCTTTATTACAAAGCCATAAGAGTTAAAATAAAGTTTACATCACGCAAATCTAACTTGGTATAATCGTTGTTAAACAAATTAATTGTTACCGGCGGTATTGTGTTATGTGTTGCAAAATAGATCTTAGTGCGTCGAAATAAGAGTGTTAGACTAGAAACTGGTGTACCAAAACGTTACTCCACAACTGTAGTTACAGCTCGAGTAAACATAACGTTGAGGGCTGGTTTTACCGTCTATTAATTTGCTAATTGCAAGCAACAATAGTCACGACGATTCGTGAATAATAAAGTTTTATGTGCAGGTCTATTATGTTAGATAATATGCGATTGACATTCGATTCGATTTATCGTTGGTTATCGTTAATGATAGTAAATGGTATTTCGGAAAGTGAATAGTGACTCGTCT
This sequence comes from Hesperia comma, assembly GCA_905404135.1. Lineage (NCBI taxonomy): Eukaryota > Metazoa > Arthropoda > Insecta > Lepidoptera > Hesperiidae > Hesperia > Hesperia comma. The sequence continues at coordinate 10,033,644 of FR990031.1, read as the reverse complement.
AGTTCCGCGTCGATACAAAGGAGTGCTCAGGAGTTTCTTTCACTGTATCTTCTACTCAATAAACGACCTTTCCTATAAGGTGATATAAAAATTACATGCAAAGCAAATTCTCACCAGATTAATTACCTACTGATATTTTTAGGTTGGACTACAGCTGAAATTACAGTCAAAGGTCTCATGCGAACTGCCGCTTTGTCAATCATTACCATAAAAAAAGTCAATCATTAGGGGGAGTCCGGGAGAGTAGAACCGCTTTTTTTTAAAGTGTCATATTTTCTTAATAAGGAGGCTTAGTGATTCAATTATAATAATAAACGATAGCTAATTTATTTAGGTTTACTTATGCGTATTTAGATTTTCCATATTATATTACTGAAATATGTTATACACATTTTAATAAAAAATGGGATATGATTCAACTCTCCCCACCCTATGGGACACTTGAACCGTGGTCTGGGGAGAGTTGAACACTGCTTTTTAAAGGTAGAAAATAAAAACATTTTACAGCTTAAATCGCAAGTTTATTAACCAAAAGATTACAAAATGAAATGAAATTCTAACGAAACACAGTCACACACTTTTCTCATAAGGAAAAATAAACAATACTTCGACATACTCTTAAGCATTCCATAGGCATCATAATTCTTGAACATTTTATTAATAAAATTAAATATTTAACGTTTCTCTAATCAAACTTCTTACTCTTTCTTGATAATTCTTACCATTTTGTTTCAATTATATACTTATTCTTATCATTTAGTATCATTAATTAGCCTTAATTAGGACTACTTTCATTCAGTCAGCTGGTAACCAAAAATTTGATCAATGTTATTCTTTAAGATGCACCGTCCTTTACCTCACGTATACCATTTTCTAATTCTATAATGATATATATTTTTCTTTTCGGTATTTTTTCGGATGGTTTGTATTGAAATGATATATTTCATTCAATTAGTCTGCAATAAAATATAAAATTACACATAAAAACAAACAAAATACAAATAAGACTTATTGTATTAAGGTTCCCGAATTGTTTTTAAAAAAGTTTAAATATACAGGGTGTCCCGTAACGAATGGATAATACGGAACCTACGTGTAGAGGGCATCATGCCGGTTCAGATGAATAAATATTATGTTCAGTAAAAGTCCTTCCGTTTCCGAGATATTCGACATTTTCAACATTTTCAAAATTGTTCCACCCTTCGCCATTCTTTTTGGCGCCAGGACTATAAATGAAGACATTTTTTGAATCTGTTTTTTGTATCGTACTCCTGGATAGATGTGCTATCGAATATCATCAATTATTTTTATATCAAAAGCACAGATTCTTTTTAAATTAAGATTTAACACCAATTTAACGTTTTTTCATATTCCATTCCTGGCTTTTACTCTGCCGTGGTTCAAAAAAATTTAAGGTGGCTTGAATGCCAAATTAAAAAAAAACTAGCGCATTTCACCCAGATTCCGAAATGGTATGTTACAGGGTATGGTTCACCTTTAGATTTTAAATTATTTCCTTTTAAAATAAGGTAGACCCCATTTTTAATTTATTATTAATTAATTCCAAAATTTGGTTTGTTACCTTAATCAGTTTTAAAACCATCCAAATTCACTTGACTGTCCCTTATTTGTCAAGAGAGCTAAATTTGTGCCCTAATTTAAGAGATTTAAGCCAAAAATACTTCACTACCTACTGAATACGTAAATCCCTTAAAATGTTAGTTTCAGTAACCAAATAAAACAATCAAATGATAATTTCCATTGATAAGTATTTTTACCGACTTCAAAAAGGAGGAGGTTTTCAATTTGTATCAGGTGTTTTTTCCTATGTGTGTTACCTCAGAACTTCGAACTGGGTGAACCGATGTCGATAATTCTTTCACCATTCGAAAGGTAGAGACTACTGTCTGGTCCCATAAAGGTACCTAGTACCTATCATTTAGTCGGTTATAAATTTGAGCGCCACCTGGCGAGTGGTTTTTGTGTTATATCGATTTTGAAGTCGGTATTTTTTTTTGTTAAAAGTTAGTTATTTCGAATAAGTTTTCAAAGATGCTATTTGCTCTCTTTAATCTGGTGGTACCAGACTAACCAGATTTAGTCTTATTCTAGTTATCAGGCTTAAAAATTATTGTATTTACTAATAATGGTGAATCAAGAGAATTTGGATGGTTTTGAAGCTAATTAAGGTAACAAACCAAATTTTGGAATTAACTTGTAATAATCATAAAAAAACTAAAAAACACGCTTTTTATAGTTAACTGAACTAAAAAAATTGAAAATAAGTTTAAATAAATTTAAATTAAGAATAGTGTTAAAAATTTCAATAAATATGAATTAATAATAGTGTAAATAAAGAAAATATTTTATTAAAAAAAAGCGTGGGGTGCTTTTTAAGATATTATCAAAATGACACCATGCACCCCACGCTTTTTTTTAAATAAAATATTTTCTTTATTTACACTATTATTAATTCATATTTATTGAAATTTTTAACACTATTCTTAATTTAAATTTATTTAAACTTATTTTCAATTTTTTTAGTTCAGTTAACTATAAAAAGCGTGTTTTTTAGTTTTTTTAAACTATAATTTATTTTCTCCTTTTTAGTTTTGTTTATTTATAATAGCTTGTTTTTATAATTTTAAACTATTATTTGGTCTCTATCGATCTATCGACTATTACTCCCGTAATAAATTAGAATTCAAATAAACAGAAGAACAACGCCATCTAGTAAAACGTAATGTACGCAGTCAATCTGAATACGGAGTTATAGCTAGTTGCCCGTAAATATGGGTAGATGGCAGTAGCAAATGGGTAGATGGCATTAGTGTGAGAGTAAAAAAAATTAAATTCTTATTTTGCATATTGAAAATTGGAATAATTTTATCAAAATAGTGTAATGTCATCGGAACTCGATAAATCTACAAAGTTTGAACGAAATCTGGCCGTTTAAAGTGGGTCAAAATCGCGCCCAAAGAAGTCGGTTACAAATAAAATTAACTTGTACGAGATCTACCACTATGACTCGGTTTTCACTTTTTTCGTCGGATTGGCTTGAAAAGCGGTGGGATCGACGCAGGGCAGTTGTACAAGCACAACGAAGTCGGTTTGGAAGAAATCGGATGATAAACTTGGAAGTTATAGGCTAGGGAAGGTGGAAATTAAAGAAGTTAGGAAAAACGCCTATTTTTAGGAAAATCCGCGATAGATTTGCGTGGAAAGGGTCTAGAAAATTAGGGATCAACTGTTTATAGGTGCGTTATGAATTTGAAGCAAAACGCCTGAGGGGCACGGAAGATATTAACAGAAATGTTACATACAAACATACAGGTGAAGTTAATAAAAGCGTGTTAATAAAAATGGGGTCGACCTCCTTTTAAAAGGAAATAATTTAAAATCGATAGGTGGACCATACCCTGTAACATACCATTTCGGAATCTGGGTGAAATGGGCTAGTTTTTTTTTAATTTGGCATTCAAGCCACCATACCTTTTTTTTTAACCAGGGCAGAGTAAAAGCCAAGAATGAAATATGAAGAAACGTTAAATTGGTGTTAAATCTTAATTTAAAAAGAATCTGTCCTATTGTTATAAAAATAATTGATGACATTCGATAGCACATCTATCCAGGAGTACTATACAAAAAACAGATACAAAAAATGTCTTCATTTGTAGTCCTGGCGCCAAAAAGAATGGCGAAGGGTGGAACAATTTTGAAAATGTTGAAAATGTCGAATATCTCGGAAACGGAAGGACTTTTACTGAACATAATATTTATTCATCTGAACCGGCATGATGCCCTCTACACGTAGGTTCCGTATTATCCATTCGTTACGGGACACCCTGTATATCTGTAAGGTAAAACTCCAAATATCTTCATACAAATACTATACATGGGAGACATGAACCACTGAGCATATCTCCCGCACCCGTCATAGTGCAACTCTCCCGCATATACTACTTTGACATTAAATTCTACCCACAGAAAAAACAATCAACGTAATAGAAACAACACTTAGCACACGTCAAACTATAATAATCAGGGAATAAAATAGTAATATCACACAATACTTACCTCTATAAACACGTGTAATAATTTTATAAAATGTAATCTTATTTTCGTAATAATTTTATGAAAGGTAATCTTATTTTTCTTAAATGGCAACACTACTCGACCCCGCCACTCTTTTGTGACAACTTCCGGTGAAAGGATTGAGAGTGGTGGGGTTGAAACAGCGTTTGGATTATTGAGTCAGGAGCTCGGCCAGTCGTTCGATAATCGTCGAGGTGATAAGTTGTCTAGTTGTTGAAACTATGCTAGTTGGCTAATAAGCAATTATATAATAATTGTTAAAAAGTGAAATAAAGTATTTACTGTGCTGAGAATTGGATTTTTTTCTGATATTTCAGAAGTGGTATGTAACTTCACGTCCCACACATGGCGGGCTAGGTTATTTAAGTTTTTCAGGTTATAATTGTCAGATGATAATATTGTGAGGCGTGGATGGCAAGTGAAGAGATGTGAAGATTATGCCATGGTAAAACTTAATAATTTTGAAGTTAAATGGCAAGTATCGGTATGAAGGATTTTCAAGTAAGACGGCGAGTATTGGTATGGCATAATTTTTATTTCATTACGTCCGAGGTGATATTTCAATGGTCTATAGAAATATGAATATTTCATTGCTTAAATTCTTGTGTAAACTGGATTGTGTGTGTGTGTCAAATAGTTTGTTAAACAATCTTGAGTGATTAATAGTAACATGAATCTCCGGTTATAATGGTTTAAGGCAGCACTGGTAGCGACTTTATTTTCTTTTGTTTTCTTTCGCTGAAAAGAGAAATCATTCAAGTTGCAAGGCTTTGATTTAAGTGTAGTTTAACCAAGTGTCACAAAATGAAAGATGGTAATAATTTACGTTCCCTTTTTTTTTAAAAAATTTTATGAGGGTAAATTTGGGGTTAGATTAGGTACTAGGCTGCCTGAGGGTCAAGTACGATTTGAAGTATTGTGTTATAAGAAGTGAATTTGAGTAGAGTATGTAATAGTGACGAATATTAGTTCAGCTGATCGGCTCTTTGGGTTTTTTTGTGAATTTGAATTTGAATATGTTTTCGATTTAAAATTGAAAATCTACGTTCACAAAATTGTTAAAGAAAAAGGGGGTAAGGTACTATAAGGTCGTGGTCGTGCCTAAAAAGAAAAATAAACGTTAGATGTGATAGATTTTGTTATTCGATTATATATACATATATTATAGTATATAAATATATTTTCAATTGAAAACATGGTATGGTATACAGTGCAGTAAGTTGCTTTTACTATACGTGTTTTTTCCTTTCGTGACATGTGTTAAATTCTTATCATTATAGCTTGGCAAGAATGAGTATCCTTTTAATGATTTTGGTGTGTGGTGATTTGAAACGCCGCATATTGCTGAAAAGGGTTATTTTAAATAAAAACTCACAAAATAATTTGCTTTATTGGTGCTCAACTGGACGAAGTATTCGATTTAACGAGTACAAAAATAATTAGCATACAATTTCAAAAACTGAACGGTTTGGTTTTTCACTGGTAACGTAGTTCGAATTATAATCAAAAAATGTTCAATTACAGTACAGCTTATTTGTTTACGTTGTTTTAAAAGTGAAACACAATATAATTTTCCAAGCTTTGTTTACTATGTGACGTAATATTTTGAAGATGTCTTAGTTTTCAGTTCAGCTTTCGAGGATGTACAGGTTATTTCAATGACGATCGGAAACAAGAGCAGCTCGCGCAGGTTACACGCGTGTTATGTGGAACGGCACGAAAGTTGCGTGCGAGGTGGAGTGCATTCGTGTGACATTGGACGACGAGGTTTGGCAACCATTGTTCCGGCAAAAGGGTAACCCATTATGCCTGTCCGGAGTTACTGCTGCGGATCTGACGGAATATAGCAGGTGATCTGTATTGTTTGTTTTCTTAATTAATCAGTTGAGTTCATAAATGAGCTTTGGTTATTGATTGTTGGTTGTCGGAATACTGGTTATAACAGAATATTTAACAGGAAGGATAACTCAATATAACATATCTTCGGGACAACAAATTAATTGAATTAAAGTTTTTAAAAGTTTGTTTATAACATAAGGTAAACACCAGAATTACGGACAGTTTAAGAAACTTTTTCTAGTATTCTTGAAATTTTACCAATGTTGTGAAAGTTACAGTACTGAATATTCTTAAAGCGTAAAGTCCGGTCATTTTTTTTTAAATAATCAACTGTATTACGCATGAGATACAGCAAAGCTGGTTGCAATTTATTTGAGAAAAAAAAAAAAAAAAATTCTAGTTTTTATCCAGTTATGAACATAACCTAGTTGTGGACATCCAATAATGAACATAATAAATCGGACTTTTACCAGTAATTTTGTTTTGCAAGTTTATTCTAGGCACAATACTTATACAACACATACAATTTATACAATTACATACAGTACAATACTTACAATTTATTTGCTGCTCCGGATAATTTTAACCTTTTTTTTTACTGCTTCGATAGCGCCCAGCCCAATTGTTAAGGCGTATAATTTTCTTAGGAGACATTTAAAAAAAAAAAAAAAAAAACTCTATCATTTTATATCACAGTCCATTACAGGATTTCTATAAAATATCCAATAATGTACACATATGTCCAATACTGGTACATATGCGAATTTTTATAAATTGCAAGGAATAATATTTAGTTAAACTAGTTAATAATCAGAATACATGAAAGTAAAATTAAGTTTCGACACTTGTCCATTATTGGAACTATTCAATTACAGCACACCAGTTATAAACATCATTAAAATATATAAAAAAAAAACCATTTCCCGGAGTAAGAACACTGTGCGTTGCTATCTTAATTTCATGGTTAATAAAAGAAATAAAACAGATTTTGATTAAAATACAACAATACTAGTTTCCAGACGAAACTCTTTTCTCACTACACCAACAAATTCCTTAAGAAAAGCTGCTAGTATCAATTGAGGATCACATGAACACTCACGTTATTTTGTCTATCTAACAAACCGAATTGAATCAAATTTTAAACTTAGAGAGCTCGATATCTATTGTACATATGTCACAGTGTTACGAATTAAAATAAAATATTTCATGTCCTTATTTTAAAGGATTAAGTACTTTATTTTTTGTCCATTACTGGTGTTTACGGATGGAATTACAACTAAAAGTACTCCATTAAGTTAATACTAGAGTTACCGTATGGGTTTTAAGGTAAAAAAGTAATCTGTTTACTATTATTTTGTCAATTGAGCTAAACCAAGTAGTCACAATTATTTATTTTTTTGAGTTATCTGAGTTTGAATATTAATGAAGTGAGAATTTTGATACAATGAAACTAAAATTATCAATAATGGGTCTTGAAGTTTATCAATCAGTTGTACCTAAATATTAAGATGAGAAAGTAATTATTTGTTTTGATAATTTTGAAGTAACAAGTTACTAGGTATGTAACATTTGAGGTAGGTACCTACCGATCTATGATATTGTCTCGAGGGGCATTTCATGACATAATTATATCATGATACTTGGCAGATTTAAGTTATACTTAGTGAGACGTCACAGAATCGATTTCTGAGTGAAGGCATTATATCCTGCAGTTAGTCATGATATGGACTAGTAATTTATTTGGACTATTTTATAATGATTCAGTGAATGGAATTTAATAGAAACTTCTATAAAATGTTTCAAGTAAAAAAAAAAAAAAAAAAAACTACTCGGTATTAAATACTGATTTTTGAAATTATTACTAAATGATATAACAACGAATTACATGACATTATATTACTTTAATTTTTTTTTTTTTTAATTTCACACTTGTTATTTATTTATTGAATAAAATTCAATTTATTCATTAATTATAGCGATACAATATAGATATTATTTATTATTATTATGAGAATTTATTAATACGACAATATTTATACGTCATTACATTTTGTTTTTAATTTACTTGGCAATGGAACAAGTTAAATGCAATTGAATTAATAGCTGATAATAATCTGAAATTGACGCTAAAGCATCCTCCTCTCTTTTAAGTTGCCGTGCCCGACAGGGCCCATGATACTAATGTAAATAATTATATTATACTTACCACCTATTGTACCTATCATGCGGGATCTTAAAATCCAGGCATGTACGCCCTTAGGAAAAAAAAGGGAGGAAACTGGAGTTAAAATTACATTAAAATGCAAAGTAACTAAGTATAACGCTTGTTAAAATTTATTTTTATTTATTATGTACGTTCAGCGAATTTTTCGTCGTTTATGGGCCGATTTTTATAATTCCTTTTTTGTTGTAAAGTAGATATACGCAGTGGGGTCCCCTGATAAGGACACCAGGATCTGATGATGGCATCTTAGAGAAATCGAGGGGACCTGTCTAAAATTTGTATGGACGACTAGTGTGTTTGTTCATGTTATCATAAGTACATTAAAGCGCTACCATTTCATGAAGGTCTGGAGTCGATCTGATGAAGCCGAAAGACAGTTGAGGGAACTCCTCAACGATTTACTGCAATTATCTAGAATTTGGGCTTGATTAATTTGTAGTGACGAGAACTTTACACTTCTATGTTGTATTGAGCGCAATCTGGCGAGAAGTTTTTAAGTTATCCCTGCTTATCAAGGTTGAAGTCGGTTATTTTTTTTTGGTAAAAAGGAATTATTTCGATACCTACTGTACAAATACGACACTATTACATTGCACTTGATAGGGGCTACTCTCCGGTAATGCACAAACTGTTACACTGCTATTCTCCAAAGATGCAAATCATGCATATAATATGTTACATAAGACTTTTTATTGAGATCATCATTTACATCAATAATAAAAATATTTATTTACTGACTACTGATTTACTTTTAAAGCATTAAATGTGAGTTTAACTCGTAATTGCAATTTAATCTATGTATATTAAATGTACCTATGTACCTACCTATTTTGAGTTTTAGACGTTTTACGTGATATTTGGAAATAGAATATGGGTAATGATAGCATAGTTATACAAGCGAGAACCCCCAATAAAGAAAAACTAAAAGACGCTTCTATTTTATTATTTATGAGACTTTATTTTTGTGCGGGTCTTTTACTTACTTTTTAATTTTTGTATTGTTGTCAGTTTGAACGCGCTTTGAACGACTAAACAGTGGAGAACAAAGACGATCGCGGGATAATGATTGAGCGAACAATGATGTTCGCTGGATAATGATTGAGCGAGCAATGATGTTCGCTGGACAATGATTGAGCGAACAATGATGTTCGCTGGATAATGACTGAGCGAACAATGATGTTCGCTGGATAATGATTGAGCGAGCAATGGTGCTCGCTGGACTGGAAGAAATTGGTCTGTATAGTTTTTAAATAATAATACGAGCAAACCACAATATCCATATTTATTACATGGTTTGAAGTTAAAGACAACAATTACATTTAATACAAATTTAGAACATATATGTTCGGAGTTGCACCGAACAGCTCATCGGTCGCGCGTTTTGCATGTTTGCATTTTAACTGCCGCGCGATCACTTGCCCTAGTTTTAAGTTAATCTTATAAGTAAAATAAGAGTTTTGAGTGAGTACGTGACCAGCAGCCACTCAGGCGCCTCGTATTCCTAACCATTTAACCATTTTACCAATTACCAATTTACCAGTTTAATATTAATGTCTAGTATAGTAACCATTTAACCAGTTGTGATATTTTGTCAATCTAGCTTAGTATACATAGTGTTAATTAAAACCATTCAAACCATTTACATCTTTCCCTATCTCTTCTAATAATACCTATTAGAAACTTTGGTAAAGGGATAGTCGTCCACACCATACCATACCAGAGACGCGCCCTTTACAATATATATTTTAAAATACACCACAGAAATGAGTAAACTTTGATGTAAATAAGAGAGACTTAGACATGATTCTAGGGATTTAATGCATTTAGGTAAATGAAGTACTTGAATCGTAACATTTTTGATCTTATCATTATTTTTTTTGTTTTATATCTAAATATAAGAGTTGAATGGATGGAAAGCTAGTCAGAGGAATTTTCAGATTTTCAGATATGACGTCATACGATGACCAAGTTAGAGGTACGCCACCTACGACTCCACCAAGGAAGCGTAAGGACGCAAAACGGAGGAAAGTTAGAAGGAAAAGAACTAAACATGAAGTGGAGAACAAACGCCTTCGCGGGATAATGATTGAGTGAACAAAGATGTTCACTGGATACTGATTGAGCGAACAATGATGTTCGCTGGATAATGATTGAGCGAACAATGTTCGCTGGATAATGATTGAGCGAACAATGATGTACGCTGGATAATGATTGAGTGATCAATGATGCTCGCTGGACTGTAAGAAATGAGTGAACTTTGATGTAAATACGAGAGATTCAGACAATTTGAATAGTAACATTTTTGATCAAACTTTTCATCATTATTTTTTTATAAATAGGAGTTGAATGTATGGAAAGTTAGTTAGAGGAATTTTCAAATGATGTATGCATACCTAAATACTTTAGTACAAAATCCATACTAATATTATAAATGTGAAAGTTTGTTTGTTTGTGGCTCTTTCACGTCGCAATGTGGCTATTATATTATGATATGGTTTATGTGTGTGGAGATAGTTGGGAGGGTGAAAGGTGCAGTAGGATACTTTTTTTTTTCCGGGGTAAAACATCTCATTCCCACGGAAAGATTGATGTTTTGTTAGTTGCTAAATATTTTGTTCTGGATGTTGTTAATAGATGGCGTTAGTAGTTAGTAAGATTCATTTGCAACATGTAATTTGCTGAAGTCATAGATACTATAAGTTGACCAGAAATATAAAAAAACCTCGCCATATTGCGGTAAACTCATGGAACTAATTTATTTTACTGGCAACGATTAGTTTCTAAACGTCAATCGTAAATTGCTTGTCAGTGAGTTTGAATGTCACAGTTTGTCTCGTGTTTGTCTTTTTAATTTGAGTTTCTATTTAGTTCTAAAATGACAAAAACTGTTCATATTCGTAAAAGAAAAGTGGTTTTCTATGCGCTAAAATAACATTTCGTATAAAATAACATTTATTTCCATAAATAACATTTCCGATATAGTTGTCAAAATGACAATAATAACACGAGCGTTACTATAGTTACAGTTGGCTGTGCTGTTGCCATATAAAATTAAACTTTAGAGCCCTCATGACAGGTTTTCTATTTTTCTGGTCAAGCAATAATAATATTCTCAATATTTCAATTTCAATATTTCATAGATACTAATACATCCTAATAAATTCAATTGCATTTTAAATTCGCGCTGGATAATTTGTTGTTTCGATTTTATATTGTTATTGGAATGTAAAGGAATTAGAGTACTACAATAAGTACCTACGCTTTGATTTTGGTTTTGATTCACTTCGTGAATTGCTTTGGTTGACTGTTGTTGTTTTGGTTTAAAATAGAAATTAGTTTTATGGAAAAGTACTTTAGATATTTTATGAGATTTAATTTGTTAAGATTCAATAGATTTTAATTAGTTGTAGTCACTTATTTATCCACCAGAAAAATGTCATGTATCTTAAACAACTCATTGTTAATTCTCTTTGACCATGCGAGCGAATAATTGTATGTATAATTTAACAGTCACATGAAATCTTTTAAAATGTATAGAAGCTACCTTAATTATTTAAATTTAGACTAAAATATAGGTACTTCTATGAGATTATACTTGTTTAAATCAAAATTAAATTAAGATTTTATTCTATTCGCTTCAAAATAGTAATGAGTAACTTAAGTTAGTAAGTAATTTATTGGCAGAGTTCCTGATGTTTTTAGTGTGCCGGGAGGCTACACATTTCGTAGGATGGCCGAATGTAATAATTTTATAAAATGTAATCTTATTTTCGTAATAATTTTATGAAAGGTAATCTTATTTTTCTTAAATGGCAACACTACTCGACCCCGCCACTCTTTTGTGACAACTTCCGGTGAAAGGATTGAGAGTGGTGGGGTTGAAACAGCGTTTGGATTATTGAGTCAGGAGCTCGGCCAGTCGTTCGATAATCGTCGAGGTGATAAGTTGTCTAGTTGTTGAAACTATGCTAGTTGGCTAATAAGCAATTATATAATAATTGTTAAAAAGTGAAATAAAGTATTTACTGTGCTGAGAATTGGATTTTTTTCTGATACACGGCCGCAATGTCAAAACTACAAAAAAAATTAAAATTCACTCCGCCATAACAAAAACACCTTTTCGAATCTGACAGCCAAACAAACCGGCCATTGTTAAAAATGGCGCCGTGCTTGTCATTGGCCTCCCGCGCTCTATCAATGGCCGTCTTGACGTTTCGTTAGCGCAAAATTTAAGTTGAGTTTTCAAAGGTGGTTCAACTCTCCCATCTGGGCAAGTCTCCCGGATTCCCCCTACCATAAAAGAAGAAATAGTTCAGATTTACTATCTGAACTATTTCTTCTTTCACTTACTTTAAATTCGATTCTCGGTATAGGTAGGTAAGTAAGACGCACACGCGACGAACATAGAATCCTTTTTTAAAAGTATATTTAATGGTTCTTACAAGAAGTTTAATAGAAGCTGCTCTAGTGCCACAAAGGCAAGCTGTTAATTGATTACATGTCCGAGGAGCGGGGCCAACTAATTAACGCTCGATTACAACTTGCTGCGAGGTTCCGCAAGAATCCCTAACTTTGACCTCGCTTGGAATTTTTCTACTCTATTCATGCAAATGGAGTAAAAAGTTTTCGTTATTCTTTTGGTATATCTTAAGAGACGTTTTGAACGTGCTGGCACACTAACAAGCGTACTAGTTACAGTCAGTTGTTACTATAACGTTGGTTAGGAAATACATAATCATATACATAACCATACCATAGACATAACCCAGTAACATTTATATGACATTTGAAAATGTAAAGTCCTATCAACAAGTAATGAGGCTGGTTTCTTTCGCTTTGTTTTGGGTATTTTTAAGCGCTAGGTATGATTTGCATTAAGCTTCCAAAATGTCGTAAACTTGTTGACGACAAACCTAAATTTATTTTCAAGGGCAACATACTTCAAAGGATCGATCTTTAAGTAAAATTTAGTTATATTTTGAAGCTCTGTTATCAACCAAACAGTGTTATTCCAGTCATCGGGAGGTTAAGTGGCAATTAACGGTATAAAGCTATCTTAATTGCACGTAATTATCGACCATCTGTGTTTGGGAAAGCTTTGTCGATAATTTATTGGCAAACTAATTTATATTATGTGTTATTTTATGTTTTGTTGTGTTGGTTTATGTTCTCGGTCTTATGTTTATTAGGTACTTTGTATCCCTCCTGTTATGATTTAGGGAATATTTGCTTTAGTACTCTGATTATAATAAATATATAGGCAGGGTCTTTTGTGTTTCTTGGTGAAATTTTAATATGTGATTATTTATTATCTTTTATGTCCAATAGTTGGAATACAACAAACACTTAATGTTGTTCTAAGCGGTGCGGTGATAGCGTAGTGGTTAAGAAATCAGCCTCCTGTCTCGGTTTTTATAATTTTTTATTGGTCAGCGTCGTGGACTATGTTCTTGAATGTCTCATTCTGAAAAGAAACGAGTGCTCAATAGTGGGCCGCGGTGGGATGAGATGATGATGATAAATATTGTCTCTTGCACTACGACGCGTCAAAGATATATACGCACAAACACAAAAATTGGGGGTCTACTGAGCTGATATCTGAGATGATATTGACATCATTCATTCACGGTTTTATTAACATTTGTCACATTTTTGGCAATCTATATAATCCAATTAGGTGAAAATATTTACAAAGACGTCATGTCACATTACAGTTAGAATCTCACAATATCCGTAACGATTCATTTAAAACAACACTGTGTAAGTATTCCCCAAACCGCCTAGCCGTAGAGAATCATTACGATATTACATCGGATATCACACCTATCCTATGACACTTTCATGTAACAAGAGCGTTAGTCCCATGTTTATGCTGGTAAAGGATGGCAGCGCGTGTCTTAGGGCTATTTGACACGTGTTGGGCTTAGGGTTGCCAACTTTTTTGAGAAGAAAAAAAGTATACAGTTGTCTGAATGCCGGAAAAATAAAGTATATGGAAGAAAAAAAAGTATTTATCAAATTTTATGTTTTATTGTCTTAATAATTCATATAATTCCTTTTTACAAAAAAAAAATAGCCGACTTCAACATCAGATAACCAGATATAACCCAAAAACTACTCGCCAGATGGCGCTCAACTCAACCTACCTAGGTATAAACTCTCGTCACTACAAATTAATCAAACCCAAACACAAGAAAGTGCTGAACACCATTGAGGAGTTCCCTCGATTGTCATTCGGCTTCATCAAATCCACTCCAGACCTTCAATAAATTGTAGTGCTTTAATATAGGTACTTAATGAAAACAGTAAGAATACAAGTCACTCCTACAATTTTCGGAAGTTCCCCTTGATTTCTCTAAGACGCCATCATCAGATCATAGTATCCTTATTATGAGACCTCCCTTAGAATATCTACTTTCCAACAAAAAAATATTGGCTGATAAACGACTCGTCCGGTCAACGAATGAAACTGTAAGCGTTTTCTTCAGAAACGTGTTCAGGGTGCTTTGGGTGAAAACATACTAAAAGTCCTGGCGTCTAGGGGGTGAGCCGGGGTGACAATGCCAATTGTTGTTTTTTAGCAAATAACTCAGAAATCATGCGTCGTAGCGAAAAATGTTCTATCGGGGAATTAAAGCTTATAAAATTATCTACAAATTATCTTAAAATTATCTATTATATTTAAAGTGGATTCTTCAAATATAGACAAAAAAGGTCAATTTTCATAGAATTTCGTCGATAGTGACATTATGTCATCTGTCACTGTGACTTACACATATATATGAATGATATGATATTCAGTAATTATAAATCTTTTCCATCATCAGTTTAAACTTTTAAGTATGTACCGTTAAATAATTAAGTAGGCCATAATGAGCCTGTCCCTATTTGAGTTTGTTCTAAGTCGGTCACAGTTGTCATGGGCGGCAGCGGAAGGTGCTAGGCTGATCACAGTAGATAAAGGTTGAAAATAAAGTATTTTCACATACTTTATTTGTATGCAAAAGTATAAAGTATAATTACCAAAAATAAAGTAGGATACTTTATAATAAAGTATGGTTGGCAACCCTAGTTGGGCTCCTAATGGCCGCGCCGTTACTTACGAGTATAATATAATTACATGTTCAGTACGTCCAACACTGCACATTTTAGTGATTTACAATTATCTTTCTGTTATTATTGTGTGATGTTGCGCGAAGGATTAGGTACTAGGTAGATACTTGTAACTTTAGCATCCAACCAACAAAAAGCAAAAGGCCTTACGATGGGAGTTTGACGTCGAATGGGAAAGGACGGAGGAGTCGCTATTGCAACGCCGCGCTGGCCAGAAGAATTACTTTTTAAATTATACCTACTCCTAATGAAATGAATCACACAAACGATAATAATGTAAAACGCGAACTGAAATGAAACTCATATTTCACTGCTTTCCTGTGAGTTGCAACGGTATCGAGTCGGGGCTGAGTCTGCTTGCGTTGATCTGGCGGTGTCGCAACGTAACGCGACGCGATGCTACACGCGACAAGTGTCCTACGTGATTTTGGTCATTACTTCTCGAATTATGGAGAAGTACCGTACAATTTTGCTCGTAAGTTCATATTTAAAGTAGGTACGGACTTTTAAAGAAATATCGTAAGCACAGAAAGAAAACAAATATAATGTTATTTTTCAATTAAACAAAAATGTGTTGCTCTGTAAACAAAGATTTATTTGTTTAAATAACACTCGCATACATTACACTCGTAAAGATATAGGTATTACAAATTATATATTTCTATCACATTTATACAATAGCTACTCACCTGTAAACAAAGAAACGACATTTAATGTTTATAATAAGGAAATATCACCCTTTTAAGACTTCTCTATTATTTATTATGTTTTCTGCAACATCTTAAAATTATTTTCACTCATTAGACATTGACATTGGATTCCCTTCAATGCCTTGGAACCTTGGAACACGTACAAATTTAAATTAAAAAGAAAATATATTTTCTTTACACAAATATAATCTTTTTAAAGAGAAATCTTTTCGTAGTTAGTTACGTCGCATACTGCCACATAGGACGCAAGTAAGGATACCGTTGAGTCGCTCGCGTTCGCAACGTCGCGTCGTATTCGTCGTTCACGTAGGACAGGGATCGACAGAAGTAACAGCGCGACTGGTCGGTAGTTGGATGGGTGACCGCTAGTGGTAAAATTTCTTGAGTGTATACGTGTTTCGAATGGCGCGTCCATCCCGATGGTTAAAATTAAAAAGCAATTATAAAATAAATATAAAAAACCGGTTGTTTGGATAGATCACTAAGTAATTCGAATAAATAATAATATAACTATCTCTAAATTTCAGTCATGTTCGATAAGACATTCGAACTAATTCTATCCTGTACAAATGTACGAGTACATTTTAGATTGTCGGGAAGAAATAAAAATGCTTTAATCAAATGTTTATTTTGTATTTATATGTACAAATGTACCTCGTATGTATGTATTTCTGCTTAACCTATTATGATGATAAATGGTCAAAAAATATTGCTTACAAGCAAAATTGAACTGTGAGCACAAATAATAATTTTTAATGGGGAGTTGTAATTCCAAGTTCCCATACATTATGCCTTTTCAGTTATAAGGAGAGACCCGGGCTCAGTAGTGGGCCATTAACGGGTTGAAGCCAAAGAGCAAATACCATTATTAACACAATTTACTATTCACGTTTGATCACATGTAGGCCCCGTACAAATTGGAGTTTGTTAATTGGTTTACACACAATATACAATCACTCAGATGTTTGGACTCTGAACAATAGTTTGTACACGTGACGTACCACGTTACTGTGAGAGTTACAAAGTTATTATTATACCTCTTCATTATCCACTTCTATTAAGGTAGTTTAGTTGTGAGTTTCAAGAAGGGCCTTTGAAGCTTTATAAGTTCTATATACGTACCCATTGCGGTCCCTCAAAATTCGACCTTAATTCATTCTGTCAAAGGTTCCTTTACATTGACTCTACAAATACATTGTACACATTTCAAAGGACATACTTATATCAGATTGTGTTAAACGCATGCAGTAGTGTGTGATGTATTTCTAAAGCATTATTATACAAATAATAGCTTTTTGAAGTCATTCTATGTAAGTATAAATTAACTAAGCCAAATTTCATACTTTGTCGTCTGTATGATTTTCGAAACCTACTTACTAGTTATAATGAGCCTTAATATCAGGAAGAGAAAGCTTGCATTTGGGAGGGTTACGATTAAAACAAATTCCATATGGACATATCTAGACCCTAGATGCATAAGGGCGGATGTGTAGATCTGGCAAAAAGTTTTTATTGTTCCACAAAGAAAAGCTCTTCTTCCTCTTTCTATACAACTAACAATGGTATTTCTATCCCTTTCCTGGCCTGAGATAATTTAGTGCATAATGTCGGTTCTCACAGCTTTTCAAAAATCATTGGAAGCAAAAGGTTTTTTTTTCACTTCCGTCTCTCTGCGTATAAATTGCTCCATGTTTCATTTGATGGATTGTAAATTTGGCCCTTATGCCCCAAACTTTTATTCGCGCCAGAACTACGTAACAGGAGTTACGCCTTTATGGCCCAAACAGTTATATAAAATATTCTTCTTAATTAAACTTCCGACATAATGCATCTAAGATCCCTTTGAATAATATCAGAACAGATACAGAGATACGATTTTATGCCTTTTATTTCAATAACTTTGTAAATGTAACGGTGGGCCGATGTGAAAATAAATCGTTATGTATGTGAACTATTTAAAATTTAGCGCGCAAAAGTTAGCGACATCGGGCATTATCATTGGTGATGGCTTGACGAAAACATGAGTTCAACGTGCACTAAAATTTTATAATTTGTTGTTCTGTCGCTTTTACATAGTCACAACAACAACAACAACATAATCACATTTCGTGGAGCTTCGTCATCAATTTCCATTTCTACTTCTTCTTCAACTTCTAGTACTTATTCTGTAACTAATAACTGTAAAGCTTCTGGAAAAATACTTGATGAATTCACATTGGTATATTTGGGTTTCAGATGAGATATGTAGGGATCTGAAGATATCAAAAAATTGTGCATAATGTCTTCATTATTTTGCAATCTTCCTGTTTTCCTCGTGTGCCGCTCTCTGATATTTCGGAAGTCCTTATTTCTTGCTTCTGCTGCTTCTTCTGACAAAATTTCGATGGGCATTTTGTGTTTTGTGTACGATGAAAGGCACGTTTTACCAGGGGGAGTGATATAAAAAGAGCACAGCGGTCTCCCTGTAGTATCCATGGAATCCATTGATATTGACAGACTGCACCATGTTCTTTCGAAACTTCTTCAGGTTCTTGTTTTCATTTCGTGCACTCCACTCGAATCCACGTATGGAGTGTTGACAATCGCATAGGTCTTCAAAACATTTGAGGGAGATTATTTATCTGTAGCTGCAGATGGAGTATCTGTGACTCAGTTCATGAGTAACTTCCAAGTTTCCGCAACTTGAAATAGGTAAATTTCGTATTTCTTGCTTAACAAAGTCAGTAGTTTCCTTCACAAACTGAAATTTTATAGGTCTGCAATAGAATTTTGAATTTTGAAGATGAAGATCGCTTTGGATTATTCCAAATAACAACATTTCCAGCCTCTAGCTTCAGAAGAACGAGGCTCGTCATGAACACAGAGGAATCGTCGAAGTCTGCCATTTCACATCTTTAATTATAGTTTCTCTGTGCTGAAGACTTATCGAATACCAATTTGCTTGTCAGCTTCAGGTTACCACTGGAAATATTTTCATCATCTCCAACGACTTGCAAAATCCTTCGAGTTGTGACATATAAAAGTGCTTGTAGTTTCACCTTCACTCCATTTTCTGATATTATAATACCTCTGGCACCTGGATAACCTTTTCTTAGCTGCTAACAACTTGTAGTAAGACGGAAGCTTCAACTTAGGTAGGATGTACTTCCACTTTGATAGATCCAATGAAGTAGTAAGGGCCAGAACTTGATCTTCCTGAATAATCTCCTTCTTTTCATTCTTAAATAAAAATAATTCTACATCTTCAACCTTTCAAGTTTCTTCATAACGTGATCAATGATGCGAGCAAGAACTTTTTTGCCATTAGACCCAAGCTTTGTGACAAAAACAAAAGCCAGTTCCTCTTCCAGAAAGTCGAATAATGTATCCAATTGCCTTTTCTGCTGCTTGTTTCCCAAATCCTCAAATGGCTTCCTTGATAAGATGTCTGTAGAAGTGCCAGTTTCCATTTTGTATGTTCAATATACATGTATATTTTTTATTATTCTTGTTTTCGTACTATTACTAATGTAAAATTTAAAAAAATGTATTAAATTTAATTAAAAAAGTAAACCTACCTACTGTAAAGAATTCTGCAGTTTTTTCAATGATTAAGTTGTTTTGTCATGTGATATCTGTGTTGATATGAACAATTACTTAATAGACGAAAAAGTAGTGATTTCGTGTTTTTTTATCACATATTTAAGTTAAACTGCGCATAAACTCTTAAGCTGCAAGTGCATACAAAAGATTTACTTAGTTCATATGCGCGCAACTACAAGAGTCATTATATAGTCGCAAATAGTTGGAATAAAAATATTGAAGTTATTACGGCCAAGGCTGCAAGTGAATGCGAAAAATTTCTTTGTGGAATTATCAAAAAAATGTAAAGCAATAATTTAAAAAAGGTTTCATTGCTAACAGTTTCGAAAATTTCGAGACAAAAGCATATTTCAGTTTTGCTCCATACATTTTTTTCTTCAATATTTTTTTACCGCGAATCTAAACATTTCCTAAAAAAACGTCTGGGATAAAAGATGTTCAGCGTTCACTCCTCTGTCCACACGATTTTTTTCATAAATACAATTATCTAATGAGTCTTTTGACATGGGTTCTCAGGAATTTCATGCCTACTATAAAAATCTTCCTCATAACGGAAATGTCCCAGACTTTCCAGCAAGTGACTAATTAAAATATTAATATTTTAATGTTTTTAACGTTTATTTAAATTACTGTCACTATTATTCTAATTATTATAATTGATTTTTAAAGAATAGTAATTTTGTGGTTATGGGATATCCGACTTTTTGATGAAAATAATATAACAAAATTACGTCGCATTTACAGTTACATCTGATTCAGTTTCAATTAAACGTTTACTTTTTATTGTGGCATTACGTTGTATTTGGACAAACAAATCTCATTTAATTACGAAAATTGGGGGCATTAAGTCGTATGTGCACATAAAAATATTGTTAAACAAATAATATACATTTTTTCCTGCCATAAAGTCGGATGTCATCATTTTTTTAAAAAAACTCTTTTTTAACAAATTTAGAGACTTTTTTTCATAATTTTAATAATTAAGTTAAGAAAGTACTCACTTGTGCTAAATATAGGCAATGACATAATTAACGTTTTGCTTGTAGTTATTAAAATATCTGCCGATTAAATTTCAATTTTATTTTAGTCTCTCCTGTAAAGTTGGCAAAATGTACTTCCGCCCTTATGCATCTGGGGTCTAGATATGGAACGCAAACGGAGTATTCAGTACTTTTTCTTTCTTATCAACTTTTTTCTTAGTTACTTCCATGACCGACCGTGATCAATAATTTTATCGTTAAGTGGCTCGTTTGTCCTATATTTAATAATAAAAATCATAAAACAACACGGTTGGAAGAACACTAGTAAAATATAAACAGTTTAAAACAAAGACTGCAATATTTAAATCCACATTTTAAAATGAAACGATTCAACAGAGCTCGTATCTGTCATCTGCTCAAAGCGGTTTTGTGGGGCGGAAATCGAATCCTGAACCGATGGAGCGGAAGACAATCAAGCAACCCACTGGGCCAAACCACCGAGCCCGAGGCTGCTGACTGCTAAATACAACACTACATCCTATTACAATAATCCATATACCTACCCATCCATTACAATACAATATACTTTATTGTACACACTAATAACAGTGCAATTGTTTATAACGGTAGCGATTTTTTCCGGACAACCTTAAGTAAATGTTAAAGGATACAAACATTATAAATTAGAAAGCGTTTTTGTTCATTTGCTTCTTTGTTTGTCCTTCTTTCACGTCACAATGATGTTATGGTATTATTTATGTATTTTTATGTAGGGAAATAGAAGGCAGGAGTAAAACCGCAGTAAAACTTGTGATTCCCATGGAAAGATTCATTGGTATGCCATACTATTGTTGGACCGCGATCATTTAAACAGTTTTTTATTTGTCATTGCACTAGGATGTGTGTATGATATGCTTGTTGGAATTACTATTAACTACGCGGGTGAACCCGCGAGTAAGAACTAGTTGTGGTACATAAAAAAATGCGAGCAGTGTAAATCTTCGATAGCGTGATTCAGGTTTCGTGATGTCAGTCACCGTGTGGCGTATGTGCGATGCGTTACAAGAGCACTACGCATATTCGTAGCGTTAGCTATCCTTCGTAGCCCGCTACGAAATTTCGTAACTAGGATGGTTTTCGCTACGATATACGACCCGGATGGCGCAATGGTTAACACGCCGGATCGCTGTTCCGAGGGTCCTGGGTTCGATTCCCAGCGAGGCGGGAATTTTAATGATGAGTTTTTTTTAAAATGTATGGAGCCTCGGCCACCTCTTTGTACACTATAGATACTAAAAAATGGAGAAACACATTTAAAACAATTTTCAATCATCCAATTCCTTTAAAGTGCTTTAGTTTGGTGGTATAACACAAAAATATACACTTAAAATTGCAACACAAAAACAAAAATCCGTCATGGCGGTAAGCTGTCATCACATGTCACGTTGGTTGATTTGATTGAAGTTTGACATATGTACGTACATTTCTGTCATATTAAAGTGACAGTAGACAGTTCGTGATCTATGATCAATGACAAATTGGCAAGACGCCATGTTGAAACTTGATAAAATTAATGATAAATACAAGTTTTGTACCAGAAAAGTATGCATTTAAGAAATTTTTCTTTATTTTTCCCGAATTCCATGGATTTTTCTCGATTTTTCGAGGTACTGTACATATTGTGGGCCGGATTTGAAACATCTCCTTTCCGTTCTCGGTTTGGGTGTTTGACCTTGTCTTGTGTGTTGTCCATAGCAGCCACGACTCAGGGAATCCTAGTGTGGGACTATGAGTGTGTAGCGTTATATACGCAGGATTATTGTATTGTTGCGAAACAAACAAAACATTCTAATGTTGGAGGCATACTGTGTGAAATTCCGCTCGCTCCGTGGCTCGTTTTAATTAATACGTGTATAAAAAAGAATGAAGGTGTAATTAAAAAAACGTGTTTTTCATATTTTAATATTATACTCGCCTTCGCTTCTTGTACGGCTTTTTTTAACTGACAGATCTTTTGATTTGTGAACCGAATCAAAAAGATACCTCAAGATACTACCTTACACCAGTGAAAACCGAATTCAGAGAGGTTAAGACAAGGTTAAGACGTTGCTGGGAGTCTGGGAGTAGGAGGAAGATGTATTATGCTGACTATTATGTGTTAATGAATGTGTTCAATGAATTAACCAATAACGTTTTTTTTCAAGAATTTCTCATGCATATATGTATAACCAATCATATAGTTTTTATAGTGATGTGTGCCTTTAACAGCTGATAAAACTTAGATATTTATAGCACCACCAGGTTTCATTGTTATGAGGATTATGAATTAATTCGAAACGGTTATACGTTGTATAATGTTTTTCACCTTAAAAACTAGAAGCAAATCCTCTATTTTTCTTCAAATAAAATGTACGAGTAAATATAGTCTTGTTGATAAATAAATTACAATTCTAACGCACTACACACAGCTAATTTTGTTTTGGGGGTTCCGTAAAGAAAAACCCTTTAACTAAATATAACCTTTAACTTATTTAATATAAGTAGTAACCTTTTGAAATCAAACCCTGTATTACGAGAATAATTTGAAATATATAGAAAATGTGTTACTGAGACAGATATTTAATTTAATGTTTAATGTCATTAAACAATATATATTATGTAGGTACCGAGAAACTTATTCGCATATTTTGTGAAGTCCAAAGGATGTTAAAAAAATACGTAGCCATTGTGTCAAATGAATTACTTTTTGGTTTGTACAACTAGATGGCATTGGAACGATACTTGAAAAATACAGCTGTTTGAACGAAACCCTCGTGCGCGAGCTTGATTTCACCCTTAGCCGCTTTTTTGTTCAACTAACGTTTATCCTGCCAACGCAAGCCCTCTGGTTTTCTGGCCAATTTATTTTATTAACAAAGAAGCAAGTCGCTAACTATAACCATCATTTACTCAGTACGTTGGACACACGATGTGGGACAATCGTAACACGAAGGATACGACGGGAAGTAAACATATAAAAAATATTATGAACTCCGGAGCCGATATAAAAACTAATGTGCCATACACGTCGTGGTTACGTTGATTATTCTGACTGTACGGACCAGAAAAAGGTCTAGTACAGTTTGCGACAAAAGTGCTGCGCGTGATTCAATTAAAAAATCTTAATGAATATTTTTCCTTTCATGATTATGCCATATGCTGTTGTATCTATACAGTTGGCTCCTTCTATTTTTTGAATCCAAGTCATTCTCTCCTACTAGTGCCGCTTCCTATGAGGCTTTGGTACACGGTCCGGCTTAGTGGAGGTCATTGGGTCTTTTTTCTGTAGCAGTTTAATTCAAACCAAGGAAGGTATTAAATTCTAGGAAAGCTTCACTCATTCACTTAGATTTTTATGGTTTTCTATAAACACTTCAGACATATCACTTCAGACATAGACAGTTATATTCTTATTTTACTTGACTTATTTTTTTCTTTATTTAAATAATATTACTGCCTTACCTATTGCTTTCTTCTTTTCTCAAGTGTCTTTACTTAATATATTTTTTATTTCTTTTTCATATCAGTTCGCAATTCGTCGCGGAACTCGATGTACCTGAGGCAAGAGTACTGAGTGATTATCCACAAACCAATTATTGGTTTCTGATTTTCTAACAAAGCGCAATCTCTCAGAACGTGACTTAATTATAAGTTTTGATTGAATTTCCTTATCCTTACCTTATCCTCAAGGTATGAACAACATGTTTACTTATATTGCTTTCGTTATTTCAATAAGCAATGTTCGCAGGCTTGTTTTATCTTTATTTCATCTCGGAATTATTAAAAATAATATAAGTCTTTAGTGTTGCGCATTTTAGCAATAAATCTTCATCATAAATCATCATAATCATCCTTAATCAAAGCGCATCAAATCATGATTATGTCTTAGAGGGCGGTAAATGTTTTATTTAGGCTAACTACTCAAATTATGACATACCTCCTTCCGTGAGCGGAACTTAAAACTTACGACGATAAAGATTTAAGATTAATTAGCTCTTCTTCATAGAATAGATTTTCTGATTAATTTTTATCAATATCACTTGTGTGTGCGGCTGTCCACGATCTTTTGGTCTATATACGTATCAGGATATACAGTGACGGTTAATTTCCTGCCAAGTACAACTTCGTACTGAGATAAAACGTAAAAAGTGAAACTTGTACAATAAATCGCTTTTATGCCATTGGTGATAAAAAGTTTTTTAATCAATCTTCTTGTACACGTAAGAAAATATTTACCTCAATATGCGGAATCGAATCGGGGTTTACGTTTATGTGACCGAGTGACAAAGGGGGGAGGAGAGGATATGAGGTTGGGAAAAAGTGCAGGTGAAAAAGTCATATATACTGCTAGGGTGTGCTGGTAAACTGTGCCGTATTCTTATCAGGAATAAAGTTGTTATTGCTCGAAATAATCTCTAAAATATTTTAGTCCAACGTTGGTCTTAGGTCAATGGATGAGGTCAGTTGGTCACAAATGCCTTTACTGATTTAATTTATGGAACAGCGTGGTAGAGTTCTTCCTCAACTACGTTAATAGATACCTAATGGAGCCTTTATGGAAACTATTTAATATATTATAGGATTTATAGGTTTTGTCAACACAATTGTACTACTCTAGTCATAATAGTTTTTCGCAGTCCCTATTTTGCCTTTTGGATAGTCCGCTATTAAGTTGCCCGCTATCCTGTAAGGTATTTATTCGCTTTATATACTAAAGCGGGACATTATACGGGACATTTTGGATCCGACGGGGGACATCGGGATCGACAATTTCAGAGCGGGACAAACACACCTAAAGCGTGTGGTCACCTTAAGCAAAGAGTCTTGGTCATGGTCTTGGTTTGTGTCAGTCATAGATTTCATGGGCGGTATTAGACGGGTGGTACCACACATAACTTCGACTTCACACTTGGTGACTATATTAATTTATAAACGCTCTGAGACAGTGTGGGAGCAAGTGGCCGCTGTCGCTGTTCTTTTCAAAAATGTATTCAAAAATGCTCCGTAAAACATCTTCATCAATTGTCATAAGGGTTCATAACCGTAATTAGTGAATAAACCCAAAATCTTCTTAATATTTCATAATCTACTTCACAGTAACAACAGTGCAACACTTTTCTTGCGATCCACGACGTTACTTCTAAAACACATCCAGTACGGTCCACTGCCGCCAAAGGTATGGTCACCTGGGCCAAAGATTTGTCGTACGAAATCGCTTCGTGCTGTAGATTGCAGGTTTCTGTAGCACGGCATTATGCTGCAGTTTTGTGGGAGCTCTAAATACAAATCCAACTTGTCAAGGCTGTAAAGTTACCTAGCGAGCTTTGTAACTCCAGTGCTAGCTTGCTACTGTTTCCGTAAAAATGCATAAAACAAGTCAGTTCGAGGAATTCCCTTTTGCTTTGTTAGAATAGAATGAAAAGTCTTACTCGGTGCCGTCTTCCAGTGAAATTTAGTGCCGGTCGCGTTGATTGCGCGACTCCTTACGAATATAACACCTGTTACATACCACAAGCTAGTCTTTTTGCACGCCTACACCACGCAAACCAGGAAACTAAAATGCTCAAATGTATGTTTGTTTGTTCGTAGCCCTAGAGGGCCGATTTTCATATATGACAAAGAAAACATGACAGTGATTAAAATTATGAATGGCCAGAGATAGACGCCGTATGTCGATTTTGCAAATTCACATTATTAGAAGTTAATCATCAGCGTTGCGAAGCGTTCTATATAAATATTATTTTTTATAAAATCCATAGACGAACGAGGAGAGCCGATGAAGACCACATAAAAAGAGTATAGGACGTCCCCTAACCCTCTAGATTAGAATGACCGTCTAAAGAAGAGCGTGGGCATTCGAACGATTCATAAGTTAAAGGTACCCCTTGTCAAGTATTCAACGCTCAAAACCTGATGGATGTTCAAATGCACATTATTACTTATATTCAAACATGTTCATAATTTGAATCTTTAAAACATATTCGAACATCAATAGTGGGTGCAAACCTTACGGGACACACGGTCGAACAATAGGGCATGGTAAGTTTACGTCAAATTATTCGATTTTTCGTCCTCTAATCAGGCGCCCTCCATTGTGGAGGCGTTATGGCCGCGGGCTCGGCGTTTGTCATGTTGAATGGGGAGCTTTACGACTTGCGCCTCTGTTTGGATGGCAGAGGGCGCTCCGGACCGTAGTTTGGTAGGTAAGTGCCTAATAATACATTATCTTTGAGGGTATTTCGCAAATGTTGCATATTTTCGGATTCCTTTGAGAATAATGTGTGCTGTTGTTTCCTTTTATAAAGCGGTAGTGTGTGGATGGATGCGCTTTTCAATGCTTTAAAGTGTGTATTATAGGAATTATAAAGAAGCGTTGATGAATAAACACATCATTAGGAAATCTGCTTTCCGAGTTCTACATAATGTGCGCTAATGGGTGGAAGAGTAGTCAAGCATGCATTTAACCAGAATAGTGGCGCTGTGGTGAAAAACGTTTCTCTTCTATTACCATTAAGTCCAGGGTCAAAAATACACTAACTTTGTATTCTTTCCTTTTGACGTGACAACGTCTTATAAATTGGTTTGCCGGGTGGCACTTCAAGAAACTGCGTTAGTAGCTCCGCTCACGTTATGCGCTTACAATGAGAGCGAGTGAGAGGCACGCGTCCCTTCCACTCGGGCATGGTTAGCCCGCCTAAGAGCGAGAGAGACAGACATAAAAAGTGAAAGGCACGCGTCCCTTCCTCCTTAACATTACTTATGGTAGCTACGGCGTACACACGTTGGCGTGTTTCAGAAAATGGTACAGCGCCATCTCTGGAGAAGTAATCTCGTTTGTTACCTCACTTAGTTGTGACTAATGGTTAATGGTCTAACGGTTAGCAGCGCTAAATGGCGGATGGTGTTACAATGTTTTAAATATAATTCTTTGTATAAATAAATGTTTTAAATTGTTACTATTATTTCATCCTTCTTCCTACTATACGAATGAATATTCACATTAAAATTATTTTACCACTCAAAGTCGTTGTCACGTAAAACTTTCGCCCGTATACCGACTTTACAGGCAACCAATTTTTATTAAAGGTTCAACTTCTCCTAAGGTTGATACAAATTTTATCAAAAATAGAAACCCCGTACATCGAGCAACAGAATTAAGATTTTCGCATTTGTTTTGAGTGAACCACGTCCAGAATTATTCAGAGCCAGCAAATAGCAAATAAAGCTGTTAATGGGTTCTACTGTAATCGGTTAAGCTTTATGTACCAGTACAATCACTCTACGTACGTACTTCAGCACATTCGGAACACTATTATTTTAATCTCACTGAATGTTACTGAATGTAGGTACGACTTACGAATTGTTTCCATTAGGATTCGTTAAGAATAGAACACCTAAGTAATTAAAGTTATTTTATCATGTCATCATCCCAAATAATAGTTATCCCTCAGCTTATTATGACTCCAGCTCGGGTATACGCTACCCGATAGAACAAACTTCTTCTACGCTTCAAAATAGACTTGTATGTGTGCGTGCTACGCCGCCACGTAGGTACAGTCGGCCGCAAAAGTCGCTTGACAGAATCTAAAGTGCAAAACACCTGAACACCCAACGAACCATAAGTCAGTGTCGTGACACGGACGCAAATTTAGCTTAACTTACAGACGTTCATAATTAGCTTAACATAACTGTTTCATAAGTTGCTAAACGCTTTCATTCCAAAAGTCGCTGAACATCATCAATGACATGTGTGTATGAAAAGAATGGCGACTTTTTTCAATTTTAGATGACGCGCTGTCACTTTTTTAATTTTTTTTCTTTTTTTGTCTATTCAGCCAATTATTTGTTTTTAAATAAATTCAATATTTTTATGCATTATAATTGCAATATTTAAATGCCCACTATAAATATACATATACATATTATACGAAATATATTTGATATTTTAAAATGTTTTTGAAGTCAAAGTCACTTATTTCACAAAAAAAGTTTAAGGGCCTGTTTCACCGCTTCCAGATAAAGTATGAGATAGCTATATGACAGATACCCTTATCCACCAGATAAAGGCCGCTAATATTTTTTTTCAGTTTCACCACCGGCGCGGCAACGTCGTTTAGTTGCGTTTCGTTACTGCTACGTAAACTACATGTATCTTCACTTGAGAAGAATTTTTTTTTATGGAATTAAGGTAGCAAACGAGCATGCAGCACCACCCTTCCGCTGCCGCCCATGGCAATTGTGACCGACTTAGAAGAAGACCCAATTTAGGGACTAGGGTGGTTAGTCTAGTTAGTAGATGGTGTTAGAATATTAGTTGGTTAGTTTGTTAATAAGTGTGAGGACAGGGACTGTTAGTGATAGTTAGTCCTGTTAGTTAATATTAGTAATTGTCCAGTTAGTAATGATTAGTATGAGTCTTGTTCCAATTCGGTCACAGATGCGTTGCTACCCCTGAGGTCTGAGATGGTCGCCTCTAAAAAAGTGAAACCGGCTCCACACCTTCCTATCCGGAACACAATTGCTCTTAAAAAAAATTATTATAACGGTAGAAATGGTTGAATATCTATCCATTCAGAGAAACTAAACGCCAGTGATATCTGCCAAATACGACTTTAACAACCATTAGAAGCGCTAATAACTTATCAGACAGTTGATCTGCCAGATAGTTCTATCCGACACCTGTGAAACCAAAAGTTGTAGTTTATATGACAAATAAGTGCCTGATAGCTATTAGGGACTTTATCAGGAAGTGGTGAAACAGGCCCAAGACTTAGATATATTATAAAATCTCTTTGGTTGCTACAACTTTTTTCATATGAATTTTGATTACGAAACCATGCTTTTTAGGTTCGTAATTAAGGTTGGTTCAATAAGGCTCATAGTATAACTAAACTCGATATACTTACACTATTTACGAGCAACGGTATTAAATTTGACGATAATACAAATTGGTCTAAAGTATCTGAGAACATCAGAATAACAATCAGAATATTCATAAACCGGGGGCAAAACTTTAAAACAACTACCTACTTTATTTACTTTTTTACGCAGTAACATTGAATGTAACTTGTTAATCTACTTTTTTTAAAGCGTTTAACAACTTATGAAACAGTTACGTTAAGCTAATTATGAACGTCTGTAAGTTAAGCTAAATTTGCGTCCGTGTTACGACACTCACTTATGGTTCGTTGGGTGTTCAGGTGTTTTGCACTTTAGATTCTGTCAAGCGACTTTTGCGGCCGACCGTACATACCATAGAATATAAACCCATCCATCATACAAAATACGTCGACTTAAACATTTGCATCAAACGCAAATACACTAGCCTCTTCGACAAACTTTGTTTGAATATAAACTTGTCTTATTAATGTGACACTGGGGTCGGATCTACTTTCATAATGTGTTTCTAAATCTTTGGTTTTACATATTTTTGTACCACATTAGTCCACACGTACACTACGATGTAGTACTTTGGCACCTCCGGCCGTTCGAAGTTCGTTCGTCGGTCGGATAAGCGTCGCACATAGCTCGCTGAAGGCGAACTCGCGGAACCGCATCAAGAGGATTAAATTGGGTTCAAACATACGTAGCGCTGGTCAAAACTTTAACAAGCTTATTAGCTTATAATAGTTATAACATGGAGTCGGGGCGATATAGTGTCGGGAATGGTCGCGGCCGTTTAGTTTGAGGTCGATGTGGTACCACAATCTGATGGAAGACAAAGTGAGACGACTTCTAACGATTCATAGATTTCTATTAGATTTCATTAGACATTTTCGTTCATTGAAATGTAACCTATGGAGTCCAATTTATCCTCGAGTCTAAACTTCTCATGCTAGTGTTGCCCTATACTGATCAGTGGAAAAGGCACACAATGGGTTTGTTATATTTATTAGAGATCGTAAGACTATACAAGGTCCAGTTTAATTTTGATGGTATTATAAGCGCTACGCTGGGTACCGACCATTTTCCTGTTGACATCGATCAAGTAAACGTATCGATAATCGTTTGTAAGAAAAGATTCAGGACTCCCTTAGCGGCGACGGATTTGTGAACAATTAATGTTTTTTACCATGTTTGGATCTATTATTGAGTTGTAGCCAAGCTTGTCGTTCATCGTGCTCAATGAATGAGGCTATGAAGATGTCTGGTCTGGACTACCACAGTATACCCAGCCTTAATCCTAACAGTATCTACTCGTACGTACGGTGGGCCAAGAAAGTGGTGTACCAGTTTTCGTTTAGTTTCCTAGTTATCAAAAGTTACATCAAAGTTCATAGGAAATATCACTGAAAGAGACACATAATAATGACGTAAACCTAATTGTTAAGATTACATACATCATAGGTCACATTATAGGTGCAAGACATTTTAATCTTTATTAGAAACGGATAATGCATTAATTTGTGCAAAGAAGATTTAAATATTCTGAACAAAAGCATAAGAACTTTTCAGTTGACAAAATAATTCTTTTTAAAAAGAAAATTGACAATTGACATTTAGTCAAATAAATATGCAAGCAAAGATGTTTTAAATATCTAGATGGAACATCGAATCCGCGCAAACGTGTCAAAAAATTGTGGCTAACTGTTAGCCACAATTTTTATATCATTACGCACACATTACGCACACATAGACAATAGATGAACGGGTAAAACATCGCCTGCACGCACACATGCTTGATAATGTTGCCTTGTTTTCATTGTAGGGCGACGCTCAATCTAGATATTTAAAACATCAAAGTATGCAAGTAATGTAATAAAATTGGCTAAGTGCAGCAGTTCCGTAGCAGCAAGTAACATAATATAAAAAAATATTCGAGTAAGTAGATTGAATGAAAGGTAAATTGCGGTTTACGATTTATGACGTACTAGAGAACCGCCCGCGCTTCGCTTCGGGACCCGTAGGTAACAGCCGCGTAGGTCCCGCTCCCGTAGGAATTTAGGCTAAAAGTAGCCTACTACTCGCTCTCTTCACTCCACCCTGTCTGAGGTGTGTGGAGCCCTCGGGACCGTTAGTTCCCCTTTGGGGGTGTCTCTCGCGGCCCGTTAAAACGGGCCGGTTCTTGGGCTGGGCCCTAAGGCCCTTGGTTGTCCATCTGTGGTTAACCAATAGGTCAAGTCCGGTGAGTGGTGGCCTTTTTACAGGCCACAGAGTCTTAAACGGGATGGGGTTCATCTTTGCGCCGCCCAGGCGATCGAGGCCCTACCGGGTGAATCCCGCTGGTGGGAAGCCCAGCAGGAGCCGATCAGCGCCGGGCGACGACTTACGAAGCCCCAGTATCAGTCAGTGCTAGGCCCGTCCCGCGCAACCAGCAAGTCGCGCGGGAAGGCCCAGCGGTCCGGTGGACGGGTGTGGAGCGGCGCCAGGTCCTGCAGATGCGGGAACCGCGACGCGTCGACACGCCCGAACATGTTGCGTGCCAATCTCTCGATGAAGTCGTTCAGGCTCTCGACTCCAAGGTCCCTCTGGTCCGCTGGCACTATCCTGTTGGCTGAGCAACTTGCGGACATCAGTCAACAGGATAGTGCCAGCGGGCGGGCGGTACACTGAATACAGCCGGAGCGGGGAGTAGCCTATTACATTTGCCTATGACTTAAGTAAATTACATGTAGTATTTGACAACGTAATTCAGAACTTGCAAATGAATTTTATTACCGCCATCTATTAACAACTCCGAAAATGAATATCTAGCAACTAACAAAACATCGATCTTCCCATGGGAATGGGATGTTTTTCCGCGGTAAAAAGTAGCCTACGTCACTCTCCACCCTCCTAACTATCCCCACACACATAAACCTTACCACATAATAGCTTTGTTGCGACGTGAAAGCGTCACAAACAAACAAACAAACAAACAAACAAACAAACAAACAAACAAACAAACACACTTTCACATTTATAATATTAGTAAGGATTAAAAAACTACTAACTAGATCTCATTCAAACCAATTTTCGGTGGAAGTTTACATGGCAATGCACATGATATATGTTTTTTAGTTTTATTATTCTCTTATTTTGGAAGTTACAGGGGGGGGGGGGCACATATTTTACCACTTTGGGAAAAAATTATATTAGAAACCTCAATATCATTTTTGACGACCTATTCATAGATATTCCACATGTATGCGTTT
Source organism: Hesperia comma (assembly GCA_905404135.1). Taxonomy (NCBI): domain Eukaryota; kingdom Metazoa; phylum Arthropoda; class Insecta; order Lepidoptera; family Hesperiidae; genus Hesperia; species Hesperia comma. The sequence continues at coordinate 10,000,928 of FR990031.1, read as the reverse complement.
GATGAAAAAAAAATTTTAGAGTTTCAGTTCTAAGTATGGGGAACCCCCACAGTTTATTAGTTTTGTGTGAAAATCTTAAAAAAGCGGTTCACAAAATATACCTTCCGAAGTCAATGGTTCTATCAAGTTTAAACTAAGAACAAAACAAATGTCACGTATTTATAATCGGATAAAGATGGCAATAAAAGTTGTCAGATCGATCTGCAAGCGAAACTAGCCTTTATCACCTATGAATCTGCAAACGGTATTCAACCTTAGGGTGGTAAACCAATTCTTTGGCCGACCGTACATGGTAGTGGTTTAACTTTCCTTTTTGTAAAGCATGAAATATTTTTACTTCTTTCTATGTTTTGGTTTAATTGTTGGGGAGTTGGTCATATGCGGTAACCTCTTCTTGTTGACTTGCAAACGTTTGTGATGATTTTACTTCTTGTAGACGTCTAAACGAAACATTATTATTTTAATCTCTAAAACACTATTATTTAATCTATTATTTTAATCTTTAATAGTGTTTCGTTTAGACGTCTACATTTCGCGTAGGTTTTATCCGTATTGACCACTTATTTCTTAGCCAGTACTTCACATGACCGAAAACGTATCGGAGCTACTTAAAGTCCATTGCTTATTCGTTTCTGGCTTTACTTACCAAGCCGGGCAAACTTTAATATTTCAAGCAGTTAAAGTGCAGTCAAATAAAAAATGCCAGGTATAAATACAGGTATTTCTTAAAAGTGTTTCCCAATAAATCCAGTTCGGTTGCAACGGCTAGGCGGCTGCGCTACGAGTTATCGCGGCGAACGTGCGCCGCATTCTGTATATCCCGCGACGTATTTCTTTGATATTAGTTGCAATAGATTAGAAAGGCAGCTAGGAAGTTTTGCTTTAAGCAACTTGTCAGATTACTTGTTGCTGTTATACTTTATGTCGTAAGATTATATGAGTATAATGTATTTTGATGATTTTGAAACTAATGACTTTCGAAAAGTACTTCTGTGGGTACCTACTATTCGATTTTTTTCTTTTATCCTTTATCAAGCAATTATAGTAGGTATACGTAAACATGAAAAGGTTCTAATTCGATCACTGACTATCCAGGAAATATCGAAAACTACGTGGCACATTATGAAGAAAAAGCTTGCTTGCAAGATAAGTTATTAGAAGTTGTTGTGTAGTGCGATATTTAACATCTGTGGGCATTGGAGAATTGGTAAAAGCTAGTAAAATTGAAAAAGCTAGTAACCGTCTTGGTACCTCGTGTACAACTACTGCCACACACTAGTATCATTATCATTTGTAGAACAACAAAAACTTTCCTCTACATCGATAGCAGTTTATAACGTAAATACTCGTAAATAAACAGCAATATTTCGGGTGTATGTACTTAGTTTTAGACGCAGATTTCCATCTCTCTTCGCTTCGGTCAGGATTTTAGTTACCTTTACCTAACTACAAAAGCTTTCACGAAAGCGTAGATACAGCCTTCAGCGTATATCCATTAGGAATCGGGCTACGTTAAATATGAATATCTCTTATCTAAGCGAGACAAACGACATATCTCATAGAGCCACTAGTTATATTGCAAGCAATGTTTGTCACCCACAACTACAAGTATGACGATTACATCTCGTTTTACAAATACACAGACAAGCGGGCGACTATCCGCCGTAGCTGTAGCATTACGTAGCGAGGTAGTATTTAGTTTTATTACCGTCGTAAAATATTTTATGAAGCCGTCCGGGGACGCGCTTACCGCGATCAGACTACGAATAAGATTTTAGCTCCGAAAAGCGTGAACTAACAACCAAAATCTACTCTATCACACCGAACTAAAGTTGGCAATCGCTTGCAGTGTTTTACGAGTATTTGCAGCTGCGTTGAGAACTGTAAAAATGGGCGAATCGAGACTTTGGGGTAATGATGGATAGTTTCATTCGAACGCGCCCTTTGAATGGTTAACGCTTGTAATAGTTTTTCATTGTTCGGTCTTTTAGACCAAGTATGATCTAAAATGTTTTCGTATTTAAGTGTTAGGTTAGGATATGTAGAACTGGGAAATGGGAGGAACTGGCTAATTTATGGTGATCATACAGGAGAAAGGAAAGTTACAGAAAAATGGAAAATTGGTTTAAAGTTTAGATATGCGTCTCAATACCTTTGATTTCAATACAACTTAGCTGTTGAAGAGGTTTATGGCATTTTTCTTTGTCGTACCTATGTTCTGTTTTTGCATGGTGCGCTCTACTGAACTACATATTCTTGATTAAGATTCTGTTATGAAAGAATATTTACAAGTATAGAATACAGAATCTGCTAATTATTGAGGAGCGATTCTTGATTAAGATCTTCCTACCCTCAATATTAATCCCTATATGTGACGAATAGAATGGACAATATTAATAAAATATCTAATAAATATCTGTCCCAGTCAGGAGTCAACCGGGATCACCGCTCCATAGTATCTATAGTAGGTATTGTTACCCATTGGTAACTCAACAATCTGACCAAGTTAAGGTTACGACATACAAGAATGATTTTTGGTAAAAACGTTGAAGGCGAAGCGGCGGCATGAACATGCCATGTTGTAGTTTACTGCCGGTCTGCGGGGGAAGTCGGCATGTTGCTTTAGGGTCATCACGTTTTTCTTTTTGTTAAAGTCCAGTAAACATATCACTAGCAGTGATAAGCGAAATGGTTTGTAAGTTGCGGCGCGGTATGTCTTTTGAGGAAACGGTCTTTCCTGTCGCAATTATTTCTTGAATTATATCAGCGTGTATGTTGAATCAATGATTCTTAGATGAATTTCAATGAATTACGTTTTTAAAGGCATATATGTAGCATGCTGAAAAATGACGCAGGGAATCCTAGTGCGAAGCGATGATTGTATAGCGTAGTGTAGCGTTACTTACGTCATTGAGGAACCTATTCCTACACATGGTTTCAAGTGAATCCATTGAAGAAATAAAATGATTCAGTCTATCTTCTTTTTTATCTCTGTAGGGAAATTTGCAAAAAAATCCATATTAATGTTCCCTTAAGGTAGCCATTGACTATACGTCCATTTGGAATGCTTCTAAATGTATGGAGGCACTTCCAAATGGAAATCTTCCATTCAGAAGCACTCCAAATGGACGCATCGTCAATGGCTACCTTTACACTCTTCAAGGCACATGCATGCCAAAATTCAGCTTCTTGTGCCCAATCACTTTAGCTGTGCGATTTCTTTCAATCAAACAACGATTTCACGACAAACACGTGTTTCACCAAATTTTATACAAACAAACCGGAGCTTCATTACAGTTTGAAATAGGTATCGCAAATGACACGAATACAACATCAAACTCACGAAATTCCAAAGCCTACATTCCACTCACACGAGTTTCATTTAAAATCACACTTCAGTTATAATAGTTCATTTCAACAATTCCAATTCAGTACGAAGGCGCGTGCCATAGAGCTGGGTTTAATAGAAGTGCCAAGCAGAGTAATGAATAAGTATAATAATTTTAGTGCTACTTAAGTTGCTAATAGCAACATTACTACTGATTCCCTGCTTCTCATTATAATTGTAAAGCTAGCTTTCCTCCCACGGTTTTGCCCGCGTAGATTTTATTTCAGTTAATTTAATTTTTTTTTAATTTATTTGATCCAATTTACAATATACTTAAGTGCTATAATATGATCTGCCAAGCTGTAAGACAGCTTGTCGGCAGTCGTTCTCGTGGATCCCATGGAAAACCAACTTGACCTTGAAATGAAAGGAGGCGCCGGCGGACGCATTGGACCAATCATTGCACTCGATTCAACAGGTAGTAACTGACAGATAAATGATCACAACGCACCCATGGATGACTTTTTAACATGACGGCATCAGTTCCAACCCTAGCCATTTCAGAGACAAGTTGGCGACACTACACCTACACACACATTACAAATTTTTGACTGACTTCAAAGTCAAGCAAGCACAATTTTTATATCATTACGCACATATACACAATAGACGAGCGTTAAAAACCAGACACAAAAATATCGCCTGAACGCACACATGCTATCGACATAAATATATAGACATTAGATCATCAAAGGCTTATAGTAAACACCAGCTTAAGATTGAAATTAAAGAGGCGCTGTCGGAGGTATTTGACATTCATCTGACCAATCATTGCACACTAATAACTGACAGATGAATGACCACAACGTACTTATGAATAATAATAACTGACAGATGAATGACCACAACGTACTTATGAATGACTTTTTAACATGGCGGCGTTAGTTCCAATTTTTGCCATTTCAGAGATAAGTTGAGCGCACTGTAGGTATAGGTAATTTCATGGACACATAGATAAATAATGCTTACGGAGCATGGTCTTAAGTTGCATTTTAGAGAATGTTTCATTATATACATCTGTCAGTTCATTATATATCGTCGGAACAAGCCACTTCCTTGTGCGTCGCCCGAAGTAATTACTAACCTTAGGAATTAGGAACTTTTTCTTTTGTGTGTTTTTGCGTTTCGGCTGCCTATAAACCTTTATTTCTTTAGTTGTTGATATTCTAAGCTGCTCTAAAATAATGTTACTTCTAACCTTTTTTTCTATTGGGAGTATTTTACAAATTTTAAATAACTTCTCATAATTGCTGTCTAAAAGAATTTTGGTTTTGGAGTCTACTAATAATTTTAATATTCGAATTTGCAGTGACTTTATTTTATTAAGATGGACGGGAAAGGTTAATCCGTAAGTACTCAGTCCATAGCCTATTGTTGCATCCGCGAGTGCATAGTATAACATGTATAGGATACCTCTGTTAACTACATATCTTATGTGACTCATCTTGCCTAAAATTGAGCGTAGTCTACTGCATACCATCTCCACGTGCAAGTCCCAGGTAAACCGACTATCTATGATCAAGCCTAGATATTTATATTTTCTTACACATTCTACTTGTTCGCAGTGACAGTTGTTTGGCTCAGCATGCAGGCAATCATAAGAATGTCCTTTTAAAGATATATTTAATAGATTCGCAGTTGGGTTATATATAATCTCCCTTTTTGTTCCTTTTTGGGGGAGAATTTCCAAAGATCCTCTCTTAGTGTTTTCCTACCAAACCCAAATTACCCAAGAAACATACATAATATAGTACATAGTTGTATAAGGACCTTCGATATAAGTTGGTCTAATCCTACAAAAATTCATCTCGCGCACGCTCTATCTTTCGTTTGCTATCGAATAGTATGATTGAATAATCTGATGTGATTAAATTAATTGGTAATTGGATTTTCTGGAATTCTGTTTGACATAAAATATACACAGAGGTATAGGAATATTAGAGAATTAATCAGCGAACACGAACGATCTGTTGCGTCAGGGTAGCGTTAGCTATGCTACTTATTTTAAACTTTGTGTTGTTCGACATTTGAAAAAAACTACTGAAAGTGTCATCTTGATCCGCTGCTTAGAACCTGAGATTATGAGTAATATACCTACATATATTGCAGGATTACGACACGATACATTACACGCATACTAGAGCGTACTCCACCTACCCGCATTGGAGCAGCGTGGAGTATGCTCTAGGCCTCCTCAGTAATCGTTGGCCCGGTCACCTAGTTATACAGTGAAACTTGGTTAAGTGGGACCTGGATAAGTGAGAAACCTCCATAACTGGAACTCATGCTGAGGTCCCAACACTTTGGCACTGAATTACCTCTGTTAGTGGGACGAGGTAAACCTCTATATCTGGGATTTGTTCTTTCGATTTATCATCATAGTTACCTCTATAACTGAGACAGCGAGTAAATTTTATATGCATAAACCTCTGTAACTGAGATAACATTGTTTGTTTACTCATTCTTATTCTACCCACAAATTCCACACGTAATTCCAAGTACGTAAGTACAAATTTTGAGCTTCAATTACCTTCAGTTTTAGTTTCGCTTTACTATCATACAGATGTTTATTTGAAAAATGTCAAAACGAAAGCTACAATCGTTATCATTACGTGAAAAACTGAAGTTAATATCCGTTTATGAAAGTGGGAAGACACGCGAAGAATGAATGTAACTCTGTAAATGAGACAGATATTTATTTATACCTGTATATCTGAGACACTGGGTAAGTGGAATACCTCTATAAGTGAAACGACATTGCAGGTCCCTTGATGTCTCACTTAACCAGGTTTCACTGTACATAAACACAGCTAAGACAAGTAAAAACGAGGTGAACGACGCAGTGACACTTCTATTCTTTTTCTTCTTCTTACAAACATCGCAGTAAAGAATGGAGCTCAGATGACGCATGCTCGGCAGAAACAAAGGTCGCGCTCAAAGAGCGTCCTCTTACGAAATTGACATAATTTTCCACACGAAAAATTCCTGTGATCCCTTTTACATTGTTCAAATTTTATTGTAACACAACCTTGGTTAAGATTGTGCTCACTGGCAGGCGAATTTGAAGCGATGACACAGAAACTATCATGTCAGCTCTATTTTACATGTTCTGTTTAGATGCCATAGGAAAATTTAATAGCGATATGTTAATATTGACGGTTTTAGTGACGGTTGATTTAAGTAGTATAGGCAGATGAAGACTTACTTTTATTATGGGTGCTGTTGAAATTAATCAGTCCTTATAATTACTACCGTAAGCCAGGGACCTGACCATTAGAAGTGTGAGAAGTTCGGCCACGACAATGTTACGTAAGATCCCATCTCGATTTCTACTTATTTCTCCTGTTCCCCAATGGCATCACTAATGGGCATCACCATGTGGGGATAGGAGGGGCTGGGTATGCCTATCACGTGACTAAAACGTCAATCTGTCATAGTACTTAATGACATCAACATTATGATAACACTACACTTCTTTGTTATTTGTATTCGACGCTTATACACAGTGGAATACAATTAAAGTTCCCGTGTGTTTAGCATTAGCCGGAGGATTTATCGCTGTTGCTGGGCACCGTCCTTGCACATACCTCCCGACGGGACTCTCCCGGAGTGTAAAACGTTAATTACTTTACAGCGGAATGTACGGATTTTTGGAATAGCTCACCGGATAACGATATCCCAGTCTTTTTGGGATATAACGTTCCTGTCGGTCGGTATTGCTCGCGGCTCGCCGCTCACCACGATATCGGTTTGTATAGTTAAAATTAATTACTTTTGATATATTTTCAACAGATTTCTACGTTCCATGGAGAGGTTTGCAGTTTCTTCTTCGTTTTTTTGTTCGTTATACGTATTTTTGTATATTTAATGCACTTTACTTGCGAGCTTGGTCCCAATCATTTAAGATGGAAATGGAGTTATCTCAGTTTGTGATGTTTTTGGTTTGGTCCGTTCCATCGTTGATCCATTATTTATCAAGGACTATTGTATTAGTCAACTTGTCTTTAAGTTTATCTTATAATCTTGCGTTTGGAATGACCAGTTATCAAGGTTTTTAATGATGTAAAGTCGTTAAGAAACCATTTCCACTTAAATTACGCAATCGGATTTCATGTTTCTGTCGTTACCTACTTAGAATAATTTAACGTGTAACGTACCTACTCGAGTTATCTGGTGTAGATCAACACTCAAACTTAGATATCGCTATTTAAGGGATGCTACATGACAGTATAATACATTATATATGCAGTGAATTATATACCATATAGAATATCTGCAGTCATAGTTATATATCGCGGCGAGCGTCCGAGCGGCGGCGATAAATCTGTCGCGACGCATCCCGCGGTGTCGCCGAACATTCATTTACATGTTTATATCTTTGTCGAGGGCGTAAATCACGTCGAGAGCAGCGATGGACTGCGTACACTTTGGAAATACTTCAATATATATTATAGGTGTGACCTTTGTTGAGGATTATAATGTGTTTAACTACATACATATTATCATAATCTTAATTTAAAATACGATTAATGTAATTGAGTTATGTCCGTACATTTATGAGACGTTTGAGAACAAAATATGTGAAGGGCCAATGCGTGTGATAGGGCCAATAGAAGCCAAAAATGTCATTTAAAAATTGTTTGTGTCTGTGTGTTTGTCCGGGCATCACGCATAAACTATTGATAAATAATTTGAGGCAGTTTTCGCACTTGTATTGATGGAGGTCTATAGAAATTGTGCATGTTTAATCTTAGTACCTAGGTACTCGTAAATAATATTATGTTGCAGGACAGCGTCTGCCGGGTTAGGCAGTACATACCTATTTATAAATCTGTAACGTCCTTTCTGAACATGGACGTTTTAAATGGCAGTAGGTAAGTGTTTTATACAGCAATTCTGAGAGACACTTCGACATTTTTTGGTTATGTGACGTCTACAGTGATGTTTCCGGTAATCATGACGTGCATGTCATGTCAGATGTCAGTGTCATGGCGCTAGTGGGTGCCACGTGCTAACTCGGTTCTGACAGCAGTTCGTACTGAGACCGCGAGGCAGGAGGTTGTCACACGTCTCTGACGGAAACCGACTAAGTGTGATATAGAAGACACCACACATGGCGACGGGCTCAATTCGTGGTGTAATATATTGGAACACGTAAAGATCAAAAGGAAAAGGGGGGGTAGACGAACCCACTCGAACGACAAGGTACCTTTAAAACTAAATTTAAACCATGTAAGTAGCCACCTTTAACTATTTTACTTCAACTATTTGGAAAAATGCAAGTACATAGTTTGCAGTGGAAATGCCATCAAATATTCTCTCATTCTTCACAAATGTTGTTGTATTTAACGTGCTGCTGTGCCAAGAATAAAATTAAGAAACAATAAAAGAGTACACAATCGGTGCTTACAAGGTCTTTCTGGCAATAAAAGTCTGCTAATTGGTTAACTCCTGAGTCTTGATTAAAACTTAGAATCACAATAACATAATTACCCTACAAATATAAAATTATAAAATTATGTTTTCGGTATAAATTTACATACTATTTTTCTTATGTTATCACATATCTTTCCTAAGCTTTGGAGGCAAATTATTGTTGCTTAGATAAACGCAATATTTAGTCCTATAAACTACAAATAATCGTAGATACCTAGATGGTATTAATTATACTATGATATTCGTGAATATTAAGTTATATTTATAATAATCTCATATTTTATTAATCCTGATTCTTAACAAAAGCAGTTTTCCGCCAATTAAATAGCAATAAGACCGCCGATTGTTTTCTTGATATTATATCGAGCTTATTTTTGTCAAAACTGGTGAACAATGAAGAGTATTTGTATTGTATTGTATTGTTAATACTTCTTAAATACCAAGTCCAGATATAAGTTAGTACCGATGTACGGACCGGTGTAATTGGAGCATGTATGGTACGATTCCACCAAAATAGTGTGTAGCACATTTGCAAACAAACATTTCGTGCAAAACTCCAGTGTTGCGGGTACTAAGCTGGTATCGCGGTTAGCTCCTGTCTCCACCGGTAAGGCTGTGCCTAACTTTTGTAAACACACAGTGTGGCACACTTTTGTACGAACATGTCCACTGAGAAGAGCTCTGAATCCTGTTTCGCATCGACGCGAGAACACTGCATGCATGTGTACGCGCGCAAAGGTAACGTAAATACATGTGCGTTAACAATTTTAAAACGTTTGCGCACAACTTGTTATTGTTTGCCCGAATAGGTGACAAAGGTGAATATTTGTGTCGTTCACTGTGTATTACAGTGCCGTGTTGTTCAGCACACTGGTTAAGTGTCATCTTAAGGAATTACCAAAGGGTAAGTAAAAGTTGCCAAGGGCATACAAAATAAATCAATGATAATTATCAAAGGAAATTTCCAAAGGGGCATAATTTGCCAGGGGAATGGAAATAATTTGCCATGGGGCATAGAAAATAAGTCAAAGATAATTATCAAAGGAAATTTCCAAAGGGGCAAAATTTGCCAAGGGTATGGAAATAATTGGCCGGGGGCATAGAAAATAAGTCAAAGACTTACAATATTACCAATGGGTAAAATTTGCCAAGGGCCTTGGAAAATAAGTCAAATGACTTATAAACCAAATGGTATAAACGAGTCAGGGACTCACAATTCGAGTCAGGGACTCACAATTGGGTGAATAATGTGCCATCAGCAAAGTTTAACTAACAACCGTAGGTCGAACTCTAACGATCCGGTTAGAGACTGCTGTTAAAATGTACGTAATAAAAAACTGTAAATATATCATATAATTATAACAAGCATTGTGGTACCAGCACATACATTTTATTGTGTGGTACCCCTATACTGTTACGAATGAAGCGCCATGTTGAATACTTACCTTTATATTATATACCAGAACCCTTATTTAAACTGGAGTTCAAAGGCTAAAATACTGTATTTACTATTCAGATGTAGTATGTATTCGGATGGTTTTGCTTATGGTATATTATTTACTTAATTACTTCCGTTAAGAGTTAACATCGAATAGCCTTTAAACGGAAAGTTTTGTTATCATAATTATGACTAAATTCAGTTACTTATTATTGGTTGTAAAAGTAGTTGACTTGCTGTGATGATTATTACAATTCAATCACATTCAATTACATTATGTTGCCATAGTAATGGGAAATATTTTATAATAAAATATTCTAAGCATACATGTTATCTATCTTTGGTAGGCACTAATTATTGAAAGACTTCATTTCAGTATACAAGTACGTTTATTTATGTGGTAAGTACTATAATGTGTGCAAATGCTTATGTATGATTTAAAATGGTAAATGGAAAAAGAATTAACTATTTTTGTCAAATTTTGAGTGTTGAACGATTTGGTACCTACGTAACTTTAGTCCTAAATTAGATGGATAGGTACGAAATAACAACAAAGATATTATTCAAATGAATAAGATATTTATTCGAAGGAAGGCTCACAAACACTTTTCGAAGGAGCTTCTTTTTCCTAGTCACATTTACAGATTGAACTTACTAAATTAATACTCATGGCTAAAATACGAAACGCATGACCAAGCTCTTTATTTATAAAACAATTATGAAGGTTGTAATGACAATAAATGGAATATTCAATTAAATAGCGTCAAAATCAATTTGTCTCTAAATTATGTCGTGGAGCCTTGTATACAGTACAATAACAGGCAGATAGTAATAAGCATAGTCTCAGCTTTGTGATGCGTTGCTATTCAATGAAAGTGGATATAATATCATGACATTTAAAATAAATTCGTACATACGTGCATTCGCACTAAAGTTATTTTGCGACAAACAGTGTTATTTGACATAATTATAATACATATTAGCAATTTGTAAATTGTACAGTCTCTTTCCATATAAGTAAGAAAAGTGGTTCGGAACCAGTATTCGTGTTTTCCAACGGTACGTAACTTATTTAACTTGAACTCATTATCCAGTACATGACTCAAAAAAAGGGGTAGGTAATAGGCGTTCGTGGCGCATAAGTTGTTGAAATTCACATCGTGCAATAATAATTAAGTAATTTACCGAAAGGTATTTGAATAATCGGGTCACAAAATTACAATCAATTTAGAATAATTTTATTGGCACGACTAGCGAGAACTGTATTTACCTCACTTTTATACTGTGTTCCATGGTCGGATGTTATACAGTCATATACATAGAAAGCTATTCTCATACCATGACCTCGTCTGGTATCAGTTTGGAACCCATGATGACATCACCTATCTGTAGCAACATGAAAGGAGGTAAAAGTAAAACGGCGTTTTCGGTATAACCGTAATTTGTTACATCTAATATGTTGGAGCTTTATGACGTCAGTTTTATTTCGTTCCTTGTGGAAACATAACCTTTTGTTGTGTTTTGTAATTAGTGATCATTGACGAAAGATTTTACTGAAAGAAGAACATAATTTGTGATGCCTCAATGAGACTATAAATTAAAGTAACAGTTGGATATTTCATTAATCCCCAACGACATGAATTCATGTCATGATTTCATAGTACGTTCACTTCGCTGGAATCTAAAGGGTAAATATTGTTCCACAGGGCCCTCTCACACTGCGCTGTTTATTAGCTACGCGACTGCAACACAATCCAAAATTCGTTGTATCTGACATTGTTCGCTGACAGGACACGCATCGTAGACGCGTCGCCACTTTACTTTGACAACATCTTAGTCGCTTACAAATGCCGTTGTGTGAGAAAGGCCTAACTCTTTTCTATTAACAAGTGCAGCACACTTCGATTGCCTTTAATTTACCTTGTGAAAGCTTTAAGTTTTGAAGTTATCTCACAGATGGCGATGCAGCGTACAGCGATTTCTGTTCTGTTAAGTTGCGAAGATACACAGGTCATTCCTGTGGCGACTGGGAACAAACGCAGCGCACGTGTTATCTGGAACCGAATCGACGGCAGCGTGCGTGCACTCGTGGGCGTCCTGGAGTGCAATTGTTCCTCCACCAATGACGAAGCTTTGGCAAACCATAGTTACTCGCACCTCTGCCGGGGGTTACTGCCTCGGATCGGACGCAACTTAACAGGTGATCTGTATCGTCATATGTTTTCTGATAGCTTAAAGGAAAAATGAATTAAAATTTGTTTTCGAGACGTAATGTTCATTCAATTTCAAAGATTTCTTCATTGCTGAGAAATTTAAATTTTCAGTCAACTTATCGAACGGAACTTATGAAATAGTACATGAACGGTATTGCTTCTTTGCAAATACACAGACCTTGTAAGAACACTAGAGATGTGTTGAGTGCTGTAATTGGTGGGTGCCAATGTACAGTCGCATTGGGATGGACAATGCATAAGATGGTGATAACAGCTATATGCGGGTTTAATGCTATTTTGAGGATAGTACTGGACTATGCTTGAGTATCGTTCGATGAGTTAAAACTTGTTTTGAAAAGAGCTAAGATAGTTTAAAGATAATTACCAGTTAATTTATGTTGAATACAAGCTATTCTGTTTTGAGCAACTTTAAATTAAAAGCTGTGTCGTATAACTTGGTCGGAGAGTCCTTTGACAATTCTAAAATACCAATTTGAGTTTTAAAAATACTTTCGTCATGGGTAATAATTACTAGACAGACTAAGGAAATGCCAGTTGGTCACGCATCGGTCAGGATCGATGTGGATAAGGTTAATGACTATGTTCAAAATTAATTTGTGGTAGAAAGTGGTTAAGAACTCCGCCTCCTATTCGGAGGGTCCGGGTTCGAATCCCAGGTCACGCACTTTTGAATTTCCGGATCAGAGGATCCAGGCACTGGAAGTGAGCAATGCGATTGCTGATCGGCTGGAAAGCCGGGACACTAGATGCCTTACTCGGGAGTTTAGTCTGGAATTTTGTAAAATCTGTGTACCTACAGTTCATCGAGTCATTTTGTGATTTGCTTTGAATGACCGCGATGCGTGGCCCCGGCAATTAATACATATAATGAATCCCTTATATTCTAATTTGGTTAAATTTGGCTTAAAAAAAAAAAAATTAATAAACACAATTATGTTTTGGTGACCTTGTAATTTGCTCTAGAATTGTGAATGTAGTTAGGAGTGAATAATAAGAATTGACGATATTGACATGGTAATCAGATAAAATAAAAGTTAAGTGGATATTCTATTGCATTAAATGTTCTTGACTTTATAAGTCAGAATGGGTCGACCATTAAGAGATACTTTCGTTGTGTTTTTGTTACAGGTAAATTCCGACACCACAGCTGATCGAGTCATCCAGTTTACGACGATTGTACGATGACGTATTGCGTTAAAAAGTTAAAACAAACTCGCGTTAATAATAAATTCGGTAATTTTGCTCTAAACAAGTGTTGCAATGTTATGGAGTTTGTTCTGCCGGCTTCTTCTCCATTTAAAAAAAAAAGAAGAAGAAAAAGAATTAAAACAAAACTTGGCGTTCAATTAAAGAAATTTAAAGTAATCTGAAAAACTTGTTGTTCAAATTAAATATAAAATAAAATTAGAACTTTGTTGTAACCTAATTAAAAGTCTCACACGAGAAAGTGCGAGTTACATAAAAAAGGGGGAATAGGTTATTAAGGAGGAAAAGAAAAAATTGTTAAACATAATTTCTAATGACGACTTACGTTCATTTATTAATTTAATACTTGGTCATGTTAAAATTTATTGTGTAATTTATGTTGTTAATTTCAAACAGTACGATAATACTTTGAGGGTAAATTAATTTAGTTAACGTTAACGAATTTAATAAAAGGAAAGAGGTGTGACGTCTACAGTGATGTTTCCGGTAATCATGACGTGCATGTCATGTCAGATGTCAGTGTCATGGCGCTAGTGGGTGCCACGTGCTAACTCGGTTCTGACAGCAGTTCGTACTGAGACCGCGAGGCAGGAGGTTGTCACACGTCTCTGACGGAAACCGACTAAGTGTGATATAGAAGACACCACAGGTTACAATTACAAAAAGGATGAACTTTGCGAAGCCTTTGCGGTATTGCTACGATTGCTGGGTAATAAATTATACTTGCCCAAGTTAAAAGTGTTTTATATTTTATGCCTTTTCATATTTTAGGGTCTCTGTCTGCCTGATTGTGTAACAGCCTGTGTCATCGTAGCTCTTAAAATTAAACTTAATATCCGGTGAGGAACGAGTTTTGCTTGGTTTTTTTTTTTTTGGTAAATCATTGTTTTTGGAAACCTGACCTATTATGATGTATGAGCAACAGCTCTACATTTGTTTGTTTGTAAAATATTGTCACATAGTCAACCCTAGTACAGTTTCCTTAGTGACAAAAATCAGACGTTTCAGAAAAGGAGCAATCTACGCCAATGACAAAAAAGCAAAAGATCGCATGGATATCTAATTGCCATGATATCCACGCGAACACAGTCATAATATGATCGGATGTTTCTGCCCGGCTAGATAACCTACGTCTTACGTACGTAGCTAAGAACTACTTTCCGACGATACTTTAAAATTTCTTGGGAACAAGTAAATTGAAAAACGCGAGTCTATAATAACGTTATTCCATCACAAACGTTATTCGAAATAAATTGAAAGAATTGAATGAGCCTCAAAACAAGTAGGTATCGCATGCCGCGAGGTCGGCGCTACCTGGGACCGCACGACCTCGCAACGACATTCAAAAGCTAAAATAATCTTATATCAGTATTTCTCTAAACATTTCTCCTCGCAAACATGAATGCAGAGAGAATTTTCGTTAAAACGAGCCGTTACGGAGTAATAGTTGTGGAAAGTTATATAAAAGATCCTTCAAGAGTCGGAAGCCTCTGTCAGGCGCCGACAACTTGAAGAGGCCTTTTGTATCGCCACACATAGGAGTCGGCTCCTGCGTACAGTCGTTTATATAAGCATTCTGCTACAGCAATATAAATAAACAAATTACTTTGGAATTCTATAGATGGAACTTATACATTTAACATTAGAATGACCTAATACTTTATTTTCTTCTCTACTACTATTTGTAACTGTGTAGTTTCTGTCCGTGAATTCATTAACGTGTAATTCAGAACGTTAAATGGATATTGAGAGTGTAGTTTTATAAATCGCTATATAGAACTTTGTAGGATTTATTACCACTTTGTGTAAATTTTGGGCACTTCATAATTTTGATCAACAGATCACGTGAGAATCAAGGGGTTTCTAATGAATTCCTAATTTTTTCAGAGTTTGGTCATGCGGTGTGTGGGTCATTAATAAATTTAATGTCAAGAAATTAATATTCAGAGTATTAGCGGTGTTTTCTCCTTTAGCTGCTCTAAGAATTTAAATCATAGGCAATAGACATCAGTCTTTAGTGTATTGTATATTGTTTTTAACGTGTGGGCAGCATCTTCCCTGGGGTTACAAGTCTGGGGGGTCACATACATTTTTTACATGGATCGAATATTTGTAATAAAGCTGAAAAAAGTGAAAGTGAAGGATAAAGAAGAGGAGTCGCGAAATATTCTCTCATACTATGAATGTCGTATCATGAAAAAGGTTCAAAAACACTTAAATAATAAATAATAAAAGAGGAAAATACTGGTTTTGCGTAGATGCTGTAAAATAGGCAGGTGTAATGATGCTCTATCCAAATCGAACCAAATCACCTAAAACCAAATACAGTTTAAATCATCTTTATAACTATATAATTATTTGATTACGTACAAAATATTAATCTTATTTATGAAATGAGTAAAGAACTTAGTCTAGAACCACAAAAGAATCGTACAGTAAGAGAAAATAACCGTAAGTAATGTATTCATACGTTAGCTTCCGTAGTTTAACAGAGGTAATATTTTCCAAACCGCGCCACGTTTTAAAACAATAAATCCAGTGCTATGCTCTTGTGGCACTCGCATAAAAAATTACATGGAAATTTGCAAAATGCTACTTAAAAATGTCGTGTTGGTTCGAGTTGAAAGGTGATTTTTAAGCAGTAGCGTGCACGGTATGCCGGCCCAACATAAAGTTCGTCACAACATGCCGTGACAAGTTACAATAAATTTTATTCGGTGTTACAATAAAATTAGGCGCAACTTTTCAAGACGACTGTACCGGGGACATTGTTAGGAATTGTCTAGTACATTTTCACTTGATGAAATAAATTCGAACGATATTTTCTCGTGTTTATAATGTTTTAATTTTTGTTACTTTTTGAATATTTTCTGTGCAAGTAACAGATAATTGGCATCCACTTTAAATTTTTTTTACTTTTTATTGATTATAATATGCGGATGCGTGTGCGAGCCAATATCGTAAGCATTAAGGAGGTAATAATTAGCTACCTAAATAGGTATTCCATTCAATTATTATGATGACTTAGTAGGTATGTAATACTTAGTATTTAATACTTCTAAATTTTTAATCTTTAACGAAACGTAAGAAAGGCGTAGTTACGTTTTAGCACCATCTATAGTTAAGAGGTAAGTTACAGTCACACGTTCAATACGATAGATGGCACTAGTGGCATTTAATGAGAGACAATCTTGAAGAAAATGCATGAGTAGGTAATTCCACTGAAAAAAACAGGGATAGTAACTAGCTATTACCTACAGTTATTTATCTACTTTGAGTTAAATACTAATTAGAACGTATAATTATACTAATTTGAAATTTTTTATAACAGTACTTTGCAAAGTAATTGTGAAAATGGTCATGGTAAGTATATTTATCTATAAGGTACTAATTAAAATTGACATGACAGAGATTTCCGTAACGCGGGAGGCATGGATATGGACAACACAAATAACACATCCCGTATCCCATGATCCGAAAACAAACATAATTTATCTGTCATATACTTAATCAGATAATATCTCTTCATTCTCGCACTGCCCAAAGGTTGATTGGTAGAGAATGCTTTAAACATTAAGTCCGCCTTTTGGTCCTTTACTTATGTAAGCCGTCCGTAAACGTAAAGCCGTCGGTCCCGTTTGTTATCAATTGATAGCAGTCGTTAAGCCGTGTCGGAGGCCTTCTGGCGGCTTGAAAACATTCGACAGTAGGTTGGCCACTAACCCCTCCACCAATCCGCATTGGAGCAGCGTGGTGGAGTATGCTTTAGGCCTCCTCAATAATGAGGAGAGACTCGTGCTCAGTAGTGGGCCATTAATGGGTTGTAGCCACTAATTGGACTAACCATCCAAGTCCATTTAAGTTGGGTGTGTATCAGCCACGGTGGTCATGAGTGATAATGTGTTGCATGTTCGTTTGCTATCTTAATACCGGTATAACTTTTGACAAAAGAAATAACCGGCTTCAACATCGACAAGTTTAGATAACTCAAAAACTATCACATGACAAACACCAGCGTTCGAATTAAAAATAATCATAAAAATTTGAAAATCTTGTAAACATTAGGTACATTGAGTTAACACACGTAAAATAAAAAACAATCAGTGAAATTCAGTACTTCCTCCTATTTCGAAGTGGGTTAAAAAAGTCAAAAATTGCAATTATGATAATTTTTTCTTGTTTCCAGTAGGCTTGTCGTAATTTATGGCGAGTGGTAATTGCAGGTCGAGTCGCCAGGCCGTGATTAGTCCGCACAAACGTTGTATATTATGAAGCGCTGTGACCTGGAAATTAACGATATTCTATCTATTTATGTTGCTACCTCGAAAAATATTTATTTATTACTGGTTGTACAGATCTACTCCTCTGTGGACTCACAAAGGAGACCAGCAACTTTCTTAAGAACCTTGGGCCTGGAATATGAACATGCATAAGACATCGATATTTAGATCGAGGATATTGTTACCACATTGTGAATATTCCGTTTTTGCGGAAAATTATGGGAATTATGGGAATGATATATCGTAACGCTTCGCCGATATAGCTAATCAAAATAATAATAATAATAACGCTACACACTCATAGCCCCATGCTAGAATTCCCTGTGTCGTGGATGCCATGGATAACACATAAGACAAGGACACACACCCAGACCGAGTACGGAAATTCAAACTCATCATTCAAATTTCCGCCTTGCTGGGAATTTATTTATTTATTTATTTATATCAAAAACAGTTTACAAGTTTAAAATTTAAATCAACGTAGTTCCCACACTAGGATACCCTCCCTGTGTTGTGGGTAACTACACTCTTCCCGTTGCATCAATAATACAATAGGTAAACTTAACAAGAAGAAAGAATAATATCAACCTTTATAACATCGAACGAATAATCGAAAGAATAACATCGAACCCAGGACTCTCGGAACATCGATCCGGCGTGTTAACCATTGCGCCATCTTGCACTTGATATTATAATGTTTTAATGATATGATATACCTAGATTTTTAAATATGAAATGGACGTATTAAAATATGCAAGATTATTTGAGGGTATTGAACAAGCTGTTCGCTCCAGGCCCAAATCTGATGTTCCCCTTTATGTTTTTTACACATTAGCTGTTGCCCGTGGTTTGGCTTGCTGGAGTACTTTTAATTGATTTTTAAACAAACTTTCATCCCTTTATCTTTCTGGGTTTTTCTTCAAAAATGGGTCAAATGCATGAAAATTTGCTTCAAAGTCTGCGGCTTTTAGAACAACTTTTCATCCCTTATTAAAAACCATTTGTGTTGTTTAAAACCCATGCGAGAAAAGTTTACTTTACTAATAGTTTTTACAGTAATGTTTCAGTAGTAGTTAAAGTAGGCAAGGTAGTAACAAATAAAAATAGAAGGAGAATCAGTTAATTAGTAATTTTTTTAAGAAAATTATTCGTTTTTTTTTTAATTTAAAGTTTACTGTTATTCAGATAAGAGTACCACCACCAAAACTAGTATCACAGAACAAAATGATCTCGAAAACTATCGCTCGTTCATTGTTCAAACTACACCTACAGATAGCAAAAGTAAACGTCACTAGAAACACTTTGAACATTAATTGTAAATAATGTACAACCCTAATCTGAATGCTGCAACTTCCCTAAACTCTGAAACCAAATGAACCTCGAAAAGAAACACTTTAAACCTCTAATATTGACGCAGTGTGTTCTGGAAGTGTTTGTTGTTACCGATCGAACGCGTGATACGGAGCGCAAATGTTTGTCTGTTTGTTTGTCTCTGTGTGACAGATTCTTATTTCGTTCCGCGCGCCTACGTCAATATTTGCTCGTGAAGCCTGCTCGTGGCATGAGGTTCGGATATCGGATACAGTATGTATATGACAGGGAAATGGTTGAATTCGTGACGGGTTTACGAAGTGGTAACTTTGGTATTGTGTTGTTTGAGTTTTGTTTAATTCTGATAACTGCTTCACTTTGAGAAATTGAGATGTATGTACGTGTTAATGCCCGAGTTCGAAATAACGTTTGTATGGGATAATTTTAATTGACATTGACTTATTTAACGGGAAGAAACGCAAGGTCATACAGACGAAAAAATTCTAAATCGTGTGTTAATAAATACCTACCTCCATCAAAAAATACTGAAATAGATCAATTATAATTTTATCGTATGTAACTAAGTATATAATAAAGATGATAATATGGATAAAACATTTCTGAATGTCTACATAATGTTTGCATTGTACTTGATTCTTGATAACAAACTCGCTCTAGGTCAACAGAAACTGTGACCTCAAAGCCTTAAGGCTATTAAATAAATAATTCATCCCCCTTGACGTCACGATCTATGGTGGCTAGGGTAATTGATAGACATTACGCACCGCTCTTATGTCAAAGGCACAGGGCGTAAATTACTTTGACATATGTAACTACTCTTAAAATGCAAATTTGTGTAAACCACAACCTTATTACCGACACATAAGGCTTAAAGTTACATTTTTGTTACGTTATCCCAGTTTCAAAAGGTTGGCATGACATATTTAAGATTGCAGTAGTTTACATCCTTATTGCTGGGTGGTAAGATTGAATCTAGTGTGATGGGTTTAGTTTTGGCAGAGGTGAATGAACTGCTGATCCACGTGGTGCCTGCAATTGCGCAGTTTTGAAGACCCCTGCAGTGGGTTACGGCGTAGATCTGTATATGGGGTAAGGTAAAAGCACCAAATTGTACCCTAGTTCATAGATTTTCTTTAAATATATTTATTTTGTTTTAAACAAGTATAGTAGATATATAAGTGGCTTATTGGACGTTAATTAAAATAATTTTTCACAAATCATGTGAAAAAATTGGGTTACATAACATTCCTATGATTTAACTCTTAACTTTTTGCTCACATTGTTAGTTTCGGGAGACGTATGCACCTCTGCATAAATTGAATGATGGATTTATACCTATAGTAAGTTTTTCAACAGTTTTACGTTATCCCTTTAAAATAATCTTATTATTATCTATCGACGACTTGATTGAAATTAACAGAAACGTGATCGGTATTACGAAATTCACAATGTATCACTGTTAAAAATAATATTCATACAAAATCTCTATATGCTTAAAATTAATTTCTCCTTAATTTCTCATTATACTTCGTGCTTCGTCCTCGAGATTAGTAACCTGAAATAGAAACTTATTAACACACATATGTAGTAACGCATAGCGATCACCACTCTTTGCACTACGTTGAGAAAAAAAGGGGGTAGAAACATTATAATTTTATAAATGTTACTGATATTGGGGGTAGGCAGACTACCTCACCCACTTTACCTGCTACCTGTCGTCGTCTCGGAGCCTCATTCGCATTTTAGTGCTTCACCACTCAACACAGTTCCAACCGACGTGGAACGTATTTTTATTTCGTTTTATTATAATAGTTTTTTCTTATATTGAAACCAAGTACACCTTTTATTTAGTGATATTTAGTGTTTAAAAGTAGTTAAAATGTTAAAACATAAAAATTCTGAAGTGGAAGAGTTACAAATATAAAGAAACCGCGAAGTCGCCGACGCATACACGTGATTGAGGATTCATCTTCATCATCAGATGAAGCATTCAGGATCTATCATCTTGCCTTCAGCGAATAACCTTCAGGTAACACGTGTTCTTTTTACGGTGCCTTGCATTATAACAAGAATAGCTGCTTATTCTAAATGCACTCTGAACAGTTTCTGGGACTGTCTCGCCGCATTTGTGACAGTTGGTTTGCGTTCTTTTCATTGGGAACTGAACCTTACCGACTATAAGCAAGCGTAATAAACTCATACCAATAACTGAGCAGTTTTCGGGACTGTCTCGCCATTGGTGAAATAGTTTTCGTATAATTTTACAAAAACAAATCTTAACATGGCTTCATGTATTACGCAGCTACTGAGCTTCCTTATTATGTGCTTACGCAGCTCATGTCTTTCAGACGGAGGAACTTTTGATTTTAAGAACAAGGATAGCTGCTTATTCTAAATGCACTCTGAGCAGTTTCTGGGACTGTCTCGCCGCATTTGTGACAGTTGGTTTGCGTTCTTTTCATTGGGAACTGAATCTTATCGACTATAAGCAAGCGTAACAAACTCATACCAATAACTGAGCAGTTTTTGGAACTGTCTCGCCATTGGTGAAATAGTTTTCGTATAATTTTACAAAAACAAATCTTAACATGGCTTCATGTATTACGCAGCTACTGAGCTTCCTTATTATGTGCTTACGCAGCTCATGTCTTTCAGACGGAGGAATTTTTGATTGTAAGAACAAGGATAGCTGCTTATTCTAAATGCACTCTGAGCAGTTTCTGGGACTGTCTCGCCGCATTTGTGAAAGTTGGTTTGTGTTCTTTTCATTGGGAACTGAATCTTACCGACTATAAGCAAGCGTAACAAACTCATACCAATAACTGAGCAGTTTTTGGAACTGTCTCGCCATTGGTGAAATAGTTTTCGTATAAATTTTACAAAAACAAATCTTAACATGGCTTCATGTAATACGCAGCTACTGAGCTTCCTTATTATGTGCTTACGCAGCTCATGTCTTTCAGACGGAGGAATTTTTGATTTTAAGAACAAGGATAGCTGCTTATTCTAAATGCACTCTGAGCAGTTTCTGGGACTGTCTCGCCGCATTTGTGACAGTTGATTTGCGTTCTTTTCGTTGGGAACTGAATCTTACCGACTATAAGCAAGCGTAATAAACTCATACCAATAACTGAGCAGTTTTTGGAACTGTCTCACCATTGGTGAAATAGTTTTCGTATAATTTTACAAAAACAAATCTTAACATGGCTTCATGTATTACGCAGCTACTTAGCTTCCTTATTATGTGCTTACGCAGCTCAGGTCTTTCAGACGGAGGAGTTTTTTGATTTTAAGGAGCGCCCACTGTTGCCAGAGCCTGTTGAACCCAGACAGCCACCCAGCTTATCGAAGCCCTCGCAACATCCGTACAGGACAACCCGCCGCCAGTAGACGAGGTAAAATATGCTGGTCAACTATCGTTGTATTACAAGCAATGGGCACTCTTAACATCCGATCGTAAAATTCGAGACTGGATAAAGGGGTATAAACTCGAATTTTTGCGTCCTGTGGTACAATATCAAGTCCCTTCTCCACCTAAACTTACAAGTAAAGAATGTCTACTTGTAGAGCAAGCTGTACATAATTTAACCGGTACTAGGGCAATTTCACAATGTCTTCCATGCTAAGGACAATTCATATCGAGTTCCTTTTTACGTCCAAAGCAAAACGGCAAGATGCAATTCATATTAAATTTAAAACCGTTAAACAAGTTTATCCATACGGATCATTGTAAGCAAGAAGACTTAAGGACGGTGTATTATTCCTAGTTAGGGCTAATCTTGGGATATTAACATAGAGGCATATTTATCTTCCAATCATTTATTAATAGAATGACAACGTCAGTTCCTACATACTTCCTTATCGAAGGGCCATTCTTCTCAGTGGCCATACCGCATACATCACAGACGGCTGTAAAGATAATTACAAAAAATTATCATATGGCTATTTTAGATCTTAAAGATGCCTATTTATTTATAACAATTCATCCTGATTTTAGAAAATATTTGCGGTTCATATGGGACAACAAAATTTACGAATTCAATGCTCTGCCTTTTGGACTAAATACAGCCCCGTACGTATTTACTAAGATAATGAAACCAGTCGTTAAACTCCTCAGGGCTGCAGGATACTTGTCAACGATTTATCTTGATGATTTACTTTTAATTGGACGTTCTTATCAAGAATGTGATGGTAATATTAACATCACGAAAAAGCTACTCAGTTCTCTAGGTTTCATCATTAATAAGCAAAAGAGCAATCTTATACCATCTACCGTTTGTAAATTTCTCGGTTTTATTATTGACTCACAGAAAATGCGAGTTTCTCTACCGCATGACAAGAAAATACAAGTTAAGTCTGAAATTAAGAATTTTATTAAAACGAAACGTACTAAGTTTCTTGGCTCGAGCGGCAAAGATACCTATGATTTATTTATAACGATTCCTAGCGCTGTAATGCCTGATTTACAATGGTGGCTTAACGCAATTAATAAGTCGGGTAAAAGAATACTTAATGATAAATATGCTATTGAAATATACTCTGACGCCTCAACGACGGGATGGGGAGTGTCCTACAATGGGGAAACGGCTAGCGGTCAATGGTCCACAAGCGAGCAGGGCTACCACATCAACTATCTTGAACATTTAGCAGCATTTTTAAGTTTAAATTTTTTGCAAAACAACTTATAAACTGTCAAATACTGCTTAGAATAGATAATTCAACAGCTATTTCATATATCAACCGCATGGGTGGTATCGAATTTCCCCATCTCACTCAAATAATTAAAGATATCTCTGGCAATGGTGTGAGCAAAGACAATTATTCATTTTCGCATCGTACATCAGATCTGTGGACAACAAAATTGCAAACGCGGAATCTAGAAAAATACATCCAAATATCGAATGGGAATTATCAAATTCTACCTACGAAACCATAATTTCAAAATTTGGTAAACCTCACATAGACTTGTTTGCAAGCCGAATTAATCGTAAATGTGAAAAATTTATAATATATCTTTGCACAGGGACCCCGATGCCTTTGCTATTTATGTATTTACTATTAACTGGATTAATTATTTTTTCTACACCTTTCCCCCATTTTCAAGGATATTAAAGTCGCTCAAAAAATTATTAACGATGTAGCTGATGGGATCATGATAGTCCCGCTGTGGCCCAGTCAACCATGGTACCCTATTTTTACAAGTCTTCTTAAGTCAGACATAATATACCTCAAAGCCAACGAAAGTTTAATTTCTTGTACCTAATTCCAGAGAGTCCCGACGGATACAATCAAACCTTATCCTGGCGGCCGGGAGGTTGTCAGGTCGGCCTTAATGCTGCGAGGCGCACCGCCTTCCTCTGTAGAAATTATGCTATCCTTCATTTCAACAAAACAGTATAGCGCATATCAAAAAAAAAAAAAATGGCATAATTTCTGTGTAAAAAATTCAACGAATCTTTATAATGCTAGTATACCAAAAGTTTTAGAATTCTTAACTGGTGGTAGTCAATTTGGCTCCCTTAATAGTTGTAAAGCCACATTGTACTAGGGCATGATATCATCGATAACGATAATATTCAAAGATTTTTCAAAGGGGTATATCGACTTCGACCACCGAATCCAAAGTACAATATTACTAGGGATACAAATTGCGTATTAAATTTCTTAAAAGCACAATACCCTAATGAAAACATTTCTCTCGAACAACTATCAAAGAAATGCTCTACTTTGATTGCTTTAACTACCGCGCATAGGGTACACACCTTATCACAAATAAACATAAATAATATAGAGGTATTACAGACGCAGGTTGTTATTAAAATTCCCGAACTGATCAAAACTTCTCGTGTAGGATCTAAACAGCCTATATTATTTTTACCGTTTTTTCAGAAATATGCCCCGCGAACACTTTAGTCTATTATATAAATAAAACTGCAGCAATACGTAGATCTGATTCTTTATTTATAAGCTATAAAAAATCTTATAAACCAGTAGCTTCCCAAACATTAAGTCGCTGGATCAAAGGAACCCTAAAGGACAGTGGAGTCGACGTATCAATATTTTCCGCGCACAGCACCAAACATGCGTCCACATCACGCGCATATTCGCGAGGAGTCAACATTGACCTTATCCGCAACACCGCCGGCTGGAGCGGAAGCTCTAATACTTTCGCCAAGTTCTACCACCGAACCATCATCGACACAAATGAAGTGTCTATAGCGAGTGTAATTATAAATTAAATTATAAAATTTAAATTAACCAAGTTTTTCAAATTGTAAAAATTGTAAGTGTTAGTTTTGTATCTGGGTATACATATGCTCATATTATTTCTGATTGTTTCCCTAATCTTATTACGCTAAATGAACAATTGATTATGAGTGGTTCGCCTTTTTGATTAATCCCCTTCTTGAAACCTTGCAACACTCTCAAGGTCTACATATGTGTGTTAGGTAATAAGTTTCTATTTCAGGTTACTAATCTCGAGGACGAAGCACGAAGTATAATTATTGATTAAACGAACTTACCAAGTGAAGTTCTATCATAATTATACGAGTGCTTCGTCCGAAGAGATTAGTAACACCCGCCCACCCTACCCCTATTGGTATGGGTTGCAGGTTTCATAAGGGACTCCAAACCAATGAGGCTCCGAGACGACGACAGGTAGCAGGTAAAGTGGGTGAGGTAGTCTGCCTACCCCCAATATCAGTAACATTTATAAAATTATAATGTTTCTACCCCCTTTTTTTCTCAACGTAGTGCAAAGAGTGGTGATCGCTATGCGTTACTACATATGTGTGTTAATAAGTTTCTATTTCAGGTTACTAATCTCTTCGGACGAAGCACTCGTATAATTATGATAGAACTTCACTTGGTAAGTTCGTTTAATCAATAAATATCGATGTGTCTTTATGAAAATGTATAGAAAATAACATAACAGTATTATTTCATTTGTTCGTTAACTTTGAAATATAAACGTACATCATTATTTTTGTAAATCCCGCCTAATGATTGGAAATGTAGAATTGCGACTACAATAATATGCTGCGCGAGGAAAAATTATATCGGAAAATAGAAAATTTGACGGAATAATTTGCCGCCGGCGGCTATATTGGCGAACGAAAGAAAAAACACATATTATTGTTGAAGCAATAAGAGGAAACGTCTTGTCTGTTTTTTGTTGCGCTTGTGACGGTAAAACTTTTATAAATACCCTAATGGTTGAGTAAATATTGTTGTAACCAAAGTTACAACTTTTACTTTATAGCTTTTCGACATATTGAATGAATTTTGCTTAAATTTAGTAAGTAAATATAGTCAATTATTATATCAACAATAGTTAGTTGCTAATGAATGATGATCATTCAATAATTATTTATGATTTTCAACACAGTTATTTATGCATAGTATTTGGCATGAAAACTTCTACTTAAATAATAGTAAATAACAGAAAATATTTAAGAACATACCTATAAACAAAATAAGAGCAAGCGTGTCAATAAGTCGGAAATAAATATAAATTCCAATAATTTTAATGAGCAAAATAAACATATTTTTCTTTTCTTGTAAGGCTTAAAATGAACCCTATTTTATACTCCTATTTAAAACAAATGACTTGACCGAATAGTGCCACTTCCACGTTCTCCTTTGCAAGGTCTTGCAGCATCACTTTTATCAGAAACTTCAATTTGAGTAGAACCGCCTCAATGCATAAGAATTGCGACGGATAATATTTTCGCGCAAAAACTCTTTGCGAGCGGAACTAATTGAGTCTTGTTGGAGCGAAATGCCTTACTTCAATTTTATATCTTTCTTCATATAACGTGCCTTCCCTTTTAAGTTTCGTGCACCATTTAGAAAATGGAACCCTTAGAGAATCCTTGTTTGTTTTTGTCTATGTGTATCAGTATTGATTTTTTCTTATTATTCTCCCTATTTAATTATAGCAAAACTAAATAAATTGATAGTTGTCTATAGATAGTGTCTGATATGATATATTATGTGAGATATGTATTCACCGAATATAGCATTTTTTCTCGCAAAGCTCAAAAATGGATCTCGAAGCAAAGGCCTTGGACAGTTCGTGGGTTTACAAGTACCTATAGGATAAATGTAAGAAATTGGTAAAATTCAATATGGAAATTCTGATAAATTGACACGACATGTTTTAAGATACACCTAACCTGAGCAGATACTAAATAACTTGAATTAAGCGGTCCTCTCCCTCATTCCGCCCTTAAGGCTGTTAAAAGTTAAATTGTAACATCCCATACCATACATCCAACTTTAACATTTTTTTAATACCTATTCTCATCCTATAAAACATGTCAAAAGAATTTTCATTAGCATACCTTTGCTTTAATTTTAATAATGGTGCACACCTTATCGCGTTTACTCTAGAACTAAATTACCGGTCTAGAAAAGGTGTTATTCTAACGCGAAGGTATGAGAAGTATTTGTTTTAATATGAATATGCTGTCGGCAAGTAGGGGCGTCGCCCTACGCATGGTCGCAGGGCCCGTATTTAGGTGACCCACTTTGTCCCCCCGCCCTGCACGAAAGTGCAATCAAATGTTGCTGCGTAGTCCCTTCCGTACCGTCTACAGCTTCATCTTCGAATTTCTGCCCTTTGCTTCAGGAATCACGTCCCTTAACAGTCATACTTGAAAAAATGTTTAGACGGGATTCTTTACTTGGAATTGGGTTTTAACCGGTGAAAATAAAAATCTAAGTGACCCCAAACTTATATGACAATATCTACCTAAGTGAAAACCGCATCCAAATGAGTGAAGCCGTATATTCTGGCTGATACACCTGTACATACCTGGCTGAATACCATTTCCTTCAACGGCGCGGCAATGACTCGATAATGCCTTAGTCGTTTCTGATATCTATGGGCGATTGTGACCATTTTGTGATCAAGTAACTTATCTTTTTTATGCTAAAGAGGCAAACGAATAGACGTGTCACCTGGTGGTAAGTATTCGTCCTCCATGGACAGAGGCAACACCACTGGTAGTCACTCTTGTTGATACCAATGGTAACACCAACACGTTGCCGGCTAAAATGAAAGCGTAGACCCTTATTGATAGACCCCATGTCGTTGCATGTCTTCTCGTTAGTGGTTATTTACATTAAAAAATACTACGGCAAACATTTTGTTTCTATGTAAAAAGGCAGCGAGACAGATGTTTCAATAACCAGGGGGTGGTCGGTCGCTTGCAACGCACTAGGATCGTCAGTAATCTGCACGTAACGAGTTTATAATCTAATTTGGGTATAATCTGTCCCATAAATAAATGAAGGGGTTCAATTTGCGACTCGTAAACCCTCAAAGGACTAACTTAATGTTATAATATTTCAATTTGGGTTAAAACGTCGCGTCGGTTGCCTCCACTTGTCAATGTGTTTTGTAATTTTAAGTTATATTAGAATTCAGAAACTGAATTTTATATATTATGTGTAAAAGGCGTACAAGCCATTAGCGAGTTACTGCTAAAAACCTTGTGTCTCCGGGGAATTTTACTACGATAAACCAGAACTAATAATTGTCATTATCCTTAATATCACTTCTTATTGGTTACTGAACATTTTTTTTGCCTTTCGTAAAATAAATGGCCAGTTTGATCCATACTAATATTGTAAATGCGAAAATCTATCTGTCTGTCTATGACGCTTTGACGGCTAACGATCAGGCCGATGATTTGGATGAAATTCGGGATGACAATAATTTAGGACCTAGAGTCACACATAGGCTACTTTTAACATTAACCCCTAAAGGCTTGAAACAGAGGATTGAAGTGAGTATAAAAAATCCAAACCGCTTGATCGATTTCGATGAATTTTCTCGGTAAGATAGTCGATGACGTAAGGTCAAACATAGGCTACTTTTGTCAAAAAATCAATCCTGAAGGGACTGAAATACGGGATGAAAAGGCAAAAAACGAATTCCATGAGTATATAAATTTACAGTTACACATAATACCTATAACTTAACGACTAATATGGTAACTAAAAAAGTATCCGTTTAAATACCTTTCTAACCACAACATTATTGCGAGCAAAATAATGATAACAAAATAGAAATAGTACTTGGTACTACGGCGGACGGTGGTAACATGGTGGTAACTCTTCTAATGAACTTTAGAGGTTCTATGATGATAAGTCTAGTCAAGATGTTAAGTCTTATCTGTCAACTATGACGTCTATGACCCACCAAAATGGAAGCGAAACTTATTTATAAATGAACTAAGACCGATTAAAACGTCGTTTTAACTTTACATAACGATTTAAGTTTATATTACGTAAATTCGAATCTATGTGCGAAATTTCCGGCACATATAACAAAGCTTCCACGCTTCATTAAATTAAAAAAACAATTTGGCGGAGTAGTTTTTGTTTTTGAACTCGTAATCATATACAACATTCAGTTTTATAAACCTCTGTCTGCCGCTACGCGGTAAGCACGCCATAAAGCCGTGTCACAGATTAAAAAAGTAGAGACCTACCTATGTACAACCTTTTTTGTTTACAGTTTACAGGGGGACAGCTAGCATGCGTCGCGTGCCGACCCTTTTATGCACTTGCCCTAGTTGGCAGTATGGCTGTTTACCTTTGCCTAGGGCTGTATGGCGCTAGAGAAGTAGATAAGTTATGCATTCCACAGATTACCTAAGCAGCATGGTATAATATTTACGCCAAGTAGATACTTAGCATTGTCATCTACAATAAATAAATAACATGACAAAGGTTTCAAGTAAAGAATAAATTCCATTAATTTGAGTAGGGTTTGACTAGGTAACTATGTTATTCTGTAAACTCCTCAAAGGTAGCGTAATGAAACTTCAGTTTTTTATTTTCAGATCTTGATTGCATTGCATTTTAGCTGTGGTCTGACAAATTAAATTTATCTTTAAGTGACTCAAAGTTATAAAATGTTCATCCGGCATTTTTCATCAACCCCTTTTGCAGTCAGAAATAAAATCACTGCTCTTATCTTGTTTGACTTAAACTCAATTAGGCAGAATAGCATTTTTATTTTTGTCGACCAAATTCTTTTTTGGCGCGCACCTTCATATTTTTTGCACAGATAACCGAAAGATTGTAATATCGATAAATTGTAGCGGGAAATCGCGTGGAATCGCTTTGAATGGACAATGTTGATTTATTAGAGTTGATATTCGAAAACGTAAATTTAAAATTTGTTTTCGAGCAGAAACATAAATTCTTTGCGGCGGAAACCGACAAGCGACCTGATTTTTTCAGCAAGCAATTTACAGGATTCAGCTTGCTACTGGAACATTATCTGAATGGAAATTCTTTTATAAAATTCTTAGTCGTTTTCATTCGATTCAATGACTGATGTTTCAAATAGTTGAGTCTTTATAAGTACATTTTCGTTCCGTTTTGAAATTTCGCTTCAAATTTAAATCGGAAACTCTAATCTATTGAGGCTGGTGCTTGAATTGTTCCTCTCCGTCTATTGACGCTGACATTATCGCGTCAAAAATCCTTCACCTTTCAATTTAATAGAATTACTAAAAAGCTCAGAATACCTCAGGAGTCATAGCCGTTAGAAAAAAGACCTCTAGAGAGCGTGCCCAACATGATAGCACGAGAAGGTACCATTGTTTGTAGCACAAGAACTATTTGTTCGGCAAAGTTTTTTTACCGTCATAGAAAACACCGTCACGCAATGCGAGACAGAAGATAGTATCATTCTGTATTCTGTCATTATTATGTCAACGGCGTAAGTTCCTCTTTTTCTTGTATGAGTATGATAGATGACATTTATACGTCTTCTATTCTCCTACTTGGAACAATACAGGTAGATTTATTTTTAAGTAAATATAAAAAAGTACTCTACGCTCAACCTACCTGGCAATACGATGTAATATTACAAGTCAAATTTTGGGGTTAGCAATGAAAGGTTGCATTATGACATTTATAAATAAAAAAAAACGATTCCATTTTTTTAAGCTTCTTCAAAGTTTTTAATATGCCTTTTTAATTATTTTCTTCTCATTCCCATGTCAACGCTGTCGGTGACCTGAGTCATCCAAAACGAGTCTGTCTACAAGACTCTAAGTTAGGTCTAAGTCGGTAAGTTGTATAAAAACTAAGTCTTTTCGGCTGACAGGGTTGTCGATGGGCGGCAGTGAAGACGGTTGGAGCGCGATAATTTAACGAGCTCGCCTAATGCCTGCTGATTGTCTGCAACTCACAGCCCACAGCCCTGTTGTTTAACGGACCGGTTTCCTGTAATTGATCGTGTTATAAATTTCTATACCGACACGCTTAAATACCAACGAAAATTAAGAACACTAACTATAAATAAAATTTATGTGCCATAAGTTCGCAAACTTGTAAAAGGTATTTTGCAAACTTGTAAAATATATTTTGCACAATGAAATATTCGTTGCTAGGGTTATTTAATTTTTCGGGTATTAGCATAAAATGATAATAGATGTTATTAATTACGGTTTACTAAACACACACATAATTATACATATCAGAATATCTAACTTTGAATCAGAGACATATATCTACCATACGAGAACACATTTCTCTGTCACATAAATCACCTTGTGGAAATTGAACCCAAGACCTCAAGAGTCATTAATCAAAAATCCTGACTTTAGCCTGACATTGATTATTGATTGATGAAATACAAATCACAATGAGAGATGAGTTTATTACAGAACAATTAACTTCTGTTAAGTCTAATAAACTTCATTAGTTGAGCCCCCGATTTTGTTCGTACATAGGAATTTTTCCCGCGTAAATTTCGATCCCGCGGGAACTCCGGGTAAAAAGTAGCCTATGTGTTGCTTCACAAACTCCTCCATCTCCCAGTAAAAGTCCCTTAAAAATCCGTTCAGCCGTTTCTAAGATTAGCGTGCACAAACAGTTAGACAATTACAGTTTTATTTTAAGTATAGATATACTTAGATAGAAAGATATATTGCTAGTATAATGTCGAGTAGACCGCAGCGGACATGAGGTAAACTGGCTCTCGACTCACTGTTACCACCTTCTTCAACTACAACTATTACTTACTCTACAAACTATCCAAGTTTGTGCAAAGTTCAATGTTATACTCTGTGCATCAATTACTTGGGTACATTATTTGATGTACGGTTTTTAAAATAAAAATATTATTATTAAAACAAAAAACCCGACTGCTTACAAAAGAACTCAAAAGAAAAAAACAAGTGTCACAATATCAACATAAAATACTTCATGCTGCAGCATGCGGTGACAAACGTAGTACCTACTTGTGATAAATTATTTTTACCCGTAGGGAACAGTATTTTTTTATATTTTTGAAAAGGTCTTTTCAGGATCTTTCATTTGATACCCATATCTCTACGATAACAAAAAACTCAAGATTATCCCCTCTTTTTCTTCCACTTACGGGCGCCATTTTTAAAATTCATATAGCCTATGACACTTTCACAGTTCTGACGAATTCAACGATACCTCATATGTTTAAATCCGTTCAACTGTTTGGGCTGTGGGGCACCACAAATAAATGGACATACATACAAACATACATACATACATACACTCGAAAAACATAACCCTCCTTCTGACGCAGTCGGGTAAAAAGTGACGTCATATGTATGATGTATTCATCATCATCATCATGTTAACCCATCATGGCCCACTATTGAGCACTGGTCTCTTCTCAGAATAAGAAGGTTAAGGCCATACTCCATCATGCTGGGCAAGTGCGAATTGGTGGACAAAACCCATCTGTGGGTTTTTGCGAACTCTCCGGCATACAAGTTTACTAACGACGTATTCCATCACCGTTAAAATGTACATAAATCCGAAAAGTCAGAATTACGCGCCTTGGGATTCGAATCTCGGATTCCCGAGTAGGAGGCCGAATTGATAAACTCTAGGTTATCACCGCTTTTTATTAGCATGTTAATGTTTTTATAAATTTCTTTACTCTCAAATCGGGACTAGAATTTAGTCTAGAGTTAGTCTAGTTATTAGTGTTATGTAGACCTAAGTATTTCGTTAGTAAGAATGAACACTTCGCGTTGATAGACACAATTAGTTCGGATACCTAGTTGATAGTTGAGTCATAACCACACAATAAAACTTCCTGTGGCCCTGTGTTATAACATGTTTTTACTTATTAAACTGTATAATAAACCAATGCTTAAAGCTTCGGCTTAACGTAACGGCTTAAGGCAATAACTTCACAGAAGTATTCTGACATCAAACAGAAACTCCAAGTTTAAAATTATATATTAAACATTTTCGCTACAAACTTTCATACTTTATGTATAAGTAAGAATATGTAATCAAGCACAAGCAAGGTGAAATTTCCCCGTCAACCTCAAACCCAAATCCAACCTCAAAAATCGTTTCCTTCGCTTTACTTGCACCGTCAAATTTTAATGAACGCGCCCATCAGCTCAGCGCCACCAATATTTGGTTACGGCGCATGTTAACAAAGGTGGCATATTATATTAACTTAAGCTAAACTTTGAAATTTATTGCAGAAGCTCCTACGCGGCATTCACTACATGCGAAAATCTTTTCGACTTCTACTGTACAACGTTATGCATTACGGTGTTTCCATTAACGAATCATGTACATTTCTATCAAAACCGTCGATGTACTAGTGATTTTGAGTAAAAGTAGGGTGACAATGAGGTAGCTGTCGTATTCCAGTACAAGCTAAGTATGAAGGGAGGTAAGTTTGGACAGCGCCGCCGACATGCAAGCGAATGCAAGGCGATGACACGCCAGCGATATTAAACAAAGATTGAGTTATGTACGTTGCACTTCCTTCGCCTTATTAAAAGCATTATTTTATGCTTCTACAAGAATATTTGAGTCCATTCGAAAGAAATGCTTTATATAATTAAGATAGCAAAAAAATAAAATCGACAATTCGATCAGCGATTGTGGTCGCACAGAATAAGAATTAAATCGGAACTAGGATGGTAAGTCAGTCAGAAAACGGCGTACCTACCTAAGTTGTTAAGTTCGGTGGTAGGTATGAGAACTGGGATAGGGTCTGTTAGTGATCGTTAGGCCAAATTGTAGTTGTTAGTAGATTTGTTGTATTTTAGTTAGTTACTAGTTAGTTTAAGATGTAATGAATTAATTTCATACTTCTAATACATCCGCATATGACAGCAAACTGTTTAGTTTATGCTGATAAGAATATTCACATTTACTTAGTAAATAAAAATGGAGCGGTGAATGTTATTCTCGTTCATTACTGGCGAATGACCGAAATAATATGTCTGTTCTTTGTTTTGATTGGGACATTCACCGCTCTTCATTATCTACTTAGCTAGCTCTATATTGCGACATTATGTTTATGATGGTATCTTTCAAATTAAAAGCATTTTCTCATTTATGTCACGTGCAATTTAGTATTTTTGTGCTACAGTTTATAATTTTATCGATTGGATCACCAGTGTCATATTCAAAATCCAAATTATATTTTTCTAAAAAAATGTACAATAAAATATTTTTTTAAATACATGAATAAATAATACACGATAACTAAAAAAAAGATGCAGGTCTTTTTTTGTTGTATTCTTTAGTTTAACGAACAGTTAAATTGTATGCTAATGTCAATGACATTATCATTAGCATAACATCATTGGTTGATGTTGATGTACAGTTTTGTCACTTTTACAGTGAACGGTTGTGAACTCACGACGGTTATTTATTTTCTTCTTTCACATTCTACAAATTTACTTTTCTCTTCAAGCGCTTATCTTGCTCCAGTATTTGTTATACAATATTTACAGTATCAGCTTACAATAAAAACTTTGTAACTGATAGCACTAAAAGGAAAGAGAATCCAACGAGATCAGAGAACGTTTACATTCAAAGCGCTGTGAGAGGAATGTTTTATTGACATTAAAGAAAAAATACTAGTTTTAACGTTGCAGCAATTATCGCTGGAAACTTGTTCTTTATTACATTCTATCCTTGAAACATAATTCTCTCGCAAGTACCGTTACTGAAATGAAAGGATATATTTGTTTCACCTAATAACTGGAATAAGATTAATTCAACAATTTGTTAGTACAACAATGCAATTAAAGCTGCACGATTCTAATTAGCCGTATTTGAGGAGGAAAATAAATTTATTCAACTACTACGTTCATTAAAAAGAAGACTTAAACAATCACGTGTTTAAGTCTTCTTTTTAATTATTGTTCTTGCTAGGCGGTTTCGATCATTTAAACATATTACCAACAGACATATTATTGGGATGAAAACGAACACATTCTTCCCCGAATCTCAAACTGTCTTCAAATTTCATTTTAATTGGTTCACCAAATTAAGCGAAAGAAGGTAGCAAACGGACAGAGTTATATTTTACTTTTACAATATTATTACGGATTACACAATATCTGTTGAATATATTAGGTATATTACCTCATTATGCTACCTATCATTGTGCCACCGGAGGCTAGTATTGGGGTCTTGTTTCCGCTAGGTCAATTGATAAGTTCAACCGTTGAACTAATGGTAAAGAGTTGAAGTCAATATAGCCCTAATACTAGTAGAGAAGCCCTAATAGAGAAATAGGGTTTCAAAATCGAACCAATTAAGTGACCGACACGATGTAAGTACCTACCAACTTCGGCAGTCAAATCATATAAACCTTTACCAATACCATCTGCGACAGCTGATATTAATTTCCAAATACGCAAATACTTACGAATACATATAACGCACCTATCTACATTCGAATTCACACTTTGATATATCATATTTTGAAATTGGTAAAAAAATAACCACGGGCCACGCGAACATGTGACTGGTAGATGGAACAAAACATGCCAAAAATAAGAGCGAGATAAGAAAGACGATAAGCTTATTGCAAGAAATAGGAAGACTACAAGCGACTAGGACTAGTTCTACTTCTTGGACTAGTAATTTTGCTTTATACCCCTTTAAAGCTGTAGCCATTACTCTATCCGAGACTACTTCAAGGTCCTTATTTATACGGTGTTCAGATGTCTGCTTAATGTGATCTGTGCGGACCACACACTGCAGTGTGGACGGTCGGTGGTTTAATTTATTCGTAGATTTAACACATGCACGAGACGTTGTGTTTGCATGTCTGGGTTGGGGAGACGCAAACGACCTCAGATTTTGGCTACATTTAAAGCATCCGAATCTCGTGACTTGTATCTTGGAATGTTACGGTAATATTTTCTGTGGTGTTCTATCGTCTTAGCAGAATATCAAGCTTGATGAGTATTTTTCTGGTTTACTAATTTATGCAACTTTTGTATGGTTTCTTTTTCATTATTAATCATTAGCTTTTTTCTTTTTATTTTGTTCTCACGCTTAAATTTTGACGAATTTAGAGAACTTATGTAAGTACTTCAAACATAGAAATAATTTAATTTGAATACAACAATTTAAAGTTAATTAGGTGCCCATGCTTATCCATACTAATATTATAAATGTGAAAGTGTGTTTGTTTGTTTGTTTGTGACTCTTTTACGTCGCAACATGGATATTATATGGTATGGTTTATGTGTGTGGGGATAGTTAGGAGGGTGGAGAGTGACGTAGGCTACTTTTTACCGCGGAAAAACATCTCATTCCCATGGGAAGATCGATGTTTTGTTAGTTGCTAGATATTTAGTTCCGGATGTTGTTAATAGATGGCGTTAGTAAAATTCATTTGCAAGTTCTGAATCACGCTATCAAATACTACATGTAATTTACTTATGTCATATGCAAATGTGATATCTGATGTTCCAGCATATAATAGGCTACTGTTTAGCCGAGATTCCTACGGGAGCGGGACCTACGCGACTGTTACCTACGGGTCCCGAAGCGAAGCGCGGGCGGTTCTCTAGTGATGTTCATAAATAGAAGGAATGAAACTTGCTCTACCAGTTTAAACATTTTTTCATAGTGATCTTCTACATGATAAACATAAGCTGTTAAGTCCTACCACTCCTACAAGGACTGAAGTTGCCTAACACATATAATAGTTTTTAGACGGCAGCAGTGATTACTCTACATCAGTTGGCCGGCATGCTATTCGCCGCTGCATTTCCATTAAAAAATGAAACAAAACGAAGAAAAGCCGTTGTTACAGTGAGGCGGACTGTTTACTAATTAATGCCCGCATGCTACAGCCTAGTGACGCCATGAGCTTGAATATTCATGGATACGCTGATGGTATATTCCGGATATTTGACGCAGTTCATCGCACTTGTGTCGGTTTAGTTATTGGTACAAATTATAAAGGATATGAGATAATGATGAATAAGGGGATCTGATATGAGAATGAATGAAATTTACAAGTGAAAATTGCGAATTAGGTTATTCTTATTCAGTTAATGTTTAAATCTTTATATTTTAACCATAATAAAATGTCATACTGAATATATATTTTTATTTACACCTTTAGTATCAAAGGTAAATCGTTTGAAAGAAATTGATAAAGACGGAACTAAATTAAGAATGCAAAGTTATATTTTCTGTTAAAGAAAAAATAAAATCAATTTATTTAAGATAAGTACTTAACTAGGTACTTACATCTACTGACAAAACTTAAATATTCATACAACTTTGAAAAGACAGCAATTTTATTTATCACGTAAAGGGCTCACTCAGCTCAGCGTCATACCAGCTGTTCGAGTTTGTGTTAGGGACGTCCAAATGTCGTCAATGGGGCATTGTAACTGAAAATCGTTGTAACTATTTTAGATAGATTTTTGTTAATAAACGTTACTCCTGGATTAAGGCGGATTGCTTGTAAGTCGCCTCTAATTATTAGAAGAATTTTATTTCACCAACTTTATCTTAGGAAATAGACTTTAGTTCGCTTTAGGGTATAATACCAGTTCAGATTGACATTACTTTTGTCTTTGTTTCTTTTTTAGTGACTATGAAATAAATTACATTGGTGATAATTAATTAAGTAGTATCTGAGAATTAAGACCAAGTTGAGGTTCTATAAGAATCAAAACCAATGGCCACCCTACAGTTCTCCCGTACTCGTCGCGCGTCCCCACTTTTTATTTGTAATTACTTGATGTGTTTCAGATTGGAATTAAATCTCGTCGCCATGCTCAACCCCCATTAGGGTAGCTTGAAGCTACCTACTTCTGCTTCTTCAGGGCTGCCTCTGATTACAGATTGATTCTTGAGGAAAGTTACATACAGTAAACCAGGGTTAAGTAAGTGCCTGCAAAGTTACATACCTAATGTTAGTAGTAGAACTACAGTGTTTATAGTGTTGAAATCGTCCATCTAGGAATAAATGACAATTATATTAAATTAAAGTTGTAGCAATTATAGCTATGTAAGTAGATGTTTATGAAACGATGATACTCGGACACTCAGGCATAGGTGGTGAGGGTGCTTTAGATACTCATGTACTTACTTAATGTGACTCCAGATTCCAGAACCAGATGTAGGTACCATGTATAGCTAATTGTTGAAAGAAGATATTGCATTCAAATAGGAAAATGATTAACAGAAATAATTATGGACTATAAGGAAACCGACAACGGGTAGGTAGCAATAAATCTGTGACCGAATTAGAACGAGATTATTACTAACAATTACTAAATGGAATATTGATAATAATTGCTAATATAATTATCACTAATAGCCCCAACCCTAGACATTAGGAACACTAACGAACTCACCAACCATCGTTCTTAGTAGTACCCTCTGCTAATTGAACTAGTGGTAGTCGGTGTTAAATAGTGGTAGTGTTGAAGTATTTTCTATAGAGGCAGATGTTTCGTAAGTAATTGAAGACTCTACATATGCCGCAATTCATTAAAACTTTGATAATAATCTTTCAAAAATCCTGAGAAAGATCCTATAAAATACCTGTATGTGTTTCTACTTAGATTGTAAATCAATATTCTATTTCGAAATGACTATAAACACATAAATCAACAACCCTGGCCGCAAACAACTATCCCAAGCATTAAAAACGCCAACACCCCGACTATTATTGATTCCGTCGTGGCACTACTTCGCCCTAACCCTCCACTGCTTGTACGGTGTCATTTCATTAATGATCTTGTTGTAACCGCTGCCTAACGCCGCGGGTTATTGCTATTGGGATTCTGTCTCATGGGAATTTTTATGGTTTCTTGTTATGGATTTTGGTGTATCATTTAGGCTCAGAACACGTAGGTAATGGAATTATTTATTGGACAACGGGTTATGGTCGAAGCGCGAGAGAGCTTGAAGAGAGAGAGAATTGTGTTTAAGCCAAGGTACATTATTCTTTTTAATAGCCTGAAGGGCTAACGTAAAAACAGACCAGCCGCCTGATGGTAAGTAACCATCGTCGCATATTAACACGAGCAAAATCAGGGGAGTTACCAGTTCAACCCAGAAGGAGAACTTGTATCACATATTTCTTGAAGAACCCTATGGCAACCTCACGTTATGGACTTTGTGGTTCCCTATATTGCTTAATGAGCGATTCTAAGTAATAATTAAACTATTCATAATATTATTAAAGTATAGGTAATAGAATCACATTGAAGAGCTCATAACTTCAGCTTGCGACGGTACAAGTAGTGACTTAACTTTTTAACAGATTTCGCTCTTTTCAAGGTACATTTATCACTAGTCCTGGTTCTGTCGGCAGGTATTTGTCCTTATTCTAATAACTCTTAATATTTTTTTTTTATGGAATTAAGATAGCAAACGAGCATGCAGTACCACCCTTCCCCTGCCGCCCATAACAACTGTGACCGACCTAGAACTAGACTCAAAGGGACTAGGATGGTTAGTCCAGTTAGTAGATGGTGTCAGAATATTAGTTGGTTAGTTTGTTAATAAGTGTGAGGACAGGGACTGTTAGTGATAGTTAGTCCTGTTAGTTAATGTTAGTAATAGTCCAGTTAGTTATTGTTAGTATGAGT
The DNA here is from genome assembly GCA_905404135.1 of Hesperia comma. NCBI lineage: Eukaryota > Metazoa > Arthropoda > Insecta > Lepidoptera > Hesperiidae > Hesperia > Hesperia comma. Next base: position 9,960,699 of record FR990031.1, on the reverse strand, counting down.
CTTGTTCCAATTCGGTCACAGATGCGTTGCTACCCCTGAGGTCTGAGATGGCCGCCTCTAAAAAAGTGAAACCGGCTCCACACCTTCCTATCCGGAACACAATTGCTCTTAAAAACAATTATTATGACGGTAGAAATGGTACTGAGTACCTTGGCGGGCGGTGGTTCTACCCCGGGCGAACTCTAGGCTCTACCAGTTTCATTTGTATCTAGTTACGTGGTAGTATATGTAGTTATCTTAAGTAAAATAAATATTTTTTTCATTCTTTCCACGTACTATGTAGGTATTTATTTTTGTTTCTAACAGTTTGTTATAAGGTTATAACCACATACATATACTTAATGTGACAACCCTGGTGTAGGTAGGTACTGCGCTAAACCGGAAGCAATAAATAAAAAGAGCCACAAACATGTCAAGAGAACAATAGGTGTGGCCTTAACGCGACCGTCTCGACAGTACGCGCCACGACGGCGCGCGGCGACGCTTCGACCTTATGACATGAGAGTCGATTGCAAGGAACGTACCTACTAGAAACTTATTCCAACAACTGCCAGAACATTCTAGAATGGCATGTCTGGTACCTAGTGGTATAAAAGGGGCACTCGGTCAACTGCGTGGCATTCTAGTTTCGGAAGCGAAACCGGGAAGAACAAGCGATACTAGCGAGAAGTGATTTCTACGGGCGATACGAAGATTGACGAGTGTTTACGAGTACGTGAATAGTGTTTCGGTGTCTACGTAGTGTAATTGTGTATCGATTACAATAAAAGTCTTTTGTGGTAAATTTTGGCATTTTCTCGAACCCATTAGGTACTGACACGTAATAATAACCTAACATAACTAAATCTATTTAACAATATTCCATTATATATTTGGACTATCTACTCATTTATAAACACAATTTATTTTGATTTATATAAGAGTCGTGTAGCAATCACACGCTGAATCAAGCGGCGTCAGAGAAAACCGCTTTTTCCTTGATTTGGGGATTGAATTATCATGTAACGATAACCACATTTACGATTAACACGTAATAATAACCTAACATAACTAAATCTATTTAACAATATTCCATTATATATTTGGACTATCTACTCATTTATAAACACAATTTATTTTGATTTATATAAGAGTCGTGTAGCAATCACACGCTGAATCAAGCGGCGTCAGAGAAAACCGCTTTTTCCTTGATTTGGGGATTGAATTATCATGTAACGAATTATTACGTAACGGCTTCCATTTTTGGCTCGTTTGACATCATTGTTGTTATCCTGTCGAGTGATTGCTGAGTCAAAATGGAATAAGTATTGTAACAATTGTGGCTAGTTAGCGAAAAATAAAAGCTTCTGAAAATGATTTTATTTTGCCTCTGGTTTACATGGTTATGTAAACTCCCAACTCAAGAAAGAAAGCCATCACCGACGCGTTGTTTGCCAACAAGCAGTAAGAAAAAAAATGATTTAACACATTAGACACTCTACAAACGAAGTACCCAATCTCTTTAAAAATTCACCCATTAGCCATCCTGTATGTACCATACGATCGAAGGCAACTCGTAAACATTTATGTGGCATCGCACGCATAGTAATTAGGGATATAAATGATATAATCTTCCTTGTATCCTTTAAAACATTTCAGCCTGAAAAACCCCACGTCGCGTTAAAGCCCCATAACGGGGGTGACGTCATAAAAATATGAAAACGTGTTTTTTAGGGAGAGCGCGCAGCAGAGTGAGCGCTCTGAGAATATAAGTATTGGTATATTACATGTAATCAAATAACAATGTACAAAGCTCTTAGTATATTTTTAACTCTTTATTGAACTAGCATTGATTATTGGATTAATATCGTTCATAATCTTACCTATGTGAAAAACGGGTTTTTATCTCGTTTGATATGTTTCGACATAGAACACACGTCACTCCGTAACACCACGTCAAGTTAAATCACGCCATCGAAGTTTACTACAAAGTTCTACACCGCTTGCATATGTGTATAACAAGTTCCGAACCATGACAAAGTTGATGACATGTTTACGTTACTCTTATTTTGATAAACAAAAGAAAGTATTTTACAATAAAATTAATCCTTGCTAAAAGTCGTGTCGTTTGTGCCGTTTCAGAAAATTGCTTTAAAGTAACTCTTCAGTCATGTTTTGGAAAATAAGATTATTTGCTTCCTTCTTTTCGGCAGATCCTAAATGGTGTAATAGATGTACTTCATCAATGCATTGGTCTCTTATTACTGAAAAGCAATCCTACTCCTCACGGGAAACTTTTAAAACCTATGATTAACCAAATGAGAGGTTCGCTTTCAAACCACTAGGATATCAGAACGAAATATAAGCGCAGCGGTTTCCTACTAACTAAATGTGCGGGCACCCTAATATTCGTTTTTTCGCACGCTGCTAAGTGATTCGATAAAGGCCCTGAATGGACGTCTTTTACCTCCAGGATGGATATGGCGACGTTTATCAACCGACGGGCGGTGGTCCGCGTTTACTCAGTAAAAAATTATGCGGGAAGCCGCTATAAAATATATTATGTTACAATATTCAACAAATCAATATGTTGACACTCACGTGGATTTCATTTGTGTAAAGAACCAAGCACAGAAAGTAAACTGGTTTTCGATTTAAAAAAACCGCACTCAAATGTTTAATTCATTCAGGCGCCACAGACAGACAAGTCAAAGGAGAACATCAGATTTGGGCCTGGAGCGAACAGCTTGTTCAATACCCTCAAATAATCTTGCATATTTTAATACATCCATTTCATATTTAAAAATCTAGTTACATCATACCATTAAAATATTAACGAGTAAAGTAGATACTATGTGTGCGCGGTGCGTAAAACGACTAGGTATATTTCATTATTCCCATCATTTTCCGCAAAAACGGAATATGCACAATGTGGTAACAATATTCTCGATCTAATAAGCGATGTCTCATGCATGTTCATATTCCAGGCCCAAGGTCCTTAAGAAAGTTTGCTGGTCTCCTTTATGACACACCTCTTTTATCTCGGAGGTTAAAATAGAATACCAATTTACAGAATCCCATTCCAAAGACATTCTATACCGTTACTCATTGATGTATAAGTACCTAGATGGATAATCGAATCCGCGAAGACGTGTCAAAAAAGCTGCGCCAACTATTGGCGCAGAAGTACTTTCCCGCCAATTAGTGCCGATCGCGCCGCTTTCGTGTCACTACGTATTACGCGCGCAATTTAAATAAACAAATAAGAGGGATAACATGACGAAATGTGCTATTAAACTGTGCCGGAATTATAAAGGAAGGGTAAAAAGCTCAAAAAACATCACATATCATATGCAAGTAACCAATAAACATATTTTTAATTAAATTTCAATTTTGATTTTTATTGTAACCAAATTACGTCATTTTTTTGTCAGTGTTGCTAGTTTCTATTTTTATGCTCCCGACTTAACATCATTTTTGTGGGTATATAAATTGGTTTATGGTTACGTGTATATTATTTAGTTCATGTACTTTTATAAATCGATTAAAAAAAGGTGGTGTTTACCAATACGTTTGTGTTTATTTATAATAATATAACATTAATATTCGTATGTTTATGAGCCCATTTTAATGATTATTTTTGCATTGGGTCGAATAAACCACTTTTAAAGGTACAAGAGTAATGTGAAAAGGAGACGATCCAAAATTGTATGTAGTCTGGGCCTGGTTTTGTACCAGTGATAAAATAAGATAAAAAAGAAAAATAAACCATTTTTGACTAATCAAATTCACGAACTCATCTTTATTTCATTGCAAAAAATATTTATTAACTCCACGTGACGAAATTATTCTACATAATGGCGGGCAGCAGACCAGAGGATTCATAATTTTTGACGTATGACGTTAGGTGTCAATATGCCTTCTCTATGCTTGAATGATGCTTGAACAATGGCTCGAACTCAGAGTGAAGGACGCCATCTTGCAAGTGTTGCAAGTAGTACCTACCGAATAACTCGAAATTAATTTTATTTTAGCAATTCATTTATTGCGATTTGTGAATTTATTATATTTTTAATGAACTTTCTGTATTTTTTGGTTTTTCATGGTTTAGTGTACAAGATCAGGCCCAAAATGGACCATCTCCTTTTCTAAAATTGTAAAGTTACCGTCTCAGATTAAGGTGAAAATTTGAAGGGAGGACGGGTTCTACACTCTCATTCGTCCCCCCAAATTAAATATTGCTCTCATAAAGTACTTACTTTTTTAAAATTATTTTTCTAAATCTCTAAAAATTTTAAGGTTATGTGGTCTCATTGGTTAATGTGTAAGCGCTCGAAGTCTTAAGTGTATGTATATGTGTGTGTGGACGTGTGTGTGTGTGTGTATGTGTGTTTTAAACTACATTATAAAAAATAAATAACTTAAGTAGATCTAATTTGATTTTTGGGCCTAATTTTGAATCGTGACATCTCCGGCGCTGCGGAAGATGCAGCCAAACAGGCAAACAGGACTAACAATAGCGAAAAAGTAGTTTCGAACTAACCTTATTATATTGGTAGCACTGTCAAACTAAGCCAAGAGTCAGTAATCCATCCGCAAATCGCGTGTTTAAAAAACACCTCAAAGAATAAAACAAGTCGACGCACTATGGATTGGTAGGTATAGGTTAGTTTGGATTGTATAATAACCAAGCGGAAAAAGGGACGCCCGAAGGGGGTCCCTTCGACATTTATTTACAACACTTCCTGCCTTAAAAGGTAGCAATTATCTAAATAATTTAGATAAGATAAAAGAACCTTGTACAGTATTTTAGTTCCGTCATAACCTTAAAAATTTTGAAACTTAAAAGAATAATTCAAAAAAAAAGTATGCACTTCTTTACAGCCATATTTGGGGGGAAAGTTGGGGGAGTCACCAACCTCTCCTCCAAAAAATTTCAGCTTAATTTGAGGTAGTCACTTTATAATTTTTGGAAACTTGATTTTTTTATAATAAAAAAAGTATGCATTTCCTAGATTCAAAAATGGTGAGGGGGAAGATGTGAGCGTCAGCCCCCTCCCCCCTCAAATTTTTAGCTTAATTTGAGGTGGTAACTTAATTAAAGAAAAGCAAATTATTTACGTTACCTAGCTAATTTAATAAAAAAAATTACTTGGAAAGTTAATTACATGCATATCATTAAAAAAAACTTCAATAAATAAAGGAGATGGTCCATTTTGGGCCTGATCTTGTACACTAAACCATGAAAAACCAAAAAATACAGAAAGTTCATTAAAAATAAAATAAATTCACAAATCGCAATAAATGACTTGCTAAAATAAAATTAATTTCGAGTTATTCGGTAGGTACTACTTGCAACACTTGCAAGATGGCGTCCTTCACTCTGAGTTCGAGCCATTGTTCAAGCATAGAGAAGGCATATTGACAGCTAACATCATACGTCAAAAATTATGAATCCTCTGGTCTGCTGCCCGCCATTATGTAGAATAATTGCGTCACGTGGAGTTAATAAATAATTTTTGCACTGAAATATAGATGAGTTCGTGGATTTGATTAGTCAAAAATGGTTTATTTTTCTTTTTTATTTTATTTTATCACTGGTACAAAACCAGGCCCAGACTCCATACAATTTTGGACCGTCTCCTTTCCAACTACAAACTGCGTAAAAAAATATTAATTTAATTAACTTAGCTGGTTTATTACAACATTAACAACTGTAATTAAATTAAGTAGGGTTTTTTATTTATTCATGAAAATAACCACTCCATAAATTAAGTTTAATGTGTGATTTATGGGAAAATTTTAGTAACTGGTATCATTGATCACGCAATATAGACAATAGACGAACGTGTAAAACATCGCCTGCACGCACACATGCTTGATATTGTTGCCTTGTTTTTTTTGTCTTCATTGTAGGGCGACGCTCAATCTAGGTATTTATACATCAATGACCGTTACTAAACAAATTCGCAATCTATCAGTGGACCAAGACGAGTTCAGATCTATGTAATAAGGCTGAATATAACTGGATATATGGCCATGATAAGATACCTTCCCATGTACATAGCCGCTAAGTGAATCAAGATTAGTGTATATTAGCTGAATTGATTATGGACGTGCGGCATGTCGACATTACAGGTATTAATAGGGAAGGATACTATGTACGCTCTACATTATACTGTTATTGAATACTGGCCGCCTGGTACGCCCAGGTATGGGTGCGTTACTATTGGATCTAGGTGCATATAAATAGGATAAATTAACTTGTACTTTAGTCGCCAAGTATATGGAAATATCACTCTTCCCTAACCACCAATTAATTAACTGTGTTCACAGTTCAATTTAGCTTGTAAGCAAATTTTACTCTAGACACATTAAATTCTCGTCGACAATCTACAATGCACCTTAATAATATGATAGGAAAGCAGCTGCTATTTGTTTGAGTTGTAATTGAAACGAATTCCAGATCGAACGCGATCGGAATATGGCTCACCAATGGCTCAGTCCAAATTAAAAATTGTCTTGCCCATTGTAAGAACCCATTCTCATAACTAAAGGAATACATTGGACATTTAACCACTTCTAAATCTCTGTTAAAATGGTGTCGGATACAGTATGGCAGAGAACGAACGATTACAATTAGTACAGTTTGTGGAATCGAGATAACACTGTGTATATCAGAGGACGCAGTAGGTTATTAAATACCACTTGCTGCGCCATTTTCTGAGTGTGACCCTTTTCAGTCATATTGGCAGCTGCAACTCCGAACTCAAGCTAACAAATTGTGTAGGTAGGTATGTTAAAATTTTTGCATCTAAATTTAAGTTGTTGCTGTACTTTTGACTGAATAAACGTTTCTTTCTTTCTTTCTTTCTATTTTTTTTCGTTGTCAAACATAATATAAACCAAGACATACGACACTTTTGGAAGCGCAGGGCACATCTAACGTTTTTAAATCTCTGCATCTAATAGATATAAAAGTATGGCCAAAAGTGAGTTTTTTTCGAGAGCACCCACCCGCGTTCCTTTAGTAACGCCGTCGCTATTGTTCATTATAATATATTGATCAACTTCAGTTAGTCGCATTAGGCTTAGCTTAAGCCGTTCGGATTACCGCAAACATGTTATTAGATTTCACCGCGTTTTGTCGTTCAATATACACGTTAAGTTGTAAATTAAAATCGATTTTAATTTAACTTGTTAAGCTCTCTAACTGGTTCTAATTAGAAAACACATCTATTATAAGTTATAAGATAATAAAGGACACTAGGACGCGTAAAGTGAGAAGGATTTTGAAAAGATTATGTAATTTTTCGACTTTATGTTAAAATAAGAGTCCCATGTACTTTACAGAACAAATATGAATTAAACACAAAACTTTTAATTTACCTATATGTCTTCAACTCATTAATGGCCTACTACTTTACACAAGTCTCACTACACTTTACACTATGCTTCACTGTGGATTGCTTTGAGGGGTTAGTGGCCAACCCAAGTATCTAACAGAAGTTTTGATGCCGCCCGAAGGCTTCCAACATGGCTAGCTATCGATGACAGCTTTAATCGACCTTTATTACTTTTTTGTATTACAAAACCCGCATGCTTTAAAAAGTAATCAATTTAAAAACAGTAAGGATATACTCGTAGTAGAAGTCTCGATTCACATACTGTAATTACAAAGAAACAAACGTTACCGTGATTTTTCCAGGTGTACCAACATAATAATGACAATCCAAAAACCAAAATGTGTATTTTCAAACTATCTTATAATAATATTTGTAGCGGCAATCCAAATAAAGCCGGTCGCACACAATAGCTGATTATGCAAAACGCAGCAGACGCGCGGCGCATCGCATTGACGTATTAGAGGCAAGTTAATCCACCCGCCCTCGTTCGCTGAAAAGATTTCCCTCGAGTGTGGCTCACGTGTGCTGTCCGGATGGCACAAGTCATAACATTACCGCGGGCACTTAAAGTCGCGTTTTTAGTGTGTTTTTGACGTGACAACGTTACGTTTTATAAATCGATATACGGCTGCACGCACGAAAAACATGACGTCTATGCGTCGCGTCGTTACCGTCGTTACCTCGCTCCAGGTTTGATTACTTTGGAGGTAGATATTTTGGTAATGTATCCAATTATTACTTTGTTATTGACTTCTGGGACTATTGATAAATTTTAAATGTTACCTTTTTTAATGTTTCCTGTATTCCTTCTTTATTTTTTTATTGATAAATTCCTGTAACTTTAAATACGATTTCATGACGTTTGTTTACTTTGATGACATTATTTGTCAATGTAATTCTGACGTTTTGCTTTTGCTTTTTATCGAAATTATTTATAACAAGCCAGGTTTGTTTTGACTTGTTTGTGGCACATTGACATGACATAATATGCACAGACTAGCTAAAGATTAATGTTTCGTTATACGGTATGCAACGACTAGTCTTTTTGGTAAAATATTTAATAAAGGTTAAACTGCAATATAACAGTAAATAAATTATAACTAAGTATTCAAAGATAGTTAGGATGACTATTAGTGATTATGCTACCATTCCATCAGTATTTTCTTAGGACGTTGTCACGTTCAACTATCGTCAGTAAACCGACTTTACAGACAACCAATTTTTTTTCAATGGAATTAAGGTAACATACAAGCGGGGGCACTACCCTTCCGCTGCTTCGTCCTATATTTGTAGTTTTCTCGTGTGTACGCGAGATTGAGTCATCGATAAACTAATATTATGTTTCTGTTTATTTGTCTGCTTGTCAGCCATTCTGCAGGTCTGTCTAACAAGCGGCCTTTTTATGTTTAATCCACCGAACCAATTGCGATGACCATCTAGACTTAGAGAATCTAAACTTACATAAAACGACGATCAAAGAAACTACCAGTGAGATCACTGGTAGTTTCTTTGATCATGTTGAAAAGGATTTTTTGTAAAAATTTGCTTACCGTCGAATTGAGATACACACACAATTCTAACCAACTACATTACTTCACACACGACACTCGACAGTAACCTGAAGTTAAATTAACTCTTATTTCTATAAAAATAAAATATTATTTTGAATGGTTCAACTTGGACCACATCGACTCAACAGAAACCGGAGGCAATATTTTAAGCGCGTCGGAATCATCGCTTGCCTCGCCGATCCCGCGGGCTACGGTGACACACGATCCCGGCGCTATTCGACCGACACATCTCCAGAGATACTCTATAACAACTTATTATGTTACCCCGTTGTGTCACCGAGGTATTAGTGGCGCGGTATTGAGTTTAATTTTTATTAGCTGGGTCACGTAATATGTTTATAAGTAATTTTATATTAAAATTATTTGGTATTTAGTTAATGAAAATATGTTGGTGCTAGCAAATTAAGGCATACGAATTTTTTATTCTCAGTATTAGGCATATTACTAGTACCGCGCCGCCCTAGTGTTGCTTTGCTTGGTCGTTCTTAGTAGCCACATTTGGAAATTATCATGCGTGAATTTTTGAACTGACAACCTTTTTTAATGTACCGATACAGATAAAACAAATATGTTAAGTGAAGCTTACCACGATATATTAGTGAAAACTGCACCCAAATCGCTTAAGCTGTTTCAGAGATTAGCGCGAATGAATCGACAGGTAACAACTTAAAAATCGTTGTCTTGGGTTCTATACAGCTCTATCAACTTTTTAATCGAGTTCAAAAAATAGGGAAAAGGTTCTCAATTCAAGTGTATTTTTTTCACTTGTGTTATACTCGTTCCACTGGGTGAATCGATTTCGATAGTTCTTTTTGTATCCGAAAGGTGGTGCATCCCGTCTGTTTCCTTTTAATTTTAGCAACATCTGACGATTAGTTTTTAAGTTTAACTCTGTACTTGTCGATATTGAAATCGGTTATTTTTTTGTAAAAACTTTTATAAAATAACAAACAAAACTGACAACATGTGTACCAAATTGGTAATATTATTTGATAACCCTAATTCGATCAACACTTTACTCATCACCACGAAATAGGCAATTTATGTAATACATGGTATTAGTGAAATTGCTCACATATTTGGTATGACACGAAACGTGTCGCTTAATGATTGATGTTGTGAAACCTAGCGTGATTTTGTGCGGTTAAAGTAACAAGCTCAACTGTTCCACTGCTGGACCTAATTTAGGTCCATCTTAGAATAATTATAGTATAGAAACCAAGTCAGCGCGGCCATTTTGTAGCACCTTCATTGGAGCCAAACTTGGCTCCAAACACCGTTCCACTCCGAACGTGTCTCGCGAAAAATAAATTATGACGATTAATTTGTGCTGTTAAATTTTGTCACACACTTCCGAAAAGCAAAAGAAATGTAATAACATCACTTTTCACAGGTTAGCTTTCAATATTTCATAGTATCTTTTAAATAAAAAAAAACCCGGTTAGTGCTTCATTTTAGACCGGGCGCTTGTATGATGTAGGTATGTATGTACAGTACGCCCAACTTATCTCTGAAATGGCGAAAATTGGAACTAACGAAAAGTCATTCATAAGTACGTTGTGGTCATTCATCTGTCAGTTACTAGTGTGCAATGATTGGTCAATTGAATGTCAAATGCGTCCGACAGCGCCTCTTTCGTTTCAGTCTTAAGTTGGGTTTACTATATGCATGCTTGTCATTGTCATCACTGTCATTCTATACTATAATAATTATTCTAAGGGTCCACCTTAGTTTTGGCTAGGGAGATCTCCCGCCAGGCGAGTGGTGTGGAAATCATCGACATTGTGATTCAGGTGATGTGGTCTCATTGCGTGGCGTCTCATCGTAGTCGCTTGATGGAAGTAACGAATGGTGAACGTCAACTTGTTTTTGTAACTACGCCCGCAAAACCATTATATGCACATCTGTTCAGTAAGCGTTGTAATAAACACAAATAAAAGAAACACAAATAAGTCCAATACAATCATATTTCTAATTATAAATTTTGAATGGCGCAGGGCCTATCTATACGTACTTTAAATCTCTGGATGAAATAATATATACATTTATCATAAGACATAAACTTCTTTACTTATATCAGTAAAAATACATATGTATTATTGCGTCACTGTTATAATATCTTGTAATTCACAAGTTGTGTTGTCAAGTTTACCTAAAGCCATGACAAAATAGTTTAAGCAACATTCAGAGGAGGAGATCTCAGTTAAGACAGATTTTTGATATAGGAGCCTTAATTCGTAACCTTTAGTTTATAAACCTCAGTTTAAATTTCAATAGAATCGGTTTCAATAGCAAGAGGGTAGGTCGTGTCGGAATTATTTTAAAAGCAAAAGCATTTAAAAATATTTTCGGCAGATATTAAAATAACGGCTGCAGTCACGAGACCTACATCGTTAAGCTGCGCACTTCAGACGCTGAAAAACGTTCCTACATAAATAAATACCGGACTTGTCATACTGCCAGCGAGTACTGTCTGTTTTTCTCTTTTAAGGTTACTTACCGTTTATATGTAGGTACTTATGCTTTTGTCGATGCGAAGTATTTTTTATCAGACTTTTTTCTCAGTTTTAAATAAACGTAATTTTTTTAATTCAGCTTACTCCGTTTAATATGTTCCTTGTAATATGATATTGCAGTAAATCTATCTATACTAATATTATAAAGCTGAAGAGTTTGTTTGTTTGTTTGTTTGTTTGTTTGTTTGTTTGTTTGTTTGGTTGAACGCGCTAATCTCAGGAACTACTGGTTCGAATTGAATTTTTTTTTTGTGTTGAATAGACCTTTTATCGAGGAAGGCTATAGGCTATATAACATCACGCTGCAACAATTAGGAGCGAAGAAATAATGGAAAATGTGGAAAAAACGGGGAAAATTATTCATTCTCGAGGGCTTTCGTTGCATGCGTTGCGAAAACGATTCAAGATACCAAAAATATATGTATGAAAGAATTATTCCTCTTGAAATCATCTAAAAAAATGTCCACGACAGTATATGTCTATCTTTTAAGATTAACACACTAGAACCGTTTTTATGGTAATCAAATTTGGTCGAACCCACTGCCATACCAAACTTGACGCGTTTCCAAGTTTAATCTGAATTAATCTTGCTGTGATCCTTTGCTACTTTGCTATTATTTTGTCGTAAGCTTTATTTGTAAGTTTAATTTAACCTCAATTAATTTTGGTGATAGTTTATTATCTTCCCGAAATTCCTACGGGAGCGGGACCTACGCGGTTGATACTTACGGGTCCCGAAGCGAAGCGAGGGCGGTTCGCTAGTATAATATAAAACTCTTGCGTTACTGAGTGATTGACTGACAAACAACGCACAGGCGAAACTACTGAACGGAAGTAGCTGAAATTTGGCATGTATGTTCCTTGGGGAGTGTAGGGGAGCACTGAGAGAGGATTTTCGGAAATACCACCCCGAAGGGGGTGAAGTTTAAACGAATTCCACGTGGGCGAAGCCTGCGGGCGAAAGCTAGTTCATATTTTAACAGCATAATTTATTGTCTTCTTTGTCACGATTTTTATGCTGCTGTTCAAGAAAGTATGTACTTCAGTGCTTATGCAGTAATATGCAGGGCACAGAAGAACTTAGGGCGCATTTTCATTGTTCGTTAGGGCCCGCGTTCGGGGTACGGGAGATTTCTGTAAAGCATGCCGTAGGGCCCGAATGCGGTAACCGTTTTCATAAGTCGATGTAACTCGGATGCGGGGTACGGGAGATTTCTGTAAAGCATGCCGTAGGGCCCGACTGCGGTAACCGTTTTCATAAGTCGATGGAACTCGCATGCGGGGTACGGGAAATTTCTGTTATGTCGATGCATGCGGGATGTTTGAATTTCCTCACCGAGACAGTAGTTTTGAAGTTGTGGAGTTGAATAGACGTGCCTGCTATGGAACAGCAATTAATGTTGTGTGGAGCAATTTTAGCTATTTCCGACATACTTAAGAAGAAATTATTAGCTTCACTGAAGAAAAAGAAATCTGGCATCTCGATTTTTATATAAATTACTGGTCACATTCCACAAACATGGGTAGTCTCGGTATGTTTCTACCAATTTAAGCATTTGTCCTTCAGTAAAACGATCAGCCATATTGCTCTCGCGCAACGTTATTTCGCATCGAATAATAATCGTAAACTAAACCCCCGCAGCACGCACTATGCTTGCTTTACACCAACCGACGAATTTCATTGGTTGTTGAGCCCGCATGCGGGGAGTCCCCGCATGCTGTATATCGACTACATATTGACGACGCACTTTCACTAGTTGTTATACCGTATTCGGGGACTCCCCGCATGCTGTTTATCGACCGAGTTATCGACCAATGAAAATGAGCCCTTATGTATTGAGTGGCTCAGAAATCTAACAATTCGATGTCAATGTGATGTGATGAGAATTGGTTGGGTGTGCTATATTTTTCGTGAGCATAGCATTGACAAATACATAAGATAATCATATGATAATGTTGTGCTAGTCTGTTACTGGCATACAAAATAAAGTTTAATTTTTTTATGCATAACTGGTATGCTATGATGTTCGAATTCCTAATAAGTAGATAAATAAATGATAGTACAAAACATACCGTAAACTTTTTGTATCGCATATCGCACAAACGTCTGGCGTGAAGCACGCGGGTATCTCTGAAGCCACCGAATAAACACGCGGACCCCTTTCCATCCCCGCGAGTCACGCTCCAAAGCGTACACTGATTTTGGTTATGGCGTACGCAGGGTTTATAAAAATTGTCACCCTTTGTTATTTATGGCGTCGTAAGAACCTGAAGTAGGCAGCGTTTTTTATGTAGTGCATTGAAATGAGAATTTAATGATTATTTGATAACGTCGAGGGAATATAACGAAGGCATCTTTATACGCTGAAAGTACTGACATTCTCTATAATCTATACCTATATAAAAATAAAACTCTTTACTTTAGCCGTTACTGGGTGACAGAAAACGCGTAGCGGAAACTACTGAAAGTAAGAAGCTGAAATTTGGTATTTATGTTGCTTAAGGAGTGAAGGGGAGCATTAAGAGAGAATTTTTTGAAATTCCTCCTGTAAGGGGATAAATTGAAACAAAATTTGTAGCTGTGTGAAGAACATCTAGCCACCTAGTCACCACACAAGTCACCTGCATGTAATTTACCTGGAAGTTAAAGTATCTTATTTGTAGAATCAAATAGTATCTAAATATACCAGTATATATTCGAATACTGATAAAATTCAAGTTTCTGTAGAATATTGTATGTAAAAATACTGATAAAATTCAAGTTTCTGTAGAATATCCGGTAAATTATGGTATTTTCCTTTTTCCTATATTTAGAATTGTGAATAAAATAAAATAGGCTGTTAAATCTGAAGTTTTTTTCATCAACCGTTACGGAACTCCACTAAATTGAGTCAAACACTCAGAAATTAAATTTGAATAAACTGAACGCCATTAGAATAAACATCGAAAGTTGGTAAGCGCAAAAAACTCCAGTTCCCAAAGTATATGAATAAACACAGAGTAAAAGTAAAAAGTAACGGGACTTCACATACAAAAAGTTTGTCGGGAACGGCGAATTGGTCTCAAGCCCGATATAAAACAGCTGCAAACTTACTCTGATTAACAAACGGAAACCTCGCAATAAAAACTTTTCGACCAAGTTAAAAAATTTTGACTTAGAAAGTTCGTTTTGAATCCTGTAATGTTTATGGATCTGTACACATCTATTATAGCATCTTTATTTTAGTAATAGCACGTGGTAAATTGACCAAGGGGACATCCAAGGTTAAACTTTCTATACACCCTAAAATCCTAGATAAACTTGGGCACGATATTATAAGGCTATATTTGAACCAAAGGAGGTGCCCTCAGGATATTCGCAATCTCTATTTTCGTCATCGACCTTAAGATACGAGGGTATAATTAAAATCCTACTTAAAAGCCGTCAAAACCACAGTCAATCGAAACGACAGATCATATTTGAATGAATGACACGAGAGCTGGTTATTACTTTTATTATAAAATCCGTTCCAATATTTTTCTTCCTTTATGAGCTTATGATCTTTCAAGGTGACTTTCCGAAGGTAAATTTCAGTGTTTACCACGCTCGGTACTACGAGGAGATCCTATAAATTTTCGACTTAATATTTAATTAACGCAATAAATAAAGGCCGGTAAATAGGCCACCCTCCTTAATTTCACTTAGCGAACTAATCTTTGGGAACCTGTGGCTTTCTTAGGGTGAGAATATATTTGTATATGTATAGCAATAATCATATAACATAACTAACTATCTACCTAAGTGACAGGCTAACCATGCTTGTCCCTATTTAAGCCTTATTCTCTGTTGGTCATAATGTCATCTTAATTTCCCGAGCTTACACTACGATCGAAATTAACTACATATGAAATTCTAGTAATTAAAAAAGTATCAGGGAAATTAATTAGTTGTTGACAAGCACCACTGAAGATTACAAAATTGTGTAAAAAAATGTTCACCATCATCATCCCAACCTATAACTGTCCGATAATTGGGCAAGGGTCTCTTCTCAGAATTAGAAGGTTAATGCCATAGTCCGCCACGCTGGCCAATTGCAGACTTCATACACCTTTGAGTTTTGGGAACTCTCCGACATACAGGTTTCCTTACGATGTTGTCCTTCACCGTTATAGCAAGTGACATTTAAATGCATAAAAGGCTTATAACTTCAAAAAGTCAGAAGTGTGTGCTCTGGGATTCGAATCCGGGCCCCCCGAGTAGGACGCCCAATTCTTAGCCACTAGGCTATCACCGTCTCCTAAAAAATTATATTATATCATTATTCCATGAGTAATACGAACACAGAGAACAAAATATACGCTATCAAGTAGTCACTTATCTTAGCGCAGCTATAAGCCTATAAGGCAGCGAGCACGACGCGCGAGGCCACGCCAAACCCCATAAATTTGGGGGATGATTTAAGCGGTGTTCACACCAACCCTATTTTTATTCCCCGCCATATCTCTTACCTATCTACATATTTGGTCCGTTTTCGGCGGACGTTTGAAGCATATCGGAGAAGGTATTTTGTAATTTAAAGTATTTCAGCCGTATTGTAGATGTTAAGAGCGCGCTTATTTCTCGAAATTCGAGGATTTCTTGAAGCAAAGAGCTTGGATGTTTTATATGGATTACGTTTGTAAACTTAAATCGTCTTTCAAATGTGTACATAATTTATTATAACGATTATAAATTAAAAGCTTTGTGGAAACATTGACAAGGAAAGATAAAATTGTTCATGAATATCATGAGTATGAGTATATTAGTTTATCCTTTTTTTATCGTGTGGAATAACCTTCGTCTCGTCCATCCGGCCAAGGGAGGCCGGATAGGTAGGTATGTGGGACTTGGACCCATTCAAACCACACGGTGTCGACGGACGCCTTGGTGCCGGGACTGTGTGCTACTCTCGTTCCATTGCTACCACGGTGGCTTCGGCACAGCACGCTCTTTAGCCATTGATACATCTGCATGTAACTCAATGTCTCTAGCGCGTCTCCTTATAGTTCATTTAGTAATTGTTAGTATGAGTCTCGTTCTAATTCGGTCACAGATGCGTTGCTGCTTCTGAGGATTGAAATGGTCGTTTCTAAATAGTGTGACCGTTTTTGGTGCAAACGCATGGTAGGGCGTATGACGCTAAACGTTTGTTTTTACTCGATATAAAGTTACCGTCTCCAAACCAGCGTTCTTCCCATTCGGTCGCGGCAAAGTATAATGTACTCGCCGGAGAATAATTCGCGTATAACTAACGCCGATGTCAACTGGTCAGCCATATTAACATTATGCCGTATATCGCGCCGGGGGCCCGCTATTTATTGCTGCGAGGAAAAATAGCGCCGTTCCGAATGGATTGAATATTTCGTTGATACGTTGTAACAAAATAAGAGGAAATGAGGAGTTGGAAGTGTAAGGTTTTAGTTAATTTTGAGGCTATGTCGTTGAGGAGGTGCTTGGAGTATGGAGAAAATTAGAGTAAGAAGAATTAGTGTATTGGACGAAGAACAGCTTTTTCATTCATCATCTTCCCATCATAAATTAATTATTTAACTTACTTTTGGATTGTCTTCAGTTCACAACCCAAAGCGAAGTGTTTTGCATAATTTGAATGAAACTTTTGATAGGCAATTGTGATATTACAGTCATCCTCGACTGGACTAACCATCCTATAGTCCCTTTGAGTCTAGTTCTAGGTCGGTCACAGTTGTTATGGGCGGCAGGGGAAGGGTGGTACTGCATGCTCGTTTGCTATCTTAATTCCATAAAAAAAAAAAAAAAGAGAATACCAAATCTGCTAGATTGAATAACAATATACCTACATCACAATAGTATGTACACGTATACTTAACTTTTTGCAAAGAAATAACTGACTTCAATTTCGACAGTTGGGAAATTACTAATATAGGTAAGCTTCATAAAAACATGTAAAAATATTTATAGTCTTTTGGAATACCATTCAATCAACTTTAACCAAAATTAATCATCTATGAAACAGCATAATTAAATATAAACATTTCGGTGGTAAGATTCTAGAGTTCACCCAGGGTACTTAACACGTATCCTGTACGCCACGGTACATATACCACTTCTACCCTAAAAAAAATTGCAATACCTAACAGCAGTTGAGTTCCAGGTAGAACTAGAAAGGCGTTAGTCGGTTAAACTTTTTTACGGGCTACCACTTCAATCCTTCAAGGTAGCAACGCATCTGTGATCGAATTAGAACCAGGCCCTTACTCTTTCATTCTTGTTCTAGGTCAGTTACGGTAGTCTTGGGCGACAGCGGAGGGGTGGAGCTTCCTGCTTGAATGCTACATTAATCCCTTAAAAAAGTAGCAGTTACATCCCAGATCAGTTACTTATACAATAGTCCAATACACCGTTCTACCACGCTAATTCAAAACCTACGCCCTACGCCCTCGATGCAGTAACCGATACTTATTTTATCATAAAAAAATCACGTAAACATTTCAGAAGCGATTCGTTCACCAATTTCCATACGTACGCGGATAAATGGACTCGAAACGAAAATAAAAAGCGAACTCGACTTTTTACGATGTTCATTTTTTCATAAAGCGTTTTTTTCCGACATCTCAATTAAGCAACGCTCTGATATCAAAGGATATCATGAAATCGGAGTAAATGAAAAATATAGTTCGATTTATGAAACCGGGAAGCATACGAGTAAGCAAATATATATTATGTACTAGCTGTTGCCCGCGGCTCCGCCCGCGTGGAATTCAGTGTGTCACAAAGTTATTCCTGCGTTAATCCCGACCCCACACATATTAAGACACACTCCACACATCTTAAGAACAGTTGATTTTTTACTACGTTTTAGTCATACCGTACATCATACCGTACAAAAATCCGTTATGTAGATCTTGAGAAAATCGATAAAAAGACTTTATGATATAAACGTCGGGGTTTTTTCATTCCAAACTATTATATTTTTAAACTACATTGGTAGTTTTTCATTCGGGTGCCAAAACATAAAGACCAGCTAAAGCGATGCTGACCCTCGAAAAAGCAACATAAAGTTGATCATGAGAAAAAAAGCCGGTTCGATTCCCGATATATTATGTATAGTTATCCCGATATTTATAGATATTAATGAGCCCGCGACTTCATTCGCTCATGGAAGCTTTTCCCGCGTAAATCTCGATCCCGCGGGAAGTCCGGAACAAAAAGTAGCTTATATAATGCTCCATAACCTCCTCTACCTCCCACTGAAAGTCCCATAAACATCTGAACCCACGACCTCATTCCCGGGTATGAGTTTTTACCGCGTGAATCCTAATCCCGCGGGAATTCAGGGATAAACAGTACCCTATATGTTGCTTCAAAACTTCCTCAATCTCTTAGTAAAGGTCGCATAAAAATTTAAGCCCGCAACTACGCGCAGGAGTTTATTCCACGTAACTCCAGATCCCGCGGGATTTCCGGGAAGACAGACTTGTTAGTTTTATATTTAGAAGCTATTTATACCCCATACGCGAAGAAGGTTTTCCCGCGTAAATTACGATCCCGCGGGATTTCTGGGATAAAAAATATCCTATATGTTAATCTAAGTTGCCCTCTATGTGTGTGCCAAATTTCATGAAAATCGGTTCAGTACCCCATACGCGAAGAAGGTTTTCCCGCGTAAATTCCGATCCCGCGGGATTTCTGGGATAAAAAATATCCTATATGTTAATCTAAGTTGCCTTCTATGTGTGTGCCAAATTTCATGAAAATCGGTTCAGTAGTTTTTGCGTGAAGAAGGTTTTCCCGCGTAAATTCCGATCCCGCGGGATTTCTGGGATAAAAAATATCCTATATGTTAATCTAAGTTGCCCTCTATGTGTGTGCCAAATTTCATGAAAATCGGTTCAGTAGTTTTTGCGTGAAGGAGTAACAAACAAACAAACAAATACACAAACTTTCACATTTATAATATTATTAATAGGATAATAATATAATAATAATAATAATAGGATGGTCGTGTTGGCCCTACCACGGGTGTTGGGACTGATCTAATACGGATGTTTCTTCGACAATCCCTGTGACTGTCTCACTGTTGCTGCGACTCGGGTCTTCTCTCACAGTGTGCTACTACTGTGATGGCTAAGTGCGGATTTATACACTTCACACACGGTTTCCTAGATAAGTTTTTATTGGATTTAATAAGCACACAGTTTTGTTATATTAGTGATTTGTGGAAGATTCGAATCTAGAACAGCAGGAGCTGTTCGAGAGTTCGACGTTCAAACCACTTGGTTATCGTTCGTCATGGTATTCATTTTAATGGCATCCCAAAAAATATGTCAGCATTCCGCCTCTTCGACGAGGCAATCATACCTTGAGTGCTCTTTCTTATTACAAAAGTCTTTGAAGCGTGTACTAAGGCAGCATCAAAAGTAATATACCATGCCTATACTTACCTTTACCTCTGCTAGTTATTAAGTACAATTCGTCAAGAATTAATAGTAAGGGCACGTGCACCAAACAAGATATTTATGAATGCAAACACGGACCGACCGCGCCGTGTTTCCGCACAATGTTTACATTTTGATTCGACCGTTAATAACGGCTGAGCAATGGCGGCCTCATTTTTAAATTTACATTCTGCTGTTGTAAATAGAATGCATTCAAAAGTGAGCCTATTGATGCAGCCTACTTAGGTTAACAGTGGAAGATCATTAGTCATAGTATCATGATTCAAAATTTTTTTTTACCTACTTGTAATTAATATTACCTTTTATAAAATTAATGTTGTTATTAAAGCATTGGAAAACCTGTTTTAATTAATTTACTTGTGCTATAAGCCTGAAAGATTTTGCTATTATTCAAGAACCTTCACCAATATTAAAATGAAAAAAGTCAGTATTCTGATCAGTTTGCAAGGTTTACTCATAATGTCTGATTGTTGCCATATTGAATTTTAATAACTATGATAACTATACCTATGTATTTAGCGTATAAATCATCTCAAAAATTCTTTGCATTACCCCATAAGAGCACAAAGGCACGATATATGCTGTAGTTGATTAACAGAGTTACTTTTTCATTAACCTTTACGTCGTTTAAAAGAGGTGTGATGATTTTATAAATCCACAAAAACTAATTATAATTGTTATGTAACTTGCTGCGAAAAAGCAGTATAGAGAGCGTATACTCCACGACACGGGAACATTAAGCCCTCACGCCACCACTAATATCCCCAGATACGTACAAGTTACGAAATCTCCAGTTGAAATTTATTTATGCAATCTTGGCAAAGCTGAGATCTCGCTGAAACATCGCCTTAATTACACGCGGTAATTGAGTCATAAATAGCGGTGCGACGAACCGACCCTTAAGCGAACCAATTAAAATATAGCACGGCTGCCAACCGTTTCACGATTTGTAATCTTTCACCTTGGAGGTGGTCTCCAAAAATAAACAGATGTTTCGTGTAATTTTCCTTCACGTTTGAACTTTTAGACCTGTTTCTTTTTTCAATCACCAGGCCAAAGATCTGATTTATTGGTAAAACTAAGTATTGTTGAATGCAGTGGCGGCTGGTGGGTCGTCAAACTGGTGGTGCACTTTACTGACTAACTAAGGCCTTAGTGGTCCGGCCAATTTAATACCAACTTTATTTTCAAAAGTTTAGTTATTGTCTTTAATATAGTCTATATTTACGCTCATTTTCACTCACAAACACTGTCTCAATTAATAAAAAACATATAAAAAATAATTAGATACTAATTATTACGGACGTCAACAAACAATAAATAAACACGTCGCGAGAGGTCAATCCAATATGGCTGGTCGTTCCCGCGCCGGCCGGGACCGGGACGAATTTCGTCAAACCTCGGGCGCTCTCGGTAATCTTCGGATTATTCGTGCGCCGCACGGCATCAGGCTAATCGCTCCGTACATTAACTATGGAACTATCTTTTGTCTCACGCGCTAGGCGTGTTTGCTCGTATCCCATAGAAATTGTACTAGCAGACCCCGTGCGCTCGCCGATGCGCACGAGAACTTTTCTTTATAGCGAAAGTAAATCTTAACACTTTAGCAAAGAGTTTAAATTCTTTCGTCATTATTTTAAACGAGATAAAATAATAATTAGTTTTTATTTAATAGATTATATAAAATAATAATGTATTTTTATAAAGAAAATACTAATAATTTTTATTTATTAAATTGTGGTGGTTCAGCGCACGAGCGCACTCAAGGGACAGCCGCCACTGGTTGAATGTAGGTATTGGAATCCGCAGCGATCACCGAAATGATAATAATTTTCTTTGCGAAATATAATCCTAACTTTACACGAACGAAACTTTGAAATACTAAATAATAATAAGGGATTAAAAATGTGTTGGATTAAAATCCTTAATACTATCACCATATACTCGTACTATCTGATAAAGAATGCCTAAAGACGTAAAGAGAGTTTACAAGACCGAAGCGCGGTTGGTTCTTATTTAATCAATCAAATAAGTATATCAGCACAAACATGAATCAACAAGAGTCCTCAATAACAACATCAACAAGAAATAAAAATAATACACTTATAGAAAAATATGTGGATCACGCTTTTTGTCTCGCCACGATAGATAAGAGTAAAGAAATAATAATAAACGCTAACACACTCGTTATTACCTGTGTCGTGGGTGGCATGGACTACACATATAACACATTACAATTACACCCATGACCTGAGTACAAATTTAATATTTATCTGTCAGATAAATATCTGCCCCGGACGGGAATCGAACCCGGGACCCCTCGCGTCTCAGGCAGGGTCGCTACCAACTAGGCTACAGGGTCGCCATGACAGGGTCGTAATGAGAATTAAATTATCTACGTTTAAAACATAATTGAGTGCAATACTAATTCGGAATAGGTCCTGAAAGTAGACAATTAAAATAGGAGAATGTAAAGACAAGATTATCAAACTTTAACGCTACTTTACAACTGTTGATTTTAAATTTTCTTTGCGGATAGTTAAAAAAGAATCGTACTCACAGCTTTGTTCGACGTAAATCCGCAGGGTACGGCTGTCAATTATGATTTACTCAAGCAGGGTAGGCAGATGAGAACGTTGGATTTATACGAGCATTTCTAAGAAAATGTTTCAATACCTTCAAAACTGTGTAAGTTTTAAAGAAATAACAAAATATTTAAATGTCAATATTAACTATCTAATTTTAAAATTCTTTTAGATAGCTGGTGTCCCACCGGCAACGAACAGCGAGTAAAGCTCGGCTGTTTTCTCAAATTACTCGCCCAAGACAGCGACGGAAGATATGACATTTCGTGTAGACAAAAGAGATGCATATGCCAGCGAGTACTCGCCCGCGGTGTGAACAGTCAGCGGGTAAATAGCTGGGATGCACTCACTGACTCGCCCGCGATGAGACCTGCCTTAGTGCTCATTCATACTGACTCGCGGGCGCGGTGGCGGGCGCACGTGCGGTCTATGTAGCGGGCAAGCTCGTGACGACGCGCGCGGCGCGCTCGCGGCATATCAAACGCATGAAATGTTTGTGTGTGTTCACACTGAACTAGCGGCGAAGCGCGCGATTCAGTAGCGACGCAAATGAACTCTCGCGCAAAACGCTTGGCGGTCAATACGAACACGAGCTCGCCACGTCCACCGCGCGCGCGCCCGCCACCGCGCCCGCGTGTTCAGCATGAACAAGCACTTATTCCTCAGTCAGTCATTAACTGACATGATATTAGGAAGTAAAATTCAGTAGCATTGACAAATAGACTAAAAATCATAATTAAGGAATACACTGCATTACTAAAATAAATACTTACCCCACTCAACAATGCCCTAAATCTTATTTTAATCATATCATTGCTTGTAATAATAGTTCTTCCAAGAACTATTTGTAATAACAGATTAATTCTAAGTATAAAAAGTAAATATTTTCTCACTCAAAATGCCTATTCACACAATACATTCTTAACCGCGTAACTCGTAGCTGTCTACGTCGTAGAGCTTCGTAACTTTCGTAGCAGTTTTTAAACGTAGGAGCAATGGGTTTGGCGACATCGCACAGCCGTGCAGTGCAGTGGTGTCACGCTTGAATCACCCTATCGATGTCATCGTATATGTATAAATTCCGATCGTCATCAGTCTGAGCCCGGTCGTTCCTCAGGCATGACGTTTTGTTCGCTGAAGATCTTCCTTTGCCAAATAGTCTTTATAAAATATCAGTAAGTCGTCCTCGCTTCTATTTAATAAAATAATTTTCAAGCTTAACTGATGATTATATGTCGTAAACCCAGACTTTAGAGGTTTTCTCATGAATGCAGTAATGACAAATGAATGTTTTTTTATTAAAAAAATATTTCTTAGGCTGGAAATCGACACCAGGAAGAGCTACAAACAATAAGGCTCTCGGAGTCATCTTAATTGTTAAACAATGCAATAAAAACATGGCCCAAAATCAGTGAACTGCAAATTATCTTGGAGTTTTCCAAAGATATCTTCTAAAGCCCGTCTTATTCGTAACTAAAAACGTTCTAGAAGGCACTAGCGACAAATAAACGCGTTTCCGGCAGGTGTATTGACGCTCGCAATCCTAATTCCTGCACTCTTTCACTGCACAAATTGAAAGGCCATTCAAAGACGGTAGCGAGATAACTTTCTAAAGCAGATTTACTTGGCAATTTCGTGAGGAGCAAGATTAGTTGTGCTATTTTCTTGATCGATCTATAATCTAGGGATTAGTATAGTGAGATGTGCCGAGGCCGTGTCTTATTCCGGGAAACACATTGATCAATTTTCCATTCTAGTCTTAGAATAATATTAAGGCTTCAAAGTCAACGAAGATTTAAATTGGTTTAGTTTGTACTTTTTAATAAGACTCAGAGTTTTGACTATAATAATGTTTTAAAACTTAGAGCTGTGTGTAGGATCGAACTCATGTCCTTTTGAAGTCCAACGTTAGAACCATAAGGCGTTCACATGCTACCACTACTCAAGACCTGAAACCTGTCTTATTCTAGAAGATGTCGAGCTCAGCCTTGTGATGACAATGATGTAGATCCAAGGAAAAGGTAACATTTCTAACGCACAGCTGCGACAGAACAAGCACCCAAACTATAAATTACTTAAAACGCGAACACGACATAAAACAACTTTAACTGTAATTAAAACTCATAAGATGAAATCCCAGACGACGCCGACGCCTCCGCGAACATTAAAACGAGTACTAAAAAAACAGAAATAAAATCCTCAGACAAACTGTTCAAAGTAAGATCTCATTAACATTGGTCATAATTATTTTTCTACACTTGGCGAACTTCGGAATGAGAATTAAATGAAACAGCAACAGAATCTCACAGCTGCATTCGTCTCAGTAACTTAGTGTAAGTAAATAATTTTTTTTTTTTTATTGACTATATTTTCGATTTATTGCGGAGAGTCGTGATTACCGTTATACGAAAATCTCAATAAAACTAATTAATCAGCTCACAAACGTGGTGTCTGCTTGAACTTGATCAGCGACAAATTATAATACCCTTGAACTCGTTGCCAGCTGAAGCCTATTAGGAAGACAGTGGGGTCCTATGAGTAATTTTGAAGTATTAACTTAGAATTAGTTCATTTTCAATTGAAGACATATTTCATTTTACATCCAAATTCGCTGGCTTAGCTTAGCTTACCTTACCGATACGCATCTCCAAGCAGCGTTGGGTTGGAGCGGACAAACGGCTGACGGTTATTCGGCACACAATGAAATCTCTATTACCTTCCGTGTTCGGGCAACAATGGACAACCATCGCGTCTCCACGGGCCCGGCTAATAACAGCAGGATAACCGTATCTACGGATAGCTACCTTAGATTGCACGCTCTTAATTTACACCAGTAACCGCCTCCGCTTTGCTCTGCGAAACGTATAAATCATACTTGAAAAAATCCTTAGTCTTAGTAATCTTCTGGATGAACATTAACCTGTGGTATAATACTCGAAAGTAAAAACGCATTCGTACATGTATTCGTACGGATATCGGGAGGCCTCAACTCGCTTGGCTACGGTGCCGCGGTGGTCCAATATCGGCTAAGCCGTTGGTTGGTATGTATGGACATGAGGTCTTACTATATTATGTACTTGCCTACTTTATGTTCTATACTTTTAAAACTGTATTAATCTGTGCATTCAATTTTATTCTCAATTTTCATGATAAATATTCGTTGAATGCCTCACAAAAAAAACTGTAACATTTTGAAAATTTTGTCTGTGTCTGTATGTATGTATGACTCAAGAACAGCTGATTTTAGTGGAAATGACACTGGTTATTAGAAGTAGTTTTTATCCAGCTGAAACTACATTACACACACTTTAATGTAAGAAATTTATAACTGAAATTCGATCACTTAATAGATATACTAAACAAATAACATTTTGTCTTACAAAATGGCTGCCAACTGTGGCCGTAACGTCCCTATTACCATAATTTCCCCAGCGTATGAAGTGTTAAACTAAGTTTTACGTTCACTGAACAACAACCTTATACTTTCAGATACAGGGATGAATTTGGGTTGCTCCGAGCACAGAAACTGTTGGCATATCCTGTTCTTTGAGTTAGACAGCCATGCCAATTCGGCTTAACATTTGTAATGTGATATAGTGTTCCATTCTCAGTAATGCGCGGTTATTGATCCTTGTGAATATTCTTCTCTTTTGTAGTAGATACTATTTAAAATACATTTTAAACTTTCAAATCTCAAATGCCCATAGTATGATACTATTGAACTTTTCTATGTCAATAGACATATATTATGTCTTCGTGTATTATAGTTTTTCTTTATTAGTTGGTAGATAATGTAATGACCGTTAAGCTTAGGTACCTTTCTACATTTGATTCTTATATCCATATATTATGTAGTAAAATTCTATATCTCACCAAAAAGTAAATGTAGGGGAAAGACTAGTTCGGAATAAGAAAGCAAGATAAGCGGATTCGAAAAAAAGGGGTGATAACTATTGGAAAAGTTTTCGTCTTCTCCTAAGTTCTTGGAAACTTTGTTAAATCATAACGCCTGTTTTTGTTCTCCAGATTTTTTAATCAAATGTGTTAAGTTCATTGCTACTAAATAACTATAGTCAAAAATTGCATTAAACAATCCGGTATATCTACCAGCTTATTTTAATTCAGAATCTCTGAATGGAAAATATTGCAATTACACAAATTAAGTATATTATTGTCAGTGAAGGTATCGAATTTATATATTTAGGATGATGAGAAAAACCACGCACGAGCGGAGTAATTAAAAGATAATCGCGAGGCGAATCGCGCGTGCAGCACCCGCGTCGATGGCCGACACCGATTTTATAATTTCAGTACCACTGCGATGACACTGTAAAGCGGACTGGCCACTAACCACACACGGTTGAATTATTACGGATATAATAATTATTTGTATACTCACAATTTGTGTGGAACTGTTAATAAATAAAAATAAACAAATACTTATAGTTAAATAGTAATTTAAAGTAGAAAAGTAGAGTTGAGCTGCTTTGAACTCTGTCAAAATTAAATCACTTCTCTAATTGCCTTATTAAAGTCCCGATGTCCCGATAGACAATGCTTAGCCTATATAAGTAACTTAGGTTGGGCCTTGAAAAAAACCTGAATTTTGTAAAACAGAGGTATAAGGTTTATTTTACGCCGTGACCCTGTCTACTTGCGTAATAAAAACACGGGTATAGTAAATAATATTTATCCAAAACTCTATTTATTTTCTAACCACGTTTCATATCTATTTTTGGAGCGTATTGAAATAAATTTAATTCACATACATACCTACCTGGATTTGTTAAGAATCGTCGGCAAGGCACATATTTTTCCATGGAAAGGGGAAAAATGACGGGGTAACCTAGGCAACTCCCAGGGGAGTTAGTCTAACGCTACCTTCTATTAGAGTTTCTTTGATGATACGACCCCACTCACTCCTAGAACGTTCAATGTTCATGTATGCAACTCACGCACACATTAAAGTGACTTGCGTTTAGTGTTGAGTACGACACGATTTACAAATGAGTTAGTAAGTAATCTTTTTTTTTTATTGAATTAAGGTAGCAAACGAGCATGCAGCACCACCCTTCCGCTGCCGCCCATGGCAATTGTGACCGACTTAGAACAAGACCCAATTTAGGGACTAGGGTGGTTAGTCCAATTAGTAGATGGTGTTAGAATGTTAGTTGGTTAGTTTGTTAATAAGTGTGAGAACAGGGACTGTTAGTGATAGTTAGTCCTGTTAGTTAATATTAGTATTGTCCAGTTAGTAATGATTAGTGTGAGTCTTGTTCCAATTCGGTCACAGATGCGTTGCTACCCCTGAGGACTGAGATGGTCGCCTCTAAAAAAGTGAACCGACTCCACACCTTCCTATCCGGAACACAATTGCTCTTAAAAAAAATATTATGACGGTAGGAATGGTACTGAGTACCTTGGCGGGCGATGGTACCTACTACCCCGGGCGAACTCTAGGCTCTACCACCTCGTATCTCTTTTTGTATTAATATCGTTTAGGAATAATCTATATCTATGTATCTATCTTTTATTCTATAACTATAACGGATAGCTGTTTGGACACGGCAATCGGGGTTCCGAAATCACGCGGGAAAAACTCCTATATAAGAACGAAGTGACGGGCAACAGCTAGTCTTCAAATAATATCGATAATCTTGTCCAGCAAACTACTTCGAAGTTGTAAATAAATATGGCCGCCCCAAATTCTTATTCAATTGAAGAGACGATGTGTCAGTTATTAGTTCATTTGTCACATAGAACTGTGACCGACTCAGCAAGTATTATGTGTTTAATGGAGACCTTTTTTTGTTTTGTTGTGGTTCACAATATAGAAAAAATGAAAAAATAACGCTACAAACTCATAACACAAATTATACAAGTATGTATGTCCAAACTTGGATCAGTAGGATTTTGTTTGTCATGAGTTCCATCGACGACAAGCAAAGACCTTGACACACATGTAAAGCGAATTTCATCTTTCATGTCTTCTTCTCGTAGGGAGTCAAACCTAGGACCTTTTGAATTGCAGTCTGACAAGGTAACCATTGCGCCACACAGCTCTTCAAAATTAGTCTAAAAAATAAAATAATCTTACATAGATCTCTATGTAGTATCCACTTTAGTAAAAGTATCCACTTTTACGGGTTTTTAATGAGCGAGTTCCAGTATTATTAAAAAACACCACATGAAAATGGACTACTGTACCTGAACTTAACTCATGTAAACTCATAGTTAGACCACTAAAATATAAAGCTAAAGTTGAACAACCTAACCTTCATTTCTCCCTTAAAATAATGATACGTAAAAAACATTTTTCTCGGTATTTTGTTGACGAAAATGTTCTGTATCAAACGATATTTTTCAGCATTTCTTAAATTTAAATTTACGTTAGGAACCTTATCCATGTATACATATAATATAATATCCGACTGTAACTTTCTCGAATTGGTTGTATATTTAATTCAAGAAAATTTGTTTTTTAAAACAAATTTCATAATATGTGTTAGGTTGTTAAGGTGTGCTGTAAGGATGTACTTCCATTGGCAATTTTATATGTTACCTACGGTTATTTTTATTATCTTGGCTTCGACCCATTAACGATTCACTACTCACCAGGGGCTTCTTTTTATAACTGCGGAGGCCTACGACCGTGTGCATTGGTGGAAGTACATATACGTGTGTTACCATCGAAATACACTGTATTTATTATGTATAGAGTTATAAGTTAATGTTGAATACAATCCCACCGAATGGTAAAGAGTGAGTGAGATTCACTAATCCTTACTTGGCCGACGGTCGGTCATGGCTAACGTTCGTCATATCGTGAGTGGAGGCCCGAGTTAAATAAAATTACTAAGCGACCAATAAATTATTTTCTATAGATCTCATGTACACGGCTCTTAACAAAGCGCGCTTTGCCCAAAGGCACTCATTAAAATTTCAACATTCCCGTTTATACCCATTTTGCGTCTGACGTGAATTACTTGCGTTATTAACGGAATAATGACGGATAAATTTACATATTAACACTACTGCAGGTCAGTGTTTTGGACATTCAAATACTTTGCATTTGCCTTTATATGCTCAGAACAAGGAGAATATAATACTATTTGGACATGGGTTTGATATACATGGTGTACGGGATCCTCGCATCGTTGAGTTTATCGAATTACGCCAACTTGTGCACTGCTGGACAATGAAGAGGCTATTTCGTGTAATTTTTAAGTGTTATGCAACACAGTCTTTAATAAATGGTTACACAGTCACAACCCCGGCTATGATTATGTGTGCCGAAGGTGTGGATAACTTAAATATATCACTAATACCTATGACAGTATCATACAATCATAAACTCCTTTTAACTGAGGCGACCTAGAGCTTACTTAGAGATCCGTGCTCAGTATGGTAGGAGTCCATGAATAGATTAAATTCGATATTTATTTGTCACATAAATATCTGGTCCGGCGGTATCATTTAGACTTGGACCTCCTGCTTTACTGGAACAAATTCCTTAAAGCCTTGGTCATGATTTTTCTTTCCAGGCAACTGTAGAAACATTTTAACAAATTGATGTAAGTATACCTATAACACAAAAATAAGAAAGTAGCTGACATTAGTATCTAACGTAATTACAATTTAGCACAGCACAACAAGAATATAAGTATTTCTAGAGTTATTTTGTTACAAATCGACTTAATAAAAGAATGTCGACTATAACAGTATGATAACCGTTACAGGTTAAAATGGCGAATAGATTATACGAGTACTTAACTTGAACACCAAACATACAAATGTAACCAAGTTTAACCATAAACAGCGGTAAAACATGAAAACATAGAAAGCGCAGTGGTTCAAACTCTGCCAACGGATACACATTTAATTTACAAACTTCGCGTCCGCTTTGCATTTTAAAATCCACTCACATCTACAGCGTTTAACATGTACAGTGCAAATAACCGCGGAATCTCAATTAAAACTGCAGTGATTGTAATGAAAATATTTCCAGTTTAACTTTGTGGCGAACAACGACGCGTGAGTAAATAAATGGGCATAGAAATTGTGGCTAGGGCGTGGTGGCGGCAAATACCGGTGGAATGCCGTACGGGTACCGATTGGTAACGGTGCAACGTTCTCCGCAAAAGAGGTCCACATAATCAAAGAGCAGATCATTGTGTTATGCTACATGTATATGTCGCATTCCAAAGAGATCGTCGCGAATTTGAAACATAAAGTAATTGATATAATGAAATTGATATGTTTTTAAATACCCCTGTAGCCTAGTTGGTAGCGACCGTTGTACCGAGCATTGGAATCGATTCCCGGCCGGGGCAGATATTTATGTGGCAGATAAATAACCTGTGTAATTGTAATGTGTTATACTCGTATGTGTAGTCCATGCCACCTGCGACGCAGGTACCTAGTAACCTACTGCGGGGGTATGAGTGTGTTAGCGTTTATTAATAATATAATTAATACGTGTTGCACTAAAATAGGTTGTACCTAATATTACGCATGTACGTATTCATAGTAAGTCCGTCATTGCTGCAGGATGCTTATGGATGATTACTTGAGTCGCCAAGAAAATTAAATTGTCATTCCCCGCAAAAACCAAACTAATTACCTGTGCTAACAGTTCAATTCAGCTTGTAACAAATATTTACCACGAACATATTTAGATCCCGTCGACAGTCTCCCTTAATTGCATAGGCGAAAAGCTGGCACTTGTATGCCATACATTAATACCGAATTCCAGATCGAATGTGAACGGAATATAGACAGACAAATCTTATTTTCTTCTAGGTGATATTAAAGATACATGTAGTACAAGATTTTACTCTGTTAATCCTTGATATTTTAGTATAGACATCTATTCAATAAACTATAGACTTACAGCGTCAGAGCTAACGGTATTAAGCCATAACATGTTACCACCCTCAGGGGCACAGGATTTTAGGGCTTGGCTTAATTAAAAGCTCGTAACGTAAACTTTGTGTCTTTTTTATTACTCGTCGAGGTATTTACTTCAAACATGTTTCAGAGTTCACCTGCTACATAAAGTTTTTAAAACAAAAACTGCAATATTTAATAAACCAGTTTAAATTTTTTGGGGTAAACGAAACATTTTTAAAGTAAGTAGAGTTGATTTCAGATTAGAACTGGCTTTTTTGTGTCTCAATGTATTGTTTCGGTAATGCTATCAAATCAATGAACGATAAACATGTGTCGATGAGTTATGCATGCGCCAAATATGTGAATTTTGATAAGGTATTTAAAAACATCCTTTGATATGTGTAATAAATAATAATAATAAATCTGTAATATGTGTATGTAATTTTTATAAGAA
Organism: Hesperia comma; assembly: GCA_905404135.1. Taxonomy (NCBI): domain Eukaryota; kingdom Metazoa; phylum Arthropoda; class Insecta; order Lepidoptera; family Hesperiidae; genus Hesperia; species Hesperia comma. Next base: position 9,928,839 of record FR990031.1, on the reverse strand, counting down.
ATATTTGTAGGATGACGAGAACGTGATCAAAAACGTCTACACCCCAACCCATTCATACATACATACCTACTTCTGATCATAAGATCTTACCCCATGCCGTAATTACCCGGTTAATCGGCCCTTGAAACCGTACGACGTAAGGAAATGCGTTGATTGCGTAACTTAAAGTATATCACGTAAAGACATCGCGCTAAGTAGGAATGTTGTGCGGCCAGAAAACTCGCGAGTTCCGCGCGATGTCAATTACATCGGTACAGTATGCTTATGGTTTTTTACACGTACCTACGAAGTGTTCATGATAATGACACAAGTAAGCTTGTGGTGTTACATGTTTCAAAAAATTAATAAGAGTAGCTTCGAAATTATTGCCTTAACTTACCTTGCTTGACTTACCTCAATGTTGTTAGCTTAAGCGTGTACGTATATACTAAAAATACTTATAACGTCATTAAAAGCAATCTTCAAAAGATTTTAATTTCTTTTTAAATTCAAACTAAGGTTTATATGAAACCCTTAAAATTATACATATTTATAGGTATACTTACGGTATTTTTACACAAACCCCAAAAGTAACCTGATTACGACAATGTATTTGGGGTAGGTTGTAAAAATATATTTTGTAGATCTAGTATCAATCTGTATTGAATTACTATGTACCAAAAATTAAAACTAGCTATTTGTGATCAGGAATTCAAAACTGTATATCTCATAACTTATTGCTTATTGAAAAAAAAATACGAAATAAAATCTCAAAATCGCTAGTTTTCTGGCTCCGTCCATAGGGAATTCGCTCACGGAGCGTTGTGGATCCTGATTTATGTGAAATCCATACAAATGCAATCTGCTTAATTGGTTCCGAGCGATAAGGCTCTACGAGGAGTGTTCCGCTGGATCGGGCGACATGGGGAACGGAAGGAACAGGAGTTTATCTCATGCTTTTCACTGCAGAGAATACTATTAATTTCGTTTTAATCACCTGCCGCAGACTTGCGGTTCTACACTGAATGCAATACGTAGTTCGGGAGTGTCGCCTTCGGAAATTTAAATATGTGAATTAAGTTGACTAAAATCATCTTTATCATCATTATTGTGATCTGCCCATAACTGGGCTCGGTCTCCACTTTCTATATGAGGAGAATAGGCCATAGACTACAGCACCATAGACTATAGACTATGACCTATAGTTCACCACGCTGGCATAGTGCGGTCTGGCAGACATTTTACAAACGGTTTTTAAGTTATATCTCATGCAACATAGCTACGAAAACCGTATTAAATTCTATTCCTTAGTTTTAGCGTGGTACCTGGATAAACATATATAGGCAGTAGTAGAAGAAGAAGAAGATTGTAAGGCCGAGGCTATACGGCAGGGGTCGGCAAGTACTTTTAGGTGGGGTCCGAATACAGTGCGAAAATTTTAACGAGGTCCAAAAAATTTATCTTTGAGAAAGATATTTCACATATACAGGGTGTCCCGTAAGCTGTACGACAAACTGAAATAGATGATAGCTTGGAAAGAGACCAGATGTCAAAAAATCGTTTTAGTAAAAGTGTCACCGTTTTCGAGATTTCGACCTTTGTTTGATTTTTCAGAAATCGAGCTATCATACCCTACTTTTACTTGCTGACTACACAAATGAGCACATATTATTATAATAATTTTTTTTTCACGTACTCCCAGATAGTTGGTCTACAATCCCAAGCCATGATTAAGTTCAAATTATTACGTGATTCCTAGAAATTCGGGTCTATTTAGGACTTTTTATGTTTTCGATTTTCTTTGATTCAACTTTGACGTTTAGCGTTTGCAATGTAAGCGGAAAAAATTGATAATTAACGACATCACATTAGAAACCTCAAACATAACAGTATTTCTCCACTATTTAATGGATGTTATTATACATATAAACCTTCCTCTTGAATCACTCTATCTATTAAAAAAACCGCATCAAAATCCGTTGCGTAGTTTTCAAGATTTAAGGATACAAAGGGGCAAAGGGACAGAGAAAACGACTTTGTTTTATACTATGTAGTGATTAAACATCATAATTTCAAGCCTATACTATTGTGTGCGCGGTGCGTAAGACGACTTTATTTCATTATTCCCATCATTTTCCGCAAAAACGGAATATGCACAATGTGGTAACAATATCCTCGATCTAAAAAGCGATGTCTCATGCATGTTCATATTCCAGGCCCAAGGTCCTTATGAAAGTTGATGGTCTCCTGGTCAAAATTTTTTATCATCTAGATAAACTATTTACGTATTTTTCTATGTACTTCCCTGACAATACGAGTATTTGGCGGTCCGCGGTTCAACCTTCCGCGGTCCGTAAATGGACCGCGGTCCGCCTGTTGCCTACCGTTGCTATACGGTATTTTCCCGCAGCGGTAACCGCGTAACGTAACCGCGCGAAACGCATAATCTATCAGAAACCGCAAGTGCGCTTGTATTGCTTTCCTTGAGTCACAAAATTACGCGGTTAGAAACCGCGGGGGCTTAGCCGTAGTGGGGCCTCCGCCTAATACTGTTTATTGAACCTTGAAAATAAATAAATAAACACTAAAGAGTTGGAATTGGTAGCTATTTGATATCTACTAAAATCTACGTTAACGTGTATCGAGTTATCAAATCATCAACATTAGGTTCCGAGTGGCAGACAGTTTAACGCGGTATGTCGATGGTGCGGTGTCATGCAACAACGCCATATCGTTAATAAGCTCGTTACACATCGATAACTCACGATAATATCGATTGCTCATCATTTTGTTATACTTTATGTATAAAAGTCATTTTGTGACATGCTTTTGAAATTGACGTCGAACATGAAACCATTTCAGGAAACAAATGAAAATAAATTGGCATTTTTGTAATAGTCATTGTTTCTAGATAGGGTTAAATTGGATGACCTTGTGGCAGATTACTGAAACTTTTGTCATCAACACCCTTTGTGTTTTAATATCATGTAAATAACTATACTTATTAATTAAGTACCCGAAAACAGACAGAATTTTCAATTTAATATTGCATAGATAGATTTACCGCTGATTATAGAGCGATCTATTTGTTTACCTACATCAAGTCGGCCTTTTACATTATAAAAAATTGGGTCAATAGTAGCTTTGTTCATCGTTTCGCAGTATGTATATTTTAAGTACATTCACTTACTCAATACAAATTCCTTTTCGTCATGTTTCCCCGTACGACGCGGCGGGATTACCCCCGGTTGGCAGCCTCCTAAGAAATACGGCAGCGGTGTGAGCCCTAATGGAATGTATTCCGACAGATATTCGTAGAAGCATCAAAGTATTAAAAAGCCGGTTCCCATTTTTACAGACTGCTTGGGTAACCAGGCTTTTTTATTTTGTTTAGACTTTACTGTTTAAGATGTACTGTGTCGGTTTTAGTTAAAATAAAATGTGGTTGTTGGTCATTGTGTATTAATTTTGCAATAATAAATTGAACGTTTATGTGAAGAAGTCCTGAATTAGTGGCCAATAGAATAAATTATAAAGATACGCACTATATTTGTATTTTTACAGACGTTTAAAGCCAATAATAAATAAGCAATGGTCACGGCAAGGCAGCGATCGCTGATGATGTATCGATGAAGGGAAGTGACTTGATATTTTCTTTCATAAGTCAACCTTTCACCTTGATCGAACATAACTAACTAAGAACAATACTTGCGAAATTACGTACAAAAATATGCTGAAATAGGTTTTTGAAGGACATACAAAAATCATTGAATTATTCGATTCAATAATTTAAGTCCATCTCTCACATAAAATGCTTGCATATTTTTGCACAATGGAGAATCCATGTGCATAGAGATATAAATTTATTAGCGATTATTTATTTATTGTTTTACACAAGAGGAAATTTCAGTGTGAAAATATGACACTATTGTGTGCGACTATTTCAATGACAAAAAATATCCCCAAAGGGTAAAATTTATGGTCCGCGTACAAGCTACGTACATTTTTGGCACATGATATTTTTCTTTCCACTCAGTCGCTCGACCCTCGTTCTGTCAAAACAAATGCCTTTTTTCTCTGTTGCCACGCAAAACCTCCGTCTCATGTGCCCTCAGGTTTTTACTTGAAGTACAAATTAAAAATTGCTCGAGTACCTATTTTGGTTCGCCGGAAAAATGTCGAATGAGCAAGGCTAAATGTTCAGCAAAATGTTTGGTATTACGAGAGTTTTGTCAACAGATTTTTGGAGCCTCACGTAAAGTGGTAAGTATGCTGGTGATAGTGTCTTTGGGAATTTTACACTTTTACCGATTCAATTGGTGTTTTTAAACATTTATAAAAAATTTCTTCGCTATTTTTCGTAATGATGGTAGGTATAGTTTGTTTTATATAAATGAAATAAAATTTAAAACGATCAATTCAGGACGTTTCTATGTAGAATATTTTAGGTATATCAATCCAAAATATTTTTATGTTATCTTAATTCGATGATGATATATTTACAATTTATAGCAAAAAAATCAGTTGAAATCTGTTTAAACATACTTATTTAAAATACGCTAAAAATATTCCGATAACACCAAAATGTGGTCGATTCGATATTCAAAAGTAGAGTGTTTTCGGAAATGCCCACCAGATGGCGTCCCCCGTAACTTACACCCTTCGCTAATGAACGCTCGATTCTTTTTCGATTTTCATTCGAAACAAACAGGGGATTATTTCGGCAGCGCAGGTACTCGGGTGGGATGACTGCTTTATACAGGGTGCTCGACAATACCGTCGGAGTAATTAGTACCTGCAAATTGGGAGATTGGTGCAACGCTGATACGCTTTTACGTAGCTATTAATTAGTGCCTACCAGCTCGAATATAAATTTCGACGCGTGTTTGCATACAGTTACGTAAGTACGGCGAAGGGCTTAAGCTTTTAAGTTTCAACTTAGGTTTACCATCTCTGACACTAAACAAACTAAATACTAACTTGAGTGAGTCAAAATATCTGTGTAAGGACGAAACTCGCGAGGATCCTTAATCTAAATAATTAAATTTTCTCAGTTATAGTTTTAAATCTTCGTTTACAGGTTATGGAATCAGCCCACTGCTGATTGGCCCTCTTTTGAATATGTAAGTATGTTAAATTAATGACAGTAGTGTATGGTCGAAGTGTGGTTGGTTGATTTCATGGTTTCAGTTGTTTCTCATCATAAATTATTGTTGGTTTTTTCTGATAGCAGCTCACTGTCAGTTCCAGTCTTTCTTTTTAGGATTGGTGGAGAGAAGGACTTCATCGCCACTTACCATCTGGTGGGATTAGGTGGTTTTTCATACATTTTAAGTAAAAGAGAGAAACCATCAAATCAAATAATCAAATATTTGACTTCTTTATAAGTTATGTCACATAGAATCATGTCAAATGTATGTCATTGTATACATTTTGTTTTTTGCACTCCTCCGATAAATTTTAACTGTGCCAAGTGCCAAGTGCATACTCGGCCGTGCGTAGGTAACTTTCATAAAAATTGTAGGTACAAAGTTTTTGCTTCACGTCTTATTGGTATAGATTTTATTTCTAGAGACAACATTTATAACAATTAACACTTATGAAATAAAAAATCATCCTGTATATGAAAGTACGTACTCGTAGCCATAATCATAGAACCAAATTACGAACAATGGGGTACCGGTTTGCGCCATTGTTGGCAGCGAGTGCAGATCTTCAGTAGCTGATACAATGCTTTGTTTTACCAAGGGATCTTCATTAACTGAAGATTTAACATTTAATTACGCTTCGTTGAAAAGTTTCTTATTGATGGAAGACCAAAATATTCTCTAAGTGGGTATGTCAAGTGTTATGTGACGTAAAATTAGGTACAATACAGTACGATCGATCATAAAATTACATTCCTTGGGACGATGTTTTATAATGAGCATGATTTCATTAAATTTCATGGTCCAACCATTCTGATATGTGTTCAAACACTACATACATAACGGACCAATTCTAACTAGATACGTTTTCTTTGCTTCCCTGCAAGGCCAAGGTTTTGACCTTGAAGCTCCCTCCGCCTGTGAGCAGTGGGTGTGTGGAAAATCCTTAGCATTAGCAAAAGAAATTATAACAAATGTTCTTGATGTGATTTATAAAAAGCTTTTATTTAATTTGCAATGTAGCAATGTTTGTTAGGTGGAATCTTGCAACGTTGCAACTTAATTTTAAGCAGATATCTTCAACCGATTGAGCTGCAATTTTGTATATACGTTTAGTTTGGATTACAATACATGGTTATCTATGTCACGACATTCTAAATTCAACACGGCACGATATGGAATATTTGTATTTATATTAATACGGAACCCCCAAACGGCCGTAAATCAGTAAGAACTAGAAACCGTTAGTTTATTTTTGCTTTTAAAACTTTTACTAACAAATTGAAGGATTAACTAATAGTCCTTGACCTTCGTATTATTATAGCAAGATTGAGCTACTTTGAAAGCTTACAACAAAGATTATTTATTAAATAGAAGGGTCTTAAAATCTGTTTAACGTTTGTATGTAGGTACTAAGGTAAGTGTCAGGTAAGTGAAGGTAATATTGAAACATGAGTACGCGTGACTTTAAAGTTTAGTGGTGAACTCATTTCGTGATTTATAAATTATAATAAATCATTAAATAAAGCTACACTGTTTAATCACACCAGTTTCAAAAGTTAAAAAACTTAAATCAAATTTAGATCATAAATATGTCATCGCCGACATAATCATCATTATCAATATTAAAACAAATTATCATCATCGCAACCCATAACTGCCTCACTGCTAGGTCTACTTAGAATGGCTTTAGGACCAACCTGGCCAAGTGCGGTTTGGCGAACTTCTACAACGCTTCAGTTTTGCTCTTAGGCATGTAGGTTTCTTCACGATATTTTCCTTCATCGTTATAGCGAGTGAGATTTAAACGCTTATAACGCACATAACTCCGAAAAGTCAGGAGTACGTGCCCTGGGAGTACCGTGTAGGCCGTACCCTAGTACCGTGGGAGGCCGAATTCTTAACCACTAGGCTATCACCTCTCCCTTTAAAAAAATTCGCTTTAAATAAAATAACAACTTTAAAATAATTTAGCTAATCGACAAATTGTCGAATAATACGGCGGCTAAAAGACTTCAGAGGCATATCCTTTCTGTACACATTCCAGTATCTGTAATCTCAGCGTGGGCGAGTAGTTCAGTAGCAACCTTGTCCTTTAACGCAAGGACCTTCACGACGCCACCAGCTAATAGAGTTATTGCAGCTGATGTCTTCATGAAGGTTAGATTCGCTTTCTTAATGAAATATAATTAAAATCAAAGGCAATTTAGTTTAAATTTATACGATATTTGGAGAAATCTTGAATTATTCAATAGCTTAAGGAATTTTCATTAGTCGGGAAAGTCATTGCGAGAGAAGACACGTATCCAGCATTGAAACAGTTTGGGATAAGATGATTATAGTATTTTTGTAGCTTGTATGGTTGACATAAAAGGAGACAGGGGAATCATCTGTAATGCCGGACCTGAAGAGGAATTCTTGTTACACTTTTCTTGGAAAACTCCATATTATAGCGATGCGGGAATTCCTTAGAAAGAAGTACTCGTATATCCCACAATTAGCATATCCACGTAGGTAAATAATTAGTCCTGCATTCTTTATTTATGATTTTTTTGTTGACGCCTATACAGCAGATGAGCCACCTATTCATAAGTGATCAGTGAACAACACTCAAAATAAGGACACATACCTAGAACAAGGATGGAAAAATTTAATTTCAATTAGGTTAAATGTTATACAACCACGTTGTATATGTAAATAGGCTGGTAGAGCTTAATAGAAAGTGTTAAAAAGGGAGGTAATATTTACCAATCTGCACTGGAGCATCAAGATAGAGTATGCTCTAGGCTTCCATATGTTTAAGCAGGTGCCCTTGTTCAGGAATGGGTCCTTATTGGACTGTTGCCATTCACAAGAAAGAAAAATATTTGTTTGTAGTAGTTACGTGACTTTACACTATTACATACTTACAATAAAAACCCAAGAATTACCCTTAAAGTGTAGAAATGTGTTAGTGTCAATCCCAAAGGAACGTCACGAAAACTTCAAACGATAGATTAATCTCCACACAAGAAAATAAACAGCAAATAGGATAAAACGAAATAAACATCAAATAGGGGAATGTCTTCTTAATCTGTACCACCAGTTATAATATTCAAAGGCTTAACGGACAAATTTGAATGCATAGCAAACAATTCAAAAATAAGTCCTATTACAAATAACGTAAGGTTGAATCAGACTGCATCATATAATCTAACTACGACCAGTCCGATAAAGCTCTAAGCGTGCCTACAATTTCGGTTCTATCTTCACGTTTCAGGAGACCTTAGAAGGAAAGGGAGGGCTCATTTTATATTGGGGGCGTTAGTTGAAATAGACATCAAAACAAAGCAAGGTAAATGACTGGTTCGATCTTTAGCAACAATTGTCAAGCGAGGATTTACTCAATGAAGTAATACTGTTGAAGGCACTGCAGAAGATGGCTTAAGAGTAACTTTTTATACCAAGCGAGGGATTTCAAGTTTAAATCTCAATTATAGTAGATACATTTATATATTTAAATGATATGAAAAAATACAAGTTTTCATGATTTCTATTGATTTATCGATCAGTCGTAAATCTTCTGCCAGCAACAACCCACCATAATGATCTGTCTGTTCATCAGATTATTCCATTTGGATAAGTCTTGTTTGTAAACGCTCTACAGTATTTACATGCAGGATGTCTAAGTAAGCATACCATAATATTGATAAATAATATGAATAATATTAATAAGTAAATGATGTATTGTATAGAAAGACATTTTTGATGTGCGCCTTTGAAAACCACGCACAACTCGGTCACTTCGCTAGTGTCGGAGTTGACTTCAAAAAAATAAAATAAAATTTGAAGTAACTTATCAATGTTGCTATAGCAATGTTGCTAATAACGAAACAGACACAAATCTTTAGTACATAGTATCTCAATGACACAAATATAAAAAAATGTTTTTACGAGATTTTTATTTCTTTCAACATAAACTCGTAAATCAGTTAATCGCTTACAGTGAGGCAAGTTGGAAAGAAAATCCCCGAGAGTCGTACCTTCGTGCATTCGCTTTACCAAATTACTGAAATTTCATTCAGCTTGCGGGCTGTGGCAGAAGCGGAGTGATCTGCGAATGTAGATTTGGATGTGCTTACGAAACGATAGAAGTGAAATGAATAAAAATACGAGCTGAAAAATATGTACCTAATTTTTTCAAATCTTTAGTTTCTGATAAAATTGTTGACGTAATCAAAAAAATTAAGCCCTTCCGTGTTTCGGAGAACACGAAAACCCATCGGTCTCGGTTGTTATCGATAGATAGTAGTCGTTAAGCCATATCGGAAGGCCTTCGGGCGGCTTAAAAACTTCTGGTACTGCGTTGGCCACTAACTACTCCACCAATCCGAGCAACGTGGTAGAGTATGCAGCTCTAGGCCTCCTCCATAATGAGGAGAGGCCCGTGCTCAGTAGTGGGCCATTAATGGGTTGTAGCCAAGCTGAAAGTACTCCTTTTCTAGCTTCCAGAAGAATCAGGGTAACTTCTTAAATATATGGGCTACCATTAGGTATAACTGGAAGGTACAAAGTCCAGAAGAGATCTCTAAAAAGATGGGCAACACGCCCTAATCTCGACTTTTAAGCAGGGTTAGTTAATTTTAGAGCGGTTTGCTTTTTATTCTAGTGCTGTGCTTCTTTCTGGGCGTCATTTTACATAGGTATTTGTTCCTGGACTTGCCATCTCCGGTTTTCCTAGCTCCCAAGCAGAAATGTGGGCAGTGGATAAAAGCAAAGCTCATGCTATGAGCTTAGCTGCCGGTTCATGTGGGTACTCGCCTTTCAGCCATAGTAACATCTTTAACCTAAACAAAACACTGATTCTATTCTCCCTTCTAGAAACAGCAAAAGTATATAAAGAGATTTGGTCAGGAATTTAATTTTGTAGCTCTGGTCCGTTTGGTGTATAGTCTCAAACGTGTCCTTTATATTTAAAGTCAGTCAAGGAGATAATGGTTCACTTCCCATATCGCTGCTTATTAAAAAACTAACACGAAAAGTATTATTGATACGTTGTCGCTCAAAAGAGAAGAATTAAATATTTCTTAATCGTGTTTTACTAAGCAGTTATTCGTTGTATTTACACAACTTTCATATATTTAAAATTGTCATGTTTTACTGTGTCGAGTACCTACACGTATAAATCCTTCGCAAAGGCATTGTTTGCTTGAACAGAATCAAATCGTTCCCAGGATAAAAAAATTCTTTGGTTAGTTAAAGTGAGCTAAATCTTTAGGACGTCATACAAAAGTACGTTGTTTTACAGGTAGCGCCTTCCTTCGTCTTTTCACTTAACGATAGTCGTCAATACCTGGCCCTGACAGTTTCGTTCAATGAAAAGTTTTCCAGTTGCCTCGGGGTAACACGGTTCCCGCGCACGCCAACTTTTGCGTCGACCAACTTTGTTTACTTCTCCACTGCTATAAAGACGCAGACTTCTGCTCGTGACTTTTAGCATCTTCGTGCACGTTTAAAAGAGCAAAAAGTGGTTTGTACGTCTTTGTACGTTAGTAATAGAATTGGAAGTATGAACGCGTAATCAAATGGATTTGTGTTTTATGAGCCGATATTTTGACCCAGTTTGGATAATGATCACGGCTGTATTTCGATGGTGCGGAGATACTTTTTCGTATCGTGGGGAACTGGATCATAAAATGTGCAATCCGCGATGATTTAAGTGTAAATCTAATGACGGATCAATATTTGTAATGTACCGGTAGATGGGTACATGTGGTGAACATCGATTTGTGTGTGTCTTATTTTTGTAATACAAATATAAAATTATGAAATAAAGGTACGCATTCAAGTCAGCCTGTAAAATTTAGATATTTAGGTGCAGAAGCTTACACCTGTATAGACTACGAAAGGTCTGGTTATAAAAGTTGGTAAACACACAAAAACACCAGTGTAAAATAGTTGATGACATTTGCAGTCAGTCATATTGTTTTGGTCCGTTAAGGTTTGTTTTAAAGTAATTATACTTTTATCGTATCTTTAACTTTCTTTCGCTGTTTCCTCTCCTCCAAAAATATAAATGCCTATAAAATTATGTATATCTCGGAGCCAGGGTCAGAGCGGTCGTAATACTTTGGGTTATAAGTTGCTGGAGGTCAGAAATAATAGTCAGTACACCGAGTTTTAAAGTCTATTACAATATGTTCACATAGTTTACAACAAGATAATAAAAGATTAGTAAGATTAATTTGATTAAACTTGGAAACGCAGCAAGTTTGGTATGGCAGTGGGTTCGACACGTCTACTCGGTCTAAGCGCTCAATTCAGAATCCCCCATCATCATGACAGCTCTGGTTCTTTATAATGTCATCTCTCCACTCCATACCGACCATGCCCAAACAATAACTGTTTGACGTTTTCACAAGTAGTTCCAGCGATTCTCCACAGATGGCGTTGAAAGATCAGTGCAGGACTTGACTGCGCTCCGACATATATATTCAATACCAATTAATATTATATACCTATTAATAATTTAACAGCACCCTCGCGAAACGGTGGTAGATGCAAAATATTTGACTCTTGTAAATGCATTGAAACTATACATACTAAACATTATAAATGTGAAAGTTTTTCTTTCATCTGTCTGTTCTTCTGTCTGTCTGTGACGCTTTCACGGCTCAACGATATTGTCGAGATTAGCGTGCACAAACAGCGATCAGTTATAGTTTTATTATATGTATAGAATAGATAGATAGATTCTTCAAAAAGTAACAGATTCATAGCAAATCATAAGTTTGTTGGACTTAGAACTCAACTTCAATTGTTGCTCATGTAATAAATTTTCTGCGGATTGATACAAAGTTTTCGCATTTCGAAACTCCGAGACTTAATACTTCGTTAGGGTGTTACGAAAGTTGTGCCGCACTGCTATTGCAATTTTATCCAAGTTGTCAGTGACAGGAGATTTTACATCTGACTTATCTGGGATCGACGTTAAAAATGTTTTATCATTGACGAGTAGTTTTCCCTCCACAGCTTTTAGTTTTTATTTTTATTTCTTATTTATTAAGTTCACACAACGATTGTTAAAAACTAAAGTTACATGTAAAGTTTAAATCCAAAAAATTTACACAGAGAATGCACAACCACTTAAAGGTGAACATAGCATGCATCACAAACAGAAACAAAAAACAGACAAAGAATTTATATGTGGCATGAGTGAATCCTGAACCACAAAAACTAATATCAATACATATTATAAATTTTACATTTGCATAGAAGTACAAACAGTTTTCTTGAAAGTACCAAAACTCATAGAAATAGGTAGATTTGAGATGTTATTCATGAGAATTTAAAATAGGATTTTTCATAATTCTCCAAAAATCCTCTAGGAGCGGAGAAATTCTTCCCTTATAAGGACAAAAGGGGGATAACTGAAAAAAAACTACGCGGGGGGATACGTGGGGGGAAGCTAGTGCTTAATAAGACCTCATTGACTTGAAACTAAAGCCTACTCCGCCTATACAATCTATATATATCTTGGAATGAACTCATTTCCATATAAAACCACCTTATAATAACTTAATTATCAAGGTCCGACGTTCCAATTAATTCATTGATCGTAATTACTTAAACATAGCTCAAGACACATAATTACTATTAATGTTATTGCTTATTAAAGGCTCATTAAATGCGGTAATGCGACCCAAATCGATATTCAGTAAACTGGAAAGCGATCGTCGGATGAATTCAGATTCCCTATTAACATTAACAACCATTGCAAGTGCGTGTAGGGTGCTAGTGATAGCGGGGACCGGATTATGACTTACGAGTTTTTACACGTATAACGGTGAACAACTTTACTTTTTAAGGTGTAAAACTTATCTCGTAAGGTTATGACCATCATTGATTTTTTTAATCAAATTTGAGTGTCAACTATAGGTACTCATGGCTATTTGTCGCACAAATACCCTTGCCGTACCCTGTTGCCAGTGACGCAAGCCCTTAGCATTTTGATGGCGCGTACCCATTACATTTTCCTCTATCAGAAATCGTCAAAAACATCTATAGAATTCTTTAAAAAAACTAAGCATGCACTTGAACATATAAAACTTCATACACTGCATATATGAATATAGCGTAGATGAGTATTTAAATGACTTTAGTCATATCATGCAATCCATGCAGAATTAGTCTATGCTACGCATCGATGCTACGCCGTAGCGTAACCCTGCAATCAGTTTTGTTCAGGTAAGAGTAAATATATATTAATTCAGAGTATATAATATTAAACATAGATGAATGTATTATTCATTGTTGTAAAATATATGTCAAGGTGTTTATATGGTTGTTCCTTCACTTCCATTTTAAAGCAACGTAGCTAAACGGGGTTGAATGAAAAAAATATTTACTCGGTTCATACGGGTTTGTATGAGTGAAACAGAAATTTGGTTTGGTTAAAGATCAAACTAGCAAGCTCGTCTGATCGTCGTGTACATCTTGAATTTATTTAAAGTGATTTTGGTAAAATAAAATTTTTAAATCGCGTTAAAATCGGAGCCGAAAACTGTGAAAAATTTTAACAGATAAAGAATCATTGTCATGAGATGTGTTGCGCTACTAAATGCTCTAACTAATAGTTTATTCAAATATATTCCGTGCACAGACGTCGTTACAGCAGTGATTCCCCGCTATCAGTGGGACCACGCATGTATGAGTACAGTTGGAGCGCGGTATAACCGACGTAACCTAATTATACGCCTCATACCATCACCGGGCAGCTTTGTGGGCGCGACCGTACCCTGGGTACGTGATTCCACAACAAATTGCCTATTTTTGTACAGACAATCTAATATACTGCTAAATTGAAACACGACGGGCTGATGGCGAATGCAAATCACTTATGGATTCTTTTTATTTTTGTTGGGTAATAGTTCGAGCGTTTAAGCGTTTAAACCTGTGTTATTTTATCGAGATCAAAGGATAGATGTTCCAATATGATCGCCGGGAGTAATGTGGATCTTATCCTTCTTTTAAGTCGGCAACGCATCGATGACATTTTTAGCGTTGATGTTCTACGAGGAAGGCAACTTGGGTTTAGGTAATTTGTCTGTTCGCTTGTTGTTGTTGGGTTTTTGAGGTAAGTCCTACAATAAAACATTTTATAATATGAATTTAAAATAGCAGATGAGCATGCATCATCACCCTTCCGTTGCTGCAGAATACAATCGAAACCAAGACAGCACAATACTTAAGTCGGGATTAGGATGGTAAGTACAGTTAACAGAGGATTTTAAAAAGTCACGACAGACAGACATGACCTGACTGTAAAATTAATTATTTTCTACTCTTAGTTGTCTATGTATCATTTCTTTCTGTTACATACTCTATGTTACATTCGACGAAGATATGTGTAGGGGTTTGTTAGTCTTCGTAGGTACGCCGGGTAAACACAGTCATGTCTTACACAAACAAAACTTCTTAATACCTATATTATTTAGTCAGAACAAGTTTTAATTAACAGTCTACGTGCAATTACGCCGCCATTTTCAGGTTCGTTTGCCCGTGTATTTGCGGATGGAACTGGAATAATTGAGTTATTAGTGGGATTAGCTTTCCGGCTATTCTGCATGCACAGGAACCATAGAGTAACGATGCTGTTAGAAGTTACATCTGGTTGTAAGTTACTAAACGAATGCTCATTCTTTTAATTTTTTCGAATTGTAAAAACATTTCCGAAAGCGAGCAAGTATTATTCTATTATTACTTGCTTGCGTGTCTTAAAATAGGTACCTATTTGGCAATATGATTTTGAATTTTAATTTCAACGTGTATAGCATGTTATTGTAAATTTAGTATTTCACTAGGCCAGCAATATTTTTTACGAAGTGAGAAAGAAACAATAGTAGATTGTATAACAAGGGAGCAAAGTAATACTTTTACGGCGAGGGCGCTTTTTTGAATCCAGAGCGAAGTGAGGGACTCTAAAGTAGAATAATTGCGAGCGTAGCGAGGGATTCAAAGTACGTCGCCTGAGACAAAAATATTTGCTCCCGAGTGATACACTTATGGAAAGGAATGTCAACAACGCAATGGAGTTAATCCTTTATTACGCATAAAGCACAAGAAAATAAAAGTACATCTACACTAGTGCGTCGACCGAGCAAAATGAGCTGCGTGCACGCGGTCCCTCGCGCGGGGCGCGGGGAAGGAGCAGTGAAGCTTCGGCCGACGCCGGATACGATTGGCTCGTCTCGGCGGCGAGACAAGTGCGTTGGAAACTCCGCGGCGCTCCAGGTTCGATTCCGCGAAGTATGTGTTGTCTGTAGTGTGTGTGTGTGAGTGAACGTATGGTGTATACGATAAACATAATAATTATAATAGATAGATGTAGATATGTATATATGCGAGTGTGTGATATATGATAAATTACATAATTACATAGTGAGAATGGGAACGAAGGTTCCCACACACTCTACTTTTCATCCCCCCCTATGAGAAAATAAAAGGCGACTCAAATTCAGAAATTATACTTTCACAGTCACTAAACTTAAAGAACTCATTTTTCAAAACAAAACCATGAATTTCTAACAATCCAAACTTAATTAAAAAAGTGCGTGGAAAAGATGATTGCGGCGCACTTATTTAAATAAAGAGGATGAAAAACTCATTCCTGCCCGCTAAAATTTTCTTATAGAAAACATAAACTTTGGGCGCACTTAAAGGCGAACCAAGTCGTCCTTTTCCAATAGTTCGGATGAATAATAATGAACCACATTTATTTTATTCGAGGCGCAACACAGCACCCTTTTAAAAATAATTTAAAACTGAACGAAGTACTTACTTAAGAAAAATAAACTACACCAAGATAATCTATAGTTTTATCAAAGCCTTCGTACATGTTGTGAAATTGGTTCTTAAAGTAACACGCCTAAATTAGGTATTTTTAAAGGCTTTCTTTATTTATTTACTACTTGAAATTAATTAAGCTTTGTTTATTTCTTTTCAATTTTATTGGCTAGTTACCTACTTATTTCGTTGTTCAGTATCGAATAAGCCATGCTGGTCCTTGGCCAAAGATAACTTGCCATTTTGCTGACCACTAGATCGTCTGTATGTTTGTTATGGAATTAAGGTAGCAGGCAAGCATGCAGCACCTCCCTTCCCCTGCCATCCATGGTTAGTGGTTACCGCCACCGACCTAGAAAAATACTCAATATAAGGACAAGACGGTTAGTCAAGTTAGCAGATGGGGTTAGAATATTAGTTGGTTAGTTTGTTAAAAATTGTGAGTACAGGGACTGCCTGTGATAGTTAGTTCTGTTAGTTGATATTAATAATAGATCAGTTAGAGTTTTTAGTATAAGTCTCGTTTTAATTCGATCACAGGTGCGTTGCTACGTATGAGGTCTGAGATCGTCGATCGTCGATTATTCTAAAAAAGTGTAACTGGCTCCACACCATTCTATCCGGAACACAATTACTGTTAAAGCAATTATTATGACAGTAGCTTATTTATAGTTAGACATTACACCTCAGTGTTCCTCGCTTCATTTTTACCCCGCAACGCCATCGAGCTACCAAAAAAGACTAGGTACTAAATTCGGCACATCAATGACATGGAACTTCCAATTTTATCTGTGTTCAGTGACAGTACGCGATACCTACGCATATGCACAGATACGTAATAACAAACTAATAACTGTCGGCTGTATCCGTGGATATGCATGCGTGCAGATGACAACGCGTATTGAGTGCGCCTGATATTGTTAATTATCTATCGTAATTGTCTTCATAACATTACCGAGGATTAAGGTAATTGCACCAATGTATCTGAATATATGTATACACGATGCTTGCGAGTTATTACGCATGTATAGATATAGATATGTTATGTATGTATGTAGATATGTTTATTCTATTTAAATTAAATAAAAATAAAAGTACTTTCATTCATTGATTAAGCAACTTATTTCGAAAGCTTTTCAACCCACACAGGTGAATGGTAGGGAACATTAAGAGGAGAAAATATGGGTTACAAACAAAGTAATATTTATTTTGTGAGAGCGTTAAATAGTTACTGTTAGTTAATCAGTGGTCTAACGGGTTGCAATACAAAAAACTTTCCCTAAAAATGTGAAAATTAATTATCAACACTAGTGAAATTCAATTTATTGATAAGGAACAAATTGATCAACATAATTGATCAACACAAATTACTCGATTCGAGCGCGTAAAGTCGAGCAAGTCGGCCCACTAAACGATCGACGTCCTCAAAGTTAAAGTGACTTCGCAACTGATACCGCGATCGGCAGTGGATCCAATTTCCTGCGGCGCGGCGCCTCTTATTATTTATTCAAACGCTAATGTTGCAGCCTCTCGGAAATTGACGGAAAATTTCCAAGTGGAATAGAAAATATTTATTCTGAACTATGTTTCACGTGGATTTTTTAAGTTAATTGGAGAGGGATTGGCGTGTTTGTTTTTTAGATTTATTGAAAGCTTATTAAGATTGAAAAAATGTCTCGGTAGTAGGGCTGGACTGTTGGTTACTTATTGTGGTGTTAGTAGATACTTGAAAGCCACTATGTTGTTTCTTATCCTTTCCTTAGGACGACCTGAATGGCGAAATGGTTAACACACCGGATCGACGTTCCATGAGTCCTGGGCTCGATTTCCAGCGAGATGTGAATATAAATATGTGAATAAATCATTTTCATTTTTCATTTTCAATAATGAGTTTAAACTTCCGTTCTTGGTCAGGGTTCTTGTCTTGTGTGTTATCCATGGCAGGGAATCCTAGTGGGTTGGTATCTTTATGACTAGATATCGATTATCCTACTCCTACTAATATTATAAATGCGAAAGTTTGTAAGGATGTATGTGAGTGAGTGAGTGAGTGAGTGTGTGTGTGTGTTTGTTGCTCTTTCACGCAAAAACTACTGAACAGATTTTCATGAAACTGCAGTACCTAATATAGCTTAGACATTGGAATAACATAATTTGTTAAAATTTATAGAGATTTTTGAAGGGACTGGTTCCCCGAAGCGAAGCGAGGGCGGATTTACTAGTTACTACTAATTCTCGATTGTACTGACTCTCGATACGACTACATTCTTATTTTACTAGATCGCCATTAAACTAGATAAAAATTCTTTTGACTACCCAGTGTATAGTTTTGTGCAAGTACAGTCTCCTAGATTGATGCATTGATGCTATTGTGTATTTTATTTTATGGTGTAGATAATTGATATCTATAAGTGAATATTCACGTTGAAGATTTAGTTCGATTACAATTTTATAATTAGATGGACGAACAGATAATTTACGCCTGATGGAGTCCTCATTAGGTTTCTCCCGATATTCCTTCTACCTCGTGAACGTACTAGCAATAAATCAGAAAAGGACCGGCCTCTAAAATTTCCTATTCGAGTGTGTATCCTATTTTGGACTAAATGACTCCATTTGGATTCAGAACGTTTTGGCACTGATAATAAAATTCATCACAAAACGCTTCCAAAAGGCAAAAATTAATATTCCTACGATGTAACTCATAGCTTGATTTGAATGCGGCTTAAGTTATAAGAGTAAGCGTTGCTGAGGGGTCGTATTGCTGCGAAGTAAAATAGTCTCAAGTCGTTGGATTCATTTCTGGTCAAGGTTAATTTATATCGTGCTTATTTATAAAAAGCAAAATAAAATACTTGTGTTACGTCTTCTAACCCATTTTAATCAATTACAAAATTGACACCAGTGAACCGTGAGGAGTTCTTCTTTTCTTTTCTTTTATTACTCATAATATGTATGTCCTATTATCAGATGGCCTTCTCGCTGACCAGTAACATTTTGGTAAAACATCTGAAACGTAAAACCTTCCTACTCATGACATCTCTCCTCTCCTCTCCTTTATAGTACCTTATCTCTCCACTCCACGCCTCCCATCACCAGCTCACCAAACCTCGTCTCACCCCATCTCATATTAACACCTGCTGCCGATCCCGCTCCTCAAAGTTCTTCTCTGTATACGCTCATAAATATTCATAACATTAAAAGATGATCCGAATGTAGCAATGGTTACCACGCCACATCGTTGTTCCATAGGTCCTGGGGTTGATTTCCAGCGAGGCGCAATGAATGATGAGGTTAAAGGGGGATGCCCATCCCTCATAGAGAGATTGGCTCTAAATGCACAATAGAAAAATATGCTACATTGTTAGTATATGATAGTATGAATTGTTTTGTGAAAGATTATTACGAAACAAAGTTTGGGTGTAGAAGTTATGCGTATTACTGTTCGACTTACATGCGTACAATTTTCCCCTATTTAAGAAGAGTTATTCTTGGTTGGGAACTCTATTTTATAGCACCGTTACGCGTTACATGCTCACTATTATATGCAAGTGCTTGTATTATTTGGTATAAATCCTGCAAGAAATATAATTATTATTGTATCATTAGGTATACGCCAAAACAGGAAAATCTGTTTGACATTCTCAGACTGACAAATTGACAAACGTCCATAGCTTTCGAAGTTACCATTACTACAAAAATCAATAATAAAATAAAATTGATCGATACAAGTCCAATTTGTATGTGTAGGATTAAATATATGTATGGTTTTTACATATTGTATAATTTCAGTCGACCATTATATATTTAAAAAATTACAAGACAAGCAAACATTTTATTATTACTGAATTTTGTCTACGATAATATTTTATCCGGCAGAATGTTTTTATGATGGCAACAACTAACAATAATCAAAACTGACGTAAAAATATAAATATTTATTAAATCATTTCCATTACTTTTTATTGTACTGCAATGTTAGGCAAACTTCCTATATTGAGATATTATACGCACATATTATATTTTTTTAATCTTTTTTTTTTCAACATAATTTCATTTGAGTGCGTTTTAGAGCCAATACCGGGCATCCTCCTTTCCGTTCTCGGTCTGAGTGCGTATCCTTGTCTAGTGTGTTGTCCATGGCACCCATAACACAGGGAATCCTAGTGTTGGGCTATGAGTGTTAAGCATCATTTATTTATTTTTATTTAAAAAGTATCACTGACGCGTTGCCTAAATACAAAAGAGTTTAAACAAGCGTTGTTCAGTATAATCGCGATCGTGTATAACTTAACCCACAATATTTAGGGTGTGAGCAAACGGGGATGAATTACTGCAAATTAAAATTGTTTAATGAATCAACTTTAGTACCGTCAGGATTTGTTTTCGGTTCATTAAGATGGCTAGTTTAATTAGGCCGCCTTATACTGATACTCGTAATTATGATCAATTGACACGTTTAATAAGGTGTTTATTTGATGGTCCGGCAAATGCTTTATTTTTACAGAAACGTTTTTAAAAGAATAACGTTGTAGTAACTTTTTTGAAGTAAATTTGTTATCTTAGCGAATATTTTCGGGTAATACTGAGGCAGCACCTCCATTTCTTACAATTATGTCAATTAATTGTTTTAACTAATGAATGTAAACGAAATTCATCAACAAGATTTTGAATTTTATTAAACTTTTAATATAATTATTTTTGTTAAGATGCCCATAAAAATATATACATAAACATTTGAGAAAAAAAACGAAAATATCTAATCTCTAAATTTCTATATTTAATTACAATATTTCTCTAAAGTACTTTTCTTTCAAAACAGGTAGTTACCCCGGTTGTAGCTCTCCAGAGTACTTTCTGTTCAGTAGAGTTTTATGGTCACGCCTCACCGAAGTAAAATCTACCGTCTTGCGAGGCGTTGGGCTATTTCAATAAAAACCTCCTCATTAAATTTCCGGAAAGAACAATACAAAATTGTCTTACTTCTACAAAAAGTTCAGCAGAAAAGCTGCTAGATAAGAGAGC
Organism: Hesperia comma; assembly: GCA_905404135.1. NCBI lineage: Eukaryota > Metazoa > Arthropoda > Insecta > Lepidoptera > Hesperiidae > Hesperia > Hesperia comma. The sequence goes on along the minus strand of FR990031.1, from coordinate 9,907,864 downwards.
TTGCGCCGAAACTTCAGCTGCTAAGGTAACGCAAGTTTTAACAGACTTAATAAAATACTAATTAAGACACTTTAAACTTTAAAAGCACCGAGAAAGCTGCAAGGGAGTTGCAGGAAATAATAAAACTTATCAGGAAGTGTCGAATACTTGCCATGTTTGCGCAGTTGTTTTACGAGCTTAATTGTTATTTGAGAGCTTTTGACGGAAGGTAGGCATTTAATTTATTGTTCTATTTGTAGACTTGTTGTTTCATCTCTGTAATTTACAGCACCATAAACATGCAAACCTCTAATTAGTTATTTATGTAATAAAACATTAGTTATTCCCTTCACTTCCATCAGGAGATCAAACTTCCTTCTCCTAACTAAATCTAACCTACCTACACACCCCTGAAAAAAATTAGATTAAGTGTAAACCGCATCCAAATCAGTCCAGTCCTTTATGTGATAATTGAAACCAAACGCACAGATAAATTCATTAACAATTTTCTTTGTGTGTCAGTCAGACACAAAAAAGATTGTTAATTAATTTTTCATCTCACCTATTCGAAAAAGACGACTTGGTTCGGTCTTAAGGGGATCCAAAGTTGGTGTTTTCTATTTAGCGGGCGGGAATGAATTTTCATATAACTTTTCCTTCCCGTTATTTAAATAGCGGGTGGGAATGAATTTTCATATAACTTTTCCTGCCCGTTATTTAAATAATACTTAGTCGGGTTAGTCGGGTTAGTCGGGTTAGTCGGGTTAGTCGGGTTAGTCGGGCTAACCTAACCTAACCTAACCCGACTAACCCGACTAACCCGACTAACCCGACTAACCCGACTAACCCGACTAACCCGACTAACCCGACTAACCCGACTAACCCGACTAACCCGACTAACCCGACTAACCCGACTAACCCGACTAACCCGACTAACCCGACTAACCCGACTAACCCGACTAACCCGACTAACCCGACTAACCCGACTAACCCGACTAACCCGACTAACCCGACTAACCCGACTAACCCGACTAACCCGACTAACCCGACTAACCCGACTAACCCGACTAACCCGACTAACCCGACTAACCCGACTAACTCGACTAACCCGACTAACCCGACTAACCCGACTAACCCGACTAACCCGACTAACCCGACTAACCCGACTAACCCGACTAACCCGACTAACCCGACTAACCCGACTTACCCGACTTACCCGACTAACCCGACTATTATTTAAATAACGGGCAGGAAAAGTTATATGAAAATTCATTCCCGCCCGCTATTTAAATAACGGGCAGGAAAAGTTATATGAAAATTCATTCCCGCCCGCTAAATAGAAAACACCAACTTTGGATCCCCTTAAGACCGAACCAAGTCGTCTTTTTCGAATAGGTGGCATTGAGTTACTATGTAAACTAGAGAAGCTACGTCAAACAAAAGTCATGTTCCTTTTCTCGGTTTAAAGCTATCCGTCGCTGCAGCGCTACAAAAAAACATTCTGTCTAATCTATCATTTTAAACCGCAGCGCTTAATACGCTTAATAAGATACATAATAGTCATACAAGCATCTTTTGGCGCGTGGGTGACAAAGACAGCGCCTTACAGTTCACCTTACCTGTATGACGCTGTCTCTGTCACGCACGCGCCAAAAGATGCTTGTAGGACTGTAGGTCGTTTCATTCATTACTCGGTCACTATGACGACGGAATATAGATTATGACATTTAGGACACAGAACGGTCAGTGTGGGGTTTTTACATGTTTTTTACCTATCTGGTTCATCAGGTTGAATGAAACAAAAAATTAAAATTAAGTATTATTGTGAATATTTTATCCCTCAAAACTCAGTTCTACTGTAAAGTGTACACGTTCTACATTTATTAAGTACAAACATCAATAAATTTCTTTATTTTACAAAAAGTCTAAACAAGTAACTAATTAAAATTTGGGGTGTCTGTTTGTAACATTGAAATAACCACTTTTTACTAAATGCATGGATAAACATTAGTATAGACCTCTATTCTATTCGTATACAAAAAAAACATTTTTTGCAATAACAATAATTATTTAGGACCCGTCAAACTAATTTTGGAGATACACAATAATAACCAATAATAATAATAACGAATTGAAAAAGGGCTCACTTACAAGAGAGGATACAAGAATTAATTAAAACAAAATATATTTTTATAAATTTTTAATAAATAAACAAAAACAAATGTTTTAATTATAAAAAAAAAAGAAAAACAAAACAAAAAAGAATTATTTAAGTATAGTAAAACACGAAATTAAAATGTTATCCTCAGTCCTTTATACAGTACTAGTTTTTCGTCCGTGGCTTTTCCCGCGTGGAATTTGGTTATATCGCGCATTTTTACTGAACTTGACAGTGCTTTTTTTGATCCACTCTTTTTTATATATAGATTATGATTATGCTAGGCAGACGGAACCGCGGACAAAGTAAAGTCTTTTAAGAATTAAAATATTACAGAGACATGAATGTCAGCGTGTAAAACTGATAATATTGTGTTTAATGTGATGTCAACAAATTGTACCTACTATCACTACTGGACGTTGTTAGTCTATGAGAAGGACACAATATGGCAGACGTTAAATAATTTTTCGCATTTATTTGAAAATGGTGAAATATGGTTACTAACCGATGAAAAGTTACTCCTGTGCATTTATTTCAGTTCCTGGAGTTATTGCGGCAATTACGTAATACACAATTGGGCATTGTTCACGCCACGTCTCAGACGTTTTACGCGCATGCGAGCTGGCAAGCGAATGAGAGAGTTGAGGTGCATTCACCGCAACTGACTGGCGAATAAAATTTCTTTGCGGTGTCTTCTCTAGTACTTTAGTACATAATATCTCAATGATAGGTGGGATGAAAAATATTTTGAGTAGTACCTACAAACCATACATGACGGGGAATAAGGTACAAACAAAAAACATTTCCTCTATAAATCAGCAGTGGCCATACTAACCGAATTTATTCCCACAAGTTATTCAAATCTGATCTGAGATTATAGTCTGAGGCGCCACGAAATATGGCGAATGTATGCACTTGTACTGACGCTGAGACACGACACGTGTTTATTATATTTCACCTAAAAATTTAAATTGGGATATACTCATATTTGATGAGTGACATAATTGTCGTTTATAAATGTTTAAAAGTGAATGTCATAAAATGTATATGCTTCATGTAAATTTAAATAATATGAAGACAGACAGCTCGAACATTTGGTCGCTTGATAAAGTTTAGTCGCATTTTATAGATTTATTAAACACTAATAAGTCCATGATAATTTGTGAGATAATCGAAATTGGTCTAAACTAATGATAGAGTTCGGTAGATAACAGTGACTATATTCCATGGCTGAGAACTGAATAAAGTTATTAATTTTGCTCAAACACTTTTTCACCGAACCGTACCACATCTAGCATAATTTGGGTGAAAATAAAAATGTTCGAGCTAGGTGCGAACACTAGTTAAATCATACGAAGTCTCAATTTATAGTCCTGACTGTACCTACTGTACTTACCCCTGAGAGTTATGTGTTCAACGTGTTTGAAAACTGCATAATGGCCGAGGATAGAGTTAGACTCGGATCTAAGGTGAACTTGTGACTTTCAATACTTTTCTTTAGTTTTACGACGTCTTAGATGATTTAGTTTAAGATTAATGGTGTCTTTGGAGGCGATGAGCTGACAATGGTTTGCGTGAACCAATAACCAATTCATCGACTAAATGCGATTATCGTTACATAACAGTCGTGAAGGCTTGTCAGAGGCCTTTGTAAGACATGAGAACTTTCGATACTTGGGTAATTGGGTTAGCCACTATCTCCACTAATATGCATAATAGCAGCGTGAAATAGGTACGCTCTGGGCTTCCTCGGTTGCGAAGATGGTCCTGTGGCTTTTTGATGAAATCAATATAATAGAGCACGTAGAGTACGACTTAAATCGGGACTATGATTGTAAGTTAATGAGTTAAAAATTACTTGGTTAGTAACAAGTTTTTAAGTACGTGTGAGCCTGTAAGAAGCGAGGTACTACTATTTCATCGAGGTAAGTATTTCAAGGAGAGTTGAAGAACAGTAATAAATTATTGCAGTGTGACTGCAGGCTGTGTGTGTGTTAGTCTTTTTGCGCGTCTGTCTAGACTGCTTCCTGTAAGGCAATTTTGGTTTGGCTGCGAGATCGCTTAAACCAATGCCAGCTATATTTTTGTTATTTTGTAGCTCGTGTTCTTCGTCGAGTACGGCGCAGCCAAATAGAATGTTATGAGTTCACAGCGTATGACCTACCTATTTTATTTGTGGGGTGAGATGGGGAGGTCGTAGAAATACTCTGAAAATTTGAATTCCAAATATAGTAGAAGATCCGAATCTATATCGACATTCACCGGGTTGATAATAGAATCAAACTTATTTTATAATAAATTTCGTATATTAGAAAATATATTAAAAATGGGTTGACAACAAAAATCCTGGACAGAATATTTTTAATTATTTTTTTAAAAAATATTTTTCATAAAAAATGTTGCATGATGAAGATAATAATAAAATTTTATACTGGACTTAAAGTATAGAACATATAGAATGTGCAGACGTAGGGTAGTTTATTATTTAACTGGACGAACTACTGGGTAGACAGGTATAAACAGGTATGTCAATACTAGTTACTTTTCACTCGATTTGATAATAGTCTGCACATTCTATATTTTCTATACTTTAAGTCCAGTGTAAAATTTTATTATTATCTTCATCATGCAATATTTTTGAAAAATTATTTTTTAAAAAATAATAAAAAATATTCTGTCCAGGATTTTTGTTGTCAACCCATTTTTAATATATTTTCTAAGATACGAAATTTATTATAAAATAAGTTTGATTCTATTATCAAGCCGGTGAAAGTCGACTTAGATTCGGATCTTAGACCAATAAATTAAGCATTTTCTACACGATGTTTAGTTAACACTTGACAACAACCTGATGTCTACTAGCGCTGATGTCCTAATATGGTATGTGGTTTAACTTAGTTAAGTCATCGCCTTTAATTTAAGACTTCTACGTATAAAACGGAAGGGAATGACGAAATTGACATGGACAGCGTGGTGGGCTATGGTGTAGGTATTTCTTACACTGTGAGAGGAGACAAAATATATTACGTAGTGTACATTACACCTACTCATCTATACGTATAGTCCGTATAAAACATATGATAGCAAATCCCTGTCCCTTTATTACCTTTATTACGGTTTGTCACGACAAACTTCTAAAAAACATACGATCACGACGTCGTATCCTATGCCAGTGTTTTCACGTCATAAAAAATATATAAACGACGATATTATTACGATAAATAATCCCCCTAAAACGTTTTATCGTAACTATATTTCATAACTTGGCTTTATTAAATCAACGATCAAAAAACAAGCTTACTAACGCGCCAAGGTGCTAGTGCCGCAAAAACACGGACCAGCAAAAACAGCTTCAGCTTCTTGCTAAAATAATTTAGTGTGTCTTAAGTTCCTGTTCTAAATTAGTTTTTCATCGTTCGTTGGCCATCCATAACCGTTACACGGGAGTATGGGGAGACGGCAATGGACGTTAAAGCGGCGCGAGTATGAAATACTAGAATAGTCGTCTTGAATTATCGCTAGTGCGAGCCTGCTTTCCTTGTACTTTCGTTATTATATGTTTTCTTGTGATTTATATAGGGCTGATATTACGCTGTTTTACCGTGATGTTTAATAATTCATTAATACCTAAAAACATATTTACATAGGACATAATAATATCTCTACACGCATTAGTTGACGCATTATTTACATTTGCCTTAATTCTTTGTTTGTGAAGATATACTTTATTACTATGTACCTACTAAAATGATTATCATTGTAAAATAGCGGTTATTTAAAATGTAGATACTCATGTAAGATTTCCTGTTTGGGTGGTGGCGAGAACAACACAAAGGTAAAATATATTATGAGCCGAGAACAATCATTTAGGTATACAACATATAAAAATAATTTCCATTTTGGTTGGTATCTCTCGCTACATAGACGGAGTCACTGCCAACTGGGCAGGAAAACCAAACTTGTATGAGTGTATGTTACCACTCTTCTCATTATCACTACTTATACCTAATTATAAATACGAAAATAACTTTGCTTGTCAGTTAGGCTTTCACGCCTAAACCAATACCGAATTTTAATGAAAGTTGGTGCAGAGCAAGAGTTGACCTTGAGAAAGGACGTCGCGAAAGGGGTTAAAGTTCTTTATTGACAAAGTTAAATCCACGAAACTTTGTATTCAGGTACTTCATAATTTTACGCTTAATCCGCTGTACCTATTTAGATGAAACTAGAGAACCGCCCGCGCTTCGCTTCGGGACCCGTAGGTAGCACCGGCGTAGGTCCCGCTCCCGTAGGAATTTAGGCTAAAAAGTAGCCTACTACTCGCTCTCTTCACTCCACCCTGTCTGAGGTTTGTGGAGCCCTCGGGACAGTTAGTTCCCCTTTGGGGATGTCTCTCGCGGCCCGTTAAAACGGGCCAGTCCTTGGGTTGGGCCCTAAGGCCCTTGGTTGTCCATCTGTGGTTAACCAATAGGTCAAGTCCGGTGAGTGGTGACCTTTTTACAGGCCACAGAGTCTTAAACGGGATGGGGTTCATCTTCGCGCCGCCCAGGCGATCGAGCCCCTACCGGGTGAATCCCGCTGGTGGGAAGCCCAGCAGGAGCCGATCAGCGTCGGGCGACGACTTACGAAGCCCCAGTATCAGTCAGTGCTAGGCCCGTCCCGCGCAACCAGCAAGTCGCGCGGGAAGGCCCAGGCGGTCCGGTGGACGGGTGTGGAGCCAGGTCCTGCAGATGCGGGAACCGCGACGCGTCGACACGCCCGAACATGTTGCGTGCCAATCGCTCGATGAAGTCGTCCACGCTCTCGACTCGAAGGTCCCTCTGGATGACGGCGTTCCTGACGTACCTCGGCGCACCAGTCAGCCGGCGGAGCGCAATCGCCTGAACTGCGCGCATCCTCTTGCGCTGCGGTTCGCTGGCGAGCGCGTACCACGCCGTTGCCGCGTACGTGAGGCGGGGTCTGATGTAGGTCTTGTAGACCCCGAGCTTCAGTCCGAGAGGGAGGCTCAAGGAGAGCACTGGTTTCTGCCATCGCACTTCTGGAATTCGCGACGGCTTTCGTAACCTGTGGCTTCATCGAGAGTCTTCCGTCGATTTTGCCCAAGTATTTGGGCTGTGGGGCCCATTGGATATCTTGTCCATGAAGCTCCAGAGTAGGGTCCCGCCTGTTGAGGTATCCTCCTATGTTCACAGCCGGCGTCTTCCCGACATTCACCGACAGTCTCCACGCGGCGAGCCATTCGGGGAGGGCATCAAGCGCACGCTGCATCTTGACAATGGCGTGGGTTCTATTCAGCGACGTGGTGATGTACGCCACGTCATCGGCATACAGGGCAAGCGACGCCCCCCCTGCCGCCGGGATGTCGTCGGTGTAGCAGGCGTAGCAGACCGGGGACAGGCAACTCCCTTGCGGGACGCCGGCTGCGATCGGACGCTCGGTGGATTCGGCGTTTTCAACCACTACTCTGAAACTTCTATTTTCGAGGAAACTGGAGATCACCTTTACGGCACTCCGGGGCGCCGACGACTGCGAGATCTTGTAGAGAATAAGCCGTCGTGCCAAACACGGTCGAACGCCTTTTCCATGTCGAGGAATACTGCACACACGCGTTCTCTCTTATTCAGAGCCGCGGTAACGGTGTGCAACACCCTCGACAGTGTAGCCGTGCTGTTCAGCGGCATCAAAAAGTAGCCTTCCACTTCTGTTGGCAGCTAGGCTATTCCACCCCGGATGCAGTTCCAGTCGCCCGCGCCCACCACGGTGTCGGCGAGTCCAGCAACTTGCGGACATCAGCCAACAGGATAGTGCCAGCGGGCGGGCGGTACACTGAATACAGCCGGAGCGGGGAGTTCTCGAGGCAGAGCTAAAGTAGCCTATTACATTTGCCTATGACTTAACACGTTCAACGCCACCTCAATTTTCATGAAGTTCGTAGCGATGCCGCCCTACAAAAGCATGCGGACACTCCAGGTCGGCATTACTTAATCAATTTATTTTTTAATGTAAAATTGGAGATTTTAACCGGGGGCCACTTTAAAATTCTATAGTTTGTTACTCAAGGGTTACGTACTGTGAATCCCAGTAAATTATGTAGGCAATTTTTTTTAATATCGACGAAAGATTCAGAACACGCCTGGCGTGTTCAAGGCGTTGTCATAGAAATTCGCAACAACACGCTAGGCGTGTCGGTGGCATTGAACGTGTTAAGTAAATTACATGTAGTATTTGATAGCGTAATTCAGAACTTGCAAATGAATTTTGTTAACGCCATCTATTGGCAACTCCGAAAATAAATATCTAGTAACTAACAAAACATCGATCTTCCCATGGGAATGGGATGTTTTTCCGCGGTAAAAAGTAGCCTACGTCACTCTCCACCCTCCTAACTATCCCCACACACATAAACCTTACCATATAATAGCTTTGTTGCGACGTGAAAGCGTCACAAACAAACAAACAAACAAACAAACACACTTTCACATTTATAATATTAGTAAGGATTAGGTATGTAGGCAGATTGAGATTCTGGAATGGATGTTTTTTTGTCGATTTCCGACTCCAAGCGGGAGAAGCCGTGGGCAAAACTAGTTATAATATTATCATATTTTTAAGAAAGCAGTGCTCTTGTACAAACTGTCTTATATGTATTTTGTTCCTTTTTAAATATTTGTGTATACAAAATAAATAAATAATTCTTGCCTAGCTACCAATATTAGTAGATACTATTACAATATCATTAATTTTGAAGAATCAGCAACTTAAAAATATGTTAGCTTATTGACATCTAACCGTGGGGTATCTAACCCCCGTATGTTGGTCCAACATTTCTCAGTGCTTTAGCTCAAATTAGCTTTGTACGTGCCTTTGCAATTTCTACAGAACTATTCATACGAATCTCTACTTATGTAACACTATATACAGCGTGCACGAACGTTTACCATCCGTGTGGAACTAATTAACATATTTTCTTGACTAGAAGCAGCTACTGGGCATCCAGGTGTTAAAGGAAAGTACTGAAAATGAGTAAATTTAATCTTCGTTAGTCATTTATTGTAATCATTGGAGCTTTTAGTGAGCGATTCTGGCGATACTAGCCTAGATTACTGGCTTTAATACTAAAAGAGACCAGGGCGGCCCTACCTGTTGATAGGGGTTTTACGTGAGGCCATAGTCCACCAACTCTTAGAATTGTAGGTAATTTCTTACGATAATTTCCTTTACCGAAACAAGTAATAAATTAATTACTCGTAGTTGCCTAATTTATAAATATTTTTTCAAAGTTGGAAATTGTGTGCGGAAGACCTACGCTGTTCGACAGTCTAACATTTAAACCACTTGGCTGCTTGTGCTTGACTTACACTTGGTTTCGACCCACAACTGGGTAATGGCCCACTACCCAGTAGTGGGGCTTCCCCTCATACGGGCTTCCCCTCTTAACTGGGGATGCCTGGTCGGTTACCAAGCAATCCTTACCTTTTCCTCCTTAAGTTACCCTTAGTTACCAATAAATCAAAGAGTTAACCCTGCAATATTTTTGAAACGATATTGTTTCTATATAAGGATTTTTTTAATTAAATAACACGGGATGATTAATTAAATAATATTCAAGGGCTTGCGATGGAAATAACTGACAGTTAATTATATTATAGATGAAGCCGCAGGCAAGCTTTATTAAGGCTGGCGTTAAATTTAATATGAAGTGAAGTTGAGTAGGTCGCGACGGGAAATATTTTTATACTTTTATGAAGACCATTTTCAGTGGTCGCGTTGTTAGGGTTGACTGGGTTTAACTTTGATCTGATTATCGCGTTTTAGTGACGATGTTTATTTAATTTATAATGTAGTATTCGTGCTTAAGCAATATTTGGGGAGGCGACCGACACAGGATAAAACTCAATACAGGTCTGATGTCGAAGTCAGATGATTACTTATTATCGTAAGCAAACGGTAGTAGAACGTTAGTTGGTATGAGAACTGGGGCAGCGACTCTTAGTGAGATATAACTAACAAGATATGGTTAGTTCTGTCACCAACCAACTACTTAACGCGGCACGGACGGCTCCAATACCATTTGGATAACAAAAGCGTGCTATGAGTTTACATGCCCCTCAAAGCACAAGATAGTTTTGTACCTAGCAGTCACAAAATCAACTACCATCTTCGTCAGCTGTTCCTTTACTTGGTGGATTACATGAGTGTCGACACATGGTGCCAGTCTGTGAGTGCTTTATAAAACATTACCTATTAATTTTTCCGTACGACCTCACGTACCGCAGGTATTGAGGTGGTCTAGAATAGATTAAGTAGGTACATAAAATGTCAGAAAACAGAAAAGCTTGGAAGGAATGGTACCTAGCTGAAACAGCTGGAATTGTCCATGATTAGATGAGAAAAGAATAGGAAAGAAGGAGAAGACTGATCCAATCTCGTGCAGGTAGACCAGGCTGCAGTAAAAGACGACAAAGACGACAGAAAAGTGGACACACAAGCTTCACTTCGGAACAGATTTTCTTTACGTTTACTCAAATGTTAAACGTTACACCATTTTTGCAACATTTTTCATTGATGTTCCCCTCTTATTGCTTGCAGCGTGATAGAGGGCCTATGGCTCGATAGATGGACTATCCATAGCAAAAAAAATCAATTTGAGCCAGAAAGTAGTTCCTGAGCTAATACCGTCAAAACAAATTAATAAAAATTCAGCGTTAAAGTAGTATTACTTTGATAACTTTTTAAATAGCAGCCGAATCATTCATGACATGACCTACATATCATTTGTGTTCAAGCTTTAGCATATTTTTGATGAAAAAAACAAATTCAAATGTCGTTGAGCGTAAATTCAGTGCACGTAGACAGTTTCAACTAGGCTCGGACTGTGAAGTATCAAGCAGATGCGATTAAATTGGAAAACATTTACTCGATTTCCTGCCCGAAAGAGGATCTGGAAACCTCGTGGAACTTGTGTACTGTGCGCAAAAAACATTTTAAATATTTCTGGGTTCATAGTTATATATAGAAGATCATTGGAGTGAAGACAAGCGTCAAATCTAAAGGCATCACCGATGCTGGATGATGATAGAAAGAGGGAAGAGAAAAGAAAATGCTTTCAAGCTCCAAGCTAAAACAAAACAGGTTCTTCGGAGGCTGACACGAGCAAGTAAGCTGTAGTTCAACACTGTCAAACACTAACGAATCATACAGTACTAAGCTGTAGTTATCAATTTACCACCAAGTACCAATGATCACCACCATTTAGGTGTATCACTATTATATCTCACAGTATTATCACAAATTATACACATGCACAAAATATTTTTCATTAGTTCAAAGTGGTTCCAATTTTCGTGTCCGTGGTCGGTGTCCATGTGTACATTGCTTGAGCAAGCAAGGTTCTTTGGCATTTCACATCTGTCCTTGTGTATGATTTGTGGTATCTACTACATAGTTTTCGTTTTCATGTTGAGTAATTTGTCCTTTTTAAATAAAGGATTGATTTTTACGCTGCTTTCTTATATCCTCAATGCCGTAGTATTTCCATAGTTCATTCAACACGTTACACAATTTGCCTTTACAAGCCTGAAGCAAAAGAAAATTGGCCGTTATATTAGGAACTGAATACGAAATTAAATTCGTAGAAGCCGTACGGCGAGAAACGCTTTTAAAATAATTAAAGTTGTTTTGCCGACGGTACATTACCTACCGAGCACGTCCCGCAACCGGGCTGAGACTGACAAATCCGCGTCGCGCCAACGACCTACCAATAGCAACACATTTATTTGTTAACTCTACTCTTATATTTACCGACCATAATTTATATTTATCTTTTGTTTACTTAAGTTTATTTTATTTAAAGTCGAAGAATAAATCACGAGCCACTTGTGAGCATTGGAAGTTTTAACAAGACATTGTAATGTAAATGTTATAAAAGTGAGAATGGTAGATGTGTAAAAAATGTGTAATAAAATTCCGGTAAAATTATCGGAATTGCCATACAGTACCTACTATACTATTAGTCCGTTGCACTTTTAAAGAGGCGACTATCTCAGTCCTCAAGGAGCAACACATCCGTAAACGAATTACAACGATGCTCTTGAGTTCTTGAGTCTTGTTCTAATTCGACCCATGACAACCAGATGAAACACTAAACCGTTACCGTGGTTACACTACATGGTTATAATAAACTACTACACTTTACTACCGTTGATACAAAGTTCATATTTTCTAATATTACTATTTTATCGTTTACGAAGGAATAATTTAAACGAGTTTTTATCGGTAAACATTATTTTCAAGTAAACGAAAGTCCCGACCGGTATATATTAGGTCTGGTGTAATATCAATGAAAAGTTCTACCACTTTAACTCCTTATGATTTCGGGTTGAAAGTGAATTTGTTCGAGAATACTGGAAAATCCTCAAGGGTCTGTCTAAGTGGTTTCAAGTTCTCCTCGAGTCGAGTATTTTGATGCTTAAAACCATTCGATAATATTTCGCTTTTTTATTATTTGTGAGAAAGTTTGTGGTTAGGATTAAGCGTAAATAGCTTCAGGGACATTAACGTAGGTACGTACAAGAAGAGATATTAACTTCGGTCATTAAGTTATCGGTAGGTAAGGTTCAATTTTTTTATTTCAGGAACCTGGGTTTTAAACATGTTAGCCCATCTATCCATTATTAGTCTATGTGGTTCACAGTCCAACTACTATCAATTAAGTTACTACTATCAATTTATACTATCAATTAAGCTTGTAAGCAAAATTACTAAGGGCATTTTAGATACTGTCATCAATCAGAAATGTACCTTAATCACATAAGCGGAATGTTGGCATTTGTGTGCTTTAAAAATATATCGAATTCCAGATAGAACGCAAACGGAGTAGGTACCTACCTACCTATAGTAAAGTAGACAAGGAACCTAGCCAATACCTCGTTTAATTTTCAGCGGGATATACAAGCAAGGGGAGTGTGCTTGGACTTAAGATACAACCTACCCTATATCCTATATTACCTACATAGTACCTACTCTAGATACTTTTAACAATAAAAACTTAAGTCATTAGTTTGAAAAATTAAAACTGAAGTATAAAACCAAAGCAAATAATTGTAGTCATACATAGATCAGTAAGATTGTTAAAAATAGTAAAAACTGAGAAACCTCAGTATTCAATACACTTCTTATAATCTTCAGACTTTTCCATGTACTTAGGTTGTTAATGTAAAAATTGTAACGGCAGCAAACCATATTTCAGTGATAAAACTAACCAGTAACTTACTACGTTAATGGATTTGTTGATGGATTGCTTGGCTGTCGGGAAAACTAATTTAGCCTACATACGCTACTAATGCACAGAACTAGGTGCCTAGTGTAAATAAGATTTAATTGAATGTTAATTAAATTTTGCTACATTTATTTAACAGGCGCTCACGGTATGTTTTACTCGTAGAGCGTACTGTGAGCAATTTATGTAGTTGTTGGATAGGTACTTTATCGATAAACGAATTCTTGGATTACGAATTTTATTAATATTTGAGTATTTTGTTCATTCCTGCCATTTTTGTTGGCTTAGTATGGTATTTAATAAAGAAGTACCTAACTACTGGAAATCAGTACCTATTTAGTGATTCAAATAGTAAGTCGTCAAGAAATTACGTTACTGCAATTCTTTGTTAAAATATTATCTATAACATAGCGGCACGCCTTTGCTTGGCTGAGTGTTAAATGGGGAATCTACGTAGCCTAGCATAGCAAATTACATAAGAATGTAGATACATAAACTATAATAATATAAATCTTTTTTGAGTAATACTTTACTTAATGGTGAAAACCGCATGAAAATTGAACTGTGAGCATAGGTTATACCTTCCTTTATAGCGGGTAGTGGCAATTCCATATTCTCTGCGTTCATTTGATCTACTCGACTTATTTGGATACCCACAGTGGTGGCGGATAACGCCTATATCTTAATAGACCCTTAATCCGCGCGAGCCAAATCGCGGGCAACGACTAGTTCAAACAATATTTATGTACTTAAGATTACAGCCACTTTTTAATCAGCCCGTTATCAAAGTACTTAGCAGTGAGAAGGTTATCAACCTCACTCGCGCTCGCGGGTGGAGAAATGACAAAATATTTCACACACCGTCACGCCCTGTTTCAACCAATTACATAAATGCACGCCGGCGATTAGCCATTAAGCACCATGACAGTCGAGATAAGGGTCCTATGCTTCCATTAGCGGTTTTAAGTTTTAAGGTTGCATTGTGAAATGTTTTATTATTATTATTATGTTTCTTTTCGTGTTTAATATGTTGTTTAATTCTACTGATTCCTTTAAGGCTTAAGTAGATAAGCTCGAGGGACTGTTTATCAGTTTTATAGTATCAACTTAATTACGGATTTTATGTTATTCCAAATACCCATTAAAGTGAGGCAATTTGAAAATAGGGCTTAATAAAAATACTTCTTGCTTAATTAGATTGTGAAAATTACCGAATAAGCCGTTATAGTATGAAAAATCGAAATCACTTAACTGATTGTTATGAATTTTGGCATAAAAATAGTTCATAACCCAGGGACACACATAAGCTATTCTATTTTAAAAAATCAACCCCTAAAAATGAAATAGAGGATGAAAGTTTACAATCTAAACCACTTATCAGCTGGCAGTAATAAATTTTGGCATAAATATAGTTCATGACCCAGGGTCACACATAGGCTACTTTGATTTCAAAAATCAAGCCCTAAAGGCTTGGAATAGGGGATGAAAGTTTGTATGAAAAATCGAAATCACTTGCCCGCTTTCAATGAATTTTCTCAGGGAGATAGTTTATGACGCAAGGTCAAACATGGGCTATCTATTTTTTTTAAACCAACAACTAAGGGGCTGAAATAGGAGATGAAAATGAATTTAAGCGATTGTAATGAATTTTGACATAAATGTTGTTGATAACCACGTTGGACCACGGAAATAGAGGGGGTTGCAACCCTCGATTTTTTGAACCCTTGATTTTTGTACGGCGTTGCGGAATAATGGATTAGACGCTGTATTGAAACAGTATGAAACTGATGCCGTACAGAATCAAATGACCAAATTTACCCTGGAATTGTCAAAAAATCAAAAAAAATTACAGACTTTGTGGCGCACCATTTTTTTACGGGACTGCGCGCTTTCTTATTATTTTTCATGGATCTATCGATGGTGAAAATGCCGTACAAAATCATATGACCAAAATGTACTCCCTCTACCTGCACTTTTGAATTCTCACCAGCAGCACTCAGTTGGACAGCTTACAAGTGACGGCATAGTGCTGAATCTTATTATTTTGTGCCCTTATATTTTATTTTATTTTTATTTATTTGGGAAACAAACAGCATTAATTATAACAAGCTTCACATTTCAAATATAAAAAACATATAGCTTTACAGTTTCCACTAAAAATTTTTACATACAGATAAATTTGGAGCAATAAAAAAGTAGACAACAAACACAGAAAGTTAAAAAATGCAAAACATGATTTTAAAAGCCATACAAAAATGTCGTCCTATATACATCACCTGGTGGTTCGTATGACCCATCCATTTTTGACATGGGCCTGTAGTCTATTTATTTCATCTCGCTGGCCGTATTATAGTTCTGTCAACCAAACTATTCAACGGAACTACTTGGAATAAACCAATTCAAATGACGTTGCCATGCGCCCTCTACCGACTTTATTACATAAACTCTCTAATTGTATTCGCAGAGCATACCTACTTCCTGTTTATAGAACGACTTCCGGATCACAATTCGCTTTCCACTATATCGCTTCGCGTCGACTACTAATGATAATACATAGAATGCTTTGGATTTAGAGTTTTAGAGCAAATAATAATTAGACACACGAGTAGTAAAGAAAAAGTTGTGTTTTTTTTAAATTGGACAATCAATTTGTTATTTTAACTTATTATTTTTGTATTTTTAAACGACTGTCTTTTCACCTTTCAGAATACCTAAATAATGAATAATATTGATGTCTAATTTAATATATCTTTATCTATTGTTTGTATTCAACATAAAATGAATAAATAGCCGATATAATATTGCCACCCCAACTTAATCCCCTCTTTTCCATTTATTCATTCACGAAACTGATAATTAACTTCTAGTACACACCACTTTCATGGTTTGCGCCAATTAATAAAGGCAAAATCATTTCCAACTACATTTGGCTTTGGGTTTCGTCCGTGTGTATTTTTCAAGTAAAACTTGTTACGCTTTGAGTAATTTGCAGTGCACCACGTGTTTGAACAATAAACGAATGCAAGCGCAGTACGGTGCACAAAAACTTGTGTTCCGAGAGGATACCTTGTTCCTGCTTTAAAATTAACTTAACGGTTTAAATGTTTTAATCTGATTTGTTAAACAAATGAAATGCATTTTAGATGTGCTTACACACGAGTTCATAGATTAGGGTAGAACATAAAACATCAAAAGCTAAAAAGTTGCTACAATTTTTAACCTGTAGTATCCTTTTGCATACTAGTGAAACGGGGATGATTATTATATTGCCGTGGGATAAAATTATGGAGAAAAGAAACAGTATAAGTAACTAATCTATATAAAAGCGAAAAGTCACTCAAGTATCAGGAAATCTCGGAAACTAACATATAAAGATGACATGAAAGTAGCATGCGCTAAAAATGGATTTTTCATCACACCTATTCGAAAAAGACGACTTGGTTCGGACTTACGGGGTTCCAAAGTTGCTGTTTTCTATTCAGCGGGCGGGAATGAATTTTCATACAACTTTTCCTGCCGGCTAGATCTTTTCCGTCCTATTTTGAATTTAGAACATTTTAGTATTTTGCGCTAAAGAAATCGAACGCAAATATTGTTTGAATAAAGAATGTCTGGTACGACGCGAGGGCCCCGCCAGCTGAATAATAAAAAAAGAAATCAAATTAAGATTTCGTTTTCAAATTAAAATTAAGTTTTCGTGCATTTTTACGTATTATTTTCTATTATTTTCTATTATATAAATCGGGTCCAGTAGTAGAGTGGGCGTTCATTTGTACTATTTACATTCCAGATAGGTATTCTTGACTAAATAAGCAATGTGGGCTTCTTTCATATGTCAGGACGTGAGCTCAGGATATCAAATGAAACACAGGGTTAGTTCTAGCCAAACACACCACCATCTCCGTTTATTGAATCAGACAGTTTGGCTCAGTAAATACGTTATTAGATCATTTAGATTTGGTTTGGTATTTTGACATCTTGGATTTACTTCACGGAATTACGATATTGGTGTTATCGATCGATCCACTCGCACTCGCGACTCACGCGTTATTTATCAACTATTATTAACGATTCACGGCATTTCAACATAGAAGGAGCTTTTACAAGATATCACACCGGTAGACATTCATTTCCTTATTTTATTATTTTCCAATTCTATTGACAGCTATCCGATTGACTATTAATCATCGCGTACAGATTTCATCACAATAATCCCATCAAACCAGTATCATAGGTTTACTACCTACCTCCGTCACGGCCATCGCTGACTCATCACCCGTCCTCGGGTGATACTCCGCCCCGTTAATATTACCATCTCAATTACTCGACCCGCAATTTTCAATTAGTTCAACCCAAAACAAAACTCAAAATCTTTAACATCAAAAATGACTACTGCTGTTACTGCTGCGAGTGGATTTCAAAAACTTTGTTTGCATTTTTTAACCCTGACTACCGTAAACTACCACTCGCTTCGCTAAGTGTCTTCGCTATGGAGAAGAAACGAGTGAGAAGAAACTCCATAACATAACACTTATTTAGAACAAAATTACCAATTTATTATTTGCGCGATTTGTTTTAACGTTTACTCGGTAAGACGTCACCGTATAACATCGCATCACCGCGTCATCGCCAAAGAACCGTATTCGTTTCAGCATCTTCCCGCGATCCATTCTCAAGCACGCTCTACCAGCGGCAACACGCATGAGGCATTGAAGATTACCTGTAACAACAAAACACATACGCGAGTATCTCTCCACGCTCGGTCCTTCCTGACCTACTAAATAATCAACGTGCAACGTTACGGCTGTCCCACATCCACACACGACCTCATGTGTTTCAACTTCTGCATCAGTATGGGTATAACACGCAGGCATTCGTGTTCAGTTATGCCACAGAGGCGTTTGAACAGCTAAGCCCCGAAAACGTCTTTAAAAAGGTAACACATGGATCCTAAATAGATATGCCACACGGACCTCTCAAAGATTTGACACTCAGGCCTATCAACAGAATTGCCACAGAGGCCTGTCAATAGATTTGCCACACAGTCCTATCAATAGAATTACCATACGGGCATACCAATTTAGGATTTTCTACACAGACTTTCTAATTATTCAGATCAATAACCAACTTCATTAAAGGTCCTCAATTACCCAATGAATAAAACAAAACAGAAATCACCTGATATCCAGAAGCGTAGTATAACAACACTTAAAGCATTGCATTTCCAAGTACAACTCTCTCTGAATGGATTTGTGTTAAGTATTGTTGCAGATTCCTTTTTCCTCACATAGAATGCTCATAAACAAAAATTATTGTATTCCACAATATTCAAAACTTGCTTTAACCAATTTATCTTAAACTCTCACTCCCTTGGTATCTCAAGTTAGCAGAGATCTTCTTTGTGGTACTTATTTTGAACTGTATGACATGTCATGTTTGTGTGACACAGAATTCTTAGGTTGTCATTTCTTTTCTCAAAACACACTTTCAAAATTATGGTTTATTATGTGTAATTTCCTCTTTTCAATTTCAATCGCTTTTTATCAAAATATTTCTCATTCAATGTTTCGTAAACATAAGCCTCATTTCCATGGACCAGTGATGACAATTGCTGACATGACAGATGGCAATCTTAGCCTTATCCACAAAAAATTTTCAGGATTCTTTATTCCACTATCTGAAATCGGGTCCAGTAGTAGAGTGGGCGTTCATTTGTACTATTTACATTCCAGATAGGTATTCTTGACTAAATAAGCAATGTGGGCTTCTTTCATATGTCAGGACGTGAGCTCAGGATATCAAATGAAACACAGGGTTAGTTCTAGCCAAACACACCACCATCTCCGTTTATTGAATCAGACAGTTTGGCTCAGTAAATACGTTATTAGATCATTTAGATTTGGTTTGGTATTTTGACATCTTGGATTTACTTCACGGAATTACGATATTGGTGTTATCGATCGATCCACTCGCACTCGCGACTCACGCGTTATTTATCAACTATTATTAACGATTCACGGCATTTCAACATAGAAGGAGCTTTTACAAGATATCACACCGGTAGACATTCATTTCCTTATTTTATTATTTTCCAATTCTATTGACAGCTATCCGATTGACTATTAATCATCGCGTACAGATTTCATCACAATAATCCCATCAAACCAGTATCATAGGTTTACTACCTACCTCCGTCATATATATATATTATTTTCTCATAGTGGGTGATGAAAAGTAGAGTGTATCACTCGGGTGCAAGTATATTTTTGGCTCGGGCGACGTACTTTGAATCCCTCGCTACGTTCGGGATTCTACTAAAGAATCCCTCGCTACGCTCGGGATTCTACTCTAGAATCCCTCACTTCGCTCTGGATTCAAAAAACGCCCTCGCCGAAAATATATTACTTTGCACCCTTGTCATACAATCTACTATTTTATATTCCACCCCTAAGAGGTATGTTTATGTTTATGGATATGGAAAGTTTGTATGAAAATAGGTTAAAACTACTTCCTTGCGGGCCAAGCCGTGCAACACCTAGTTATCAATTAGAAGGCTGTTTCAGCATTTGCATTCAGTAGGTACCTATAGTAGGGCCATTTTAATAGGTCACATTTGACAACCGTTTGTCTTTGCTTCTTAGTGAGGGTAACCTGCCGAAAAACATCGATTAAATTTAAGTAATCGATAAGGACTTCAAACATCTGTAAATTGAATGCAATTGTTATAAAAAAGGATTATTTGCGCACAGTTCGCACTACGACTAAAAAATACGACAAAAATAATGCGTCAAATAATGGCGCGAAATGAAATCATGACTTTTTTGTAAAATTTCACGTTACAAAATACTGGCTTTTGAGCCTGACGTTATATATAAATGAATGATTATATATTTTAAAAATGTAACATGCCTAAAATGTAACAAAATTCATTTTGTTCGTAATAAAATATTTTTTATTTTGTAATGGTGTTGTCGATTATTTCGACTTATCGAATTCAACATAACAAGTGATCTGTTTCTTTCGGTACCATCGCTAATGTTTAAAAAGAAAAAGAGTTCACTGACGTAACTTTGTAACGACGTCAGTTCTTTGTAAAAAGTTTAACAATATCTAATAGGGAATATTAAATAATATGGGGTGTCTCCCTTACAAGCTTACTTTGTAAAATTTTGACGTATTGTCAAATGTGAGTTATTAAAATGGCCCTACTTTAGTTACGGCTGTGCGTTGTTTGACTGTCACTTCATAACGAAAAAGTTTTATTTACAAAAAAATAAAAGTTTATTTTATTTACGATCTTAACAGTTAGGTACGATAAAAAATAAGAAAAATAAACTATATAAACGTCCTGAAATCCTTTACGAAAATACGATCACAACTAATCCTCGGCAAAGCTTATTATCACCGAAGATTCCTGTGTTTGTGGCGTAACGTACGGCGCATGGAGCTTTACGTGCGGGCTGACTAAGAGGATTTCAATATTGAGCTGTATTCAGTCGATGTAACTAACTGGTATAAGTATAGGACGTCCAGAAGTTCTTCGCGTTGATGACACTCCAATTAACCCACAACGCCAACTGGCTCGACTTATACTAGAATCGTCGGGAATATGGAATTGTCATTCCTCGCTAAAATAACTTTATTCGCCGTGCTCAAAGTTCAATTTAGCTTGTTAGCCAAATTTACTTAAGGCATTTTCAATTGTTGCCGTCAATCTACAATGAAACTTAAACACAGGAGTGGAAAGCTGGCGTTTGTGTGGGTTGTCATGTAAAACTAGAGCTATATACGGATCTTTTGGCGCGTGGATGATAGAGACAGCGCCTTACAGGTAACGCAAACTGTAAGGCGCTGTCTCTGTCACCCACGCGCCAAAAGTTGCTTGTACGACTTTAATTCCATATCGAACGTGAACAGAGTATACTCAGTCAGTAATGTCAGTGAAAAACGAATGTATTCGTAGATTCAATTAGTTACACTAATTTTTAGGAGGCGACCATATTAAGTAGTCCTCGACGGAGCAATACACAATTAAGACTAGATTATTACTGACAATTGTTAAACTCCATGAAAGCTTGCCTATTATAATGAAAATTAATAAAACTTGACCAAAAAGCGAGTATCAATGACTGGGCTCAGCCAATAGCATACATTCCTAATTCCGTCACGCAAAATCATTTTGTAGCTTCCATCGTTCTATGCGATAAGGAACTTCATTCCAATAGATATTAGTATCAACGCTACATTAAGCATTTTATGTACGTTCAACACGTCATGGGTTAATTACTTATTTTTCCCGAAAATAAACTAAAACGACTGTAATCTGCTTATTTTGCTTTCCACTGCAATGCATTCATTTCCAGTTATGTACTCGCAGCTCAGATGTTTTGAGTCCATCTTGCTAAGCCGGAGCTAAATCTTCTTTGAATGTGCTGCGGCTGAATGTGGTTTTTGTGTAGAGGTTTTCTACTGAGCAGTTGAAAACACACGATATTGTGTGTTATGAACTAGATTGTGTTGAATTGTGGAACAACTTACGTGGTCGGGGTATAGAACAGCTAAAACAAATGCTGCAAATAAAAGATGCTGCAATGGCATCAGAAATTATTAAATGCCAAAAGAGATAAATGTTTTATTTATTTTGTATATTTTTCTAGCTTCGTGAACATCGAAGGTTGTTTAGTAAATTGGACGTACTTCACGATTGTATTGTTTAGTTGGATTCTGATGAGTCCAGGGATTTTCAGCTTGCCGATTAGTTCAACTAAATTAGAAATATACAAACAATACTTTGGAGTAGCTATTGTAAATGTTTGTGATGTCTAATTTGCCAGAATGCTATTGTTGTTTTGTTTAATCATCTATTACTTTATTATTACACGCAAGTTAGTTAAGAAAAAGTCTGCTATTTAATGTTTGTTTATGACTTTATTTCACATCTTTGACAAACCTAAAAAAATAAGAGGTTCTTAATTGAACTGTTTTTTTTGGATTCAACCCCATAACTATATTAGGTATATATACTGGATGAACCAATTTCTTTAATTCTTTTTATATTTGAATACCGGCGCCTTTTTATATTTGAGTAACTTTTGAATTAATGAATTGAATTAATTAAGTCATATGAACAATAACCTACCCCGTCTGCTCTTCCTTAACTCTTTCGGTCACTTGCGAAATGAGCTCTTCTATTAAACTTATCAATACTTTTTGTGCCAAATTAATTTGTATAATGCACATAAAAATCCCCATTTCCCCAAACAAATAGTGCGCCCTGAGGGTGAATTTCAATATTTACAATTAAGCCTCATACTGTCATACATTTTCATCAGCTTTTTGATAAGGTGATGTTTGTAAATTTAAGCTTATTAGATGATGTAGCTCAACATGAAATATTTGTTAATGACTGTAATATTATAGTTTCTCTAAAATAAATTATTTACCAGTATTAAACGTTTACTGTATGTATAGTTAAAACAATATTAATAGTTGCGGTAAATGGTAAGCGTGACTGGGCACAGATAAATAACAAATGAAAGAGTTCAGCGATAATTTTGAAACAGTAGGTAGGTATTACCATGGTATTACTGATTGCGACCCGACTTGTCGTTTTGCTCTGAATTAATTAGTCTAATCTGTACTGTTCATTTTTTATGACGACCATGATAAAAATCTAAACCTTTATTGATCAGCATTTCGAAGCATTTTTTGCATTCGTGCTTTATAGGGTAATACAACTTGGTTGGTCTTGGTTGTTATAATAAGGTAGCAGTCGTAAAGCTACGTCGTAGATCTTCGAGTAGCATAAAAATTCCCCCTTCATCAATACGCACTGAAAAACTAAAAAATTGAGTAGTTTCCTTTTCTGGAGCCAATCGTAAGTTTGGTATCTATAAAAAAAGTACCTCTTCATGCTAGTCACATTTCATAGAACATACAAACGTTACAAATGAAATATAGCTATAACGCGTTACGCAAATATGCATCTGTTTTAACAAGAAGTTACGGTCCATGATATTCACTTCCAAGTTTATAATTATTTCTTTCGCTGCATCAGAGCCCAAGTGCAGCATAGTTAGTTAGCAACTAAGGAGTTGTGGAAAATAAAACTGTTTCAACAGATTTTCCTTGCGGATTTTATTTCATTAGCCCACTCAGCGTTGCAGGCGTTTCAGTGGCGCACCGTGGAAGGGTCCACTCAGCTAACGAATGGACGGAGTGTGGGTAAAAGCTTTATTTTGATTTTAGTACGTGCTAAATTTTGCTATTTATATGAAATATTTTAGCCGCCAGAGTACATTATTTTAATGTTGTTAGCGATGTCTCTGACTTTGTGCTGACAATGTTCTGATTGAAGAATTAAGTTACGTTCTTGTAGACATAAAACATCATACATGCGAAAATTTATGTTCTCCTATTACCCAATGGAATCCCTAGTATTAAATGATTCACCATTTTATCAAAGTTATGAAAACATAATTAAATAGGTAATATAATAATATTAAATAATAATATTAATAATAATAAGAAATATAAGATAAAATAAACATAACTTAGCCAAACCGTGGTAAATGCAAAAAATACGTTCATTAATGTATTTGAAGCAAACCTATATGAAATAAATGATTTGAGTTAAGAGTTTGAGTTTGACACTTGCGATGTCTAAATTACTCACAAAATTTAACCCACAAAACATGTATTCCAAAAGAAGGGAGAAGTAGGGAAAAAGTGATGAGGCGGCGAAGCGTTTATCCACGTCTGTCTTCGTTCATTTCAATTTTATAACTTTCATAAAGTCGGTAGATATAAAAGCACACTGTGTAAACTTATTGGTTCAAAATAAGCCTAACCGTGCGAGCGTGAAGCGGGGGTTTGTTTAGCAAATACACGTACACGTTTTATCGGGAAAAATATACCGTTTGGTTTCGTTTGACGTAGGTTCGAGGCTTTGCGGGCCTCGCGAACTTGTAATCATAGTCGACATACACGCTTTAGGGGTCCGTGGTTTTAATTTGTTTGCGTTTGTAAATTGAGTTTATTCGATAAACTCGACTTATTCGTATACGAGTAGGTATCTTACTTTTATATAATACTTACTGAAGACTTTGAGAAAATTTATAAGACCAATAGAAACTAAAAATATAACTTTTATAATTTTTTGACAAGCTGTACAAACACAAACGTATTTCTCCGGGTATCACACAAAAAACTGGTTTATATAATATCATAACATTATCAAACCAAACTCATAGATGGTAGCGAGGTTATCCGCGGGCATGTTAATTTATGGGATTTTTTAAAGATTTCATATCTTATAAATTATTTATTCACATTTAGTCACAGCCAGCCACAAAGATTCTTAACAATTTCATGTTTCATATTTAATGTGCTGAAATGAAGTACGGAACTCATCACTTGCACTTGTGGGATTTTTTCAAGCGTTCACATCGTATGTGCCCGCAATAACCGCTTTAAACTAACCCCTTTCATCTTTCTGTTGAACAAAAACCTCATTGTTTGCTTCTGACAGCTTATTGTTTCCACTTTTAAAATATAAACTCCACGTGACCCACGTGATTGGCGGCAGCACTGTCGTGTACCAACTTTGTATGTTTTCAGTTGAACTGTGATTCGCTTTTCTAGGAGCTCCTTTACATCTTGGGTTCATTAAATAGGGACTTGCTCTTGGACTTTAGTTCCTTAGAGCGGTTTGTAGTAAAAAAAAAAATTGAAAAAAAAAATTTTTTTTGAAACTATTTACTACTGCTAGAAATCATCAGTCTATTGTCTATTTAAATAGTTCGAGATCTAGACCACGCTAGACACCTTTTGCCCATATACCGCTACACCGAACCCCACTCGTGGACCCAGCCCCGAGGAGATGGATTTCAAACTGATTAATGAAGTAATATGTCTTACTCATACCATGTAAATTTATGTTAGAATATATCAGATGCGATATATAACAATATTTATAGCTTTTTATACAAGGCGGAATGTGAAACATGTAATAAGTATATTAATCATTCACTCGGCGGCACGAAAACACGGGCGTCAAATACTTCGGGACAAAAAAACTGTACACGTCACATTTTAATTTTATTTTCTCGCTTTGAATAATGTCCCGCTTTGTCTTTCATCGGCTCTGACAGGACTGACTTTGTTAATGACGTTTAAAATTATGACACAATTTTGTTAAGTATATTTTAGCCGAATGTGAATTTGAATTTGTAATTGCATAAATTCAATAGTTATAGATTAAGTTTGTAAACATTCCCTAAACGAATCCAAAACAACTCACATTTAATGGTAAGTTCGAGGTCGATATTAGCAAAAACATATTCTGGTCCATTAGGCCTAAATTTATTTTTTCTACCTGTTTGTACACGTAATCTAGCAATGGGCCCTAGCTGTTACATAAAATTGTTTATTAAAAAATGGTTAACAGTTGACAAATTATACAACGCCGACGACCCGAATGGCGCAACGGTTAACACCGGATCGCTGTTCCGAGGGGCCTGGGTTCGTTTCCCAGCGAGGCGTCAATTTGAATGATGAGTTTAAATTTCCGTTCTCGGTCTGGGTGTGCGTCCTTGTCTTGTGTGTTGTCCAAGGCACCGACGACACAGGGAATCCTAGTTTGGGGCTTGCAGTGTGTAGAGTTATTTATTATTATTATTATTTTGCATTAAATCGGTGTACATTCCGCATTTTCAGTGACGCTTGATCCAAGAATCGATGAGGTAACAGCTCTAAAGCTCTACAGGCTGATAACAGAATGAGTAACTAGTTTACGTGCACTGAAGTGTAATAACGTAGTAAAAAATATTTTTACGCGACACTACTAATTTACTCGTATATGTATTTGCCATCGTACGTGTCAAAAAACATTAAATTTATATTATGAACCATCGTCCAATTAAAATAAATGGAACTGAAACAATTAAAATTTATAGGTCCGCCGAGGGTTAACGTGGAAATAACCTGGTTTAAGTAAAAGCACTAACTTTCCACGAGAAAAATGTGAAACTGGTTATGAAAAGCACGTTAAAAAATTCATAGTCAATTTTTCACAACATAAAATGTCGGTCTGCTGATAAAATTCGTTTATAATACAATACGCGTGTTCGACACAATTCTCCTCCGCTTTATATTGATTTTAACTCATTAATCACTCATTACAAAGTACCTACGGGATTCTCCTTACAACTTAAGGCATAAACTCGTAGTGTGATTTGGTGGACCAGTTAGTGAACCCATTTTTTTCCTCTTTTAAACTTCTCACATTGCTTGCAACTGCCATTTCTCGATGTGTGAAACTTTTCTCCACAAGCGGTCGGTCACATATTAACCGCACCCATAGTACTTATATCCTCACCACAGTAGGCAGGTATATATAATGTTATTCGATTCGACCACGCACATCGCTAATAATGCCATTTCCGTTACAAAATTATTAAGAATGGCAATAAAATATTAAACAGAATATAAATTCTGGCAACATTTCCGATGCAAGTAATGAATGATCTGACGGGGGCGCATGAAATCAAAGTTTAGGTATACAAGGAGTACCTAACGCGAATCAAAGTATCCTTTGATCTCGTTATAGCATCGTGACTTGATAAATCGTTTATATATAAGAATATATAAGAATAACGCTAATTAGGGCAGACAATCAATGAAAAATGTTGCAAAAAATGGGATGATACTTAACATTAAATTTTCAAACGTAAAGAACAAGTTTCCCGAAGGGAAGTGAGGGCGTTCTTAGTATTACCCACAAAAACATTCTGTGAAAAAATTGCCAAGTCTCGATAGAGCTGCTTGTTTATCTCTAAAAATATATGAAATCTCTTGACCAAGTTGAGCCAAGTCTAAGGTTCTTTACTTGCTATTTCTTATTATTATATTTAATGTTATACGACTGGCTGTTGAACATTTTTTACACGTTAGTGGGTACAAGTTACCGGCCAAGTCACATAACGCAGCATGAGCAGACGAGCCACCTGATGCTAAGTAGTCATTGTCGCCCATCGACACGAGCAACACCAGGGGAATCACCAGTGCAACGCCGGCCTGAAGGAGAAATCTTTTTACACCTTTCATGAAGAGCCCCATGTCAAACGCTCTGGGAATACCTCAGAAGGAAGCTCAACAAGTTCAAGTTCGCAGCAACAACGATCGAGAAAAACGGACTGTATTCGTTTGCCACGAATCCAAGCGATGTGTTAAAGTGAGTTCGAACTACTCACATCAACTTGAAAACCGTATTTTTAACTGAAATCAAAATATTAATTAGTGTCAATGCAAAGTATACCTTGAGCAAAAGAAATTACGGCGGAAAGTCGCAGATTATGCCGTCCGCTGTTCGACTACAATTTATGGATGACTAATGATATTTCATTACAAATTGTATTGTAACTGCGATACAAGTTACAATTATGTGCACCAAAGAAAGGTCCTATTGTTAACAGTCCTTTATTTCACGGGAACCCAGCGAGATTATAGTCGTTTATCCGATGGCAGTGCGACGAATGACTCACCCTAACTTTTTCCTATGCTTAACTCCGCCAACTAACCATGAAATGAACCCCAATTTCCGAAGAAACAATTTTGTATGTGGGTTTCAATTTTCTAACGTTACCTTTTTTGAATAACGTAATTGCGGCAGCCGGTATTCGGTATCGTGATTTTACTGATTCGCAAAAGGTACATTTTTATATAATTCAGTAATGATTTGATGGTTTTATCGCATCAATTTAGATTTGATTGAGGTTGTAATTTGTCAAGATCGAAGTTCGGAAGGTCAGAGGATTATTAGTTAATTTCATGAGGCACAATTTTTGAGGTTTTATAATTTAAATTAGCTTAAGCTTGCTCATTGTTATATTTTTATGGCTATATATTCATAGGTTTTTTTTATTTGGATTATATGGATAGTACGATGATTGAATATACCTAGGTAAATGATGTGTGGTTTTGATTGCACTCACGATACAGGCAATTCAGCTGTATGACTATGAGAGTGAGGCATTATCATAACCAGTTTCAACGTTCTATCGGTTATAACTGTAAAATAAAAAAAATCCAATGAGCAGATGACCATCAAACGCCCGAACAGATCTTAATAATACCTAGTTCATAATTCAATTTTACGCACATAATTAAATTTTTTGTCAAAAATGACTTACATCATTTTGGAAAAGACCTGATACCTTTCAAACTATTAGTGAGGCCGCACACCAGTACCACATATTACTCGCAACATATATTTACGGCGTCACAATTATTGCGATATATATTATTTAGGCGGCGACAAATGTATTGTGTATACGCACATCGGAAGCACAGTTGTAGCGTCTAGTTGTATTGTCTTTCATTGTCGTAATGTCATTGTTGTCATTTTTGAAGCACGGCGCCACATAAAACGAACGTGTTCGATCTTCAATTCTTTTGGTACGACAAACACTTCGCTACAAACGGCACCTACTACAAATGTGTCTTTGATGTGCGGGTTTACATACAATTAATATAGGGGGGCGATATATAACTATATCGCGTTTCAAATGTGGCGCTACAATTATTGTAATCCAAATGTATCTCTGGTGTGCGGCCGCACTTAGACCGATATCTACCAATAAAGCTAAAAGCTACCGAAGGTAAACTGACACTGGCTTTTGATTTAAAAAAAACGCACTCAAATCGGGTGATCGTTTAGGAGCTACGGTGCCAGAGACAGACAGACACATACAGTCAGATAGTTCAAAGTTATAACACCCCTCTATTTAAGTCGACGTTTAAAAATTAAAAATACTGCTAGTTCTTCAATAAAATTGTAGAAAATAATGATTGGGTCATGATAATTATAGGTTACTATATCATTATCCATTCATAGAACGCTATTAAAACTAACCGCTAATGGTGGTCTAAGCCCCGTAACGATCATCGCCGCAAAATGACATTGGTCCATTAATTTTTAATGCAATCCTCGACGCATCCAAGCGATAACTCACAAATGAGTCATTAGAGCGACACCTGGTGTGATACCATTCATCACTCCACGCCTAATGGAAGCAAATAGGTAAGTGCTTAAAAATTACTGATTAGACCATATACTGAACCCAATTGTATACCGATAAAACAGGGTTAGTAACTCCCTGTGGTAACTTGACTTATCAGGGATTGAGAAGGCCTAGAAGTTATTACGTAACCTGGAAGACATCGACATGGTAAAGAGTTCTATCTAAATATAGCAAACGGGACCGAGGGTTTCATGAGCCATTCTAAAAAAGGAAGTGTTCACAATTGTTTTTGCCACAAGCAGTCACCCATTTAAGATCCAGTTGCACCCACCATTATTGAACACGGAAGATCGCTGAGAAGTGACACAGGCCACCGCCCTATGAGCACTAGAGAATGTATCTAGAATTGTTTACTCATCTTTCATCAGTATAATTGCATATCGAGAAACCGGAAGAGCAAATAATTAACTACCCACATAATCTGTTTTACCAATTTCCTAATAATATGAATAATAAATAAACATTGAAACATGGTTTGTGAGTAAACATTATTGTTTATTCACTAATGGATAGTTGAAAATAAATATACGAATTGCCTGTTTTGCTGATAGTACTATATGAATTATTGTTGTGGTGTCAATTCATGAAAGGTACCGGGTATGAGGACATTTACCTTAATCATCTTTTTTATGTAAATAACCCACTATAATCTGGCCGCGCTGACTATGCGTTCCTGAAGTCTGTCATTCTGGGCGATGTAACTTTGAACTGGCGTACAAATTAATTGTCAATTTTTTAATATCTTTTAATTGCCTTATTAACGAGTGATAACATTAAAATCAAACATTAAATCGAATAATTATGCCAACTTACAATAGTCGTATTAATCTTGGGCTAAAAGTATTACAATTACTTAAATAACAAATATAAAAACAAATACCTTTTAAAAGAAAACCACGTCAAACGGCGCTCGTTCAAGGTTATATTCATGTCATATCAACTTTTTTTTTGTAGTGATGAGACATAATGAGGCTTTGGGCAAAACGTCCCACTCTGAAAACGTCCCACGGGACGTTTTTGTCCTTTGATTTAATTTAATTTTTTAAAGCTAAAAGCTAAATTCTAATTAAAACAGATATTATGGCATTTGTATTAGTCATTGTATAATTATTTAAAAATAATTTATATTAAGTACTGTATTTAAATTTCTTTTTATTATCAAATAGAAGCTAACCTTAATATTTATAGTGAAAATATCTTACACACGTATGTAGATTTTTCTGCCGACTATATAATTTAATTTTGAATTTCTGGGACCAATCGACCCAGTCAAAAAATTACGGGGGCGAAACGTCCCATGGGACGTTTTCCGAGTGTGACGTTTTGCCCAAAGCCTCTTTATTGTACATCACTAGTCATGATGAATTGACAGACTTCAGGAACGCATAGCTAGCGCGTTTCTACTATAACGGGCTAAGCCTCCTCACGGTAACCGGGTAAGGACACGTTGTATCGATGTCATTAAAAACAAAGGCGTCAATGTTGCGTTTTTGGATAAAGAGACGAAAAAAAAGAAAGATGCTCTCAAACTCTCATTTAGAAAACGATTAGTCGTTGGACGGCTAATTAGAGTACGAAGGTGGTACAGGCAGCTTTGGCATAGAAAAGATTATATAGACACCAGTAAATATAAATAACAATTATGGTTACCTACATCCCGCAGCCATCGTTCATGGAGTATTTAATCAAAATCATGTTTTTATGAACAGTCATAAATGGCGTATGCAATAATTATGTAGTAGTGATGTTGCCGTAGTTATTAAAATTGAGTATACTCCACTCTAATTAAATATACAAAGAGACGAGGAATTTCCAGTCTCTGTGTATTAAGACTTATTATAAATAATATTTCTTGAAGAAATTATATTACAAGTATTAATAATTATGTATGTTGTAATAATGTTAATACTTAACGAAAATATGAAATTCCATCCTTATTGATTTTCGCAATCTCAGTAAAAGCATGTAGGTATGTTTTGCCCCTGTAGCTCGGGAACACAATACAAGCTACGGTATCCCCTGCCTGTCGTACGAGAAAGGGGGCTTTCGGGACTGCGGGCGGCTAGAGTTCACTCGAGGGAGCTCGAACCACCGTATTAGTGGCCGCATACCGTACGCAGGATAGAATGGGCACACGGCCCTGGCAGAGCCCTACGAAAAGGGCATCGCGCTAGGACTCCGGTTGCGTTCCATCGGAGATCCCGGAGTCCTCCAAGTAGCACTGAGGAAGGCCATCAGGGGGAGGATTTGGTCGGTAAGAATCCCACGTAACGCTGTGTCACTCCCACGGCACCTGGTTCCTTATGAAGCTTTCCCCCTCGGTGACAAAAAAGGCGTTCGAATGCGACTACGTAAAATTCACCCAAATGTCGTATTGGGTGGTACTGCATGCTCGTTTGCTATCTAAATTCCATAAAAAAAAACACTTTTGGGACCCTAATTGTGAAACTACTTTTTAATAGCGATAGTAAAACAATTCAAAATCGTGAGTATCCAGTATATTGCGATTTATACATTTTGCGAGTTGCATTCATTTTACGTTATGCTCCGAAGGGTTTTTAAATACTTTCTGTCTTAGGTCCTAATTAATAAATATTTACCTTTGAATTCAAAGAATCAATCAATCATCAATCAATCTTAATACAGAGACAAATATATTTTTAAACATGGAATAATTTATACTGCGTTTATTACTAAAGCTTTTTGAGTAGGTATTGGACCGTCCAGACTATCTACCTTTATCAGATCTTATCAATTATACTGCGGCACAAAATCGACGAACTAGAAAATGCATGGTTATCAAAAAGCGCTTGCAAGCGTAGACTACATCGAACACTGTCAATATTAGCGGAACTGTTTAGCCATGGAAACGAGACTGGACGTGAATAAATAATGCAGCCAGATACCATTATGTTATGGTAATGACTGCACCATGAAGATGGAAGAGGAAAGTTAAAAACCGTACAGGAAGAGAGGTAATTAAAAATTATGATGAGTTTCATATCCCTTGCTTGAAAAATGATTGATTAACTATATTCGAGTTCATTCAGGGTAGTATCTACTACCAAAGTCTGCCAAGGTATTCAGTACCATTTTTGCCTTGTAATAATTGTTATAAAGGCAATTGTGTTCCGGTTAAAAAGGAGTGGAGCTGGTTTCTTTTTAGAGGCGATCATTTCAGTCCGCGAGAAAAGCAACGCATCAGTGACCGAATGAGAACGAAATTTTCATAAACAATTACTTTCAACAACTAACAGGACTTACAGTCTCTTAAGTGATAACTTATAGTCCTTACTAGACTAGTAGTCAAGTCCTAGTCCTACACTTATTAACAAACTAACCTACTAATGTTCTAACATCATCTGCTAACCCACCTTGGTCCCCATGTGAGTCTTGTTCCAGGTCGGTCACAGTGGTCATGGGCTGCGGTGGTGCTGTATACTCGTTTTCTACCTTAATTTCATAGAAAATGACAAAGAGACACACTTGCTTATGAAGTATAATTCATTGAATTGTCATCATACAGTGTGTAATAGGTAATGATAGGGTTATTTGACAACTTTTCATGAAATCTCTTTGTGCGCTATAAAGTAAACAGGCACAAGGCTTACTTTGTTCTACAGCTAATATTTGCTCAGTTGTTAACTTCAGTAAACGACTGCTGATGTATTGTCGTATATTTATTGTGGTTCAACTCAATGAGTGTCTTGCTTCCTGTCTACGTTAGATCAATATGACGAGTAGGTACGTAATGATTATAATATTTTGCACGTGGTAATAGAGCCGCCGCTAGCTGTATGGGCATGGGCGTCCGCGTGCATAATCATGCATGCAGTTAATTCGCCGCTTCCCCCATGGGGGCCGTCTGAGTGCGGTGCACGCATTGCACACCTGCTTACGGCGGCAAGGTAGGGTCATTACTGCAGTGATCAATGATGATTACAGATTAGGTATAATTTCACTTGTTGCTTTCTGCCCAATATGGGATTCTGATTCGAAGAACAATGGAGGCACAGAAATGCCACCGTTAAGAACGCCCTAACAACTTTTTCACAAAAGGCGTTTGCGGGGCATTTAATGGGTTCCAGATGTATTTGTAATCTGTTATCATGATTACATTTTGTTCATCTCTAGCATACTTCATTCTCAACCCATAACTATCCTTCTTCGTATGTACGATTGATAAATATACCTACATAAAAGATATTTGAAGAAACTGTAATCGAGGGTGAAATTAAAGCACAATTTGTTCACGGTGCGCTACGACATGGGTTATTCATAAAAGATTTAACTAGAGTGCTCCTTGAAGGAAGCAAAGTGTACATATATTGCATTGGCGAATTCACTTGTGTTGCTCGTGTCCATAGGCGACGATGACCACTTACTGGTGGCTCACAAAACATATACCTATCAAAAATATTCAGTTTAAAGGTTTATTCCATTGCATTCGATTGCATTGTTTCGAAGCGAAGCGAGGGCGGGTTTCCTAGTAAATAAATAAATCTTAACTCTTGACTCATATTATCAAACAGTACAAAAACGGGTCGGAAGTAGTCAGTTGCAGTGCCAATATTAGCACAATTGTTTAGTTGCATTAAACTGCAACGAACAAAGGCGGGTGGTGGTATTGTCTTCAATTAGGTCATACCAGTGAACGACCGACTACCATTTCCGATAACGCTCTCTTGGTGCACTGTACAACTAACCTGAAAGTCATCTATTTACTTTGTGGCCATAGAGTTACGGTCTATTAGAATTGTACCTATCAAATGCTTTGATTAGGTACCTGTTAATTTTTTTAGAATTGTATAAATATTTTCAAGATGTTATGTTCCCATAATTATGATTACGATTTATTGAAATCAACATAATAAATATAAAAAAATCATAACATATTAGAAGTAGCTTATGTATAGAAAAAATAGACGTGGCGGCTTACGCAAGATAGTTTAGTTTTGTAATGTTTACAGAGGTATTTTAATGTTATACTTAAATTAATTTCCATGCAAAACCTTCCCATTATTTAAACCATCTAAAAACTTTTGGTTCAATACGGAATGACTAGTAGATGCCTTTTGGCATATGTTTTAATTACAAAAGTCATGCCATGGATTTAAATATACTGTTACGTGTCAGGAGTAATGGGTTCGAGAAAACATCAGGTAGGTAGGTAAGTTGTCACAATACTATTACAATGACAAAATCATTTCTGATAGATATCTAGCTCTATGGTGATACGCTGCGTTATAATTCATAATTATTATGTTCATGTTTACACATCAGGCTTGGAGGCTTTTGTTATAAATTAAGTGCAACAAGTTGATGAATATTTTTTTAAATTTATCGATATTCATTAAAATCAAATAAGATAATAATGAGTGAAAGTTAAATGTTTTTTTTCTCTCTCATTCATCAATAAATAATAATAAAAAAAATCATTAGTACATAATTTTCTTAGTGACTAATCCTAATCTTAGTTCTTGCTACGTATGGATCCACAAAAGAATATAGAGAAGAATCTTATAGATATTATTAATAGGTAACTTTAGCTAAACATGTTAATGATGAATGTCTCGTACATTAATTTCTAACCGCTCGTACTATTCTCAAATCAAATTTAGTCATAATTACTACAAGCTTTTCGCAGTTGTCGAGTTAAGAACACGTTCTGGAAGCGGTTTAAAATAGAGCGAAGACAATTTAGCCGAGTTAGTCACTTGCGTGATTCATTCCACGTGCGGGATGGTTACGGGTTACTCCATGTTGAAATCTAATGAAACGTTATTGTATTTAGCTTTGACCAAGACCATTCCATCACCATGTCCACTTTTTTCACCATACCATGACGGTTTTTTCCCAAAACCACTCACCGTAGGGATTTGTTACGGCGGTGGCGTAGTTTGACTGTCGAAAAGTGTTTGTAAAAAGCCTACTACGAATAGACAATTCTCATTCTCATTTTGCTTTAACCCATTAATGGCCTACTACTGAGCACGGGTCTCTCATAATCACTGCGGAGGCCAATCTTAGCATCAGAAGTTTTCATACCTACTACTTTTGTTATAGTTTAATGACTGTTATCTATCGATAAAAACCGGGACCGATGGCTTTACGTGCCTTCCGATACACAGAAGCGCTCAAGAAAAGGCCTTTCTGAGATTAGCGTTAACATCACTACAGAAAAATAGACAACAATTCTAAAAATCATTGTTTTATTACTTTTTATTTTATTTGATTTTATTTTTACTGCATGAGCGCCCGAGTTCAACACCGTTTTATAACCCCCTCCCTGTCGTCGCTTCATCTATGAAGCTGATATCAGTGTATTTCTATTGAAAGATTATCCCGCGCAGCCCCTCTGTAGTCCATTTGCCGCCCGCGAGCATGCCCGCTTTGCACGCCCACTTATAAAGGCCGTGAATTTATCTAATCCCGCGTTCAGACTTGCTAAATGCACTATTGAACTTTCCCTTATCAGTAAATCAAAGCCACTCTTTAGTCTGAAAGTCTGTTTACAAATGAATATACGCAGATCTATCAACTAAGTATTTTCAGGTTAATGCGCAGTTCAAGCTACCGTCTGTCAGTGATTCAGTCCGTTGTCAGTTAATTACTCAGTCATAATTTTAATCTTCGTTTTGTAAGGTACCAAAGTAAATATTTAAGATATTCCGAGGAAGATAAAGGTTCTGGGAAATTGCGACAGCGGCTAAATATTACTTGTACAGAGTAAAGTAAAAGAGTACTTATCTATACTTTATAATATTGGGATTACTTTTTAATATCTAATAATACACACACTTTTAATACATAATATTTTGGACACTATTCAACTTCTGCCTTGGTTGGAATCGCCATGTGAATGAAAATCCGGCATTGTAACTATTAAGATAATAAGGATCATCAAATGAAAGTTAAGAAGGCGATCAATACAATTTTTTTCCAATTGTGTTTATCATTGATATTTAAACTTCTACCATAGTTACACGTTACGCTATAATACGTTAGGTGGTTATCTGATAAGAAGGTAACAGAACTGGGGCAGGGATTGTTAGTGATGGTTAATCCTGTTATTAGTTGTTAGTAAGAGTCTTGTTCTAATTGAGTCACGGGTGAGTTTCTACCTTTATCGACTTTTCCCCTCAAAATAATGTAACCGGATATTATCTCCTACATTAATATTAAGTTACATTTACTCGTAGTAAGTTTCCTTATAATGACTTATACTTATAGCGCGTTATGAATTTCAACAACACCGTTGACTTAAATTATTACTGTTATCTTAAGCGTTCATTAACGGATTCATTAATGTGCTTAGTTCTCCCCGAGTGAGGCTCGGATAAAATCTTCTGGAACATTCGGAAAATTTGTATGTTCTAATTGAATTAAGTCGTATCTTACGCCTCTCTTCACAACATTTTCCGCCAATATTATGTTAATGATTCTTTAGATTATGACTTTAAACTTTTGTAGATAATTAAGGATTATGCTCTTTATGATGATAATATTTATGTATTTTATAATGATAATATTAATTGAAATTTATTTATTGAAACGTTTATAAAAAGGTAAGCTTCCTTTCATTGATTCTTGAGTATGCATACTACTAGTACATAATCGTAAATAAACATTGTAGTAATTTTATCAAGTTTATCTTATTCAAGCACAATGTAGATCAAATTACATTACTTAATGAAGATTTCAGTATTTTTTTATGAAATTAAGGTACAAAACTACACCCTTCCGCTGCCGCCCATGATGACTTTGACCTAAAACAAGACTCAATTCAGCGACTAGGATGTTTACTCCAGTTCATAGATGGTGTTAAAATATTAGTTAGTTAATAAGTGCGAGGACAGGACTGTTAGTGATATTTAGTCCTATTAGTTGATGTTAGTAATAGTCCAATTAGTGATTATTAGTATGAGTCTCGTTCTAATTTAGTATAATTATGCAATAGTGCCCAATTCATTTTAATAGTATAAAATAAAATTGCCCATCCCCACACTAGGATTCCCTGTATAGTACTATATAGATGGCGTAGTTGGTTTTTTGCTACGGTCAGCAATGTAATCATGGACCTTTACATCGGAGGTAGGGTTGCTTCCAAGTAGCCTATAAGTACTTCAGGCGCCAAAGATATTGCATTGCCACTCGCCGCTAAAAACAACTTCATTATTTGAGCTGACAGTTTAATGTAGCTTTTATACAAAATTTACTTAAGGTGTTTTCTTTAAATTCTTGCCGTCAATCTATAATGTACCTTTATGATAGGGGCGTAAAGTAGGTTGTGTGGGTTGCAAAAAAGAGAATTCCATCTCAAACGTTAACGGAGTACAAGAAAGTAATCGAGTTCCTAATATTCATCAAGTTTAATTTCTACGAGGTTTCTTTACAAACATGGCATGGGATAAGATGACAAACTTATTCCAAAGAAGTTTTCGAAAACTCTAATCTAAGCCCTTAAGTTCCAAAAGCCAAGTTCAAACTTCAAAATTAATTCAAGCTGACCCGCCATCTTGAGTCATCCATTTTGAAAATTTAAATTCGGAGTGCACTTTGGCCCACGAGTTTTGTTCGGTCAAAGGTCTAACGAACTCCAATACTGTGGTTTTAGAATTTCTCCCTGACTACCTTAAAGTTTACAAGTGCGCAAACTTTTACGCTTTTAGGCCCTATAACTTTTGATTAGAACGGCTCCAGACGTACCATACTGTCTGTGGGGGCGTCGTAAAAACATTCTAAATGTTTGTCACTTAAGGATTAAAATAGAAGTTACTGTTTTGGTATGAACTTAATGGTTTTGGTTGCAGCTTGGCGGATAAAATGCGGATATTTTGCCACTTTTTGGTTAACAATGCGTTCGCAACGTCGCGACGTTGCGAACGCATTATTTTTGTCGCGTTATTGTTGAGTTATCTTGTAAGATAGCTATTTAAGTAAGGCGATTTTATGTTACCCCTGAGTTACGAGTGTTGCTAACGTATCAGTGATGTTGTTATATAAGGAACGTGCAGATTATTAACCTTGTCGTCATTATTATCTTCTCGTGTTCTACAATTAATACATACACTTACAACCTCATATCCCGCAGTAAGATTCATAATGATCAATCCGAGAACAAATTGTTATCGATCACATAAATATCTGAACAGCCAGGAACCGAATCTTAGACCCTTTGCTTCGCGGGCAGAACGCGTGTAAAATTTTCCAACCTGCGTTTGACTAAGTATGTTATAGCTGCTAACTACCTGTAAGTTACCAGAAGAAAGTAAGAGAGGCGAGTGAACCGTGGGACAGATTTGAGTTGGGATGATGTCAAACCATAAACGCAAAAAATTTGTTCGGCAAAAACCGTTACGCAATGTGAAACAGAAAATAGTATCATTTTGGCTCTATTTCATATCATTGGCGTAAGTTGCTCCTTTTCTTGTATGTGCTCCTTTTGTTGTACGACCGTTATACATATATCGGTCGTACAACAATTGTTACGAATAGGAGATGTTATATATCATCTATAATTTTCGTACTCTTCTACGTCTTTGTGTAAAATGAATCATCAAACAGATACAGATCATATAACAACCATAAATGGGATCAGGCATCGACGTCATACAGCACTTACGATATGCTTTGCGTTACGGATGACATAAAAACTGAAATAGGTCGTAAATAAACCATTTTGTAGCCGTAGATTATTACAGTTGATGACTAATTGCACGTTTAAAGCTCACGTGTGTCTCGCGGAAGCTTCTCACTGCGGCGACAATGAGTTTTGTTGTAAACGGGAATGGTTTCAGTAGTAAATGACATGGCATAAACATATTACGTTTTTATGGTAATATAATCTTTATTTGATGCCTATCACTTATAACGAAATATAAATAATATAGTAACAAATTTCATTATAAATACTTCAAAATACATTTAATTTTTCAATGATCAATTCCGTAGAGAAAACTTAATTATAAAACATTAATTAAGTAGATGTTTTCATTCTTCTATGTATATCCAATTTCATAATAATAATATAATAATTTTACATTCCCCTATTACATAATAGGTCTCTGTGATGCAATACTACATAAATTAAGTAGGTTTCTATAAACGTATTATGAACGTCCAATTAAGACTCACTTCAGAAGGTTCCTGCTGTGGTGAGTCTCCGATAAAGAGAAGCCAAAACGCAGAAAATAAGGAAAGATAAAACTCATTTGCAAGAAATGTATCATTTATGATTAAGAACTCATTGTTACTTCCCTTTGACCATGCGGGCGAAGCCGCGGGTAAGAGCTAGTTAGTTAGCAATATAACATAACCATTATAAAAATATAAACTATTTACTAAAGACCCTTTTATCGACGTGGCTTCAAGCTTTAACCCTTAATACCGAGCTTACTACTGATCACGGGTTTCTCCTCATCATTGAGG
This sequence comes from Hesperia comma, assembly GCA_905404135.1. NCBI lineage: Eukaryota > Metazoa > Arthropoda > Insecta > Lepidoptera > Hesperiidae > Hesperia > Hesperia comma. The sequence goes on along the minus strand of FR990031.1, from coordinate 9,867,936 downwards.
AGGCCTGGAATACTCCATCACGCTACACCCCAGTGCGAATTAAGAAACACACTGTTTTTTATTTTTTATTTATTTTTGGTGCCACACACATTTTTTTTATTTTTATCTTTATTCAATCTTAATTGTTAAGATACCTACATGTCCACACGTGCCAAACTTTTCGGTTACCCTACCCATCAGCAATGATGGCGCGTAGTAATGATGACTCACTCTGTAGTGAAATATTGTAACACGAATGTGTAAAGTGTATGTCAGTCATTGGTTAAGAATTTTGTATCACTAACAGTACCTAATAATGTTGGGTGGGTGCCTAGATCGATTCATAGAAGTGTAAATAGATTTACATCAGTGTACCAAGATTATCAGGTTACATTTTTTAGTGAATAATACAACATTTGATTATAATGTGCGTATGCAGCGTATCTTTTTATTTCAATTTCATCAAAGTGTTTTTTATGTTGATAGCCGATAAAGTTGCATATGAGATCGAAAACCACAAATGACGTGCTTTGTGTGGTCTCAAACTACCAAATTACATCTTTTTTTTATAGCCTGAAGGGCAGACGTAAGAGCAGACGAGCTACCTGATGGTAAGTGGTCATCGTCGCCCATCGACACGAGCAACACCAGGGGAATCACCAGTGCAACGTCGGCCATCATCATCATGTATCATGTTTCATTATTTGCCTTACAAAGGTTCATCTTTGATTAATTAAAAACATACATGCAAATTTATCTTTGACGATGATACACTTCCATATAAACCACTACCCTGTAGCTCAACCCTATTTCCGCGAAGCGAAACCAATGTCCTTTTCCAAGTACAACTCTATCCCTGTACCTACCGAATTTTAGGCAAAAAAGCCTAACAGACAGACAGTCAGAGTAACTTTGGCATTTATACCATAAGTATGGATTTTCACCATCATTAGACTTCAGTAACACCAATATCGTCTATGAAAGTAAAATTGGAGCTTCGTTTGAATTTACGTCGATTTAAAAATAGGCACTATGAATATTTGATTGTATGAATAGGTATAGTTAAAATAATGAAATACCTGTTTGAGTGTTTTTGGTAATTCAATCCCAAAGGGAAGTGAGAGAGATTAAGATTAAAGTTTGTTTGAAAATCAGTAAAAAGTAACAACTTTACGGCTACCAAGCCACTCACAGGTAACCGCTACTTTATGAATAATAAATGTTGATAGAGGCATGTATCTGTGCGCTAGGGCCTTAAATTAAATCTTAGCAAAAAACAGATTTAGCGAGTGTGTACGGTGATGTTTTGAGTTGAAACTCATAACTTTACTGTGTTGAGTTACTTAGTTTGTTACAAAAGTCCTAGGTAATGGCACCAGCGACCAGCAATGCATATTCATTGCATAAAAAAGGAGAACCGCACTCCAATATGCCGGCGTGAATTGGCGAAATTGGCGCTTCGGACGCATCATTTGATTGTACCTAAGGTGTAACTCGATTGTATCGAAATGGAGCATTTCCATTGCTGGGTTAATATGTCCAGTGCTGTGTGAGGTTATTTAACTCTCTCCAAGTGATCAGGCTTTGTAATGTATAATTGTAGGTAAATATATAATACGAGATATGTGGACAAGTCAAGTGGTAAATAAATAAATAAATAACGCTACACACTCAAATCCCCACACTAGGATTCCCTGTGTCGTGGGTGCCTTGGACAACACGCAAGACAAGGACACACACCCAGACCGAGAACGGAAATTTAAACACATCATTCAAATTGCCGCCTCGCTGGGAATCGAACCCAGGACTCTCGGAATAGCGATCCGGCGTGTTAACCATTGCGCCATTCGGGTCAAGTGGTGTGAGGTTAATGAGGCTAACGTGGCTTGCATCGTTTCAAGCTTGTCAAAGGAGAAGCTAATAAGGCCGAGTTCTCAAAATTGTGAGCTCAGCTAATGTGAGCTTAATTTTATAACCCGTAAGACCTTATGGATATCGTGCAGGTTAGGTGAATATCAGTGATTTTAAGATGCATCACTGTGACATTTGTCATTGTGTCACGTGCCATTGGTTCATCATCCTTGTTGTAGTGAATAAATACATATTGACAATTTTTTGATACGAACAGACAATTGAGCTAAAGAAGTCAGACCACGTGCCTACTTAGCCCACAGAAGAATAGAATTCACTTAGCAAATTGACTATATTTTATTTTAAACTACTAATTGCCTTCGCTTCCTTCATGAAATGACGTCACCTTGAATGATTTGATTGTTACTTGAATGACGTCATTTGAAGTATCTTTCAATAAATATATTTATTTGGAATTCACATTCAAATAGGTAAATCTATTTCTGAGTTTGTTTCCACTAACCAAAAGACAAACCAACAAACAGACACATAGACAAATCTTATTAAATCATTGTTTTGGTGTATATCAAAGTTATGTCAAACAGATTTACATACATATCTTCTACATTCAGCCATAGATAAACATTTTGCATGTTTAGGTGATGAAACAGGTATGTACCTACCTACCTACCTATGTATAAATCTACAACATCGAGCAAAGTAAATTTTACGTAATGAAAGTTCGTGAAATAATGTTTGATCCTCAAATGAAATTAATTATATGTATTTGGTTCTTAAAAACATTGGGTCCTTTTCAGTAATTGAGGACTCTGGGGCATACTAAAACCAAAGTAATGGATGTCTAACATAATTAAAAAGTAAAATTATCTAAATGGTACAAGTAAATTTTAATGGTAAAAGTCACGATAACACTTGAGAAACTTTGGAGAATTTCGCATTATAATTTTTGCCCCTAATAGTCCATTGGAACTCATGAAATTAAATGTTAGAATTGGTTCTTTCTTTCTCTTTTCTTCTTCTTTTCTATTTTCAACGGATGACGGTGACCATATTATTTATTTTACAACATAAAAGTGGCTCGTCTGCTTATAAATCATACAACTATGCGCGGTTCCTTAGCTCACCGTAAACTAAGCTATCAACACCGTAAGCGGAAAAGCTGAGCCTTTTGATTCACAAGAAGCTAACATTATTCTTACCATATTCATTTACTTAACTCGTCTGAAACTCTCGCACACGTTACTCCGTTAATGAAACTGGGTTAAGTAATAAGAGGTTACTCGTATTCGTGGGAACTTGCTACAAAATAGTATTAAAGGAACTTCTCAAAGCTCTATCTCTATGCAAAATTGTAAATGAACTTTCTACTTTATTAAAATACGAAACTTGAAATTATTCATTGCGCTAGTCTCGGACTTACGTAATTGGGGATTAAGCAAAAAGGTTTGAGTCTAGATGATACAGTGGTGTTGCTTTTAAGTTAGTGCCAATTAGTTTCGAGAAGTAAAAAATATATGCGACTGCGGGAAAAGTTCTCACTAAATTGGATTTCGTTGCAATTGAGACATCATTCATGAGCTCATAGTTATCATAATATATTATCTAACATATATAATATTTTCGAAATAGTGATGACATGATACGATGATACCCATGTGGATCGGAATTTCTATCGGTCAAAAAATTTACTTGGAACTCTTCTTTTTTTTATTTTGATGTTTGGATTATTCCAAATACAAAAACCCCAAAATTCCCTCCAATATACGTATTTCAGTGACAATTAAAACCAGCAATGTACTCTGAACATCCATTTTATTCTCAACCAGCACCGAGACGGTCAACTAAACAATTCTCCAGTGACCGCCCCATAGCTGGCAACCTCGCCAACTCTGCAAGTTTGACCACAAGCTTACACTCACCCCTCAACAAACATCGATACAACCCAAAATCGCCCTTATTCCAACGCGTCAAGACATACAAAAAACATATTTCCTACCACACAGCCGCTGCAACAACTGTGTACGTGGATTATTCTCAAAGTGTAGTGTTAATAGTTATTGTTACGAGTAGAATTGTTATTATACATTTTTTGTAATGGAGCCAAAACGAAGAGGCGTATTTTTAAATTTGCCGGCTTCTCCTAATTGCACTCATTTTAGGAGCGATGCCAGGATTGCCTGTTAAAATGATGGAGTGAACGGAGTGACAATTACAGTCTTTTGCTTTCATTATAAATTGGACTTGAATGGAATTTTCTGAGATAAAGTTGGAAAAATATTAACTGTTGACTTACTGAAGATATAAAAAGAATTTATTGGTCTTTCGGCTAAAATTGATAAAGACGCTTATGCCACGAAGAGGTGGTGTGTTTCGATTTGTATCAACTGATAGAAGATTTATCAAAGCGAGTGACATTGTTTTTAGGAGCCCATTAAGGTGTTGAAGCAAAGAAATTGAGATATTTTCTCTATCATATCCAATATAGAGAAGCACCAGCTAAGTCGTTTCAGCTCTAAAAATAGATCTGAATCAAGGTAATTTGCAAATCCTGGATTTCTTTTTCTTACTGCAGTATTTCTGAGAGTGGTCTTAACAATGTAGGTTTTATTTTATAGGAGAAAATTGTGTATTGCGTCCTGTGTAGTCCTGAACGGATCTATAAGCACACACGTGAATTCTTAATGGAAATTTATGCATATTTATGCCCACTTCAATCCTTGAGCCACGACTACACAATAAATTTTGCAGGTGATCCTGAAAAAGCTGAGTGTAAGCAGATGAGCTCCAAAGTATCTCCGCCCAGATTACTGCCACTCTGTAACTAGTTCCACCTAGAATTCTTTCCAGCACTTTCTATATATCAAGTTAACTTGCAACTCGTAAGCTTTGCTAACGCATAGGACTTTTATAGGTCACGACACGATTCGGACGGTTTTAACCCGAAGATCAGAAAAGTTGCTTTGTGATATGTTACGAACTGAAATGAATTTCAGACTGTCACAAATAAATTCAGGATCAAACTCTACACACACTTTATACTTTTACGAAATTGTGTATATTATATAATTATGTCGCATCCTGGTCATGAGTACGGGTCATGAACTGATCAATAGTCCGTACTCAAAGTTGTTTCGGAACGCAAGCGCCACCTGGTGGAGCTGTACGGAGTCTGGGCAGAACGGCGGCGTGAGGTTGGCAGGCAATCTGCGGAGAATCGTTCCCACGTGCGCATGCGCCTCAGGAACTGTACCGCGTTTCGAAAACTAATTATTCTGTACCTACCTACCTAATCATTCTTTGTTAATTTTATAATCGGCAATAGCGAACTGTGATTGTAAATTATAACGGAACTTTTATTTCGCCCACAATAATGTCCCATCCTGACCACCCTGATCCGAGATATAAATTACTTTTGCAAAGGAAAATGTTACCAAATTAGGACCAAAGGACTTGAAGTGTGCATCGCTATCTATTGAAATGGTGTCGCTTGATGAAAATCATTACTTAATTATCTCATAATTAACGGTTCTAAAATATTTGTCAGTATAGGTATAGCCGGAGAATTTATTCAGAAAACCTTTTCGGGTTTGATAGTAGATAAACAAATTACTTGTAAGAAGAATGGAAAAGTGTTTTAACTAATGATTTTCGATATATTTATGTTCTTTCTATATGCAAAATTGACAAACAAGTATTTCAGTATAATAAACGCTTGGATTTCATGTCTTTTGATAATAATGTAATTAATTAACGACACGATATATCGTGATGTTAAAATAGTGCTGACTTTGCGGTAAGCCACGTACCTTGCTCGCCCCGCCCATCAATCTATGCTATCCACAATAAATGGACAGCCTCTGTGAAACACCAGGCAATTCAACACCTGGCTAAACAAAACCAAACCTTACCGCCATCGAAATAATGCTATCAGAACAGTACAAAAGCGGTAGCCGAGCGGATCTCGAGTCGAAATTGATTGTAGAACTCTTATTGTGCTTAATGAGGGAATTGAAATAGATAGAAAAGCGAATGGACTTCAAAGAAGTTCAATGAAGGGGTACGATTGCGCTTTTTACCAGTCACCGCAAGATATGGGAGTTAGCTTCGGTTTTTTTCTACGCTAGAAAGTATTAGTGAGGCAAGATCTGTTTATAAGTAGCGAAGTTCTAAGAAAACTTGTGTTTGTTGATCCAATACACACTTTCGTAATAATCAACGTTATTAAGCAGTCAAACTTCTTATGATCGTCGCACTTATTATTATTATCGTCGTATACTTATTCCACGTTATAAATCGTGTGTTTATTTTATTTATTTTTTTGAAAGAGAAAGTATTTTATTCTACAATTTTATGCTAAATCATAGTAGTATAATGTAAGAAAATATCTAAAATTCCAGTAACGTTTAACTTTTTCAATTTATTTCTATATAACGACGACCTGAATGGCGCAATGGTTAACACGCCGATCGCTGTTCCGAGGGTCCTGGGTTCGATTCCCAGCGAGGCGGCAATTTGAATGATGAGTTTAAATTTCCGTTCTCGGTCTGGGTGTGTGTCCTTGTCTTGTGTGTTGTCCAAGGCACCCACGACACAGGGAATCCTAGTGTGGGGCTTTGAGTGTGAAGCGTTATTTATTTATTTATTTATAAGATAAATTCGAAAAGTATTGTCAAGGCTACAGATAAATGGCGACGGCTATGGCTTCTATTGACGTCTCTCCACGCCTAGCTGTGATGTTTGGCTTGCCTGACTGTAGCAAAAGAACAGTTAATATGACTCGTCTTTGGCCTTGGCTTAGGCTTTCGTGCTACTATGGGGGAGATGCGCTGAGAAGCGACTCAGCGAAGGAACACATTGGCTGGTTGTGTGACGAATTATGTCACGTCCCTTACATTATTTTATTAGTTAAAGGCTGATTTACATTGATACAGTAGCTGGCGCCAGCATCACTGGATTATCAACGCTAATTTAACGGATACTGGATTTTGGACTGGATTGTAACATGTTTACACTGATCAGTGCTGATTCAGTGCCGGAATCTAGTTATGCTAGCGCTAACTACTGTATCAATGTAAATCAGCCATTACAAATGAGCCACCTGCTTGTAAATATAATGTTTATTATCAACACCAAAGTCCAATGTCCTACCGGCCAAACAAGAAAGATATAATGATTGGTTCTTACTAGCGGACGTTTTAAGAGATAATAGCTAATAAGATTGTCAATATTAAGTCCTTAAGAGGACACGTTTTATGTTGTAAGGGTAGGCAGACTTTGTTTTTATATGAATTGTTTATTGATGTTAAACTTTTATATCGACGTACTGGCGAGAAATTTTGTAGGGTGTAAACAAACATTTTTTCGTGGACGTGCGTGATATGTTTTCCTAAAGATGTGCGCAATTTGTCGGTTTCATCGTCAGAGTTAAAGATAAAATTAAATAAAAGCGCTAAAATAAATCCAAAAAAAAACTGCGTGTCGTAAAGAACTTTTCATACCCATGTTCACTAGGTAGGTGCGCGTTAACTTTTTTATTATAAACTAGTTTTTCCCCCATAGGTTCACTCGCGTTGATTTTTTTTCGGTCTATCCCCCTTTTTATCCCTTTAGGAAAGGAATTTCCAAAACTGCTCCCCTACACTCCCCCAAGGAACATTATGTGCCAAGTTTAAGCTCAGTAACGAAAAGGTGCTTTCTAACTGGGGCCTGTATGCGGAATACCTAAGTATGTAGCTACAATTAAAACATTAATCTATGACATGAACCTCCTTATTATCAATAACACCTGAATCTACATCGTTGATCTAAATTGTGAAATACCAATAGAACATACTGAATATGAATTCATTAGTATAATACGAGTATAACCTTTGCCGCTGAAATATTGCAGCGTGTTTATTTTAAGTTAAATTAAATGCACACATAACTCCGAAACTCATTGGCGAATGCAGTAAGAGGCAGGAATATGAAACATTTAGAACTTTTCACCACTCCACAAACTAAGTAGGCACTAGTGATGTGCCTGGCAAGGGACGACGCAATCAGGTAATAAATAGAATTAAACTTTGTTCATAACATGTTTAAACCTATTTAAAAAAAAAATTCAGCAATGACAACTCATAAAATGAGAACTTCTTTAATGTAATAGAAGTAAATTTAACACACAATATCACAGAAAACTCAAAAATATTCGTTAGATCTCGATCAAATTAAATGACAACACCAGACATTCACTAACTTTTATGTATATCTACCTATAAAAATATCAATTGATATCGCCACATTCACTGAAAACTTAAAACTTAAAAATGTATTTTGTCTACTTATAGGTTTTTGTCTACTTACATGTATATTAAAAATACCCTCCTTTTTTAAATTCCGGTAAACTATTCAAATTGATTTGGTGTGGTCAGAGTAAAGAAAATACATCTTAAAGGAGACTAGCAACTTTCTTAAGGACCTTGGGCCTGGAATATGAAAACATGTATGAGACATCGCTTTTTAGATCGAGGATATTGTTACCACATTGTGCATATTCCGTTTTTGCGGAAAACGATGGGAATAATGAAATATGGTCGTCTTACGCACCGCACAGCACACACTACTTTAGTCGCCGCGACTCAGCGATGCCCAATACGTATCGCCAACAATAGTATATCAATCGATACAACGGTATATTATTTCGATGCAAACATACAACGTTTAGATATATCGTAACGCTTCGCCGATATATCTAATCAAAAATATCAGATGTTGCCTCGTATAAGCTTGAAATTATAATGTTTTAATAATGATATGATGTAACTAGATTTTTAAATATGAAATGGATGTATTAAAATATGCAAGATTATTTGAGGGTATTGAACAAGCTCTTCGCTCCAGGCCCAAATCTGATGTTCTCCTTTTGCTACACAAATTAGTTATTTATTTTTTTAACGACGCTTTCCAAAATTTATGGATCTACTAAAAATATTTTTTGTATTTATTTATGAAAACTAACTGCTGCTTATCTCTTTTTAAATACGGCTTTTTTGATTTATACGAGGAATTATCAAGGAGTACGATGTTTTTTGTTTTAATCGGAAAACAAGTAAAAACATATCAAGGTCAATTAAAGAGTCCCGCCAGAAACCCCTATTGGGTGTTGATAATAAGACATAAGTTTTTCAATGCGAAACGACTGAAATTCAGAGGATTGAAGATGCACCTATAAATACCACAGTTATTAGACTGTGCCTTTACATAAATCCCGTCTTGTAGTGTTTGAGGTATCATTAAACCATTATTTTAGTAAAATCGATAAATTCCATTGAAAGTACAACGCGCCACAGTTAGTACAAAATAAGGACTCAGTTACAGTACATCACTAGCAGGAACATATTTCAGAGTGCTAATGTGTAATATGAAACATCTCCCAAAGCGAGATCCCCATTCAGATATAACTTGTGCACTTCATACTCGCTCCGGTTTAGCTAAAGCGGTTTGCGCAACTTATTCTGCATACACTAACTACTTACTAATAGACTTATGTTGGATTTTTTGGTGAATACACTCCTTGTCTGTATTGGGGTGACCCAATGTATCACTACATTCACTACATATAAAACAAAGTCGCCTTCCGTCTCTATCTGTCTGTGCTTTTTTAAGTCTTCTTCTTCTAAAACACAACAGATTTTGATGCAGTTTTCACCATGAGGTATTTCTCAATGAAGGTTTATGTATAGTTTATGTGTATCGTTTATGTTATTTAGATTCCCTATTTATCGCTCAGCGAAGCGAGGGAAGGTTATTAGTTCTACGTAATAAACCTATGCCGATGCTGATTGTCAAGGAGTTATACCTAACAGTCGACAGTTTTGGTTTTACGTAAAGCGCAAAATATTAATTTAAAGGTCCATTCTTAGCTGTCCAATCCTATTTCTTCCCTTTTTTCCTCCACCTCAACCTCTTTTCCTCTTCTATGCTTCCTCCTTTGCTTTTCTGTCTGTCTTACACTACTGTTGTAAAAGTATGTTTAAATGTATATTTGATAAGTTTTTTTTGTTTTTCTTCTTTGTTAACTTTATGTACGCCGATACCCCTAAATGTTATCTGTATTTCCTAGCTTTTGGTAGATTGCCTGGAAGAAATCGCTATGTAGCGATAAGGCCGCCTATTGTTTTGTGCTTTTGTAATATATTTTTTGTTTCTTTGTTTTATAATCCTGGTGTACAAACAATAAAGAGTTTATCTATCTATCTATCTAGGTTTGAATTCCGGCTGGTGGGTAGCTTCCTACTCCTTTGAGTCAGCATCCAAACTTGTCTTATCGGACTGAGAGCTTAAGAAGTAGGTACGGTCTTCCTTTCCACTCCTTTCTTTTTGGTCAGTGACATATCGGTCATATCTTTATTGTTTCTGATGTTCAAGCGTAACTGAGAACATTTACTTTTTACGTTTACCATGTCTATGTGTGTCCGCAACTTTACAAAAATATCATACATTAATAATTTATTTTAAAATAAGGCATACCTATCTCAACACTGAACATGGCAGACACTGTATACCGTTCACTGATCCTGGGGTAATACTCAAAGAATAATAGAAGAAAAGGTAATGCCAGTGAGACGTGCCAAGTGGACACGAAAGCGCATAGCGAATGATTTTATATTATTTTCAAAGGTTTTCGCATCTCAAGATAAGGCACGGCACAGATGGAAGAGTTAGGAGGTAGTTTATTTGAAGAGGGCAGGAGAGAGGCTTATCAAGTGAATATTAAAAAAGGTAAATAAATTTTCAGCAGAATTTAATAGGGCAAATATTTTTTTGCGCTATGAGTAGCATAAACGCATTTATTTTATTCATGCTCTAACTCAGTGGTACTCAATCTTTTTTATAGAGGCCACAAACATATTTTAGCCCATCCATCCCGGGCCGCAAGCAAAAATATTAAGGACTAAATAAATAAAACATAAAATTATATTTTTTATTATTTCTTTTAAATGAACATATCTTCATCATACAATCTTAACGTCATTAACATCCCACCGATACGAACGACAAAATATGACAATGTATCGTCGTTCCTTGTTCATACGTACTGCGATTTGCAAAGGATTGGATTAACCTGCCGGGTTTTTCCCGTTGGCTCCCATTCCCGTTCTCACCCGTCCCACTAGACCCCGAAAACGATTAAAACCTGCCTACTTCAGAGTTTAGTCTATGTATAATGTGGGAGTTTTCAAGAATAGAGTGAATTATTTTTAATATGTCAGTGCGTTCAACATCGTAATTTACAATCAGGTGGGATTGTTCAAAATCGCTGAACAGAAAAAAGCGAAAATATACATATACGGTCGAATTGAGAACCTCCTTCTTTTTTGAAGTCGTTAAAAAAGAAAGAATCTTGCTAGACTTGGAATGATGCTTTGTTTTGTTTTGCTTTGCGTGTTGGTTTTGTAAGGAATGCATAATTCCAAGAAAATTTGACACCTGACCGCCAAATTTCTCTTGTTCTTGATACAATCGTTCTTCCTCGTATCTATCTCGATATCAGTCCGGCGTAAGTATGTTTCGTGAGCAAACCTCGACTTAATGCAGATAGGATCAGGCTTTACAATCCTTTACGTACAAACGCGATAGATACTGTCGTATTAATGGAAAAAGCGCGTTGCGCCTTTTATAAAATCACTAATTACTGTTTTAATCCCATTGAAGGACTGGAAACATACAAAGAGAGTGCAGGTTCTCGCACTGGATATATTTTGCGTGTTGTAGAGATCCGCAGTACAAAAAATAAAATTGTAACTCATCAATGTATGTTCTTGGAATTTATGGAAAACTTTTTTGATGAATTTAGTAACGTAATGGATCCATAACAATAATTTTTAGAAGTTTTGTTCGTGTTCGTTTCCGCTACTCCTGTTCTTGTTACTAATATAATTACTAAGCTATTTACACATAATTATGCTTATTACTAGCACGAAAACATGCCATTAATGAGCACCTAGCGATTTATGCTTGAGTTCAATTTAGCTTCTAAGCAAAATTTACTTAGGACATTTAAATACTCGGTGTTAATCCTCAATTAATTTTAATTATACTTTTTAACAACGGCCGGGTATTTCTGCATGTTTATTTGCTATTTATCCTAAATCGGGAAAAAGTTCATGTGCTTTATAATATCGTATCTACCTACTGAACTCTGGCAGCCGCACACGACCCGCGCTTGACGTGTTATAAAGCCCAGGGCCACCCTGTTTATGTTGAGTTTATCTCCCCTCCGAGTTGTTGACTTTTTGTTCGCGTCTCCTTTAGGGTTTATGCAACCCAGTTACAAAGATACTGCATACTGTACCTACTCTGCGACCCTCCCTAGCACGCTCTGCCTTGCGGCTATTGAATAATATTATTGCATTTTATTTCTCATTCTGTATTCTTTACTGTTTTATTTCACGTACTGGCATTAAAGTAAAAATAGCTGCACAGAAAATCAGTTTTTTACGTAAGTAGCTGACACGTGCACAGCCGAGACTCGTACCTAATGATAAGTGGACATTTGATCATGGACATCAGTTAGGCATAATTTAGAGCTTTAGAGTATCATCAATGCGCCAGTTACTATGGAAAAATAATGTCGGAAATTAAGTTTATACTATTATTTATTTATTTATCTCTTTATTGTACACCAAGAACAGAACATTACATACAGGAAAAAACAACAACAACAGAGTACAAAAGGCGGCCTTATCGCTATATAGCGATCTCTTCCAGACAACCTTATGATATGGAAAGAGAGATAGCGGTAAAAAGGTAGAGGTAAGGTGCACGAGAAATGAATAGTAACTTAATATTAACAAAGTATACATATATATATATATACATTAGGAGTATTTAGGGAAAAGCGATTAGGGAAAAGCTATTATAGGTATTATAAACTATTATTAGTTTTATTGGTAAATTTTTCGTGAAACCTTTCCACTAAGCAGGCACTTTTTATGGTCTCTTCATGGTCAGTCGGAATGGGATTGGGGTCATTTAAGGCTGTCCCAATATGGCCAAAAGAGCTATAGAGAGCCTTGTAACCCAAAAATGTTTTTCTTTCTTGTAAATAAATCAATATACGTCCAAATGCGACTAAGCCCAATACACCTACCTATTGGACGATAAAACCTAATGGAATTTTTGATATTGGAAATCCGATTCCGACTCGGGTGGTAAATGGTTCTGTGAAGTTCCGTAATACAAGTAGTAGTGAATAGTAGAAGATGTATAGTTTCTTGTTGAAGTTTAAAAAAAAGCGGAATTTAAAATAAGTCTTTCTGTTATTAATTATGTTGTTTGTAAATTTAAATATTTTAGGTTCAGTGTATAATGTTAACTTTGAGTAGGTACATTCAAACACTGAGTAGGTACATACACATTACTTTTAGTACATAATGAATGTTACTTTATTTATGATCTTTTCTAATAATTATGCAAATAAAACTCATAAAAAATGTGTTTTGTAAGCTTGACGAGATGAAATCCTATAAACATGTTATTTTATTAAAATCCCGAAATAAGGTTATTTATTCACTTCACCGGGACGACACTTATTGTTTCACAAACTTCATATAGGTATTTGAGTCTAGCACTAAAGGTTTTGTTTCGACCTATTATTTAGAGAACCCTAACTCTGCGATAGTACCTATCACCGCAAACAATTCCAACAATTATCGGATCAATCAAACTACCCGATTTGAATAATGTCTCAAAAGAATTCGACGAGCGAACGAAAAAGCTGGCAGTGAAATATTGAGTCTTGGATGATAGAAATCAATTCAGTTTTTTGAGAATGTACCTGTCTTTCTGACGGGGAGCGAGCGTGCTTTGAATCGCAACTCGTGAATTGCGATGCGAGTCGCGTCCTCGATTTCTCTGACGAGAGCTAAGCCAGTTGATTCGAACGATTTGTCTTCTAATGTAACAGGTTGTTCGGTTTAATAAGATCGGAGGTCTAAGTTCGGATAAATTTGGAACTTCGGATGGACTAGTTCGCTGCCAATTTTACGTGAATTGTGCTCTTTTATACTTTTGGACTTTTTGAGACATTCGATCTTGCGTTGACGTTTGGTTTTGCTGTTTTTTGTCATGTTAACTGACTGTCTGTTAAGGCCATTTTGTCAAGATCAGAGCATCAAATTGCAATTACAACAACAATTTTACTACAATTTTAAAACGCAACAGCCAAAAGATTCAGCAGCCGTTTTTGCTTTTTTAATGCCGTAAATTTTGACCCGCGGTTAACAGGTGTTTATAAACCAACATAATTATGAAGTTATGGCTAGCTCAGACCAATAAAATGGCTAGGTAGGAATTCCTTAGTACCTAATAAGAGATGATAGGGTGTACATATTATTGGTATAACTAAATACCCATTTAAGTACCCCTCTCAAATGCAGTCAGCCAGTGCTGTCAATAGGTAGGTACGACAATAGAGGAAGCGCCACCGCGCCGCCAATAAGTCGCCGGCTTTTAACGAGAATTGTTTGTGTCGATTTCAGAGATAAGGTATATGCTCCAGTGATAGACATATTTTGTCTTTTTTATTTTAGCCTTAAAACCTAAAAGGAGCGTTAACCCGCGGTAGAAACGAATCTGTGATAAGAGAATGCAACTCAACTTAATTCATTACAAAATTGCATTACCAAAATCTGCACTGCAGTAGGTATGTACTTGTTTGTTAGTAAAGCAGAAACTACAGGTACTGTAATTAATGCGTTTTCGTAGTAAATTTTGTAATTTTTGTCATTGCTATATTTATTAATTATGAGGTATTCTGAGGTAGTTTTATTTTAATCGTTTTTTGTACAAGTCCGTTACTGGTGTAATCACCATAGCATCAAAAATAAGCTTTCGAGGATTGCTTATTGTCTTTAATTTCTCATCACGACATCTTTGTTTCTGTGCAATAAATATTTTTAATACACAAGAACATCCGAAATCCGAATTGAGTCGTCCTTCATCAAATTATGTTCGACTTAAGCTAAGACTCGCTTCAGTCATAAATAAGAAAAATTGAACACGCAAAATTCGCGTAAAAGTGACTAAACAATGTGGGATATTAACCCGTCAGCGGTCTCATACATTCTCATTACGTTCATCCCCGGGGGGCCATGCCGAATAAAAAATTGGGAATAAGTCGAGACTCTTTTTGTATTTCTAAATGATGCTTACTGTCTATTTTCGATCGACTGTTTTTACCTACAACACATTTTTGTGAAGCTTCCGGTATTATTGACGGCCAACGATGGTGACCTTTGTCATTAGATGGCTTTTCTGCTGGTTTGTTGGCTGTTCATAAAAAATATTCTATGGTGAACGACATCACTCACTAACCAATGTCACTAACTAACACTTTTCTTGTTATTTCACCACTTTTGCAGTAACACTTATATTAAGCATCCCCTAAACTCTCGCATCATGGTAACCCTGAACATAAAGCAGCTCTGGTAAAACGCGGACACGAAAATACATAATTCACACCCCGAAATAGATTACAATCATCTTTATTGCCGCCTTAAGGGCGTTGAAGCTTTTATTGTATTCGAAAAACAATAAGGGTCGCGTGTTACTGGTAAGTGACGCGTCTGTTCTCGCCGCGTTACGGCCGCGTTTAATGTTTTTATGTAACATACACACGTTGCTGATGCCCTAGTCATATCTATCACAATATATCATCACACATACGTAGGTAATATGTCTGGACGTGGTTTATAACTATTAAAAATAGCGAGGGTAATACAATAGTTTTTAGATTTTTTGATAGATTTTCTGTTTGTCATAGGTTCGGTAATTTCAGCTGCTCAATCAATTTCAATACAGTTTTCACTGATGTACTGTACCTTATGAAATTAAGAAAACATTTTTGTTTGATTTTGGTAAGTTAATGAATGAAAAAGAGACAGGTATAGGTAGGTGGGTACCTACGTCTAATTGAAGATTTCGTCATCAATATTTTTTTAAGTGCGTGTTTGATTGGTTTTTCTAGATTTCACCTTGTTTAGTTTAACTAGATTTTATAGACCAAAGCTATAACAGTTAATAAATAAAATTTGTCAATACTAATATAATAAATGCAAAAGTCTGCCTGTGACGCTTTCATGGTTAAACCACCGCCCCGATTTGGATGAAATTCGGAATGAAAATAGTTGAAGACCCAGGGTAATACATAGTGGCCCTAAAGGCTTATAAGCCCCTTAAATAGGGGACGAAAGTTTGTACGAAAAATCTAAAGGGCTTGACCGATTTCGATGTATTTCTCGGGAAGATAGTTTATGACGCAAGATCAGACATTGGCTGTTTTTTTTCAAAAAACCAACTTCTAAGGGGTTAAAATAGGGGATGAAAACGTAAAAATTCATTCCAAGAGGGCGAGGCCGCGGGTGGATAGCTAGTAGATAATAAATCTGTATTGGACACCAACATATTTTTACAACCAATTTATTTTAGCTTTTTTAAGTTTCAACAGCCTAAAGCGCTTTTTTAATCTTATAACAGAAGCTGAAAAACCGTGGCCATCTACAGTGAATATTCTGTCACTAACAAGACTTTCTGCTTGTTTTGAGATACATCTGTTGTTTTTCGATTAAGTGTCCTTGCTATGAGAAAATAACCTAAAGGTATGGACGGTTATATCACGTGAAATTTAACGTTAAGGCATACATCGCATGCTTTGTTCAACACTAAATTACGTAACCTCTTTGATAGGCAGCAATGTATTAATAAAATTATTCAATAACAAATCTCAGAAGCTGTGCCCCTGATTTAAGTTTTCACAACTTTTACGTTGAACTTGTCGTGTATTTGAAAGTTTTAATACGCAAAGAATGGACAAAAAACATTGGAGAGGTCCAAGAAAATGTTGGGGCAGTATGAAAGTGGCTTTTGTTTTCTTACGGGCGTTTGTAAAACAAATGTTGTTATTAAAGTTGGACGTGAAGAAATTTGTTAGTGAAGATATTGTTGTGTTTGAAAGTTTATATTTTAGAAGCTTCAACATTAATTTAATAACTATGTAGGTTTTAATAATAGTACCGTATCTTATACATACGGCTCTCACTTTACCGAGGGTTGTAGTGTAATGGGCTCCATACATTTAAATCGTAGAGTTTGAGTTGTACCGGTGCTAGCCTAGTGGTTAAGAATTCCGCCTCCTATTCGGAGGGTCCGGGTTCGGATCCCAGGGCACGCACCTCTGACTTTGC
The DNA here is from genome assembly GCA_905404135.1 of Hesperia comma. NCBI lineage: Eukaryota > Metazoa > Arthropoda > Insecta > Lepidoptera > Hesperiidae > Hesperia > Hesperia comma. The sequence continues at coordinate 9,850,858 of FR990031.1, read as the reverse complement.
GGAGTTATGTGCGTTTTAAGCATTTAAATGTCAATTGCTACAAACGGTGAAGGAAAACATCGTGAGGAAACCTGATCGCTGGAGAATTCGCAAAAACTCAAAAGGTGTGTGAAGTCCGCTAATCCGCACTTGGCCAGCTGGTGGCTATGAGAAGGTTAAGGCTTTTCATTCTGAGAAGAGATCCGTGTTCAATAGTGAGCCATGATGGGTTGAGACGATTATAATGATGATGACATTTGAGTCCTCACAAACGTCTTACGTCGTGGTGGGCCCTGCTGGACAACGGACTGGCCAACTGAACTTTGGCTCCAGGTCCTCCCGGAGTCGCTGGGTTGAGGCAAAATCGTAAACTAGTACATAATGTAAATCTTCTTTCGAATCCCAGTGCACTTCTGACTTTTCGGAGTTATGTGCGTTTTAAGCTGGCTTTAAGCATGTAAATGTCACTTAGAGTAACATAAGGTGGTTTGATTCGTGTGTGTTGATTATTTGCACAAAAAATTACTCATAAGATATGACTATTGGTGCATTTTCATATGTGGATTCCCAGTGCAGCGGATGCCATGGTCAACACACAAGACAATATCACTTACAACCAAGAATAGAATAAACTAATCATTAAAATTTCAACCTCGCTGGAAGTCGAATTAAGGACCCTTGAAATGGCGGTACGGCATGATACAAATTGTAATGTACTGTCAGAAAAGAAAAGTAATGCTCTTGAAATTGGAACAATTACATTTAGAAACAACACACTTACACTTTTTTAGAGGCGACCATCTCAGTCCTCTGGGGTAGCAACGCATCTGTGACCGAATTAGAACGAGACTCATTGAGTCTAGTTCTGGGTCGGTCACAGTTGTCATGGGCGGCAGCGGAAGGTGGTGCTGCATGCTCGTTTGCTATTTAATTCCATAAAAAAAATCTAATCACATTGCAACAAATACCAAAATTACTTAACAAAATGCGTTAATCCTTTCCGTTTAATGTAAAATGTAAAAGGAAGGGATTGAATAACAATCGGCGAAAGTAGGCGTCATATCCGGCCGCTACCACACGTTGGGGTCGCCGGAAAAAAGTGCAAAAACGCGTCAAAACGGGACCTGGCCGCAGGAAGTGGTCAGTGTCGACCGTGGAATTTATTTGCGGACCGTATCAGTGTGAAGTATTATATTACGAGGAAGTTTCGGCTGTTAAGATAAGGGTGTCGTTTCCATATCCGTTTGGTGCAATGTTATGCTGACTACTTTTGATATTAGAGTGTATGTGATGGTTATGGCAACTATCCTAGATATACTTGCACTGTAGAATACGATAACCAAGTTTAACTACTTGTAATAAAATACTATCTAATGCTCTCATACAATCAATAATTTCCTGTGATTCTCTAGATTTCCGTTTCCCAATAAATAGGTACTGCAATTTCTTTTTATTTAATGTGACTAAGAACTTAGAATTATTATTCATAGTGGATGGTATAAATATCCGGAAAAATAGTAGTTTTCAAATATTTTCTTTTAACAGACATTGATCAGTTAATAAAAAAGAGAGTTTTATTTGTATAAGTGGTAACCCTCCCTTCCTTCACTTCGGACCACCAGTTCTTCAGTAGTCAACGGCAATTTTTAAGCGTCACACTTTAAAATGACAAAGTTTTTATTTATAAACCATTAAACCGTTTGAAAGAAAACAAACGTTATTGTACAGTCAGCGTCATATAGTACGTAGCAGTCATGATTACCAAATACTTGGAAACATTCATTATGACCATTAAGAACGGCTCAACCAAAGCGATCAAATTGTTCAGACCATCTACCGTGTACAAATATATCGGAGCACTCACAACACCGAATACTTGATAACACCCAAGTCGGCATTAATACCGTGACAACCACAACGCCACTGGTTGCCTAACAGCCAAAGTGTTCAAAAGTATGAAGCAACCAAAGTATTCAAAAATATGTAGCACCCAAGTAGCCAAAATTATAGCAACACATAATAAAAATGGACTTTAAATGACATGCGATAAAGTTCATTGTGCATCATTTCTTCCGATAAGTAAATTGATTAATTCAATGTCAAGTGCAAGTCATGTATGTCAAATGAAGTGGTGCTTCAATGCTTGCTTTGATATATTTAATACAAAAGCCATCACATCCATAGAGATATTACAATAGAGTGGGTGAGCCATACCCATACATTGCAATCGCCCCCGGTTAGAAAGAGAAACAACGATAACGGTAATTACCTATCTCTCTCCAATCCCGATGATCCAGAAAGAGAAAGGTGATTACTAAATATTTCGTCTCTTTTTATCCAAAAGACGCTCTGAAGCCTGGCTTCTGCCCTCTATTGTAATATCTCTATGATCACATCGGATACAGTTATGCATCAATAGATATTATTTCAAACTTGCCTTAGTATTAAACTTGACATTGATTTGAATTATAGATATTGACATACAATGATAGACAATAGAACGACATGCCAATAACATTAGGTTTAGTTTATTGTAGTTTATTTTTCTAATGTTCCATATTTTTGAACGCTTTGAATGCTTGGATACCATTGACGAGATGACTGTAACTATGTTTATGGTGTTATGACTGACCCGATGTATATGACATTTTAAACGTCTCGGCCATTTGAGCGACTATATTGTTGTCAACAATAAGGAAACTTTGCTTGTACCGATATTATCGACTTTTTGGTTGCGTCTATTTATTTGAATACCCTGATAGTCTCTAACTATTTGACGCTGACTGTACAAAGCTCAGTAAAAACCGCACTCAAATCATTATGACGTTTATATGATTAGCGTAACAACATCACAGAGTATAATTTTAAATAATATTGTTTTGGGTTCTGATGTGGTAAAAAGAGCTGTTATAATAATTTTTCTCATATGCCTTCCATGTACAAAAATAATCAATTACAGATTTATTATATGAATTGATGGTATACATCAGCTAGAAAGTATCGTATCCTAACGAATACGAGTAAGAAACCACACTCTTTAAAAGCACGGTAATTTCAGTTGATTTCAAAGTTACTTCAAGCAACTGAGTAGTTACATAATTTGGAAAAATTATAGCATTAGAACCTTACGAACCAAACGGAAACTGAAAATTAACCCAATAGGGTTATTATAGCTTATACAGCTATGCTTTCTAAACTTAATAGCTCCCTGGTACCACAAATAATGTACAAAATTTTCTGTAAACTACAACAGGTGGGTCGTAAAGCATTACATCGCAAAGTTCGCCTCGTAATAGACTATTAATGAGCAAGATTATTATCCCTTTGGGGCCAGTACGCTGCAGCGCCGCCGGCGACCTTTGGAAATGTCAATCGAGGGAGCTAGCTTAGGATCAATTTGGAAAATGAGGATTATAAAAGATATCCTTAAATGAATATATCTACTTATATATGAAATATAATAAATGTTCACTATAATAAATGATTTACAAGAAATTGTGTACAAGTACGTTATTAGAAGGCAGCCTTATTACTTACCAGTTTCGTGTAAGATAAAAGCGATTTGTAAGTTTTTGAGTATACTAGGCTAGCAATGAGGGAGTGAGTGAAAAGCATTGGGTGTAAGTTTGAATTTTACAAATTCTTTCGAACGGGTGTAGCAATAGTAGATTGTATGACAAGGGTGCAAAGTAATATTCGTGCAAAGGCTCGGGCGACGTACTTTGAATCCCTCGCTACGTTCGGGATTCTACTAAAGAATCCCTCGCTACGCTCGGGATTCTACTCTAGAATCCCTCACTTTGCTCTGGATTCAAAAAACGCCCTCGCCGAAAATATATGTACTTGCACCCGAGTGATACACTCTACTTTTCATCACCCACTATGAGAAAATAATATATATATATATATATATATATAATAGAAAATAATACGTAAAAATGCACGAAAACTTAATTTTAATTTGAAAACGAAATCTTAATTTGATTTCTTTTTTTATTATTCAGCTGGCGGGGCCCTCGCGTCGTACCAGACATTCTTTATTCAAACAATATTCTGTGGCTCTAGTGAAAAAGGGTATAAGTCTAAAAACGTAACTTTACAGGAGACGCAAAAAACGCCCCGCGCGCACCAAATTACTTGTTTAAGTACGTGTGGCATTTAAACAGCTGTCATTCTAAATACATGTGATGTGTTATATAGGTAAAAAATGTATGCTCTTTTTTATTCTGGCATTAATTTTTACATAATCTGAATAGTTTTCAAAATAGCGACTTATACTTACCATAAAAAGAACGACACAAGGGTATAAAAGAAGTAATACCCCTTTTCACATACAATAAAAGTTAATTCCCATAAGTGAAAAAGGATACGCATTTGGAATTATTTGTGTGATAATTAAGAAACAAAATCAGATATTTATAATTGGAGTAATTCAAAACAATGAATTAAATGTGTACTTTTCATTGACACGATCAGATTTTAAAAAAATCCAAAAAAAATAACTTGTGTCCTTTTTCACATAGTTATTAGACGTGCCGTAAAGGCGCATGTAGACTTACGAGAACCTTTTGTGTAAGTTATATCCATTTTATGTAGTTTTATTATGTTTGTTTTTTTCTAGTAAAAAGTGTTTTAAGAGGTGCCTGTGACACAGTTCATTTTTAAATCAGGAAAACAATTAGAAAACAAACAAAAATTTATTTATCAAACAACTATCTAGCAAAACTCATACCTATACAAAACACCAATAAGTTCGTATATTCGACACGCCCCTATAAATTTAAATTTAAAGATATTCAAAAAAGAACTCTGTTGATCTTAACACCTAAGCCATCTAAACACTTGTAATGTTTAACACTAGATAACGGCTTAGTAAGCACATCAGCTAACATGGATCCAGTGGGTAGGTACATGTCTCAACTCCATGTCGTTCTTGTCCCTCAAAACTTCCCTCACGTAATGATATCTAATACGTGCAACGTGCACAGGGTCTTGAGCTAAGAATACTCGTATAGCCCCTTGGTTATCGACATGAACAGCGTACCTCATGATTTTTAATTCCTTCACCAAGCTGTTGAGATACACAGCCTCCTTCATACTTTCGGATAGGCTAACATACTCTGTCTCGTTCGTTAAGCTACGCTGCTTTCGAGATTGCCACGATATACAGCCACCACCTACAATAAATGCCCCCTTCATAAATGTTCCCTTCAGATAACGCAACACACGCTTCGCTAATTTCCAGTCGAATTTTTCAGGATTTGTCATCTTCTGGCTAAGTTTACTCACCGCATTAGCAATATCAGGTCTTGTTGCTTTCGCTAGGTAATTCAAATACCTATTAGCTCTCGATAAGGCCATGCTTCGCTGCGCTCATCTCCACTTTTCTCTTCTTTCTGTTTGGAATTTATCTCCATAGGAGTAGCACATTTATTGCAATTTTCCATGCAAAAACGTTTCAACCAATTTTCAACATAATTTGTTGTGACAAAACAATGACGTTGTCATGTCTTTGAATATCTATTTCTAACGTCTAACATATTATATTTTACTTCAAATTGTCTTTCAAATCAAACTCTTTCGAAAACTCATTTTTAAACTTCGTGATTAAACCCCTTTCTTGACTTCAACATGACGATCAAAATGTCGTCGACGTACACCAATAGGAATAAATATATATTATCATGAAGTTTAAAATATAGACACGATTCATTAAGACTCTGCTTCAACTCTATATCAGTCAATTCCTTGTTGAGCTTGAGATTCCATTGACGTCCAGCTTGCTTCAAGCTATACAACAATTTTCGCAATATGCATGAATCGCAACCACTATCCAATTCTAAAAGCATGGCCTGCGCGCGTTTCTTGACCATTGGATCTTCTCCTTCTCGATTCATAAGCGTAACTAAACTTTCTCTTAATAATAATTCTGGTTACTCCATAATAAATCTCCTCGTCCAGGAATCCATTTGAGTAAGCAGTATTAATGTCTATTTGGCGTAATCCCAAGTTCAATTCAACTGCGAGTGCCATCAACAACCTTACAGTATCCAGTCTAGCAACAGGCGCAAAGGTTTTCTCATAGTCGACTCCATACCACTGGCTAAAACCTTGAGCTACAAACCTCGCCTTCTTCTAAGACTTGTCGATATTTTGCTTTGTCGTCAAATCTTAACGACAGCCAACGACATTCCTATTCTGCGGTCTTCTAACTATCTCCCATGTACCTTTCTGAACTAGGCTTCTGACTTCAGGTAAAATTGCTTCTTCCCATTCAGATTTATTAACACTCTTTAGTGCATTCTTCAAACTAATTTCAGCGGAACCTACAAAATCACACAGAAATTGCTCATCGCTGAAAAATCTTCAACTTCATTTTCATCAACAGAAATATTTGGTTCTGTAACTGCGGTAATTCAATAAATCTTTCTCGAACGGCCTACACTACCTGTACGCAATATTCGTGGTCTACCAGGAGCTCTCATCATTAATCTCTGTTGATTATCACGACTTGTTCGCTCCATACTTCTTCTTCAGTAGTCTCTACTTATTCTATCTCATTCTCGCCCCTATGTACCGTACCCCGTATGAATCAGTTATTTCTTTTCTCACGAAAAATAGCAGTAACTTTTTGGTATAGTTTAACTTATGTCAAATTGCATTTGGTAATATAAATATTTCATTCGTGAAAACGGATATCAAAAGACTTATTCGGGATTTTTATCGTTTATTTTGGTGAAAACGGATTTACATCAAGTGATATCGTTACTCACTTAACAATTTTTAAGAAACAAGTGTACTTGTACCGGTATTCACCAAATGAAATGAAGCTCTGAAAATATATGTTTATTTAGATCAAAAGACACAAAATAAAAAAATCATAGTTCTGTGTAAAGAAATTAGAATTCACTTATACCCTACTTTTGCAATATTTTTAGTGTTAGTTAACCCCTTTTTCACATTGCTAACTTCTTTATTTTTAAAGATAGGCAAGATCTGATTTCACGAATCGGTAGATCTTTTTTTTCTGAACATTTTGGTATAATTAACTCATTTTCGTCAAAATCGGACTTATACCCTTTTTCACTAGAGCCACAGTATTTGCGTTCGATTTCTTTAGCGCAAAATACTAAAATGTTCTAAATTCAAAATAGGACGGAAAAGATCTAGCCGGCAGGAAAAGTTGTATGAAAATTCATTCCCGCCCGCTGAATAGAAAACAGCAACTTTGGAACCCCGTAAGTCCGAACCAAGTCGTCTTTTTCGAATAGGTGTGATGAAAAAGTCATTAATGTCTAAGTTGTCTTTCTATGGAATGCCCGCGAAATTGTGCAAATCGATTGGCATCTGGTGTAGTCAATATCTATCAATCATACGTAAGTCAGTTTGTCTATATTTTAATTGTAGGTACTACAAACAAAGACAAAGGAGAGTACATCTACTATCAAGTAAGAGTTTCATGACTCATATAAGAAAAGGAGCAACTTAGGCTAATGACATGAAAAAAGAGAATGATACTATGCTCTGTCTCCAAACGAGAAATAGGTCTTCCTCGTGGTCCTAATAGGACAAATTAGTTGGACCACAAGGGAACAATGAGTTTTTTTCTGTGACGGCAATAAACTTTGTCGAACAAATTGTTCTTGGCCACATATTTATGAACGTACCTTCTTGTGCTGTCTCTAGTTGGGCACGCTCACTAGAGGTATTTTTCTTACGTCTATCTCGTAGTATAACTAAAGACGATAAGCTTACATAACGCCCTTGGCTTACATCGGTTGTATCCCATTCTTCGCTGGGATTATAACATATTAAATATAAAGTCATGATTTTCCACAATTTTACAAAGAACAATTAAATTTATATAGATGAAGCATTGACATGAATTTTATACAAGTAAGTAAAAATTGTCAATACGTCGAAAGTAAAAAAATAAACCATATTGCTGGCACACTCTAGCGGTTGGCCATCGGTGTGAGAAAAGATAGCTTATATTCCCCGAGACGCCAAAGTCCCCCTATAAACCTGTAATCCTTACTGCATTATGGTGAAATTTGAATAACAGTGCGTTAACCTAGCGCTTGCTAGCGAGAGATAAAAGAAATATGTATGTAAATATGTATGTGGGAAAATAAATTTATTAAGTACTTGCCCTCACAGTTCAATTTAGTTTGCAAGCAAAATTTAATAGGCTGACCAAGGATCAGATAAGGTATTTGATGGTAAATGGTGTGTGGACAAATGTATCACTGATTATTTCCAGCCAAGTAAGAAAGAAAGAGAACGGGCTTTCAAGATCCCACTGGAAACAAAGGCGTTTATCTCAAAAACTTCTCGCCAGATTCAATTCAACCCATTTTGTGTTAAGTTCTCTTCACTACAAATCAATCAAGCTCAAACACAAGGTAACTGATGTAAATCGTTGAAGAGCTCCTTTGACTGCCTTCCGGCTTCATTAGATCAACTCCAGACCTTCATTAAATTGTATTGCATTAATATACTTAATGACAATATTAACAAACACACTAGGCACACCTACAATTTTCGGAAGTTCCCCTCGATTTATCTGGGATGACATCACCAGATCCTGGTGTTCTTATAATGGGGACACCCTTGGAATCACTTATTTCAAACAAATTTCAGTTTATTACATTTCGCTGGCTCACTATTACAAGGTTCTATGTTAAAATTGTATCATTTCTTTAATTAAGAATACTACAAGATTCTATGTGATTAGCTCACTATTTTGCAAAAATGGACTGCAAAATATCATCTATTACACGGTCCTATGATATTTTTATCAACTAAAAGAAATAGCGAAGTTCTATGGCTTATTACAAAACTTCATCAAAAAAAACATGGAACCTTGTAATAGTGAGCCAGCGATTTCTAAAGACAATGATAATACATTGCCGAAGCTTATAGCTTATGTGCTGCTATATGACATGTGCACGAGCTACCGCTCATGCTACCACCGCCCGCCATTCAATACGCAACTAATTTCACACCCGCCTTGTCTCCGAAAGGATTCAAATTTCGAAACCGATGACGTCGTGTTCATTGATCGGTTAAAAAACAAGCACGATGTCAACGAATATTGCATCGAATTTTCAATTGTTTTTTACGGCCAGCTAAGATGATTGGGAATTTGAACTCGAATATTTTGTTTGAACACAGATCTTTCAAAATAGGAGTTTAAATTTTTTACCGCTTTTCTTTATTAGGCCACGCTTTTATTTAATGTATCAATTTATTGTAAAGATAATAAGTGAGTATTGTAGGCTTATAAAATATTCCATAATTAAACTTAACTTCAAAAGCGAAAATTTAGCTGTGACTTCTTTATATTTTTATTTGATAAAATCTATTGTCTGCATGTAATTAATGTATATTTTTCTAAGAAATTAGAGGAATTCAAGACAAATAGGTACTTTATTACTTTCTTTCCGCCAATAACGCTAGGGTGGCGAGTATTACAGATGTCCATATTGTACCTAAGTCATGGCAACGGTGACCACTTTCTATCAGAGAGCTTGCTTGAGAGCTTGTATTTAAGCTATTTACGAACCCAAAAGGGTCATAGATCTAATTGAACAAAATTGTGTAAGGTCCTGCAAACGGGGATGTTGTCTTTATGATGCTATATTTTAAGTTGACAACCTCACATTACTAACTTAAAGGTGCTTTACGTACGCCGCTACCCCTAAATATTTCCTGTAATTCCTATATTTTGGTGGGTTGCGTAGAAGAAATCGCTATGTAGCGATAAGGCCGCCTATTGTTTTGTGGTTTTTGCAATACTTTTTTGTTTCTTTGTTTTTATTCCCAGTGTACAAACAATAAAGAGTTTATCTATGTATAGTTGGTACATATTATATGTATATACTATCAACCTTTTACTACAACATAGTACTCATTACAGTTTGTACTATTTAGGGTGCTTTCTAAGAAGTTTCTGGTCACAACGTGAGCCCGCTCACAATGTGTTGAAGCCAATGAATAGCATCAACAGACCCGTTAAACGTTATCGAAGTTGGTTAACTCGCGCCCTTTCAGAGCTGCCGCACCGCTGCCTGCCCTCCGCGCTGCTCAATACCACATTGTAAACTTGGAGAGGGTGATGTGGACTTACGATTTTATGACTAAACATCGAGATTAGACGACAATGGCTCAGCGATTAATGTTAAAATGTATGCGTTGGAAGAGGTGATAAAAGAAATTTTATTTTATTATATTCTTGACCAAACTTTTATTGGATACAGAATGTATATACAACTGTAGATAAAATCCAATATTCATCGTCTCTTTCTTTTTCCCTATCCCAAACATGCGCACTATATTTCATGTTGAATTATGTTGTAATTAGGTACTACTCGGCTTCGTTATTATTAAATACCTATTTCATTATATTCGTCACTTCATAAATTGAAATAGGTACTCGCTCGAAGCAGTGTGGGATTCTGCACAGTTAAAAGTTATTTGAATGGATGATAACTTATATTGTTAATTAAACAAGACTTTTTTTAGGTGGTTAGGCGCTACGCAGTAGTAAGATGTCACAGATTTTGTTCAAAAATTTTACTTAAAAAAAGCTCACTTGATAGAAAGACATCCACGTTCTAATTGACCGTTTGCACCGACGACGCGGGCAAGTTATTCCAGTCTTTTACGGTTAGTATGATGAAAGAGGATTACACAGTAACAATACTTCGAGTTTATAAATCATAAAAGTAATTTTACCAATATTGTAGTAACCAATACTACAACTCATGCAAAGCTTAGAGGCTTAACGTTACATCCAAATTGGTACTATTATCGAGACGAAATATATGTATTAAAATATCGTTCCAAAATCGTCCCTCGGGATACCGCAAACTTAAGCCCGGGCAAATTGTTAAACTAATGTACTTACAAATTCGTTGAAAGCCAGTGGCTTCGATTCAAAGTTTCGGCGTTCGGTTTAATATAATCCCTTCGCCTAATTCGTTTTAATGCATAATGTAATGCCGCTTGCGCACTTACTTAATAATCTAAGCTATGTAAGCAGACAACCTTTATAGCATAGTGGTTTATCAGCTTGACTGTCGCTCGAAAGGTTTGGTTCGATTACCAGTGAAGAGCAGTTTTTATGTTCTCGGTTTGTGTGTACAGGGACCGTTGTTGTTTTAGTGCTGTTTATAAAAATATCAACAACAACATTTTTTCGGTAAGTTTGTAGTTGGTATAATATTAAAGACCTTTCGGTTTTTAAGAATGCTACCTATCTAAAAAAATGTATTATGTTCCTAACTGCCTTAATGATAAACGACGAAAATAGGAGTGTGGCTATAAAGAAAGTAACTATATTACCGGAAAAAATAAAAATCTTACATAAAGAAAGAAAATCCCACAAAATGTAAGATGTAAAAATACCTTGCCAAGATTCATAAGGTCACTACGCTAACGTGTTAAAGAATTATGAGATATCATGAAGGGCAAACCTCTGACTGTGCAAGAACTCTAGAAACTCCACATTATGGCTAAAAAAAATAGGTTTCGTGTTGACTTCGGAACCCTATTTAGACAAAAATTCGAGGTAACCAGGCATAATTATTGAAATTAATATGGGCTGGATTTAAATTATATACATTCATTTTATCATTATTATCACAAATGCAGTATGAATATCCTGATTTAAATTACACTTTTATTCAAAGATCTGTTGATCTACAATATTATTGACTTATGCTTGCCATAGTGCTTACTTTGTTAGTGAGTATGATATCTGATGTAGGGATCTTAAAATTAAGGCTTTAGTCAAACAGCGGACGGGGCGGGACGGCGCGGCGACGCGAACGTTCGTCGAACGCCTAGCGACGACTGTATGACGTACGAGATTCTATACTAATTTTGACAACTCTTCATGTCCCGCCAGCGTCGCGTTGTCGTCGCGACACGTCCGCTGTTTGACTAAAGCTTAACTGACCACTGTTTCCCCTAGACATCAGAAACAATCATCGCACCATCGATACGTTGTCGAGGAAGAAAGAAGGAAAAAAGAAAGAAATTGAGTTTATTTAAAATCACTTAAAAGGATAGTCAATACGGAGCTTAAGCAATTCAGTAATTTGTTTCAATATTGCTACATAGTAGATATTAGTAATTCATTAGAAACTCTGTAAACACCAGTTGTAATTTAACGTTATTTGGTGTAATGCGTATTGATTACGACGGTATAGAGTTGTGAGCTTACTTCAGTCTCTAAAGACTGTGTAATAATCGTATCATGCTTAATAGATACATGTATATGTAACTCCAAGTCTGTATATAAAAGTTACTTAAGGGAATATATAATTTAGGGTATTTTTTTAAATTAAAATAGCAACATAAGCTAGATGACGATGGCATCTGTGACCGACACAGAACATTACTCAGATCGGTACAAGAGTGGTTTGAACGTTACTTTGTCACTTCGTTGGAAGATATGAGGCTTGAAGCTTTAAAACTTTAACATAATATTGTTAAGACAATTATTACACGGTAGATAATTATGGTACTAGGTAACATTGCGTGTAATGATATCGCGTACGCGTACCGGGTGAACTTTGGCTCTACCACCTATTTATTATTGAGTTAGAATTCATAAAATTGTTTTTTTTTTATTTTCCATTTGACAAGTTTTTGTCATCAGTCAAAATTAAAAATAGTTATATTATTTTGACGTCGTTAAAAATGTTAAAAATGATGGTATAGGATGTATTTTTACCCGACTGCGTCAGAAGGAGGGTTATGTTTTTCGAGTGTATGTATGTATGTATGTTTGTATGTATGTCCATTTATTTGGACCGCCCCACAGCCCAAACGGTTGAACGGATTTCGACATATGAGGTATCGTTGAATTCGTCAGAACTGTGAAAGTGTCATAGGCTATATGAATTTTCAAAATGGCGCCCGAAAGTGGAAGAAAAAGAGGGGATAATCTTGAGTTTTTTGTTATCTTAGCAATATGGGTATCAAATGAAAGATCGTGAAAAGACCTTTTCAAAAATATATATCATATAACGTCGTTTTAACACAAATTTTCAAAAACCATCCCAAAAAGTAGAATTTTACGGTGAAAACACTAAAAAGTCTGAAATAAAAATATTATTATAAAAACAAAAAACCCGACTGCTTACAAAAGAACTCAAAAGAAAAAAACAAGTGTCACAATATCAACATAAAGTACTTCATGGTGCTGCAGGCGGGGAAAAACTATACTGCTACCTACGGGTAAAAAAAGATTTATCACAAGTACTACGTTTGTCCCCGCCTGCAGCACCATGAAGTATTTTATGTTGATATTGTGACACTTGTTTTTTTCATTTGAGTTCTTTTGTAAGCAGTCGGGTTTTTTGTTTTTATAATAATATTTTTATTACCGTCATTTTTCATTTCCGGTACACAGATAAACAAGTCTGTTTGGAGTACGATATATTTCGGCAACAGATTAACTAAGGCAAGCTTTCTAAAGTAAAAAAATTAGAACACCGCATTACGTACGTCCATTAGGAGTGGAGACGCCGCATGTTGTGACATGGGCTCGCCATGATGAAGAGATATTTTAGGATAACTGATTAAAAATATATAACGGCTTACAAAATTATATATCTGTATTAGGTAAGGATTCTCTGTGTCATGGGCGGCAATATAATCAAGACATTAGTATTATAACCCCCAAGATCCGAAAACGACCTGTCAAAACGGTTTTTAATTTTTTTTTCGAAAATAAAGCATAATGAATGGACATCCCTAACGCAAAATGAAGACTTGCTTTAAAAATACATGTCAAATTTTGTTAGTAACCAACTATTTTACCGTATTCAGCAGTTTAAGTATGTATTTTCGTTTATTTCTTTCTAGACATCAAAAGGTTTTGAGAAAGTTCTAATTCACTTAACGTACAATCAAAATTGAACAACGCCAAAGACGCCAGACGTCGACTTAACAAAAAGTCGACAGATTTTAAGTTTGATTTTATCAAATAGCTGATATTTACATATAAAACTTTTGATAATTATTTTAAATTGCCATAAACCATTTGGATTATTCGTTTTAAAGTTAGCAACTAAACTTTTTTCGTAGCCGAGTTTTAAGTTTTTAACTTCTACCTTGCACCTGGTCACCCTTGTGCCAACTAATTAAAAACAAATAGGTACAGTGTACATGAGATTCTCGTTGTTTATTTTGCCGTGGCTGCGAATTAAAGACTTTTGTTTTCACGCTGTACCAACGGTGGATATTTAAGACGGAGGGATTACTGAGTGGCTCAAACAATTCTGTCACTAAGTTAAAATGAACTGATTAAGCCTAATGCGTCGTCCCTAAAATAACTAAATATGACAGACAGTATGTTAACAGAAGTAACTATCTCTAACAGCGCTACTAATACTATACTCGCCAACAAACTGGCCAACATGGCCATCATGGCCCACTATTGAGCACGGGTCTCTTCTCTGAATGAGAAGGTTAAGTCCACCACGCTGGCCACGTACGGATTGGCAGACTTCACACACCTTTGATTTTGTGAACTCTCCGGCGGCGCGGCGTGCAGGTTTTCTCACGATGTTTTACTTCACCGTTATAGCAAGTGACATGTATGCTTAAAACCCTCCGAATAGGAGACCGAATTCTTAACCATTAGGCTATCACAGCTAGTAATGTTCATAATAAAATCTTATTACATGATAAACGACGATACATTATGACAGGTAGTTCAAGTTATTAATAATAGGTATATTTTTTTGGTTTTAAATTAAGAGGTTTGTAGCAAAACTAAGTAATGGGACAAGAGGCGGACTTAATGCCTTCTCTTTTGAGAGAAGAATAAAGAATTAGCTTGTATCGCTGTAATACAACCGAGTAGGTGTGCAAAACATTTTAAATTACACTAAGTGGATTACTCGACCTTTGCGCAAATAGTACTACCCTTAAAATAAGGCCCTAATTCCCAAATGACCTTTTCTTAAAACAACTAAATATACATTTACCCCTTATGCTAACTTGACTAAGCTTCTTAGTTTCGATTTGATTGTCCTGGCTCGGCAGTAGTCGTCATGGGTGAGCAGCAGCGCAAAGGAGATGTTTCAAAATGTATGGAGCCCCGGCCACGACTTTGTACACCATACTCAAAAATGGAGAAACACAATTAAAACAGTTTTCAATCATCCAATTCTTTTAAATTGCTTTAGTTTGGTGGTACAACACAAAAATCTACACGTAAAATTGCAACACAAAAACTAAAATCCGTCATGGCGGTAAGCTGTCATCACATGTCACGTTGGTTGATTTGATTGAAGTTTGACATATGTACCTACATTTCTGTCATGTTGAGGTGACAGTAGACAGTTCGTGATCTATGATCAATGACAAATTGGCAAGACGCCATGTTGAAACGTGATAAAAGTGAATGATAAATACAATTTTTGTACCAGAAATATATGCATTTAATCAGTTTATCTTTATTTTTCTCGAATTCCATGGATTTTTCTCGATTTTTCAAGGTACTGTACATATTGTGGGCCGGATTTGAAACATCTCCTTTGGTGCTGTAAGCTCGTTTGCTATTTTAAATTTATAAAAAAGTCGAAAATTATTTAATATTCAATAACCCCTCTCTTTATCATAATATATAGGTAATCTAGCTAACTTACGTAGTAACTAATGTAATAACAGCGAACAATGTCGTGACCTTTTGGCAGTTGCTAGATAAGTTAGTAAGGGTTAAGAATAGATAGACTATTGGACACGACCGAAAGGATCCTCCGACACATTGTGACGTGGAATCGGCTTAAATCGATTAAAATGTTCTATTCCCATGGCAATAGGATGAAATCGAAAATGGTTTTGCTATGTATATCGATAACAAACTATATTTATGAAAGACAAAAGAATAGGTTAAAATAAAATAGGCTAAATGTTTGTTCAAAATTTCGCCGATTATAAAATACATTACAAATAGGTAATGAGTTTCATAACCGGTTAGAGAAGAACAGATAAATAAAGTTACGTAGGTAGCATCTCAGTTTCGGGAGCGAATCCGAAAGCTTGGAAAGCGAAGACGAAGAAGAGGAAAAAAGAAAAGTGAATCAGTGTAGTGAAGTAAAGTACAGTGAACTGTGTTCATGTCGCAGTATCGCGAGGGTTACCCAGTGAGTGAATAAAACATCGTCATCATCATCATAATCATCTGATTATCATTATCATTATCGTTAAATTGAACTCCTATCTAGGAGTATGGTATATCGAGGTGAGCGGGAAACTAACTGGTAGGTACCTATCAGATGCGGAGGGAGAGAGAGAATGACAACTACAGTTTTAAATAAGAACCTAATTCTTAATTTATTATAACTGTACCATAACCTAGTAAGTAGTAAAATTTAATACCAGCTTCGAAATGACGCGTGAACCCCCGATAGGGTTATATGGCGCCCAGGCAAAACAGCGCCGTAAACTGCACTCGGACGGTTAAATTTAACCGTTAAATTGAACCAAGTTAATGGCAGTAAAGCTTGAGGTGTGATGTGGGTTTAGAGCTCTTATCTAAGGGTGGTTAGGGAATTGGGGACCCAATATCTAATAGTATACATTTAAACTATGATATAATGTTTGAAATAGTGAGGCTACTTCGAGATTCATATCTATAATCTGAGATTCATATAATATCTTAAGTAGTATCTTATCAATTTTCTTAATTTTTGTGATATTTGCTATGTAAGTAGGGGAGCCAGGGGCATGTATTAACGGGGGTAAGTATTAACAAGCTCATAAATGCAAAACTATTAATGAGTGTGATCTGTGTCCGCGATGCGACGACAAGAACAACGTCCCGATCACGTTGCGACCTGTCAGGTGTCGTCCGGACACCGCGTTTAAAAGATCTGTGACATGAGTGAATTTTAGCAGGTAAACGATCTTTTTTACACTAAAACTTTTTTGATTTATAGTAAATGTAATACATGTAACTCATACAGATTATAGTGAATTGATGGTAATTTATCTAGCTATAATATCGCGTTTATTCTATTTAATTATCTTTTGTCGTTCTAAACATACAATGTTTTATTTAAAAGCGTTATGCTTGGGGCAAGTATTAACAAAATGTCAGGGGTAAGTTTTAACATGTTAATACTTGCCCCTGAAGATGTAGAAAGATGTTTTACAAAATTTATTTCTTTATTTCAGAATGAGAAATTACAGGCATGGCATGTGGTGAATCGTATTCATCAAATACTTCAGGAGTTGATTGGTTTGAATGCAGGTCATGCAAAAAATGGGCGCATGGAAAATGTATCAAAGGGAACCCATACAGTTTTGTATGCCTAAACTGCAACTCTGACGATGATTATGATGAATAAAGGGTGCTTTTTTATTAAGTTTGATAGATGTCAAGCAAAAGATATTAATTTTTGTATATATGATTGTATTTTGTTTACTTTTATTAACGTTAACGATGAATGAATGAATCTGTTATTATTTTTTGCATATTTGTTGTATAATTTTAAAGGCTTATATCTTATGGATAGAGCGTTGAAACGTTCTTCTATAAATATAATGTGTAATACAGACTGATTAAAGAAGTGTTGATAAAAAAATAACCTAATGTTGTATCAAGCTTTAAGTATTAAGCGGCATTGAGTGAAAAAGAGATAGTTTTATTAATTCTATTAATAAATAATATGCTTTACAAAAATTTATTAATATTTACTTAGTGTATAAGATTGTAATAATGGTGAAAATCAAGCAATATATTTCCGTTAATATATGCCCCAGAGTAGTTAATACTTGCCCCAATGACGGGGCAAGTATTAACAACCGACTTTTTTAAAAAAAACCGCTCTACAGCAAAAACTAATACGAATTGTAGATTATTTTTATTACTATGTCAAAAAGAGATAGTTAGTATATGTTGATAGTAAATCCTGTCTCCATAAATTAATTAAGTTCAGAATTACAGCAAAAATAAAAAAAATTGTTAGTACATGCCCCTGGCTCCCCTACTTACATGCAAAATGTAATAGATCGCTGTCTATATTTGAAAGATGAAAAAAAATCTCCTCTTTATGGGGCTTTTTTTTAACGCAGTCGAATCAAAACAGTAATGAAATTTTTTTAGTTTGTGCGTTTGGAAGTGCAATTTTCAGGGTAATAGCCTAGTGGTTAAGAATTTGACTTCCTACTCAGGGGCTCGGGTTCGAATTCCGGGGCACGAACTTCTGACGTTTCGGAGTTATATGTAAGTATGTGCGTTTTAAGCATGTCAATGTCAGTCGCTATAACGGTGAAATGTAATAAAACATTGTGAGGAAACCTGCACGCCGGCGCCGGAGAGATCACAAAAACATATAGGTGTGCGAAGCCCACCAATCCACACTTGGCCAATGTGGTGGGCTGTGGCCTTAACCTTCTCATTCTGAGAAGAGACCCGTGCATAGTCGTGGGACACTAATGGGTTACGATGGCGAAACTTAGGAAGTGCGTTTTTCATTGAACCATTAAGACTCACTCAAATAGGTATATTTGTACAGAAATTAGTCGGCTATAACTTTTCCATAGATTCAATTCAATTATTTGTGAACGCTCTACCGAAAAGAATCAATATAACTTCCAAATTGTACATACTTACAAACAATAAGCCTCCAGTGGAGTACAGTGAAACGGCTGCATATTTATCTTACGAGCAGTTAGCAGCGATTATCGGGACTGCGATAGATTTATCTTGACAATAAAAGTAAACACCAGCTCTGCGCCATTAGCGAGAGGGATGTACACGGCGGCTGTAAGGGCGTGGAGGGAGCGGAATGGAGCCAAGCACTCCTTCACAATATTGCGATGTAAAAGTGGTGACGAGTAAAAATAGGTACCTAAGTATCTTCGAAATTTAAAAACTGACTACGTAGGGTGCGTTTCAGTTACATCACAACGTTCAAAGTGACAATTTTTTATGTAGGAAATGAAATGTTTTGAGCGATTTGTAAACTAACTGAAACGCATCCGTAATGATTGATTTAAGACTTTTACCTATGAGAATAGTTGTTAGCTAACTCTAAGGGCACGCTCCAGTCCACTATGCAATATTTTCTTGAAAATCAGTCGTTTTGAGCTCTGTGATCTTTTAGTGGAACACGTCCTAAATAATAAAATCGTGATAGGTCATAAATGTTCATTCAAAATTTAAAAAAGAGTTCCTGAAGTCATTTAAGGTGTAAATATCTATTAGAGAAGCACGAACTTATTTTTAGAATTAGAAGGAAAACATTACAGAAATAATGTAATATTTTTATTATTATTTCTTTTTCCTTATGTACCTGCTTGTCATTCATACAATGAATTGCGATGGACGGGCTTTTAATGCGTAGTGGCATGTTGCGCCAGTTAAATCTGGTGATTATAAAAATATGTGGTGGTTTCATTTCACATCCAATATTCTTAATTAACATTGAAAAAGGAATGGATTCTAGGGGCAGAATTTATTGTGCTTGGACTTAGTTCCTTTCTGATATGTTACACACACACACTCCCTCATACATACACAAACACAATAAAGGAAATACTATGTACAGTGATGTAACGTAGTACTTGTGATAAATCTTTTTTTACCCGTATTGTTTGTCCCCGCCTGCAGCACCATGAAGTATTTTATGTTGATATTGTGACACTTGTTTTTTTCTTTTGAGTTCTTTTGTAAGCAGTCGGGTTTTTTGTTTTTATAATAATATTTTTATTTCAGACTTTTTAGTGGGTTCGCCGAAAAATTCTACTTTTTGGGATGGTTTTTGACAATTTGTGTTAAAACGTGTGCCTAAACGTTACATGAAATATATATATTTGAAAAGGTCTTTTCACGATCTTTCATTTGATACCCATATTGCTAAGATAAGAAAAAAACTCAAGATTATCCCCTCTTTTTCTTCCACTTTCGGGCGCCATTTTGAAAATTCATATAGCCTGTGACACTTCCACAGTT